>OX345687.1:14827500-16271250 GCA_947044815.1 Apomyelois bistriatella | reverse complement strand
CCGACCTCTTCAGAACATGAACTCGACGCATGAAAAAGAAACTGCGAATTCAAAAAGTGTTGTGTCTTCTGTCAAGAAAATCCAATCTATCATTATTAATTGTGGAGTCAATTTATTGTGAAATAATAGTTAAAAGATCAAAATAAATAGCGATACAAAACAGCAGACTCGTATTCTCATTCGCTATAAATCTACAGGACATTTGAAAAAATATATATATTCTAATACTTATTAAGTACTTAAGCACCAATTTCCCGGGACGGCTAGGTCTTTTCTTTGCCGAGATCATATCGAAATTTCTAAAATTTATCTTCTTGAATCTTCTTATAATGGTGCTATATCAAGACCTCCCTGAATTTTAGAAGTGATCTACACCGCAGAATTACTAACAAACATTTATTCACAAATTATACTCAGCTTATTATAAGTAACTTTAGCACCCCACTTAGAGATGGGGTTTTACAGGGAAAATACCCAAAGACAGGGTGAATTCCAGGGTTAATACCCAATTTGGGTATTAACCCGGATTTCTACCTACCGCCCATTTCTAGTATTTCTCATGTTCCTCACTGGATCTATGGTAGGCCACATATAAAAGTTCCACCACTTTACCATTTAACATGCATTTAAGGTATACTTATGTATGTGGCCCACTGTACGTAGTGATACTCGTACAGTCGGCTGCAGAGAAATCTGACCCCCATGCCACAAGTATCACTATTGAAAGGGGGTCATATTTCTCTGCAGCTCACTGTAAACATAAATTGAGATAATCAACAAATTCATACTAATGTAATTTTGCAACAATAGTTATGCGCGTACACACATCAAATTCGCATCAGCTAGCAGGAATAAATAGCGACATGTATTTCTGCGTTGTGTAATATCACAATGAATGGATAGGTCATTATTTCAGCCCATTTATGCCCAGCCCACTACTAAGCTTTGTCTTCATCTTGATGGACTGGACTGGAAAAATATTGCTTAGCATGCATTTGGCTATCGTTCGTCTTGAGCCCTGACTGGATGACTTTTGTTCGAAAATCGTAATTTAAAATATTGAAAATAAATAACTAAGTTATATCAGACTAGCTGTATTTCACGGTTTCACTCGCCCGTATAATGTTGAGAGAATTATTGAAATCGACCCAGTAATTTTTGAGTTAATTCATTACAAACATACAAATATTTACTTTTTATTATATTAGATTAGGCCGGAGTTATAGATGATTCCAAACATTCATCAGTCTTAACTGGCAATACCATCTTACATAGACAGAAGTTATACACTTTTGTATCAAAATCCACATCAAAATCTGTGCAAAAATGTGATTCTAACAAAATATTCGCAAGCACAACACAAATAAACAACTTACCGGTGCCTCCTCCACAGTTCCCAGCTGATGAAGCCCTGGAGCGCTGGATTGCTCTCATCCACCAGGCTTCCTCCTCTAGACCGACAGAATCCAAGGGCATCTCTGAAATCCGCTGGTTGTCTATCATAAAATATATAGCATTTTCCATTATAAGTCGCCGTGCTCCCAGGCGGCTGATCCCTGAACTGTGGGCACCTTTCTATTGGAAGTGCTTGGTCTGTATAAACGAAGGCCTCGCATATTGACAGTTGGCTCGGAGTAGAAGCTTCTAGATGAACGCTGACGAAGGCCCCAGGCATGGGTGGGTTGCAGGGCAGGAAGAGCGGCTGGCCTTCTTCGAGGAAGCCCGTGAACCTGTTGCATATCGGGTTGGTTCCCAAGTCAGGACGGTTGTTCCCAACTCGGACCACGATCACTGCTGGTTTGTTCGCACCTGGAAATAATGATAGGGGTGAGAAGAAAATCCTAGATTTTTGGATTCAGTCACACATTTAGTTTCTGTTGATTAGTGAAGGGTTTAGGCGTTGAGTCTGCCAATAGATATCAAACAATAGTCAATGTTAAGTATAGTAAATGCTTATAAATATTAGCCAACATAGATCAAAAAAAAAATTGCCTGTTAGCCGCGATTCATAATTCTATGTTAGCCACCAAAGCCACCAAGCATAAATACTGGCAACTCAAAACTATATAAAAAAGTAAATCGTCGAATGACGTTCCGGGTTTGGAATGTAATATTTGTTATTGTTGCATTTTTCCCGTCGTTTTTCCGCTCTTTTGCTATGTTGTGAAAATATTTATTAATAACTAGCTGTTCCCCGCGGCCCCGCCCGCGTGGGACTCGGTTATATCGCGCCCAAAAGTAGCCTATGTTTGACCTCAGGTCGTTAACCACATCCCTACCAAATTTCATCACAATCGGTCCATCCGTTTAGCCGTGAAGAGGTGACAGACAGACAGACAGACAGACAGAAAGACAGACAGACAGACAGACTTTCGCATTTATAATATTAGTATGGATTAAAAAATAGAGCAATATTGTTTTATTGAAGACTAATTGTGTTATAGTCAGGCACTTTTCTAAAAGCCAAGGATGAAGAGAAAAGTATTACCAACTTAGGTAATAAGTAAGTGCGGGTTGGACAGCAATATAGCAACTTGAGTCAGGTGTACCTACATGATGTAAATGACATTAGATTGAATATTTATAGATAGTCGAATGAATAGTATTACATAACACCATCCATAATGGAACGTGAAAAATTATTTCATTCCACATTCAAGACGAACAAAATGAGAAATATTAACTTTTTTTATTCATCACAGTTATTGTCGTATACACAGGCATGTACGCGCAGCTTTCTCCACCCAAAACAGCCTGTTCTCATGCCATGACCTATTCACGTAATGCCACGTAATATTTTAATAAGTAGAGTGCGTGCTTGGCACTTACTAGCTGAACAACCCGGCTTTCGTCTCAAACTTTCACTTCGGCATGGTTATTTGGGATCACTGAGGCTTGCCGACGACGCCGTTTACAATTTAATATAATAATACAAATCTGCAGCTGGGTTAATCTCTATCATTAAATAAAGACAATACAGAAGGTTAACTCGTGAACTTACGTTTTGCGTGAGTAGCACTTAAACTTTAGCATAAAATTTTAACAAAGAAGCTGGTGTTTTATACAGTTATACTCTTTTATTTAGCAGATAATTCTTATGGAAGCAGAATTTTATTCTATTATTTTATATTTATTTTATTTATCGTGCACTTTATTTGCCATCTAAACGCGAAAGAGCTAAGTAACTGTCAACGGCGGCATCAGTATATACTCCCCTTTTACGCATCTGAGAGCAAAAACGCTACAACATTATCGATATGGTGCTATCGGATCTAACTTAATGAGTAACTCGACTTCGACATCTGACTTCCTGATTCCTGATAGCTGTTAGGAACCTCTTACAGCTAATAAGTAGGTATATAATTGTGCCTTCTAAAGCACTGAAGACTTGCAATATCAGATATTCATTAATCACAAGCTCCACGTTTAGCTCCGACACGGACTGGTTTTGCATCTATTTCTTTTTTTCTCTCTATTGCAATTGCATATCAGCGCGGGAATGCAGCCAGTGTTTTTGGTACCATGCCTCACAGATACCACCTAATATTAAATTTAGATTAGCTTTAGATTTCCAATTATTTTATGTTCTTTCTCTCTAATTGGCAAAGTAACAACAAACCAAAGGTATAAAGTGTCTATTCTGTGTTTTCATTATTTAATGTCTGGTGGAAAGTCGTCGTTCCACAGACGATCGGTACCTGCTCAAATCTGAAATTTTCCACGCCAATGCCCCTTAAATGTTTGACTTTCATAAAGTTATGCTTTTCTTTAACTGAACAGTGACAGTCTTACTAAATTTCACTTAGCCATCTGACTCAGACTAGACTTACTTACTTGACTGGACTTGACTATTGACTTGAATTTTTGACTCGACTGATTTAAGTAGGACTAAAGAAGATTAATAAATTCAAGAAAGGCCTTAAAGAACTAGATTCCATGGCCGTAAAAGTATTCTAAAAAACCTACTCGTGCACTGTATGTACCTAATCTCCTTTAGAATATTTACTATTTTCACCATAGATTAAAAAAAAAAAATTGCGTCACTTAAGATAGATGTAACATATGACATTAAATGTATGGGAACCTAGCGCGCCGTTTGCGGGGGGTAAGGGCTGAGGTAAGGGAGGTTAGGAGGGGGGGTCCGTCATCAAATACACACATTATGGAATGAGTTCACAAACTTTTCTTATTGCAAAAACAAACAAAAAAGACTTTATGACACAGGATTAAGGCTTAGTACAAATGCACTGTATTTCCACTCCGACCAACTAAGCAGTCTGAGCCTGTTAGACCCAGGGGTCGTGGGAGCTAATTTAGTTGTTTCCAGTTTGGTTAGGACATTGCAGGCTTGAATCAACTGACTGTCTGATAATAAAGACGATTCTGTGCTTCGGAATGCACGTTAAGCCGTTGGTCCCAGCTGCCCTCTGGTAGTCGTTAAAGGAACCATCTCAGAGGCCGGGAAAGCCTTCCGACGAACTCTGACACCAGGGTATGCATAGACGATTGACCGTGTCACCTACACAAAAAGATGAGTCTGAGCAGGAAAAGTTTCCATGTACATTCTCGAGCAATAGAAAAAAGTTCACATTCGTAAAAAAGTTCGAAGTGTACGTACGGTATTGCCGTTTGTAACGTTTGAGCGTAGGTTTTGTTCTGGTTTGGAGATAAAGATACCTTCTCGTTCTCAATACGACTGTTATTTACCAAGTACATACTATTTTTTTATTTATAATTACTATTATATATAAATAAATATGACACATAGGTCAGACGTCAATCGCTTCATTTAACCCTGATTAATAGCGTACCCTGGGCTCTGAAGCGTAAGCTGAAGAGGCCTTATTTTATATTATGATTATATACTATATAAAAATAAATATATAGTATACAATCATAATATAAAATAAGGCCGGGAAAGATGAGCGCACAGTTACTTTAGCCTATTTACGCTCGTGATACCACATAATAGATAATAGTACTGATACATGGAGTATCACTAGCGTGATATTATTAGTAATTACTATTATTTATTGTTATGTTTGAATACATGATCTAATTAAATAGATAGACAGGAAAACGAAGCCATTTCATCCTCGAATTTATATGTACCTACTTATAGATGAATGTACTTACAATAAAATTCTCTTTTGAAATTCTGACTGGAAAATTGGTATAAATTTATGCCCGATATATGTCTTATCTATTAGTCACAGTTGACTTAATTTCCATAAACTAGAGCAACATTATAAAATTATTTTTACTCGCTCTTTCAAATAACAGCACTGAATATGATAAACTGAACTAATCTTAATGAGCTGATATCCATAGGTCATCTAGGCTATGGCCAAATGTTAAGTACCAAATCTGTTAATAGATTTGCAGTTATATCAGAAAATTGCGTTGTTGCAGTCAGAGCAATAATCTTGGAGCGCGGTAGTGGCACTACAGCATATACATAAGCTTCAAATTTAGAATGTAATTAATGTTTAGTATATAACCCAAGGGAAAACTAAAATATTTTGCAATTTCGGTCCAGTTTTCTAGATACACCAACTTCATAAATAACTTTGTAATCCCATATAAATATATAGGATAAAAAAGTTACATTCGCAGTGAACGAATCAGTGTACCTGCATACTTTTACTTCGCCCGCGTTATCAACAGGTAATATGTATGTCGTAAAGTAGTTCTCTGTAATCTACAAAAAGAAATGAGATACCATCAAAAACAAAACTTATAAAAATTCCAAGTCTCACTTAGTTGTTCTACCGTCAAAAGTTATGAGATCCATGTAATAACAAGCCGGTTAATTTATTCAGTCCCTTCTTAAGCGGACCTCTTGTCTTCGGTTATCACTGTCCTATATCCCTTTGTAAGCTTAAATCTTTAAAACTTCGCAACGGATTTTGATGCGTTTTTTTTTTAATAGATAGAGTGATTTAAGAGCAAGGTTATTATGCCCATGCAAAGCCGGGCTGGTCGCTAGTTGCATAATAAGCTAACCTAATAACATCTTATAGTGACTATATCCATATTAAAAATCTGTTATGTTTTAAATAACCAGGACGACTTGCCAATCGCACGAAACCATATAATTAATTATAATTAATAGGTATGTATCATTAATGAGATAATAATGTGTTTTCACGCGATGGCCATATATATATTTTTCAGTGACAGAGATACGATGTTCAATGCTTATCGTCACTCTAAAAAGTAATAACTCATTCCATTCGTAAAATTATTACGTCTATTTGTTGCCATTCTGACATGACAGCAGGCAAAATTAGTGAAGTAATAGATTCGCGTAGCATCGATATATCGAGAATACGTTGAATTATTATTGTTATTTTTTTATTGGTTTTTATTAATATTTGATTTCATTTCACTATTTAAATTTAATCATAATGTAAGGTTTATATCTGTATGGGCTAGCATGGTCTGACTTGAAGAATTCTATTTATTAAACTATTAAATCACAAACAATGCATTGTCAGTTCCGGAGTACTAGTTTTGGCGGTGGTGGTAATTATCCAGACTCGACACGATAAGTATAACATGAAACAATATAAAAAAATAACCAGAAGTCGAAGCAAACAGGAGCATGAGCAAAATAGCCTGAGATGGCTGGTTTCACTTGTGATTCCATAATGCCGGTCAGGTTCAAGAGTCAGGTCTATAAAACCATCATTAGAACTGTCCGCCGCACTGGATGTGAGAAATATCGCGGAAAGACCGCGTTAGAAACTCCCACCACGTTCGGGACAGCCTTCATGTCCATGACATAGCAGATAGATAGCTTCTAAAGAGTAGCTTGCGATGGTACGATCACGTTTCGTGGAAACAGGTGTCTTGACCATGCCACCTCCCCCGAGGCTTGGTATGGTAGAAGGGGCAAACGCTACGCGTGGCGGTTTGACGTCGTGGGGCATATTAGTCATGCTTGATTTAACGTTTTTAAGTTGCTTGCATAATGTATTAGTGACTTCTAAAGTCAATATACTGTAGAGCAAATATTTAATAGCTGCTGTAATGTTTTGATTGCCGTCCGTTTCCTTTTTTGATTATTAATTCATATCAAGTGGGTAAAAGCTCAATTCACCCTACACACTCTTGCGTCACAGAGGTCATTGGACCCTCTAAGGCCTGGCATCATTGTTTTGATATTTTTTTTATTATATATCAATTTTGTCTGTAGTTAGACTTATTTCTCCCTCTCTACCCCTCACCCATATATTTTCCAGGCATTAGGTGTTTTCCCCACTAATACCCCTAGAGCTTTTTCACAGCTTAACCTATTTTCATTTAACATTTTATTTTGTACTGTGGACGTGATGCGTTTTCATTTCAGACCCCACTCGAGTATATATTTGCAGGCATGCGGTTATTCTTTTCCCTTTTCACCCCCACAAGTTACAAACGACTCAACCGATTTTCATCAAACATATATCTAAAAACACTCGCACATAAGTCACCGTTAATACAAAAAAAACTAAACTGAAATCGCTTTATCCATTACTACAGAAAGATACGTCAAACTTATAATACCCCTCTTTTTGGGTTAAAAATATCGTGAATGCCACTATTATGATTTTGTAGTCCATTGGACTTTGAAAATCCAATTATCTGATTTTTCTTAACCATCTTTTTGGGTTTGACGTTAAAACCCACGTCTAGTTTTACTTCAACAGATGTCACAGGGAGATAAGAAAACCAGGCATTTCGTTTTTTCTTTTCGATCCCGAAGATTGTCATATAATAAGTAAACATTTTTAGTAAGACGTTACAAACAAGAATAATTGGCATCTTGCGGAATTTAATGGTAACACTAGCAATTTCGGAAACTGGTTTCTTCATTCATTTCCCGTTGACATTTACCTACAAGAATTATGTTGATAATTAAACCCGAATTTTACTCCAAACTTGCCTTCTAACTTCGTTTATCGATACTTGACGAAAGAAACGTAAGAGCAACAACACTATGCTTAGCACATGTTCTTGACTGAATAATATTTTTTTCATTCAAAATGGCGTTGAATTTGCTGTAGTATTTTACATAATATAAGGCTTTAACTTGTATAAAACGTAAAAAGAAGTATCAGGAGAACTCATATTTGGATTTATACAATTATTTTTCCATATTGTGAAGGCATAAATCGGCATTAATACCCAAAATTGATTTTTTTGTTGTCCTTGTATATACTCAGCAATAGACATTAGTAGACTGTGAACCCAAGGATGGCATACACGTAAATATCGTGTATGAGTGGTAAGACAGTTTAGCTTGTCATGCTAGTTCTATTAGAGCCGCGTTCGTAGTTCTATGATTTTCACAATATTTTATTTTATCATTTTAACTATTATCACTACATAGTATAAAATAAAGTCGCTTTCTCTATCTCTATGTCCCTTTGTATGCTTAAATCTTTAAAACTACGCAACGGATTTTGATGCGGTATTTTTAATAGATAGTGATTCGAGAGGAAGGTTTTTATGCCCATTCGAAGCCGGGGCGGGTTGCTAGTCTAAAATAAACAAAAGTAATCTTTTCAAAAATATCTTTCCGAAACCGATCTCGGTGAAAAGACCATGGAGGCAGTTTTTGTAGTGTATTTTTAATAATTAAGCATTTTTTTGCAATGGGGATAAACCATTGAACTCCAATTCAATAATTTCATCCAAAACAATAATTAATTGCCAAGGTCTTTGACGAAAGTAAGAGAGGACATCATTCTCATCAACATCATTCTCTTACCGCAAAAGACCTTCGAATCAAAGGTCATGTTTATGGTTCGTTAAGGCTGTTATCAGCTTGGGAATTGTCTTTGTTTCCTCCCGGCTCACAATGGCCACTGAGGCATTGATGTGAAAATGAAAGCGCTTGCGCACACTAATTATAGGATTCAGTATTGGGTACCAAATTTTTTTTAACTCCTCCGCTCAGGACGCGCACACATGTGTCACATAACAATTGTGTTTCCATTATGTCTGTATTCCAGCGAGCCAACGGGTTCCATCATTATCATGAGGGCATCGTGGAATGGGGGAATCATGACATAGGCGATGCGGCTAGCAACCCATGACTATTGATTTCCTGTTTCAACTACCATTATGCTAAACGTGGCCTTATGGTCAAAGCTCTGTAAACCCAGTATGGGTATATACGTGATTATATGTAGCTCATGCATTAGTCCCACCATGATCAATTGTCTCCAATATATCTGATCTAATAATCTTCAGGGCTGACCGTGCCACTGCGCAAGCGTCGCCGGTCGGGCGACACGCTTGTGCGACGAAGCAGGCCGGCCGACAAGGAAGACAAGTCTTACTGGATGCCGACGCCGGCCCACGAGGAATTGGAGTGAATAATTGGGAGGAATTAGGAGTTACGTGTGGCCTTAGAGTATAAAACCAAGCGGAAGCCACTGACAGGCAACCCCCTCCACTAAAATTATAAGGGTCCGGCCGTTAGGCCCAATAAGGACAATTGAATTTCGAAAGACGGATGCCCAGCGGTCGAGGCCTGCAAATTATAAGACCGCCGTACTTGTACTTGTGTGCGTGTATACTTTGCTTGTGTTGGATAATTTTATCAAATGTGTGCGTAGAGACGACGTCGAATTGTGGATTAGTGTTAATACTTATTGTGTGTGTTACCTCAACCAGCGCGCAGAATATGGCGACATTTTTACGTAGAAAACGGTGTGCGTGCCGTCTCCTGTTTGGTTTAATACTTTAAGCTGATGCTGCTGATGATGATATAATGTTGTGATGAAAGAGACTAAATCGAATGAGGCTTGTAAATAAGACTAAACTAGATTTTTGTCCCTTTATTATTTAGTCTTTGCATTGACCATGGACTGACGTGGGCACCATGACCATTGGGATGCATATCCTCCACTGCAACGTTGAACCCATTGCCCCTTCTACCACGCCCTGAGAGGAGCGACATGGCATATTCCCTAAGTAATTTGCCGGTTGCCGTCATCACCAAGCGGTAAGACATGGCCATTCTTAGGCGCCTCATTCAGTCAGTTTCTACCATAGAAAATTATTTTTCTTCGTCTTACTCGGAAATAGCTTCTTTATTTAAGACAATAGGTTGATGGACTCATTGCTGGTCTAGGCCAAAAATGTAATCTTAGTTATTTCCTGTCTAGAGGAAGAAAAGAACTAAAAGCCTCGGCCGAAATTGCAATTTACGTCGTCGTATTTTTAAAAAGCCTCGGCTTCGTCTGCTTCTTTTATGCACTTGGCAAGGCCTCAACTGAACTTCGGTCGAAAATTGCTTCATTTCCGGCCTCGACAGTAATAACACAAGTAACTTACCACAGCAAGGCTTTCCGAAGTCAAGCCTGACGAGCTGCACCATGTAGGGCTCCAGCAAGTTGACGTACCACCACGGCACTCGTTCGGCCTTCGTTAGCGTGCAGGTGTCTGCGCTGAAGGAGGCCGCGGTGCTGCCGTCCAGGGCGCGCTGGGGGACTCCGCCCTCGTCCGTCGACACCTGCATCGGCGCCTTGCCTGCCGCCACGTTCAGCACTGAGAAACAAATACAGAAAATCAATCATGATTGTCATCGTAGCGGCTCTATTTTTGCCCACTGTCCAGCATTGGGCTTCTTGTTATGTTCGAGAGGACTCTTTCTCTTTACTCGAATAATTTAAATGTGTTAAATTCTGCTTTAGAATCCAACTAATATTATGCGAAAGTGAGTTTGTTTAATTGTTTGTTTGTTTGTACGCTTGTACGCTTTCACGCCCCATCTACCAAATTAATTTAGCATACACATAGAAGAATCGAGAAGAACATTTCCTTTCATCCCGGGAAAAAGCATTGTTCCCGAGGGAATCGCACATGGGTGAAGCCGAATGCTATAACTGGTCAGTTAATAAATCTGGATTGAATAACAATGTCTATTCCGATGTTGTATAACGCGTGATGCGTAAATTACTTACAAACTTGTTTACAGCAATTTGTCAATTTTTTTTAACGCTCATCGCGTTGGTGCATTTCGAACGGCTGCTCAGCACGCAAACTTATTTCAATGAATATCATAGACAAAAAAGAAAAATTTGCCTTAGACCGCGCGCAATTCCAAATTTTGTTGAATACGTAAGAACACAATGTAATAAGTAATTGGTTAGCATTTATTTTGGATCATAAATTGCAAAGAAATTCAATGGACTTGCTACACCGTAACACGAGTTATAGAAAAAAATTAGTCAAAGTTCGGGGTGTGTTACTTCTGGCTCTACTAAATGCTTATGGATGTAGGTATAAATAGAGTAAAAATACAGAAACAACAATTTTTAAAATTTTTGTCTTTCTGTCTGTTTTTCCGGGTAATCTCTGAAACGGCTAGACCAATTTTGAAGGAATTTTCACTAGCAGATGGCTGATGTAATAAGGAGTCTTAGACCACTTCAATTTCACAAATTTTTTCGTTAACTGCGAACTGCGAAGTCGCGGGCACAGCCAGCTTGTTTAATAATAAATTACTACGAAAAAAAATTAACAACCTATACTTAATAACTAAAAATAAATTTAGTTCAGATTTCATCTCCGTCCTACTAGCATTCGAGGAAACTACTTTAAACATAAGCCCGCTATTTCGAAGTAGAGTTAAAAATGAGTGAACTGAAGCATAACGCGTGACAGGTGACCGAATGTGGATCAACTAGCTCAGAACACGTGGTTCCAGTGAACTAGTTCATGGAACAGATACTCAATACTAATTTGTCTCGGCCGCCATCTGGTGGTTGTAAAAGAAACCACGTGAAAAGACCGAAAGGCGCGTTTGAATTTTGACGCCACGCTGTCCAGGGTCGGTTGACGGGCTGACGGTTATATACAGTTAGGTTTACAAGAAAATTAAAAAAAACCCTACTGCGTATAAATACGCCCTAAGATGTTCGGTGAATAAAAAAATAATCATAAAGTACATCAAAATCGCTTTAGCGATTTATTTTTGAATGAAACAAATACTAGATATACGACAATGTTGGTTTCAATACTTGTAGAATAGCAATGACAATAATTAACATTTAAAAAAAACTTTCACTGCTAAAAATGGCTTAGCAAGAAAATTTTAAAAATCGAATACTTTTTGACTAATAATTTCAGCTATTCCAGTATCCATCCATACTAATATTATAAATGCGAAAGTCTGTCTGTCTGTCTGTCTTTCTGTCTGTCTGTCTGTCTGTCTGTCACCTCTTCACGGCTAAACTGCTGGACCGATTGTGATGAAATTTGGTAGGGATGTAGTTAACGACCTGAGGTTAAACATAGGCTACTTTTGGGCGCGATATAACCGAGTCCCACGCGGGCGGAGCCGCGGGCAACAGCTAGTGATTCATAAATGGAATATATTCACAGAATTAGGAAATCGCGCGCGGTCTCTAGAGGCATTTTTTAAAAACTATGAATTTATTCCACTTTCGTACACGTTTCGTCGGAAGAAAGTGATGAAGTCAAAGTTCATTAGTTTTGTCATTGTTTAAATTCTCTAAAGGTTTGTCGAGGTTTCACTAGTTGTTCATACAGTCATCATCATCTTAGCGCTTTTCCGGTTGTACCCTGCCTCACGGATTCTTAAATACGCGATGTCTTAAAAGAAAAATTGTGTGCACCGACCGAGTCAGATTTGTTTAGACGCAATATTTGAAATGAAATAAGTAATCTTTTGAGATTTCCATATTTTTATGGCAAATACCTTAAAAAAATTTCAATGTGTGTTGATTGCATGCAAATAGTTATAAACAATTAGTTTTTGCCCACGGCTTCGCCCGCGGGATTTTCCTGAGGGAACAGTGCTTTTTCCCGGGATGAAAGGTACCCTATTTCCTATCCTTCTCAATATTTCTAACTAGGTGTATGGGAAATTTCAGAAAGATCGGTTCATTAGATAGGGTGTGAAAGCATAACAGACAAACAGACAAACAAACCAACAACACTTTCGCATTTATAGTATTAGTTGGGATAGGATTTATAAACATTGAGAAATTAACAAAAAACTTAGTAAGTAGTAGAGTATAAATTTTGATAATCTAACCAAATAGTGCGTCTAAATAAAATTTTTAGACTAAATATATAAATAAATAATAAATAAATATATAGGGACAAATCACACAGATTGAGCTAGCCCCAAAGTAAGTTCGAGACTTGTGTTATGGGATACTAACTCAACGATACTATATTTTATAACAAATACATGTATAGATAAACATCCAAGACCCAGGTCAATCAGAAAAAGATCATTTTTCATCTTGACCTGACCGGGGATTGCACCCGGGACCTCCTGAGTAGCGGTCAGGCATGTTAACCATTACGCCACGGAGGTCGTCAAGTTTACCACGAAAGACGTACCATTAGTTTAAGACGAACCATTTGTTCGGTAAAGCCCAGTCTCCTAATCAATAAAACTTAGGATGCAAACGGGAACACGAACATATGATAATGAGCATAGAGCAGCTAAACAGCATGCAAAGTCACGGCTAAGAATATCCATATAATTATAATAAGATGTGTCCCACTTTCCCAGCAGTGGGTCGCCGACCTGACCAGTAGGTCAGATGACAAGTACAATGACTCATCAAATCGATACCCGCCTTACAAGGACACTCCCATTAAAATAGATAGCATGGCATACATGCCATTTAAATGGACACTGGTTTGTTTTCAATCCATATGCTTAGCAGTTTTAGATTTTTAATTGGAATTTGTAATGTTACGACCTGGCCGCATCGAACCATAAATTAAAAATATAATAATCGATATTGATGTTCGGATTTTAAATATGTGACAGCTGGCTGGCTAATACTTAAATGAGTTTTTGGAGGGAAAGTAAACTGTCGCTATGTCCGCGCTGTATTTAATTTCCAAAACTTAGGATTTTTCGAGTGTTCGTGCATAATATTGGTGGATTATTATTTGCAAAGTGTTCGTGAACAAGCGTGAGTGTTGGGAAGTGATACAGTGTCGATTACGTGACTTTTTATCTTTGTCACCAAAATCTCCATGATATGGCTAAGTAAAAAAAAAAAATCCACCGCTTCACTTAGCCATCTGACTTAGACTAGACTTACTTACTTGACTGGACTTGGCTATTGACTTGAATTTTTGACTCGACTGACTTAAGTAGGACTGAAGAAGATTAATAAATTCAAGAAAGGCCTTAAAGGACTAGGTTCCACGGCCGTAAAAACTATGCAAAAAAAAAAACTAATACCTTTATTAGCCTCTAGCCACAAATTAAAAATAAATAATATAGAATTGCGAATTTTAAATATGTGAAGGGCAGGTACCTATAACTATGGGTATGAACTGTCCTGGGATGGGAGCTAGCTCATAAAAGCTGATTCGGTTTCCGAACTAAAAAGTGTTCGCGCAAATTTTTGTAATTATCGACTTTATTGGTGGTCATTTTCTTTCATTAGAAACTTCTGTAAAGTATCCACTATAAGCGTTAACAAGAGGAGTTCCCTAATTAACAATCGGTTTGTTAATAACAACGCAATCAATGTCAAAAACATAACAGTTACTACGTTACGGTCGTTTTATCATCGTGGACAGTTTGCTCTGAGAAGCCTCTCTTAATTCTCCAAAATGGCTTGAAACTGATCGAACAGATCGAAATGTATATTCCTGGGACTCACATAAAATGGTGTACGCTTTTGCGAAACAATAGCAAGAACATATTTACAAGACAATAGAACCCTTTGTTAGCCGCTTTAGTACACAATGTACACAATCGAATTGATAAATTGTAGACATAAACATAATCAGGCCACGCATTCCTATAGTATCGATAGGAATTAGGAATGCATCGAGTCCCTCCTTTTGCCATAGTAGGGTAAATGTAAATAGCCAATTAGCTTAGGAGATTGTGATCTAATTTTTGACTAGCTGTTGCCCGCGGCTCCGCCCGCGTGCGCCTCGGTTATATCGCGCCCGAAAGTAGGCTATATTTGACTCCTAGTGCATAACTATATCCTTACCAAATTTCATCACAATTGGTCCAGCAGTTTAGCCGTGAAGAGGTGACAGACAGACAGACAGACAGACAGACTTTCGCATATATAATACTAGCTGTTGCCCGCAGCTCCGCCCGCGTGGGACTCGGTTATATCGCGTCCAAAAGTAGCCTATGTTTGACCTCAGGTCGATAACTACATCCCTACCAAATTTCATCATAATCGGTCCAGTAGTTTAGCCGTGAAGAGGTGACAGACAGACAGACAGACAGACAGACTTTCGCATTTATAATATTAGTATGGATTAGTATGCTAAGTATGCTATATCCTTACTAAATTTCATCACAATCGGTCCAGCAGTTTAGCCGTGAAGAGGTGACAGACAGACAGATAGACAGACAGACAGACAGACAGACAGACTTTCGCATTTATAATATTAGTATGGATATGGATATCTTATGTAAGGTGGACACAAATCAACTGCAAATATTTTATGGAAGGTATTCTGAACAACAATTCCAAATAAATTTATATCGAAAAAAGAAATTTTTTTTTCACTCTTCATACATATTTATAATAATCTGATCTAGTTTAGTTTTTTATAAATATATATTTTTTTAAGATTAATTTTGTAAGTGTTATGTATATTTTTTTAAGGTCTTAAATAACATCCATATCCATACTTCCATACATACTCCATACTAATATTAAAAATGCGAAAGTCTATCTGTCTGTCACCTCTTCACGGCTAAACTGCTGGACCGATTGTGATGAAATTTGGTAAGGATGTAGTTAACGACCTGAGGTCAAACATAGGCTACTTTTGGGCGCGATATAACCGAGTCCCACGCGGGGCGAAGCCGCGGGGTACAGCTACTACTTTTATTTATTTTTATTTAAATTAATATTATTTTTATATAAAGTCAATAGTTATGTATATTATTAGTAGGTACCTAGTTTTTTTGGATTTAATAAAGGTCAGGATTTTGACAAATCTTTGATAGCACTTTTAAGTATAAGGTAAATTATTGTTATATTACGTTTATATTCCATACGGGGTAAACAGAGCCTAAGGCCATAAGATCTTAAACCACTTTTAGCATGATGGTAGTTAAACTGTCGATCAAAGATAAAACAAAAATACGGCGCGAACGGAGCCGAGGAACAGCTGGAGTTTAAAACTAGTAGTGATAATAATAACAGTTATATTACTCATACGAGTGCGACACCTGTAATATGCGTAATCGATCAATCAAATCGATATCTCGAGTGTAACATCGAGTTGACTCGATCATCGCGGTCGGCACACCGTTACGGCACACTTTCAGCTCGAGTAGGGCTCTGTGGTGCTTTTAGGAGCTTGACAGCCTGGCGAGGCTTGCGTTTTATGATATCGTGGGTCAAGCGACGGCGGGAGCGGCCTTACTTGGTTTGGTCGCCACTAGATAGATAAATTATTTAATTGTACTAATACAATACATATATAATCAATCAATACAACATTTAATTCAGGACAATGCAGCATTTCTGTCTTAAGCTCCTCCGTGCTTCGGAAGGCACGTTAAGCTATTAGTCCCGGCTGTTATCGATAGATGGCAGTTGTTAGGCTATGCCAGATGCCTAAAAAATCTGACAATGTTGACCACTAACACACCTCACTACCACTAATGTATTGTTCTGGTTGTCCTGTGAAAAAACTATACAAAAAAAAAATATGGAAATGAAAAATTGTTATAATGGTTTGTTAATTTGTTTCTAATAGCTTTATCCTAATCAAATCAAATCTCTTTATTAAAGTCGTGTTAGTTACTATAATTTATTATTACAATTCATAACTCAAAAACGGCTGCACTGATTTGGCTGACAATTGGTGGGGAGGTAGCTCCGAACCAGGAGAAGGACAAGGTATAAATAAATAAAATATAAATAAATATGAGGTCGGAGGTCGTCAGGGTACTTTTCATCCCGGAAAAAAGCACAGTTCTCGAGGGAATTACACGCGAGCGAAGCCGCGGGCAAAATCTAGTAATATTATAAACGAGAAAGTTTCTATGGATGTTTGTTACTCTTTCACAGGAAAACGGCTGAACCTATGTGGCTGAAATTTGGAATAATAGCTTAGACCCTGGAACAACACCTAGTCTATATTTAATCCATAAATTCCCACAGGAGAGGAGTCCCGGGCAACAGCTAGGAAATTCTAAAAACACAATAAATATAATGTTTATCAAAATGGATTCAGAAAAATACATTTAGATTTGACTCGTTGATATCTTTCATATAGAGGAAACGAAATGAAAAAAATTATTAACTTGTTATCGTTATAGGCATTAAAATTATTATTAATCATTACTCAGATGCTTTCTTATAGCTTTAACAACAACTATACCAAATTTAATCAAAATCGACTTAATAAAACATTGTTTTTTTTTATCTATATATCTATACAACATAGGTATAAAAGAAAGTAGTGTTAGTTACACTATTTATAACTAAAGAGCGGCTGAACTGATTTGAACGGAAATTCGTGGGGAGGTAGCTTAGAACCAGGAGAAGGACATAGGGTACCTTTCATCCCGGGGACAAGCACTGTTCCCAAGGGATGTTCACCGGGGCCAAGCCGCGGGTAAAATAGCTAGTTTTTTATTATCACTACATAGTATAAAACAAAGTCGCTTTCTCTGTCCCTATATCCCTATGTATGCTTAAATCTTTAAAACTACGCAACGAATTTTGATGCGGTTTTTTTTTAATAGATAGTAATTAAATTTCTTTTTATTCAAGAGGAAGGTTTTTATGCTTATGCGAAGCCGGGGCGGGTCGCTAGTCTTTATATAAGACCAACATAATGTTATTATCAGAGAATTTCTAATCGCGTGACGCAATTTTTTTTTTATCTATGGT
The DNA here is from genome assembly GCA_947044815.1 of Apomyelois bistriatella. Lineage (NCBI taxonomy): Eukaryota > Metazoa > Arthropoda > Insecta > Lepidoptera > Pyralidae > Apomyelois > Apomyelois bistriatella. The sequence continues at coordinate 16,253,365 of OX345687.1, read as the reverse complement.
TATTATAATAGTACAGTAGTATCGCAAATCGCGATCGAACATCGATCGTCGATCGTCGATCGTCCGAGAACCGGTCTCGGTCGCGGCAGCCACCGTTATAGACAAGTGCGCCGCCACGCGCCGCGCCGTTAGCTAGGGCTGGCACTTACATGTTTTTATTTAATACTGTGTCCGCGACTTCGTCCGTGTGGAAGTTAACAAAAAGTATTGTTCAGTTCGCAGTTAACGAAAAAATATGCAAAATTGAAGTAGCCTAAGTTATTTTTTTACATCAGCCATCTGCAAGTGAATATCCTGTCAAAATCGGTCCAGCAGTTACAATAAAAGATTACCCGGAACAAATAGTCAGAAAAAAAATGTACCGTATATATATATCCTTAAGATTAAGTAAAAAGCCGTTATTTTAATATAATAAATATATATTTATTATTTTTTACTATATCCATGTCAACTTGTGTACTTTTAAAAAATAATTTTTATTTGATAGATAATTTTATTCAAGTAAAAACAACAAACTTATTAAATAAACCTTAAAAACTATACTTAAAAAGAACTTAAAATAAATATAAATCTAAAACTAATCTAAATTTAAAATTAGGTGGTGTCCGTGAGGCATGGTACCAAAAACACTGGCTGCATTGAATGAATAAAAATTTTTTATTGAATGATAAAGATTATGTTATATGCGACTGTACATGTATAATTTGTTATATAATTTGGTCAAGTAGTAGCCTGAATTAAAATTATTTTATTATTTATTTTTCAAAAGTATAACTTAAAAGGAAAATACTTAAAAATAAGCTAAAAATACTTTAGTAAACATTAAACAAAGTAAATTATACGTAAAACAATCTAATATAACACTAAATAATAAAAATACACAAAACTAAATATAATATTGAACCCAAATATGTCAAAAAAGTAATTCCACATTCTAACAGCTCGTCCTCGCTGAGCAAGACTGTGGACTAGCTGGCAGCGTACCTACTCCTCATTTACTACCAAAAGAAAAGAAAAAAAAGAAAAAAATCTGTGAAGTGGCAACCGTGAGCGTATGTTTACTACCGCGTCGCGTGAATGACTCTGCCCTAGTTATAGCCTAGTCCATCGCGGGACAATGTGCTGCACTGTAGTACTTGCGTGGAATGGCACATGCGTCTTGTTTTACATATTTGTGCCGTTTGGTGTTAAGACGTTTGGACCTAGGGGCCTTAGTGCAAGAGATCTTTTCGAAAAGATATCTCTGCCGCTCTGGTGACAAGTAAGCTGGCTGCTTTTTCGCCCAAAGGATTAGCATAGCTATCCAGAGGGAAACGCAGCCATTGTTCTTGCAACCATGCTTCACGGGCAAAAGAATTTTAGTTTTTTATTCTTTTGTGACCAAAAATCTGTAAATATTAGTGGAACAAAATAAATATTGATTAATTTTACATTATACAGGTTGTAAAATATTAAATAAATTTAATTAATAAATATGTAGGGACAAATCAGACAGATTGAGTTAGAGATTTTGAAGATTGAGTTAGGCCCAAAGTAATTCGAGACTTGTGTTTTGGGATACTGACTCAACGTTAACATATTTTACTAGCTGACCCGGCAAACTCCGTACGGGTTCCACCTGACCGCACTTTTCTCGTCTTACCCAGAACTTTCGCAAACATTTCTAGACCGGTCTATTTTTTATTATTATTTCTAGGTCTAGTTATTCTCGAGGTTTAGCCAGAGACGCCGATATTTTCATATACATATGTAATATTATAAATGCGAATGTCTGCCTGTCTGTTACGCTGTCACGGCTAAACAGCAGATTTTGATTAAATTTGGCATGGATATAGTTAATTACCAGGAGTCACAAAAGGGTACTTTTGGATGCGATATAACCGAGTTCCATAAGAGCGGAGCCGCAAGCAACAGCTAGTTATATTATATACAATCAACAGGGGTCGCTTCCGTGAGCAGACGGCCGCGCCGGCTGCTATTATGTCTCAAAGCAGACGGCCGCACGCGCAGCCCCCTAGTTTCGTCAGTCACTCTCATTTTCATCCGAGCTAACTGTGTTTACTGTGTTATGAACTAACTAACAATATTGACGTGGAATTTTATTTTTAGGGTTCCATACAAAAACGAAAAAAAACCTTACTCGTTTTTTTTTAAACTCATGTTTCAACGAATTCCTATTCCCCCCTCCCCTATTGTCTACTATCCTTAGGAAAAAACCTATGTCATAGCAAAAAAATTCCCTCACTGGTACTCAACTGGTTCCCTCGATGTCGAGTCCCGTTACGTCGAATCGCCACCACGTCTACTCTTATAATAAAGCGTCAATTTTCAGAGTAAACATGGCGGCGACTCGACGTAACGCGACATCGAGGAAAGAAATCATCTTAAGGGCTTATTACGAATTTCTTCTACTTTAAAATAGACACATTGACTATTGGCTAGCCACTACTGCTAAAAGAAGACGAAGAGAAAAACTGAAACTGAGACAAACTCAAAGACCTAGAAGACAGAAGCTGGTCTCAGGCCGAGAAGAAGGCAAGCGAGGCGTACATGTGAACGCAAGCCCCCTAAATATGGGGGAGAGTTATTAAAATGCAATGATTGCATAGATAGGCGATACTATAGAGAACTTGTAGGGAGATCAAGCAGGTGCGACTGGAAAGAGATGCGAAATGCAAGCAAGTACAGCGCACTCTCCCGAGATTCGGCTCGTATAACCGAGAGGTTGGTAGAGCCATGGGAGGTGGAGGGAAGTGTATTGGCTAGCCACATAAATACAGTAATTATTACGTCTCTCTGTATGTTAGTATCTGACCTAGAATTAGCACATGTTTATTGTTTGAAGTAATTTAATACTCAGCGAGGTGCGCTACGGAAAGTGCTAATGAGTAATGGTCACCTCTGAAGTGAGACGGCTGGTACTGTTACAAAATCACGTTTTTACCGTCGTCTAACATAAAATAAATATATAGAGACAAATCATACAGATTGAGTTAGCCCCAAAGTAAGTTCGAGACTTGCGTTATGGGGTACTAGCTCAACGATGCTATATTTTATAACAAATACAAGAAAGATAAAATCCCGGACTCAGGACAATCAGAAAAATATATTTTTCATCTTAACCTGCAGGGAGCGAATCCGGGACTACCTGAGTAGTGGGTAGGCATGTTAACCATTACGCCACGGAGGTCGTCAATAGAAATTTTGAGCCTCTACCGTAAACAGGTATGAAGATATGTATATATATATGTCTTATTTGACGTAAAAAAACACATAGATGAGCTCAACTGTATCCAATTATTTTTAGTTCCTGAAGACATCCGCCTTATTTGAACGACTGCCATCTATCGATAGCATCATAAAGTCATAGGACGCAAGAGACAGTTGTAGTAGTATTATAACAGTGGAATAGCACTTTATTAAGCCGCCATTATTGATGTATTCGTTGATAAGTGGTCGTTGAAACATGTAACTATTATCACTTAACAACGAACGGTCATTGTCCAGTGGCTCGCAAAATTTATTTCACTATTTTTTTTTCTTAAACCTAAACCACAGATTACAGTAGGTACCCTTGTACGAGATTTTATAAACGCAGACGCTAGCGACTGCGTTAACGCCGCGCTTTTGTATGGCAAACCTAGTGGCTTACTACCATCTCTTAAAACCATGCAAGATCCAGTGAGTAAGAAGGATAGCGCGCTACGTGATATAAGGCGACATCCCCCTTGCTCACTGGATCTTGCATGGTTTTAAGAAATGATAGTAGGTCACCTGTACAGCGCCACTGGCGAACTAAGAAATTCCATACAAAATCCTAAATCAATCGCTTAGCGTTTGCCTTTATAAAATCTCATAACTTTTAAAATCTCATACTCAGGGTAACTCAGGAAACCTTATTATTTTCATTCATATATAAAATAGAACTAATAAAGTAGAAATACTAATTTGTCATTTTCTACATCAATATTGGATTGATCACGCACTTTGGGAGCCTCTGTCAGTCAATCACAGATTATCTCGATCAATCAATCAGATCGCACGCTCGCGCCGCGCGCCGCTAGGTGGCGTGACAGCTTAATTTGCCTCCAATTACTGTCAGTTATCGACTGTGGGCGGGTTAACTGTACTTCCGGACGAGACATGATGGCAGATATCCACTGACATTGTAAAAAGAAAAATTGTTGTATTAGTACCTTTTCAGTAATCAAAACTTGTCTATCAATACATATAATAATATAGTAAAAATCGAGTGTCTGTACATTAAATATTTTTCCTAAAAACTGATAGGGGGCGAATAAAGGAGATTTTTTTGCTGTCTGTCTGGTTAACGTACCAGACAGAATATCTTCAAAACTACTCAACGGATTTGAACGCGGTTTTCTCAGGTGGATAACATATAATTAGGGCGTTGTCAAAACTTTGTTTCGTCAAAATCGGTTAAGGGAAAATGAAGATATGGTCAATTGAAGTAAACTTGAAGTAAAGCACTACTTCAAAACTTTTAAACAGAGTTGAATGCGGTTTAAATAAACGTATTTAATTGAGATAAAGCAAGAATTTCTTTTTCTAGAGTGGCTTTTAGGTGCTAATGACCATGTAATAGGCTGCGTCTACTCTTTTAGAGACAAAGATGTGATAGTATGAATGTTATTATTTTCAGTTTATATCGTAGCAATGTAATGGCTAAATAAAATTGGCACGAGAAAAGGATACTATAGAATTAACTATAAGTCTGGATAGTTGTAGTTTCCCCAGGTCCATTATGGGACCAAAGGGTAAGTTAAATCATTTCCCGTTGACCCCATTGTTCTCATAAGCAATGGGGCCATCGGTAAGTTAAATCATTTCCCGTTGACCCCATTGTTGTCATAAGCAATGGGGCCATCGGTAAGTTAAATCATTTCCCGTTGACCCCATTGTTCTCATAAGCAATGGGGCCATCGGTAAGTTAAATTTGAACGTGTCGTTGTTCACCGTATTTTTTTTACACGGATATCATATAGCGCTGTTTGTAAGACTAAAATGATTTTATGAATATTTATTAGATTTTAATTCAAATACAGTAAAAAATATGATTTTTAATTAAAATTTAACTTAAAAACTAAATTGAATGTTTATTCTTACAAAAGAAAAAATTTCAAGTTTGATTTAAAAATGAAGGAGATATGAGGTAAGTAACAAACATCACATCACACACATCTTAATAAAGAATAAAAGTAGAAATCATAATTTCGACCTCTTAATAAATAATAATTATCACAATATACGTATTAAAACCATAATTAATTTAATCAAATCTTCTTATAAAGTCAATCATTTGAAAGTCAACTTAATGGGGCATACGTTATATCATTTTATCAAATTCCCGTTGGTCCCATTGACTTATATTGTGAATGGGACCAACGGTAACAAATTTTTATGATTTTATTATTTTCCTGTTGGTACCATTAATAGGAAGACGGGCGATGGGGCCAACGATTGATGTGTATCCGTAGACCTCAGGCTTTTAGTAGTCCGGCCTCGGCCCACCAAACCGGAAAACCACGCAAGCCTTGTTATTTGGTCACTAAAAATATGTAAAAGTTATTTCTATAACTAACCCTTTTATTTTTAATTGGGATATTAAATCACCTAAAACAACTTTACGCTTACAACATTATGTAAAAATTGACGTACTTGTAAAGTACTTAATGCAATAAACATTACCCTAAAACATTTACACAAAAGCCACAAACGTTTATACCTCGACTTTCTTTCCGACCTCAAATTACTTTTGCGTTCGAGTCAAATGCAAAATGGCGTGTTTTGCCAAAGTTATTTCTCGTAAAGCGAGAATACCAAAGAGTTATTGCTTTATTAGCAGAGCGCGCTACTTAGTAAATTTAAGTAAAGGCAAGCCTGTATTTTGTACTTTGCATCTCTATTGCCCGAATATTCAAACGCTACTCAATTTTGAGTACTCAAAATTGATTAGCGTTTGAGTATTCGGGCGTAATTCATGTTGGGTTGGCAGAGAACAAGCGTCTATTTCAATATTTCATGAGCATTTGTACATAACAAGCTTTAGCCCGCGGCTCCGCAAATTTAGCCTATGTTTGAACCCCGGTCTTTAACTATATCCATACCAAATTTCATCGAATGAATCCAGCGGTATAGTCGTGAAAGTGAAATAGACAGACAGACGGAATAAGGAAGACTTATTTCCACAAGGCATTGCCACATTCAAATGCACGCGCTCTATAGATATTGTTACTCATACATAGAACCATGGAACTTTCTCATATTAAATATGAATAAGCAGGTAAGTAGTAAGAAATAGGAAGATTTTTTTTGTAATAAACGTCGACAGGTTATTAGGTTAACGGGAATTATGTAAGCAAAGTGAGGTACTTACATACGTCATTATCGCCCATAATATGTTATTTTATAATGTTATGAAACTTACGCAATGATATTTACCCATTATTAACTAAGAAATAAAATTATAGTACCTAGTAAAAGTTACTGTTTGCAAGTTAACGTGACTATCTGGCAGTGAAGGACCCATTAAAATTGATCTAGCTGTTTCGCAGAAAGCCTGGTAAGTACAAGAAAACGGGAACGAAATAGTTTTATTTCTATTATTAAATTAAGTCCTTCCATGCTGGTCTGATAGAAAAAGAAAAACATAGAATGTAACAGCTGCTTCTCTTCCCGCCCATCCGTAAAAGACGACTGAGGGTATTGGCGAATAGGGAAATCATGACATAGGCAATGCGGCTAGCAACCCATCACTATTGATTTCCTGTTTCAACTATCAATTGCTATACGTGGTCTAAGGTCGTATGGGATAAAGACGTGATTATATGTATGCATGTATGTATTAAATTAAATATATGTTTTATATTTAAGTAAAGTGTATTTAATAAATTGTATTCTCCTTCTTCTTGGTCCACCCCTTATTCCAGATCATCTGGGACCAGTAGATGGGCGACCGAGCATCGCTCTTTTTATGGAGAAACTCTTTTTGCGTGAAAATATGGGTAAAATTAATTTTCCAAGAAATGGAAACTAACTAGATTATCTTTTTACTATGTAAGAACTTAAGTTTAAAATTTAATAGAGCCGTTTTCGAAAACGCGTGTACAAATAATTTTATTATTGCTCGTTTAATAGTATAGGATAGGATATATTTTATAAGGGCAGGTTCAGATCACTTTATTGAACAACTTTTGTGAATAAGCTTGTAATTATAATTAGGAAAAATATTTTCGACCTCCCATAAACATTGCAAGAGAAGCAGATGAGATTTTAAACTTCGAATCTGAATCCGCTGTGAGTTTCTTGATTGGCATTCTAAAAATTCGGTTGATAATTCGAATCTACACTAGCGCTACTCTTGCGAGCGTGTCAGCGAGATGAACTAGATTGGACGTGAGATTTTGTATGAGATTACGTAAGATGTGGCACTCTGTAAGGTAATTTCCCGTCACTCCGAAGCTCATAGCGACGTAAAAAGCGACTTGTTGATTGAAATTTACAGAATCGACATGCTGATCTTGTTTAGTATGGAGAGTAACAACAAAATCGTGTTTCTATAAAGTTTATTTGGAAAAGTTGTTAAGTAAGTCTGAAACTGCCCTTAAAATGTAACTTATGTAATAACACAGAATTTCACTAATATTATAAACGCGAAAATTTGTAAGAATGTAGGGATGTTTGTTGTTATTTCACAGGAAAACGGCTTAACTGATTTAGCTGATATTTTGAAAGAAGATTGCTTAGACCCTGGAATAACACATAGTCGATATTTTATCACGGAATTCCCACGGGCAACAGCTAGTACATAACAGTACTAATAAGTAACTTAATAATACTTAAGGTGATACCCCGGCGAACGCTAGCACCATCATCATTTAAAAATAATTATTCACTGAAAACACAACACGGATTTCCATTACATTTCCATTACACGGATTTTTATCAAAAATCCGTGTAATGGAACTACAATTGAATATGATTAAAATTAACTTCAGATCCAGAACCTTAATTACATAACAGGGATTTTTGATAACCTGTGTTTTCAGTGAATAATGATTTCTAAATGATGGTGGCGCTAGTGTTCATCAAGGTCCCGTCTTAATAGACATAGGATATTGTATCGGAATAAGGTCAGGAATGATTGCAAGCTAAAAAAAGGCATTGAATCTAGAACCCTAACTCCTTATAAGTACAGTCAGCTGTTACCGTACTAACGGCGACTTATACCTTTCCGCCCCAGATGTCGCGACCGTTGCAGTGCCATTCGAGCTGCGCTTGCACATTCATGCGGCTTCGCAGTCGCATCTGTTGCATCTCAGCGTCTTTCCGGTTGCTTCCTAAGCTGCTGAGGCGAGGGTTCGCTTGGCTATTTCTTTAGGCTTAGCAGTCTTACATGATTTTTTGTTTGGTCCTAAGGTTTCACTGGCAATTATGTTTTTTTTAAAGTTCAATATTGTTTACTCTAGCTTAACCACCTCTTTTGATATATATATGCATTAAATTAACCATCCTTAGATGTTTATCTATTTGTGTGTATAATACATGGCATCGTTGAGTTAATATCACAAAATACAAATCTTGAGCTTTCTGGAGGATTAGACAAAGTTAATTAGGATAAGCTGTACTATAAAACTAAAAAATAATAATTAAATTCCTGATTTCTCTAGGTACATTTTTCAGGTAATTATACCTGAAGGTATAATTTAAGGTATATTATTTCAGGGTGTTTTAAGCGTTTTAACTTTATTATAGAACAAATATATTTAATAATATAAAAATATTTGTTTTTTCGTCTGGACTATTTAAGCGATATTAATTAATTGAGCACATAAAAAAACTTTTGATTAACCAAATAAGGTTCCGTAGAACTTTAATACCAGGGTGTGTATGGTCGATCAACCATAACACCTACACGAAATGATATACGTAAAACTGTGAGTAAGTGTTAGATTTCAGAAGCAACAAATATTTAATTAAGTAATCAATTAACTATAACAACATTGTCAAGAAGACCATAAATAGTAGACTAACAGCCAATAATATACGCGGACTTGGGTGGTTTATGGTGTATTGACTGCAAAACAACATTGAGATACGGTTAGCATAGCATTTTAAAATTCTGGAATGTGAGAATACTTGATTGGTCCAAGATATGAGAGGTCAGTTCTTCTAGTATGAGATTTTATAAAGCGGACGTTAGCGACAGCAATAGCGATTTTGTATGATAAACCTGTGCAGCGTCCCTGACGGATAGGAAAGGTAACTCAGAAACATACAAAATTTAAACGCAGTCGCTAGCGTCTGCGTTTATGAAATCTCATACTAGGGGCACTGAACGCAGCCTCTATACAAATACCCATTGTATCTTTCTCATTTGCAAATAATTCATTAATTTATTTAGTCACAATATACCTGGCTAGATGCTTAGGATAAGCTCAGAAAAAACACATATTTAGTAGTTTTTTTTTACAATCTTCTCTCTTGGAATGAAGAACCGCCACCGATTATTACGTTATCCATTACCTACTATTTTTTTATAATTTGATATCACGGGTCTATTTCTTTAGGATTAAATAGCACCTATATCTCTCTATAAATCACTTTCCAATGTATATTACAACTATGTGCTCCCACTAAGAAAAATATTTAGTTCCTTTTCTTGGTAAAAGGTGGGAAATTCCTAACAAATTCGTTACCGCATGATGGTGCCCGCTACCGCCTATGCCTTAAAACAATAACGGTACCGAATGTCGGTCACTATCGTCGACTATCACTCCGATAGCGGGCAGGTGAGGCGGGACAGGTGTCATTGTAGACTAGCGGAGTGCCGCGTGCGTAACTGGCTTTATGTAATTGTGTCCTGTATCTGGCTGATTTGTTTTTATTTTTAAATTATAATAATATCAGCACTTCGAACAAAAATTTGGAAATCGCGCGGGTAGGCAATTTTTTTTATCTATGACTTTGAACAACACGTCTTCCATACCGTAGGATGTAGTCTTATATTATTACTATTCCATAGATCTGGCGTTTTGACTCCTCAATTCATACGGACATGTTTTTTTGCGGGGGAAAATATACACACACATGCACAGTATAGTTCTGCATACCTACATATAATAAAAAACTTAAACTGAGTGTAAAGATGACACTGACACATAAGAAATCATCGAAAAATTTTTTTTAATCTATGGTAATCATAGAACTTGACGCGACGCAATTTTTTTTAATCTATGTAAGAAATGAAACAAAACAGCAAATAATTTGTGTACAGAGTACACACACTAGTACATTGCATATTATATTTTCTGTGACTCTACATGAATGGTTGATTTGATCATCAAGACTACAGTGATCGAAAAGATATTTATTTTATAAACTTTATCATTAAGTTTGTTAACTTCTATGCTGGTATGGCAGAAAATATCTGCTTCTCTTCCCAAGTAGGTCTAAAAGTCCGAGGAATCGACGAATGCATAAATCTTAGAAATGACGACGAATGCAGAAATAGACTGGCGATGTGGCTAGCAACCCATCACTATTGATTTCCTGTTTTAACTACCATTATGCTGAAGTTTGCCTAAGATTCTATAACTCTAGGCTCTGTCTGCCCGGTATGGAATAAAACGTAATTTACACAGTTACATATGCATCTGACAAATATTAATTTATGCAGAAATAACATAATTACGTAAAAACGAAATTTCTCCACTTGAAATTCATAATAATTATTACGGTAACTATTAATAACTCTGTGACGATACTAATCTTTTAGTTGAATTTTAATATATACATAATTCCGACCCGGCGAACTCCGTATCGCCTGAACGCACTTTTCTCACCGTTTAAATCTTCTTTGACCAAAATGAAACATATAGTGGAGAAGAAAAAGTAGCAAAGCAAACAAGAAAACGCTAATATGAGAGAGAACGCAATCCAACCTCAATGATGTCAACTAGCGTCATTTTGAAAACTCCAAAGAATTTCGAACGAACCGCGCGCGGGCAATTTTTTTTTAAATCTATGGAAAACTCATTAGCTCCGCAACAAAAACTGACAAATACTAACCCATTGAACATTTTCCATGGAAAAGACGTATCTTCAAGGGCACAATGAGACTTTCCGCGGCCGAGAGAGAGCGCTGGGAGCGCTTCACAATAGCCTTCCGCTTTTTAGACCGTTCTCGCACATGTGAAGTGATTTCTCGAAGAAAGTAAAAGTGGGTCAGACAATGCGTCCCGCGGTGTAATACCCATAACGTAGAGCATTCAGTGAGTTAAGAAATGATTCTATTTCTATGATGTTAGCGCCACGTGCTCGCCGTGCTGCTTTTGATGGCTTTCTTTCAATTTGATCGGTAGGGGGTAGAAGATTGTTAAGACGTATTTTACCGTACATTAGCTACGGCTTTTGAAGTAGGTTTTTATGAACTGTAGAAAAATATTATAAATAAAGGGCTGGTAAAATTACACAATCGAAGGGTTTTAGGTTCTTTAGAAAATGATACGAGCGATAGGGATGTGATCGACCGCCACAAAGGGAAGATCTTCCCGCCAGGCCGAGTGTTGTAGCCGGGGAACCTTCGTTTTAATAATGGCGTTATGTTTCATTTTTTTTATATATATTTACAAAATGTCGTTTATAAAGAAAGATCAATTTAAACACTTCGCAATATAGGTATATAACAATAGCACTCTCTCTCTCTCACATTTTAGCGTCCAAGGTCCATTCTCCTGCTTTTTCTCCTTCAGTTCGCCCGGTCTTTGGCATTCTTAGTTGTGAGACATATCGTTAACTGCGACGTCAAACCAGAACATTTTAGGCTCCCCCCCGGATACATAGGCCCCACTTCACCTGTTTTCACCAGCTGCCCTTTCTCATGTACAAAGGGTCCTGTCTGTGGCCTCTGGCTCTGCCGTGAATGTTGCATCTTATTGGTCCAAATTTATATAGTTTTTAACCATTGATACGATGGAAGAAAAAGATATCTATAGAGATAATGAATAATGAAAACTCACCACAAAAGGGTATACCATCAGGGGTCCACCGGCTGTTCGAGCCACAGACCCTGCGGGACGGCCCCAGGAGCTCGAACCCTCTCTCGCAGGTGTAGGTCGCCACGGTGCCTTCCACCAGCGCCTCGTCGGAGAACGACACCTGGGAGTGCGCAGGCGCACCAGGGAACCGGCATGTTGCTGACACGTAACCTGAAACAAAATACAGTTGATATTATATAATTATACTAGCTGTCCCGGTGAACTCCGTACCACTTTACTCACCGTTTAAACCTTCCCTGAACTTCCACAAATATTTCAAGACCAAAATTAGCCAAATCGGTTCATCCATTCTCAAGTTTTAGCGAGACTAAGGAACAGCAATTGATTTTTATATATAACTAGCTGACCCGGCGAACTTCGTACCGCCTTAGCGTAAATTTGATTTACTTAATATTTTTTTCCGTAAGAACCTTGTACAGAGTATTAGAAAACTACAAAAAGAAAAATCAGCCAAATCGGTCAAGCCGTTTTCATGCTATGTCGTGACAACGGAAAACGGGTTTCATTTTTATATATATATATATTATTATTATATAGTAAATTCAGTTGGTTTACAGCTTCAAAATCACTTTCAAAAATGTCTCCTTTTTGTTTTAGTTTTATTTATTTAAACACTAGCTTTAAATAAGCTCGCTCGCGTCTTACTCGGTTATATCGCGCCCAAAAGTAGTCTTTGTTTGGCCTCTAAGTAGACCTTAACTATATCCATACAAAATTTTATCTAAATTGGTTTAGCGCTTTGACAGACAGACAGACAGACTTTTGCATTGCTATGAGGTACAAAACAATAGGTCAGCTTCTGTAATTCTGTCATAAATCTTCTACAATAAAATAAATAATTAAAGAATAACCGCTAATCTCTGCAATGGCTGGACCGGAAATTTTACTGATAGTGATCTAATTAGGAGTAACTTAAGCTATTTTGATCTGATATTTTTTTTTTTCGTAAACTGCGAACTGAATTTTTTTATTAAATTCTACGTGGACAATTTCGTGGGCATTTCAACGTTTAATATTGTTCCTTTTCGAATGATTTTTATTCAACTCCGTAACAAAAATTTATCGTTCGCCTCACCGCTTTTGGGTTAGTCATAGACTTCTCAAAAAATAGAAAAAACGAATGAAAAGATATCTTCTTGTCGAAATGACAAACTTTCACTTTGTCTGTCATCTTCTAATCAAATTACCTTATGTCAATCACGCCAATGCTGCATTTCCATTATTTTTGTAATTTCTTTCAAGTACACCTTATTCATAAACTACCGATACTACATTGTGTGAATCAAATGATAATTTCGTCACCTCGTCCAGTCAAATCAGAAGCACAGATGGCTTTACAACTGAGTGATTTGGTCGATGCTTTGCAACCTATCGACAAGACCATTATGCTTGTCCTCCGTCTGATCACCCTTGCAGCTATCATATCTTTGATGACAATGCATATCAGGTTACCCTTTTTGTAGTTATCGTATTATCTGTTCTTATATCATACTATCGACCCGCTCCTTCCTAAAAGCTTCCTCTTGAATCACTATCTATTAAAAAAACCGCATCAAAATCCGTTGCGTAATTAGGGCATACAAAGTGACATAGGGACAGAGAAAGCGACTTTGTTTTATACTATAGTGATAGTGAACCTCATAATAATTTTCGGCATCAAATGCAAAATCCCTCTATATCAATCAAAGTATTTTAGTCTCGTATATATCTTCCCTCCACCTCCCATGGCTCTACCAACCTCTCGGTGATACGAGCCGAATCTCGGGAGAGTGCGCTGTACTAGCATTTCGCATCTCTTTCCATTCGCACCTGCTTGATCTCTCACAAGTTCTTTATAGTGTCGCATATATATGCAATCATTGCATTTTAATAACTCTCCCCCATCTTTAGGGGGCTTACGTTCACACGTACGCCTCGCTTGCCTTCTCGGCTAGAGGCCAGCTTCTGTCTTCTTTTAGACTTGTATAGTTTACTTTGCCCTGCGTGCCCCGCCACCTTAGAGTATTAAACCAACTGGAGACGGCACTCGCATTTATTTCTACGTGAAAAAGAGCCACATTCTGCGCGCGGGGTAAGGAAACATACACAATAAGTTAAATACACGCACACAAGTACAATCAGTATGACCGGCGGTCATGTACATTCGGCAGAGGGGGTCGCCTGTCTACGGACTTGGTTAGTTTAATGCTATAAGCCAGCCAGTTATCTGCACACTCAGGAACTTCTACGAGGCCACTGACAGCCTTATCAGTAGTGGAGTCCTGCATTCATCAATTTGAGAGTGACGAATCCAAATATATTTATTGTATCAGTCTTTTACCTAATATCTTGATCCAGATGTTAGGCATCTATTCTGACAGCATTTTTCAAAGGCAAGAATTCAACACTCAGTACCGGTACTACACCTTTCCGCATGGATCCGGCAAAAGCCACAGTCGTGGTGTGAAAAGATAGGTACATTTCTGTGTAACTTTCCTATAGACGAAAAGCTTCCACCAGCCCACAGTTTACCCTGGTCTTTTTGGAGATCGCTGAACAGACTTCGGGTAGGAGGGAGTATCGGAAGAAGTGAGGATTTTCTGATGACGACAAGTGTCGCTGCAGAATTCGAGACGCACTTGCTGTCTTGCCCCGCCTATGCCACATCCTGTTCTGTGGACGACTTGATTGAGGCAAATCAGAAGGGTTTCGAAGTTTAATACCACAAACGGAAAATGCCAACTCTACGTTAAATTCCAAAGTGTGGCCTCGCACTGAGCCAACCATATATAGAAATTTGTCATTGTCGCGTAAAGAAGAAGAGTCGGCTCAACATTTTCTTCTTCTAGATCTATGCGGGTGTTTCGCTGGGAGCAGAAGGTGACCGGTGGCATACTGGTCACATACTCAGTGGCTATATTGGGGCTGGCAGTGGGTGCCAGCAGAGACTGCGGCGGGGCGGCCTTCCAGGTAAAGGTTCTTAATTTCTTCCGCTCTATCATTACCAATTACCTATAAGCATCTCGCTTTATTTAACGTGTTCTCTCTAAGTTAATAATATAACCAGGAGCAGGACTGGTGCCAGCTGTCAAAACGGCACCTACATCCGAGTGTATTTAGTTATCTGCTGCTCCAGAACCTAGGGTACGCTTAAAACATGGTCTTAATTATGGTTGCGTTTAGCAGTTATTCCAATGCAGCGACTGACATCTGACTTTCGTAACCATTATAACAGGAAAGCCAGATCATGAAAATTATGATCCGGCGGTGTAAGTAGCCAACACTATCAGAATTTTCAGGCTGCCAACTTCTGGTACAGCCTGACGACTGCCATATGAAGAAAACTTCAAACATGAGGCAAAAGTTAAAGGCTTGCTTATTTCAACAGGCATACATTTGCGGATCAGGAGCTGTGCTGTTCGCTCTCAATGCAGCAGTGCTATGGCGGAGGTGGAAGACAGCTGGCGAGCTGACAAGGATAGTGGCCGAGCTTCTGGTGACCCTGGGGCTGCAGCTCAAGTGGCAGTTGAGGTGTAAGATCGCCATGAGTGTGATCGTTGCCATCCTACTTTTATTGGATATGACAATGAACCCACTATTGCCTCAAAGTGAGAAGACCATACCCTTTCATCTTCTTCCGAGCTTAGTTACATCTTCAGCTTACGCTTCAGAGTACAGAGAGTAGGGTACGCTTTTAATTTTGGTCCTAGATCGGCGGTACTGGTTAAAGCTACTGCTGTGGTTGCCGATCTAGGATAATATGTCAGCGTGTTGAAGCACTCAAACGGCGTAAATATAGTAATCTCATAGGAGATTACTTATTTGAGCCATTCGGGGTGGAAACCCTTGGGCTAAGGAGTCTGAGGGCGCGTTTTCTTTTTAAAGAACTCAAAAGATTGATCGACTCCTTATATGACCAGAAGGCTGGCCTCCATTTAGCTCAAAGATTAAGCATTGCCATACAGCGTAGCAATGCTACCAGCCTTCTGGAAACATTTTAGGTTGACATTGATGCGATGGAATATTTCGATGCTTTATGTTTTGTATGTTTTATTTTAGTTGGTATTGATTAAGTTTGTATATATATAGTAGATAGAAGTTAAGTTTTTTGTATAGAATATTTTAGTGTTTATATATAGTGTGTGATAAAATAAGAAAAAGATGAAAAAATCATGAATTTCTCTGACGACTGACTTTAACTTGTCTTGTTCTCCATCTAACAGATATTTTTTTTCTTGAATTCTTCTCGTGGATATCGTAAAAGGCAGCTAATGATAAGTTTTGTATCAGGCAGCAGGCCAAATAGAAGAAATAATTTTGCTTAATCTTTAAAAGGATTTTCCTCATTGAAGGATTAAGAAAGTTAATAAAAGAAGGATAATAAAATTTTATAAAAAGGTAAGCATGAAACCGGCAAAACGCTGAGAATAGAGAGAGTAAGATTTTAAGAACAAGAAAATCGTTAAAAAAGTCATAGCCCGACTACGTCTATTGCTAGTTACTTTACCGTTTTCAGTAGTTTAGGAGCTGTGTTGGTAAATGCATACATGCATAGACTACTAACATCATTACTCTTCGTTTTGGCTACGCTGTAGTCGGGTAAAAAAATAGTTGTTTTGATAACTTTCAGCCCGCAGCGTTCTTCTTTCCTCTTCGCATCGCTCGTAGGAACGGCCATCTTATACCCAGAGCAACCCTAATGTCATACGAAAAGAGGTCATAATACAACACATAGACATAACTATTTTTTGAATTTTACCTTTTTGTTTCTACATTTTTATTTTATTTATTATGTACTTATGCTAGAATTATATTGTAAATTTTAAATTTACATTAATTACACTTGTTAAACCTATGGATTTTTTAATCTGAAATAAATAATTATTTAATTTTAAATTATTATTCATCTACTAATTTGTTGTTATTGGATGAAAATTATATAGATTAGACCGCGTTCATAATTTATTATGCAGGCGAACATTCCGAACGGTGTTGCTTAACACCAACACACCACATGTAACAAAAACTGCAGGCCACAGCTAGTCACAACATCACTTCTGACACAAACAGTCCACTGTTGGATATAGGAAAGTATTTTCAGAATGACCGATTGTGGTCTGCATCCAGCGCATATTAAATAATTAGGTTATACTTACATATATTAATTAATCAGAAAAAAAAAAGATAATAATACAGTTGTACATAAATATTTATTTTAATTTTAACAAACTGATAAAATTATCTATATAATTGCCAAGTACGTAATTAAAATTACTAAGTTTTGTTACACCAAGGTTGTATCCTACTAGGCCTAAATTATACAGCTATTGACACGATCGAAGAAGTTTTGTTGACTTATAATCAGCCAATCAAGAGTCCGGGCAAAACCTGGTGGCTTACTATCATCTCTAAAACCATGCAAGAACGAGAGAGTAAGCGAGACAGCGCAATCCATGATGTAATTCGACATCTTCCTTACTCAATTGTTCTTGCATGATAGTAAGCCATCAGAAGAGAGAGTCACCGAGCTAGCCTGCCTAGGTATCAAAGACATCTACCGAAGACCACAGATAAACGCGACGGAGCTCTCAAGAAGAAAGCCAGTGTTTTTCAATGGCAAATAACAAGGTGCATGTCATCTCGCTACACGAGACGGCAGAGTGGCTGCACTTAGCTGCACCACCTATTACCCAGCCCAAGAAAGCGTGGTGACCCCACACTCACCTTCAACTCAAAAACAATTCAAATGACAACGGTACAAGGCACTATATTCAATGCGAACGTTTCACAACTGAGATTCCCTCGTTTCGCGGGATTCAAACCCCACAAAATTAAATTTGCCGTCGTTGTTTTCAATTTTCTCTTGATTTAGACTTTATTATACGGGTAATAGGGAGGACTTTTCTCTTGATACTCTTTGAAGTAACGTTGTCAGATAGTTGACAAGTTCCGCATTACGGGCGTCGAAACTTTCAAGCATTAAAATAATTAATTGATCGTTTCTTTATGAGATTTTATTTAGAAACAATCGTTTCGTCGCGTAAGTGCATCACTATCGTTCATACATCATTTATCTTTCATACATATATAGATATTCAACCACATACATACATAAGTTGATTACTAAAATAACTAGTTGTCCCGGCGAACTCCGTACCGCCTGAACCTGCACTTTTCTCACAGTTTAAACCTTCCCTGAAATTCTTTAAATATTTCAAGACCAAAATTAGCCATTCTCGAGTTTTAGCCAGAGTAATGAACAATAATTGTCTTTTGTTATATAAATTTACTAGCGACCCGCCCCGGCTTCGCATGGGCATAAAAACCTTCCTCTTGAATCACTCTATATATTAAAAAAACCGCATTAAAATCCGTTTAGTTTTAAAGATTTAAGCATACATAGGGACAGAAAAAGCGACTTTGTTTTATACTTAGTAGTGATAAATAACTAAACTGTACAAAAACATAGGTATGACTTATTATGTAGAAAATAATAATTGTTTGTTATTGAATATCAAGCTACTTCTATTCTAATTAGTGACGCCAATCCAAAATTATTTTGTAGATTATTAAAAAAAATATATACCGTTTATATTCCGGTAAATTATATGCCTACCAAGGTATTTAAACTTGCCATGCCAAACCTAAGATTTTCAGGTCTAAAGACCTTTAGGCAGACATATAATTTTTCGTGATATAAACGGTAAGTATTTATATTTGGAATAATCTACGAAATAATTTTGGATAGGACGCTGATTTTTTGCTAATTTTCACTTTATTTCTAAGTAGATTGGGCACTAAATCCTTTTACATGTGTATGCAATGCAGTAAGTGTAGAGCCTGCTGGCAAAGACATTGTAAGTACCAAAGTTACAGAGATATCGGCGTGGGAAGGCCCATTGTTCAGAGATATGGCGACGCAGCAAATTTGAGACGCGGCGATTGAGTCACATTGTGGTTTATGCAATACACGTTACGAGGAAGTAAATTGATCAGATGCACCTGGGTTCAATTCCCGAAAGAAATTGTTGCAAGTAAGAATAGATTTAGGATATGGTAGCTTCGGTACGGCCGCGATTTCAAGATCAATCAATAATTATATAAAAATCAATGCCACTTTTCGCTGTAACTCAAGAACGGACTCACCTATCCAAACCAAATGTTTAGGCTTTGTTCGGACTTTTTAGTTGATTATTTAGTTGATGGTCTATGTGAAGTTTGCACAAAATCGGTCGAGCGGTTCTTCATTTTTCACATTTTTGCGTAGCGAAGCACATACCGGGCCACTAGTTTAGTATGTAAGATTAAATCAGTAAATTAAGAATAGGCTTCGAACTTCTGGACCGATTTTAAATTATTTCACTGCTGGAAAGCCACACTATCCCCTAGTAGCATCTATAGGCATGTACCATGGGTGAAGCTGGGGTGGGGTGGTGCTGCCAATAATAGGTACACGATAGAACAAATTCCCCATAAATTTATAGTATTATCGGAACAATATTTCTTAACGATACCGCTATCCGATACCACGATCGTAAACACAAGTTCACAATTAAAGTAACTGTTTCGATCGAACTGGTTAGTGGTACGGTTAAATATTTAAATAGACAGTAAATCACGGAGTTTTATGCTAAATATATGTTTATTATCGTTTAAATGTAGATGATACACGTCGTTATGCCGTGATCCGCTAGTTTTAGGATAAAAACGGGATATAGGTACCACAGGTTTAGTTTATTTTGAGATTTAGCCTCCTACCAGCATTAAAATGAGTTTTTTATTTAGTCGTAAAATGTTAATTTTCATTACATGTCGTTTCTAGTAAATGGGATTATTAATTTGAATTTTTATGACTAATCGACTGTAGAGTCTGTAACCGCTTTCCATCTGGTGAGCAGAGGTTAGTGGTAGTAAAAGAACCCGAAGGAGTTTAATAGAACAAATAAATGAAAAAGTGGGAGGCGTGCCTTATCAGGAGGTGAAAAGGCTTGCGGAAGATAGAAACACCTGGAAGAGCCGTGTGTTTCGCCACAGCCCGGCCACAGTCGAATTTGTTATTTATATACGTATCAGTTTAGCCTCCACCGACAAGAGCATAGCTCTTAAATTTTAGATTAGACAGAAGTAATCCTAAATAATTAACGTAAAAAGTTCGAATCGTTATTATCAAACAAGGCAAGTGGGTAATATAAGAAGAAAGCAGGTCATTTGGAACGACACACAATATAAAAGAGGTCGTAAAACATTACTATTTCGATTACAAGTTTTAACACGTCCCACGACAACAACGCGCTGCCTCAAAAACCTTACGTCCACACCCCATTGACCTGAGAAAAAACGAAAGTAATGTCTATAATACTAAGAATGCTAGTTAGGTGACTCGGCGAACTACGTGCCGCCTATTATAGAGCGAGATTAGTCTATTTTTTTAAATCTAGCCCATTTCTGTATAACGTAAACAAATAATTGAAAAATTTGTAATAACACACCAGATGTCATTGGTCCCAACTGCTATTTTGTTGGTTGTTAAAGATACCACATCAAGGGCCAAGACGCGGTTTCGAAAAAATGACACCAGGGTGTGCAGTGCGGGATCAATTAACCATGTAACTCGTTATACTAAAGACTTCTTCAAATCTTTATAATTAGAAGGCGATTTCGTTTCGACTAATGATATAGTCACAAAAAAAGTCATGGAAAAATTAGGGGCCACTTTGTTCGCAAATTCAGATAAATTATTGCAGCACTACGATTTATATTTATTCGTTCGTATGGCGGAATACATAAGCGTCAGACGTCCAAAAAAGGAAAAAGAGAAATATGAAATTATAGGTTCACATTCAGAGACTCCAGCCACAAGACAGCGTCAGGTGTTATCTTTTATAGTGTGAGTTTTTCTTAACGCAGACGCTAGCGACTGCGTTAGGATTTTGTATGGGATTTCTTAGTCGCCTTACTATACGCCAGAGGCGCTTTACAGGTCTGCCGTCTGCTAGCGTCTGCGTTAAGAAAAACTCACACTAGGGGCACTATTCCTCCGGGGAACCCGCGTACGAGTGTAGGGGTATGATGTGCTCCGTTAAGTCCTCCGCCGCAGTCGCAGAGGGCGGAGTCGATAGAAAATTTATATTAAGAAAATTGACCAGCAGCGGTAATAAATTTAGAGAAATTTAGTTCTTTTTCACGAATTATTAGACAAACACATATAAGTTGTAGTTAAGAAATGAGACGACAGAATAATTATTATAAAAATGCATAGATTAAAGAATTTTCCCCATGCGCAATTCCTAATTCTATGTAAATATGTAATGAAAGAGCAAAAACAAAACACAATCGCCCATCATATCAATTGACTCTTCAATTTCCCTCCTAAAGCAGTTTTTTTTTTTTTTTGAATAGTTTTAACGGCCATGGAATCTAGTCCTTTAAGGCCTTTCTTGAATTTATTAATCTTCTTCAGTCCTACTTAAGTCAGTCGAGTCAAAAATCAAGTCAATAGTCAAGTCCAGTCAAGTAAGTAAGTCTAGTCTGAGTCAGATGACTAAGTGAAGCGGTGGAAAATTTTCACTTAGCTATATCATGGAGATTTTGGTGACAAAGATAAAAAGTCACGTAATCGACACTGTATCACTCACGCTTGTTCACGAACACTTTGCGAATAATAATCCACCAATATTATGCACAAGCACACGAAAAAACCTAAGTTTTGGAAATTAAATACAGCGCGGACATAGCGACAGTTTACTTTCTCTCCAAAAAAACCTCCCTAAAGCAGAGTATGTAATCCATAGATTTAAAAAAAAATGCGAGAGCCGCGTTCCTAGTTCTATGATGTAATCACTACGTGCTCTCAAAGAAGTTGCCCGCGAATCGCGCGCGGTCTCTCTATGCAATTTTTTTTTATCTATGACGTGCCCTAAAGTGCACCATAGACTCCGCGAGCGACTCTTGAACGACTCTATGTGGTGTTTGCGACATTTGCACCATAGTGCCACTACATGACTTCAATACAAATTGTTTGTTCGTTTGTCTGGCTAAAGCTTGAGAATGGCTGAACCGTTAATTTTGGTCTTGAAATATTTGTGGAAGTTCAGGGAAGGTTTAAACGGTGAGAAAAGTGCCTTCAGGCGGTAAGGAGTTCGCCGCGTCAGCTAGTAATAGCTAAATATGACTTAGATTTTGACTTCAAAGACTACTTCTCAATCAAAATTCCAAAGTTATAAATATGCTTTTGAGTCCTCAGACAGACTCAATACAATATTCAACTTCATTAATCATGTTCAGTTCTAATCAAGATACATCAGACAAAACCAATCATCAGCGTCGAAACAAAATAAATCATTTCACCGGACATTATAACCATTCTCGGACTCACATTATGAAGCTATTGTGTTTGTACAAGTCTTTGTAAAAAACTGGCCAAGTGCGAGTCGGACTCACGCATAAAGGTTCCGTATCATTATTTATACAAAACGGCAAAAAAGTCACGTTTGTATGTATGTATACGTCTTTATTCTGTTTTTATTACTTGTTGTTATAGCGGCAGCAGAAAGGGACGTGGAAACTCGGGGAAATAGACATTCAGGGAATGGACGTTTAGGGAAATAGACTTAGAGAACCAACTTGACATTCTCGTTATAAGCCCAACGGTGTCGAGAGGAATACATCATGTGTACAAATTTTAACTGTCTAGCTATTACGGTTCATGAGATACAGCCGTGACGAACGGACGGATAGCGAAGTCTTGTAGTATAGAATCTCGTTTATACTCTTTGGGTACGGGACCCTAAAAATGAAAATCATTACTTTCTGCCCTGAGGGTACAGTCTACATAATGTCGTTCAGTAGGACAGCTGCGCGTGCAATGACTCCGCATATTATATTAATGAGATGAGATAGAAATGTTGTATGAGCAATATTTTTTACTCTATGGTTAGTACTATAATGTGGTTCTATTGCCTAAGAAAAAGATGCGCTTGCCGGTTCGTGGTCTTCATTCGAGAACCTTCTGAAGTATCGTCTATCGATTCGTCGCGCTATGTGCCCTACTCACTGCCACTTCAAAGAGCTAATCCTTCGATTCCTAAGTCATAAATCTGTAAGTTAGAAATTTTCAATTTTTGATATCCGAGATTAGTTGGGATGAAATTATAAAAAAACAAGTTTTTAACCATTTTCTACCGTCGTATACTATAAACTACATTACCTTCGTGGTACTCAGCCCAATATATTATTCGCTTATTTTCGTTTCTTCCTACCAAAAACATAACGTCACTGTTGATTTCCTCTTATAAACAGACTTTGAAAATAATTAGAGTACCTACTCACTCGGAAATGAAGAGAAATAGGTAGCAATAAGCAAGACGATTCAAAGGAAAAATCTCTTGCTGATTCTCGATTAAATTTTTTAATTATGATTACTTCCTTTAGAGAACAATGAATACATTAAAGCAAGATAACGTAACTTCCGATCTGGGCATTGCCTGATAACAGGAGATAGAGGATATGTTGTGTAATGAGATAAGAGTTTATTGTTAAGGACCATTTTTCAATCTGGGCTTCATAAAAATTGAGGTTTAATTTAATGGTTCTTTAATCTTAGTATGAGATTTTATAAACCCAGACGCTAGCGACTGCGTTAGCGATTTAGTTTGGCAAACCTGTACAGCGCCTCTGGCGGATAGTAAGGCAACTAAGAAATTCCATTCAAAATCCTAACGCAGTCGCTAGCGTCTGCGTTTATAAAATCTCATACTAAGTTCTTAATAAAGAGATAAGTAGAAAAACTTGAAAGTTATTAAGCTTTAAAATGAATATATAAACAAACAAATCACACAGACTGAGTTAGCCCTAAGGTAATTTCGAGACTTTAAAGCACAAATCTCAGCTTTTACATCTTTTCAAAATGACAGAGTCAGAAAGAGTCAAGCACTCTGGGAATTTGTCGGCTTCCAAGGTCAGCACAATGAGAAAAGAAGTCTACGTGGGCCTCAGTTCAGTGCCCCTAGTATGAGTTTTTCTTAACGCAGACGCTAGCGACTGCGTTAGGATTTTGTATGGAATTTCTTAGTTGTCTTACTATCCGCCAGGGACGCTGTACTGGTTTGCCATACTAAATCGCTAACGCAGTCGCTAGCGTCTGCGTTTATAAAATCTCATACTAAGTGTGCAGTGCCCCTAGTATGAGTTTTTCTTAACGCAGACGCTAGCGACTGCGTTAGGATTTTGTATGGAATTTCTTAGTTGCCTTACTATCCGCCAGAGGCGCTGTACAGGTTTGCCATACTAAATCGCTAACGCAGTCGCTAGCGTCTGCGTTAAGAAAAACTCATACTAGGGGCACGGGTCGTCTCACTTGCTGAATGCACGTCACATGGCACGCTTTTCCCGTGCTCGATGACTTCACAACACAAATCACACAGATAATCAAAAGTTCCCATATCTTAGTACCTTTGATCGCCATTTTAAACTCTATCGCCTGGTAATACGGTTGCTTTATTTTGCGTCATAAAGAAAGCGCTTTCTCGCGCTGAATCGCGTGTTACGTCAGTTTTCTTACCAACTCGCATGAAAGTTAGTCATGTTATGAGTCAGTTAAGGTATTTAGTATATTAGTAAATTTGAGCAGGATATTGCTGTTAGACCTTTGTAACTAGTGACGCACCCCGACTTTTCTCATCCTTTTCGGATACATCAAATATTACCTGCTTTAAGTATACAAGTTTGAAATTGTTATTTACATACACAACTTACAAAATACACAACTTAAAAACAAGAAGATTTAGACTACAATTAAATAATTAGAAGTAGAAAAGACTTTTTAATACCAACACATCCTATACTATTAAACGAGCAATAAATAAATTTATTTGTACTCGCGTTTTCGAAAACGGCTCTAACGATTTCTTTGAAACTTTAAACATAAGTTCTTAAATAGTCAAAAAGATAATCTAGCTAGGTTCCATGTCTGAGAAAATTCATTTTACCCATATTTTCACGTACAAAGATTTTCTGCATAAAATGGCAGTTACCGTACAATAAGTGAGCGAAGCTCGGTCGCCCAGGTATTCATACATATCTATATGTGTTGGTTTGTGTTGGTGTATGTATGTAATCGATTCTCATCTAAATTATTATTATTTCTTCTTCTTCTATCGTGTCAAAGACTAAAAGCTATATAAATTTGGCCCAGTAAGATGCAACATTCACATTATTACTGATTAGTATCCTATTCGTAACAATTAATTCGAGGGTTCCGTTTAGTTATTCTGTTACTCAGAACCCTAAAAATGTCACTGATCTAGAATCTAGCACATATATAATCTAGACTACCTTAGAATAGTACAAGTTAAGTTGTGATATTCCCGTCGTAGCGGGCGGCGACATTCTTTGACCGTTAGGGGTCCAATGCGCAGTTATATCGGGCCTAACCAGGTCGAGACGGTAGATAGTGGGCTATGGAAGCGATGCTTTGAGATCCAGTCGGTAGCTTCCGAGCGAGGCCGAGACCTTGCGCCGTGTCAAGTGTGTTTTCAAGTTAATACGAGTATATAAGGTGGAAACAAATCAACTGCAAATATTTTAAGTGCAGATTCAGATCACTATACTGAACAATTTTTCCAAATAAACATATCGAAATACGTATTTTATACACTCTCCATACTAAACTATACGGGAGATTATTCTCAATTAGTATGAGAGATAAAAATTTGTTTATGATGTATACTATTTCTATAGAATCACCAAATAACTCTGACACCAGGGCATGCATGGTCGATTGACCACGAAATGATAATGATGATGACATCTTACACTGAATAAACGCACAGCACAAAATATTAAAAAAAAATCAAAAGCTATAAAAGAAATGACAAAGGGATCATTTTTATTTTGAGTTTTATATTAATACTAGCGACCCGCCCCGGCTTCGCTCGGCAATAAGAACCTTGCTATTTAATCAGTCTATCTATTTAAAAAAACCAAATCAAAATCCGTTGCGTAGTTTCGAAGATCTGAGCATACATAGAGACAGACAGAGGGAAGCGACTTTGTTTTATACTATGTAAACGTAAAGATGTCATAGGTTATCTTATTTATCCTATTCTAGTCAAACTAATTTATGTAATTGAAAAACCAAACCATTTTAAAGCTAGTTAAAAATGTCACAATATTTAACTTAACAGTTATTGTGTGGAATTGTTAGTCAGGTTAGGTGGCTTATGGGCTCGTAACCATGAAAACCTGATAGTCTTAAAGAAACGGTTGTCTCCAGGGTCAAGGTCTCTCGGTCAAGCGGTCACCGGGCCCTGCTGGAATTCACTATAAATTCAAATCGACTCGAAAGCGAATACCGTTGCATATCCTAGTTAACCTTTATGCTTCATATCTCATGCATAATTATGCATGTTGAATCCTGAATGAAACAGGTCCAAACAGGAAATGAATTGATTTTTATTTTATACCTAAATTCGTTTTTCAGGTTGATTCCCAAACTGTATTACTTCGACGTGCGAGTCAAATTCAAATTGTTTATTTTCAATATAGGATACTAGCTTTCGCCCGCGGCTTCGCTCGCATGAATTTCCCTCGGAAACAGTGCTTTTTTCTGAAATGAAAGGTACCATATGTTCTTCTCAATACTCCTAGCTATGTGTATGCAATATTTCAGAAAGATTTGTTCAGAAGAAAAGGCGTGAAGAGATAACAAACCAAGAAACAAATATACAGTTGGGATTCTTATCACTTATTGACGTCAATTATTACTTTTATTAAGTTTACAACCACTTCCAAAGCACAAATGGAGAAGAAAGTGCGCCGCAAACTCCACTGCAGTTTTTTCACCGTGAGTTATTTGGGAGGGATACCTAATGTCAACAAGTAAAATATCAACAGTATAAATATCAACACCGTATTATCAACAATTAAATATCTCAAAGAAACAAAATACAATTGAAGTAAAACATAAACGGTTCAAAATGTCAACAGGCCAAATTGGCAACATATCAACTAATCAATCACTTGGAACCTAAATTTAAGACATAAAAAATATTCGTCTACCTAGCGACTAGCGTCAACCCTCTTTAGAATTGATATTTTCAGACGCAGCATTGGGCATCCACCGACCAGACGATCAGATGTCCTGAAAAAGGTCGCAGGCGCTGAATGCAGGCCGCTTTCAACCGGTCATTTGAGAAATCCTTTTAGGGAGGCCTGTGTAAACCAGTAAAAAAAAAACAACTCAGAAAAACGAGCATGAAAATTACGTCTTCTTTTAACGAACAAAGGCCCACGAAGGCGGAGTCGCGGGCAGCAGCTGATCTTACTAATATTATAAACGCGAGTTTGTAAGGATATTCGTTACTCTTTCACATGAAAACGGTTGAACCGATTTAGCTGTGTTGGAGATTGCTTAGACCTTGGAACAACACATTTTATCTCGGAATTCCCACGGGAGCGGAGCCCCGGGCAACAGCTAGTAGTAAATAAAGTAAACAAACGTAGGAATTTCCACGGTTACGGAATCCGAATTACTTGTCTTAATTACAAGCACTTTCACCAGCTGGCGGACTTTTACTTCTGTTTGGAGTCAGCGGGGTCGTCGACCCCGCCGTGAACTTCAAACCTATCCTTAGATCATATATACATACACTAGCTTTTGACCGCGGCTCCGCCTAAATGAGAATCGGTTACATCGCGACTGAAAGTAACCTATGTTTGACCTTTAGTTCTTGACTATATCCATACAAAATTTCGTTAAAATCGGTCTAGTGGTTTATAAGGCAGATATGTCTATCTATGTCTAACCTGTCTGTCGACAGACTATCGCATTTATAATATTTGTATAGATAAATGGATACATATATCAGCAGGACAAGCAGAGGAAGACTTGCTATGATCCTTACAGTGCGTCTACCACGAGTTTTCATAAACGAAGACGCATTAGGATTTTGTATGGAATTTCGAAGTTCTATCCGCCAGGAGCACTGTATTTGCGTTTCTTAGTTCACATGGGGTACAGACCGAAGATAAGCGAGGGACCTTCCTCTACACTCATCTCTCTCGTCATACGCAATACAAATACCGCTCTAATTGTCTAGTCAACTAAGAAAAAATATTCTTACAAATAAAAGTAGGTTTTGGGAGTAATATGGCAATGATTGACTGTTCTGTTACCATAATTCAACAAAACCAGTCTGCTTGTAAGTATTCAGTTTTAGTATTTTTGGGATGTACTCGCATGAAGAATGTGAGTTGACTGTTACGAGAATTCTGGCTGAGGCCCATTTTTTCGCCAACCAACTAAGGACGCAGTCGGCAAAACGCTTAGAAGAGCTTATAGGAAGAACACAGCATACGGTATGAGTCAACTTTACTACCAAATTTCAGTCAACGTAAAAAAATAACCTAGTTTCAGAATATTAGCATATTCAAAGCCTTGAATGCTCAACGCATGGACGCTGACAGCTATAAGCAATTAATGTTATCTGTCCAGCAATCATACTCGTACGTTGCCCCACTCCGATTTCTAGGGGAAGTTGGGCAAACGGCCGCGGCGGCCCGTCCCGAGACCTTTGGGCAATCGTCTGGAATGTTAATATGCGATCTAAATATAAAATTCGTTTTTTTTTTCATAAGTTTAAATTGGGAACTATATACGGCCATTTCTATAATTAAAACTGCAGAAGCAGTGATTTTTAAGCAATTGCTACCGTCAAAAAAAAAAAGAATATCATAAACTCGAAGTTGCTAAAACGAAGTATTTGAAGTGAAACAATTTTTTTAATATAATACGTAATTGTTGTTGTAATTTCCATATCTGCATTTTAACAACTTGAGTATTAAATTTATATAATAACATCGTAGTTACTAGATAATTTACATAAACAAAAATTGTATAAGTACTTATGACTTCGACCCGCGCTATGAAGGACTCAATTGAAAATTATTATAAAACCATGGCAGTAATTTCTAATTGAATATTTGAAAGTTATTATAAGTTATGCATTTTATCAACATTATACCCGTAATTATTACGTAATCAATTCGATTTTCACTTTATAATTTAAAATGAATGATTTGCATCTTACGTTAGGTTGCGCGGCCTTCCGTCATTTCACATAAAATGCATATTATTGAAAAAAAATCAGGTAAGTGCGAGTCGGATTCACGCCCTGAGGGATCTCTACCGTCACAGATTATAGACTTAACAGGTTATTTTAACATATTTTCTTTCCTTTAGTTTGTTTGTAAAAGAATTTTCTTTATTTTTTTTTATTAAACGACAGTTTTGCAGTTAAAAGTTTTTTTCCTAAATAAACGGTGTATGATATTGCTTCTAATCAAATTTTATGATTCTATTTCAACGGTATGATTTTGATTCCCATCTGAAATCGCAAAGTTTACCATTATTTTTAACATCACGATCATATCATCTTTTGATCGCGTTTACGTATAATTTTTATTATTTTCCAGCCAAAAAGGTCGATAGGCCTGAGTATATGAGAATTTCAACTTAATATGTTCATGGTTTCATCAGAAAAAAAGTATGACAGAGAGACGGACCACCAAGTAATCTTATCCACCGTTTTTACCTTTTAAGGTACGGAACCCTAAACCTTACTTCCATGCTGGTCTGGGAGAAAAAGAAAAACATAGAATGTACCAGCTGCCTTTCTTCCCGCGCAAGCCGTAAAAGTCGTCTGAGGGAATCGCCGAATGGGGAAATCATGACATAGGCGATGCGGCTAGCAACCCATCACTATTGATTTCCTGTTTCAACTACTATTATGCTAAACGTGGCCTAAGGTCTGATGACCCTAGGCTCTGTCTACCCCGCATGGGATAAAGACGTGATTATATGTATGTATGGAACCCTAAAAAAATAGTGGGGTGCCTCACCCTATGCCACTTTCACTCGGTACTCTCGCGCGGACCCCGGGGACCAGTAATCATGTCACCAAGTCACCAAGATCGTGTCACCAGTGTCGAACACCTTCAGCGGCAGGTGAATAAATGCTTTATTCAACACTTTTGTTGTTGTCTTTTGTGTTCGACACTTTTGTTTCTTGCCTTCTTCCATCTTCTTCGTCCGAGCGTGTTTCCTAGTTGCATCTTTAACATGCGCTTTAGAGCCCAGGATATGCTTTTAATCATGGTCCTTGTGTTTTTGGCTACTACAATGGTCCAACTAGTTCGACAGCAGTTGGACCACTGCCTCAGTACAATGGAGTGACTGCCGTCTGACCTCCGTAACCTTTTTACGGAACCCTAAGATCTCCCTCCACCTCCCATGGCTCTACCAACCTCTCGGTTATACGAGCCGAATCTCGGGAGACTGCGCTGTACTTGCATTTCGCATCTCTTTCCAGTCGCACCTGCTTGATCTCCCTACAAGTTCTCTATAGTGTCGCCTATCTATGCAATCATTGCATTTTAATAACTCGCCCCCATCTTTAGGGGGCTTACGTTCACACGTACGCCTCGCTTGCCTTCTTTTCGGCCTGAGCCCAGCTTCTGTCTTCTATGGCTTTGATTACCCTAAGATTGTTACCCTAAGATCTATTAAAATCAAAGTAGGTAATATATATATTTTATGATGTAGTAATACGGTGGGCATCGGTGGCATTCCACTTTTTGTGGGATCGTGCCGGCGCGCAGGTAAACGCATTCCGGAGCGCAGGCGCACGTCTGCCGGGACCAACACAATAATGCATTTTTTTTTTCAATCAAACATATACATATATACTGCAATATCGGCTGTGTTGTGCGGATCAACTTGCTGTTATTGAAATTTAAAATTTCTATCGTTATATGGACCAGGGTCTTGGATGTTTATCTATATATGTATTTGTTATAAAATATATT
Organism: Apomyelois bistriatella; assembly: GCA_947044815.1. NCBI lineage: Eukaryota > Metazoa > Arthropoda > Insecta > Lepidoptera > Pyralidae > Apomyelois > Apomyelois bistriatella. The sequence continues at coordinate 16,222,442 of OX345687.1, read as the reverse complement.
ATCGTTGAGTTAGTATCCCATAACACAAGTCTCGAACTTACTTTGGGGCTAACTCAATCTGTGTGATTTGTCCCTATATATATTTATATTAACATCCAAACAATATTCCTATAGGTTATTATATGTTGTAGTATTTATATATTGACCAGCTGACCCGGCGAACTCGGTATTATCGCCTCAACGCACTTTGTCACCGTTTAAACCTTCCCTGAACTTCCACAAATATTACAAGATCATAATAAGCCAAATCAGCCCAGCCATTTTCTAGTTTTAGCGAGACTAATGAACAGCAATTGATTTTTATATATAGGGTGGACACAAATCAACTGCAAATATTTTAAGGACAGATACAGACCACTATACCTACTGAACAACTTTTCCAAATAAACTTATATTGAAATACGATATTTTTATTTTTCACTCTCCATACTAAACTAGATCAGCTGATTCTCAATTTGTATGGGAGGTCAAAAAATTTTTTTCGTATCTCGACATAAGTTTATTTGGGAAAGTTGTTCAGTTTAGTGGTCTGAATCTTCCCTTAAAATATTTGCAGTTGATTTAAATTCGCCTTATATAAGAAAGATTTTTAAACAAAATACATGGTGCAACACAGGCGAAGTCACGTGCACCCACCCATATATAACAGCAGGTGAGTCACAGTCAGCCTGTCTTTGTTTTCTTTAAACGGAAGTTAGGGCTTTGGGCTTCCTGTCAACAAGGGGAGCCGTGGGTAAGGTGTGGGGACGACCGAAACCCAACGAACCAAAAACGGTATATTTTGAGTTTTGAATGATCTGGAAATACTTCTAACGCGGGCATGGCTTCACGCGGGCTTTATTAAATACAAAATTGTTTATTTCAAGCATTAAATAGTTCATTAGGAACAACGGAAGAAAAACATTATATAGGTACTTAATTTTATCGTGTTTTGTTTTTACGCGCATTTAAAAAAAAAGAAACGATTTCACCGATGTACTCGCATGCTAAATAAAATACGACTCCTATTATTAGGAAAAATATTAAATAAAAAAACATGTAGGAAATCGCGGGCAAAGGCTAGTATAATATTAACATAGTGCGAAAGTGCAAAAACACGTCTTTAAATGAACTTATTTAAAAATTACTACCTATAACTTTTTACACGTCCGATATGACTCATACTTTATGGTCTTATGAGTATCATAAAAACGTCAACGCGACATAATCAAGGCGAATTTTCAATTTGCAAATGTTTTCCATTATTTGTTATACTTTTATGTGATTCACAACAAATCATGAGCGACGATAATTTTTACCGATCGTTCATGCGTTCTGTCTACTGCACTCTGGACGGCCCAGTGACTTGGTTTAGGGAGAACGTGGTGGTCCCAAACCAGCAGAAGTATCCGTGGTACCACCAGACCTTCCGACGGGTACCGACCATCGATCAGTGCTACATTGACGACGCGCTCTGCGACTTTGAAGCCAACTCGCAGTTTCACCGAGACAAAATGGTTGACTCGGAAATCTTGAGCATTTTAAGACAACGTTATGAAGACTGCATGCTGTATGAATCCCCTGACCACTTGACTGCGTGCAAATCACTATTGGATGCATACAAAGATGCCGAAGAATGCTGGTTCATCAAATATGGGGATCTCGGGGCCTATAATAACGCGAGGAAAGCTTATATGAAGCAGAAACATCGTATGATATTTGAGAAACGATACGGAAAGCTTTCGGAACAAACTTAGTTACCTTACCTGCCCTGTGAGCACAGGCTTTCGGTTCGTCTAAAGAACATGGTCTCCTGTGACGTGGATACACTATAATATTGCCAAATTCAGTTTAATCTATCATATAATATTTATCGAAGCAATAAACCAATGTGTTATTGTAATTTTTTTTTTTTTTGTCAATCAGCTCTTAAACCCTTGCAGCCGGTCTACCTAACTTCTACAAAATTCTTTCCCACTTCTTTTTTTGGAAATTTTAATTTGTTATTGAATAATTTTAATTTACCAGTTTCGCAGTGCATCTCACGGACTAAGTAGTTCTTAATCTTACATGAAATTGTTACGAAATAAGTAAAATTATGAATTAATTTGTTTTCTATCCCCATTGTCCACACCATAGCATTTAAATTAGTACTTCCGGATTAGTACTTCATAACTGGGCTTTCATTTCAGTTAATTTACCTAGATGTTAACACATCTTTTTCCACTACATAACAAACAAAGACTGACTTCTAAATAGAAATAGGTTCTATTATTTCCCGATTACCTACTAGAAGACGCCTGGACTGATAAGAAAATGTTTCTTTGGTTTGAAACTGTTGTTGTGATCTTGGATAAGGGAATCTTCAACTTCTTTTGTATAGGTATACACGTATTATTTATTGTGATTTTTCAACGAAGAAGTTAGCGATAATAAATTAATACAAATTCTGTTTTTTTTTTTTTTTCCTGTTAGAAATCCTTTCACACCAACAACTACACTTTGCCCTTACTGGCTATTCAATACCAAAATTTTATCTAAATCGTGGTTATTCAACAATTAAGTACTTTCGCATAATATTACCTACTAATTTCTCCATTCATACATCCAATGTAAATTAATTTAATATCTTAATTATAACGTAATATTTTCGTCATACAAGAAAGTTGTTATATCTTATCACTAGTGATTAAAAAGTTGATAATTATTTCATCTCGGAGAGATGATCTCTCGAAAACAGTCAAGAGACAGTAGGAAAGTTGGTAGCGACGGTGACCCAGATACTGTGTATGGCTGTATGGCGGGCACGCGGAGAGATGCACCTTGCCTTTGAATGGTTTCAGAGATAGAGACAAACAAACAATCATTTTGTATATGAAGACTTTAAAATATAACTTGAATTATACATATAAGTAAAGCAGATTTAAAATTGTTAGTTTCAAAATATAAAAACGTACTTATTTTTTTAATTTAACATAATATATAAAAAAAATAACCCACCTTGCAGCAATAGCAAAGAAAAACACAAGTATATCACATCCATATTAGTTCACAGTTCCGTTAGGACACTCGCGATATGTTATTGAGGAGCGCTGTCATGGCGCGCGACACTCGCGACGGTCGACGATGTACTGAAGCCGGTGGAAGCGACAGGTGCGCCTGCGCATCACCACCCCACCACCCACGCACTGCTGCCGAGAACTTGAACCAAATGGAGTATCTTCACTTGCCCTTCCAATTTCAAATTGATTTTCTTATGTTGCAAAAATCACAGGAAAGTAAGTTACGTAGGTATTGTACAGATGTTTATACTGTTCTGATTCTGACGTCACAGTGGAGGTTATAATTACCTACATTGGACTATTAAGTCTCACAACCAAGGGTGCTGAAAATCGGAAGTGGAGGAGATGAAGTAGGAAAGCGAACCCTGGACTCCGAAGCAACCAGCTGAGATTAGATAGAGTAAGACACTTTCACTGTTCTGTTTATCTTTGTAGTACTTCTATATAACATTGTAATGTACAATAGATTATATACAGTACACTTATGTTTTAAAGCCATCATCACTCCAATTTACTAGTATCTCTACATCTTTAAACATATTTAGTTAGAACTCGCTTTAAACTTACTTTTTATTTTTTATGATGATGATCTACGTATTTTATCGCCTGCACACTCACATAGGTACTTTAATCCTCTTTGTGCTCATTATGATTTCGTGTAGGTGACACAGACAATCGACCATGCACACCCTGGTTTCAAAATTCGGCTTGGCCACATACTGATCTTCTTCATTTAATCACGAAGCAGACTCCATTTGCCTGCGAGCTCCTCGTCGCACACCTATGCTCCCTGGCGAGCTTTCGCGTGCCGAATAACCAATTTCCCGCGCTCCAGGCTATATACGTGCTTCGAATTTCGAATTCAACCATCGAGCTATTAATTAGGGCACTAGCACGATTATTGTTTGTTGAACTTGGCAATCGGCATTACCTGCGTGAGCATATCGCCATCATTAGCCATATAATTTAGAAGTGTGTCTCATTCTATATCAATAACTAATGAACCAAATGAGTAAGTAAGATATTTTGTGCATAGGCCCGCAATTTTTTTAAATACTGGTTAGGCTTTTGCCCAGCAGTGGGACACAGATAGCTAAATAAATGAGCGTATTCCGTTCAAGAGGTAAAATAATAACAAGCGTAGAGATGATCTAATAACTGTAGGGACGCGTTGATGTCTTTTCTTAGTAGCATGTAAACATTATCACACATATAATGCACATCAACTATTGGAAGTCTGTGATACTGTTTATTTAAAACATAACAGATTTTTAGTATTGATATGGTCACTATAAGATGTTTAGGTTAGTTTATAAGGTAAGTTATAACCGAAGACAGAACGTCCAATAAGAAGGGAATAAATTAACCGACTTGGTATTACATGGATCTCACAAAACCTTTTGAACAGGGGGTCAGATTTATTGGCCCCCAACTGTACCCCAGAAAAGGGGTAAGAATAACTAAGCAAGTAATAGTAATTCGTTATACAAGGGAGGAAAGGAATAATTCCCGTGCGAGGCATTTAGACTATAGTCCGAGCAGGATTTTTTCCTTTTACCAGTGTTAAACACTCTACTTTTCATTTCGAATATAAGGAAAGTAAAAAAGAAATTTTCCTAAAATTAACAATAGTAAAAACGAGTACATGGTGCCTTCTTAAATGATATTGTGTTGGTAATTCAGTTTTAAATTTTAAATATAGAACATACCGCGCGCTTCATGGGGGCCTCTCCGTTCCGCTTAAGATCAGCGCACACCAAGACCACTGCAGAGGGGTTACCATCAACTTTTTAAGCGAGTTTAGTTTTATCAAAAAAATTAAAATGAAAAATTAAATAAACCTCTTAACGTGATGTTCAGGACCGTCGCGTTTGTACATGTGTTTATTTTTCACTGTATGCCCATATTCATGGAGTTAATATTTTAGTGTTATCAGAAAATGCTTTTCTCAGTGTGTGCTGACCCTATTAAATATTTTTAAATTAACACTGGCTGTTTATACTTCCATATTTTTTTTTGTTGATGAAATATTTTGTTGCCGATTTCCTTCCAAATTCACAGGCAAAATTATGTTCTAATTTTGAAATTACTTTCCCGCCCTAAGGAAGAAAGTGATTATTATGGGATTTTTCGGCCCGTGGGAGGGCATGAAGCGTTTTCCACCCTATACTCAGATCAGGAAAACACTACTTTCCGAGTATGAGAAATGAAAAGTTACTTACCCCATACTTGGTGCTTTTAGTGTCACAAACGGAAAATACCAACTACTTTTAATTCCAAATACCTATGTGATGTGGTGTAAGTAATGCACTTCGAGTAACACGGCCTCCGTACCGGAAAGGAGTAGCCATACGCTGCCTTCCTTCTGTCAAAGTATAAGCCGAATCGGCATATGTAATGTATTTTTTTTTTATGTAATGTATTATGTGTGTAATCTGTACACAAAATATTTTCTTTTTATTTTTTATGTGTCAGTATCATCATTTCAGCTAGGTGAGGAGTTTTGTATGTAGGTATGCCATAGAATTTGGAAATCGCGACTAATATTTTTTTTTATCTATGTGGTATGCTGTGACATTGAAATAATAAAATATCGCAAGGCTACTCCCTCCAAGTACGGAAGACGTGTAGCTCGAAGGTCGGGCATGAAGAACAAAAACCCCATTAATTTTTATATTGTTGACGCAAAAGAATTTTTTTTTAATAATATGTTTTACGGCCCTGGAAACAAGTCCTTTAAGACCTTTCTTGAATTTAAACAGTCTTATTTTAAGTCACTAATTTTTACTTATTTCCTTTTCTCATATCTTTACTTGCCAAATAATACCGAATCGATCGAAACAACATTTTTTTTTAAATCTTTGGTTGTCGCATTAAAACTGATTTGTTTCTGTCATAATCGATTCAAATCACTTTCTCGCGGCATCTACTTTTTGCTCGGTATAGCTTCCTCGTCCGTTGCGCAACCAAGAGCAAACCCATGGTTAATTGGTAAGGTTCTTTTATATGACACTAGCTGTATTTCGCGGTTTCACTCGCCTGTATGAGCATATATCATAGCATCTCTCATCTTTTTAATATAATCTATCTTTGATTTTATCTTTATTTCTACTGCAAAGGATCGCCATTGGGATTCAACGTGGCAATGCAGCCAACGTTTTGAGCACCTTTGTATCGGAAATCTTAAGGGGCATACTGCTTTTATTCATTTTTTTAAAGGAAAATGTAAAGGTAATGTGAGCGATGATAGTAAAGAATTATGAACTCTGATGTGGCTTAAATATTCCAAAAAACTATAAAGTTTTGTTTTCTGGCCATCGTCACTTTTTTTGACTAATTTCTCATAAGTACTTCTAATTACAATATGATATTACCAAATTGCTCATTCTAGTTTTACGACAACGTTAAAGTCAATATACTCATGTCAGTTTTAATCTGACACCCATATTCTTAAACGTTTCCTCAAACTCCACTCATCCTCACTCGACCTCAATAGTATTCATAGTTGACACTAGCTTCCTCACCTTAAGGAAATTACTCAATGGAGGTGAGGAACGAACTGTCAAATATAAGGAAGCCTCGAACGTTTCGTTTGACGAAAGGTAGGTGCTTTTATTGAGGACCAGATTTAAAAGAATTTGTACCTACTATAGTAAGTTCTTTGTGTATTTAAGTATTTTTTTGTTTTATAATAAATATATGCTAGTTAGCTAAAATTGAAAAAGAAACGATGTCAAAAACTCTCTTTACGTCAAAAAGTTAAGCGGTTTACCAACATACAGATATAAAACGGAACGTCATTCCTTGACTCATCCTCACTGGAGTTTGCTCAAGGAAACAATTAAGAATACCGTTTTCAAGGAAAGTTGGAGGACTTCCTTGAGGCGTTCTCGAATGAGGTTGAGTGGAGGAGACCTATGAGGCAACGTTTAAGAATATGGGTGTAAGAATACTGTTTTCAAGGAAAGTTGGAGGACTTCCTTGAGGCGTCCTCGAATGAGGTTGAGTGGAGGCGACCTATGAGGAAACGTTTAAGAATATGGGTGTGATTTTCAGTCGACTCACTAGGAAGTTTTTTTTTTTTTCATTTAGTAGTTGCAATATTTACTTTTAAGACATATATAAAAAAAAAAATTGCCTGGCGTGCGCCATTTCCTAAATCTATGCTTTTACCAAACCTTTATTTACTGCAGCTCTCAATTTAACAAAGAAATGTTTTCTATTCTTGCATGCACTATATGTCGTCGTTATTGCAAAATAAGATACTGCAGGTAGGCTTGAGAACTGCATCTACCAGAGTAACTGTAGGCAACTATAGAGCGCGCATATATTTGTTACCGTTTGGTTGACACGGTCTTGTAAAAAGTACTAACTCAAATTTTTGTCGTATTTATTAACACTAACATTTCCGTGCACATCTTGTTCTTTAAACTCCAAAAACGAGATAATAATTGTAATTAAATAATCTTAAGGTTACATATTTGTAAAATCTTGCTTTTCTCGACAAGTGAATGTTCACAGGTGGGGTTTTTAAAGTACTCTATTTCCCGATTGCATAGGTAACTAATTATATTGCATTGTAGCCTGTAATTGCTTCTGAAATACCTATTCATATCCCTACACGTGCTGTCACTTAAAACTTTTACCTAATTTTAACTTTTAGATACTTAGTTACAAAAAGTAAACCTGATTCACGTAAATGATACAAAATGCTATTCTGAATTAACTAACTACCTTTATTAAAATTGCTGTCGTTTGTGTGCGAATTCTATGACAGGTATACAGTTGCTCTTAACTAGTACGGAAATAGTTGGACGACATCCAAGAGCACTCTGCTCTTGGATGTCGTCCAACTATTTCCGCAACAAGTTCCCACGTCGTACACGACTTGCAACATTTTGAACAAGGATCCCCGAATATTTATTGAAGTTAACAATTAACAATTGACGTCTTATGTATAATAATAAGTGATAAGAATATCCCAAATTAAAAATAAACAACTTGAAATTTGAATTATTTTTTAATTTGAGTTGAAATTTATTAGATACCTACCTAATATTTTTCATTGTTTTAACCGACTTTAAAAAAATGAGGTTTTTCAATTAGACCGTATTTAAATATTTTTTATGTGTGTTCGGGGATAACATCGTTGCTTATGAACCGATTTTGATGATTCTTTTTTATCACAAACATTTTCTTATAATGGTAACTGCCTCGTTTGGTCCAGTGGTTAAGGCATTTGCCTGTAGAACCTAGGATCGTGGGTTCGATTCCCACGAGAAGCATACCTACTCTGTTAAGTTGTTTCCAGTTAGGACGACAGGCCTGATTCACCTGACTGCCTGATATTTCGATAAAGATGATTCCGTGCTTCAGATGGCACGTTAAGCCGTTGGTCCCGGCGGCTGCCATCTAGTAGTCGTTAAAGGAACCACGTCCTGGGTCGAGAGACGGGTCTGAAGAACACTGTCTGACACCAAGATGTGCAGGTCGTTTAACCGTGTCACCTACACGAAATGAGGGATAATGTAAGCATTCTATTAATGCAAGTTTTTGAATTCGGTTCTGTAGTTTTTGAGTTTATTCTTTACAAACAAAATTACAAGTCTTTCTTCTTGATATTAGATAAAGGTAAAGTAAGGATTATATACATACTATATGTATATACATCTATAAGGTATACACCTATAGATGTATAACCCACACAACCACATTTCAAAGTGGTACTATAATTTTCTATCATTCTATTATTTCGAGAGCGGAAATAACTTTTACTTCGCGTCATATTTGGCGAGGCGACCGTCTCGAAGGCTGTGTCTAATGTACTCGATGACTGTGCTTTCTTGATGATAGATAAAATGGCGAGATGTCAGCGCATGCTCGAAAAATCTGGCTTTCCACTCCGACCTACCGAACTATTATTAAACTATAAATAGCTTGCGGGTCCGTCCGCGTGGTACTTGATTCTATAGCGCCAAAAAGTAAACTATGTTTGACCCCCGGTCTTTAACTATATCCATATCCTATATCGTCAAATCGGTTCAGCCTTGAAAACGAAAGACAGCCAGAAAGACTAGCATTTATAATATTACGTATGGATAAGAGTTATAATATAAATACTTAGCTAGGTATAATCTCTAAATCGCTCTGAGCGGATAAGATAGCTTAGGATATCCTTACACAAACTCCTTGTAAACATAAGTGGGACAGCTGGGCATGGGATGGTCATTTGATAAGAGCCTCTACCATCAGTAATTGCAAACTGAGTCGCTTCTCGGCTGCGTTCTTGCGGTAAATAAATTGCCAAGAAATTTTATACGAAATCATAATTGATTAAGCAAAAATTTATAGAAGTGATCGCCAACAATAGGTTACCACCTATTGTTAGTTGTTTATAGTTTTAGAAAATACCTGAAAACGGCCAGGCTACCGAAAATTAAATAAATTATTTCCATAGGTTTATAAAGAAAAAAATGCCTATATATGAATATACTAGCGACCCGCCCCGGCTTCGCATGGCCATAAAAACTTTCCTCTCGAATCACTCTATCTATTAAAAAAAACCGCATCAAAATCCAATGCGTAGTTTTAAAGATTTAAGTATACAAAGGGACATAGGGACAGAGAAAGCGACTTTGTTTTAAACTATGTAGTGATAGTGACTAAAGCAAAGAAATTCCATACAAAATCCTAATGCCATCGTCGCTAGCTTCTCATACTAGGGGTAGACTACGTAATATTATTAGGTACTAATTCTGTGACTGGGGTACAGTATAATTTTAGGTTATCATGCCATTGCCAAGGCGAAACATGCAGGTACCAAATTAACAATGTAACATCTTATTGTTCCATGTTTCATGTAAATAAATAATTTCATTACATTTTTTTTTTGTATAGAAACAGAGGCAATCTTCATCAAAATATCGCATCATCACCTGCTATCACTTCACTCATGGCGACGACGCATTCCTACGCGTCCCATTCCAATCGTGAAAGGATCAACCATCGACACTTAGATTACCTTCCTATTAAAGATTTCTCAAAACCAATTTAATTTCCACCTTATCCCTCAGAACTTAGGTTCAAATTCTGTAATCGTGACAGTCGCAAGAATGCTAGAAACACTTTTCCTTATCCTTACTTAGGCTGTACTGATTATATTTTTGGGTTAATGGCGTTCGTGAGTGGTTACGATTAGGGGTACTATTTACAGGTGGAATGTAGAGAACTTTACTTTCTATCTTTTAGCTTTCTGTCCTTTATTTTCGTCCGGTTACCACAAGGGATAGGCTCATCACAGGGGTGTTACTACCGTCTCTTAAAAACATGCAAGATCCAGTGAGTAAGCGGGATAACGTGCTACGTGATGTAAGGCGACATCTCCCTTACTCACTGGAACTTGCATGGTTTTTAGAGATGGTGGTAAGCCACCCTTAACAGAGAAATTATCCGAATAGAAATGTTTTGACGCGGATTTAGTTCCAGGATCAGTGTCGCAGCGTATTCTCTCTTTTTATCTTCAATAAATACATGTAAATCCATGTAAACCACACCTTTTTAGAAAATGTATTACGTACTTTACAAGACACCTAATATTTTTGACCAATAACAGTGGCATGAATGACGCAATCAAAGTCCCCGCCCATTTTTTCTGTGTAAAACGTTGGCTTTCAAGCCAAACTAGTGAAAAGTTTTTCGTGCGCTATGCCATTTCTTGTGCTGTCATCGATTATGCAATTGCAAATACTGAAGTTCTTTGGACACATCTCTAGGAATGAGGACTCGATGGAGAGACTTGTGGTGCAAGGCCGTGTGGAATGCACAACACCTCGGGGTCGATCCCCAATCCGTTGGATCGACCTTATTTAAACAGCTACCGACTACCGTACAATGTGCTCGTAACGCGGAAAACCGGCAGAGATGGAGGGACATCGCAAGACTTGCAGCAGCCCTGGAATTGAGCGGCGGCGGAGAGCCGCAACTCTATTTATCGGGTTTGACGCATTCCGTCCTATTCGCATTCGGTCACGAATTCAACAATGGTCCCATTCGCATTCGGTCCCATTCGCATTCGGTCCTATTCGCATTCGGTCCCATTCTCAAAATGGTCAAAACCAGTGGGGGTCACCCCACAGATAAAAGTTATTTTTAACATTTTCAACCTACAAGTTGAACTTTGGTATTGTTTCAAAAAAGGTAGGCTTGAAATTAAAAACATAGCTTTAAACATACAATTGAATTTGTAAGAATTTTGACTTTGGAACATTACACATCATTATTTGATTTTGGAATACCTACTTATATCACCATAATTTTTACAATGAACAGGACGTTTTTTATTTACATATGAATGTTGATTTTTTCATAATACTTAATTGTTATGTTGAATTTGTAAGAATTTTGGTTTTGGAACATTACACATAATTATTTAAATCTATGTTTTTAATTTCAAGCCTACCTTTTTTGAAACAATACCAAAGTTCAACTTGTAGGTTGAAAATGTTAATAAAAACAACTTTTATCTGTGGGGTGACCCCCACTGGTTTTGACCATTTTGAGAATGGGACCGAATGCGAATAGGACCGAATGCGAATGGGACCGAATGCGAATAGGACCGAATGCGAATGGGACCATTTTTGAATTCGTGACCGAATGCGAATGGGACGGTATGCGTCAAACCCTATTTATCTACAGCCACGACCACTCTGCCAAGAGTGCCCGACTAGTAATATCACGGGCTGCAACAGAAATAAAACCAGCCAAGTGCTGGTCGGTCTCGCACGAAGGGTTCCGTACCTATATCTATATAATAGTATAAGCTACAAGTGTAGCAAGCTACAAGCTTGCTACACTTGTAGCTTATACTATTAATTTTTGGACGAGTTTACATTGTAAACAAACATCTAGTCATAGGACAACATCTGCTGAGTTGCCAAATACTTGTAATGGTGACTCAGGAGACGCAATAGCAGATTTAAACTGCAAACCCAGACAATGGGAAACCCTCAGGAATTAAAAATAGTACATCAAAACTTAGAAGGGCTTCCCGGCAAAGAACTTATAGTAGAATTATTTCTAGATACATTAAATGTAGATATTTTATGTTTAACAGAGCATTGGATTAAAGAGTGTGAGACAATGCTTAGTCTAAACAACTTTAATGTTGCAAGCTGTTTCAGGAGGAAGTCTGCAATTAGAGGAGGTTCCGCTATTTATATAAAAAATGGTCTACGCTATAAAGAGCGGTCAGACATAGCTAGACTTTCTGTTGAACGCTGTGCTGAGGTATCCTGCGCCGAGCTTGAGGAATTTATAATTTTATGTGTGTACAGTCCACCCAGTAGTAATTTCGGTGACTTCTTGGAAGTTGTTGATGGTGTTCTTACAGTAGCATCAAAGAGTAAGAAAGGATTAATTATCTGTGGCGACTTTAATATTGATATATTAGTTAATTCTGCAACAAGCTCCCAATTTCTAAACCTATTTAGTAGCTATAATCTAGATAATGTATTTTTTGAACCAACCCGATTTACAGCCACTTCGGCTAAATGTATTGATAATTTTTTCAGTAGCCAAAAACCGCTAAGTAAAATTGTTTTCAGTAAATTACCCTCGGATCATTGTGGTCAATTGATAACTCTTAATAAAAATTCGCGTGTAACAGAAGAAAGTTTTATGTGTAGACCCATCACAAAAGAAAAAATTACTCAATTTAAAAACTCAATAGAGAATAAACTAGGCTCAATGACTTATACAGATAACAATCCTGATAGTCACTATAATAAACTATTTAGTGTTATTTCTGACAGTTTCTCCAAAAATTTTAAACAAAAAAAGCTTAAGCGCAATAATATATTAAAATTTAGTGAATGGGCTTCTGTGGGTATTCATAAAAGTAGACAAAAACTGTTCGATTTGTATGCCCAAAAACAGTACACTTTTGATAGCTGTTTTGTTGATTATGTTAGAAACTACTCGAAGACTTTCAAAATTGTTTGCAGGATGGCTAAAGCTAATTACATTAAAAAAAAGATTAATGTTGCTCCTAACAAAATGAAAGAGACTTGGAGGGTCATAAATAAAGAAACTGGGAAATGTAAAGTAAGGGAAAATATTCAAGAAATCAAATTCGAAGATCAAAAAATTTCTTCCCCTAAAGAAATAGTAAATTCTTTTGAAAATTATTTTACAAACATTCCATTGCAAATAACTTCAAATATAAATTCTTGCCCACAAGCTGCTGAAACATTGCTTAAAGAGAATGTCACCCCTTGCAACTCCAAGTTTAATTTCTCTTACATACACCCCAGTGATATTGTTAAAACTTTTAAAGAGCTTAACTTAAAAAAGTCCGAGGATCACTGGGGTATGTCTGTTAGCGTGATTTATCACATTATCAATGTTGTAGCTTCAGATTTAGCTTTTATTTTTAATGAATGTATCGATCAAGGTATTTTTCCAAATTTAATGAAATACAGTAAACTAATCCCATTATTCAAAAAAGGAGATAAATTAGAACCTGGCAATTACAGACCTATTTCCATTTTGCCAGTATTGAGCAAGGTGTTTGAAAGGATTATGCTCAACCAAATGCTACTGCACTTTAAGACCTACAACCTCTTTCACAGTCAACAATTTGGTTTTACTGCCGGTAAATCAACAACCGATGCGGGAGTGGCACTCATCACTCATATATACAACGCGTGGGAAGAATCACAGGATGCTATCGGGGTCTTCTGTGATCTTTCTAAAGCATTTGATTGTGTTGATCATGAGACACTTTTGCTCAAGCTTTCTCATTATGGCTTTGATACTAAGTCAATTGAGTTACTAAGATCTTATTTAAGTGATAGATGTCAGACTGTTGATATAAATAGTGTCAAATCAGACGGATCAACAGTAAAAATTGGCGTGCCTCAAGGCTCAATTCTTGGACCATTCCTCTTTTTGATTTATGTCAATGACTTGCCTTACGCGGTTGAAAAGAACGCTGATATAGTCTTATTTGCAGACGATACATCTTTAATCTTTAAAATGAATCGCCGTAGTGTAAATACCAATCATGTGAATAATATTTTGTATACCATCTCTAATTGGTTCTCAACTAACAACTTAATGCTTAATGCTAATAAGACCCAATGCATAAAATTCACACTACCAAACGTGAGGCAGGTTCAAGTTGATGTCACGTTGAATGGAGAGATTTTAGAACTTGTAGATAATACCACCTTTCTAGGAATCACAATTGATTCTAAATTGCAATGGGGTTCGCACATTACAAGCCTAGCTAAAAAACTTAGTTCTGCCGCTTATGCTGTCAGAAAAATCAGACAAATAGCAGATGTGGAAACTGCTAAACTAGTGTACTTTAGTTATTTTCATAGCTTAATGTCGTATGGACTATTGCTTTGGGGAAGGGCAAGTGAAATAAAGACTATCTTTATTTTGCAAAAGCGGGCAATTCGTGCCATTTATGGTTTAAGACCAAGGGAGTCGCTTAGGGAGTTGTTTAAGGATATTAATGTTTTAACTCTCGCTTCTCAATATATATTTGAGGTTATTATGTATACCAGGAGAAATATTTCTTCTTTTAAAAAAATTTGCGATGTTACGGATAGACCCTTACGGAATAAAAATAAATTATATCTCCCATCATATCGGCTAAGTAGAGTTAATGACTCATTTTTGGGTAACTGTATACACTATTACAATAAGCTTCCAGAGTCGGTCCTTAGTTTGCCTGACCGAAAATTCAAAGCACATGTTAAGAATTTACTTTGTAAAAAAGCCTATTATAGCGCTCATGATTTTCTCAATGACAAGGATGTGTAACTTAAGCTTGGTGCGGAGTCCTCCAAACTATAGCTAAAAATTGATCATATGTACATTCAGTACATTATTATTATTTTTTATTTTTTTATTTTATCATGACATCTTTTATTACTTGACATTTTTATTAAACTATTTCAATAATCCTCAATATTTATTTAATATATAATTTTATTAATAATTATAAAAATATTCAAATGTAAACTCGTCTGATTTGACTCAAATTTTGTGAATTGACGTTTTTGAAGAAAATGCTGCTGTGGAGTTTGTGGCGCCACTTCTTCTCCACTTGCGCTTTGGAAGTGGTGGTAAACTTAAAATAAGTAACAATTGACGTCAATAAGTGATAAGAATATCCTATATTGAAAATAAACAATTTGAATTTGAATTTGAATACGGCAAAAATCCACGAGTTGATTTATAAGATTTATTTTGTTTGTTTTTTTTTTTAACTTTTTGTTTGTTACAGTGGCAACAGAAATCTGTGAAAATTGCAACTGTCCAGCTATTATGATTCTTAATATAAATTTATATTTTAGAGGTAAATAACATCTAAATGTTCTTAAGAAATATTAGCTAAACCGTTTAAGGTCATTCTTTTTATAATAAAACTTAAGCTTTTGCTTGCGGCTTCGCCCGTGTGAACTTCCCTCGGGATCAGTGCTTTTTCCCGGGATAAAAGGTACCCTATGTCCTTCTCTTGGTTTCAAGCTACCTCCACCAATTTTCAGCCAAATCAGTTAAGCCGTTCTTGAGTTAAAAAATGTGTAACTAACACGACTTTCTTTTATATATATATATATATATATATATATATAAAGATATAAGTTCCTAGGAAGGACATACATAGGCTACTTTTTGGTGTGAAAAAAAAGAGAACGGGTGGAACGGCAGCCATACAACTAACAGCTAGTAAAAATAAAACAAAAATGTAATATTTTAAATTTTGTATTAGTTTTTCAAATTACGTAACCATACAAAAGGAGGTACATTCATTTCTGACAAATACCCCCATTCAGAATATGTTGCAGTGTATTCGCCCTAGTGGTAAAAACATTGGTAATTTAGACGTAAAACAGCTTGTTTTAATGTCCTATTTATAAGTCATGTTGTCAAGGCGTCAAAGCGAGCATTGTTCGCTAAAGCGCTGCGCACGCGCTTACTAGGGTCCTGTGGTAGGTAGATCAGCATTTATATATGCCAAACCTATAAGATTGCTTTAGGCATTGTATAACGAGTAATTAATACTTCTTCTTGGACGAGTTCTACTCTACCAAACCTTAGCAGATATTTCACGAGATATTTAAAAAACATGTTATTTGCAGTTTTCAACGTATTTTTCTCCAACCATATTACGCCATTTAGGATCGGGATAAAAAAAAAACTGGCACAGCATCTGACGGGAAGTGTCGTCTTAAACAGTGTATTTGACACGACGGCTTAGTACTTATTATAATATCTGGCTATATACCTCATTTGGTGTATTCAAAAAGATTAAAAAAATCGCGCGAGATTTCGTAATTCTGTAAACCAGGACACTGTTCACGCTTGCGCAGTGGCTAATATACTACAAACTGAAAACCTCATGAAATGCACATATTATTGCTTTCGATTGTACCACTGATATTAAAGTCCACCTAGGTCATCGTGCGAGACCTTCCTGCGGGGTGACAGACGTTGGCGGGGGCGAGGTAGTCAGGGCTTCAGCGGGGAGCGGGGGGTGTAGAGCGGGGAAGGGGAACGCGTGCAAGACGACAAGCTACGAAATTCAAATTCAAAATTCAAATCAAATACGTCCGTCTCAGTCAAAGAATTTCGAATCCCGCGCGGTTTGACGCGACGAAACTTTTTTTTTTTA
Organism: Apomyelois bistriatella; assembly: GCA_947044815.1. NCBI lineage: Eukaryota > Metazoa > Arthropoda > Insecta > Lepidoptera > Pyralidae > Apomyelois > Apomyelois bistriatella. Next base: position 16,205,714 of record OX345687.1, on the reverse strand, counting down.
AATCTATGGTCTCAGTGCTAGAATGACAAGCTACGCCTAGCATCCAACGTCTGTCACCACGCAAGAAGATCGCGCACCAAGTTTTCGGACTATAATATGTAACTAACACTTTTAATATTATTTTACGACCATACAAAAATACTCTATTGCTATAAATACATATAGAAGTGCACGTTTAAATGAATCAAAATTACTGATTTATTTTCTTTATTAAATATCAAAATAATACATCATTCTGTACTTTAATGGACAAGTATCTTAGGCACATATTTAAATTTTTAGGGGTTTCAAATATACAATATTGAAAATAGTAAATAAGTAGTTTTTTGATGAAAGGTTGTCATACAGTTCGATCAATAATACTCGCATAAGCTAGAAGAAATTGATAGCGGGACGCCGCCGGCGCCGTCCGCATCGCGTCGTTGAAATTACAAATATATAATATAAAAAAATAAAATCCAAACAAGCCAACATATAACTGGGGAACATTTAGTTTCAAAAATTTATCAAGTCTTATACACATTAAAATCGGTCCGTACCATAATACTAACAGCTTTCTCCAAATAAAATTTGAAAAACTATTATTTCTGCAATCCTTTACAGGCACACAAAAATGCAGGTCTAGCTTTTTGAATTTTTTTCTTTAATCAAAAATTTTAATAATTATTTACATCATTGTCCTTTCCTAAATTCAAGCAATCAAAAGTATTCGTGTAATTGAAAAACGCGAATCAAATTATTTTTATTTTTGATAAGTCATGAAACGAATGACTTAACGAATAAATAAGTGTGCACTTATAGAGAAAAATATTAAGGCATTGTATAGCGGGCCCCGGGCTCCGTAACAATAAAATAGGGATGCAATGTAAAAACGTTAAATGAACTGTGCGGGGCAGTTGTCCAACTGTCTAACAATTAGTTGGGCCGTGAGTCTTACTAGTTACTATTATTAGATACTATTATTACTAGTCTTTAAGTGTCCAATTTTAATAATAGTTGGCCCATAGCACCTTTTGAGAGCTCTTTATTAAAAATATAACTTGCAAACTTTAAAAACATGATTATTAAATATCTTAGTTGATTTAACTTATTTCGGTCTCTCCATTGTAACTTGGCGCGTTCTAACTATAATTAAACATTCTGACTTTTTTCACCCGATTACACAAAGCCAAAAAGGAGGGGTGGGTTATCTGTATACATTAAAAAAAATAGTAAAAATTTGTTTGTTTGTTTTTAATAACTTGTACTAAAAGAAAAGTATAATGGCGGACTTATCCCACAAAGGGATCTCTTACAGTCAACCAGCAAGTATGAAAGAGGATGCCCACAACATGGAAAAATTTGATAAAACTTACTTGGGAAAGCTGTCAGTTTTATGTTTTTATTGGTCTAAAGAGGCCAGCGGAGTTACTTTACCACTCGATCACAAGCTTCACTCATCTGCAGCGTGACGAGAGGCAAATAGATCTGTCATTTAAAACTTTAAAAATCACGACTTACAACTTGTAGTCTAAAAATATTGTTTGGTGTTTAATAACTATCTCTTTTCGCTTATTTACTAAACGATATTATTGCGATCAATCACATGGTACAAATATATATTAGTCTGGTTTCAATGTAACAAAAAGAAAGATATGTTAAACAATTTTTTAACTATTTTAAGACTAATTTTAATCCATCATATTGATTACATGTATATAATATATGTGGACACAAATCAACTGCAAATATTTTACGGGCAGATTCAGACCGTTATTCTAAACAACTTTTCCAAATATACTTATATCGAAATACGAGAAAATTTATTTGACCTCCCATACAAATTGAGATTCATCTGATCTAGTAGGTCAAAAAAAATCGTATTTCGATATAAGTTTATATGGAAAAGTTGTTCAGAACAGCGGTCTGAATCTGCCCTTAAAATATTTGCAGTTTCAGATTTGTGTCCACCTTATATAAGACAAAATATCTAACAGAGCAGAAGCTAAATAATCATTTACTTTTGCTCAACCCCAGCTGTAAATAAGCTGTTATAGAGATTACGCAAATAAAGTAACCCAGGATTGATATGATCATTGGTCACCAACAGAGCATTAAGTCATAATTATTCATAAAATTCACAAATTATTAGCTTTAGAATAGTTTACAATTTTTTTGCCGAATACAGAAACATTTTTAATTAAGTTCTATTGAAACGCATGTTGTTCTTATCTAGCATTCAAACTAGAAAGAGAAAGCATGAGGTTTAAAGGACTGCAATACTTAAAATGCGTTTAGTGTTCGGCAGAAAAATCTCGCAAACGATATTTTCTATATAAATATAAAATAAAGTTTGTACAGCGAGGGTATTCGTCTTTGTAAACTATATGTGATATAAATAAATGTTGTGTACTGTCAATAAAACATCGAAACTCTAATATAATTAGCAAAATACTCATACTAAAGCGAGAACGCATATTACTAGTATATATAGCCAATAAAAAAGTAAAAGCTATCCTTTTACCCCTTCCATGAGACCTGTAGTCGTGTTGACTAGATAACTATACTAACTGCCAATAAATTTGTCTAATGCTATACATCTTTCTCTTTCAATCGCGCCCATTTTGAAATAAATTCTGTTCTTACGGTCAAAACTATATTGCTTATAATATATTATACAGCGCACAATGAAATTATCAAAACTTCGTGTGTTGTTGATGAGTGGTTAATGATTCTAGATTATTTTTGATTTGTTTCACTCACGCGTCCTATAAAAATCAATCAAAGTGTATAAAGAAAGCTGATTCCTACAGGAAGTATTCGTTATGCAAAATTGACAATATAAATCTATTGCAGAATTTACATCACAAATACTTCCTGTAGGCAAGACACGTATATTCAAGGCTGCAAAATATGTGGCTACACTAGCGCCACTAAGACGCACAAAAGATGGCGTTAAAAGCGAGAATTTCGGAGTTGCACACAAGACCGCAAAATCACTACGAAATTCTAAATCGCACTTGCAAAGTTTCTATGGATTGGAGCTATATATACAACCTGCGACAAGACATCGTCAGAGCCACGGGTTTCCAGGCATCACACCGGCTTGGCAGTTAGATCTTCCCTTTGGGGCGCGGTCGAGCATAATACTATCACTCCCGCCTCACTCCAAAAATATAATAGTTAGAAATTGGTAGTGCACACAGAATTTAGAAATATTAACTCTATATATTTTATATTTAGAAATATAATTAATATATTCGGATAACTTATCTGTTCTGTGGTAGTGCACCACAAAAATTTAATGATTTATAGTAAAAGTAACTTCATTGCACAGACAATAAGACAATATTAAATAACGCATCATGCGCCTAATACAGTGTAAAATATACTGTGAACTCCTGTATCAATTCAATTTACCTAAATCAGATATTAACCCATCTTCAGATTACCAAAGAAAGCAAGAAAGCCAGATAAAGTTTTCAGAGGGAAATATACTAAATGTAGAAATAAATTCCTGGTCTAAACACAGTCTTTCAACTGCAGCCAACACGTCTCAAGTCTCTACCCTCAGTTTATTAACTACCCTACTCGCCGCATACAAAAATATATGAAAATGTACACTTTTACACTACTAAATATACAGGGCCTTAACTTGAAGCGGGTGACGTCATAGGGTCAGAGCACATTGAGGAAAGCGAAAATGTTTATTTACAAGGACAATAACATGAAGTTAGTAATGATTCGCTAACCCCCCCCCCCCCCCCCTTCTTTCACTGTCAAATTGAAGGTGAAGTAATTTTTATCACAATTAAAACACAACTTAATTTTAGTGTTCTTCAATAAATAAACTTATCGTCGCTTACTTTGTGTGTTAACCCTTTACAGCAATATTTTCATACAATAAAATTCTATAGGTATGTTTGTGTCATCTTACAAAAGCATACAATAGGCCTTTAGAATGCCGTTCGAGCTTGTCTGTGTAAGAAATGTGTCGCTTGCCGTCATACTTTTGATACCAAATCCAGTGGTAAGCGTTCATCAGGACCTATAGAGCAACTTTAAACTCATTTCCATACCGCCTAATGTGTCAAAAAAGCGATGTTCCCGAGAATCTACACTTCATTATAGACTTTATTTAGTTTGGCATTACGGTGCATAATCATCTATGTATGACACTATAAGTATCAACAATAAGTTATTAACATGACATTGACATATGACACATTCGGCGGACTCCACGCTTCGCCGCGCGAAAATTGAATTTTATTTCGACGTCACAACATTGAATATCTTTTGCACAAGCCACACCGCCTATCCTTATAATCTCTATACATTTACAGCAGTACATATAACTATACAATATAAATATGTAAGTTTTGGCATATCTAGCACACCGTTTGCCCACTACAGGGTTGGTTTGCCCGAATTTGGACACATTTGCCCGAATTTGGACACGTTTGCCCTGATTGGGGCATTTTTGCGATTTGTGACGTACTACGGCCAAAGGCCAAATTAAACTACAAAATAAAGCTTGATTACACGTGTTAATTAGTATTTAATAGAGACATGATGAGTTTGAATGATTTTTACACAAAGTAGCTGCCATATTTACAAAAAAAAAATATAAAGCTTAAATACACTACAATAAATTCCATTGTAAAGTGTAGAAACGATTAAACTGAACATACAAAAAAAAATTGGCTGTGACAGACGGACAGACAGACGCACGCACGAGTGATCCTATAAGGTTTCCGTTTTTTTCATTTTTGTACGGATCCCTAAAAAAGATTAAACCAACTTTTTTTAGTCTCAAATAAAACCACTTCTCTATTTAATACCAATAATAAAAATAATGATTACAATAAATTGCTAATTAGTCTTAGATTAGGTTAAACGCTAGACATATTGGCTTTTGTGCCGCGCGGATCACAACACCATCACGACAGTCTACATCAAAGGTAAACTTAAATTAACAGATACATAGAACCAATGTTACCAGCCTGAATTTCAATTCTAAAATAAATTGAGAAAATCAAGAGCGGATCTAGATTTAAAATCAGGGCAGGTCATTTGGTCAAATATACCTATACAGGTCCCACCCCAAGGTGGTTATGCCCCTTGTGACCTCTCCCTGGATCCGCACTTGGAGTAAGGATATTATGCGCTGAAAAGATTGGAATTATCTAAACGCAAAACAATTCACGCACAATGCAATACCGATTGTATGAAATTGTGCGTCCATCTTGTTATGCATACGCAGGATTAAGATGAGTAAATGCACCAAATAGTTCTAGAACCACTCAGCATACAAATCCACCTCCTGTGAACTCCACGTACAAGCCTTTCAATGACAAAGGCAAAGCCAATCCGCGTGAAGAAAGCTATTAGCTCTACAAATGTAATGTGTTTGAGGAAACTGAAGAATCGCCGTGAAAATTTTCAATCCCCAATTCCGCCTTCGGCCGCGGTGCGGCGTCTGTAAAAAATAGAATATAAATATTATTATTACCTCAAACTCTTCGCGGGTGTATCCTAAGCCTTATGGCTACGTCCCTGATTTTCTCCTCTCGTAATGGCTACTTATATCGCTGAGCCACATTTCGCTCCGCCTAACATACAAAAAGATTTCATATTTTTTTTTTATTTACAAAGTAAATAAATGCGTGGCCACAAAAAATTCGCCATTATTAAAAAAAATATTTTTAAAGCTTTTGTGTGTTAGCGGAGCGAAATGGGCTCAGCGATACAAGTAGCCATTACGAGAGGAGAAAATCGAGATCGGTGGTGTCTTTGTAAACTTTACATAGTAAAAAACAAAGTCACTTTCCCATGTCTTTCACTAGGTATGCATAAATCTTCGAATCTACGCAACGGATTTTGATGCGGTTTATTTTAATAGACTAAGTGATTCAAGAGAAAGCAAAAACAGAACTAGTCATATCCAGAAGAGGACGCCACAAGAAGTTGTCACAGACCGCCTAAACGATAGAACGAACGAACCTCTGGCCGAGAAGGCGAGCGAGGCGTACGTGTGAACGTAAGCCCCCTAAACACGGGGGAGAGTTATTAAAATGCAATGATTGCATAGATAGGCGACACTATAGAGAACTTGTAGGGAGATCGAGCAGGTGCGACTGGAAAGAGATGCGAAATGCTAGTACAGCGCACTCTCCCGAGATTCGGCTCATGTCACCGAGAGGTTGGTAGAGCCATGGGAGGTGGAGGGAAGACCGCCTAAACGCATGCGTCGCTAGTTTCGTATAAGCCATCTAAGCGGCGAGCAGAAAAGTATAACTGCACGACCCACGCAATTTGGTCTACTTCGGTTTACTTTTATTTTTTCACACCATATGTTGTGTCATATCTGACCCTAGATGGCATTTGTCCACGGACCACGTCAATATATATAATAAAAAATAATGAAACGTCTATAATTGTGAAAGTATTTCGTCCATTACGTTCGCATTTATTATTTTCACGCGTTTGAATGACATTGAGATTGTTCCGTACCGATCAGAGCGACACTGGTGTCGAGTAACTGGAACTAAAACACAGGCTACTTAGACAAGAGACAGGACTTCTATGCTTAAGTATATCATATTTGCATGCGGTTATATCGCGTAATATGAACACATAGCTATATAGTATGGTTTTATAGCTTGTAATTCTTTAATATCAAAATAGTATAGCGTGTCTGAAAACCCTAACATTATGGTATTTTCTGTGGACATGTAAAAATCCGATCAGATGGTCAGATCTGAAGAAGGTCGCAGGCAGGCGCTAGATGCAGGCAGAGATACGAACCGGTATTTTGAAGACCCAAAAATAACCTGGTAATTTAAAACACCGGTCGATTCAAAGGTCCTAAATACCTGGTTAAGACCGTTATTTTTGGGGAAATACCGGTTGAGCGGAACCATAATGCTATGGGTCGCTGTATAAATGTATGGACAGACAAATGAACTGGTTTATAATTTTAACCAGGTTTCCAAGCTCTGGATGCAGGCCGCTTCCGGTCGTTCTGGAAATCCTTGGGGGAGGTTTATATCCGGCAAAGGACAGTCTGCGACTGAAATCATGATGTAAAAAACTAATTTGACCTTTATTTATTTACTAGCTGTTCCCCGCGGTTTCACTCGCCCTTGGTGTATATGTACTGTAGCCTATAACCTTCCCCAAGAATCAAATTATCATATGCAGAATTAATTTTTCATATACGACTTGTAGTTCCCATGTTATAAGCGTACAAACAAACAAACATACAAACTCTTCAGCTTTATAATCTATACTAGCTGTTCCCCGCGGCTTCGCCCCGCGTGGGACTCGGTTATATCGCGCCCAAAAGTAGCCTATGTTTGACCTCAGGTCGTTAACTACATCCCTACCAAATTTCATCACAATCGGTCCAGCAGTTTAGCCGTGAAGAGGTGACAGACAGACAGACAGACAGACAGACAGACAGACAGACAGACAGACAGACAGACAGACAGACAGACAGACAGACAGACAGACAGACAGACAGACAGACAGACAGACTTTCGCATTTATAATATTAGTATGGATATGGAAGTATGGATACTTCCATAGTAATCCATACTTCCATACTAATATTATAAATGCGAAAGTCTGTCTGTCTGTCACCTCTTCACGGCTAAACTACCGGACAGATTGTGATGAAATTTGGTATGGATATAGTTATGCACTAGGAGTCAAACATAGCCTACTTTCGGGCGCGATATAACCGAGTCCCACAGCTAGTTAGTATATATTATCTGACCTGTCGTCCGCCAGCAGCGCGGTGTGCGCCGCGCGCTGCGCCGTCACCTGCACCAGCTCCGCCACTGCCGCCGCCTGCTGCTCGGCTGCAACACCACACAACGGTCCACACAATATGTCATCATTACGGTAGGTCTTTAACTTTTGACGACCTCCGTGGCGTAATGGTTAACATGCCTGACCGCTACTAGGGAGGTCCCGGTCAGGTCAAGATAATCTTTTTCTGATTGACCTGGGTCTTGGATGTTTATCTCTATATATGTATTTGTTATAAAATATAGTATCGTTGAGTTAGTATCCCATAACACAAGTTCCGAACTTACTTTGGGGCTAACTCAATCTGTGTGATTTATATCCCTATATATTTATTTATTTATTTAAGCGTCGGTTCTATCAAAAATACAAGAAAAGATGCTACTAACGTTATCCTACGACCTGTGCCCGCGATTCCCTCCACGTGGAAATTAACAAAAACTTTTTTTGTACAGTTTGAAAAATACAAAAATCAAAGTAGATTAAAATACTACTCAATACATCAGCTATTTCCCGGAAGTCCCGTCATAATCAGTCCAACCGTTCCAGAGGTTATCCGGAACAGACAGACAGACAATAAATGATATTTTGGTATATGTACCGAGTATAAATCCATATGCAAATAAAAAACAGATTTGAATATTACAAACATACACTCCTTATTTATTTGTTTATATTTATATATGCTACAAAATGTCATGTAGGGCGGTCACAGGTGATCATCACTAGATAGTATAAAACAAAGTCGCTTTCTCTGTCCCTATGTCCCTTTATATGCTTAAATCTTTAAAACTACGCAACGGATTTTGATGCAGTTTTTTTTTAATATACAGGGTGAATTTAAATCAACTGCAAATATTGTAAGGGCAGATACAGACCACTATACTGAACAACTTTTCCAAATAAACTTATATCGAAATATGAAATTTTATTTTTCACTTTCCATACTAGATCAGCTGATTCTCAATTTGTATGGGAGGTCAAAAAAAATTTTTCGTATTTCGACATAAGTTTATTTAGGAAAGTTGTTCAGTTCAGTGGTTTGAATCTGCCGTTAAAATATTTGCAGTTGATTTAAATTCACCCTGTATACAGTGATTCAAGAGGATGGTTTTTATGCCCATGCGAAGCTTGGGCGGGTCGTTAGTTCAAATATAATTTACTATTCTAAATATTGTATTTATGAATGTCAGCATGAAATTAGTAAAAAATGAAAAGGTCGAGCTACAAACATTATGGAAAATATAAAAGTGTAATGTATCATGTGATGTTAAGGCATAGCAGTTGGAGTAACAGATTATAAAAGCAAATCATTACAATGAGGTTTTATGAACGGCATTTTTAGCATACTAGGGGCAGCTATAAACAGAAAACAAAACTACTAAACGAATATACGACGTCGCGGTTAGGCCGATTTTCATTTGTTAAACCACAAGTGAGAAGTACCGAGAAACGTGTACACGGTCACGGTAATAATATAAAACTTTCATATTTTTAAGTGTTAAGAAACAACACAACATCTGCACTTAACAAATGTAAATCAGCCTTTATTCACGCGGGCTATGGGACATCTGGGCCGCGCAAAAACTGGGCGGCGGCCCAAATGTCCACTTTATAAATGTATGGGTAGATTGCAACTCGAATTTCCTTGACTCTACCTGTAGACCTCTTAAATCATAACTGCCGTGAGAACAGTTAATTAGATAGTGATGTCGTGCTTCACACTCAGCATCCCGTAGTCTCTGCCGCGCCAGCAGCCGCGCCCACCGACCCTCGCACCATAGCTACATCGGCACTCAGAGCCACTAACCAGACAGAGGCCGCGTGAGCCGCCGCTCGAGCCGCGCGACCCGCCTCGCACTCAGCTCGTCGCGCTCCACACGCTCCTCCCGTAGTCTCCGCTGCGCCACAAGCCGCGCCCACCGCGCTTCGAACCACAGCTGCATAGCGTCGCGCTCGTCCACGTCACCCGCGACAGCAGCGTTTGCGTGAGACGGACCTTTTATGGACGTTAGTCGTGTTACGTGCCGTGTTAGACGTCTGATTCAAGCAAGGTTTACCTACGCTGTATTTAGACAAAACTTACGCTAAATTTGCGTATTCTATAAGCGAACCAATAGCACATCTTGTTTTTTTGTCAACGCGCGCCATTTTAACTTGATAAAGCATTAAGATGCACGAGCTAGATAGAAATGAGATTCCGCTACATGAGAAAACATTAAAATAAAATCCAAGCATCATGATAATTAAATCTCAAGTTTTAAAATCTAAATACAGCTGGTAATGAAATACGTAATGACAATGGTAGTTAAATAAAATTATTAAGTATTTGATGTATGCATTTGGCAAGCACAAACAACATAAAAAAGCTAAACGCATGTCTCAACAAAATCGTAGTGACAGAATGTATGTGGCGAAAACTACATTTTCAGAAAAATATCTTTTAAAAGACTAGCAGTCCATCCCGCCTTCGCCCGTGGTGCACACATAGCCTATGTCACTCGGAGATAGTGTGGCTTTCCCAAGGTGAAAGAATTTTTCAAATCGGGCCAGTTGTTTCGAAGCATATTCTATGCAAACAAACCAACAATAATATCATAGAATAGAAGTATATTATAGATAAAGATAAATTTCTTGAGATCTTTATGTTTATGTTGATGTGAAATACATTTTCGAAGAGTTACATTAAAAACACATACTTCCACACTTAATATTATAAATACGAAAGTTCATCTGTCACTCTATCTGTTACGCTTTCACAGCTAAACCGCTGGACCGATTTTGATAAATTTTGGTATGAATACAATTGAGAAACAGGGATCAAACATAGGCTACTCTTGGGCGCGATTCAACCAAATCCACGCGGGCGAAGCCAACAACAGCACTATAAAGTATGAACCTATGGATTTGTTGTAGTTTAATACCTGGTATTCTAGAAGGGACGGGCCGGGGCTCCGGCGGACAGTATCCGGCGGGGGGCGGCGGCACCGGCGGGGCTTCTTGCAGCGCGCCGGTCGACTTGTGCGAATTAGATATCCGAGCCTGCGCGGCTGGCTCCTGTTACGCCAGAATAACATGATCAACACCATATTATACTGTTAATCAACAAACATGCTGCCATTCTGATGGTAAGGGTTACCGCAGCCTTTGGAGTATCACAGGCCTTGCGATTTCATATGCCTTTGATGAAATCGCTGGCCAAATTTAGACCTTAATTATACATATTGATTTATTATTTTTAACAAATTTTCTTTTAATAGAAAGCTGTAATTTACGGAATATATCAAATACATTTAAAACGACACGTAAGTATGCGCTTGTTTATGGCGTCAAGCTAAAATGAGCTCTTCTGTTTGCGTTTTAGTGCCCGATTTAGCTTGACTTGCGATAGAAGCGTTGACATTTAGCCATTTCGAACTCGATACTATAAATGTGGTAAACATTTTTGAACAAACGTCTAATGAATTTTGAAAACGTTAAGAGGTGAAAAGGAGGTAAGTATACTGATAGCGACATGACAGCATATTCTGAAATTAGTTCCCGATTGGCGGCGCTAGGAGAAATGGAGACCAAATTGATTAAAATTTGATTGATATTTTAATATTTAAAAAAAATCAAACTGACGAAGCATGTTCCTGATAACATTTTGTTATTGTCAAGAAGTATGTAATTGTACAAATAAAATGTTAAACTGATAAATCAAACTAAAATTCAAATAAAATTTCTTAATTATACCGATCCAACAAGACAACGGAAATCTAATGTTAATCTTATAGGTCTACATTAACTTCGATGCCGCCATTTTGAAGTCGACACATGCTGCCGTCTTATAAATGAATGCAATAACATACACTCAGCATCAATCCTCAGATCCTAGCAAGGAGACATGGACATCCACATGCATAGCCAACCAGATATTTAGTTTTAAATTCAGATCGAACACACCGTTATTAACTAATTCGAACTTTAAAGTATACTAGTTTCTGATTTGTTAAAATTTAATATAGTATAAGAGCTATATTAATATTTAGTGTTTTTTTTAGGTTCCGTAACTCAATAGGCAAAAACGGAACCCTTTTAAGATCACTTTGTTGTCTGTTTATCGAACTTCTTCATCTAAAGCAGTGTTTTTCAACCTGTGGGTCGCGACCCCCTGGGGGGGCTGTAGGGGGGTCGCCAGAGGTCGAGAGAACAAGATTAAAAAGATTTATTTATTAAGTGTGAGAATTTTAACAAAAGGATATACTCATAAACATTTCTATGTTAATACAAACAAATAACAAAAAATATCATATATAAAATATATGGGTCGGAGGGTCGCGAAATATTTTTTTATTACCAGGGGGGGTCGCATAATGAAAAAGGTTGAAAAACACTGATCTAAAGAAAGCATGGACGTATCAAGTGTTTAACAAATACTCAAGCCTACAGCCTCTTTTGTCGGTAAAATAATCAACTGATTTGTCACTATGTAATATATTTTAAATTTAGCACATTTAGGGTCGATTTAACCAAATAAGAGTAAATTTTACTCAAGAGTATACGAGCAGTTACCCTAGGATAACATATTTTTACGTTTCACCATAGACTTGATCCAAGAATAAACGATTATGCTGGAGTAAATCTCTACTCCGCCAATTTTTAACGAATAGCGTGCTTATACTAAGGATAAGTTCAATTTGGCGTCCAAGTGTCATTGTTTCAACAGCTGATTCTCTGGCGCGCTGACATAAAAATAATATTAGGTATAATATTTTTTTTTTTTTTTTTGAATAGTTTATACGGCCATGGAATCTTGTCCTTTAAGGCCTATCTTGAATTTATTAATCTTCTTCAGTCCTACCTAAGTCAGTCGAGTCAAAAATTCAAGTCAATAGTCAAGTCCAGTCAAGTAAGTAAGTCTAGTCTGAGTCAGATGGCTAAGTGAAGCGGTGGAAAATTTTCACTTAGTATAATATTTATATATTTTACCCATAGATAAAAAAAAATTGCGTCACTAAAAAAGACCGCACGCGAATGGAACTTATTTGATTTTACTTTGTAAGAATATCTCGTTTTGACACATTTGACATAGGTATAACCCTATCGAATATAATAATAAGAAATACACATTATTCATTAGAGGAGAAACGAGCAATTGCATTTGGGCGACTTATACAGTCATTCATTTCAATCATTCGGATTCACTCCCAGTCACAGAGTAAGTATCCGAGAGTAAATTTAATCTGGTGTAAAGTGGTGGAACGTGGACGAAGTTATCCAACAGTTAAATGGAAGAATAAATATATTCCGTGGATAGCTATTCTCAAGTTAAGTCAAGTTTGGTGAAATCGACCCTAAATCAAACAAAACTGTCTGTAATAGTGAAGTAGCCTAGCAGTAATAGTGTTGGAGAAATGAAAATTATTCACTTTACATTATTATATATTTCGACCAGATGTATTGAGTTTCACATCGAATATATGAGCAATATAATGCTGGAATCTGTGAGCCTCAGAACAACCGGTCATCCAAAAATCTTTATTTTCTTCTTAATTACGACGGAACCAATTCTATTTCAATTGGAACCAAATAGCAATAATATGGTAGCAATGCTTGGGCTTTATCTCAACGCTAAATATGCTTAGCGAGCGACCGGTTATTCTGATTCTCACTGGAACCTTATCAAAGTATGTTCGATCTTCGAAACGAAACAAGAGCTGGGGGGTTACTACCGTCTCTTAAAACCATGCAAGATCCAGTGAGTAAGCGGGACAGCGCAATACATGATGTAAGGCGACATCTCCCTTGCTCACTGGATCTTGCATGGTTTTAAGAGAGGTAGTAGCCACCCTGGTAAAAGTCAGAAAATAAGAGTAGCCAATACAACTACTGACCTCTAAACAAATGATTTCATACAAAATACAAAGCCCGGATTTAATGGCGAAGACAGCCTCTCATAAGCAACAGTGAAAATACGAAGTTTGAAGGAAAACAGGACACAACATCGAGATTTGAACTATGAATAAATAAATTCAATTAAATTTTACTTCACACAGTAATAATAAATATTATTATTTTGATGCTTACAGTTTCATCATTACTTTAAGAATTTTTTTGACCTTATTGTGTAAGCAAGAAAATATAATTTTTATTACTAAACACTTTCGCTGGCAATAACGCCTCCCGAAGTATATAACAATTGACTGTTATTGTTATCTCGTTTACTGTACGCGAAAGTGTTAACAAATTTACGTTGCCTTTTAATATACGAGTATGTATTATTTATAATACGGTAGTACATGAGAAGACCAGGGGGTCTAAAATCACCACTTTGACCAATTCATCAAATCGATTCATATTAAGAATTCCTTAGCAATTCTGTAGCAATTCCTCTATTTTTTGTAAAAAAACAAACAAAACTTCACAATTCCTCTTCAAAAAAATTTAAAGAAATAGGAATTGTTAAGGGATTGCTAAGGAATTCGTAATATGAATTCGATTCGATGAATCTGAAGTGGCGTTTTTAGACCCACTGGACGCAGTATAAAGCTCAGAACAAGAACCGTTCTTAAACCGCCAAAATTGAAACGTTGACTGTACTGAAATCGTATACGCGTCTCTGTCACTCGTGTACGAGTATGAGGTGTAAAAGAGACAGTGTAATTTTAAGTGAGTCACTTAAAATGATATTGTCTCTATACACCTATTTAATATGAATTTTTAGTTTGAAAGCTTACTTGGAATTTATTGCATTATTTTAATAACTAATCTCGATTTTGTGTCAAAAAGCGCGCCGACCTACAATACCAGACAGACATACAGACAGACGAACAGCCACTGAGTTCATGCTGCATTCACACCAAGATGAGCCCAGAGAAGGCTTCTTAACTGTGACATTGGATCTGCCTTAAATGTTTAAGCGGATTGGTTAATTGACACTAGTTTTTAGGCTCAACTTAATTGTAATAATTTTTGATACTTAATTTTATATTTTATTTTGACTTTAAATTTCAAATGAAGTATAAATAAATAAATAGGTATATAGGGACAAATCACACAGATCAAGTTAGCCCCAAAGTAAGTTCGAGACTTGTGTATATATATATGACTATATTTGGCTATTAATAACGGCTTCTTTACTCATATTTAGTGGTTATATTGTTAACCAAGAGCTAAGTATGTGACTTGACTGTATAGTTAATTTGGCCAGTAAATTAAGTTAAGCATATATTAGTTAAAACATTCAACTTTCCACTATTTATGTATTGGAAACGACTATTTATCTACGTTTATTGATTACATAAGTAATTCTAGTATAGAGTTCTTTGAGATCTATACAAAAGAGTTGATTAAGAAATCATTAAACGAGTATGAGTGCAGCTGTAGATCATAGATCACTAAAACTAACTTACCATATTAACAGTTAGTCATAGACTATATAAAACAGTCTACAGATTTCGAAAAACAAGATCCAATGCCTCAGTTAACCTGGGAAGGAATGAAACCAACTTTATAAGACCTGTTAAGCTTCGTAATGAAAGATAACATACGTGATTACGAGGCGTTATATGCCAGACAGATACTACCATGCCATATGTCTAAATTCCTTGTTCAAACAATTTAATCATATATCGGTATTGTTGGTCCAAAAAAACCAACGATGATCGCGGTTTTAAACGCTAGATGGTAGGCTAAAACTTCACTACCACTACATAGTATAAAACAAAGTCGCTTTCTCTGTCCCTATGTACCTTTGTATGCTTAAATCAACTATACAACTGATTTTGATGCGGTTTTTTTAATAGATAGAACAAATAAAGAGGAAGGTTTTTATGCCCATGCGAAGCCGAGACGGGTCGCTAGTCCATACTAATATTATAAATGCGAAAGTCTGTCTGTCTGTCTGTCTGTCTGTCTATCTGTCTGTCTGTCTGTCTGTCTGTCACCTCTTCACGGCTAAACTGCTGGACAGATTGTGATGAAATTTGGTAGGGATGTAGTTAACGACCTGAGGTCAAACATAGGCTACTTTTGGGCGCGATATAACCGACTCCCACGCGGGGCGAAGCGACGGGGAACAGCTAGTAAGCTATAAATGTAAATATCTAGTCTCTGCCTACCCCTGCGGGAGACAGGCGTGATGACATGAAAATATGTATGTATTGTAATTTACTATCAATGAAAGATGTGAAACGAGTAGTACTGAGTAAATATTTTAAAGGTCATTAATTTCTTAAATGCACAGTAAGTTTCTCAGGATTAGGAATAAAATATTAATTGAAAGCTACTCCATAGTATTTCTGCACCAAATCGTCTAGGCTACATACTAGCTAGTAAAATGTATGTGCCTTTGTAGTGGAATCTAAGATAAATTGATATTAGCTGCTACATACTGTAGGGTGACATCAGATGAAAAAAGACATCCCAAATGTTTGATCAAACATTTGACAAGGAATTTGGACGATTGGCGTGAGAGCCGTATACAATTCAACAAGCGTGAGAGACAGTCCCATGCGACATGTATGTTTGCTTACGTGCGTCGCCAGGGCCGGCTCCGAAGGCCACTGAAACGTTCAAGGGGGTTAGTCTACCGGTGTCCGACTACGAATTTTGATAAATTAGGCCCAGGGTTGCCACAGTACTAATAGGTTTTTTTTCAAATTGGTTGTAATTTTGTTTTATATTATTAATTTAATACATAAGTATATTTAGGTGATAAAATATATTTTTTTTTTTATTTTTTTATTCAGTTTCAATTTTTTATTTAACAATATTGTAATACATTTAATAGATCTTTCTAGATTTTATGATAACGAATCTAACTTACAGCTCTTACTTTGTATGGAATATAAATTACTTCTGTTAAAACATATACAGTTCTTAAAGCAAATTGCTTTTAAAAAAAATAGGGAAATTAAGATTTTTTTGGCAAAATCCATAAATATTAAAATTTTGTTTGTTGTAACTTTATTGTACTGAAACAAAAGTGAATACAAAAGCGTAGAAATAAAACAAAGTACAATAGCGGACTTATCCCAGAAAGGGATCTCAAAAGTAACTAAAATGATTGTGATTTAACGCGAAACAATAACATGGCGAAATAAAATAAATGACAACCCTGGGCCAATTTGGATTCGAATTTTGGACACCCTACTCAATTTACTGTTAAAATTAAACCGTGACCCGTTTTTAGTAATTAATTTTACCCAATAATCTATTTACACTACTTGATTCATCTTAACGGAAACCCGGTTGCATTCTCAGCTACATTGCTACAGAGCCCGAGGGCTAAGGTATTTAAGACATATTCCAAGCCTGTCGACCTTCCTTACAAATGCTGTTGTAAGTAGAAACCGCCACTTATTGACTTAATAGTACAAGTAAATTGAGGGCTTTAGCCGACTTATAATATTTTTTGTGTGCTTTGATCTATAAAAGTAAAAAAAAGTGATTATCTACTCACATTAAAAACGTCTTTAAGACTGTGTCTTAAATTTAAACAAAAAATAATTAACGATATAATTTGATCCCAAAAGTGCTTTAAGAGCTTATACTGAAGGATCATAATCAATGAATAGTACACATGAATTTACAAATGTCATGAGGTGCAGGCCGATATAATTAACGTTGTCGACACATTCAAACGAAATTCATAGCAATAGATATTTTATTTCAAACCACTGTGAAACGTAGTGAGGTAGTATAGTAGAGCCCTTTCATACTGGCGTAGGGATTAATTGAGAGAATGCGACTAGACAGCAAATGCTATATACGCTACGTAATAGCTCGTAAGGAAAAGCGGCGTCAATCAATCAATGCTTCATGGCGCATACTCTCGACAAATCCTTGCACTAAAAGAAAGGAGTACATGTCAGGATAATGCTTATTTCTTACATGAACTGACTTCGTTTGAAGTTTCATTGAAGTCCAAAATAACCGCTAACACAATGCTTTCAAAAATCGTCAAAATGCACTTTTTAAATGCAAGGGCAGCTTAATAGTTAGAAGTTTACCTTGTGTCGGGGCCCAAGCCGCCTATTCAGGTAACTGGATATGCTCTTCATGATGCTCTTGCTTCTCCTCTCCCTCGCTAGCTCAGGGTCTGAGAAGGACGGAGTAACGGGCAAAGGCATTAGAGGGGGCGCGGGCCGCGGTGGGGGCGAGGGAATGACTGGAGGTGGAGGGGGAGGCGGAGGACTTGGCATCACGGGTGGAGGGGGAACCGGAGGGGGGACTGATGTCGCGGCAATTCGTATCCGTCGCGTGGATTTCCTCGCCGCTCTGGGACAGCTCCCTAACCTTTGAAGCACAAGCTTCCGAACGACTTCAGTCTGTTCTTCTCTTTCCCTCTTAATCTCCTGTACTTTGTCTATTGTTTCTCGGAGCGGCGTGGGGCTGACCGGTGATATCGATCCTGAGCTAAGATTGATAGATATCGACAGTTCTATACTCCGCGTCGGCGAATCCGTACTTCGCGAGTTGGACCGCGTGAAGTTCTCGCTGGCCGAGCGACAGATGGCCGGTGAGTAGAGTCTGATCGTCGCGGGCCCCGTGAACGTTATCGGCGAGTTCGGCATGTATTTAATTACAGTTTTCGGTGTCTCAGGCACTAAAGGCGGTGACTCGTCGATCGTCGGCGTTGACGTCTCACTTTTCGTTACTGATTTCGTTTCTATATCTGTACTATCTTTTTCCAAAGGTGGTGATAAATCCGATAGACTTAATGATTCTATTTTACTCTCGACGGCGGGTACATCTTTGCTCTCTTCGTTCAGTTTTACAGCACCATCGAATTTCGCGCTTTCACTGCTTGATTTCTCACTTGATCCTTTCTCACTCGATACATTCTCGATAGTTTTTAACAGTTGTGGCGTCTTCAATTCCTCGGGCATAATGTATTCGTTATCTGGCACTTCTTGGTTATCTGTGGTATTGCCAGGGTAGATCGGCTCAGCAGTGGGGGTTATATCGCCGATGTCATGGCTGCTAACCTCCTGGCTGATGGGTTTGAGGACAGTATCTGAGAAGCCGCTTTCAATAAAGTTCATCGACCTATCATGGCTTGGCGAGTAGGCGTCATAATCATCGTCTACGAACTCCATGTAGCCCTCGTTTCGAGGGGTGGCAGGGGTTTCAATAGAAGGATCTTGTTCGCCTTCGTCTGCGAACTCAAAGTTGTCGAACGCATTCGAGTAGACTACTGGTTCGGGGCTGGTACGACCACAAACGTGGGAAGCGATCGCGGATATGTTTTTTGCGTCGTGAACGCTTTTCGGTCCACTGAGTGTCCTAGGGGCAGCGCGTCGACGTTCATCCCTTTCATCGAGTCCGCAGTCTTCTAGAACCCCGCTCTCAGCCGCCCAGTCCGATAGTTCGGTTTCTGTCAGTGCCAAAGTGGTAGCGTCACGTCCCGATTCAGACGATTCTGATTCAGCCGCGATGACTGTGGGCGCAGTCGTCGTGGCCGTTCCAGACGCCTTTTCATCATTATCCTCCGAGCTATTGATCAATATGAGACTATCGAGTTGTATTAATTCTCCACCTTCGTCGTGTACTTCTACTCTCGGTACGGATTCGTTCGGCGCGGTTTCCGTATGTGACGAATCGTCTTCCGACAAGGAATCCGATTCCAAATCCGGTTCTTCTTGTTTCTCCACTAATGGTTCTTCTCTCCAGTCTTTCTTGCAAAGCGGAGAGTCTCCTTTAGTGAGCAAATCGACTGGGGCATCGCAAAGGTTTTTAATGATATCCGGCATCGGTTGGGTTTTCTTTTCTTCTGTAAGTTGGAAAGTGACGATAGGTTTCTGCACATGTATTGTGGGGGTGGGGGCCGGGTGGAGCATTTTTTGGAATTCTGTTATATTTGAGCGGAAAGCTTCTAGTTTTGTGTCGAGTTGTGACGTGGAGTCTGATTTTCTGACGGCCGGTGGGGAAGGTTCACCGAGTAGGTATCGTCGTTTGAGTTCTAGGGCTCGTTTGGTGGCGATCCCGCCAGCGGAGCGGGTTCTGCTGAGGGGGTGGGGGTAGTCCACCGGAGGGGGTGCCTCAGTGACGAGGATGGCGGGGGGCGAGGGCGCGGGGGGCTCCTCCGCGAACTCGCTGTCGGTGGACACCTCGGTGGCGGACGACACCGAGCTCGACGAACTTTCGTCCTCCGACTCCACCTGTTTACATTCGCATCACCCACAATGACCCGCTGTTCGGACTAGTACAACAATACTGTAGCTATGGTGAGTGAAAATCCATGCTTTGAAAGGTGACCGATGAGATGTCACCCTCAAAACAAGAATCAGTGTAGTTTTTTGTGATGTTTGTCAAATAGACTGCTGAAGTGAATGGAAACATTTCTTTAATATTGAGAACGTAAACTTCATTTTAACAGTCATCGTTTTCGTTCGCTTATACTGAGCGTAGTTACAATGGCGAAAAGTGGAGTCATTAATTTAACAGGAACTGACAACCAAATTCGCGTCAAATAACTTAATTCCAAACAAGAGTCTTTGGTTAATTTGTCCACTTTACGCCTAATACGCAACGTTTTGCGCCACTATTGTTATCACTAGGCAACATTTGACGTGTATTTTCATGAGACATCATCTTTCATCGAAGTTGAAAACATAGAAATGGCTAACAATGTGAATGGCACCAGACCCGACTGGCTAGCACACAACACTACTTGCGACGCCGCCGTGTCGGAAAAACTTCATATTTTGTACGGTGCGATTTCGCAGCGCACTCTTGCGACCTGGCTTCTTCTTCTATCGTGTCAATGACTAAAAACTGTATAAATTTGGGCCAGTAAGATGCAACTTTCACGGCCGAGTCAGAGGCCAAAGCCAGGCCTGGCCTAAATGTTGAACGTGTTGCAAGACGAACATTGAGCGTAACTTGTTGCACCGTATGCCTAGTGAATACAATGTTTAAGGTTGATGCTTCGCAAAATGGCGAAAAGAGTTTTTTTTTTTAATTTTATGTGTTTTTATTTATAAGCAAGTACAAGTGACTAAGATCTATTGTTATTTCAAGCTACATTGAATGACTCAATTCTAGAACATTAAAACTTTGTATAACACCATTTATATGATGCTGTATGTTGAAAAAATCCGCGAAAATAACAAAGAATCAACCTTTAAAACGTTCATGTTTTGTGTTGTGTAAGGCTATGTTTTCACTGATACACATTAGAGCGGAGATATGATGCAAATAAATAATAAAAACTGTCTGTGTTTTGAAAATAAACATCAGATATGAACTCCCATGTTTTAAAAAATGTTACCATGTTTTTTCCTTGGTCTGTTTTGAAACAACCCTCATTTTAATATTGCTTATTTTCAAATTAAAATATTACAAAAGCACTATACAATGTGCTTTTACACATCTCCGCTCCACTCTGCTAGTGCAGAACGCACGCTAAGAGGTGCGCTTCAATTCCGTGCCACACTAACTTACCGTCTACCCACTAGATGGCATAACTCTAAGGATCATAATAAAATACAATATATACATAAAAATATAACAACAACAATCAAAAACAACACCGTTATTTACATATACATACATAAATATTACATATATACATATAATAAAATATTGAACGCGAAATATAAACCAACCGATTCCACTCTTAACGAAATTGTTATTTCAATGTCTTCTCTTCTGTTTATCTCGTTGCCTTTGAATACAATTTACAATAACTTTATATCAATACAAGTTATTATAAATGATAAAAAACAGCTACAATTTTGTACATAAATATTTAATTATTGTAGGAACGGCATATAGTTTTTTTTGCGTAAAACTTGGGTGTGTGTTATAAGCATTGATAAAAGAAAATAAATTAATGTTATTGAAATTAGATAAAAAATAAAATCGAAAGCGCCATCAAATTAATATCGAACTTACTGTTTTATTTTTGTATAAATATGTACGAACAAAACGTAGTGTACGTTTCCATAAAGGCATATTGAAAAAAAAATTCATTTTATTCATTTCTAACGCTTATCATATAAGTACAGTCGGGGGAAGATAAATCAACATCCCAAAATTAAAACGCTTATTTCAACTAAATTAGCCCACGGAATTTCCTTTAAGTGCATTGCAAAGAAAACCTTATAACAAAAGCATTATGATTCAATCAAATTATCATAAAGTCAATAAATTTTGCTGACGTATTCAAGTCGTTGGAATAAAGACTACTTTATTGGATGTAACGTAGATTTAAAATAAAAGATTCCTAGGGCTGTATACACAATTTCTAGTAATAAAACAGTAAGTTCCCACGGACGGAAGTTAGTGTGGACACACTACACGCTTACCACGCCGCCGCCGCCCCTCAGTTAAAGCTATGACGTCATGCTCGGTTGTTATCCACATGATACCTAACCTAGTGCCTAAAATACCGGTCCATGATAGCTAATCTAGTACCTAAAATACTGATCCATGATAGCTAACCTAGTACCTAAAATATTGGCCCATGATAGCTAATCTAGTACCTAAAATACTGTTTATTTTCAATTTTAATTCCTAAGTTACCGGAAGGAACTATAAAACTTAAAACCTTACGCGACCACCAGTTACCGCTTGAGTGATCAGGCCTGAATATTCAACTTAATTGAATTATTTATCATACTTGTGTATTCGAATCGTTTTCTATCCGATTAATCTATAAGTACAACAAAAACTGAAAGAATTATATTTAAATTTATACGTAATAGTTTTAAGCGATGGACTTTTTAACAAATAAAATTAATATGAAAAATAATATTTGAAAATCTACTCATAATAAGTATTATTACGGAGTCCTCAAAAATGTGAGTAATCAATAACCGTATCAAGATAAATGGCACGACGATAATATCGATTAGATTTTCTCGCTAACAGGGAACGGAACTATAGTTAATTTTATTGGCCAGGTCATTTTTTGCACATACATTTTTAAATCGACCTTCAGCCGGTTCCGGTCAATCGGTATTTACCGGATTTATTTGATTACTAACCCTATTTCTATTTACCTAAAGACCACTATATTTGGGTGTTAAGAATACAGAGTAGATTCGCGAGATAGCCCCTAAATTAGTATTCTGGGCACACTGCCTGTATGTGGCGCGTATGAGGAAGTATTTTATTAATAAGACTATTTAAATATTGATTTATTATAATTATGAAATAAACTGATTGTGTGAAAATTTAATTAGTTATCCTATTACGTGGTTACATTAATGAATGAATGAGCGTATTGGGGCGGCGAGCGAATAACGCGCACCTCTCCGCGCTAAGTGCAACCGTCGGCGAACTAGCCGTTCGCCGACGGCCGAAGCCGGTGTCGGCGAGTTGGCTAGACGACGGCGCAGGTACTAGGTACCTCGCTGCTGTCGGTGGGCGGCCGGTTGTCGGCGGGCACCTCGCGTCGGCGAGCCTCGCGGGCCTCGCGCATGCGCGAACACGATTCGTTGCCGGATGACTCAGCGCCTGAGTGGAAGTTACGCGTCAATCTTCAGTTTGATAGGTTTCAGGAGTTTGTTTTAGTAAAGTTTCGCGTCCACAGAGTCAAGACGAACGGAATAGATGCGCAACATAAGTGGATTGTATTAAAAAAAAAACTCGTAACTTTCTTCTAAATATTCGTAGCGGTGTGTAACCAAGTATGAAGAATTAAACACAAAAGACACGACGACTAGTCCCTAAGATCCCTAAGTTCAAATTTCGTTTCAATATGCTTCATTATGTGTGCTGCAATGCAACTAGCTGTTGCCCGGGGCTCCGCAACCATGGGAATTCCGGGATAAATTATAGCCTATATGCTGTTCCAGGGTCTAAACAATCTCCATTCCAAATTTCAGCCAAATCGGTTCAACCGAAAGAGTAACAAACATACATACAAGCTTTCGCGTTAATAATATTAGTAGGAAGTAGGTAGCTGAACCATCGCCGGTTGCGGCGACTGTCGCGCTGCCGGCAACTATCGCGCATCATGTTGCGCCACTCACCGGTGTCCGAGTAGTCGTCGTAGCCGAACGAGTCGTCCGAGAAGTACATGTCGTGTCGCGGTTGCTGCGCCATCGCCGGTTGCGGCGACTGTCGCGCCTCGTCGCCGCTGTCGCCCGCGTCTGTATACTCGTCTGAACTCGATTCCTCTTCGTCACTGTTTTATATAACATTAAATTTTAATTAAAAATAAACCCACGATACATTTTTTTTAGTGGTGACGGTTGACTGATTTAACCCCCACATATTATTTGCAGACATTAGGTATTTTCCCCACTTATACCCCCAGAGCTTTGTAACAGCTCCATCGATTTTTATTAAACATATTATTTTGTAATGTGCACGAGTTGCGCTTTCATTGGAGACCCCACTCAAGTATATTTGCCGACATTAGGTTGTTCTTCCCCACTTTCACCCCCAAAACTTCTAAACGGCTCATCAAACATGTCTAAGAACACTTGCCCGTAAGTCACCTTTAATACGAAAAAAACTAAATTGAAATCGCTTCATCCGTTCGGGAGCTATAATGACAGAGACAGACAGACACGTCAAACTTAAAACACCCCACTTTTTGCGTCGGGGATTAAAAAAGGAAATTGAGTCTCCGAAACGAGGTGGCTGCCATAGAACTTTCAAAATTTTATTGTTCTAAATTCAAATCATCTGAATTCTTACGAACCAAAAACACCGGCAAAATTCTGACAAATAGTTAATTCCTGTTCCATGTACAATATTTTCTACGGGCCCGGAAACGAGTCGTTTAAGGCCTTTCTTGAATTTATTAATTTTCTTCAGTGCTACTTTAGGCATCTCTTTTTTCTGATTTTGGTGACAAAGATAAACAACAACACAGTACCACTACCAAACACAAATACAGCGCGGACAAAGTTTCATTGTACTTTCCCTCCAAAAACTCTTCCAAGTACTTATTTTTTTATGAACCTATAATTGTCCACTGCTAGGCAATATGCCTCCCCCATCTCTTACCAATCGTATTTTTGTCCCGCCACATTTGATCTCGAACCTTCTCAGATAGTCACTCCAACGCATCCGTGATCTTACATTAAAATCCAGTCAAGTTTTTTGTTTAAGGTGATACCTCGGTGAACACTAGCGCCACCGTCATTTAAAAATCATTACTCACTGAAAACACAAGTTATCAAAAATCCCTCTGCTGTAATTATGTTTCGGGATCTGAAATTAATTTTAAACATATTAAATTATAATTCCCTATAGTTACAAATCGTATTATTGCTTAAAACGGCCACTTTAAGCAGTTTTGCAATTTGTAACTATATGGAACTATAATTTAATAATTGAATATGCTTAAAATTAACTTCAGATCCAGAACCTTAATTACATAACACGGATTTTTGATAATTTGTATTTTCAGTGAATAATGATTTTTAAATGACTGTGGCGCTAGTGTTCACCGAGGTATTACCTTAAGTTGTAAAGGTGAAATGGTTACCTAAGCCCGCCAGCGCACGAGGTCTCCGAGGCCAGGAAGTTCCTGTCGGTCCACTCGTCCTCGTCGATCTCCCTAGCGCCGCTGTCGGACAACTCGAGACTGATCCTCTCGGGGGTGGGGGCGGGGGCGTCCTCGCGGGGTGGGGCACGCGCCGCGTCGGGGACGTTGACCCCGGAGTGACGTAGGCAGACCAGACGGCTGCCGTACCGCTCCATTGTGTAGTTGCTAGGTGTGGAACATTCTTTATTTGGAAGACTAGTTGCTAGGTGTGGAACATTCTTTGTTTGGAAAGCTAGTTGCTAGATGTGGAACATTCTTTATTTGAAAATCACTTTCTTTTCGTAAAGTTCCAATTTAGGATGATCATTTATTTTGACAGCAAAATAAGTCAGTATAGGTTTAAACACATTTATTTTTCACTAGCTGTTCCCCGCGGCTTCGCCCCGCGTGGGACTCGGTTATATCGCGCCCAAAAGTAGTCTATGTTTGACCTCAGGTCGTTAACTACATCCCTACCAAATTTCATCACAATCAGTCCAGCAGTTAAGCCGTGAAGATGTGACAGACAGACAGACAGACAGACAGACTTTCGCATTTATAATATTAGTATGGATTAGCTGACTCAGCGAACTACGTACCGCCTGTACACACTTTTCTCACCGTTTAAACCTTCCCTGAACTTTTACAAATATTGCAATATCAGAATTAACCAAATCAGCCCAGCTTTACCCAAGTTTAAGCGAGGCTAACTAACAGCAATTGATTTTTAGGGTTCCGTACAAAAATGTAACAACGGAACCCTTATAGGATCACTCGTGCGTCTGTCTGTCCGTCCGTCCGTCTGTCACAGCCAATTTTTATATATAAATATATAGACTAGCTGTCCCGTCGAACTGCGTACCGCCTGAACGCACTTTTCTCACCTTTTAAACCTTCCCTGAACTTCCAAAAATATATCAAGACCAAAATTAGCCAAATCGGTCCAGCCATTCTCAAGTTTTAGCGACACTAACGAACAGCAATTGATTTTTATATATATACAGATTAGCTGACCCCGAAAACGTTCTTTTTCCATATAAATTATTTCTAGGTAACTTAAGGATGAACAACCCCTATCACTTATGGGTTTGAAAAATAGATAGTAGCCGATTCTCAGACCTACTGAATATACATATAAAATTTGGTAAAAATCAGTAAAGCCGTTTCGCAGTAGCAAGGTAACTAACATTGTGACACGGGAATTTTATATGTTAGAAGAAGAATATGACATTAACTAAGAAAAAAGGACTAGGCTATATTGAGGTACCTTTAAGGCCCAGCTGGTCAAAGATTTAAGCTGGCTTTGTACCAATACTACAACAAACAGTTGTCAGCGACACAGTGACACTCACCCGGGCCGCAGTACAGCCTTACAGACTGCACAACGGAAGCAGGCCCGATGTAAATGCAGTCCGTCAGCGGTGACGCCCTCTGCCGCGAACACGCGAGTACCGCACGCCGCGCACTGCATTCCAGCGAAACAAGGACCGCGCCAACTTTTCTTCAGCTATTGTCGAAATTAAAAAAAAAAACTTGTGGAAGACTTCTTTTAAAATAAGAACATTTTAAAATTGATAATTTGATTTACTTCCTCTTGCTCGGAAATAGCTTTATTATTTAAAAAATACAATACGTCAATAGACTCATTGCTGGCCTAAGACAAAAATGTAATAAAAAAAAATCATTGCTGGCCGCTAATGGAGGTTTTTTAATGTACAAGTTTTCATACATTAGGTTTTTTAATTTCACTCTGGCCACCTAACAAAAAAAAAACCTATTCTAGCGGTCGTTAATGGAAACTGCTGGACACTTGTGTTAGGTTGGTACTAACCATTAATTCATTTATCGTTTAAAAATCTGTATGTACATTTCAAAAAGTTTCAAAAAAGAACACAGCGGATGCTGGCTTGTTGTTGACGCCATTTTAAAATTTGATACGATGTTGTTTCGTCTCAAGAGGATTTCAGAGAAAGTAAAGTACTATACAAGCCTCAATTTACGTCCTCGGTATTTTTAAAGGCCTCGGCTTCGCCTCGTCCTTTTATAAGCACTTGGCAAGGCCTTAGCTGCGCTTTTAAAAATACGAGGATGTAAATTGCGATTTCGGACGAGGCTAGGTTTTCTTCCTCTGACTTCTTGAGACGAACAACATCCTATCAAAATTTACAATAGCGTCAACAACAAGCCAGCGCTCGCTTTGTTCTTTTTTCAAATATTTGAAATGATTATACAGATTTTTACACAATAAAAGAATTAATGGTTGGTACCAACATAACAAGTGTCCAACAATTTCCATCACTGGACACTTTTTGGTAGGCTGGGAAGAGCGAAACTAAAAACCTTATAATGAAAACGTGTACATTAAAAAACCTCCATTAGCGGCCAGCAATGATTTTTTTTTTAAATTACATTCTTGTTCTAGGCCAGGAATGAGTCTATTGACGTATTATTTTTTTAAATAATGAAGCTATTTCCGAGCAAGAGGAAGTAAAATAAATTAACATTTCATAAAAGAAAATTATAGTAAGATTTATATTTTCTTACCTCTTCCTTGGGCACCGACTTCGCAACGTGATCAGGCTCCTCCTTCTTCACAAACTTGGTGGCTAAGTTGGCGACCTAAACACATATGAGTCGTATTAAATTATAAGCGATTTTGTATTGTAACCTTGTTAGTAAATTAACATATTCAACTAAATTACCCAGTAGATAGTGGTCTATTTTCCTTTCCGCGTTAATCTTTTCGGTTTAATTTGCAGGGGATTAATATTAAAGATTAACATTTATTAGTGTTAATCCTAATAGTATAAAAAACAAAAGTACTGCTATGTTCCGACAGAAATAAGCTTTTCTTATAAAAATGGTAATTTTTAAAAACTGTGTTTGGTTAGCAATTTGGCAATTCTGTTTACTTATCAAATTAGACTAAGATATTAATAAAATTAGCGGATTTTTAGCCGGGGAGCTTGGGTCCCCGGAATTAACACTCATTTCATTCGGAGTCTCGTCGATCCCACACCACTTATCAACCTTCCTTCAGCCCAGTAACTGGAGATGTAATAGACGAAGGGTGTAGGTAACCACTTGCCTTGTTGGTGCCGTGGTCGGGGCGGCCAGAGTCGCGCAGCTTCTGCTCCAGCTTGCTCAGAGTCTCGTCAATCTCACACCACTTCTCCTCGCCGGCGTCTCCCTCCTTCAGTCTTCTTTGGCGGCCCAGGAACTGGAAATGTCGGACATGTTAATATCTTCTCAAGTTCTTTACGTTCCATCATCATCATAAATTTAAGAGCTAGACTCTTGTCGGTGGAGTTCCATCCATTTTTGTCTATCCTTACGTTCCAATCACCAAAAAAACTAAATGGGTCATAAACCGTCTATGAACCAAGGTGGGCTAGAAATCCAACATGTATAAATGGGGGTTTACGGACAATATTCATTGTCAATGGAAAGAACCAGCGCAAACAAAGTCTCACCTGTCGAGGGACAGGTGAGACATTGTTTGCGCTGGTTCTTAGTGGTTTAAGTGAGGACTTAAGTGTCCCTTATGTCATACCTATAGCAAAGTCGGCCTTATGGGGGCGACAACAGGTACAAACCAGGTGGCAGCCTACTAAGCTTAAGTTTTCAGGTTATCCACACGAAAAGAGGAAGGAAACCAATACAGCATACTCACTTGTTCCCTGTCCCACTTGGGCACCTTCTCCGCAGTCCTGGGCTCCGGTCTGCCGAGCCTGTTCTCCATGATCTTCCTCTCAATCTCCTTCACGTTCCAGTCGTCGCGCTCGATCTTGCCCACGGATCTCATAAGATCCTGGGAAGCGACAGAAAATAATAAATCCATAATAAAAAAAGTCATTAATAAACTAGACAAAAAATTTAAAAAATCAAGTAACACCTTTGCAATGTTCCATTAGGATCCGAGTTTTTGGAGGGAAAGTAAACTGTCGCTATGTCCGCGCTGTATTTAATTTCCAAAACTTAGGTTTTTTCGAGTGTTTGTGCATAATATTGGTGGATTATTATTCGCAAAGTGTTCGTGAACAAGCGTGAGTGTTGGGAAGTGATACAGTGTCGATTACGTGACGTTTTATCTTTGTCACCAAAATCTCCATGATATAGCTAAGTGAAATTTTTCCACCGCTTCACTGAGCCATCTGACTCAGACTACTTACTTACTTGACTGGACTTGATTATTGACTTGAATTTTTGACTCGACTGACTTAAGTAGGACTGAAGAAGATTAATAAATTCAAAAAAGGCCTTAAAGGACTCGATTCCATGGCCGTAAAAACAATTTAAAAAAAAAACCATTAGAATCCGTTCAAAAATGCGATCTCCAGCCCAAACCAAACAGACAGACACACGGCAGAGATCTGGACAAAAGCAAAATTGGCCACTCTCGAAATGGAGACTGTCGCTCGCTTTGCTCACTCGGTCAATAAATATAAAGTGTATGTGTTTTTATGTATGTCCAACTTTCATTAAATCTTGGCATTTATAATTATAGTATTCTTTTTTTCATTTACTAGGAAACAAACAAAACATCGAACAAGGAGTAAGCAAGTAATTCCGAACAAGTGAAATTAAAAACTTTTATGAAATTGCGGACTTGATGTTGATGTGATGTTTAGCTTTATCGTCATCATTTAAGCCACAAGTCCACTGCTGGATATAGGCCTCCTTCATGAATTCACAGCCTGGCCAATTTACAATTAAATTTCTCTTTGGACATTACGTGTGGTTCTTGGAGATGCACAATTATAAACCTTATTGCAAACGAAAACAAAATCTAATTCAATTCTAAACATACCTTAGGCTTGGAAGACTTGGGCGCGGCAGTAGTAGCCGAGGACCCAGACAGCTCGGCCGCTAGTTTGGCGACCCGCGCCCCTCCCCCCGCGGTGCGAGCCCCACCCCCCACGATACGCCCCTCTTCCTACAGAAGAACATTGCATTAGTAAGCTGTCGTGATATTGGTTTCGTCCGTCTCGACGTTTCGTAACAAAATTTCTGGTTGTCTTATCACTATTTATATTATTTTCCTAGTTTTTATTTACAAAAAGTGACAAAATGTGTTTTGTCTCGTTCTTTCGTCATATATTGAAAAAAGAAAGACAAAAAATAGTCATACTTAGACTGGTTTAACCAGCATATATATTTTTTTTAAATAAAGAGGTAGTCATTAGATACGTTGTCTAATTTTCCTCCACGCGGCAACCATTGGTAACCAGTAGGTAAAAACTCAATAGGTTACCAAACAATTTTGTTACGAAACCAATTCAAGGGAGGTGTAAATGCAGCGGTGACATAGCCGCGAATGGGCGCTAGCACGAGTCACGTTCAAATTATACAGCAAATAAATTATCTTGAAGTGAATAAACTATTGATGTAGATTTTTAAAAGCAAAAGGCGGTAGGCAAGCCGGGTGCAACAATGAGGGTATTCCAATGACATACTAGATGTCAGCACTGTGACGTCGATCCGAATAGATAAGTATTTTATGAATTGATCAGCTATAGTGTAAGAAATTTATGCGTGTCGAAGCGCCCATCCGCAGAACCGGTGCAAAAGACGGACAAAACCGATCAAGGGAAAAGTAAGCTATTAATTAATTGACCAACAATTCTGATAATTACACACGACAGCCGTGAAACGCGATTAAAATGTGTGGTAATATAAAAATAGTAATCGCGTTTAACGCTGGAGAGACGGGGCAAGAATGTCGATGCAATTTGACGATTGGTGTAAACGGCTGTCCAATCTGCCCGGGCATTAATCTGTTAACGGTTTGCCCCATCTCCATTGTCGAAAGAACAAAGCCTTAAGATCCATATTTACACAAATCCGGTGCGCACTGCCGCAAGTTTGTAAATCAGTTATTTCACACTACATACCGTATCTTCGTCGCCTTTTAGTTAGTCGAACACAGTGAAAAGAAACACGTTAAAAGTGGACGATGTTACGAAATTTATTTCATGCACACACACACACACATTTCTGTTTAATTATTAGAAACCGTGCATCAGTCAGCTACACGGACACGAGTAGCCGTCGATGTCCTGAAGTCGAGTTAGGTCATGCGGCACACAACGTCAAACTCGTCTCACATAGTGCTGTAGTTGTTTCTCGAGGTTTCGCACGCGCTCGCCGAAGTGCGGGGCGCTGGCACGGTATTGCTGTAAGCCGTAGTCGTTCTCTAGGTCGGCTGAAGGCAGCTCGGGCCGCGGCTCGCTGGCCAGCATCTGCAGACTCTTCTCGAACCGCTGCCGCATGATCTCCCGCGCCGCCCGCCTCCGCCCACCCCCCTTCGCCCGTTTAGCTTCCGCGTTCTTTTTCTGAATCATGTCCGACACCCGTTGCATCCTAAACGCCATATTCTCCCCCATATCCCCAGAGTTTCGCCTCTGCTGCGGCTCCAACTTCTTCGGCTTGTGACCTTTTATCAGATCCACTACTTTTTGCCTCCGTAACGCCATCTCGGGATTGCCGATCGACTCGGATCGCTTGGATCTATCCGGGCTGGGTGTGTTCCGGCGCTTACCCTCTATGATCTCAGCCATGCGTTGCATTCGTAAAGCCATTTCGGGAGTGCCGACAGAACCTGACCGAACCGTTCGAGATTCAGGACTAGGAGTGTGCCTCCGTTTATGATTTTCGAATATCTGTGCTATTCGTTTTGTGTTCTGGGCTATTTCTGGCGATCCGACCGAATTGGAGCGCGCAAACGGTGCAGCTACGTCGGGACTCTGCGAGTGTCTCCTCTTTTGGCTGTCAATGACGTCAGAGAGACGTCTCCCTTTCTGCGGGAGTGGGCCTTCAGTGGAAGACGAGCGAACGAACTCTTTCTTTTTAGGACTGGCGCTGGCCGATTTCAGATCTTTCTTGGATGCTTTTATCTCGATACTGACGAGGGTTGCATCGGTGTCAGCCGAATCGTCCTGCAGTATATCTGAAAAGTCTGGTATCTTCATAGTGGACAGGTCTAGGCCTTTCAACTTCCGTGATGGCTTAACCGGTTTCACTTCCGGCTTCTCGTCCTGGAATATATCTGTAAAGTCTGGAATTTTCATTGTGGAGACGTCTAAGCCTTTGAGTTTGCGCGGCGTCCTCGCTGGTTTCTCCTGTTGGTTACCCTGGAAGTAATTGGTTATTTTCGTGTCCGCGCCTACTCTAGTTTTGATGGTGCCCTGTAGGAGTTGAGCTAGGGATTCCCTGAGGACCTTAGGGTCCGGTGATTCCTCAGGGTCGAGGAGTGCCAGTATCTGTTCCTGTAGGTCCCGTTGTTTGTCTGCGTGGTCGTCTGGCAGACTGTCATGGCCCTCGATGAGTCTGGCGAGCGTGGTGATGTCGTCTAGCTGTAGTTTGCCGATTTTTCGGCGGATGAAGTCGGCGGGGTCGGTACTTACTTGTCGGACGGAGCGCCGCTTCTTTCTGTAGCTCGAGTGCGATTTGTCGGCGTCGGCCGCGTCTGGGACAAAACACATACTCCACTTAGTATTTCCAAGGAAATCCATTAGTTTGTGTACAGAAAAAAAAAAACATTTTTGTAATTAAATACGCATTACGAATTCAGACCATATGTTTACAATTAATACCATAAAAAACCAAAATCCCATATTTGAAACAAATAAATGGGGGATAAATAAATAGATAAAATATATACAATATATTTTATCTATTTATTTATCCCCCACTGCTACTGATGTGTCACGAGGTCTTATCATTTTCCTTCCTTTATTCTTCTTTCGCTTTTAAGTATTGCTATCTCATTGCTCACTGCTGGACCAATTGTGATGAAATTTGGTCTGGATATAGTTATGCACTAGGAGTCAAACATGGACTACTTTCGGGCGCGATATAACCGAGGTGCACGCGGGCGGTGCCGCGGGCAACAGCTAGTATTATTATATACTTACTCGAGTACACAGAAACGGAGTGGTCGGTCGAATTTCGGATATGTTTCTCCTTTTGGAGAGACTGTTTAATCTGTGAACAATAATAAATACAGAACATTTTTTTTGACAATGTTCTTGATTGACTGGTAGAAAAAGCCTATGGCTTTAAGCCCGCCATTCAGTTGTTTTGGAATTAATGCCCGAATACACAAACGCTACTCAATTTTGAGAGCTGTTCAAGTATCATGCTGTCACTGTCATATCGCCGACAGCATGATACTTGAGCAGCTCTCAAAATTAAGTAGCGTTTGAGTATTCGGGCGTTAGTGAAATCAATAAAACTGTAGGTCTATAAAATTTCAAAAATATGTGACCACACGAATATAAATGTTTATAATGGCCATCCTGAACCATCCCCCTACTACAAGGTCCGATAACCTTATTAAGGTCGCAGGAAGACGCTGGATGCGGGCCCTAGTCAAAATGGAAATCTATACCGATTTGGCATACTTGAAAAGCCCAATGCTCAAGTGTGTAAAAATGATTCTGATTCAATAATTATAGAAAAGTTCAATCAAAATTTTTGAGACCGAGTTTTTGTAAGAAATTCATTTATTCATTCAATAATCTCTTAGTTACCTGATCGAACACATTGGAGTCGTGCTGGACGTGTGGCACTTCTCCTTTGAAGAAGTTGTACACTCTAGACAGGTAGCTTCGTAGTTTCGCGTCAGGCAAGTCGCGTAGAGAGCCTCCGGACGGCAAGGGCGCGATACCTGTATTTATTTAATTGGTTAAACAAATTCACTTTAATAAAAGACAGTGTCCGGGTTTTATAGTGTAAATTAGAAAATAAGTATGAATGGTAGAATTGTGGAGGAAACTTTAAGAGAAAGAGTTTGGTTATGGTAATAAGGGAGTTTATTGCGAAAAATACAAATAAACAGAAATATAAGAAAATAATGAATAAATGTAGATATGAAGTTTAATGATGTGAGATATTGTTTACAAAGGAATAATGAGGTATGAGCACACGCGACGGGAACTGAATGGTTGCACAGGACTGTAAGATAGATAGTAAATTGTGGACTAAAATTAAAATAAAATGAAAATTCGAGCGCGGCGTCAATATGCTGACGGAGCGCTCGCAGGCAATCGATGTACGTCATAGACCGTGCAGACAGATAAACGAAAAATTCCGAAGACCGGGCGAAGTGGAGGAGAAAAAGTAGGACCCTGGGCTCCGAACCAATCGGCCGAGGAAGCAACCGGGAAAGCGCTAAGATGAGAGAGAGAAATAAACGAAAAATGCGTGACGGCTTTAAATTTAATGTGCAATTTTGCTAATCCATTGAAATATATTATTGATTGTCGCTTTCGAAATGTAGTGCCTACGTCGTCTTACGTCTACTGTCTGTCGTTCTTATTGAGATAAAAACGACTTATCATTACAGAAATAAATGTAACTTTGTGACTCGCCCAGTGAATCGACTTTTTTTCTACTCTGTTTACTAGGCACGTTAATCTGTTGGTCCCGGCTGCCATCTGGTAGTCGTTAAAAGAACCACATCAGAGGGCAAGTGGTAGCGGTGGAGCTGAAAGACTCTTGACATCGGCATCGAGGAGTTGGATAGCCTAGCACGGCGCGCATGTTCGTAACGAGTGCGCGGCCATGTTTGGTTAGTCGTCATTAATGGTATTTCTATTTCGGGTTCCTCCGTGCTTCGGAAGGCACGTTAAGCCGTTGGTCCCGGCTGCTATCGGTAGATGGCAGTCGTTAGGCTTAAGGCAGCCTGAAAAATCTAACAATGTTGGCCACTAACAACCGGATCATGTTCCTATTGATCTGGTTTCCCTGTAAAAAGTGTTACTGAGGTTAGACGGCAGTCGCTTCATTGTAATAACCAGTACCGCCAAATCATACATACATACATATCATCACGCCTGTCTCCCGTAGGGGTAGGCAGAGACTAGAGATTTCCATTGGCTACGATCCTTACATACCTCTCTCGCCTCCTCCACACTTATCACTCTCTTCATACACGCTCGCCGATTTCGGGTACTCCTAATGTCTACCGCCAATTCAAGACCAAGATTTAGCGTACCCTGAGCTCTGAACTATTGTAATAACCAGTACCGCCAAATCAAGACCAAGATTTAACGTACCCTGAGCTCTGAACTATTGTAATAACCAGTACCGCCAAATCAAGACCAAGATTTAGCGTACCCTGAGCTCTGAACTATTGTAATAACCAGTACCGCCAAATCAAGACCATGATTTAGCGCAACCTGGACTCTGGAGAATAAGCTGAAAAGATGCAACCGTTAAACACGCTCGGACAAAAATCATGGTGTGCAAGGTCGATTGGCAGTGTCACGTCCACGAATAAGTTGAAGATGCAACCGTTGAACACGCTCTGACGAAGCTCATGGTGTGCACGGTCAATTGGCCGTGTCACGCACACGAATAAGTTGAAGATGCAACCGTTGAACACGCTCTGACGAAGCTCATGGTGTGCACGGTCAATTGGCCGTGTCACGCACACGAATAAGTTGAAGATGCAACCGTTGAACACGCTCTGACGAAGCTCATGGTGTGCACGGTCAATTGGCCGTGTCACGCACACGAATAAGTTGAAGATGCAACCGTTGAACACGCTCTGATGAAGCTCATGGTGTGCACGGTCAATTGGCCGTGTCACGCACACGAATAAGCTGAAAAGATGCAACCGTTGAACACGCTCTGACGAAGCTCATGGTGTGCACGGTCAATTGGCCGTGTCACGCACACGAATAAGCTGAAAAGATGCAACCGTTGAACACGCTCTGACGAAGCTCATGGTGTGCACGGTCAATTGGCCGTGTCACGTCCACGAATAAGCTGAAAAGATGCAACCGTTGAACACGCTCTGACAAAAATCATGGTGTGCACGGTCAATTGGCCGTGTCACGCACACGAAGGGGCGACTCACCCAAATCGTGCAGGCTGTGGTAGACGGCCCTCGGGGGCGCAGCCGCCGGCAGCAGGTCGGGCCGGTAGCGGCGCACCGCGGCCGCCAGCGCGGGCCCGCTCGCGGCTGCCCGAAGCCCCCCCTCAGACCAACCCACCCAGTTGATCAGAACCTCCTCGGATACTTCCGATTCTATTGCAAAATTAATCCCATCTAAGTATATGTAAGCAAACGGCATTCAATTCAAACTTCTTTGATTCAAACTATGTAGAGCTACAATGGTCGATAAAACAGTACCTCTGTTTTACCGATCTCTTTTCAAGCAACACATTGTTTGATATAGGCCACAGTTCCTAATAAATAAAAAAATGTAAATGCGAAAACATGTAAATGGTCTTTAGTATTATTAATAGCTTTATATTTAAATATATTGACTGTATGATTTCCGAATAAAATAAAATAAAAAATAAAATATTAAGACAGGCTACGGTAACCGCTTCCCATCAGGTAAAACGTAAGCCTGTTTGCCTACTAAATGGTATAAATATATATATATATATACTAACAAGCTTTCGCCCGCGTGGAATTCCCACTTAAACAGTGCTTTTTCCCGGGACGAAAGGTACCCTATGTCCTTCTCAATACTTCTATCTATGTGTATGCGAAATTTCAGGAATATTGGTTCAGTAGAGGCTATAGGGCGTGAAAACGTTACAAACAAACAAATAAACAAACTCACTTTCGCATTTATAATATTAGTTGAGATTAGAAGATTGAAAGTCACATGTCGCAGGAACTCGAATAAGGGTGTTCGTGTCCCGTGCGCGTTAAAATTGTCACTTTCTCTGAACAAACAATATAATAATAACGTAATAATAACGTATATTTATTTCTTTCCACAATATAGGTACAATAAATATAACAAAGTAATACATAGAAACATTAATATAAGGGAGCAAAAAAAAAAACTACGATTGTGGAGAACTGGTGTCCGTGCTAGGTATCCAGAGAACCTGTATAACGGATCACCAGGACTCGTCATATACACACTAATGAAGATTTTATAGATTAAAAATAACAATTATATGATTAAATAGACTATAAATTAAATAAATTAAGCAATAACTAATTTTTCCTATAATAGCTAAACATATCAACGTAGGGGAATAGGCTAGTTGACAAAATTTCAATAACTGCTTAATATTTTAGCTTATTAGGCATTTAATCGAAAAAAAAAGGTTTATTTATTTTTAATCGAGCGTTTACATTATAAATTTCGCGTTTTAAAAAACCATTTTTCAATTTGGTTTCAAAACGCACAAGACTGTCATGGCGTCTTGAATGACGTCACGCCGTGCAAAACAAACCAAAGAGCGATCGTGTCTTCGTACGTTATAGCTAGTTTTAATCGTTTAAAAATAAATTTCTCATATTATAAGTACTGTATAGTGCCCCAGTGTGATAGCACGACTATAAAAACGCCAAACAAGTTATTTATATATGTTCCAAACAATGGAGAAATACGGAAAAAGTGGCTAAAACTTGCAAGAAGAGATGATGCTCATACTTTAGAGATCATACTTTATGCTAAGAGATCCCTTCCTGGGATAAGCCCGCCATTGTCTTCTGATTTTAATAAAATTCTATTTACTTACTATGTATTTTAAAGCAATAAAGATATTACAAACAAACAAACTTTATCAACAGGTTCAAGAATGTATTTTTGTGAAGATCATTTTGATTAAGTATTTCACACAATACAATCTATTACTTAATTCGAGCAAACTAGATGTGTTTTGTAGAATCCCTATTTTTTAAATAATAAATACATGAGTTCAGGTTAAGTTGTTTCACTTTTAGGAGTGAACGTTTCATTTTAGTTTTCTAATTAATGTTACAAACATACTCTTTTTATTATTAATTATATGGAGTATCATATGAAGGGAACAGTAAAAAAGTAAATAGTATCTTGCAAAATGTACGTCACAACATTAAGTTCATGTGTACCGAACTGAAATATCACATAGCATTTAAGCTTATAATAAATATTTTATACTTACAAGGAAGTTTTAACATTGCGAAATTCATATGAGCAAAAGTTACTGTTCGACGCGAAAAAATTTCCAAGCATAACGGCAGCGATTCTGGGCAAATTATTACTGTCTGCTTTGCTGAATCCAGATTCTATGGTTAATTCTTTCAAATTATAAAATTAGCAAAAACTGTATCAACTTTATATTAGTTGTTAAAAACCAAAAGAGTCATGGCGAAACTCCATACATCGTTTGTACGAATAAAAAATTTAAATACAGAGAACATAAAATAAATCGAATTAGTAAGAATACATAACTAGTAACATGTTTACCACCACAAAAAAATTTTAAACCCCGGGGTTTTTTTAATATTATTTTTTTAAAAGTCGACCTTTAGTGAAAACGTCATTCGCCATTATTGTCGCAACTGAAACATTATGTCATTCTGACAGTTGTTAGCATTGTTAAAACGGTATTGACAGTTCATTATGGTAGGTTCGGTTCATAGATTAAGTAGTTGTACCTGTGATTAAGCAATTAATTTTTACTTGGTGAAAAAGTGAGATGGCGAAATAGGGAAGTTCATGAGTAAGAAAAGGACCAACGATATTTTTTATATTTTTGTCTCTGTCAACGTGGCAATTTTTCCTTTGTTTGGTCAATTCGACGCCAAACAAAATCTTACACCAAACTAACAGTGAAATTATTTATTTTTTGTATTAAGAAAAATATTCTTTTTAAGTAGTAGAATTTGTACGAAAGATATACAAAAAATAAGGGCATTTGTTACATAAATTGTGTGGCTCAGGAACACATTCCAGGGTGCCTACCACCATCTCTTAAAACCATGCAAGATCCAGTGAGTAAGCGAGATGTCGCCTTACATCATTTATTGCGCTGTCTCACTTACTCATTGGATCTGGACAGCGTAATACATGATGTAAGGCGACATCTCTCTTACTCAATCGTTCTTGCATGGTTTTAAGAGATGATAGTAAGCCCCCAGGGAGGTTACTATATACAGTCTCTTAAAACCATGCAAGATCCAGTGAGTAAGTGAGACAGCGCAATACATGATTTAAGGCGACATCTCCCTTACTCAGTCGTTCTTGCATGGTTATTAGAGATGGTGGTAGGCACCATCTCTTAAAGCGTAATACATGATGAAAGGAGATGACGTCTTACTGTGTTACTCTGTCTCGCCTACTCACTCGTTCTTGGTTTTAAGAGATGGTAGTAAACCATTTGATAGTGAGCCTGCTATTTAAAAAGTTGATGGTAACCCCCCCAGGTGGCTTACTACCATGTCTTAAAACCACGCAAGATCCAGTGAGAAAGCGGGACAGCGCAATACATCATGTAAGGTGACATCTCATTCACTCACTGGATCTTGCATGGTTTTAAGAGATGGTTAGCCCCCCAGGTACTAAATCGATGAATCTAACCTACCAAAATGAACTGTCAATATCGCTTTGACAATGCTAACAACTGTCAGGTTGACATAATGTTTCAGTTGCGTTAAAAATGGCGAATGACAACGAAACTAAAGGTCAACTTTAAAAAAAAAATAATATTAAAAAAACCCCGGGGTTTAAATTTTTTTTGTGGTGGTAAACATGTTACTAGTGAAGTATTCTTACTAATGCGATTTATTTTAAGTTCTCTGTATTAATTTTTTTTTTTTCGTACAAACTCCGCCATCATTCTTTTATCAAGACCGGTAGTGATACTCGAAACGTCAAAGACAAGATTGGAGTTTCGCACGGCGTGACGTAACGCTTTCTGATTGGTGTTCACTGTCACGTGACTAAAGGTTTAATTTTACGAAATTTATTTTTAAAAAATATTATTAATCTTTAACGCTTTTAATAATTAAAATTGTTTGTTATTTTCTCCATAATATAATTAATCATTATAAACCCCTATCCATTATATTTATTCTTAATGGAAACAAGCCTATTAACAAATTTTCAGTCTCTTCATAAGTCAAATGTTGTAGCCACTCACTTACCATACTTTTGCAAGTATAATTATTTAGGGCAAATATATTTGCTGATGCATGAGCTTTTTTATACAAATAGGGACCAAGAAAGTAAAAGAATCTCTTTGTAAATTCTGTGTTTAATAATGGGAGAGGAAGGTTGAGTCTATTATTTCTCATGAGAAGTTCAGGGAGGAAGGGTAGTCTTGAATGCTGCTGTAGTATTGTCGCTAGGATAAATAATTGACGTACACTTAGAGCACCTGGCAAAAGTTATATAAGTCAGATGTGGGGAACCTACGAGATTTAAACGTACAGACTTTTAAAACTGCTCTTTGAGCTCTCTCAACTATAAGTAAATAGGATTTTGCAGCACCACCCCTGGAAGTAATACAGTGTGTAATAATAGATTGACACAGAGACATAATGAGTACTTCTACTGTTTTACTTCTGGTAGATTACCACCGTCTCTTATAACCATGCAAGATCCAGTGAGTAAGAGGGATGTCGCTTTACATGATGTATTGCGCTGTCTCGCTTACTCACTGGATCTTGCATGGTTATAAGAGACGGTAGTAACCCCCTTGATCCTTAATTCTTCTTACAATACATATAAATCTTATATTTATAATACATATCCTCCCATGCTGGTCTGGGAGAAAAAGAAAAACATAGAATGTACCAGCTGCTTCTCTTCCCATGCAAGCCGTAAAAGTCGACTGAGGGTATTGGCGAATAGGGAAATCATGACATAGGCGATGCGGCTAGCAACCCATCACTATTGATTTCCTGTTTCAACTATCATCATGCTAAACGTGGTCCAAACACTTTATGGCCCTAGGCTCTGTATGGGATAAAGACGTGATTATATGTATGTATACATACTAGCTTTCGCCCTTTTGGAAGTAAGTTACTTTTGATCGCGATGTCAAAAGTAGCCCGCATGGTTGGTCCACCTTCATGGTTCAAAGTACCAATGCCCAATTTAATTCAATCCTGTCGATTTAAATCTTTAAAACTACGCAACGAATTTTGATGCGGTTTTTTTAATAGAAAAATTGATTCAATAGGAAGGTTTTTTATGCCCATGCGAAGCCGGGGCGGGTCGCTAGATCTTTATATTTTCTAGATTATGTGAAGAACGTCCCTAAAACTGGTTCCTAGGTCTGGGTTCCTGGGTAACCTGTGCTACAGGTAACTAGCTCTCTTCCTCAATGCTATTGACTGGCTGTTGCATATAAGGTTGTGAAACATTAAAATGAAAAATAAAAACAAAATAACCGAATCCTAAAAATAAAATAAAAACAAAATAGTAGATTGTATCACAAGGGAGCAAAATAATATTTTTACGGCGAGGGCGACTTTTGAATCCTGAACGGAGAGAGGGATTCAAAGTACATCGCCCGAGCCAAAAATATGTTTGCTCCCGAATGATACACCCTACTTTTCATCTTGCTCTATGAGAAATTTATTTCATCCGATGATTGCGTTTATTCTTACGAGCCAGTGTTTTATTTTTCATAATATGTGCACTCGGCATGACCGTATTGTTTTGTTCCAAATTTGAAACTCATTATTGCCCGCTAAAAAACCCTATCGGAAAAGACTTACTTTGGTCGCACTTTTGGGGCAGCAAAGTTGAACATTTCGAATAGAAGTGATGAAAAGAAATTAACATTATTCGTCAGAAAGCCACAAGAGATTATTGAGACGGCTTAGATAGTAAAAGAAAAGCTTACCTCTTCTTCTCTTCCTGGCGGAAGGCTTAGCGTCGAGCGGTAGCGGATCGTCGGAATCGTAAAAGCCGGTGACCCGGTGGGGAGTCACCGCCGTCCGGTTAAGATTCGGATACCGGGTGCCGGGGTCCAGGGTATACGCGCCGAAGTCGCGGTGGAGATTCTCCGGTGTCGTTTGAGCTGGGAACAAAATACATAATACTAGCAGTCCACCTCGGCTTCGCCCGTGGTACTTACATAGCCTATGTCACTCGGGGTGAATGTAGCTTTCTAATGGTGAAAGAGTTTTTGAAATCGGCACAGTAGTTTTTGAGTTTATTCATTACAAACATAGACACAAAAATACAGATCTTTCCTGTTTATTATAATAGTATACGGACGAAGTACGGAATCATCTTTATTGTCAGACAATCAAGTGATTCAAGCCTGCAATGTCCTTACCAAACTAGAAACAAATAAACAAAGTATGCTTGTGTAAGAATCGAAAGCGGGAATCGAACCCAAGACTGCCGGGTCTACAGGCAAACGCCATACAATCACAGAGGCAATCTTATCTTAAATATGGGTCCTAAATTAAAGGAAGCACGTCGAACCTTAGGGTGCTTTTGTACTTGCCCCATCCCTTACTCACCCACACTGGGATTTCTG
The DNA here is from genome assembly GCA_947044815.1 of Apomyelois bistriatella. NCBI lineage: Eukaryota > Metazoa > Arthropoda > Insecta > Lepidoptera > Pyralidae > Apomyelois > Apomyelois bistriatella. The sequence continues at coordinate 16,163,203 of OX345687.1, read as the reverse complement.
AAGAAGGACTACATGAGCTTCAGAACATCACCTGGTGCGAAGTGCCTATAGTCCTCCACGGAGGCAATAATTATCTTAGATTTTTAGTTAGACTTAATTTCAGAAGGGTAGTATTTAAAAGCAAATCAATAAAAACAATTATTGTATGCAGAAATAACCTAAATACATATCAAAATTACTGATTGCACAGCAAAATTTGTTTTGCTTCTGTCACCAAGTCTGACACTCGCTCGCTTCGCTCGCTCGCTCACTGTTAAGGTCACTGTATAACCATAACTGAACCTACCTTCTGTCACAAAGTCGTCTTTTGACCGTTAGTTGCTTCTGTCACCAAGTTTTTAATTTAATTTAAAGTAAAATAATTTATTTGATATACAGAAATTGATGGGTGATTATTTATTTGATGTGCAATTAATAATATCCCATTTCAGAATATTGCTTAATCTTTAATCAATGTCGACAGTTCATTGACCCCATGCATAAGTGCTGCCATCTAGCATATTTTTAAAACCCTCAATAACAAACAAGACAGGGGGGAATGTGTTCATATAACACATATAACCTAGGGTATAAAATCTGATAAACACTCACCAAGCAGTCTATATATGGACTCCCTTTCAGCTATGACTTCCAATGGATGCGGCGCAGGACTTTGCCCCCATGTCTTCACGGCCCACGCGGCGTCGAGCGCTGAGAGGAACCCTCGTGCGCAGCCCGAGCCAGTCGGCCAGAAGGGCTCCAGTAAACTGTCTCCAACTAGTTGGCAGAGCAGACGGCGGCCGTGACGTTCGTATACCTAATTATAATTATAAATTTTTATTTCCGACATAAATCCATCCATAGTCAGTGTTATTAGCAATGTTCTTAATATTATCGACTTTGACGACCTCCGTGGTGTAATGGTTAACATGCCTGACCGCTACTCAGGAAATTCCAGGTTCAATCCCCAGTCAAGATGAAAAAATTATAATTTTCTTATTGACCTTCTGTCTTGGATGTTTATCTATATATGTATTTGTTATAAAACATAGTATCGTTGAGTTAGTATCCCATAACACAATCAAAAAGCAAGAAAGCACACTGTTGACCCCGAGGCAGCCAACCGAGTATGCGATCGGGAAAACGCTCAAAGAAAAAGAGACGCCCGAATACTCAAACGCTATTCAATTTTGAGAGCTGCTCAAGTATCATGCTGTCGCGCTGAACGTCAACGATATAACAGTGACAGCATGATACTTGAATAGCTCTCAAAATTGAGTAGCGTTTGAGTATTCAGGCCTTACTATGGGCCTCATACGAAAGCTCAAGGTCGCCCAAAAAGCTATGGAGAGGGCTATGCTCGGTGTTTCCCTTCGAGACGTAGGAGAACAAAGGTTGATGACATAGCCCAGCGGATTAGCTCTTTGAAGTGGCAGTGGGCAGGGCACATAGCGCGACGAACCGATGGCGATGGGGCAGAAAGGTTATCGAATGACGACCACGCACCGGCAAGCGCAGCATCGGACTCTCACCGACCAGATGGTCAGATGACCTAAAGAAGGTCGCAGGCAGACGCTGGATGCAGGCCGCTTCCAACCGGTCGTTCTGGAAATACTTGGGGGAGGCCTATATCCAGCAGTGGACGGCCTACGGCTGAAATGATGATGATTCAGGCAATAGACACTCACTATACTGGCGTTTTCAGCGGCGTACATCGACGTAAAGTCGAACAAGGCGACGTCGGGCTCCCCGTAGTGATTGAGGGCGAAGTCCCGCAGCGGCAGTCTGCCTGACGTGGAGAAGCGCGCTGCTTCCTGTGCGTATCGCATCAACGCTGCCCGGTCCACATTGTCCACGCTGAGCAGGCGAGATACCTCCGAATAGTCCTGCGGGTACAACATATTGTTCAAATCAGTCCAGCAGTTTCGAAGCCTATTCGATACAATCAAATCTTTCCTCCTTGCTTGTGTTGGATAATTTTGTCAAGATAGTGCGTAACAACGTGTGTTAACGCACTACAGATGGATTACTACCATCCAAGATCCAGTAAGTAAGGAAGATGCCGCCTTACATCATGTATTACGCTGTCTCGCTTAATCACTGGAATTTGGATGGTTTTAAGAGATGATAGTAAACCACCAGCTACCATATGCTTTACACGCACAAACAAACAACATAAGTCACTTTATAATTTCAATCATGATCATCACAAGAACACACCTTCCTACGACTGAGAGAAGCCCCAACTATATATAAGAACAATTCTTTAGTGTTAATAAAAATAATAAAAATAATAAAATAAATAATAATAAAAATATTTATTGATCAAGGTACAATACAACAACGTCGTTAAATAACTAATACACTGTAAAATGTACACTAACAAGTGAGAGAAGTAGAAAACGTACTCGACGGACTCACGAACACCGAATCCAAACTAGGGCTAGCCTGTATTTTGGCGGTTTCGCTCATCCGACAAGCCGTACCCCGCTTAATTTCCGAGGACCACATCCTCGAGGTGTATGTACCTTATAACTGAGAGGTTTTTAACAAAGAACACCAATATCCCAAACTAGTGATAAACTGTTATTTGGGAATAAGAAGATAATTTTGTTTTTACAAATGACATGAACTATGTTTAACTAAATCTAAATCAATGGAGTTCGAGTCTTGTTTTTTAAATTACTTTGTTAATACTTATTTTATGTGTTTTCTCATCCCGTTCTCAGAATTTGGCAGACTTTTTTCAGAATAAATAATCAAGGAAAAAGACTCACGTTAAGCAGCACGCCCTTGTCCAGCAGACTGTGCTTCTTGGCCGTCATGACAAAGTAGTGTGTATCGTCCTTATAGTACACTATGTTCTCCAAGTCGATGCCAGTCACTTCGTACAGCTCTTTGAAGAATTTCTGGTTGAATATGAACGCCACGCCGCTTATCTCTGGCACCTGAAGGACATTTTCAGTGAGTTTTTGGTGAGAATGTATAAATTATCGCTATGTCCGTGCTGTATTAAATTTCCAAAACTTAGGTTTTTTCGAATATTTGTGCATAATATTGGTGGATTATTATTCGCGAAGTGTTCGTGAACAAGCGTGAGTGTTGGGAAGTGATACAGTGTCGATTACGTGACTTTTTATCTTTGTCACCGAAATCTCCAAGTTATAACTAAGTGAAAATTTTCCACCGCTTCACTTAGCCATCTGACTCTGACTAGACTGACTTACTTTATTGGACTAGACTACTGACTTGACTGACTTAAGTAGGACTGAAGAAGATTAATAATTCAAGAAAGGCCTTAAAGGACTAGTTTCCATGCCCGTAGAAACTATTAAAAAAAGACATTTACAGTAAATAAATATATATTGACATATTATATTGTGTTAGCCCAAAAGTAATTTCGAGACTTCTTATTTTTCTTCTTTTTACATAGTATAAAAAAATCGCTTTCCGCTATCTGTCCATATGTATCTTTGAAACTACACAACGGATTTTGGTGCAGTTTTTTTTAATAAATAGACTGATTCAAGAGAAAGGCGGTGATGGCCACGGCTAGTTTCCCGCGGAACTCCTTGTCTCGCTCACAGGACATTGTCTTACCGAAGCCTCCTGCTCGGAGTGGCGGTTGATGAAGTTGGCGGTGATGGCCATGGCTAGTTTCCCGCGGAACTCCTTGACTCGCTCACAGGACATTGTCTTACCGAAGCCTCCTGCTCGGAGTGGCGGTTGATGAAGTTGGCGGTGATGGCCATAGCCAGTTTCCCGCGGAACTCCTTGTGTCTAGCTCAAAGAACATTGACTTACCGAAGCCTCCTGCTCGGAGTGGCGGTTGATGAAGTTGGCGGTGATGGCCATGGCCAGTTTCCCGCGGAACTCCTTGTGTCTAGCTCAAAGAACATTGACTTACCGAAGCCTCCTGCTCGGAGTGGCGGTTGATGAAGTTGGCGGTGATGGCCATGGCCAGTTTCCCGCGGAACTCCTTGTGTCTAGCTCAAAGAACATTGACTTACCGAAGCCTCCTGCTCGGAGTGGCGGTTGATGAAGTTGGCGGGGATGGCCATGGCTAGTTTCCCGCGGAACTCCTTGTGTCTAGCTCAAAGAACATTGACTTACCGAAGCCTCCTGCTCGGAGTGGCGGTTGATGAAGTTGGCGGGGATGGCCATGGCTAGTTTCCCGCGGAACTCCTTGTGTCTAGCTCAAAGAACATTGACTTACCGAAGCCTCCTGCTCGGAGTGGCGGTTGATGAAGTTGGCGGGGATGGCCATGGCTAGTTTCCCGCGGAACTCCTTGTCTCGCTCACAGAACATTGTCTAACCGAAGCCTCCTGCTCGGAGTGGCGGTTGATGAAGTTGGCGGTGATGGCCACGGCTAGTTTTCCGCGGAATTCCTTGTGCCCCAATCACAGAACATTGTCTTACCAAAGCCTCCTGCTCGGAGTGGCGGTTGATGAAGTTGGCGGTGATGGCCATGGCCAGTTTCCCGCGGAACTCCTTGTGCCCCAATCACAGGACATTGTCTTACCGAAGCCTCCTGCTCGGAGTGGCGGTTGATGAAGTTGGCGGTGATGGCCATGGCCAGTTTCCCGCGGAACTCCTTGTGCCCCAATCACTGGACATTGTCTTACCGAAGCCTCCTACTCGGAGTGGCGGTTGATGAAGTTGGCGGTGATGGCCATGGCCAGTTTCCCGCGGAACTCCTTGTGCTCCAATCACAGGACATTGTCTTACCGAAGCCTCCTGCTCGGAGTGGCGGTTGATGAAGTTGGCGGTGATGGCCATGGCCAGTTTCCCGCGGAACTCCTTGCGTTTGAAGCCCTGCAACGTGTTCCGCTTGCCGTCAGCGCCAAGTAAAGCGTCGAACTCGTACTGACACACCGGATGGTCCGGGGGTGATACGCGCGCCCGCCATCCCAATGCTGGAACAATATATCGTTTGAGGAAAAGCAACCTTAATTCAAGAGGCGAATGGCTATTTTGGCTATACTACCCGACACGGCTTCGCGCGTTATACTTGGAACTATCAAACGCACAAAGTAATTTATACAGGGTGGCAGGGTAAACAGCGTTACCTTTGATACTGGAGGTTCAGTATCATGAATAGACTTCAAAATAAGTATAAATAATAACATTATTTTTATTGTATTAATTAATTTAAAAATTCCACGTCTACCAAAACTTACTGTCATCAACACCGTATCAAACGCATAGGTGCATTGATCTCGCCGCACGCGCAGCTGCACGTATTGAAATAGTAGGGTAAAAACACTTTATCGATCTTTGTAAGAATTTTTTTTATTAAACTAATAAATTTTTAATTTCATCAGATGTATTATGTAGTTATCTAGCCACTATTTAACAGTATTTAACCTGCCATCCTTTATACCAATTTTTGGCACAATTTTCATTTCCTCAATGAATCTTCTACAAATTATAAGACAACTTATAAAGGCTATAAGCAGGTATAAAGTGGCTTACTTTCAGAATTCTCTGTGTCCGTCGGTTCTAGCAGCTCTTCAAAACTGACGCCTTCGTGAAACTCCACGCCCAACAGTAGCGCAACCTGTCGTGAAAAATACGCAAATAAATTATAGTTTCCTTTTTCATAATAAATCCTACATACATCCATGTATGAGTGTAAGAAGTGTAGAAAAAGGGGTATTTAAAAATAGATGACCATCGCTATTCAGCGCGGGAATGCTGCCTGCGTGATGGGAACCCTGCCAGGGGGGCCCAATTTAGGTAATTTTTAGTTTTTATGTTCTATTTTGTTTTTGATTTTGTTTAGTTTTATTAAGTTAGATTATTTTTGTTCAAGTTATCTTTCTATTGTATTACCTGTTTTCTTTTATGTACAATAAATAAATGTTTGTTATTTTAAAATCATACATTTGAAATATGGATTGCAATCCGGAAAAAATATCCGGTAATTTGGCGGATCCGGCATCGGATAACTACTAAATTACACTATAAATTAATTAATTTTGAAGAAACTTCGACTCCAAGGCGTGTAGCATAAAGTACGTCAGCGTTTAGAGGATTTAAAAAAAAATCAATTAGACCTTAATGTATGTAATAATTTTAATATCCATATACTAATCCATACTAATATTATAAATGAGAAAGTCTGTCTGTCTTCATGGCTAAACTGCTGGACTGATTGTGATGATATTTGGTATGGATATAGTCAGTGACGTGCACAGAGTTTTTCCCCAGGATAGGCAAAATAAAATCGGCCAAACGCGAGTCCAGTTTTAGAACTGAGTTCCGGTAAAACAGCAATAGAAATACTAATACCTACGAATAGTTATTATCGCTTACGAGAGAGACACGCAGACGGTCCGCACAAACTATTTGCATTCATGTAATGAAATTAAACTAAATATCCCTAAAGTACATACCTAGTTTCCTATGCATTTATCAATCAATGAATGTATTAAATATCTTCTTCAGCTTACCGCTTGTTTGTATCTACCCAATCGGGAATTTAGGTAAGAACTTCAGCTGATCAAATCCAGGTCAACCTTGTCCCAATGTTTGCACATAATACCTACACTACGTTAAACTATTTGTAATCATTTACAAACTTTTGTTATAATCACTTTTCACTTGTAACTTTTGTAATGTTTAAAAGCACACAAATCAAGTAGAAGCAGATTGATTCCTCTGTTATATACATATTTTAAAAGCCTACTTTCTGTATAACCTTACTAAAAATCGCATTAAAACAATGATGGGTTTGTTTGTAAACAACTAAAATGGCGGACTGCCGGATTGTCGAAATCATAGAATTATGGATGCATTCATAAAATACAATCATTGAAGAGTTTTTTTGATATATGAAAATAAATTAAATATATAAAATCTTCATAAAAAAACAAAGTACGCAATCCAATAACATTCGAACATCAATTTATTTTAAACCAAATTACTTAATTAATCATGTTTAGCCTAATTCACATTTTATTTGTTGGGAACGCATCGAATAGACCTCGTCTTATTCTACGTAAAAAGGCCAATCAAAACTTACTTTGCATAACAACTACATGCTCGCAGCGCCTGTCTGTGCACAGACTCGATATGCACACAACAGACAGTGCTTGCTGTCTATGTGTGTAAATTAAGACGAGGACTTGGATTGCCTTGCCTGTCGGTCGCATCGCGATCGCGTATTTGGTTGCTTTGCGCGTTTGATAGCAGTGCGCGAAAATGTATTGTAATGTATTTTGTTAATTAAAATGCGCGTGGGGCGCGTATTTATAAATTTTTGTTTTAATGAAAATAAAATGTATGTATGTAAGAAAGCCCTGGGTAGGCAACGTCTTAATGTCTTTATGGGATGCACGTCACTGGATATAGTTATGCACTAGGAGTCAAACATAGCCTACTTTCGGGCGCAATATAACCGAGGCGCACGCGGGCGGAGCCGCGGGCAACAGCTAGTATTAGTATATACAAATTACATATGAGTCTGTATATGTGTGTATTTGTCAGCGCAAAACTCTTTAGGTCGAAATGCGAAAAAAAAATATATCTTTTAATAAAAACGAAATATGTTGTACAACCGGGCTTAATGCCTCACCTTGAGTAAGATGCATTGTAGCTGCCTGATGCTTATATGGTCAATGGAGCCGGCGCAGAACTTGCCGAAGAACTTCTTAGCGCCCAGCGCTCGCAGGTCCTGGATCACGAACGGCCACAGGTGCAGCACGTTGTTTCGGGACATGCGATCGCGTTTCTCGATCACCACCTGGAGGGAATTCATCGTCATCATTTCAGCCGCAGGCTGTCTACTGCTGGTCATATGTCTCATCATCTTTATTGAAGATTTTGTATCAATTTTAAAAGGTAAGACAAAAATTGTATGTAAAATCAAGTTTTTGTTTTATAATTATCATAAATGTTATTAGTTGTTGTTAGGCGCTCTGCCACGCTCGTCGCTAGCTCGTTTGCGAAATTTTGGCCGGACACGTAATCATAGAGCCTACTCGTCCGGCTTTATCCGGACGCCTGACAATGCTAATTATGAGTAAAAAGTGAAATAGTTTCTTACAACTTTGGCGCCCAACAACTGGCATTCTATAGCAGCCCGGAGCCCGCAAGGCCCCGCCCCTATGATCAGGGCTCTGGTGGAGGCGCAGGCCCGGCCCTTGGCGTACACCTTGTGATTGGCCCGTGCGTCGAACTTCTTGAATAGCGCCTGCGCTTTCCACGAGCTCGCTAGTTTCACCTGTAAGTATAACAAAGCACATTTTTATATAGAAACAAACAAATGCATGGGTATATTACAATTTGAACTTTTGCATCAGCGTGTCTTTTTTGCGTTTCTCTTGTCCAGAGCGGGCCAGCAATTATTTTTATGTCGTTCTTATATATAACGCCAAAGAATGTGTTTGTCCCTCTCTTTGTTATTAGATTTTCCGGGTATGAAAAAAAACTTTTTGCTTTTAATAGTCAATTACTAAGTAAGCTTATAGGCGGAATAGACCACAAGGCACCTTAGGAATAAATGAAATTGCAAACTAAGGAATCAAGATCACAATATATAATTATCGTAATAAAACGGAGTGCAAGAAAGGAGCCTCCCAGAGTGGTGTACTGAAATAGGCTAGTTGACTTGTATTTTGTTCAAAATAATTATTCTCTATTTGTCAAGATTAAAACCATTTTTTCCATATTTGCGTCACGTCATGGCGGTTGATGGCCGGCCCGCGTTTTGACAGTTCTGAATTTAAAGTAAATTTGAAATTGATATTATAATGCCATCTTGCATTTTTCTTAGCGGAAATCGATATATTTCGGTTTTGTTGGTCAAATACTGTAAGAATGAACATTTGTTGCATCAAAATTGATATGAGTCAAGTAGCCTATTTCCCCGTACGTCCGGCGCACTCTGGCCACTCTGTGAGGGCAGTCTAGTCGGTAACATACATTGCGTGATCCTCCCAACACAAAATGGCTGTCATTCACGTGTCAAATATTTCTTTATTTTTAAGTATTTTCCCTGTAACTTTTTTGCGCTGCACAGTTTTTCTGTTTCTCCCAATGGTTGACTGGTAGAGAAAGTTTTTAGCATTAAGTCCGCCAATTGTATAAATCTTTTGTACTTATGGAACAATAAAGTTTTAATAAACAAACAAAAATAATTAATTGTTTCAATTCAAAAATAAACAGGCCAATTAGGTAAGTTCCTTTTATAAAATTTATAAAGTTTTAACAAATTGTGCTGTTTTAACAACATCACCATCTAATCATAAAATACATTTTGCATCTCACTCTTTACAGTTTCAACAAAAAAAGTAACAAAATACAATAAAATTGAATCTACTTTTTTAAGAGAAACGGACCATAATTAAAACATGTACAATGTACATAATTTAAGCATTACAAAGTGAAAGTATTAAACATTTTACATTGAAACAAAGGAAAGTCGCCTGCGCTCACTAGTAACATAATAAAAAAAAAAGTGGCATTACACATTTGTACATTTGCAGACGTTAAAAAGCATAGACGAGACATTCTAGATAATCATTAAATCTATGGTCACGCGAGGAACGAATTAACATATATATGCATGTATGGTAACATTGCTCAGCAGGTAATAAGATAAGGAACATTTATTTCAATGAATGTATACCTTACTAGCTTTTGCTCGCGGCTTCGGCCGCGTCCATTTCCCTCGAGAACAGTGAATTAAAGTAAGAATGTCCTTTTCAATACTTTTAACTACGTGTATACAACATTTCAAGAAGATTGGTTCAGTAGATAAGGTGTATAAGCGTAACCAACACACAAAGTAATTAGTTGGTTATTTTCACATGTTTACAAAAAATAAAAGATTATTGATTATTGGGATGGGATTTTTATTTCGTTTAGTCGCTAAATGCCTAATTAATTAGCAAAATGGCACCTTAGTCTCAAAATAACTAAAATTTAAGAGCTGTGCTCTTGTCGGTGAAGCCTCTTGGTGTTTCTATCTTCCGCTAGCATTTTCACATCCTAATATGACGTAGTTTGGATAAAGAATCTTATATTTATAAGCATAGATTCATCAATCATTTTTGACAATTTTTAAATTTAAAATCCACACGCTTGCAATCGCTTAGCACGCAAAGCTATCGAGTATTTAAGCGACATCACTATCACTACATAGTATAAAACAAAGTCGCTTTCTCTGTCCCTATATCCCTTTGTATGCTTAAATCTTTAAAAATACGCAACGGATTTCGATGCGGTTTTTTTAAAAAGATAAGAGTGATTAAAGAGAAAGGTTTTTATGCCCATGCGAAGTGCGGGTCGCTAGTGGAACAATAAAGTTTTAATAAATAAATAAAGATCAAAATAACTGAATGAAGTAGTTCTACTACCACCTTATAAGCATCCTCTCTGTCACTCGCTGGATGACCGTAAGAGATCCCTTTCTGGGATAAGCCCGCCATTGTACTTTTGTTTTATTTCTACGCTTTTGTATTCACTTCAGTTTTAGTACAATAAAGTTATTACCAACAAACAACAAACAAACATTTATTATTAATTTGAGGGTATTTTGTTCAAGTTAAATAAATTAAATAGTTATTATTTTTCAACGTCTTCAAGTAAAAGGCTTGATTATAATGTGGTTTAGAAGGTCGATCGACCCCGCATGCCTGGGTGTGGTAAACTTACTTTTAGGCTGGCTGGATATTTAAACACTAACTGTACCCGCGACTTCATCCGCGTGTAATTTAACAAAAAGTTATTATTCAGTTCGCAATCATAAAAAAAAAATTGTCTAAAATCAAAGTAACCTATTCTCCATATTAAATCAGCTATCTGCCAGTGAAAGTTCGGTCAAAATCAGTCCAGCCGTTCTAGAGATTGGCCGGAACAAACAGACAAATAGAGAGGTAGACAAAATTTACATCCATATCCATTAAGTAAAAAGCGGTTATTTTGATATAACAAACATACACTCCCAATTTTATTTATTTGTATATATGTATAAAAAAACCTTCCTATTTTCGCTTTACCAACTCATAACAAATTACATCTAACACAAACATCGCTGTGCAAAAATTAGTTCATCGCTTATCTGATAAAATATTGTAATTGAAAAGATAAAGACAATCGAGATTAGCGATAAGACTGCATGCTGCAAGGATTCATAGAAAACTAGCGGCCCTGTAAATGCACGTCAAGCGACGGCGCGCGACGGCAAGTGCGCAGCCACGTTTGGATTGGTCGCCATTAGTAACATTTCTATCTTGAGCTCTTCCGTGCTTCGGAAGGCACGTAAAGCCGTTGGTCCCGGCTGTTATCAGAAGATGGCAGTCGTTAGGCTATGTCGGATGCCTTTAGGCGGCCTGAAAAATCTGACAGTGTTGGCCATTAACACACCCGGGTCATGTTCCTGTTGGTCTGGTTTCCCTGTAAAAAGGGTTACGGAGGTCAGACGGCAGTCGCTCCATTGTTACCAGTTCCGCCAAATCAGGACCATTATTAATAGCGTACCTTGGGCTCTGAAGCGTAAACTGAAGACGTAACCGGGAAACACGCTCCGTCGAAGAGGTGAGCCCGTTCTTGAATTATAAAATTACGACGAAAAGTGGCATTGATTTTTATATAAGTATATGGAATTCAATAAAACTATGATACTGTTGACGCAAACCAATCCGAGGCCCTGGATATTCGCAATACCCGGCCAATCAATTGGCACAAGCGATTCCTCCCACCGACCAGATGGTCAGACGGTCGCAGGCAGGCGCTGGATGCAGGCCGCTACCAACCGGTCGTTCTGGAAATCCTTGAGGGGCTTGTGTCTAGCAGTGGAGCTTGCGGGTGATATAATTATGATGACATTCGCATAGCATTGACATGTCAATTTTTTTTATTAAATAATAAATACATTTCGCTTAGTTCAGCAGATACAGTTATTATCATATATTCTATACTAGCTACGATTAAACACCTGTTTTTCCTTTAAAACAAAATACGAGTATAGAACTATAAAATACCACTAAGAAAGAGCACGCAATTAGATGTCGGATAGACAAATAAGACGGCATTGGAGGTGGTCGTGCAAATAATGTGAATATAAATTAGACTATATTATAAGAGCAAACACACACTGGCGTATGGCACAGAATATAGATAAATTCATTCATTCTCTTTTATTGGAGAACAAAGGGTCGCGTACAGTGCGTTTTCAGAGGAATTTTCTCCAACGCACGTTAATAGTATAAAAAAAAGGGGCCAAGCAACGCTTTTTCCAACAATTCAGACGAAAACGCTGGAAACCATTATCAACCGACTTAAAAAAAGGAGGTTTCTCAATTGTCAAAATGTCTATCCTCCTTCTCATATCCTTTTTTTAATTTCAAAATCTATCGAATTATCAAACCACGGCCCACCTGTTAGAAACTAGGAAATTGGGATTAACATACAAATATAACGTACTAGCTGTTCCCCGCGGCTTCGCCCCGCGTGGGACTCGGTTATATCGCGCCCAAAAGTAGCCTATGTTTGACCTCAGGTCGTTGACTACATCCCTACCACATTTCAGCACAATCGGTCCAGCAGTTTAGCCGTGAAGAGGTGACAGACAGACAGACAGACAGACTCGCATTTATAATATTAGTATGGATATGGAAGTATGGATATGGATTCAGAGGAGCAGAGTTTATGAGAAGTCGGTTTTGTTCATTGTATATTCCCCGAAAAAGTTCTGCATCAGGGGTTGAGTCTATGGTATTATTTTCTGGGGTAATATAAATTGAATGACGTTTTTATACTCAAACGGGATAGTGTACGTACAGTCAACAAAGACAATAATTAACTAGGTATATACCCTGGTTTTACAAGAACGCTTGGCAAGCAACGCAAGTGTGAAGCCAGCCTTAGTGCACTTGTAATTTACATACGATCAATGCAGATTATCTTTATCATGATTTTCTCTTTCTATTGGTGTAATTTCTAAGGCGCTGTGACTTTTCGTGATGAAAGGAGATGCTGGAAATACTATAAATTTAAAGAGCGTAAAATTATATCGTTAAGGAAGTAAAATGTTAAGATTTCTTTGCTGGTCTGGGAGAAAAAGAAAAATAGAATGTATCAGCTCTTCCCCGCATGGCGTAAAAATCGACCATGGGAATCGCAGAATGGGGGAATCATGACATAAGCGATGCGGCTAACATCCCATCACTATTGATATTGTGCTTCAACTACCATCATACTAAACGTAGTCTAAAAGGTCTTAACACCCTAGGCTCTGTCTACCCCGTATGGGATAAAGACGTGATTATATGTATGTATGGTAAGAGTATTTAGTACAATAAAACTAATACAACTAAACTACTAAAACTCTTAAAACATATCTATCCGGCAAAAAGCTATGATAAGACAGATATATATGAACTGTGTTTAAATTTCAACAATAACATCATTTTCTACGTAATCAAGGTGTTGGCTCGGCGCCAGACGGCTGGAACTCTGGATACGGTTGAAATCTGATAGATAGTTCCATTCGGAAACGGCCGGAATAGAGGGCGAATGCCGGCCGCAAAGCAGATTTATTTTCGTTGCCGTCAACGCTCTTAAGAGAAATTATATCATACGCTTTCCAAGAAACAATCACAACATTTTCAAAGAGAGGACATTTTTAAAACGTAATCTATACTAATAATTTAAAGAGGAAAGATTTGTGTATGTTTGTAATGAATAAACACAAAAACCACTGTGGCGATATTAAAAATTCTTTCACCATTGGAAAGCTACATTCACCCTGAGTTACATAGGCTATGTATATACCACGGGGGAAGCCGAGGTGGACTGCTAGTCCATACTAATATTATAAATGCGAAAGTCTGTCTGTCTGTCACCTCTTCACGGCTAAACTGCTGGACCGATTGTGATGAAATTTGGTAGGGATGTAGTTAACGACCCGAGGTCAAACATAGGCTACTTTTGGGCGCGATATAACCGAGTCCCACGCGGGCGGAGCCGCGGGGAACAGCTAGTATAGTATAAAAACGTTTTTGTGCGTTTAAGTCAAAAGTATACATTTTTTCTCGTGCGCTGCTAACCACTTACCATCAGTTTGGATTATTAGCCTGTTTTCCTAATAAACGGTACTCGTATAACAAATTGAATAAATAATAATAGATCTAAAACGATTTCAATCAACCCATTGCAAATCGATTGTTTGTTGCCGGCTTACATACGTATTCGAGCTCACACCCGAACCCATTTATTTATTTAACAAATCAATATCGGTCCAGCCCCAGACAGATGCGCAGACATTTTGATCAGGTGGCAAAAATGTTTTCTATTTCGGCACCAACACAAAGCGCCTATACCTAAGCGCGGGTAAAACTAAACCTTCAAACCAATGCGCTGAGTCCATTCCACAATGTTTTATTTTGTTTAAGCACACCTCTTAGACCTTTTAAAACGCTTAATACCAAGGTGTAGGGTTAAGTATTAATCCAGTTTAAATGTGCATTATCATTGAGAATTAAACACAGAATGAAGAGGGCGATTAGGGTACTTCTATCCTATATGCCACGTATCTTTGATTATTTACAAAGCCACGTATATTTTCGTTTTTCGTGGAAACTAAGGAACAAACTGAGGCCTACGTTTCTGTGTATCCCTCTGGAAGAGATCACTGTTAGGGAGAAGTCCGCCTTTTGTTGTATTCATGTTGTATCATCAATGTTCTTTCTGTACAATAAAGTATACATACATTTCTGTTCGACTGTTGGCGTATACCACCAACAGGATTCCCAAGAAACACGTTATTTATTCCATACATAAGAAACTTCAAGACTTTGAGTAGACACTGGCAATCTGTATTCTGTTTACTTTGAGTGTGCGGGTGTTGCATATCTCCCGGTGGAGTGTCAAGATGGTTTGGTGGGTGCCGGCTGCGCAGAACTGAACTATGTCGAAAAGAAGCCTGGAGTGTTACCTTAAGCTTCGGGTAGAAGTCTGGCAGCCTGTTGGGTTTGAGGGTGAGGGTGTTGCAGATCTCCCTATGGAGCGCCAGGATCTGTTTCATGGTGCCGGCTGCGCAGAAGTGGTCGAACATCTCGGCGGCCAGCGCACACTCCGGCGGCGTCGCCTCCACGCGACCACCCCGGTTCATTTTGAAGGGCTGTAAAAATTTATTATTTGTGTTATTCACCATTCGTCATGGTCAGGTCAGGAGTTTTTGGAGGGAAAGTAAGCTGTCGCTATGTCCGCGCTGTATTTAATTTCCAAAACTTAGGTTTTTACGAGTATTTGTGCTTAATATTGGTGGATTTATTCACAAAGTGTTCGTGAACAAGCGTGAGTGTTGGGAAGTGGTACAGTGTCGATTACGTGACTGTTATCTTTGTCACCAAAATCTCCAAGTTATAGCTAAGTGAAATTTTTCCACCGCTTCACTTAGCCATCTGACTCTGACTCACTTGACTAGACTAGACTACCTACTGACTTGACTTTTTGACTTGACTAAAGTAGGACTAAAGAAGATTAATAAATTACAGAAAGGCCTTAAAGGACTAGGTAGTTTCCATGGCCGTAAAAAGTATTAAAAAAAATACATACATTTACAAATAAATTTTCAACAAAAAAGAAACTAATTTCAAACGTAAACCAAAGGGTCAGAATTTATACCTCCAGTATATGAACCCGCCGACACTCGGCAATGGAAGATGTCGGGAAGTTTGTATGGTTTAATTACGGTAATTAATATCCTAACAGAGTTCTCACACACTCGTAACAGACGCACGATTGTGTTTCAGTGGTGTGATGCAACTCGATGCAGGTGTAACAGAATTTACGTTCCGCTTTCCGGAATCGAATACGCGAACCCGAGTAGTGTTGTTAATTTTTACGCTGGCGCTCCAACAACCATGGGTCCCAAAACCCAAAACACTTGTCCAGGGCGGCGACGAAAAAGGGGGGGGGGGGGACAGGCAGCTAGACATTACTTGCATTTTATTATCCTTTTATTATATTTCAACCACAGTGTGACTATCCCAGCCTTATGAACAAGTTCAAAAAATGTATGGATAGGATAGGGATGTTTATTTTCATATTAAACTAGCGACCCGCCCCGGCTTCGCATGAGCATAAAAACCTTCCGCTTGAATCACTCTATCTATTAAAAAAATCGTATCGAAATCCGTTGCGTAGTTTTAAAGATTTAAGCATACAAAGGGACATAGGAACAGAGAAAGCGATTTTGTTTTATATGTAGTGATGTGACAACTTTTTAATTATTGATGTTATTTACTTACTTATTTACCTAAACAATAAAGAATTAAACTAAAATTTTAAAGTATTAAATATATACTTAATAGTCGTAGGGATATAATTTATAGCTTGGGAACCCAGAATCCAACTTTTTTCAAACAAAGCTGCCCTCCATAAGCATAGGGTGTAAGCCGGTATTCTAAAAACCCCAAAACTAATGATCTTTTAGAAGGTAAATGGAAATAAATCTCGTTTTTTAGGAACTAAATACGTTATTTTTGAACTGTTACCAAATTAATATTCGACAAACCAGTGTCCCGTTATATTTACAGGAATAAATTCATGATAATTGAAACAGAAAACAATGCGTCACTACCGTATCTGGATTAAGACAATTTAAATAAGGCGTTGCCTGCATCCGATGAATTGGCATACACTCGATCTTAATCATAAGCATACCGCATTAACGGCAGCAGGTAAGCTGCAATTTAGCCTTTATAACCGTGGCATAGAGCTCTTGTTTGTTGACTATTTGCTGCTGTTGGTACAGAAGTCTGTGAGTAAGCCGGCCGGACGTCGACACTAGCGCCCACTCTCAACATTTTAAATTTTCTTACACTTCGAGAAAATTCTTTGACACAAGATCGATTGTGTCATACGTAATAACTAGCGGTTTTCCGCGGTTTCTCTCGCCCGTGATGTGTATTAACTATAGCATATAACCCTCTCCAAGAATCGGACTATGATATGAAGTTAGTTTTTTTTTAATTGGAAGATTTTTTTCGATTTCGTTCTAAAGTTAGAAGGTTTCAAACAAACAAACTCTTTAGCTTTTAAGTGCTATATGGATAGCAAGTAGTATTAGTATAGACTTTGTGATGTAACAAGGTAAGTATTGAAGTAAACATAAAGCTAAGGAGTAACTATAGTTATCGACATAGTTAAAGGCACTATTCTCTGAAACGATTAGTGGGATGTGACTTTTTTCTGAGGATTTTATAAAAGAAATTTTCTAACTTAATCATCAAAGATGTGATCCAGTGTTCAAGGCGTTTGCCTGAAAATTCTAAAGTCGTAGGTTCGATTCCCTCGGGAAGTATACTTTGTTTAGTTGTATTCAGTTTGATTCAGCCTCCAATGTCCTACAGTTTAGGACATGGCTTGAATCACCTGGTCATCAAACATCTTGTGTCCGTTAAGTAAACCATGATGGATGTCAATTTTTTTTTCCAAATCTCTGACACCAGTGTATACAGAGTTAATTGACCTTGTAACTCACACGATATGAATGAATGAATGAAGGAACTTGGTTCAGCTAGTACTCATAAGATAGATGGCGTATCTATCTATGTTCAGTGTTCCGTCCTAGTTTCAGGAATCAAGCTCGGGTTTCGTAATACACGGGTAGCCAGCCAAGCGGCTTAATTAATGGCACTGCATGCCGCGCGGGATAGGCACAGCTCTTTGATTATCATTATCAAAAGCGACGGTTAGATATTTCTGACCTGTTTTAGTGAGAAAAAAGACTGTCTTACTAGGTTAATACAACATGGTAGCCCAATTTCGGGGCCTTAAGAATATTAAAAAAAAGACCATCGACTCGTTATGAAAAAAATTGAAACATTACTTTTATTCGATTGGATCATAGAACAGTTATAGGTTAATAGGTACCTATTGTATTGTATAGAAAATAAGGATTTCATAGTCTGTAATCTGTTTGTTTACCTTATAAATCAAATAAAATAAATAAATTAACTAGTTTTAGTAATCCTTTACTTGGAAGAGGCGAATAAGAAAAAACAGAAGTCTTAATTTACGTTTGTATTTTTGTCCGACCGACTGGTGTCGGAGTCAATCAAATAAATAAGTACTAAGACCGGTAATTACCGAAGAATGTCTCGGAAGTAGTACGTCGCATGATGGGGGTAAGAAATTTTGCGTTTTGCGTTTTAGACCACCGTGATAATTCTTAGATGATGATGTACGCACCTGGAAAGCGTTTAGGTGCCTTACCACCATCTCTAAAACCATGCAATATCCAGTGAGTAAGGGGGATGTCACCTAACATCATGTATAGCGCTGTCTCGCTTACTTAGTGGTACTTGCATGGTTTTAGGAGACTGTAGTAACCCCCCAGATGATATAAAGACAGCTTCGGAGCCGCGTTTTTTCCTTAAAGTGTATGTATTGGAGACAGGGACGATAGCTTACGAATGCGTGTATTCAAATACATTAGACAAATTGTTTTAACTGTAAATGTATTGATATCAATGATGTTAGTGTATGAAACACCCGAAATTCTCTATTCCGTTGCCAACTCATCTGTCAATGATATTATTGGAGTACGGCAAAATAATTGTATGGAGTATCGACCTCGGGCGATTGTTGAATATAAGAACTATTTTCGTCATGAATGAGCATATTGAGCATACACTTACACACCCGGATATATTTGTGATTAGCAATACAAGGTGGATTTATAGTTTGGTTACTAAAAGTACCCGGGCGACCGAGCTTCGCTCGTTTATGGGTATAATGAATTTTCCCAGACATGGAACCTAGCTATTATCTTTTTGACTATGTGAGTTAGAGCCGTTTTCGAAAACGCGATTACAAATAAATTTATTGCTCGTTTAATAGTATAGGGTTTAAGGTAAAGCAGACTACAGGAACGCGTGGGTAAAAATAGTTCGGACTTTGTGCGAATTGCTAGAATATTTGACTTTTCAGTATAATTATTACTCCACTTAGGGTTAAAAATACAGATCAAAGAATTTTCATATAAATAAAAAAAAACTTATTTTCATATAAATAAAAAAAAACTTATTTTCATATAAATAAAAAAAAAACTTATTTACAGATAACATGATCCATATAGCTCGCACGTAATCTTTTTCCGTGCTCTGTAGTTTAAAATGTACAAACATTCAATAGAACGAAAGGAGTTAGTTCTCTGTAAAAGCTGATGGTAGTTGAAACAGGAAATCAATATAGTGATGGGTTGCTAGCCGCATCGCCTATAGTATATGGAACCAAACATTATAAGTACTTGCTAAACTTTCAGTTAATTCAGAAGCAGGAAATTAATTAGGAACCACGTCAGAGGCAGAGAGGCGGTTCCGAAGAACTCTGACGCCAGGGTGTACACGGGTCATCTACACGAAATGATGATGAAATAATTCAGAGCAAACGCTATCGGCAGCGGTGTACCGAATTTCAGCAGATTCATACAATCCGTTAGAGCGTGAAGGTGTAATAAACATCCATACATCGCCGCTAACTTTCACGTTAAAAAAATATTAATTTGATAGGATAAGAGCGAACGCGCGCTGCAGCCGGACCGGATAAAGCCGGATAAAGGCTTGGACTTTGGGCTTGATGTACCGATACCGTTACGTTACGTTTTAGGTATTGTTAAGTCAGACAACGTTAATTTTCACCCAAATTAACGTTAAAATAAAAGTTCCACGCTAACAAAATCCGGCTGCACAGCCAAATTCAAGATCGTATATGCTGTAAATACCAGAATTTAAGAAAGATTTCATGTAAGTGGAATTGCGCGAATATCCAGGACAATTCAAATCTTTACTGCTGGAACCAAGTCAGAGGCGGAAAGTCTCGGCCTTGAACATGTTTCCTTTAACGGCTACCTGATGGCAGCCGGGAGCAACGGCTTAACGTGCCTTCTGAAGCATTATTGTCCGACAATCAAGTGATTCAAGCCTGCAATGTTTAAACCAAAACCAGAAAAAACTAAACAAAGTACGCTTCCCGTGGGAATTGAACCAACGACCCTCGAGTCTACAAGCAAAAGCCACTGTCCTACGAAGTCATTTATATTCGCCTTCATATTGCAACAGGAGATGACAAAGGTAGGCACGGACGTGGGATTGGTACGTTTCTGGGTTAGATCTCAGTGATAGGAGCGGGGTTGGTACTTATCTTTACGGTATGTAGTGTTATAATCTGAGACGCGCATGGGCACATCCGTCTAAGCTGACAACGAAATAACCGCTCCTGTAGGTACTGAACCAAACAAGTGAGTATAGTAACTGAACGGACTACTCATCTCAGCCATTTTCTTCGTATCTGAGCTTCGTCCGATCGTGTTTCCCGGTTGCATCTTCAGCTTACGCTTTAGACCCCAGGGTACGCCATTAATCATGGTCCTGATTTGGCGGAACTGGTTATTACAATGGAGCGACTGCCGTCTGACCTCCGTAACCCTTTTTACAGGGAAACTAGACCCACAGGAACATAATCCGGGTGTGTTAGTGGCCAACACTGTCAGATTTTTCAGGCGGCCTAAAGTCATCTGATATACCCTAACGCCTGCCATCTACCGATAGCAGCCGGGACCAACGGCTTCCGAAGCACGGAGGGGCTCAAGATAGAAATGCCACTAATGGCGACCAATTTAAACATGGCTGCGCACTCGCCGTCGCCGTCGCTTGACGCGCACTATCGTACGAACACGCGCGCCACTCGAGCTCAGCTTTCTTGGTATCAGAGCATTCAGAATTCAGATCTATTCTAGCCCGTGGCATAGTGACCGCTCGCGATTGGCACATCATGTCGATGAACCCGAGACTGCGTGCCAAGTAATCTTTAACTCAAGTTTAATTCACAAATGCCTCGTTTCCTCTCGTCATTTAATCTACTGATCGTTATCTTCCTTGTAAGTGCATAAACCTACTGTTTGCGTCCGAAAGAACTTCGTATAATCAAATCACCCCTAATTATTTATTTAATTACTGACTAGCGACCCGCGCCGGCTTCGCATGGGCATTAAAACCTTCGTTGCAGTTTTAAAGATTTAAGCATACAAAGGGACATAGGGACAGAGAAAGCGACTTTGTTTTATACAATGTAATGATAGTGATGATATAATCACGTCTTTATCCCAGACGGGGTAGACAGAGCCTAAGGCGTGAGTCCTATTTAGCACGATGGTAGTTGAAACAATCAATAGTGATGGGTTGACAGCCGCATCGCCTATGTCATAATTCCTCCATTCGCCAATTCCCTCGGTCGACTTTTACAATCTGCTCGGGAAGAGGAGCTGGTTCCTTCTATGTTTTTAATTTTCTCCCAGACCAGCGTGGAAGTGAGTATTGTAGTCACACCTCGATAAAAAAATTCTCACTAGTTCCATGGAACTATTTGCCAAAACTAGTGAGAATGATCGGATTTTTATGTGATCATTCAATATACGAAATGGACCGGACCTTGTTGTTGATAAGGGAGAACGGAAAAGAAACAATTTATAAAATAACTAGCGTCCCGCCCTGGCTTCGCATGGGCATAAAAACCTTCCTCTTGAATCACTATCTATTAAAAAACACGCATCAAAATCCGTTGCATAGTTTTAGATTTAAGCATACGTAGGGATATAGGAACAGAGAAAGCGACTTTGTTTTATACTATGTAGTGATGATGTAGTGATACCAATAACACTAATGAGGAGAAAGAACACTCAATTCCGAGATACGAGTAGGAAGATACCTTCATTATTGTAATGATAATGAATTATGACATGTATGGATGGTGCATTGTACGATACGACCTCTTCGACTACCGGTAAAAAGATAATAAAAGTACATACAGCTGTAGAGAAAGATATGCAGCCAACCATACATTGATGTATGAGAGAATGTCTACCGAACTTTGCAGCTGACTGTCCACGGCAATAGCTACAATAGAATTAACACTGTGCTTCTCACTCAAAGATTTTTTTGTATGGCGTTAGTATTTTTCGTACGTGTACGATACTGATAATTATTTGAGTAAAACATGGCACAAAGGATGGAATGTTTATGTTCATTAAGTGTACCCAAGGTATGCAGCTACCTGTATACCAAATTCCTAAAAATTAGCCCAGCCATTTGAGCGTGAAGAAGTAACAAACTTTTGCCTTTAATTATTATTGGGGATTACATTACATATAGTCACGTCTTTATCCCATACGGGGTAGACAGAGCCTAGGGCCATAAGACCTTAGACCATGTTTAGCATGATGACAGTTGAAACAGGAAATCAATAGTGATGGGTTGCAAGCCGCATCGCATGTTATGATTTCCCCATTCGCTGATTCCCTCAGCCGACTTTTACGGCTTGCACGGGAAGAGAAGCAGCTGGTACATTCTATGTTTTTCTTTTTCTCCCAGACCAGCATGGAAGGTGAGGTGAGGTATTAGTGGGATATCTGTTGAACAACGTTTGCGCAACGATGAGCAAAATTATTCCAATAATTGGCCGTGCACTCAAAACCTGTAATGAGGCTCATCATCACTGCCGGGTATAACACCCGTTTGGGTACAAAAGTCCAAAAATGGCGACCCTGTAGAAGATAGCAGGAACTTCTTAGGTAAATAAAGGCCGCTTTCGACCGGTGAACGGTTGGGAGACGCTCTGTGTCCACATCAATGGACTTCATCAGGCAAAAGCCTTGGGTTTGGACTTCAACAGTAGACCTTAAAGGAAGGACGCTTGTAATCCAAGCCAAAAACGTTATGAAAGCACCTTATGTAAGTATATAGACAGGTAGAACAGATCACAATGTATTTGCTTCAAAATCCGAACTTTTCAAACAAATAATAAATGGCTAGTCCAAAAAAATACGGTAGTTATTTTTATGTCCTTTTTTCAATAAAATAAAAAAATTTAGAGATACCATTTAAAAAAAAAATACTTAAAAATTTTATAAATTTATTTTAAAGATACATACAGCGATGACGTCACTCCGCGATGAAACAAAGTGTTTAGGTTAAATTTACTAGAAAAAAAATATGACAATGACAGATTATGATGATTTGACTGGCTTGTGCTTGCATTTCTTCCAAGCAAAGAGTATATATAATCCCTATGCTGCCATCTTACTGAAAAAAAATTGAGAAAGCCGCTTATTTCACACGTAAGCGGCTTGTACAATTTATTTGACCTTGTAGTAAATTTTTGAAAATGAAGGGCATTGGATTTTTTGCGACTATCTCAAATAATACGTGCGTAATAAAAAATCTGATTACCGCAAACTGTTTAATAAGCCTATTCCTCTAAATAGTTTCCGAATTAGACATCTTTGTAAAAAATTGGACTAGACAATTGAGCACCTCCTCCTTTTTTGAAATCGGTTAATTAAAGGGAAGCAACAATCTTAAAATATTATGTTAAGACTTAGTATTATTGTATATTATACTGGTGCGGAACCCTTACGGCGCAAGTCCGACTCACAGTTGGCTGATTTATTTAAATAACCTAGAGCTAACAAGACACAAAATAAAGGGCCTTCCGGGTTCACGAGCTCTCCCCAAATGGAGAGCCTCCATTAAAACAGCATTAAGAGCCCAAATTGGCTCACAATACGACAATAACAATACAAATTATTAACTTTCGCCTATTTTTGGAAAGGCTTTAAGATGTTTCATCACTTCCAATGAATTAAATAGAATTTTTTTGTACACGAATTTGACAAATAAAACGTGTAACTGCGATTACAAATAAATTTAAATTTACTTAAAATTCGGAACTGTTACAACGCGGGCTGGCCATTTATCCGCCATGATACGACGTAAGCGGTTTGGTGAATGGTCAATTCGAACCGATTTTTGAGTTCTGTGATTCATACAAAGTCAGCGATTCGAATGATTTTCGTTCGAAAAACTATAGAATCACATGATTTTCATGCGACTAGGTGGTTTTTAGCGTCAATCAGGTTTCAAAAATGGCACCTTACACTTTAATGACGTCATAAAACTGCAAAAGTGGCCGACACTGTTCTCGATAGCATTCTAAAAGTTTACTTTTCAAATTCAATTTTCCTTTTTTGGAAAGCTCAGAAAAATTTGAAAAAAAAATGTTTTCAATCTAAACCAATAGAAAAAAATATATTTTAAACAAAAACAAAATACAAGTCAACTAGCCTATTCGGCGAAAATTACATCAAAATACATATTTGGCAAGCCTGCAGGCGTGGTAACCTTGCACGGGAGTCAAGGCTGGGCACGCACGCAACATTGTCGCATTACTAACTGTACTTTCATGCTGGGAGTGTGTACTTGATTTTAATCATATGAACAGTCAACAAAAGATAATACTCTCTTATCCATAAACAAGTTTTTAATGAATAAGCATCGAGATTCCGGTACCTATGTCTCGATATCAAGCATTATTATGGGGATGTAATTGGTTCATGAAATGTTGCAATAATTTTATGGGTAGAAAAATAGCTGGTTTACATTTCACTAGCGACCCGCCCCAGCTTTGCATGGGCTTATAAACCTTCCTCTTGAAACACTGTCTATTAAATAAAATCGCATCAAAATCTGTTGCGTGGTTTTGCATACATAGGTACTCGTATGTAGTGGTTCCGATCCCTAATAAGCATACGTGGTAGACCCCGTATTTTCCATGCAAAAATCGTACCAAAGACGTGATGTCACAGAAAACAAATGCTTTGTGCTGCGATATGATACGACACTTCTCCGTAACCGTATTAAGATTAGATAATCAAACGTCATATTATCTTCGTGAATTGAGGTAATCCGAGCGTAGACAATGCTGGTCATTCTCAACGAAATTGTCAATAAAGTCGTCAAGCGCGACCCGGCCAGTCCAAACAAAATTATGTTTTCTTATGTTTTCGCGATTGATACACATTAAATTAAATTAAACGCGATAGAAAACCATATAAAATAGTTTAATTTAAAATTATGTTGTCTGAATATAAACAATTTTTTTATGAGCTATTCCTCGTCCTCAAACCGTCAAAATTTTGAGGCGCACCTTAACTATTCCTCGGTGGGCACTTTTTTTTTTCTATTTAAGGAACTCCGAGGAATGAGACGAGATGAACTTCCGGAAATTTACAAATTGGGTGTTTTCAAGGCTAGAGTGAATCGGCTATTAATGAGCCAGCAATCTCCATTTAGACCACATCTTCACTTAGGACCAGGTGAGATCGTGGTCAACCGACATTGTGAATCGAAATAACTAAATTTAAAATTTATAAAAAAACCCACGACACGTTTTCTTTTTAGTGGTAACGGTCGACTGATTTACCCCCACATATTATTTGCAGACATAAGGTATTTTTCCCACTTACACTCCCAGAGCTTTGTAACAGCTTAACCGATTTTCATTAAACATAATATTTTGTAATGTGCACGTGATGCGCTTTCATTTGAGACCCCACTCAAGTATATTTGCAGACATTCGGTTGTTCTTCCCCACTTTCACCCCCACAACTTCTAAACGGCTCAACCGATTTTCATCAAACATGTCTAAGAACACTCGAAAAAAACTAAATTGAAAACGCTTCATCCGTTCGGGAGCTATGATGCCAGAGACAGACAGACACGTCAAACTTATAACACCCCTCTTTTTGCGTCGGGGGTTAAAAATAAAAAAGGTTTCGAACGAGAAGTCGGAAACCCTAAAACCGACTAGAATGTAAACAAGTAGGCGTCATCAAGGCGCGCCTTTCCAATTAAGTAACAAATAATTTTAATAACAATGAACGCCAAGGGACTTTTGATACGTCTATTCATAACGCTAATAGTTTATAGTTTTCATTAATCTGGCCAAGCGCGAGTCGGATTCTGGCAGCATGGAGTCAAGATACCCACGGAGGATCTCTACGGCCACACTTTCTCTACCAGTGAACGACGTAAAAAGCAACCAAGGGAGAAAAAGTCTAAATTGACTTGTATTTATTTGCTGCTGATGGCGGATTTTATGTACATAACAGTATTACAACTAAAAATTCAAGAAATAAAGCAATTAATTTGTGTACAATGTATTTTTTGTTATTTTTTACAAACAATCAAATAATTAGAATGGCTGGTTGTAAGACCAAAAGCAAGTACGCACAGCATGCAAAATGTTGGACAGACAAGATTATTTTAGGTAGTGGATTACATTATCTAAACTGCTTGTTTCAAGTTAACTAAAGTGATAAATCGCAATGCAGCCGGCCGGTCATGCAAATAATGCCACATGTGATTTAGACAAAAAATAATAAGATATCGCGTTTGGGCAAAAAACACTGTAATTTATGGATGTAAAATTATTTTTTGTATAATGACCCACATAGAAAAGTTTACCACTTTAACCTTATTCCTTTCTATCTGACCCCAACTGTACATAAAAGGCATAATAAAAAATAAATATACATGTACGGTCATTAATTCCCTGCCTTATCCAGTTTAGCTATATAACAGAACGCTTCCCTTTGTTTACTAACATGGCAATGTGGTTACGTGAGGAGGTTGAATTCGGAAGCGAGGCGATGCTGGAACGAGTCCAGGGAACAAAAATAGTTGGCGTACAATTTGAAAACGCCACGTAATGTGCCGGCCGCGAGTGTCTAGTGCTTTAGTTCACTTATAACTGCATTCTTTCTCTCGAGGAGCTTGATAGCATAACGAAGCATGCGTGTTACGATAGCGCCTTTCAAGCGAAAGCGAGCGCGGCTTAGATCGAATTGGTCGCCACTAGAGGCAATTCTATCTTGAGCTCCTCCGTGCCGGCTTTCATCGCTAGATGACAGTCGTAAGTCTGTGTCAGTTGCCTTTAGGCACCCTGAATCTGACACTGTTGGCCTCTGACCCTGATCAGGTTCCTATTAGTCTGGTTTCCTTGTAATGGTTACGGAGGTAGGACTGCAGTCGTTCCATTGTAATAACCAGTACCGCCAAATCAGACCCGCGATCAAAACCGTACCTTGGGCTCTGGGGCGTAGGAAACACGCTCGGATTAAGAAATAGCTATATAACATCGAATGTAACAGCCTTGTGGGGGACGTTACTCAACAAACTTCACATATGACCGCGAAAATTATAATGATTAATTATAATTAATTGTAATTAAGCCGCTAATTGCTTGGTGTAGAAATCGCTGGCGGATGTACTGCTTTTCAGCTTCCGTTTCAGCGTTACGTCACCACACTCATACATACATTGGAAGATTTTATATCATCTTCGTACTGCCTCTCTTGTCTGGTCTGAAGCATTATTTTTTAAGTTCCAAAATGGTTAGAATATTGCTGGCTTGTATCACCTATAGTATGATAATAAAGATGATTTTGTGCTACGGAAGGCAAGTTAAGCGGATGCATTTAGCTTACTCTTCAGGTGCCCTAGTATTAGTTTTTCTTAACGCGGACGATAGCGACTGCGTTAGCGATTTAGTATGGCAAACCTGTAAAGCGCCTCTGCCGGATAGTAAGACAACTAAGAAATTCAATACAAAATCCTAACGCAGTCGCTAGCGTCTGCGTTAAGAAAAACTCATACTAGGGGCACAGAACCCAGGGTACGCACACCCGCTAGTATAGCATTTTATAATCTATGGACAAAACACAACCAATACATCTGCGGTCGGGTTTGGCGCTGCATACGAAATTAGTCATTAAGATTAACCCGCGCACCGTTATCTTTTTAGTTAAATAATATTTGTTTATAACATCTTTATAGCACTTTTAAGAATATATATTTTTTAAAAAATATGAAATTCAATGTAAGAGCCTTTTCTATTACTCAACAGAATTGGAAATGAACACGTAGAAAATAATCAGGCAATCAAAAATGACACAGTGGGCTATGCGTGCTCCGAGCAACACGGTCTCC
This sequence comes from Apomyelois bistriatella, assembly GCA_947044815.1. Taxonomy (NCBI): domain Eukaryota; kingdom Metazoa; phylum Arthropoda; class Insecta; order Lepidoptera; family Pyralidae; genus Apomyelois; species Apomyelois bistriatella. The sequence goes on along the minus strand of OX345687.1, from coordinate 16,135,381 downwards.
ATACCGGGAGTAGCCATACACTGCGTTCCCCTCTGTCAAACTATAAGTCGAATCGGCATATCTATAATAATATTATAATATAAAGCTGAAGAGTTTGTTTGTTTGTTTGAACGCTTATAACTTGGGAACTACTGGTCGGATTAGAAAAATTCTTTCTGCATATCACAGCTTGATTCTTGGTGAAGATTATAGGCTATAGTACATACACACCAAGGGCGAGTGAAATCGCGGGGAACAGCTAGTACAATATATTAGTGTGTGCAATCTGTACACAAAATTATTTGACGTTTTATTTCATTTTATAATGTGTAAGTGTCATCATTACAATCAGGTGACGATATAAGTATCCCCGCAAAAAACGCCAGATCTATTGGAATAGTAAAATAATCGCTAAGGCTACTCCCTTCCGTTACGGAAGTTGTTTTGCTCGAAGTACGCATGCGTAGTCGCAGTAGAGGAAGGTCTTACAAGTACTCACAACCTTGGATGCTGCAGAACGGTCAAAGTGGAGGAGAAGCACGAAAGCGAACCATAGAGTTCCAAAGCACCCGTTTAAGGACACAACCGGTAAGTCGACCGCCTATCTCGATCCTCTCCTCTCGTAATGGCTACTTGTATCACTATCGCCACATTTCGCTCCGCAAAGCACAAAAGAAGCTTAAAATTTTTTTTTGTTAGTGATAACGCATTGGAAAACGTAAAAAAAAAAAATTTTTTCAAAGCGTTTTGTGTGTTATGCGGACCGAAATTTGGCGATAGCGATACAAGTAGCCATTACGAGAGGAGAAAATCGAGATAGACGGTCGACCTACGGGAAAGTGCTAAGATGAGAGAGGGATGTAAAAAAATAATCCTGCTGGATGAGACTGGCTCGGCCACATTACCTATATACCTAGACCATCATCATCCGAGCCTGTTTACGCTTTAATCATGGTCCTCGTCTAACTCATGAACTGTGATAGCTAGACAGTTAAAATCTTCACAGATTATGTATTTGTGTTGCCGATCAATACAAATTATTTATTTACAATATAGGATATTCTTATCACTTATTGACGTCAATTGTTAATTATTTTAATACGCAATAATAACAAATAAATACTAAAGACAAAACTCCATAGATTTAAAAATTCCTCGGCGATACGAAATTCTTTGTGGAGCAGCTCCCATACAAAAACGTGAAATTTTTTGCTGTATTGTAAAGAAAATAATGGTACGGAACCCTTTGTGCGCGAATCCGACTCGTATTTGGCCGGTTTTTTTAAGTAATAATCAGCTTATTACATGTTTAAAAATCTGCGACCAACGGCTAGTAATTTTATAGTTTCAATAATGCGCGAGCGCCGCGGTGCAGTGCGTTCGCTTGTTACGTCATACACAAAGATCTGTATGAGTGGATCAAACAAGGAAGGTATATGCAATACAACCTACCTATGCAATTATAAATATGAACTAATGAAGGTCAACATGTGAGCTGGACTGCCTAGTAAGACATGCACGTTCGTAACGATCGAGGGATGCGAGCGTCGTCGAGCGCGGCCCGTCTTGGATTGTTCACCAATAGTACCATTTCGAATGTTGTTTCGAAATTTAAATTGTAATAACATATCGCCAAATCAGGGCCATGATTGATAACGTATCCTGGGCACTGAAGCGTAAGCTGAAGATGCAACAGGTAAACACGATCGGACGTAGAAGTAGCATTTCGAACTTTATGGAATAAGGTATTCAGCGGCAATAGACTATACAATGACAAACCGCAGTAAGAGCATGGATAAGGGTGGCGAAACACCGTGAGGCATAAAAATCAAGTGTACTTTTTGGAATCTACTATATTATTTTAAGTCTAAAAATCATTTGATCATATTGAAGGCACATGTTAAGATGATACCTCGGTGAACACTAGCGCCACCACCATTTAAAAATCATTATTCACTGAAAACACAGTTATCAAAAATCCGTGTTATATAATTAAAATTCTGGATCTGAAGTTAATTTTTAAGTGAAAGTTTGTATGGATGTTTGTTACTCTTTCACAAGAAAACGGCTGAACCAATTTGGCTGAAATTTGGAATGGAGATTGCTTAGACCCTGGAACAACACATAGGCTATATTTTCCCACAGGAGCGGAGCCCCGGGCAACAGATACTTTAAATAAATAGGATAGACAAATTGTATAACCAGCAGCCCCAATTCAGGACCATGATTAAATGTATACAAAAACTTGTTGATGGTGTTCTTGTTACCTTGTTATAAATGTATTCAGTCATATTTAAACACTGTAAGTTTTCCAAATAAAATAAAAATAAAATACCCTGGGCTTTAAAGTGTTAACTAAAGATGCAACCAGAAAAGAGCTAGATGTTTGATTCACAAATTATGTTACTGATTTATAACTTTTTGTAGTTTTGACAAAGCATTTATATAATACTGTTATTCTTTGTCTGTTATTACATCCACTAGCGACCTGCCCCGGCATCGTATAGGCAAAAAACCGCATCAAAATCCGATGCGTAGTTTCGAAGATTTAGGCATACATAGGGACAGAAAAAGCGACTTTGGTTTATACTATGTAATGATAACACATGAACTTAAAGCCATAGGCTTTTCATACTTTATGCTTACACTAAAAGTTAATATAATGCAACTATGACTGATTAATGTTTCAAATAGGTTCCGAATGAATATGTCACAAAGAATAGTTTTCTATCATGCTTGGATTCTATGAGGCAATAGGTTAAGAGAAAAAACGAATGCCTGTCAGTAGAACAATAATAAAACTTAAATCGAGAGAGAAAGATCACATGGTCAGAGATCCAAAAAATGGTGGCAAAAACTTTTACTTAACATATTTGCTGCTGATCAACCTGCCACAATATTTGACAGGATCACATACCGGATATTAAGTTTAAAAAAATGCAGTATTGTGTTTCTGGCACTCAGTGTTATGTGCCCCAGATAAGGGGTAAGAGTAACTCAACAAGTAGTTAATCTTACTCCTTATTTAGTGTAAATATCTATGTGGCCCACTGTACAAAGGGATCGAAAGGTTTAAAATCTTCCTTTAAGCAAGGACACATACATAAGATACCTACTACTGTAGAGACCAATAGTAGAAATTGTAGAAAGTAAAGAAAATTACAGGATCAACTTGTTTGAAATGGAAAAACTTAATGGCTATATTGGCTGACAATCAATGGTTAAAATTATTTAACTGGACAAAAATAAAGAGAATACAATTGTAGTATTAAAAAAATAACAAAATACATTATGTACTTACCGAAAACCAACGCTACTATCCCGTTTAATTGGGATTTCAAATAAATTCGTATTCAGGATAAGCACACACTGAACAACAGAAAGTGTTACACAGTGGTAGGTGAACGCACCGAGAGTAAATTTAGAAAAACATTCACGAAAACACTAATTAGAAGCACATCAAACTCTAAAAATATCACCCACGTAGAATTTATGATAAAACTGAGTACGAAAATATTAATATTTATGCCGTTCCCGAATACCCGATTGTATTATTTATTGCGCTGAAAGTAGCCACGGATATAGATAATTGGAATAGAGATCTGTATTAATAACTGATCACGTTTAATCCCCAAACTAATTATTGATCACCAATAGTACTCAAACACGTATTTAGTTAAATTTGGTAATAAAACAAAGAAATTTACTGACCTGAAAATTAATATAATGAAACTAAAATCAATCCTCTCCTTTCCTCGACCATTGCTAAAAACTAAAAACTAAAATGACACCCACGGACCCACACCCACAGACATTTTTTTTATACATATAAATATGTATTTTTACGGCCCTGGAAACAAGTTCTTTATGCCTTTCTTGAATTTATTAATCTTCTTCAGTGGCCTTACCACCATCTCTTAAAGTCTTACACCCATATTCTCAAACTCCACTCATCCTCACTCGACCTCAATGGTATTCATAGTTGACATTAGCTTCCTCACCTTAAGGAAATTACTCAATGGAGGTGAGGAACGAACTGTCAGAATATAAAGTTGGTCAAGAGGTACCTTAAGGAAGCCTCGAACGTTTCGTTTAACGAAAAGTAGGTACTTTTTTTGAGGACCAGATATAAAAGAACTTGTACCAACTGTAATAAGTTCTTTGTGTATTAAGTATTTTATTGTTATATAATAAATCTATGCCAGTAAGCTAAAATTGAAAAAGAAACTGTCAAAAACTCTACGTCAAAAAGTTAAGCGGTTTACCAACATACAGAAATGAAACGGAGCGTCATTCCTTGACTCACCTCACTGGAGTTTGCTCAAGGAAACCGTTTTCAAGGAAAGTTGGAGGACTTCCTTGAGGCGTCCTCGAATGAGGTTGAGTCGAGGCTTCCTTAAGGTACCTCTCGACCAACCTTATATTTTGACAGTACGTTCCTCACCTCCATTGAGTAATTTCCTTAAGGTGAGGAAGCTAGTGTCAACTATGAATACCATTGAGGTCGAGTGAGGATGAGTGGAGTTTGAGGAAACGTTTCAGAATATGGGTGTAAAACTTACTTGACTTGACTTGCTTGACTAAAGTAGGACTGGTGGCCTACTTCCGTCTCTTAAAACCATGCAAGAACGATTGAGTAAGGGAGATGTCGCCTTACATCATGTATTGCGCTGTCTCGCTTACTCACTCGGTCTTGTATGGTTTTAAGAGATGGTAGTAGGCCGCCTGACCTGAAGAAGATTAATAAATTCAAGAAAGGATTTAGAGGACAAGTTTCCAGGGCCGTAAAAAGATAAAATGTCTGTGTCTGCCAATGTCAAGCTGTCAAGTCAAGCACGCGGCCACCCCTTTGACGAACCGTCTGAGAGCCAGCCAAGTCGCGGCCGCAGAGCGCCCACCCACAGCCACACGCCCCCCAGCGTATAGATTAATGTATTTTGGAAACCCCAGCGCTGTGCGTGGTGATTACATAGTTAGTTACATACTCTTTGCACTGTGCTGCTGATGGATGTGCTCCTCGTACGTTAGTAGGTGCCATTAAAACGTAGTGATTATATACCCTTTTGGTGCCAGTACCTACCTACATCTTCTAATGTAGGTAGTTTCTTGGTTTCTTGCGTTGTGTTTTTGTGGGTACTTGTGTTGTGTAGCGAGCGCAGCGCAGAGCGTCTACCTTCTTAACATAAAAATAACATGTCTTCGAAATTGCGGTGAGTAAATATTTTATAAAATGAATTGTAATTGCAACAAAGATTTTGTGAACGACTGTTTATTTATTTACCGATGACTGTGTATGTATTTTCACGAGAGGTACTAGCTAGTTTGTTTTTCGATTTATGTGACTGAAATTCAAGCATACAGGTAGTCCACTGATGGACATAAGCGTCCTCCAAGGACTTCCAGATTGACCGGTTTACAAGCCTGCATCCAGCGCTTGCCTCCGACCATTTAGGATCGTCTGACCATCTGATCGGTGGGTGTCCGACGCTGCACTTGTCGGATTGATTTTGCATAGTTTTATATATTTCCTGAGCTTGCTCTAATAACATTTCTCAGATTTGCAATTGTATTTCCTTTTTTTTTCGTCCGAGACTAAAAAAGATATCTGGTGCACATGTTATGACTTAAACATGCCTGAATTCATGTCTAGAATGGTCTAACCCCAAGTGACTTGGAGTTTTGGTCATTCACCAACAAATGAATATTATTTGTCCATTCGATCATCAGCGAGAAAAGCGTTACTTTTCAAGTAAAGAAAAAAAGCAGTTATCTTTGTAGGTAATTTTATTAGTGACCAGCTTGTGCCTGCAGCTTTTCCCGCTTGAATTTTCCTTGAGAACAGTGTCCTATTATCCCTCAATACTTCTATTTGTATGTGAAATATCAGGAAGATCGGTTCAGTAGATAGGGTGTGTAACAAACAACTAACAGTTGGATTCTGGAATACGGTAATTAAACAGTAGAAACTAGTTTTATAAATGGATGAAGCGATAATAACAACAAATTGTCCCTTTGACACATAAGCCGCCCCCAAAAATCTCCATTGTGTTTCTCTTGTACAAAATGGCCCAGCAAACTTTTTGTCGATGATGGCAGTCGTTAGACTGCATCAGATACCTTAAGGCAGCCTGAATATTCTCACAGTGGTCACTAACACACCTGGATCATGTTGTTATTTTGTTATTTTTTTATTGTAACAATATGCCCTCTTTAATGTCCATGTACTCTTCCTTTATTATACAGGTTGACTGGAAGAGATCCCTGTTGGGGATAAGTTCACCTTTTGTTGTGTTCTATGTTGTATCATCAATGTTCTTTCTGTATAATAAAGTTTATACATACATACTATATGGGACCAAGATTAAAAGTGTACCCAGAGCATAGTGATAATAATTATAATAAAATGTATATGTACAGCAAAGTGCAAGCGCAGCGCAAATTTGCACAAGGCGCTTACATACCGCCGCATGCGCAAAACAACAATGTCATAGAGCGGCGCGGCGAGGGCCACGACAAGCCTGCGCCCCCGCCCGCCATCTTGCAGAACGTGTCGGCGGGAGAATTTCTCGATAAAGTTGCTTTCCAAAGTAAGTTCGATTGTTCCCATTCAAAGCACAGAATAAATAATTTATATGAATATAATAAAGCCGAAGAGTTTGTTTGTTTGTTTGTTTGAAATTGATTGATTTGTAAAATTCTTTTTGTATGTGAAAGCCTGATTCTTAGGGATGGTTATAGGCTATAGTACATACACACTAATGGCGAGTGAAACCGCGGGGATCAGCCAGTAGTAAAATATGACTCGTAATGTAACCGGCAGAATATGGCTATTTCACATTTTTACTGTTGCCACTATATTCTATTCTTGTTTTGTCTATTCATTCGACTATTTTGTAATGTGTTGTGATAAAAAAAAAATATTACTTTTAAAATTTTCTAGACATACATTTCCATGAAAGAAAAATGCAGCCAGTAGTTCGACTGGAGAGACTGCCAAGAACCCAACCAGACAGGCCGCAGGTCCAACCAGTAAAATCACGGATCCAGCCATATAGACCAAGGATACCGCCAGAAAAACTGAGAAACCAACCTGTCAGACAGCGGACACAGCCAGCCAGACATCGGATACAGCCAGACAAACCGCTCAGGAGAAGTTCTTTTGGAACTGAATTCACCACGGCCTCATCAAACATGCCTCTGATTTACAGAATCTCATCGAAGCTTCGGTCTAAGTACAGGTAGCTTTTATAAACTTTTTCAAATTACTTAATGCGGTTAAACTCTATGTTTAAAGGAGTCAAAGGAAATTATATTTTTAACAGACTTAAAAAAAAATATTATAACATAAATGAACTTTAATTTTAAACTAGCTTTTGCCCGAGGCTTCGCCCGCTGAACTTTGGGAATAGTGCTTATTCCCGGGATGAAAGTTACCTTATGTCCTTCTCCTGGTTCTAAGCTACCTTCCCACCAATTTTCAGCCAAATCAGTTCAGCCGTTCTTGAGTTATAAATAGTGTTACTAACACGACTTTATTTTATATACATATATAGATTAGTTAAACTAGGGTACAATGTTTTTGTAGGTCTAGAGGACGTTTAAGTAAGAGGCTACTGTTGAAGAAGTCGATTGTTGGCAAGAGAAGAGGCACACGTAACATGAGCCCGCGCATACTCTCCAAACTGAAGAGGCCTTGCTATGAGGACACCGACACTGAAGACGACACACCGTTGCAGTTTCTAGCTAAATCGAAGAAATTCCGAAAACCAGGTAATCAATGAAAATATAAATATACGATACTAGCTTCTGGCTTCGCCCGCGTGAACTTCCTTCAGGAACTTTTTCCCGGGATGAAAGTTACCCTATGTCCTCCTAGTTTTAAGCTACCTCCCCACCAATTTTCAGCCGTTCTTTAGTTATAAATAGTGTAACTAACACGACTTTCTATAAATAAGAACAAAGTGGAAAAAACGTACGGCGTAATTAGATATTAAGATACACTCAATTACGAAAAACAATTGGTCGACTGCTCATTTTATCGACAGAAGTAGTATTAATCCTACAGAAAGTGCTATGGACCATTGTTTAACTATATTCAAACCAAATTTCATCAAAAGCGTACTTTTACAGACTTTCGCATCACTATCATCACTACATAGTATAAAACAAAGTCGCTTTCTCGGTCCCTATGTATGCTTAAATTTTTAATACTACGCAACGAATTTTGATGCGGTTTTTTTAATACATAAAGTGATTCAATAGGAAGGTTTTTATGCCCATGCGAAGCCGGGGCAGGTCGATAGTATAAGTATAAAGTAGGGATATAAAACCCTATTATGTATTATACATGTATGATTTTTTTTTGTTGGCTGATTTTGGTGCTGTCTCAATGGCGCCCAAAGTTTATGCTAAAGTCCAAGCCGATACTCAGCCAAAGACCATTCGCCATATCGTCGTCATCATCTCGCTTGTTGACAATAAACACGCTTATGTTTTGGAGGCGTTGAACCTAACCTGATAAGCCTCAGACACAGTCCGCAAGGTCTCATTTAAGCGGACCGCCATACGCCATGCAAAGCTTGAATTTCGCCAATAGTTCTCCCTGTTTATAACTATATCGCTCGGCAACCGTGGTGTTATCTTTGTATGCTATAACTAACTAACTAACGCCAAGGAAGGTCGTCAAACAAGTTTCCAAATAATCGCCTGTTTGCAATTTATTTAAATAAATATTAAACAAATAGATATAATGTCATACGACGTTCTTATTATATGCTATTTCGTACACAGGCAGTGCAAAAACAACGACTTTTTTTTCTAGAAAATACGAAATACTAATCTTAAAGTAATACTCAAATTCAAATTGTGTATTTTTAATATAGGATATTCTTATCACTTATTGACGTCAATTGTTACTTATAATAAGTTTAAGTTACTTTTATTTTGAATCCAAGTTCAGTTTTCTGGTAAATCGCTTGCCAAATTTAACCAGCCAATCTAATCGCATCACGTTCCTAGTCGCGTCACTAGCGTCGCCCAATCAGAAGCGAGCACACCGCTTTGTTGTGCCCATTGTTTCTGCTGTAATCTTGTTTGTGTTGTAACGTTATGTTTTGAACTTATTGGATGCACTACAAAACTTTGCTAGCGTGTTATTATTGAAATGTATGACATACTCAAAACCGATAAATGAATTTTTCACAAATAATGTAAATGTATATCTGTTGACGTGCATAACAACAAATACTGAAATTAGAATAAAATATATTTTACTAGCGACCCGCCCCGGCTTCGCATGGGCATAAAAACCTTCATCTTGAATCACTCTATCTATATCAAAAAAAACCGCATCAAAATCCGTTGCGTAGTTTTAAAGATTTAAGCATACAAAGGGACATAGGGACAGAGAAAGCGACTTTGTTTTATACTATGTAGTGATAATGAAGTGGGGCTTCCATACGACAAACGTGATTTTTTTGCCGTCATTTGGTCGATGTTAACATGTGGTCCCATTGCCTAAGAAAAAGATTTTGATCGTTTTCTTACTACACACTGGCGCTACAAGAATTGAAGACAATGGATTTAGTCAAGATTTTTTTGGCGAAAAAAGAGTGTGAAATAATAAACATGACCTACCCTACCCTACAAACTGATTAATGCCCGAATACTCAAACGCTACTCAATTTTGAGAGCTGCACAAGTATCATGCTGTCGCGCTGAACGTCAACGATATGACAGTGACAGCAGTGACGTGCACAGACATTTTCCTTAGGGTAGGCAAAAACCTACCTAGACCAGAACTATTTCTATTTTAATCTATACTTATAATTTAGGTATAGGTATTTAAGTTACAACTAAAACAGTATTATTATATTATATGAATCATGTACCTACTTAGGCCCTGAAAATGTTTAAAAGACGACCGCCTTATCCTACGGTCCCGTGGGAGTTTTGGAAAAACATAGCAAACATATTAATTTGAAAATAATATTAAATAATGTTGTTGTTAGCTTACCCTTCACTTCAACTAAATCCGATCAATCCCGGTTGATAACGTTCATTTATTATAATTGCCATTTTTTCGTCAAATGAGAGATTACTTAGCGCGTCATTTTATAGTTTTTGTAAACAAACACTCGGTTTACAACAATCACATGAAAATTTTACAATTTTAAACTACAACTGTGTAAATTTGTTAAAAATAAAAGTGCTATTTTTTCACCTCATTGTAAACAATGCACATTGCAATTATCAATTAATTAAACATTCAAAACAAATAAATGCCTGCAAGCAAAGCAAACATTTTGTTGATTTGATTTCGATACGGAAATAAAAATATAACCCTACGGAATTGGGAATGTCATCTTGTATATATAAAATCTTCCAAGTCTATGCGTTTTTAAATTTGCAGCATTAGTCGTTTAATATCCAATAGACACAGTTATCATGTTGCTGCAATCGATCGTTATATTTGTAATCACTAATCAGATTTAAGTATGTGTAACGCGTAATTCTAATTGGCCGTAACAAAAGTGAGAGCGAGATGAAATGTCATCTCATAGCATTTTGTTTCATCTATAGTGGAGGTCTGAAATTCACTCACACAAGCGTGATTTAGCGCATATGTGTCTGTTCATGTAAGTTTTTTACTTGCACTACTACACGAGCAAAAGCACATCTATACATAGTGATTTCTTAGTGAGACTAGTAAACTTCAGACGATTTACTAAAAAGCTGGCCTGGCTAGCTAGCTAGCAGCGCGTATGGGGCGGCGCGCCGCGTGTTCGCGCGCATTCATAGATGGCGTTGTTAAGATAATTCGATATCTTGTGTGAAAAAATATTTATTATTTATATGTATTGATTAAATATTTTTTTTATTATTTATTTCAAAAGTACAGGGTAGGCAACGTCTAAACGTCTTTATGATATGCACGCCACTGAGTGACAGCATGATACTTGAACAGCTCTCAAAATTGAGTAGCGTTTGAGTGTTCGGGCATTAGCGATTTTTTTATTATGTAACCGGATTTAGAACGGCCTTAGTATGTCTTAGGATGGGGAGGACTCCATTGGTACACAAAAAAATTGTGCGCGTCTTTGTATGGCGGTTGAATATCTGTTCTAGTACGAGTATAGTATTCTCAGATATGTGATATTAATAACAGTTATCTATACTAATATTATAAAGCTGAAGAGTTTGTTTGTTTGTTTGAACGCTTATAACTTAGGAATTACTGGTTGGATTTAAAAAATTCTTTCTGCATATGATAGCTTGATTCTTGGGGAAGGTTATAGGCTATAGTACATACACACCAAGGGCGAGTGAAACCGCAGGGAATAGCTAGTACAGTATAGACAGATAATGGTACGGAATCTTTCATGCGCGAGTCTCACAGACTTAGCCATTTTCATAATTATTATCATTTCGTGTAGGTATCACCGTCAATCGACCATGCACACATATGCAATTTTTATATCAACTAGCTGACCCGGCGAACTTCGTACCGCCTTTCTTAATATTTTTTTCCGTAAGAACCTTGTACAGAGTATTAGAAACCTACAAAAAAAAAATCAGCCAAATCGGTCAAGCCGTTTTCATGCTATGTCGTGACAACGGAAAACGGGTTTCATTTTTATATATATAGATTTTGATGAATTTTTCCAGGACCTCCGCCGGCTGTCGGCCGCCCAGCTACTAGACCAAAGCCGAAAACCCCAGGTAATAGGCTAGTTGACAAAATTTCAATAACTGCTTAATATTTTAGCTTATTAGGCATTTTATCGAAAAAAAAGGTTTATTTATTTTTAATCGAGCGTTTACATTATAAATTTCGCGTTTTAAAAAACCATTTTTCAATTTGGTTCCAAAACGCACAAGACTGTCATGGCGTCTTGAATGACGTCACGCCGTGCGAAACAAACCAAAGAGCGATCGTGTCTTCGTACGTTATAGCTAGTTTTAATCGTTTAAAAATAAATTTCTCATATTATAAGTACTGTATAGCAGTGACGTGCACAGACATTTTTCTTAGGGTAGGCAAAAACCTACCTAGACCAGAACTATTTAGGTACAACTAAAACAGTAACGAGCAAGAAGATAATAAAATTATAATATATTAATAATATATTAATCATGTACTTAGGCCCTGAAAATTTTTAAGACGACCGCCTTACCCTCCGCTCCCGTGAGAGTTTTGGAAAAGCATAGCAAACATATTAATTTGAAAATATTATTAAATAATGTTGTTGTTGTTAGCTTACCCTTCACTTCAACTAAATCCAATCGATCCCGGTTGATAACGTCCATTTATTATTATTGCCCTTTTTTCGTCAAATGAAAGATTATCTACTTAGCGCGTCATTTTATAGTTTTTGTAAACAATCACTCGGTTTACAACAATCACATGAAAATTTTACAATTTTAAACTACAACTGAGTAAATTTGTTGAAAATTGCAATTTTTTCACCATATTGTAAACAATGCACATTGCAATTATCAATTAATTAAACATTCAAAACAAACAAATGCATGCAAGCAAAGCAAGTATATTGTTGATTTCGATACGGAAATATAACCCTACGGAATCGGGAATGTCATTTTGTTTCTATAAAGTCTTCAAGTCTATGCGTTTTTAAATTTGCAGCATTACTCGTTTATTATCCAATAGACACAGCTATCATGTTGCTGCAATCGATCGTAATCACTAATCAGATTTAAGTATGTGTAACGCGTAATTCTAATTGGCCGTACCAAAAGTGAGAGCGAGATGAAAAGTCATCTCATAGCATTTTGTTTCATCTAGACGAGGTCTTAAATTTACTCACACAGGCGTAATTTAGCGCATATGTGTCTGTTCATGTAAGTTTTTTACTTGCACTACTACACGAGCAAAAGCACATCTATGCATAGTGATTTCTTAGTGGGAGTAGCAAACTTCAGACGTTTTACTAAAAAGCTGGCCTGGCCTAGCTAGCTAGTAGCGCGTATGGGCCGGCGCGCGGCGCACCGCGTGTTTGCGCGAATTCATAGATGGCGTTGTTAAGATAATTCAATATCTTGTGTGAAAAAATATGTATTATTTATAAGTATTGATTATATATATTTTTAATATTATTTATTAGAAAAGTACAGGGTAGGCAACGTCTAAACGTCTTTATGATATGCACGCCACTGCTGTATAGTGCCCCAGTGTGATAGCACGACTATAAAAACGCCAAACAAGTTATTTATATATGTTCCAAACAATGGAGAAATACGAAAAAGTGGCTAAAACTTGCAAGAGATGATGCTCATACTTTAGAGATCATACTTTATGCTAAGAGATCCCTTCCTGGGATTAGTCCGCCATTGTCTTCTGATTTGAATAATGTTCTATTTACTATGTATTTTAAAGCAATAAAGATATTACAAACAAACAAACTTTATCAACAGGTTCAAGAATGTATTTTTGTGAAGATCATTTTGATTAAGTATTTCACACAATACAATATATTACTTAATTCGAGCAAACTAGATGTGTTTTGTAGAATCCCTATTTTCTAAATAATAAATACATGAGTTCAGGTTAAGTTGTTTCACTTTTAGGAGTGAACGTTTCATTTTAGTTTTCTAATTAATGTTACAAACATACTTTTTTTATTATTCTAGTTGCCAAATGATATGGAGTATCATATGAAGAGAACAGTAAAATAGTAAACAGTATTTTGCAAAATGTAAGTCACAACATTAAGTTCTTGTGTACCGATCTGAAATATCACATAGCATTTAAGCTTATAATAAATATTTTATACTTACAAGGAAGTTTTGACATTGCGAAATTCAGATGAGCAAAAGTTACTGTTCGACGCGAAAAAATTTCCAAACATAACGGCAGCTATTCTGGGCAAATTTTTACTGTCTGCTTTGCTGCTGAATCCAGATTCCATGGTTAATTCTTTCAAATTATAATTAGCAAAAACTGTATCAACTTGATATTAGTTGTTAAAAACCAAAATTTTATCAAGAACCGGTAGTGATACTCGAAACGTCAAAGACAAGTTTGGAGTTTTGCACGGCGTGACGTAACGCTTTCTGATTGGTGTTCACTGTCACGTGACTAAAGGTTTAATTTTACGAAATTTATTTTAAAAAAATATTATTAATCTTTAACGCTTTTAATAATTAAAATTGTTTGTTATTTTCTCCATAATATAATTAATCATTATAAACCCCTATCCATTATATTTATTCTTAATGGACACAAGCCTATATTAGGTTTATTAATTTTTTATTTATCTATACTAATATAATAAAGCTGAAGAGTTAGTTTGTTTGTTTGAACGCTAATAACTTGAAAACTACTGGTCGGATTTGCAAAATTCTTTTTGTATATAAAAGCCTGATTCTTGGGGAAGGCTTTAGTCAATAGTACATACACACTAATAGCGAGTGAAACCGCGCGGAACGGCTATTTTATTTATGTTCAGTTCGCCAAATCCTATTTTCCAGACGTTCAGTAAAATTGTAAGTATAAGTGTTTGTAGGGTTATTTCATGTTTCATTCGTCTTGACAAGGATAAATATTGACCTATGATATTTGACCATTGATCTTTGTCTATCATCACTACATAATATAAAACAAAGTCGCTTCTCTGTCCCTATATCTCTATGTATGCTTAAATTTTTAAAACTACGCAACGGATTTTGATGCCGTTTTTTAATAGATAAGAGTGATTCAAGAGGTAGCTTTTTATGTCCATGCGAAGCCGGGCCGGGTCGCTAGTTTCACTATAGTACATAACAATAGACATTAACCCTTTGAACAGCCAGACGTTGAATTTTGTTAATACGTTTTTTTCGTTTTCGTAAGGAATAAATAACAGAATCATAACCGTTTTTTTGTTGTTGCAGAATTGAAGACTTCAACTGCATCGGATATTAGAGAGCGATCCAAAAGTCCAGGTGAGTTATTATGGTCATCTATGACTTATTTTTGGCCAATAAATGTCGAATTGGGGTTTTGGCGGGAAGGTAAAATAGATAACATGTGACACGGTGAATAGGATTCTTCAAATGTCTCCTGAATTGGTTATTTGGCAGTTCTCTAATCCTACAAGGCAGTTTATTAAAAATCTAGGTGCCATGCCAAACATGCTGTTTTTCATAAGGCTTGTGTTACATGCTGGTATATATAACCTGCTAGGGTCCCTATGAGGTCTATTCCGCTTGGCTATGCCTGTCTGTATTGAATGATGGCAAGGAACCCTCAAATTCTGACTTGTTGCAGAACCGACTACTTCAAGTGTACCGCCGTGTAAGAAAGAACGATTCAAAAGCCCAGGTGAGTTATCAAAATCATGTGAGCTATATTTATTTATCTAACACTTAAATTTGTATAATAAATTTCAAAATAAATACATTTTCTTCCTCTTGCTCGGAAATAGCTTCCTAGCTTAAAACAATACGTCAATAGACTCATAGCTGGGCTAAGACAACAATGTAAAAAAAAAATCATTGGCGGCCGCTAATGGATGTTTTTTTAATGTACACGTTTTCATACATTAGGTTTATTAGTTTCACTCTGGCCAGCCTACCAGAAAAAACCTATCCTAGCGGTCGTTAATGGAAATTGTTGGAAACTTTTGTTAGGTTGGTACTAACAATTAGTTTTTTTTATTGTTTTGATTAGTCATCTAAAAGCACTTGTTGCGATTGAGCATTGATTTTTATATATACTGATGATGTGTTGTTCTACAACACATCATCAGTATATATAAAAATCAATGCCACTTTTCGTTGTAATTTTATAACTCAATAACGGACTCACCTATCCAAACCAAATGTTTAGGCTTTGTTCGGACTATTTAGTAAATGGTTTATGTGAAGTTTGCATAAAATCGGTCGAGCGGTTCTTCATTTATCACATTTTGAGAATTTTACGCGGGGAATAGCTAGTAGGCTATATTTTATTCCGGATTTCCCACGGGAGCGGAGCTTCGGGTAACAGCTAGTTTTAACTTCAAAACAACCCCTGCTTATACTAGTTAAGACGAGACCTCGGTGAACACTAGCGCCACCATCAACTAAAAATCATTATTCACTGAAAACACAAGTTATCAAAAATCTTATATAATTAAGGTTTTAGATGTGAAGTTAATTTTAATCATATTAAATTATAGTTCCATATAGTTACAAATTGCAAAATTGCTAAAAGTGGCCGTTTTAAGAAATATTGCATTATTGCACTATAGGGAAATATAATTTAATAACTTAATATGTTTTAAATTTACTTCAAATCCAAAACCATAATTACAGAAGACGGATTTTAGATAACTTGTGTTTTCAGTGAATAATGATTTTTAACTGATGGTGGCGCTAGTGTTCACCAAGGTATCGTAAAATTTGTTTCGTTTCGTTCTTTGAAGACCTCCGTGGCGGTTAACATGCCTGACCGCTACTCAGGAGATCAGGTTCGATCCCCGGTCAGGTTAAGATTAAAAATGATCTTTTCTGATTGACCTGAGTCTTGGATGTTTATCTATATATGTATTTGTTATAAAATATAGTATCGTTGAGTTAGTATCCCATAACACAAGTCTCGAACTTACTTTGGGGCTAACTCAATCTGTGTGATTTGTCCCTATATATTTATATATTTATTTATTTCACACGAGGTGTCAGCTAAGAGAAAAAGAGCCAAAACATATTTTGGTTGAAATGGGCTTATCAAACGTTTCTTAATACGGCGTTTAATGTTTGAATGTAGCGAGAGACCAGATGTTGGGCGGCGCGGCTGAATCTGCTACCTTCTACAGCGCGGACAATATCGAGCGTTGGATCAACGCATCTGCGCAGTCCACGGGCCAGTTCAAGGTATGACACCTGTTTTTAACCACCGACGCAAAAAGAGGGGTGTTTAAGTGGATACAAGCACAGGATTTAAAAATATTAACAAGAAGCGCACGAAAAATAGGTAACTAGTTTGGCTTCCGAGCCAACGTTTCACATAAAAATGGGCTGGGACATAGGTACTTACCTATTTATTACTTACCGTATGTGAATTATTTATGTTTATTATTTGTGTACTTTATGTTTTTCTTGAATTTAAGATAACTTATTATTGATTTTTACCTGACTGAGCCAGAAGGAGGGTTATGATTTTTAAAAGTATGTATTTATTTAGGTCGTGTTTTTTCAACCCATTTTTTTAAATCTTCAGCCACAATGTTACAATGACAGCCCCATGGGGAAATTCAAAAGATGTATGGATGGATAATAATTGGATACTTTATAGCTTGGAAACCCAGAATCCATACTTCCATACTAATATTATAAATGCGAAAGTCTGTCTGTCACCTCTTCACGGCTAAACTGCTGGACTGATTGTGATGAAATTTGGTAGGGATGTAGTTAACGACCCGAGGTCAAACATAGGCTACTTTTGGACGCGATATAATCGAGTCCCACGCGGGGCGAAGCCGCGGGGAACAGCTAGTATTAAATAAATATCAATTTAGGTGCCTTTGCCGCCAAAGGCAGGGAGGTCGAAGTCTACGATCAAGCTTTACCACAAAGAAGATTCATCTTCGGTCATCCCTCAAGCGTCAGGCGGGGACTGGAATGAGGAGGCCATCGACCATGGGCAGCCCGCCGTGGCCAATATCCCCGGGGCCACTGTTATAATACAAGACGTCGTAAGTATCCTTACGGCCGCCATGCCAACTGTTTCGCAACCAGTTGTGAAAACGGAGTTTCACATTCTCTCTTGGCAACTAGTTGCGAAAGAAGAATATTTTTTGTTTTAATACGCAACTAGTTGCCAATAAATATGAAATACTATGAACGCATCCAAACAGTTTGATTTCTGCAATTTGCTCGGAAAATGGCTCCATTAAAAAAACTACGTCAATAAACTCATGGCGAGGCAACTTAACTAAAAAATATATACATTGCCGGTCGTTAATGGAAGTTTTTTAGTGTACACATTTTTATACATTAGGTTTTTTAGTTTCACTCTGGCCCTCCTATAAAAAGAACCTATTCTAGCGGTCGGTAATGAAAATTGCTGGCAACTTTGTGTACACAATAGATTGTATTTTAAATATGTATGTGCATTACCAAAATTTGAAAAAGGAACAATACATTCGCTCGCTTTTTGGCGTATATAAAAAAAATAACACTATTGTTTCCTCGTAAGAGGTAGAAAAGCACAGTCAACATGCCTTGGCAATAGCAATTAACGTCCTCGTTTATTATAAGACAGTAAGACACGAACGGAATTGAGTCACATTTTCATACGTTTAAGGGATATTTTTGTTTGCCCAGGCGCCTTGGCCGTCCAGTGATTTGAACACATCTCGATTTCCGATGTTATCTGTGAGCCCGTGTCACGTGAACGCACACGACGATGTTGTCGAAAAAAGCGATGAGGTAATGGGCGAGCGGCAGATGTCGCCCTCCCCCTCCACCTGCCCCTCCGAGCGTTACGTCACAGTCCGCGACGTCGTCAGCGCCTCGGCCAAGGAACGAAAAATGCGGTGCAAGAACTGCAATTACTGCTCGCGAGCGGACAAAGTGGAGAAACTGTCGCAAGTCGTACAAGCGACGACATACGGCCGAGGCGCAGATGTCTACGAATTTGACGCCGAAAGGGACGGCGAAACGGACGCTTCCCTTAAAGAGTTCCGCTCCCGAAGGAGACCAGAAAACGAGGAGACAGCCGCCACGCCGGACTACGTCTACCTCGACATACTGCCCAGTCCGGGCAGCCACGTTATACAAATAAAGTACACCACCGTCATGAACCAGAGGAAGCCGATGATGCAAGCCTGCCTCGTGCCGAGGACGGCGGCCACCTCGCTCAACGACGAAAACCTGGTCGAGCAGGAAGGCCTCTTCGAACAGCTGTTGGAAACGCTCGACTCGAAATTCTTGAAGCGACTCGGCGAATCTCGCCCTGAAAGTGATCCGGATCCCGGCCCGGCGAAAGCCGACGAAGCGCATACAGAGAATATGGAATCGGCGAAATCGAAGAGGAATGTTCGAGCGAGACGAGTCTGCACCGTGTCAAAACGTGGCGGACGGGTCGGGCCTACGAAGGTTATAGAGGATAGGGCTCCGAAATTCAAGACGAGGGTCCGAGCGAGTTTGAATCCTGGGAGGAATGTGGGCAAAGTTGGAGCGACACCGGCGACATCCAGTCCGTCTCAGCCGTTGGCGTCGTCGACACCCGTGGCGGGCGCGCTCCGCTCGACCGTTTGTGATGCGGCTCTGCCGGTGGCTAGCGCCTCCCATAGCGCCCAGGGGCCCGAGGAAAAGCCCCCTGCCGTAGTGCTGGAAGCTCCCGTCTATTATCCCACCGAGGCAGAGTTTAATGTGAGTATTCTTTATTTTTGCTGTTTTTTTTTTGGGTTTATGTTCCACTGCTGGGCAAAAGCCTCCCCACTCGTCTTCTATGTATCCCTAGCCATGGCGCTTTTTCGCATGGTTTTTATCAAAAGCCTGTAGTTCATCTGCCCATCTTTTTTGAGGTCTTCCTCGCTCCCTGTACCCATCAGTACGAACCCTACTTATATAAGGGCTATATAAAGCTAAAAACTTATGACCATTTTAAAATGTTTGAACATCGGCAAATATTTATTCGTCAATATCTGACATTTGGCACTTATGTATTTTAAGGAAACATCGTCAGCTAAGCTTTCCCTTCTATACACTACTAGAGACCCGTCCTGATTCGCATGGGCATAAAAGCCTTCCTCTTGAATCATTCTATCTATTAAAAAAAAAACTCATCAAAATCCGTTGCGTAGTTTTAAAGATTTAAGCATACATAGGGACAGAGAAAGCGAGTAAGATATAAAAACAATATTTTTTCTTTCTAGGACCCAATTGCATATTTCGAAAAAATTATGCCAACGGCGAGCAAATTCGGCCTTTGCAAAGTGGTAGCGCCGGCGTCTTTCAAGCCCAAGTGTACAATTAACGACAAAATCCGGTTTAACGTGGCGAATCAATATATCGCTCGACTGTACACTCGCTGGGGACCGGCCTCTAAGGAAATGTGTGCTATTAAGGCCCACCTAGCGTCACAGAGAGTACCTTTCACACGAGCGCCAGTGGTAAGTACTTTTGTTACTTCTAGAAACCTCTATAACTTGCGCGATTTCGCAGAATACTCTCTCTGTATAGAGATACTCTGGTTTCTTATTTCGGAGAAATAATGTTTCGGAAAATAATATCGGCGCGCTGGTTGTTTTGTTACTACTGTGTATAACTAATATCTGTTTATATGTATATTTTACGAAAAAAAGTCTTATTTGTACTGTTGTAAAGCATGTTTTTATTGTTCAACAGTAAGCGGTTTGATATCAATAGTATTCTATCTTCTACTGTTCCCCGCGGCTTCGCCCTGCATGGGACTTGGTTATATCGCGCCCAAAAGTAGCCTATGTATGACCTCAGGTCTTTAACTACATCCCTACCAAATTTCTTCACAATCGGTCCAGCAGTTTAGCCGTGAAGAGGTGACAGACAGACAGACAGACAGACTTTCGCATTTATAATATTAGTATAGAAGTATGGATTAATCACGTGTTTTAGCGTTTTTAGAACCCCTCCTCTGGTGATATCTATTGAGGTGATACACCGTTCATTTTTTTTGTGTCCCTCTTTCGTATTCCTATGCAGATTATATTATACTAGCTGTTCTCCGCGGTTTCACTCGCCATCAGTGTGTATGTACTATTGCCTATAACCTTCCCCAAGAATCAGGCTTTCATATACATAAAGAATTTTGCAAATCCGACCAGTAGTTTTCAAGTTATAAGCGTTCAAACAAACAAACTCTTCAGCTTTACTATATTAGTATAGATATTATTGGATTAATGGAAGCGGATTAGATTATATATTAATGGACTATTCCTAAGCAGATTGTAATTTTTTACAGTTAGACTTGTTAGAGGTGGACTTGCCCAAATTGTACCGCACCGTGCAAAATCTGGGGGGGTTGAAGCAGGTTATTGAGAAGAAGAGGTGGGGCCGCGTCGCCGAGGAGATGAGGTTCGCAAAGAGGCCCAAGTTGGAGAAGAAGCTGGACGACATCTACGTCAGATACCTGCTGCCATACGATACCCTGTCACGACGTAAGTATTTTAGTTTTTTATAGGTTTACCTGTTTTCGCTCTGTGTAATGTTTAGGATATTTATTTATTTATTTATTTATATTCTTAAACACACTAGCAGCATATGAAGCTGATGCGTGTGCATCTTAAGTTTAGAGATTTTATACTTTGTCTAATCTATTTTTAAAAGCGTTGACTGAAGGTGCAGCGATGACACTCTCGGGGAGCCTGTTCCAGTCCGTGACCACACGGTTAGATAAAAAATGTTTTTTTTGGCTTTCTTTTAGCTATTGTGCGACACAGATAAAAAAGTATTTTTGTTATTCCAGATCAAAAATCCTTTCTTTGCCCTTTCCGTTCAACAAACTTCATCGGTCAATGTTTAAATTTTGAAATAGTAATAACACGTTTAGTTAACACATATTTAATTTCTGAACGGATTCATATTTGACAACTAATACATATGTCCTTACCTTTTTCATTAGAAGGCATTTGTCCGACTAAGGAACAGCATTCCAAAATCACGGCCAAAATCGGTGTCCCACAACGATAGTAATCTCAAACACGCCCACGATTTTTTTTGCTTGTGTTGGATAAATTCGTCAAATGTGTGCGTAGTGACGTGATCGGATAATGCATTAGTGTTTATTATTATTGTGTGTGTTACCTCACCTTACGTGTAGAATGTGGCAGCCCTTTTTAAGACGATACCTAGGTGAACACTAGCGCCACCGTCATTTAAAAATCATTATTCACTGAAAACACAAGTTATCAAAAATCCGTGTTATGTAATTAAGGTTCTGGATCTGAAGTTAATTTTAAACATATTTAATTATTAAAGTATGATTCCCTATAGTTACAAATTGCAAAACTGTTGAAAAACAAAAGTGGGCGTTTTAAGCAATACAATTAATTACATAACACGGAATTTTTATAACTTGTGTTTTCAGTGAATAATTATTTTTAAATGATGGTGGCGCTAGTGTTTCCAAGGTATCATCTTTAGTAGAAAAAGCTGCCCGTGCCGTCAACTGTTTGATTTAACACTTTAATTTATTACACCATAGAAAAAAAATCTTATATCTGTCTGTAATGTGAAATGTATTCCAAACTAGCGGTTCCCCGCAGTTTTACTCGCCTTTGGCGTGTATGTACTACAGCCATGCGGTTTTTTTAAATAGATAGAGTGATTCAAGAGGAAGGTTTTTATACCATGCGAAGCCGGGGCGGGTCGCTAGTATTATAATAGGAGTATATAAGTATAGATAAACATTTCCCTATTGAACAGAGGAGCGTGACGACATAAGGGCAGAGGTGACAAAATACTGGCACAAGAAAAATGGGAAAATCATCCAGCGGACGTTGAACCCGCTCCATCGGCAGAAGCAGCTGTTGGGGGAGAGTGGGGCTTCGGCCTCGGACTCGGAGGACGAGTCCGACATCGCCATGGCCCTTACAGAGGCCGAGGACTGCATCGTGGCTGGCAGTAGAATGACTCTCGCCAATTTTACCAAGGTATGTAAGTGCCTTCAGGGAGAGGAAACTTCGTTAAAATTAGGTATACTTCAGAGGCAGCTGTTGTTGGGACAGTTGGGCTTGGCTATGATGGGTCCGAAGACTGTACTGTACATTGCAAATAAATAATTTCATTTCAATTGCGTATAGTTTTATTAGATATTTATTTTATACCAACCGGTATTGACATATTTTCGACTATCAATTTCTCGCCAAAAATAATCTGTATCGTGACTAATTTTTTTTTTCAATCCTTGTAACGCATACTATTGGCAAAAAAAAAGAACTAAATCTTTTTCTTAGACAATGAGCACATTGTCAAAGTTACCCCGTTCTGCCTAACAGGTAGCACAAGCGGTGAAAGAGCAGTATTTCCCCAACACACCCGACCCGACGCCGCGCGAGGTTGAAGATGAATATTGGCGCATAGTGCTGCTGGCAATAGAGCACATATGCGTGAATACGGCGTCCATAGACACTGGGGAGGAAGGCTATGGATTCCCGAAGAACAAGCAGGACTTTTATGGACGTCACCCCTGGAATCCTAAGGTTCGTTTACAGATAAATAAGGTTAACCGAAGCGAACTTTTTTGATAATGTGTGTTCGGTGCAATAAATGCAACCTACCAAAATTGGGCCACCCTCACAGCGTACTCTGTATCCTTGTATAAATCCTCCAGTGTGCAGGTATCGGGGCACGTCAATAGGTGGTCCATCGTCTGAGGGGATGCTCCACACTCGCAGGTGGTATCAATCATGGTCACCTTAGAACAACTATAACGTTAACATTGACACTTTCGAATACCCTGACAATATGCCTTCGGCAATTTGTATAACGCTTCATTTTTATAAAATGCCGAAGCCGTTTGTAAATTGACAAATCATATAAATTGCCTGTGACATCTACATCATTTATGAAAGACAACCTGGCCAGCGTCCAGCGGCTAGATGGGTCGATGATATTAGGAAGGTTGCTGGCAACAACTGGATTGCGGTGGCTCAGAGTAGGTATGCATAGCGTAGACAGAGGAAGGCTTATGCCCAGCAGTGGGTTGTAAACAGCTGATGATGATGATGATAAACCTGGCCAGGTTATGCTACGGCCAACTTGGGTTCTAAGCCTATTTAGACATTTCCATGTTGGCCAAGACAAATCGTAGCCAGGTGGCAGTTTGTCTGCAGGCTGGACATAGGACGAGGAGGTGCATCTCTTCAGCCATGGGCTCTAGCTTGTTGTTGTGTCTTTATATCAATGTTACATTAAATTATTTTCAATATTCTTGTCTATCAACAGCGGGTTCCTTTATTTCTTGATGCGCCACGACGTTTGTTTAATTTTACCACCAAGCACACTTGGTCTATCTCCCCCCCCCCCCCTCCAATTCTCCAAAACAGATCGGCAGCGCTTCGGCAATATTTGCGGGTGATAACCATAATGGTATTACATTAATATAGTTTATGCACTTCGGGTGAAGCCGCAAGCAAAAGCTAGTCCTTAATTTTTAGAACGAATTTTCACAACTAGTGTTAAATAAATACTTAGTTAGATTGAAACAAAAAAATGAAATGGTCGCAGATGATATCCCAAAACCCTGGGAACGTTCTGGCCATGCTGGGCCCAGTGCTGGGCGTGACGGTGCCCACGCTGCACCTCGGCATGATCTTCTCGACCAGCTGCTGGCATCGAGACCCACACGGGCTGCCCTGGATGGAGTACATGCATAGCGGGCCTGCCAAGATATGGTTCGTCTTTTTTTTTGTTTTTTTTTTTGTTTTGAACATTTTTTTCAAGTTACAAGTTTTTTTATTTGCATAAGTGTAGGTACAATTAGGTAACAATAAATGACAGCTAAAAGAGCCAGTACATTTTACCTTATCAAGGTGTGCAAATATAATATGATGTCTCTAATCTCTAATCCATATCCATACTAATATTATAAATGCGAAAGTCTGTCTGTCTGTCTGTCACCTCTTCACGGCTAAACTGCTGGACCGATTGTGATGAAATTTGGTATGGATGTAGTTAACGACCTGAGGTCAAACATAGGCTACTTTTGGGCGCGATATAACCGAGTCCCACGCGGGGCGAAGCCGCGGGGAACAGCTAGTATAAAATAAATTCAATAATTCAAAAAATAATCAAAACAATATAAAAGTCTTAATTAAAAATGACAAATAATGACAATTTTCGGCCTTGGATGCCAGGGTATATTATATTTAACATTTAAAATAGTTATTTTCTAATTCTTTAGGCAAAATCAATTTTTTCCATATTGTTTGGAGCCCTAGAAAACAGTTAAACTTAATTTTAAATGTTCACTTTTAAAAAAGCATTGAAAACAGTGTTGGCCATTCTAAAATATTTTGTGATGTCATTAAAGTCTAGGGTGCTATTTTTGAAAAAGCGCCGAATAGCACGACTATCATTCGAATCAAACAAACTTCGGATTTATCATGCGATGCGACTTCTAATCATTTCTTGCGATGCGAATTGGCTAGTCCAATTTTTAACAAAGATGTCTAATTCGAAAACCATTTAGAGGAATAGGCTTATTAAACAGTTAGCGGTAATCAGATTTTTTATTAAGTACTTTTTTTAAAACTGTAGCGAGACACTCGCCACTCATAACAAACCTCAACCTATCGTTTGGCAACGGCTGCGCGCGCAATGAAAAACATCGACGGATCGCGGCCTTCTTCATTCGTCGGTTCTCTACGAGATAACACGCGTGTCGATCTTGTAATATGTTAAACTGTGCTATAATAATATATATTTATCTATATATACTATCATCTTTTGCTATCAAGTTCCTCTCTATACCTTCTCCGCTTTCTACCTACTACTGCTTCGCCTGCTTCCTACTGCTATACTTAACTACACATCGTGTGCGACTGAATGCCGATCTTGTTAGAAGTTGGTTTAGTGGAAACCCACACGCCACCTTTATAACGTAGGTAGAATTTACTAATTACTTAAGGTATGTGTGAGGAGAGAAGATAAATCTAGGTTTCAGCGAATCGCACAATATTTGTTATTTGTACTTTACAACAGGTTAGACTCTTAAGGATAACCGTTAATGAGAGATTATAGGGGTCGTGAGATCAAAGTAGGCACGAGATCCAGTCAGGCAGCCGCTATGAAATAGCCAGCCACTTAACTTGAGATGGTGAGATCAGCCGAAAGAGGTCTTCCAGTGGACGCGCGCAGCCTTATATATGGCCCTCGTGGTGATGCGGTGCGGGGCAGCGAGGAAGGACCGCCGTAGGAAAATGCGCGACGTCACACCTTCTACAAAACAGTAGCAAAAAACCCAATTACATTTTAAAAATTCTGTTTAAGTGTTCGCTAAAGAGTTGATATGTAACCATTATTTTTTTCTTGTTCATAGGTATGGCATCCCAGACGACCAAAGCGCCGCCTTCCGGAGCGCGGTGGAACAACTCTGTCCGACTTCGTGCCAGAACAAGTCAATATGGCTGCCGTCTGACATAACCATGATACCACCGAATTTCTTGCTCTCTAGCAATGTGAGTCACCATTGTTATTATACAATTGGATGTACCTGGTTTTTCTTAGTTTTTTTTTACATACATACATATAATCACGTCTTTATCCCATGCGGGGTAGACAGGGCCTAGGGCCATAAGGCCTTAGGCCACGTTTAGCATAATGGTAGTTGAAACAGGAAATCAATAGTGATGGGTTGCTAGCCGCATCGCCTATGTCATGATTTCCCCATTCGGCGATTCCCTCAGTCGACTTTTGCGGCTTGCGCGGGAAGAGAAGCAGCTGGTACATTCTATGTTTTTCTTTTTCTCCCAGACCATCATGGAGGATTTTTTTTAACAGGAAAAAAAAGCCCATTAGGTCTATCTAGGCCATCCGGATGTGTTAGTGGCCACACCTGTCAAGTTTTTTAGGTTTGTTAAGACGACACCTCGATGAACACTAGCGCCATCATCATTTAAAAATCATTATTCACTGAAAACACAAGGTACAGGTTTGTCATACAAAATCTCTAACGCGGTCGCTAGCGTCTGTGAAATCATTATAATCTCACTAGCGACCCGCCCCGGCTTCGCATGAGCATAAAAACCTTACTCTTCAATTACTATATCTATAAAAAAAACGCATCAAAATCCATTGAGTAGTTTTAAAGATTTAAGCATACAAAGGGACATAGGGACAGAGAAAGCGACTTTGTTTTATACTATGTAGTGATAGTGATACTGGGGTACATGGTACATACAGGTACAAACGATTCATATTACGAATTCCTTAGCAATTCTGTAGCAATTTCTCTATTTTTTGTAAAATGGCCAACTAAACCTTGCAATTCCTCTTCATAAAAATTGAAAGAAATAGGAACTGCTAAGGATTTCGTAATATGAATTCGATTCGATGAATTGTTCAAAGTGGCGTTTTTAAACCCACAGATCTTTATTGACTGATTGTTTGTTGCAGGTGTCATTGACTCGCGTTGAACAAAAACCAGGGGAATACATTATAGTGTTCCCGAAAGCTTACTCCAGTTCGATATCGACGGGATACACGCAGTCGGAGAGCGTCTACTTCGCGACCAACTCCTGGCTGAAGAGTGTGGACCACGTGTTTCATGTGAGTCCACCGTTTTATAAGTCCGACCAAAATTTGATTTTGTGGCCGAAACCGCATATTCGGCCACGTCTTCAGATCAGGCCGAAACTGAGACAAATAGTTAAGTGGTCAAGTATAAAATTTCTTAAAATAATGTAATTTGGTGCATTTTACCCATTATTCTGCATTAATTAGGACTTGACATTATATATATATTTTTTTTTATATCATTAACTAGGTTCTTGGATATGTATCTATATAAATATACCAATTAATATTATAAATACGAAAGTGAGTTTGTATATTTGTTTGTTTGTTACCTCTTCACGTCCTATCTACTACGTTATGTGTATCTGAATAAATAAATAAATATCTACTGAACCAATCTTCCTGAAATTTCGCATACACATAGCACTGAGTATTGAGAAGGATATAGGGACGTATGAGTACTTTGAAAGAGATTTGAGAGACAAATACCTTTCATCCCGGGAAAAAGCACTATGCCCTAGGGAAGTCCATGCGGGCGAAGTAGCAGGCGAAATCTAGTTCTATATATATAAAAGAAAGTCGTGTTAGTTACTCCACTTATAACTCAAGAACGGCTGAACCGATTTAGCTGAAAATTGTCAGGGAGGTAGTTTAGAGGCAGGAGAAGGACATAGGGTACCTTTCATCCCGGGAAGTCCACGCGGGCGAAGCCGCGGGCAAAAGCTAGTTTATCATTAAAAAAAAAATATGTAAAATGCAGGAGCTGCGCGACAGTTGCGAACCGACAATGTTCTCGCTCGAGCAACTATTGATCTCGGTCGCGGGCGACCCTCGCGCGCCCGCAAGCTTGTTGCAACTCGTCCACACGACGCTCGCGACAATTGTCGACGACGAGTTGCAACATCGTCGGGAGTTGTCGCGGCTCGGCGTCGCGACGAATGCCGCGTCGCGACCTCCACACGCGAAAAAACCAGCTGGTGCATGGAACGACGAATGCGAAGTGTGTCGCACTACGCTGTATCTCTCTAAGGTAATTTGTGTTTAACTAGCTACCCGTCCCGGCTTCGCGTGGGCGTAAAAACCCTTCCCTTTTGAGTCACGATATCTATTTAAAAAAATACGCATCAAAATCGGTTGCGTAGTTTTAAAGATTTAAGCATAAATAGGGATATAGGGACAGAGAAAGCGACTTTGTTTTATACTATGTAGTGAAGATTCGCACGGGTGAAATATTATAGGTTTTGCTTACATATAAACCTTTCTCTTGGATCACTCTGTCTATTAAAAAAAACCGCATCAAAATCCATGGCATAGTTACGAAGATTTAAGCCTAGGGATACACTACTAGTTGGTGAACACTAGCGCCACCATCAACTAAAAATCTTTATTCACTGAAACACAAGTTATCGAAAATCCATGATATGTAATTAAGGTCCTGGATCTGAAGTTAATTTTTATCATATTCAATTATTGAATTATAGTTCCCTATAGTTACAAATTGCAAAACTGCTAAAAGTGACCGTTTTAAACAATATCGCAATTTGGTAACTATAGGAAACTATAATTTAATACATTTTAAATTAACTTCAGATCCAGAATCATAATTACATAAGACGGATTTTTGATGTGTTTTCAGTGAATAATGATTTTTAACTGATGGTGGCGCTAGTGTTCACCAAGGTATCGTCTTAGCAATGGATGTAAGGGTATTAACTTATCTCGACACCATAATATCCATTCAAAATTCATTCATTGCCAGAAAATTAAATATGACAAGAGACCTTCAATTTGACTTCTATTCAATACATTTACATTTATTTAATAATCTTCAATCCATATCCATACTAATATTATAAATGCGAAAGTCTGTCTGTCTGTCACCTCTTCACGGCAAAACTGCTGGACCGATTGTGATGAAATTTGGTAGGGATGTAGTTAACGGCCTGAGGTCAAACAGCCTATACATTTGGGTGCGATATAACCGAGTCCCACGCGGGGCGAAGCCGCGGGGAACAGCTAGTATCCTATATTGAAAATAAACAATTTGAATGTTGAACCTCGTTCCTCAGGTGACAGGGTTGACGGACGGTATGTCAGCGGTGTGTCTAAAGCACGCGCTTTGCCTGCTGACCGCCTCGAAACCCCCGCGTGAGGTCAACACGCTGGTTTACTTCACCAAAGAAGAACTCGAGGAGATTATGACCAATTTACAAAGTGGTTTCTGTCCCCAATAATGTGGCCTTAATATAATAGTGATGTACAGTCGATGACACGTTGACTGCGGCTGGAATGGATTATAACATATTTCACGTTTTCTGGGCGTCTCGTGAGGCGTATTTGTTATTGGTAGTTGAAATTGTATGAATTTAGTCAATGTTATGAAATACTATTTATGAAATATATTTGTTTTGAGGCAAACACTACTAAGACACACAGATGGCGTTAAAAGCAACAATCTCAGAATTGCATGGATAACAGCAAATTACTATGAAAGTCTCAATCGCGCTTGCAAAGTTTCTGCAGATTGGAGAATAAATATATAGGCATATGCCGGCGTAACACCAGACCTGGCAGGAATATTCACACCAGGCCGGATTATACCTGAGGAACCGCGGCTCTAACGATGTCTTATCTGAGGTGGTATTTATGATCCAATCCGTAGAAACTTTGCAAGCGCGATTAAGACTTTCATAGTAATTTGCTGTTTTCTATGCAATTCTGAGATTGTTGCTTTTTTTGTTGTTGTGGCGCTAGTGTCGCCACAGTGGTGGTATGTAATTTAAATTTTTACATTTTTCAAAATGCGTTTTGCGCTAACAATCGAAATGTATATATTTGCACTTGACATACTAAAAATGCAATGGTCAAAAATCAAATTAAATCGAAAAAAATAAGTTGGTCAAAATGAAAACCTAGGAATTCTCATAACATATTAACTATGTATTACTTATTACATATACAATATATAAAACTTTACAAATCTCAATATATAAAACTTTATAAATCATAAACAAAGTCGGACGAATGACGGGTGACAAATAAGTAGGATGGGAACATTAGTTGCAATGATCTTGAAAAACACGCGAGGAGTGATTTAATCTTCTTTCACGCTTTATCACTCCTCGCGTGTAAGGCGAGTTCACTCCAACAGTGCGGACTTCTCACGCCTCGCGTGTTGCGCCGTATTAATTTTCCATACGTTTACGAGACCTTAAGAAAAAACACGCGAGGAGTGATTTAATCTTCTTTCACGCTTTATCACTCCTCGCGTGTAAGGCGAGATCACTCCAACAGCGCGGACTTCACACGTCTTGCGTGTTGCACCATATTAATTTTCCGCACAAATACGAGAGATCCGTCATTCCGATCAGATGTTTAATCTAGCCGCAGTCGACGTGTTAAGATATTTATTATATATACAGAGGTACATTATACATATCAATGTTGCTTGCTGTTCATTACAAACTACTAATCAACTTACGTTTTAAGAAAACATACCATGCTACTTGGGGGGTTACTACCGTCTCTTAAAACCACGCAAAATCCAGTGAGTAAACGAGACATCTCCCTCACTCAATCGTTCTTGCACGGTTTTGAGAGATGGTGGTAAGCCACCTGGGGGCTTAGCCAAATTAACAATATCAAAAACGACGTTCGACAAGAACAAAATGTTTGGAATTAACATACGACTGACCACGTGATTTAGCGTGGCTTATGTCAATCTCGTACATTTTGTTCTTGTCAATATTCGTTACCGTTTTGAAATTATGACTGTATAAGCCCCACGGAATATTAATAAATTATAATTTTCTAAACACCCCATAAAGTCACATTCCCACCGCTTGCGTGTATGTGTAAGCGGCAAAAGTCAATTTACAGCACAGAGTGTGGTCGAGCCCCAACAGTATCTCAATATGGTGACCAGTAGTAAATGTATGACCAGCAGGCTTACTCTCGAAACACAAGTTCAATATACAATTCCAATGTCAATCCAAAAAACATCAAATGGCACTCTTGAATTCGATAGTAGCGCCACATTGGGAATGAATCGCGTGGAAGTTGAGTGAACTAAAATTCATTGCGATCGCGTTTCGAGGTTGTAAAATGGTACTCTTGAAGCCATTTTGACAGCTGCTTTTGCGATAAAACTGTGTTATTATTGTATATCGGCACAATAGCTAAAGAGCAACTTTGTTAGACTTGAGTTTTGTAATTTTTTATAAAAAAGTGCATAAAATGGCTCGTTTGGTGTTGGAAACTGTAATTGTAAAGGAAGCTTATAGAAAGGACTTGCAAGAAACACGTAATTTGCGTCGGATTGCCCGGTACGCCGATAAAGCCCTCGCTATGAGTGAAAATGAATTTAGGGCTAATTATCGTATTACCAAGGCTTTTTTCAGAGAATTGTATCAAGAATTAGAACCCCTGATGCCAATTACAAAAAGAAAAAGCGATATTAATACAAAATACAAGGTAATTTTAAGTCATTATTATGTGTTATTGTAATACTAAACCACGCAAGATTGCCAAAGTAAAGTGTTTTATTGGTTTACAGATACTAGTAGCGCTATCTTTCTTTGCGACTGGCAGCTACCAACGTCTTGTAGGTAGTTCATTAGGTACTCCAATGTCGCAACAATCCGTATCTCGGGCTATAAGAGACGTGACAGCAGCTTTAAACAGCCCGGGGATGCTACACAAACATATCAAATTTCCTCAAACCCAACAAGAACGAGATGGTGTTAAAAGAAGGTTTTTAGTCTGTTAGAATTATTGTTTAATATAATATCTACATGAAATGTGTGTTGAGAATCATTTGTTTCCAGATTTTATGAAAGATTTGGCATCCCTGGAGTGATAGGATGCATAGACGGGACACATGTGGCCATAGTACGTCCTGCTGAAAATGAAGAACGGTTTTTTAACCGGAAACATTTCCATTCAAGGAATGTATTAATAGTATGTATCCATTTATAATATAACCATTTAAATATTTTCTTTGCAATAGCTTACTTTTGTTATAGTAAGTATAAAGGTCCATTACATTATATATTTTCATTACAGATTTGTGACTCTGACTTAAATATATTAAGTGTTGATGCGTCATTTGGTGGAGCAACCCATGACAGTTTCATCTGGAACCAACATCCAGTTAAAGAACACTTAATTCAATTAATAAACTCTGGAGAATCTGCAATTTTACTTGGTATTATTTTTTCTTACTTGTCATTACACATAAATTTACCATAGAGGCATTATTTTATGTCATAACTAGCGACCCGACCCGGCTTCGCATGGGCATAAAAACCTTCCTCTTGAAGCACTATCTATTAAAAAAATAAAGAGACAAAATGACTTTGTTTTATACTATGTAGTGATAGTGATTATAATCAAATTCTTTTTAGGAGATTCTGGATATGCACAGAGGGAGTATATGATGACACCAATCTTGGATGCTGATGCTGGCTCTCCAGAGGAACATTATACGAAAATGCATGTGACAGCACGTAACACAGTAGAGCGTACAATTGGGGTACTCAAAAATCGGTGGAGGTGTTTGTTGGGGCATAGGGTATTACATTATCACCCTGATGTTGCAGCAAAAATTATAAATGCTTGCTGTGTGCTCCATAATATGTGTAACAGGGCACATTTATTTATGGAAGAAGACGAGAACCCTGACAACTCAACCAGACCTACATCTAGATTTGAATTAGAATCTGCACGGCATGAGAGAGGTGGCACTTCTGTAGAGCTCCAAAGGGGCATTGAGGCTAGAGCAAATCTTGTACGACAGTTGTGGGCAGCACGTGGTAGTCATTAGATTATGTAACAAATGAACCCTGAGCTCAAAAGCAACCAGCTGAGGATACAACAACAAGGATGAGAGGGTTTAT
Source organism: Apomyelois bistriatella (assembly GCA_947044815.1). Classification (NCBI taxonomy): domain Eukaryota; kingdom Metazoa; phylum Arthropoda; class Insecta; order Lepidoptera; family Pyralidae; genus Apomyelois; species Apomyelois bistriatella. The sequence continues at coordinate 16,102,304 of OX345687.1, read as the reverse complement.
CAAAGCTCCTAAACTTATGTTACACTGTGTGACATCAGTACAAGCACACACACAGTACATACTACTGAATGTGGTCTTTTTATTATGTATTCAGTCTTTCTATCAGGGGGATTTATTTTGTGAACAGTAGCTGTCTGTTTTATATCTTTTGTTAATTTATATTTTGTTATTGTGAAATATATTATGTCAATAAAGGTATATTCTCTTCTAGAAAATTGAAATCATCACAGTTATTTGGTTATTACCTACATATTTTCCAATTTCGAATTACAAATAGTATTACATAGGATACAATAAAAAAATATATTTTCAAAGGATGTTATTGGATGCATGCCCTGTATTAAGTCTTATAAGAAAAACACCTGAAACAGAACTATATTCCTAAATTTGTGTTACAACACTAATGACATAAATTATTAATGTTCAATAAAAAACACTGATTTTGATAAATATATATTTATTTTTAAAACTAACAAAATATGCTTATCTATTACATTACATTACTATATTAATTATTTATTTTCAACAATATTTCTACCTATATTTTTAATAAATACCAAATGTTCAATAAAAAACACTGATTTTGATAAATATATATTTATTTTTAAAATTAACAAAATATGCTTATCTATTACATTACATTACTATATTAATTATTTATTTTTAACAATATTTCTACCTATATTTTTAATAAATACCTACCTATACATCACAATGATAGTTATTTATTACTAACATTATGTAAACCTATATAAAATAAATTTTAATTATAAATTAGTTATTGTTATGGTCCCGTCTCTCTCCTTCTAAAAGAACTGAGAGAAGCCGGACCATCTCCATCACAGCAGCAGCAATTTGGGTTAAGGCTTGTGCAGTCTGTATCTCTGCTTCAACACGTCTTGACTCGATCTCCTCAAAGCGCCGGACTTGCGTGTCCAAAAAAGAAACACGTCGGCTCGGGCGAATTTGTTGACCAAGTCGTGACGCTCGGCGACTTGCTGAAAATAATAAACAATATTTCAGTCCCTTTTTTTGCTTATTAAATTACCACTTCCTTTCTTACGTTTTTGTGTCGTAAATGGTGACGAAAGGTAAAAATTAGTTTTGTCAGCAGAATAGCATTCCCAAAGAGAGTTAATGTCAAGCAGGCAGGTCATAAATAGTTATAAGATATCATAGTCGCCTCAAACTGGGAAAACACTGAGATGATAATAATTATTATTCAGAATTAACTGTAGAATAAAAAGAAAGGTTTAAATTGTTTGTACTTTGATTTTCTGAAATATGGAGGAGAGATAAACTGCAATGTTTATGGTAAGTTTATTATTATTATTTTATTTATACAATGCTTACCAGACTGCACTTCACTTGCACCCCCTTGCTGCTCGCTGTCCTCTACCCGCAGCCCTGCCACTGCCACTGGGGACACTGGATTTTGTACTTGCTCTGTTTGAATTTGTCCTGTTTCAGGAACAAGTACATTTCCAATGTCTTCAGTAGCAAGGGCCTGTGATGTTGATGGTTGGTCCAAAATTGAGGGGCTAGGCTGCAACGGCAAAGAACAATGTATGTCAAATTAAATATTACAACACAATTAAAATAAATTATGCTCAATATTGAACCTATTTAAGTGCAGAATTAATATACTCACATTATTTTGTGGAAAGGGGTCAACAGCTAGCCCCCTACTGCCTATAGCAAAGGAGTCCCCACCCATGACTGCCACCAGCCTCTGCTCGAGCAGTGACAGCTCGGGCAGTATGTCGAAGCCACCCCCTGTGCGCCTCATCGACTGAGCCCGTTGCTGGCAAAGTTTCTTTAGGGCAGACTTCTTTTCAGCCCAGTACTAAGCCATGGAAAGGAAATGATTGTAATTTAGTAATTTATATTAAATAGTGGAAATCTCTAGCCTCTATTAAATATATTCTTTGCTAAAATATATATTTGCTTGCTTACCTTGGCCCAAGCCTGTCCATCTTTGATAACCCCACCCAAGGCATTTGTGGTAGCAGCAAACTCCTGCCACTTTCGCTTTGTCTCAACCTTGGATTGCTGCGTCCGTAGGAGGCCTCGTGCTATTCCTTGATTTCGCTCCAGGAACTCCATTAAAGCTTCCATTTGCTGTGAGGTGGGTCTGTTAGCCATTTCTACAACAAGAGGTAAATAATTTCATAAATGTATATAATTTGTAAAACCTAACTACAACATGTTTACAAGTAATAAATGAACTTGAATGTGCTGAATAAAATCACTTTGATTACTTTAAATTGTTTAAACACAAATAACATGCAGTATTGTCAAAGAAAATATACGGCAGGAAATACAAAGTAAAATAATTACCTTAGTTTCGTCTGAGTAAATTAACACGAAAGTGTCGAGGTCCCGTGGGTACACAGTCGCAACTGCAAGCTTCATTTTTAATTTATCACAGTAACTATGGAGCACCATGCACTTAAACCACTTAAAATATTTCAAAAACCGAGTTTTATTTCATGACCACTTCACTTTAACTGATTTATGTTTTGTTATGATTTCGTAAGTTCTGGGTTAGTTACGTTTTCAAATGTCATAGAAATGAAGCACAGAAACAAAGTCATACAGCCAGATAGGTTTTTCGAAGATTTCATTTGATAATTAATGGTAAAACTAATTTTATTAGTAACGAATATGTTTTTATAATAAAAAAGACATTTTAAATAAATAATTTCACAAAAAATTGCTCTAATTTATTCTTTTTATTCGAAGTTTTCATTCATTCACTCGTTCAATTTTAGTATGTCACGTATTGACATAAGGTGGAACTGTTACTAACTTCATAACACAATGACAGCTCCGAAGCAAGCTCAAGATTAAGCCAATCGCGGTAAATATAATTTCAAGAGTAACATACTTATGACGACATTGGAATTGCATTGAAAATAAATTGAGATTGAAACTGGTTTCGAGAGTAAGCCTGCTGTTAACGTGCCTGACCGCTACTTAAGAGGTCCCGGGTTCGATCCCCGGTCAGGTCATGATGAAAAATTATCTTTTTCTTATTGACCTGGGTCTTGGATGTATATCTATATATGTATTTGCTATAAAATATAGTATCGTTGAGTTAGTATCCCATAACACAAGTCTCGAACTTACTTTGGGGCTAACTCAATCTGTGTGATTTGTCCCAATATATTTATTTTTATTTACCGGTGAGTGGAATGATTTATCGTTCGTTTTTGAAATTTAATGAGACATAAACGGTGACACCACATATCAGTGAAATTATCCGAATAGAAATGTTTTTACGCGGATTTTGTTCCAGGATCAGTGTGGCAGCGTATTCTCTCTTCTTATCTTCAATTAATACATGTAAACCACACCACACCTTATAAGAAATGTATTAGGTAGTTTACAACAAACCCACCTAATATTATCGACCAATAACAGTGGCATTAAATGACGCAATAAAATTCCCCGCCCATTTTATTTTGTGTGAAACGTTGGCTTGCAAGCCAAACTAGTGACACGTTTCGTGCGCCACTTGTTAATATTTCTAAATTCTGTGGACGAAAATCATTCGACTCACTAATTTTGAGTGAGTCATACATAAAAAGCACTCCAGCAATGACTGACTGCGTTCTGTAATGTATACAAGACTTTTATTGTTACTAACAAAACGGACGTCTGAAAAAAATAAATTTATTATTATTATAGCTTTAATACTATCCTAGACATCTGACTAACTTGACTACTGGCACATTTTTGAGACTAAAGTAGAACTAAGGCGTTTAAGTACCTGTATCTAGGGCTGCGCAAAATAAAAATATTAAAAAAAATTATATTTACATATTAAATAAACGACGAATAGTTTATTTATGCTGTGGAAGTGCGACCGCTGCGCTGGAAGCTGTACATTTTGTTCTCTGTACATAGACTTTTGCTGCTAACTGTACTCTCTCATCTGTTATCTAACAATAATTGTAAACTTGGCTCGATCTCTTACTAGCCAAAACGTAAAGATAGTATAAGTTTCAATGTCCGCCTAAATTAAAGCATTTAATTAGGCTATGTTAAAATAAACGTGTTTGTTACACTGCACGCCCAGCAGCCCACCGGTGACCGACAAATAATTGAAACACTATTGTGTCTGCGCTTGCGGCGTTCCAAGTGTTAAGACGATACCTCGGTGAACACTAGCGCCAACGTTATGTAAAAATCATTATTCCCTGAAAACACAAGTTATCAAAAATCCCTCTGATGTTATTATTGTTCTGGATCTGAAGTTAATTTTAATCATATTCAATTATTAAATAATAGTTCCCTATAGTTACAAATTGCAAAACTGCTAAAAGTGGCCGTTTTAAACAATAATGCAATTTGTAACTATAGGGAATTATAATTTAATATGTTAAAAATTAACTTTAGATCCAGGACCTTAATTACATAACAGGGATTTTTGATAACTTGTGTTTTAGGGAATTATGATTTTTAAATGACGGTGGCGCTAGTGTTCACCGAGGTATCGTCTTAACTGTTTCCATCTAGCAACATCGTAGGACTATGGAGACTGAATTTAATCAAATTGTAGTTTAAGTATTTATTGACGTTTAATGAGATATAGCGCTCACTGACAGACGGACAGCGGAGACTTGAATCTAGGATCTCTTATTACACATTGTGTAGGCAGTCCTAAAAAAAAGATGAAGGCTGATGTAGATTTAGTTGATAAACGTAAAAAAATATCATGTGAAGAAAATTTATAAACGTATTGAAGATATCTCAATCATTCAATCGCCTGTATTGATATCCTTGTTTATTTTTCTAATCGCTTTCATTAATATTAAGAATACACTATAGGTATTTATTAATATAAATGTGTGAATTGAAATCAGGATACATTTTCGTGATTTACTATAGCAACGCCCGTGTCAGATCATATAGATAGATAATGGATGTTGAATTCTATATGTAAGGCGCCATGTGTGATGAAGTAGTAGATAATTGTTGATTGTGGTAAATATAGTCATTAACTAAGTACAATAAGTTAGGTTTATTTTACTTTTTTTATAAGTGAATAATAATAAGTTATGTTAGAAGTAAGATTAGTGTTAGTATAAGCCTCAAAGAGGACATTTTTTACAGGGACGACTCGAAAATAACGCTCTTTACACTGGTAAAAATTGGGTCGATTATATGTTCCTAAAAACCAGGCTGAGATCGTTATTTTTCGGGAAATACCGGTTAAGCGTAACCGTAATGTCGACGGACGCTGTAAAAATTTATGCTTTTTTTACTTCTTTTTTTTAATAAAAATAAAAATCTGCTAAGTGCGTGTCGGACTCGCGGCCTAAGGGTTCCGTACCACCACACAATACCAAAAGACTTGTCAGGTTAATTAAAAATTTATAGTTTAATACTTCTTTGACTGGCATGTAAAAATAAATTGTAGCAAATTGACGCGGAAAATGATGAACAATGTCAATCGCCATTCTGAATCAAATACCTATGTGAAGTATTTGATAATAAGCGATACAACAGACAAAGAGTCAATAGGAAGAATAGCTCATAGCAAACTTTCAGCTTTATAACATTAACCAATCGAAGTAGAGAAATTCTATAGACTATTTTTTACTATCCAGAAATTGTATTGCATTCAACTGGTATATATATATGGGACGTGATCTATCTACAAAACAAGAATCTCATTATGTTGATTACAAAACTGTAATTGCATCCAGGGGGGTTACTACCGTCTCTTAAAGCAAGATCCAGTGAGTAAGCGAGACAGCGCGATACATGATGTAAGGCGACATCTCCCTTACTGAATCTTGCATAGTTTTAAGAGATGGTGGTAAGCCACCACAGTTTCCAATCGCTTGAGCGATTCATTAACGTTTAGTTAAATTTTTGTCAAATAAATAAATAATAATAACTATGTTGTTTCATTCAAAATCATTCATTGCGACATTTAGGTAAACTCATCAAATTGCATTCAGTCCGTAATTAGCATTCATCAATCATATATAAATCAAATTTTTGTTAAGTTCAAGTAAACCAACTAAAATCTAAGGTGTTTAGTCCTGGGGCCCAATTCTCACGCAATCGAAGTTCACTTCACCGATTTTCTCCATTTTTTTTTCGATGAGTTTAAGCCAATTCACAATCGAAAAGTTTCGATCGATCGATGCGTTCGATTTGAACTTTTTCAATTGTATCGGTGAAGTGAACTTCGATTGCGCGAGATTCGGGCCCCAGAACTGCACACGTTTTGTCTATGGCTTATATCTTTTGAAGAAAAAAAATTCTATGAAAGAAAAAGCAACATTAACAAACGACCCTCACTTTATTCATTAACACATAACAATTACATACATAATTAGGCTTATATCTAATAAATATTATGAATTAAAATCTACTGTCAAAACATTTTAGGTACACCACGATATTTGATAGTATTAGACACCTGACTAGACACAGTAAAATGGCTAAGCCTGAAAGTACGAAACAGCGGATCATGCTACTTTTGATTCTAACCCCAGTATTAAGACGCGTTTGTTAAGCCTAGCTTAGGATATGTTTTGTCCTTTTCTGTCTTAGCAAAAATGTGCGTGAGAGAAAGAGATAAAACTTTTTAGTTAAAATGGGCTTAAAAACGTTTCTTAGTACGGGGGTTCAAGTTTATTATATCTCATCATAACATACAACTTACAACAAGTTATAATAAACTGAAAAAAAAAAAAACTATCTGCAGTGTAAAATTACTTGATTTCACATCCCAAAAAAGTTTTGTAAATATTTTTCACCTGCCAGTGTACTGGGCGCGTTGTTTATTGAAAGAAAATTTAGTTACAAATAAAATATCTGATAGTCATTTAGAAATGATTTGTTTAGAAGAAATACTTCTAATGAAGTAGGTATTTTCGTAGACGGCGTAGCCCGCAACGCAGCACACTCCGCTCTCCCGTACAAACGACTCACTACAATATATTTAAAACCAGTATATTACACAAATAGCAACGGCAAATGTACGACTCACAAGTGGCTTACCACCATCTTTTAAAACCATGCAAGAACGATTGAGTTAGGGGAGATGTCGCCTTACATCATGTATTGCGCTGTCTCGCTTACTCACTGGATCTTGCATGGTTTGAAGAGACGGTAGTAACCCACCAGTCCTATATAATGTAATTTTAAAGATTTGAGCTCATTTGTGATAAAACTCGGCAATAACAACATACTTTCAATACGTACACACTATTAGAACATAGTACATTTATGCTTAAAATCTATAGTTTTGAACGCCAGTTTTTTTTTATGCCGCGGGCATACGTCGTCGTTAGTTACATGGGTATGGGACTAGGACGCGTTAAGCTTAGCCCAAAAGAATTCTGAAACTTTAATTTTTGCATAATATATAAAATATAAACACCGAATGCCGACGAAAATTTGATAAAGGTGTTTATCCAACTTGGCTTGACTGGGAATCGAATTCAGAACCTAGATTAGCGGACTACCGAGTTTACTACGCTACGGAGGATGCCGTATTTACCTAATGAAAGACCAATTTTCATCTTGACTCCAACGAGGATCAATCCAGGTTCTTTGTAGTTGAAAGGCAAGGACTGCCTTAGTGTCATATGCGATATTTACGTAGAAAAAAAAAACTGGCGCACAAAAGACTAACGGCACAATACTGGAAAGCAATTTAACCTCGATTCTCATTTTGTCACTGTCTAAATAATAATGCTAGACAGTGACAACATGAGACCTCATGCTTTAGACTATATTGCCGTTAATAGCTTATACATGGATTTATATTGCTACGATCTTAACATTTAAAAAAATATAATATTAGTGACATGGGTGATACGACATCACGTTTATGATAGTGGATACTTAAGATTTTTTTTACATTATGTGATGATAATTCCAAGTAATTTAATAATTACAAAATTATACAAATTTGGTTTTGTTACGAACTACTTAATGGTCTATTTAGAAAAAAAATAGTTTCAAATAAATTTGATACATGTTAGTGAATTAAAACGACTTTTCCCAACGTTTTTAAAATTGAGATGGCCACGGCTGTTCGACTGCCTGCTCCAAGCATTTCAATACTCACGCTTCTAGTTACTTATTGTAAAATTACGATATAAAAATATACAATAAACTTCCAGGTGGATTACTATCATCTCTTAAAACTATGCAAGATCCAGTGAGTAAGCGTGACAGCGCAAAACATGATGTAAGGCGACATCTCGCTTACTCACTGGAACTTGCATGGTTTTAAGTGATGGTGGTAAGCCACAAGATCTATCCATTTTATTGCGTATAGATTGTATCATTACAAATACTAGTTGAAACTTTAAACCCACGACCTATAGCAATCTCTGATGACTTATGTTTATGCAAAAAATTGCAGCAATCCCTAAATAGATACGTTCGTAAAAGACGGACAAGCACACATACTTTCGCCTTGAATAGGATTACGGCTAATAATTAAGTACAATCTCATCTGTGAAACGAAAAATCTCGAGGCGTGCCTCCTATGATATGCTTTTTATTAATCTCACTAAAATCAATTGTTCGCTCAAAAGCTCGAAAGCTTGCGCGACGGAGACGGCGAGTGCGCGGCCATTTTTGGATTGGTCGCCATTAGTGGCATTTCTATCTTGAGCTCCTCCGTGCTTCGGAAGGCACGTTAAGTCGTCGGTCCCGGGCTATTATCGATAGATGGCAGTCATTAGGCTATGTCAGATGCCTTTAGGCAGCCTGAAAAATCTGACAGTGTTGGCCACTAACACACCCGGGTCATGTTCCTGTGGCTCTGGTTTCCCTGTAAAAAGGGTTACGGAGGTCAGACGGCAGTCGCTCCATTGTAATAACCAGTTCCGCCAAATCAGGACCATGATTAATAGCGTACCCTGGGCTCTGAATAAGCTGAAGATGTAACCGGGAAACACGGTCGGACGAAGAAGACTAAAATCAATTGTTAAGTATTGGTATACGTTCAATAACTTTTATATAAATGACGCAATGTGTATAAAAACTTGCTGTACTCATTTGTCATAAATCATAATACTTTAGTATTTCTACTTTATGACTCAGAAATCTAATCTATTTATAGACGTCTTTTAAGACTTCGTCATGTTTTGTTAAAATCTTACGTCGCGTTTTTTTCAACTCGTTCAATTTATTATTTGAACATAGATTTCACAGCTTCCAACATTTTTGTTAATTGTTTTTTAAAAAAAGTATAAAAATTAATAAAAATAATTTTTATTTAAAATATATTAATATATGGAAGAACTGTAAGAAAACTACATTAAGTTAACAAATGTTAAAAATTACTATGTGACGCGAGATTAATTCAATATTAAACCGACTATATCCATTTATTTATTTAACTTCATTACATACAAATGTAAATTAAATTACATCAATGCTGTCAATTTAGTGCGTAACATTCAATTTCTGTTAACAATTCAATAACTTTGCGTCTCTTTCCCAGTCTATTCGCATTCACACTCTTGCCCTTATACTGGCACAAACAATGGGTTACATATTGTATTGTAAATTTGATAATTTACACTTTCCGTACATATTTATATTACTTATTTGTTTGTTTGCCATAACTTTTAAAACTTAAACTCATCATTGTATTTGTAAAAGTATTATATTATATATATTATAAATTATGTTATATAAATTAATAAAACTTCATTGCACAAACAAACAAACGTACAATAATATAAGAGATGCAACGGCGGACTTATTAATGTAGTATTTTGTAAATAGTACAATGGTGATAATTAATTGTCAGACATTGACTAGGTGTTCTCCGACACCGAAAATGGCCCGCATCCATTATCTTCTAACCACTTTATCTAATAAACCATTATATCAACTGAACTATTAGTGATCATTTCGTTCTATTCGCTCAATAAACTGGCGACAGATTCACATCAGCAACATTATTACAGTTCCATACTCGTATAAGCAAACATAGCCATGTAATGTAAAACAGATACGCAAATAGCGCGAAATATCGTTTTTCCAATTTCTTTAAACATCAATGCTAAAAGACAAATGAAACTCCTACCTATTTTTCAATCCTCCGTCCTTTTCTACCAATTTCTACCATTTTTTCGACTGGCAACACGGGGCTCTATCCAAAATACTGTCAGTCTCAAATTGGGCTTAATCAACGTTGTGGAACTTAAGTATTGCCCTGCCCTGGATTTCGGAATTGCAAAGTTTCCTCACCACCTCTTGCGCATCCTCTGCGGGGAACACGGAGTGGGGAGGGGGCTCAATCTGAAAAAAAAATACAAATAATTCTTGTATTTTTTTTTAACATAAAAAAAATAAGTTTCGTTAGGACCCGTTCATAAATGAAGGTAAAGCAAACTTCCCCCTTTTTCAATCAAATAAAGCTCTCGACAAAAAACGAATCAAGGAACACGTGTGCCAAGTTTCATTACGATCCGTTCAGAAATGCGACCTTCACCCCGGAACCAATAGACAGACATACATCCGGGCAAAAACAAAATTGGCCACTCTCGAAATGGAGACTTTCACTCGGTCAAATCCTTCGAGCAAAACGTCTTTCGGACCGGAAGGGAGCATTAGCGATATTTTACTATTCCAATAGATCTGGCGTTTTTTGGGGGGAAATATACACACAAGTAAAGTACTGCATACCTACATACAAAACTTATACTGTCACCTGACTGTAATGAGACACTGACACATAAAAATGAAACAAAACAGCAAATAATTTGTATACAGATTACACACACTTAATACATTGCATATGCCGATTAGTACTTTGACAGAGGGGAAGGCTGCGTATGGCTACTCACGCAATCTCAGTTCACTTCAACGATTTTCTCGGATTTTTTTCGATGAGTTTAAGCCAATTCAGAGTCGAAAAGTTTCGATAGATCGATTGCGTTCGATTGAACTTTTTCAATTGTATTTTTTTTGAAAAGGCCGAAACCATGGTAAGCCTTTGAAAAAAAATTGGAGAAAATCGGTGAATTCTGGTACGGAATTCTGGTATGGTACGAATTCCGTACCAGAATTCGGCCCCTGGTACGAAGCCGTGTTGCTCGAAGGTTAAAGTCGACCTTCCAGCCTATTGTTAGCAATTTTTTTATTGTACTAAGACTGGAGTTCTCCACTAAAACGACCGTTTATTCATATTAAACTGTCGTTAAAGTTTGCTGTCGTTTTATGTTGTTGAACTTGGGTCCTATAGTCAATTGTCTCCGCATTGCCATGAGTTGTATTGTATATTTATAGACATACAAACAAATTGTGTCAACTAGGGTCAAACGCATGGTTTGGTAAATGCCGAATGATGTTCTGAACGCACAACTATGACTTCATAACACTTGCGTGAACAATAATATTAATATTTGTGGCGGCATTAGAGCACAAAGAAAAAGAGTAAATACCTCGTGTGTGCATAAGTTTTGAGACGAACTAAAAGTTGCATAACTTTTTTTATAATAAACTTATATTTCAAAAAATTTCAGTAAACATTAAGTAGATAATAATCAACAATAAAATATAATTATTATTCAAAATAACCACCCCTGTTTTTAATACAGGCCCTTAGACGATTTGGCCAGTCATCAATGATGGCACGAATCTTTTCCAGCGAAATTGGCTTTGCTTCTCGGACAGGGGTTCGCTTCAGTGACTCCAAGTTTGGGTGGGACTTTCAGCAGGCCCTGAGCTCTAATTCAGTCTATAAAAAAATATCTAGCGGGTTGAGATGGGCTGGAGGAAGGCCATTCGTTCGCCACGATGAAGGCCGGGCACATTTGCCTTCAACGAAGCTTGGGTGGTTTTTGCCTTATGGGATGGCGCCGAGTCTTGCTGGAAAACTCAATCCTTGTTGTGAAATAAAGTATGTGACAGAGATTTCACAACAGGCTCTTAAATGTGACTTTGATAATTCTTGGCTTTCACCTTGACGGCTTGTTGGCATAAATGGAGCGGAGTGACACCTTCATACGAAACTCCCCACCATACCGTCACACTAGCCGAATTGTGAGTTTGCGAAACATTCCGTGCTGAAGCTGGTACATCCTTGCTACTTTTGGTATACACTTTATTGTTTTGTCGGTTAAACTTTTCTTCGACAGTAATGGTTTTCTCATCGGTGAAGAGTATCTTCCTCGCATCGTGTCTCCTTATCAGCATTGGACAACATTCGCGTCGCAATTTACGAAGGCGATCGTTTAAGATGTGAACTTTTCTGCGGCTATACGCCATATCCTTAAGATCATATTTCAGTATTCAGTTGAATGAAACGCGCGAAATTTTAGTCTGAAGCGCGAGTTTCTTCCGAGTGCGACATGGATTTCAGCAAAGTCGCTCTCGGATGATTTTGATGTTCGCAGGCGTCCTTACAGAGCGTGGCTGACCACTCCTTTGGCTATCTTGCAAAGAACTTGACTCCTTGTATCGTTTAATAGTGTAATACACGAAGTTACGGCTCACACTAAATTTTTTCACCTCACGGGAAATCTTTATTATTTTTTTCCCCACCTTAAATAGCGAAATCACGGCCGCACGTAATTCTTTTGTTTCCTCTATCACGACAAATTTTAAAAAGAAATTAATTAAAAATCAAAGAAATCAAAAGTTTACATTCCAAATTCAAAATTGGAAAAAGAAATAAATAGATGTCAGTAATATTTTATTTTATTTTTTAAGTACAAAATTTGTCTCAAAACTTATGAACACACGAGGTAAACAACAGGTGGCTCTAAAACCGTATTACTCTTACTCTACTACTGCTTACGTAATCCATCCCTGCACATATTATAAATGCGGAAGTGAGTTTGTATTTTTGTTTGTTTGTTACCTCTTCACGTCCTATCTACTGAAGCAATCTCCCTGAAATTTCGCATGCACATAGCTAGGAGTATTGAAAAGGATATAGGGTACCTTTCATCCCAGGAAAAAGTACTGTTCCCGAGGTATATTCATGAGGGCGAAAGCTGTTATCCTATACAATTAAACGAGTAATATCCATACTAATATTATAAATGCGAAAGTCTGTCTGTCTGTCACCTCTTCACGGCTAAACTGCTGGACCGATTGTGATGAAATTTGGTAGGGATGTAGTTAACGACCTGAGGTCAAACATAGGCTACTTTTGGGCGCGATATAACCGAGTCCCACGCGGGGCGAAGCCGCGGGGAACAGCTAGTTTGTATATGTATACAAATTTATTTGTACTCGTTTTCGAAAACGGCTCTAACGAATTCTTTCAAATTTTAAACATAAGTTCTCACATAGTCTAAAAGATAATCTAGCTAGGTTCCATGCCTGGGAAAATTCATTTTACCCATTTTTCGCGCAAAAAGATTTTCTCCACAAAACAAGCGAAGCTCGGTCGCCCGGGTACTTAATAATTTAAATGTGACAGTGAGTGTGTTTGTATGTTTGCCCGTCTTTCACGACGAAACGCAGCGACGGATTTGAATGAAATCTGGCAGGGGTAACTTGACCATGAAGAAGGAAATAGGCTTTTTGATCGCGATAACCGACATCCACGCGGACGAAACCACGGGCGGATATGACATTAACTCCTATTTCTAACGCTAAAGAGTAGTGCATCCATCGTAGTGTTCCGGTTTAAAGGGCTAAAGGGAATGAAATATTCGCCCTTGTGACACAGCACTATAGGCACTCTCCTAAATGAACTATAGTAAAGTATTCTATAATCTGTGATCACGTGGGACTGACCTCTCCGCTTGCGACGAGCGCGACCAGCTGCCGCAGCTGTTCGATGGAGCCATTGGGGACCACCACGATGTTGACGCCCATATCCTCGGCCTTCTTTGCGAACTTCGGCAGCAGTTTCTCACCGACATCTTCAGTAACAAGCACCATACCTCCCTGTCAAAAATATTATAAATTTATCACCATTTCGTGTAGGTGACGCGGTCAATTGACCACGCACACCTTGGTGTATGATGGCAGCCGGGACCAACGCCATAACGTGCTTTCCGAAGAACGGAATCATATAATTTTATTTCCCATTTCGAAGCCAGCTACGAAATCTGGCTACGAAATGGGACTTAGGGATTATTATCAGGTGATTCAAGCCTGCAATGTCCTAAACAAACTGAAAACGACAAATTATGTTTTTCATTAAAATCGAACCCACATACTCCCTGGTCGACCAGGCAAACGCCTTAACAACTTGGCCACGGAGGCAATTTACAATGATTTCGCTAGCATCCGAGCGTGGTATCCCCAGTTCTAACCTTCTTTACAGGGAAACTAATATCGGAATCTATAGAATCAGGAGATTCAGGCACAATCTAATAAATAATTAGTATTGACAAAGTTTGTCAAAGGTCAATCGAGCTGGTTTCCTAGTTGCGCGGTCGCCATTCGACCACCTTTCTGCCTTATCGGCCATAAGTTCTTCACGCTATAAATGTCATGACGTGATTCAGATTAATTTTTTCATATTTTGTTAAATTCAGTTTTTTCAAGTCGTATTGGCGACATAATATTTGCATGCCTGCATGCAGGGAAAATACATGTTCTATTCCATAATAATCAGACCTCTATTTACTGTATTTGCGTACAAATAAATGATTTATATGCCCACCACCACTGCCACTTCAAAGAGCTAATCCGCTGGGCTGCACCATCTACAGATAGTGATGAAAATGATGAGTCTCACCGGCGCCAGGCACTGCAGCGAGCGGTGCAAAGACCTGGAAGTGGTGCCGAAGTTCATGACGATGTCGACGGGCCCGCTGCATGCGTCTATAGTACGCTCAATCAACTGCTTCTCATAAAGATCCTCACTCCATTGCACCACCTTTATCCTGTTGAACAATAATTTGGAGAATGTATCGTGTGAATGAGGACACACACCAGCAGACGTATTCCCGTAGGTCAACCGCCTATCTCGATTCTCTCCTCTCGTAATGGCTACTTGTATCGCTATCGCCACATTTCGCTCCGCCTAACAAACAAAATGCTTTAATTTTTTTTTTTTGTTAGTGACAACGCATTCGACAATGTAAACAAAAAAGAAAAAAAAAATCAAGCGAAATGTGGCGATAGCAATACAGAATATCGAAATATACGATAGAGAGAAATATACGAGAATCGAGATAGGCGGTCGACATACTGGACACATTCAATTTGGGTCTTTTCAAAGCTAGAGTGAATAGGTTATTAATGTGCCAGCGAGCTCAATCTTAGACCACATCTGCATTTAACATCAGGTGAGATCGTGGTCAATCGCTGGACATCACTACATAGTATAAAACAGTCGCTTTCACTGTCCCTATGTCCCTTTGTATGCTTATATCTTTAAAACTACGCAACGGATTTTGATGCGGGTTTTTTAATAGATAGTGATTCAAGAGGAAGGTTTTTATGCCCATTCGAAGCCGGGCGAAAGTTATGAATATAAAAAAAAGGTTTTGGGCATGTAGTGAAGATGGATGTTATACTGGGAGAGTCGGTCAGAGTCAAGTCGGAGGAAGCGAAAATCTGTTTGTATGGACTTCAATATTTCGAAGTCTTGTGTGTTTTATGTGAAACTAGCGACCCGCCCCGGCTTCCCATGGGCGCATAAAAACTTTCTTCTTGATCAATCTATCTATTGAAAAATCTCATCTCAAACCGTTGCGTAGTTTTAAAGATTTAAGCATACATAGAGATATAGGGACAGAGAAAGCGACTTTGTTTTATACTATGTAGTGATAGTGATGTTACAAACAAACTTTTACATGTAGTTTATTGTCATTTAATTATTATTTTTATTCATCATTTCAGCCGCAGGCTGTCCACTGCTGGACATAGGCCTGCCCCATGGATTTCCAAAATGACCGGTTGGAAACACCTGTTGGCAGTGGACAGCTGGCGGCTGAAATGATGATGATGATTTTTATTCGTCACTGGATAAGTGATATTTGTACAACTTCCAGCGCCATCTTATTAAATCGATCTTCTGCCAAACCGTGTGCAAATATGGAACTCATCATTACCCGAAATAGTTAAAGTGCTCCCCAGTGTGAACTGCCAAACCGTGTTGTGCAAATATGGATAATGGAACCTATTATCCCAAACAGTTATAAATGCTCCCAGTGTGAACAGTTTTAAAAACAGACTAGACAAACATTTAAAAACTTTAAACCCACAAGTGCGGTGATTTACACTCATCAGCTTTAAGCTGCTAGTATATTAATTAAATAATATTAATATAAAAAATTTAAAAGTTCTTGTTGATAATGAATTAGTAAAACATATTTTATAGAAAAAAAAAATATTAGCTGACTGTTTCCTATTGGTCATGTTGGCTTTAGACAAAAGTAGACTAACTTACACTAAGCTTTTCATGTAGCCCACTGTCACTATATATGTACGTACATTAGTTACTATTTATTACCTTCCTACTTCCTACCTTCTTCCAGGGAGAAAAAGAAAAACATAGAATGTACCAGCTGCTTCTCTTCCCGCGCGAGCCGTAAAAGTCGTCTGAGGGAATCGCCGAATGGGGAAATCATGACATAGGCGATGCGGCTAGCAACCCATCACTATTGATTTCCTGTTTCAACTACCATTATGCTAAACGTGGCCTAAGGTCTTATGGCTCTAGGCTCTGTCTACCCCGTATGGGATAAAGACGTGATTATATGTATGTACTATTTATTACCATTGTCCGAATCCAATCTTAAGAGTATAAAAAACAGGATCTTCATTTAATATTATACTGTCAGCAAACAAAATATTTCGTTAGGTTTTGGATAAAACATTGATTACATATATATGTTGTTTTGTTAAGCAAATGACCTTGTACCACGACAGTGTTATCGTTGGAGATCGGAGATGAAATTGAACGCGGAATATCCATTGCTCGCTCGGAACCGGTATACATTATTTTCAGGGAGGCCACCGCAAGCACTGTACGTTGTAATCGTTTAACAAGCGTCAATACATGTACATAATAAGACTTGGCCCGGATGACGTATATGGTGACTAAGAGGCAAACAGAGTTCTGTATTCCCACCTCTTTCAGACTGTTTGTGGTTTACGCCAACAACAGCATTCCTAAGAACAGTTGACGTCAGGTGACCGGTTTTAAAAAGAAGACTATATCCATACTTCCATACTAATATTATAAATGCGAAAGTCTGTCTGTCTGTCACCTCTTCACGGCTAAACTGCTGGACCGATTGTGATGAAATTTGGTAGGGATGTTAACGACCCGAGGTCAAACATAGGCTACTTTTGGACGCGATATAACCGAGTACCACGCGGGGCGAAGCCGCGGGGAACAGCTAGTATATATATAAAATGAAGTCGTGTTAGTTACACAATTTATAACTCAAGAACGGCTGAACTGATTTGACTGAAAATTGGTGGGGAGGTAGTGGTAGCTTAGAACCAGGAAAAGGACATAGGGTACCTTTCATCGCGGGAGTAAGCACTGTTCTTGAGGGAAGTTCACGCGGGCGAAGCCGCGGGCAAAAGCTAGTTATTCTAATAAAAATAAATACTATTAATTGCATCACATCTTATTTTTACCTAAAACAGCTTTACTTAATACAGCTCCGTGGTCAAGTGGTTAAGGCGTTTGCCTGTATACCCGGGCGTCTCAAGTTCGATTCCCATGGGAATCATACTTTGTTCAGTTGGTTAGGACATTGCAGGCGTGAATCACCTGTCTGATAATAAAGATGATTCTGTGCTTTGGAGACTAGTTGTTGTAAAAACTCGATACCGGGAGTCTACATTTGCAAAATTTTGGCATACTTGGTAGACTGATATTCATGAGTCTAGGAATCGAGTTGTGCACGAGTCTATATTTCCAGTCAAGTAAGAATATTTATACCAGACTTCAGATTTTCACAACACCATTGGAGACTCGCGATTGGGGGATCTCTATCATTGGCTCCTATTACGGAGTTACGTAATACAAAAAACGCGGCATTCAAAACTAAATGCCGTTTTGCTATAAAGTATTACCTGTTGTATTTACCTACAATCTTAATTTTAATTTTTTCCTAAATATTTATTTCTATGGTTGTTTTTTTAAATTTTTTGCATGTTTAGCATGGGAAATAATTTAATTAATTTATTTTTGTTTGTTCCATTCTTCTGAACTGGTTTAAACATCCATACTAATCCATATCCATACTAATATTATAAATGTGAAAGTCTGTCTGTCTGTCACCTCTTCACGGCTAAACTGCTGGACCGATTGTGATGAAATTTGGTATGGATATAGTTATGCACTAGGAGTCAAACAGAGCCTACTTTCGGGCGCGATATAACCGAGGCGCACGCGGGCGGAGCCGCGGGCAACAGCTAGTGTATGTATGTATATATTCATATTTCAATGCTACATTAATTTTGTAGTCTGTACATTACACTTTCTACGAATCCAGGTGGCTAACCACCATCTAAAACCATGCAAGATCCAGTGAGTAAGGGAGATGTCGCCTTATATCATGTATCGCGCTGTCTCGCTTACTGACTGGATCTCGCATGGTTTTAAGAGACGGTGTAACCCCCTCAGGTTAATTTTTAAGTTCGATGATTAAAATATGCAAATATAACGTTACTCCTTGTAAAAATATCAATGAACATGATTTTATATACTTTTTATTTTTAGTTATTCATGTTATTGCGGAGTTAGCACCGAATCCAAAATAGGTGTTACCTTTGCCCACCCATTTGTTGTCAACACTAACAGATCGTGTTGTTATCGTCGACGTGGGCACATCAACAACTCAAGGATATCTTGATATCTGTTTTGTTTGATCTAAAAAGTGTGATTGGGTGATTTGTTTTGTTGACGACTAGATTTTGCCCGTTGCTTATATCAAAGATTCGAACATTTATTTGTGTGATTCTGACTACAACAGATGTTTTTTTTTTTAAATAAAACTTAATTTTTTTTTATATAATACTTTTACGGCCATGGAAACTAGTCCTTTAAGGCCTTTCTTGAATTTATTAATCTTCAGTCCTACTTAAGTCAGTCAAGACAAAAAGTCAAGTCAGTAGTCTAGTCCAGTCAAGTAAGTAAGTCTAGTCAGAGTCAGATGGCTAAGTGAAGCGGTGGAATTTCACTTAGCTATAACATGGAGATTTTGGTGACAAAGATAAAAAGTCACGTAATCGACACTGTACCACTTCCCAACACTCACGCTTGTTCCCGAACACTTTGCGAATAATAATCCACCAATATTATGCACAAATATTCGAAAAAACCTAAGTTTTGAAAATTAAATACAGCGCGGACATAGCGACAGTCTACTTTCCCTCCAAAAACTCATAAAACTTAAACTTAACTTTCGATTCGTGGTCCGTACTTTTTTTTATTTTCTTTTTATTTTATTATAGTGCTTATACTAGTTCCGTGCAATTAAATATAAAACTTACAGCTACGTCGTCAAAAATCCATACTAATATTATAAATGCGAAAGTCTGTCTGTCTGTCACCTCTTCACGGCTAAACTGCTGGACCGATTGTGATGAAATTTGGTAGGGATGTAGTTAACGACCTAAGGTCAAACATAGGATACTTTTGGGCGCGATATAACCGAGTCCCACGCGAGGCGAAGCCGCGGGGAACAGCTAGTTTAATATATATTTTTGTTTTTTTTCTGTTTGTCTTTTTTTGTATTTTTTTTTTGTTTGCAAGTGAAAAATTATAAAAACAAACTAAAACTAAGTTTATTAATATTATGCTATTACTGAAGTGGTAAATGTTGTCCTTTTTTTTTTGTCAAACTGCAACATTTTACATTTATCTTGTTAATGTATTTTTGTTAATTTTTTGCAATAAAGTTATTACAAATAAATACAAAAGATTTTAGGTATTACAGGTTCCATCATAGCAACTATTTGAGTATTGCAAAAAGAGGTAGATTTTTGCGATGAAAAGTAAGTTTGTTCAGACTCCAGACGAATTTTATTCAAAGGGTTATAATCCAAGGCAAATAACTATTTAGTAATCTGTGTCCAAGCATCCAATGTGGTCATAATTAGTAGCATTACTATCATGAGCTCCTCCGTGCTTCGGAAGGCACGTTAAGCTCTTGGTCCCGACCATTATCGAAAAATGGTAGACGTTAGGCTATGTATAAAAGAAAAGCCGTCCTGAAAAATCTGACATTGTTGGCCACTAACACTCCTTGACCACGTTCCTATTGGCCCGGTTTCCCTGTAAAAAGGGTTACGGAGGTCAGACGACAGTCGCTCCATTGTAATAACCAGTACAGCCAAATCAGGACCATGGTTACAAGCATTCTGATATGACTCTGCATAGTTTCTAAAGCGTCAGCTAAATATACGACCAGGAAACACACTCATCATCATCATTTCGAGTAGGTGTCCAGTCAATCGACCATGCACACCCTGGTGTCAGAGTTCTTCGGAACCGCCTCTCGGCCTCTGACGTGGTTCCTTTAACGACTACCAGATGGCAGACGGGACCAACGGCTTAACGTGCCTTCAGAAGCACGAAATCATCTTTATTATTAGACAATCAGGCGATTCAAGCCTGAAATGTCCCAACGAAACTGGAAACAACTAAACAAAGTATGCTTCCCGTGGGAATCGAACCCACGACCCCCGGGTCTACAGGCAAACGCCTTAACCACTGGACCACGGAGACAGTTTAACAACACACTTAGACGTAGAAATGAAAAACAAACGTCGTGTCGTATCAAGAAATAAAGAAACTAGTAAATGATAGACAAAAATGGAAGGAACTTCACCGACAAGAGCCTAGAATCTATATAAGATGATTGAAAAAATTTACTTACTCGTCACTCTCTTTCGCCAGCACGAATCCCTCGTCTTTCAGGCTGGCTACGGACACCCTGATGCGGTCAGTGTAGGCGCCATGCTTGAAGTAGTTGGTAGCGACCCTCAACGCCCACAGCGCTAGGCCTCCGGTGCCCACGATCAGAACTGTGGCCGTGTCTTTGTGGTTCGGACCTTGTGAATATAAATTATTCGTCAATTACTACATAGTATAAAACAAAGTCGCTTTCTGTCCCTATATCCCTTTGTATGCTTAAATCTTTAAATCTACCCAACGGATTTTGATGCGGTTTTTTTTAATAGATAGAGTGATTCAAGAGGAAGGTATTTATGCCAGTGCGAAGCCGGGGCGGGTCGCAACTTCTGAACACGAGGAGTATGTAGGCAAGTTTGGGCTGGGTACGCGAAACGAGAGAGGACATTACATTGGTAAACTACCTTAAGGTGATACCTCGGTGAACACTAGCGCCACCGTCGTTTAAAAATCATTACTTACTGAAAACACAAGTTATCAAAATCCTTCTGCTGTAATTATGGTTCTGGATCTGAAGTTAAATTTAATCATATTCAGTTATTAAATAATAGTTCCATATAGTTACAAATTGCAAAACTGCTAAAAGTGGCCGTTTTAAGCAATAATGCAATTTGTAACTATAGGGAATTATAATTTAATATGTTTAAAATTAATTTCAGATCCAGAACCTTAATTACAGCAGAGGGATTTTTGATAACTTGTGTTTTCAGTGAGTAATGATTTTTAAATGACGGTGGCGCTAGTGTTCACCGAGGTATCACCTTAACCAACAAAAACTCTTTGCAATGAACACGTTTTTTCCTAAAAAAAAACAACATCGGCTGTGGAAATGGGTAAGAGGGGATAGCAATGACATATAATTACAAAGACATATATGTATTTGTTATTATTGGCCTGGGTGTTTCATGTTTCTCTTATAGAGGTATTATAAGAGAAACATCCAACACCCAGGCCAATCAGAAAAATATAATTTTTCATCTTGACCTGACCGGAGATCAAATGCGAGACCTCCCGAGTAGCGGGCAAGTTAACCATTACGCCACGGTATCAAGGGTCGTAAAAAATAAACAAGGGACACAAATAATTACCTTCAAGAATTCCCTTTAAGCATTCGCTGGCCGTGTACACTGTGTTCATAGCCAAAAGCGCTCCAGTTGGCAGCATGGCAGCTACGCTCAACGGCAAATTATCCGGCACAGGCACCAAGCACTTGAAGTCAGGCACGACAATGTAGTCCGCATACCCGTGGGGCACTCCCTCGTATGGATACAATACGATCCGTGTCCCTTCTTTTATCCCATTGGTTCGTTCAGCAGCTTTCCCAATAGCGTCTACCACTCCGGCGACTTCATATCCTGGGAATAAAGCACCGTCGCGTAATCCTATGTGCGCTGGTGTCGATGTATGGATACCGAAGCCCTCCATCTCTCCCGAAAGGCTCCCGACGGAGGAGACAGAAGATGTGCTGCACACAGATGCTGATCGGGTCCTGCTAGCCCGGTAGCAAGCCCCGGCGTAGACCACACGAATCCTGGCGCCGTATAGAGGGACTTCCGGGACCGGCACGTCGAAACTGAAGACGCATTCCTTCAGAGTCGACCCGGGGGACTCTATGGACACTTGTCTGCACAGCTTGGACATTTTCGATCAACTGCAAAGAAAACATAGATCAATATTTTACGGGGTTTTATTGAACATGCACTGTTTGTATATTAGGGTCAAATAAAAATAAATTTTGCTCCACTTCCCCTTGTCTTACAGTTGTTGGTTTGATAAAAAAAATATGGTGCACCAAGAATCGGCTCCCAACGAGAGAACTCCTCAGCCGTTAGCAGCGCTAATATGGAATTTTTTACACATGGCTTCATTCTTCTGATGGCAATGCATCGTTATGACCACTATGACCTAATGGTGCACCCGGGGTGAGCTTTCAACGACGGAACTCCTCAACAGTTAACTGCACATAATTTTTAATTTGTTTTACGCATTTAATGCATCTTTATCTCCCTGCCACCAATAAAACGTGTGCCAAAAATGATTTTTTTGTTAAAAAAATACGTTAAATATAAAGTACGACGTTATAATAAAAAATATGACGTTACATTAATCGTATGAATGATACTATCAGCGATGGCTATATCGGATGTTGATAAATATTATTGACAAGCTGTTCAGCGGTTTTACTCTCCCTTGGTGTGAGATACTAAACCCTAACCTTCCTTAACAATCAGGCTATCGTATGCAGAAATAATTTTTCAAATCCGTCCAGTGTTTCTAAAGTTATAAGCGTTCAAATAAACACACAAACAAACAATTCTGCTTTATTAAATTCGTGTTATAAATATGATTGATTGATTGGGTTTTAATTTTATGCTAATTGCGCGATAACAACGATCATTACAAGCTGTCGTGACTATCTCTTTTGTACTAAATCATTACATCAGTATAAAAAAAAACACAATTTTAATTAAAAATGGCGGATTTAGCGCCAATTTTGTGTCGTCAAAATTTCTCTCTCCATAACCTAACAATTACATAGTAGGTAGCTATTTTAAAATGTGACTTATGTGTGTTTAGCTATGTTTGAATGAATCTTGGGAAGTGAAACTCCATAAGGAAGAGTCGTTTAATTACTTAAAATTAATTCATTTATAAATAAACTAGCGACCCACCCCAGCTTCGCAGGGGCATAAAAACCTTCCTCTTAAATCACTCTATCTATTAAAAAAACCCTATCAAAATCCGTTGCGTAGTTTTAATGATGCATACATAGGGACAGACAAAGCGACTTTGTTTTACACTATGTAGTGATAGTGATGATGAATTTACTTACTTCTTTTTTATTTCTAAAACAAATTAAGTAGAATCAACACTTTTGATTAAATTCGCATGTCATGACGCCCCCAGATAATAGTACTAACGTAGTACACGACTGACGGTTAATTAGAATGACACTTTGACGCTATCGCAA
Organism: Apomyelois bistriatella; assembly: GCA_947044815.1. Classification (NCBI taxonomy): domain Eukaryota; kingdom Metazoa; phylum Arthropoda; class Insecta; order Lepidoptera; family Pyralidae; genus Apomyelois; species Apomyelois bistriatella. The sequence goes on along the minus strand of OX345687.1, from coordinate 16,078,485 downwards.
TGTGCCATTGTCGCATGTTATTGTTTTCAACATTACACTAATGTGGTTGATACTAATGTTGTGGTCTAAATATAGCCACGAGCATTACATGTGCCCGTGAACGATAACGTCTATTACCAACGGAGAACTGATGACTTACTAACATCTCTAATAACCATGTAAGAACGAGTAAGCGCGACAGCGTAATACATGATGTAAGGCGTCATCTCTCAAATCTAACATACTCTTAACCACCTTCTGAGGCACCAAGGAGTTCAATAAATGTCACTAATGGTGGCTTACCACCATCTCATAAAACCATTCAAGATCCAGTGAGTCTGCGCTGTCTCGCTATGGAACTTCATGGTTTTAAGAGACGGTAGTGACCTGACGACGAATCTAAGCTAGACCACGCTCGCGGTCGCTTCACACGAGCTATAGTTACGAGCACGCATGTCCCGCTAGGCTAAGGAACTCTTCACACTTATAGATCAAGACTTATAGTTTGTCGAGCTAATCAAATATTAGCTATTACTCATCATAGATAATTCATTGTTGTAATCTTTTTCAATTTTTTAATCTATGGAAAAACTTATTCTACGAAACAAATGTATACATTTTTTTTTTCGTTAGGGTATCGTTTACATAACTGTACCGTATGGAGGAGAGTGGTAAACTTTTGATAAACAAAATACGGCAAGACGATACAAATAGACTAGAAAAGTCCAAACCAGGTGATATGAAATGCATATTTTAGAACTGCATACAAATGTGCACGCGGCGCATGCGTGCGCATTTGTGTGCATTGTAAACATGCAAGTCTCGTTTCCAAGGTCCCCTTTGTCCTGCCTTGGCCGGGTCAAGGGTAAAAAACAAGACAATTCTCGAAAGTCTGGTAGTACGCGCGAATTTGTAACGTTAACGCACGTTAAGCAACCCTTAGGCTTAGATGTGACTTAGATTGGTCGCCACAAGTGGCTCGTTCATGAACTCCTCCATGTTTCGGATGGCATGTTTAGAAGTTAGTCCAGGCTGCTATCGCTAGATGGTAGTTGGTAGATCTGTGCTTGAGACAGGTTTAACTGCCTCTGTGGGCCAGTGATTAATGCGTTGGTTAAGCTATGCAGACCCTGGTGGTCGTGAGTTCGATTCTCCCGGGAAGCATACTTTGTTTAGTTGTTTCCGGTTTAATTAGGACATTGTAGGCTTGAATCACAGATTGTCTAATAATAACATGATTCTGTGCTTTGAAAGGCACTTCTTACAGTCGTTGGTACGTAGTAATATTATAAATTCTGTGCTTTTGGTCCCGGCTGTCAAGTCGGTAAAGAAACCATGTTAGAGGCCCAGAGACGGTTCCGGTGACCTCTGCAACATCTCATCATTGGCGGCATAAGAGGCAACTATATTTACCTAGCTATTGCATGCGGCTCAGCCCGTGTGTGCAAGCCCAAAAGTAGCCTTGTTTGACCCTTGGTCCTAAACTATATTCATACCAAATTTCATCAAAATCCGTACAACGGTTTAGTTGTGAAAGTATTACAGACAAACTGACTTTTGCATTTTAATATTAAGTATGGATTTAGAAGTCAGATATGCGTAGAAATCGAAGCATATGAAGACTTTCTACAGAGTGCACGGAATCAGTGTAAAGATGTACTATTTAAATACTATACAACACAACAAACCCTGACATTCACTACATTCTAAAGCAGTGGATGCACTGCTTTAATTAAAAAAAAGAGCTCATTTTTGTGTCCAAATTAGGTGTGCAATTGGGATCAACCTCATGATTATCAGCTATCTACAACCCACTGCTGGGCATAAGCCTTCCTCTGTCTATGCCATGCATAGACTGTGATAGTGGTGATATAATGACATTAAACTGAAGATCGTTGTTTGACAATAAACATATACTTTAGGCATAGGGGGTTGCCTAATGGTGGCCACTCCTGTGGTATGATGCTCTTAAGTACTGTAAGCATTTCAATGTTTAATTAATAAAGGTTTTTTAAGAATTTTAATTTAAAATCTGGGAAGGAAAGTTTGATAATATTTTTAAAAAAGAAAAATGGAATATATATTGAAATTATTGTTGGTGTTACACTGCTTTTGTGACATAAACAATAAGTAAATCCATACTAATATTATAAATGCGAAAGTCTGTCTGTCACCTCTTCACGGCTAATCTGCTGGACCAATTGTGATGAAATTTGGTATGGATATAGTTATGCACTAGGAGTCAAACATAGCCTACTTTCGGGCGCGATATAAACGAGGTACACGCGGGCGGAGCCGCGGGCAACGGCTAGTAATATATAAACAAAATAATAAATAAACAAAAATTACCTTGCAAACAATAACAGTGGTGTATGAGGTATGATGTGAAGGCACAAAATCACTATATATCAAGCACGTCAGGTCAGTACGGAAGGCGCTGCGTATCTAATTTGAGTCTATAGATAGGGAGCAAGGCACTGGATGATAAACACACTAAGTTGTTTAAGTTTTTCGAATACTTTGCGCGAATCGACAATATCGGCCGACGACCGCGATCACACGGTCGGGGAGTGACATCCCATCACCATAGGGCTGCATGCTTAGCCAAATTATATAAACAGCAACCAGCATGACCTTCCCGCTGGGGAAGGTCAAACCGTATAAATACTTAACAAAAAATACGACCACATGTGAATGAGAGCCATTACACAGCAACTAAAAATACAAAAAATATTTTTAGAATAAGTACTAGCGCACTAATATCTCGACACATAAAATGAAATGTACATACAATCAATACAATCAAGTTTTATTTTTTGAAATGTTTTATTTAACGATACGGAGATACTACATTAAATTTGCTATATTTACCTTTATTAATTACACTTGTACACTTGTAGCGACTTCAACAACGAATAGTGCTAGAATATAATGTTTTAAATTGAAAAATTACGTTTTTATTTACAAGGACAAAAGCAATTTTTGTTAGCTGTCAACAAAGACCAAAGATAAAATCTGTCAATGTCAGAAAACAGAAAAACTTGAAGTGTTCCATTACAAGCTATAAAAAAACTAATACAAAACGGGATTTAAATCTTATGCAAAATACAGAACAACACTGAAAATGAACTGCGTACAAAGAATTTTTATAACATGGCAACAAAATACTTTGCTGAAGACATTGACTAGTGGCATACCATGGCTTTGCTTGACTCGGTTACTTTATTTCACGCAAGCATGACCAAAAAGAGTGTAATTTTGGCACCGCATGTTCTTGCTTCTTTCTTCTTATAGTTAAGTTTTGTTTTCTCCTCTTTCCGGTTATTGTAAATAATAATAATCCTATCCTAGCGGATTTATTACGATTACGACGAAACTAACGTTCTAGCCGTATTATTTTTGGGTCGGCTTGGCGTCTTTTCGTTTATTTGTTATTTCCAAATTTTTAAACAAGAGTTGTCAAAATCTTATGCTTAGCATAGTACAGCTATATCGCTTACCGTGTACCGTTATGATCGCGTTCTAAATAAATATTTTTTGGTGAGCCATATAGTAAAGTTTTTCTATAAACTACCTATATGCTAATTTAGGTATTATATTATTATAAAGCGTAGTCCGAAATCTCTTTCTTTCTTACTGACATGAATGAATGAATGAATAAACACTTTATTGCACCATTTACAAAAATATATAATTTAGTACAATCATAAATCACTTTATATTAGGATAGAAAAGTTAATGATATCATTTTGTTCATTTTTTTCTGTAAATAGCTTGTGCACTATAATCTGTGAAGTACGAGTATGTATGTATGTATGTATGTATTTATGACATTCGTATGACATAAAAAAACTAAAAAAAATATTTCATATTTTACAGCCCTGTCTGTCGTATTTTTGGCAACACAGGTCGGCGTGGGTTTTGGTGATATGTGTTAGCGTGGGTAGTACCTATTGTTAATTATTTACTTACAATTTAAACAATAAAAAGTGCACTAAAAACACAATTACGCAAACATAACGCAGTATGGGTGAGTTTGAAGTTTATATATTGCATAATAGCGCGACGCGAAGTTTGCATTTTTATTGATTGATGTCATTTCATTGGGATGGTCTCATACATAGTTGATAGAAATGAATATTTTTGTTGTATTTGTGCAGCTGCAGAAGTGAAATTGTAATGTTTTGTCGGACTGTTGCGTGGTTAAGATGACAAGCGATGGTGCTCTGTTTATGTGATTTGTTTAGTGTGTTATGCATGACGCGCGTACCTACTACGCGTATACTAGCTTTGCGGTGGTCTTATTCAAGTCCTGAATTTCCATGCAGGTGCATGATGCACCGCCAGTAATATTATTACGCACTAGCTGAGACATGGCGTCACATAAGGTATCTTGCGAATTTAAGGTACTTTGGTACATAAAAACAAAGTGAAGATGTAATGATAGCCCTTTGTTTTTATGTTCCTAAGTAATTGATTGAATCTAAAATTGAACGGTCTCTAGTGATTTTCATTGAAATTTAGTAGGTATGTGTTATTCTTTTTAAATTTCTGAATTCCTCAATGAAATTGGAAGTGTTTTATATAGAAATAATTTTGTTATATAATAATATTTTAATTAAAAAAAAAGTATCTAATTAGGTCCCAGATAAAGTGTGTAAGTACCTGTCCATAAATAAAGTGTTTTTGCAAAATGTAGTAAACAACAAGTGTAGATAAAAATATTTAACGAAAACAAACTAGAAATTTGTGATTAAAACTAGATTGCATTGCCTTGTAAAAGGTAAAATTTTAAGGTTATAAATAGTTCTTACTGCGCCAGTTAAATCATTAATTAAAAAAGTACATATGGACTAATCACACAGATCTAGCCAGCAGTAAAGTAAGTTTTAAGCTTATATATTGTGATACTTACTTAAAAATACTATATTTAATTAGAAAAATACACATACTGTTTCCATTAGCATATCAGTTTTTTTATTAAATATCTTTTCTTATCAATTATGTGCGAAAACTATAGCCCTACCTACACTGCTTGTTTTCCTTTGTAATAAATATAGATAAACGATCAAGACCTAGAACAGTTTGAGAAAGCCCATTTTGCAAATTTTCCTGACTGTAAATTGAATCCAGAACCTCCAGTTTAGTGGACTAGTGTCTTAACCATAACAGAGGTCTTCAGACATAAAAAACTGACTTAAACATTTTTATTTTGCAAAGCGATATATATAGCTTTGAATAAACATTTTACTTATTAATTTTAAGAAAATCTTTGTCAAATTGTGAATTTTTTTTTGATTTTGTTACAAATGTGTTATCAGAAATGTGACTTTATAAAGTCTAGCCTTAAATTCCCAAGTGAACAAATTCAAAATTTTGGAAATCAATGACTGGTTTATGTCCAGTAGTAGACATCTTGATGATGTGAATTAAGAATATAATTTGTTGTGTTAATTTTAGTATAAGCGAATAGTTGTTAATTTTATGTTGTTGCTTTTCTTAATATTCTGCGGGCACATAACTATGTGTCTAAAAATAAAAATGCACTAGATATCTATGTTTCTGGATACTGTAAATGGCAAGAAAGGGGCATAGAGACATCAATTTCCATAAAGCCATTTTCTTAGGTGGCAGTTGCCATAAGCATTTTTAATAAGAGGCTTAGATCAGACTGAAAGTAGTACATTTTATTCACTCGTCCCTTTTCTAGTTAATCTGGGGTCAGGCCTCTTTCTAATAGTGCGTCAGGATAACTGTCCTGTCTTTAATGTTTCATATTGGTTTACACACAAACATATAAAAAAAAACCTTCAAAAAAAAAATAGATTATGTATAAAAATAAGTTAACTATTTGTGTAGCCGCATGCGCCAAGGCTAGGGATACATGGAAGGTTAGCGGGAAGACTTTTGCCCAGCTGTGTGACATAAATTGCTAAAAAATAAAAAATGGACCTTTATGCACAGCAATGGAACACTTGAGGCCACTTAAAGTGTACCATGATCAATGCATAAAGCATAGTATCTAGTAAGTGGTTGCCAGCTGCTGCTTCTCTTCCCGCGCAAGCCGTAAAAGTCGTCTGAGGGAATCGCCGAATGGGGAAATCATGACATAGGCGATGCGGCTAGCAACCCTTATGCTAATATAATTATGCTAAACGTGGCCTAAGGTCTTATGGCCCTAGGTTCTGTCTACCCCGCATGGGATAAAGACGTGATTATATGTATGTATGTATGGTTGCCATAGCCTATTGTTGATCAATTATGTTACTTACTTTGAGTCAATTGCAATCTTGTAGTCATTACTGCAGTAGCAAATTGTTTATTTAAGTTAATTTTACAACTTGTTGCCAAGCGAATTGTTTTTTCTATGTACATTTGGAAACCCTTTTTTAACAATTGAAATTAAGGTAAATTTGATTTTGATCATTTTGAAATTTTCTTGGCAAGAGACAATCTATCATAAAGACTTCAGGTTTATTAAAATGTTTGATAAGAAGTATATTTAAACAACAATGTATTAATTATGTCATCCTTTTTAGTTGAGGAATTGAAATCGGTTTCGTTTTTTAGGCAAAAACAATTATACTTATTATTATAGTCAAAGTTAAAAAATTAAACCTTAAGTTTATAAATTTCTTCACTGGAATGTTAAGCTATGTATTAACCTGTCGTATAAACATATAAATAAAAAGCTCAGCGTTTCATTTTTTTTTAATTTTGTCAATTGAATGGAATGAAAGATTAACATTTTACAAGTGTCTCCTTCTTTGTCCACCCCTTATCCCAGTTCATCAGGGATTGGGTCTCCATAACATTGTACAAGTGCACAACAAAGGAATATCCTACATCAAAGCTTTCTTGTATGTAAATTATGTATAGTGTTTTCAGCGCAATCTACTCAATCCCATCCTATGTATTATTGATTGTATGTTTTTAGGTTACAGAATTTCCATCCATTTTTTTCCACCATGTTGTAGGTAAACAGGCATACGGCCCAGCTGCTGGGAAGCGGTTACCGTAGCCTATGTACGCCTGCAATATCAGGAATTCCACATGCGCGTTTCCGACCATTGAGAAATGTGTTTACTCCCTTGGTTTTGAAAACCTTGTTTATGAAATTTAATAGATAGATTCAGGTAGAATCCAAAACTTACATGTTATTTTATATTTTGCAGTAATCGGTGCGCCTGAGCAAGAAACAAAGTTACCATAGCTGTACAAATAAGGAGGTACGTGCAAAAATTTTTAATGCATAGTCTTCATCATTATAGCCCTTGTTATTATCATGATGAAGAATTCAGCAGTTTACTGCAGGACTAGGCCTCCCAAAGATTTGTACTTTGACCAAGTGAAAAGTTCCTGCAACCTTAAGAAGCTCCGACGAGTATATGTTTGTGTCAGTCCAGAATGGCATCTACATATTCCCTCATAAAATATTTGCCATAAACAATTTAACACATTATCTACGTACACTGCTCTGAGTAAATAACACATTTGCTGCTTTCAGTGTAGATAACAAACAACAATTGAACTGCTTAAGCGATTCACGTAGGTTTGGTCAAAAAGTCTGATTGTCGATGGCGCTGCTATGTTTGATAAACTGCGGGTAACTCCACGGGATGCAGTTAGTTCTTCAAAAAGTATTAGGATGTATTAATTCAAATGAATTATAATGTAAGCAAGTGGGGCCAGCCAACGGAAGATAACCAAATCAGTGTATTGACCGGCAAATGGACTGACACTCCATCCGTCTCACATTATGCCTGTTATTTTACTTTATCGTGGCCAGTGGTGAAAGAATTGTCTCTGAAACACCAAGACTAATTTTGTTTCATTTGTAAGAATCAGCGAGGGTCGCATAAGGTATTTTGTGGCGTAGCTCGCATGTAGATACCGAACGGATTGATCGTATGGCGCACCCTAGACGCTCATGCGCGCATGATGGAAAACCATCAAACAAAGGGATGGTATTCGAAAGGAAAGGAATTCAATCAACTGATTTCCAAACAAATCATCGCAAAATTCTTGATATAAATAAAAAAAAATTAAAATGATTTGTTTGGAAATCAGTCGATTCAATTCACCTTTCGAGTACCATCCCTTTGTTTGATGGTTTTCCATCATGCACGCATGAGCGTCTAGGGTGCGCCTATCGAGATTCATTTGAGCCAAAGACTCGTATGATCCGAGTGATAAATGAAGTATCGTTGCTAAAGATACGAATCAGTAGATCAATATGAAGAAACGGCTCACTGAGTTGTTTCAGTAGAGTTACACAGCACTATCCTAATAATATTTTAAACGCGAAAGTATATAAGAATGTATCGATGTTTGTTACTCTTTTACAGGAAAACGGCAAAATCAATTTGGTTGAAATTTGGAACGGACATTGCTAGACCCTGGAACAACACATAGGCTATATTTTATCCCGGAATTCCCGCGGGAGCCCCGGGCAACATCTAGTTACATAAATGTGCATTCCAGTTCGAGCCCAGCCGCCAGCATGTCGCAGCAGTACAGCCTGCGTTGGAACAACCATCAGCCGAACTTCATCTCCACGTTCACCACGCTGCTAACCACGCGCACCCTGGTGGACGTCACGCTAGCGGCTGAGGGGAAGCAGCTCCAGGCGCATAAGATTGTACTGTCGGCTTGCAGCACCTACTTTCAGGTTTGAACTTTTTCTTCTGTTCTAAATTCGTCTCTATGTGCACTATGTTGCTGACCACGCGTACCCTGGTGGACGTAACGCGAGTGGCTGAGGGGAAGCTGAATCCGGGTACTCTTATTATTATGTTATGGTGGAAGACATCTTTAAGCTTATTTTGTATTCTACTTTCTATTAACATATTAGTGGCCGCGAGGCGGTTTCAAAAACTCAAGCGCCAGGTACTGTACGGTCGAATGAGCTTGCATCTGACATACTAAGAAACTCTCTTTTTGTTATTTATTTATATCATTTATGGATTTACAGTTTTTCACCAACATTGACTCCGTTGTTCAGTGGTTAAGGCGTTTGCCTGTAGACACGGGGATCGCGGGTTCGATTCCCACAAGAAGCATACATTTTTTAGTTGTTTCCAGTTTGGTTAGGACATTGCAGGCTTGAATCACCTGATTGTCTGATAATAAAGATGATTCTGTGCTTCGGAATGCATGCAATGCAACCACTTCAGAGGCCGAGACGCGGTTCCGAAGAACTCTGACACCAGGATGTGCATGGTCGATTGACCATGGCACCTACACTAAATGATGATTATGACCAAATTATCTGCATGCTAGTCAGATGTGGTGTGGCAAGGATTGGTGGCGCTAAGGAGTCTAATAATCCTTACTTCTCTTGCAGGCACTTTTTGTGGACAACCCATCACGGCACCCCATTGTCATACTAAAGGATGTCACCTTCGCAGACCTCAGGACGATGGTGGACTTTATGTACTATGGCGAAGTGAACGTCACAGAGGAACAGTTACCACAGGTAAAAAAAAAACTCTTCTTTGCTCATGTCTGCCCTCTTCTTAGAAGCAGTCTATGTTCTGCCCAGGGATGTTGCGGATCCCGATTTTTTCACATCCGCGGATGCGAATGCGGATGCGGATTTTAAGAGGCTCACATCCGCGGATGCGGATGCGGATGTTTTAGATCCTATATAAATATAGTACATAAAATTAAATTAACAATTAAAACAATGACAAATTATTATAATCATTTTTATTAATGTATTACAAACTTTTAACAAGCAAGTCCTTTAAAACTAACAGAACTCATGAATGCACTAAATAATATTAAATATGATATTATTGGACTGTCAGAAGTGAGAAGAATGGGTAGCGGCATCGATGAGTACAATGAATTTATACTATGCTATTATGGGGAAACGAAAGGACACTTCGGGGTCGGTTTCAATATTAAAAAGGAACTAAAACCGTGCATCAAAAGCTTCAGAGGACTTTCGGAACGAGTAGCTCTCTTAGAAGTCGAGATAAATAACATTACAATTTCTATTTTTCAAGTGTATGCACCCACTGAACAATCTCAGCAATTGGAAATTGATAAATTCTATGGTACTCTACATGAAGCTCATAAAATAGTAAGCCAAAATATTATAGTCATGGGCGATTTTAATGCTAAAGTAGGAAAGACAAATAACGAAAAATGCAAACTTATTGGAAAATTCGGATATGGAAGGAGAAGCCCGAGAGGAGAAAAATTAATAAATTATGCCCAAGAACATAACCTACATATTATGAATACCTTTTTTAAGAAAAAGCCAAATCAGAAGTGGACATGGATAACTCCTGATAAGAAAAATAAAAATGAAATAGACTATATACTTACAAACTTTCCTAGCCGATTCCAAGACGTGCACGTCTTAAACAAAGTTATGTTCCCATTAGACCATAGATTCGTCTGATCCAAAATTCAACTTACATCAATAAAGAGAAGCCGCACAAAATATAAAAGCTCCATCAACACACTCACAAGTCCTAGAAAAATAAGTCTCTACCTTGACAAACTTAAGAAAAACCTTCAAGTAATAGATTTAGAAAATAGGTGGTCGGCACAGACTTTATACAACAAATTGGAGAAATGTATACAAGATAGCATGAAGATTGAAAACACGGAAAGTAAAATAAAAGAGAAAATTCTCACCAATGAAACACTTGATCTGATCAGACAACGTCATAACTTCAAAGTATCAAGCACAAAACATCCGAAGATAAAAGAAAACTAAGCAAAATTTATAAAGAAACAAATAAAAGGATTAGGAAAGACTACAACTACTATAGATCAAAAATAATAGAAAAACATCTTAAAATAAGTGGAAGTTGCAAACGAGCATTTAGAGAACTGCGTACACACAAAACATGGATACAAAGCCTTGCAAATAACTCTACATGCACAAATAATAGAGACAACATCCTAGAAATAGCAACAAATTTCTATAAAGATCTCTATGACGAAAAAATTCGACACAAAGATCAAGAATATATAAAATTCCACTCTTATAATAAAGAACCAATAAATGACTGGTATGAGGAAGAAATAGAGCAACAAATTAAAAAACTAAAACCAGAAAAGAGTCCAGGTCCAGACGGCATACCAAATGAAGCAGTAAAAATAGCTTCTATTTTTCTGGTGCCCATAATTACAACTTTATTTAATATTATACAAAAAGAACAAAGAGTTCCTGAACAATGGACCAAGTCAAATATTATTCTATTATACAAGAAGGGTAACCCGAAAGATATAAGCAACTACCGACCGATAAGCCTACTGCCGTGCCTATATAAATTGTTTTCATCCTGTTTACTTAGCCGAATAATTGAAAAAATTGACAATAACCAGCCAGTCGAACAGGCCGGCTTCCGAAAAGGCTACTCTACTGTCGATCATATCCAAGTACTAGACAACATAATAGAGAAATATAAAGAATTCCGAAAGCCTCTCTACATAGCTTTTATAGATTACCAAAAAGCATTCGATTCCATTTCACATACTTCTATCTGGGAAGCACTACGAGAAAACGAAATAAACGAAACATATTGCAATATAATAAAATACATTTACAGGAATAGTGTAAGTAGAGTCAGTCTGGAGTCAATCGGTCGAGAAATCAAAATTAAAAGAGGAGTAAAACAGGGCGACCCCATGTCTCCTACGCTTTTTATAGCTATACTTGAAATGTTGTTTAGAAAACTTGACTGGAAAGGTCTCGGATTGAAAATAACAAATAAATATCTAAGCCATTTGCGGTTTGCTGATGATATAATAGTATTTTCAGAATCAAGTCAACAATTACAGCAAATGTTGCAAACTCTTTGCAAACAGCAAAGCGCAGACGTTGGGCTAGAAATGAACATACATAAGTCAAGTCTAAACTAATGACCAACTCTTTAAAAACACCTATCCAAATTGGAAATACAACACTATGCTATGTGGATACTTATACACAAATAAAACAAATATCGTTTTGCCAAAATAGCAATGAAGAAGAAATTTCTCGAAGAATAAATTTAGCATGGCAGAAATTCTGGTCACTCAAGGAAATACTCAAAGGAGATCTCTCTCTTACCCTAAAATAGAAAGTGATAGATAGTGCCGTTCTTCCTTGTCTTACTCACAAACTTAGGTTTACACAAAAAAAGTGAATGAAAAAATAAGAATATGTCAATATGCAATGGAAAGATCAATTTTAAAGATACGGAGAATAAACAAAATACGAAACAGCACAATCAGAAAAGAAACAAAAATAAAAGATTTCTTACACCATGCTATGAAATTAAAATGGAAATGGGCAGGACATATGGCTAGAACAGAGGACGCAAGATGGACAAAACAAATTGTAATGTGGGAGGGACCTAAAGGAAAAAGAAGACCAGGAAAACCACAAAGAAGATGGTTCGATGACATAAAGGGAACAGCAGGAGAAAATTGGCATGCCCAGGCGAAAGATAGAAAGAAATGGTTACATATGGAGGAGGCCTTTACCCTAGAGAGGGGTTCTCATTCAACAACAAATAAATCGTAAATGAAACGTATATTTCAGCAATTTTAATTATTATTAATGTGTATTTTATAAATTTTATTTGATGATAAAATATATTTTTGCAATTATAATATGATTAACTTAAAGTTTAAATGAAATTAATTTTATTTATTGCATGTAATAATTTTTAATGAATGAGAAATTAATTTAATAAAGGCTTTTTTATTTTATTTTTATTTATTTTATTTATATTACAAACTTTTACTACTTACGAAATAATTAACATGTTTCAGAATGAAACAATGATTTCCACAATTTTAAACTTCACAATTTTTTTTAATTAGTATTTGTTAGTACTCGAAGTTAAAAATAGGAGCATTATTCTAATAAATAGCAATAATGCCGCTTTTTCAGATTCAAGCCGGTTACGAAGGGGCTCATAACTTAAACCCGCGCTACTTAATAATTGTTCGCACAAACTAACACGTAATGATTTATTTACACGAAACAATTGATTAAATTAAAATTAAATTAAAATTCATTTATTTCGAATGATCTTGATGCACCACAATAAACGCGTCGGATCTTATCACCTTTTTTTTCGCTCCCATTGGTCATTGTCACGCGCGAACGGCACGCGCCATTCACAGGCCCCGCCCCTTTTCTTTCTTGTCGCAACTCGTATGACATCCGCATCCGCATGAAAATCCGCATTGATTTATTGCGGATGCGAATGCAGATGCAGATGTCGAAATCTTTGCGGAAGCTCCGCATTTGCGGATTTTGGTGACAAAGGTAAAAGTCACGTAATCGACACTGTTCCACTTCCCAACACTCACGCTTGTTCCCGAACACTTTGCGAATAATAATCCACCAATATTAAGCACAAATACTCGAAAAAACCTAAGTTTTGGAAATTAAATACAGTGTGGATATAGCAACAGTTTACTTTCCCTCCAAAAACTCATCCAAATCCATTGTATTTTACAGTTTAAGCATCTTTTTTTTCGGCCTAGCGTGTTTTCCATTGGCATCTTCAGCTTGTGCTTCAGAACCCAGGGTACGCTACTATCATGGCGCTAATTTGACAGTACTGGTTATTACAATGGAGCGACGGTCGTTTCACCTCTGTAACCCTTTTATAATTTTTCATCAAATCAAATAATATCATAGGAGCGTGGAATAGGACGAAACTTTATCAAAAAGCATTTTAAAGCATAATTGACCTATTTCTTTTTAATTTCTCCACTCATCACTAGATGGTGATTAGACCCCGACCCCTCGACGCGACGCCGCTGTGTTTATAAGGAAAATATCAAACTGATCATCAGCTTACGCTACTAACCGCGAAACACTAGCGCTATCCAGGAAACACGCTCGGAGGAAGAAGAAAGCTACTATATATTTTGTGTGCATGACAGGTATTGGAGACGGCGAAGTTGCTCAAAATCAAAGGCCTGACAGAGATGCCGGACTCCACGTCGCTGACTCGAGCGCAGGGCTCCTCCGACTTCCAGCCCGGAGACTCCATCGACTCCCAGCGGCATTCCACATCACCCATTTCTGAACCGAATATCAAACGGAAAAGGTATAACACTTTCACATTAGCTTTTGCTTGCGGCTTCGCGCGCATTACCCTCGGGAACTGTTCCTAGAATGTATATTTTGCTGACCTACAAACTTCAAGGATGGCCCCATGATAATGATGATATGTATATTGTAAACTAATCCATACATCCATACTAATATAATAAATGTGAAAGTCTGTCTATCGGTTACACTTTCATGGCTAACCCGCTGACCCGATTTTGATGATATTTGGTATGGATATAGTTAAAGACCGGCTGTCAAACATAGGCGTGATATAACCGAGTAACACGCGGGCGGACCCGCGGGCAACAACTAGTTGATAAATAAATAAAAATTTACTAATTACCCCCCCATATTCATAAAAAATAACGAACGTGTGTTAAGCCCGTTTTAACTAAAATGTGTTTTGGCTCTTTCTTTCACGGTAAATTTTGATAAGAGAAAAAGGGCCAAAACATATTTTATGTTAAAATAGGCTTACAAAAAGTTTGTAATTTTTTATGAATACGGAGGTAATTAGTTACAACTGTTATTTGTACAATGTGAATGCAATAAATAAATTGAAAATTGTATGAAAAATTAAAATCTCTGTTGTATTTCCACAGGCGAAGGAAAAGTTCATCAGGATCAACGCCCCTAGAGCTGCTTCCAGAAGATGGGCGGCCGGAGGAGTCAGCTCAGCTGGATCTGGTTCGTGGCGACACCATCACGCTCAGCAGCCTGCCTCAGCAGCGGCAAAGGCGGGACTTCCAGGATGACAGGACGTTAGACAATGCGCAACAGGTAGATTTGCAATGACTTGCAAAGAGTTTTTTTAATACATACATACATAAAATCACGTCTTTATCCCATACGGGGTTGACAGAGCCTAGAGCCATAAGACTAGGCGACGTTTAGCATAATAGTAGTTGAAACAGGAAATCAATAGTGATGGGTTGCTAGCCGCATCGCTTATGCATATGATTTCCCCATTCAGCGATTCCCTCAGACGACTTTTACAGCTCGCTCGGGAAAAGAAGCAGCTGGTACATTCTATGTTTTTCTTTTTCTCCCTGACCAGCATAGAAGTTTTTTTTAATTATTTTTACGGCCATGGAAACTAGTCCTTTAAGGCCTTTCTTGAATTTATTAATCTTCTTCAGTACTACTTTAGTCAAGTCATTCAGTAGTCTAGTCCAGTCAAGTAAGTCTAGTCATAGTCAGATGGCTAAGTGAAGCGGTGGAAAAATTTCACTTAGCTATAACTTGGAGATTTTGGTGACAAAGATAAAAGTCACGTAATCGACACTGTACCACTTCCCAACACTCACGCTTGTTCGCGAACACGGTGAATGAAAATCCACCAATATTATGCACAAATACTCGAAAAACCCTAAGTTTTAGAAATTAAATACAGCGCGGACAAAGTGACAGTTTTCTTTTCCTCCAAAAACTCCCAAGAGATTTATTATAGTAGGCAAACTGCAATATGTTTGTATGTTGTATTGTATGTTGTTATAAGCCCGTTCGCCCGTGATGCACACATAGTCTATGTCTAAGTTGTAAATGTTCAAACAAAAAAACTCTGACTCTATTATATCAATAAAGAAACATAGATATAGATAAATTAATAAAAAAGTATGACTTCACATGCTTAGAATAAAAATATTACGACTTCTGTGGAAGTGCTTTTTTAAGACTTATTAAATAGAATAGACATTTATTAAGACGCTAGCTTACGCCCGTGGCTCCGCCCGCAAGAATTTCCCTCGGGAACAGTGCTTTTTCCCGGGATGAAAGGTACCCTATGCCATTCTCAATACTCCTAGCTATATGTATGCAAAATTTCAGGAATATTGGTTCAGTAGATAAGGCGTAACAAACCAACAAACAAATATACAAACTCACTTTATAATATTAGTTGGGATTTATCACACATACAAATCAACAAAGGAAGAAGATAACAAACAAACATACATGAAATGTGATAAATATCTCAATAGGTGGTATTGTATTGTATTGTATTGTATTGTATCTCTGATTGTATGTTGTTGCAGACGACAGAGCCTCACAATATGAACGTGGAGCCTTTACCTATGGACAACAATCCGGCTGCAATGTCTCAAGGTTAGTCGAATATCATCATCAATGATGATTAATTTGAAAAAAAAAACCTCATCATCGTCATCATTACTTTCGTTTTTATGGAGTATACAACTGTTATCTAATTTTAATCAAACGCAGTTTTTAAAATACTTAATTTTTAAAAACAAATTGGGGAATAAATTTTTTTGACCAATAAAATCGACATTATTCTTTTATTTTTAAAATATAAAACAAAATGGGCAATAAATGTTTTTAACTAATGAAGTCGACATTATTCTTTTATTTTCAAAATATTTATCTAAATGACTGAGTCGTCAAAGATAAAACAAAATTACATTAATTGATTTTTATTAAAATCAATAGCAAAAGAGCGGATACTTTGCATAATATTTAAGCACGGAACAATATTAGATAATTTTCTTTTTTTTTGTGTTACATTCTTTGTGGCCAGTATTTTAAATCGTGAAATGCTGCCCCATTTTTTTATCGATAACACATTAAACACACTAAGGTGGAAAATAACTGATATGATATGGAATTTTTAAAGGTTTCTCTAATGTTTCATTTATATTCTCGAAACATCGTATAATTTCACAGAACACGACATACTTGTCTCATTTCGTGCGAAAGTGGCTATTTGGTTGGTCATTTCCTGCTCAAAAGGCTGGCAGTGGGCGATGAGAAAACTTCCAGCCATTTAGTCGCGGAATATATACCAGGCGTTTATTAAGGAATTTGTTTTAGACAAAGTTTTGATGTTGCTATATCAGTAAGTCTCCAATAGGGCCACGTACAAATGAGACGATGATTTAAGAAGCCGTTAGTATTATGCAATATTTATCTTGATGTGCTATTAAGATCACTAGCAGTACATATTTAATTCATTCATTCATTTCGTGTAGGTGTCATGGTCAATTGACCATGCACACCCTGGTGTCAGAGTTCTTCGGAACCGCCTCTCGGCCTCTGACATGGATTCATTCCTTTAATGAATACCAGATGGCAGCCGGGACCAACGGCTTAACGTGCCTTCCGAAGCACGGAATCATCTTTTTTGTCAGACAATCAGGTGATTCAAGCCTGCAATGTCCTAACCAAACCGGAAACAACTAAACAAAGTATGCTTCCCGTGGGAATCGAACCGTTGACCCCCGGGTCTACAGGCAAACGCCTTAACCTCTGGACCACGGAGGTATTTAATTTGTTTTCATTCATCATTGCTAACATTTCCCATTTTGACTAAACATTCATAGATGTATCATGTACTATTTCTATTATTTTCCAAATGATATGTATATTGTTTCGTATACCGGGCGCCGCTCTTTGTTTTTCAGGGAAGGGAGATCAATGAAAAACAGTAGACATTTAAAAAATTAGTCAAAGCGCGTTATTGTTTTTATATAGATAGAGAATGTAATACAAATTCATTTATCTCTCTTCCCAGGAGGTCAGTGGAGTATGATGGAGCACACGTACCCGAGGTATAATGCGTGCGTGGGCGGCGGGCTGCAGCAAGACAACGGGATGTACATGAATAACGTTATGGGCGGTCACGTGCCCGGGGACATGAACGCTTACGGGCAGACCCTGGGCGTGCCTGGGCCCTCGCCCGGCCCGAGCTGCGTCGCCGAACAACAACAGACACCGCAAGGGCAACAACAGATCATACAGAAACGGAGACGGACAACAAATCCACAGTCGGAAGAGAAGTTCCAACGCGCGTTGGACGCCGTGCGGTTCGGCGGGATCGGATTTTGCAAAGCCGCACGCCTTTTCGGCGTGAACAACAGAACCCTCTGGCTGGAATACAAAAAGAAAGGGTACCCGAACAATCGGCCGAGCATTCGCAGCCGAATCAAGCGCGAGCACGCGTCGCCGCCGCTCGAGCACAAGGACGAGCCGCAACAGCCCGAACAACAGATGGCGCTGCTGTGCCCCCCTCATCCGGTGCCAGTGGGCTTCATCGACAGCCGTCCTCTAGATTTTAATTTGCAGGGCGTCCCTCACAATTCGCCCTTGAATATTTTAGGGGTGAATTTCAACTCGATACAATAGAACGCGGCGTGCGGCGCGGTCAATGACGAGTCGTACTCGTTGTGACCAGAGTGGGGGGGAGGCGAGGCTGCGCCCCCCGCCGCCCCGCCCCCCGCCGCGCCCGCCGCGCCCCGATACGACATATACATGCATATGCCGTTGTAAACACCCCGCCATAATAATAACTTGGACAGGACTAGCGGGACATGCCAAACTTGTGATGACACTCTTCAGTATTTGTATCGCGATCGTGGTTGTTGCTGAATCGGTTCTTTGTTTAAATAAATCTTGAATCTGCAGCTCTTTTTTCGAATTTTGTGTTTTGACCAGTTTGAATCACCGGTTTTGTAATTAAAAATCGAATGATAATTATTCGAATTTAAAGTTCAAAAATAGCACTTCCGAATATGAGACGCAAATATTTTGATTGTCTTGTGGTAGGAATTTAATTCGTTCACCAGTCTCGACAATTTGGCGACTGATGGCAGTGACTCCCAAGGTTTGCAGGGAAAACCCAGCTGAATTTATTTACAATCATTTTCACGTCAGAAATCGCGAGGTGGTTTCGAAGAACACTGACACCAGGGTGTGCATGGTCGATTGATTGTTTCACCTACATAAAACGATAATGATCTGCCGCTAGAAGTAATAAAAAATATGTACAGTTAGGGGGCAGATATATTAACCCCTATTTTACTAGCAGATACGGTTGGAGGGTCAGTTTTATGTGCCCCCGCCCATTGAAGTTACAAATTTCTAACCAATAGCAGCAAACTCAGTCGCGACATCTATCATGCAACACTAAACGTATTCCAATTTTGAAATTGCATGTCGTTTGGCATTTCCCGCTACCGATCCGGGTTTCACAGATCTCAGTAGCGTAGTTATGAACTTATCGGTACTGAACGGACATGCACAAATAGGGTACTACAACGTGAAATGAAATTGTGATAGCGACCTCGTAATGTATAGTGCGGTTGTGTGTTTTTCGCGTTAGGTGTAAGCGTTTGAATGGCAGGTTACATTCAGTTACACTACCTCTTTCATAGTATTCTTTCGTATTTTTTTTTTTATATATTTTTATTTAGGGCAGCCACCAAATTGATTTAGATATAATTTTTTGAATGTATCATCGAATCAATGCGAATTATTGGTTTAGCTGTGGCGTTGGTTGATTTATGCGTATTAAATCTGACTATATTGGACCGTATCCCTCAGCGTATAAAATATCAAATTTTTATTATTCACTAGCGATCCGCCCCGGCTTCGTACGGGTGCAATGCTATAATACATGTATTATCCATATAAACCATCCTTTCGAATCAATCATCTATTAAAAAAACGCATCAAAATCCTTTGCGTAGTTTCAAAGATCTAAGCATACATAGGAACAGATAGCGGGAAGCGACTTTGTTTTATACTATGTAGTGATAGTGATTTTACTTGAAAGAAAAAGGCATAAAATAGTTCTGTGCAGAACCCCAACCCACCATGCAACTTTAAGCCTCTCGACCAACCTTATATTTGACAGTTTGATGTCTCCAGTGAGGAATTTCCTTAAGGTGAGGAAGCTATTGTCTTATAATACCACTGAGGTCGAGTGAGGTTGAGTCGAGTTTGAGGAAATGGGCCTAACAAACGTTTCTTATTACGGGGGTTATTGTTTGTCAAATATTTGTCAGATTTAACGCATAAATTAACTAATAAGTGTCTATTGGTGGGCTACAAACGAAATTATATCACGTGTACCCTACGTGTAAGGGTTAGGTGGTGTATTTTGTCTTTGTAGGACACCACATACCGGCAAGGGGAGAGCATACTTTGATCGCGCTTAAAATGGAGTGGAATATTAAAATAAAGGAAAAATTATATATTGTTATTTTAATTACATAATAATTTTGATGTATTCATATCTTTTTACATGTAAAAAGAAACCTTATTTCAATAATTTAATTTTCTATTTCAAAAGCTCTTAAAATTTGCCTTCCTCTGAGCGCCTGGCTGTATAACGGTCACTTAAACCGCTACCAATATTATTTGTTTTGAGAACAAAACTTATTTTTTTAATATTTTGTATTCAATTGATTACCCCAATCGCTTACGGTCGAATCTATCAGAGTACTTTATATTGTGTTGCGTAAGAACAATTATGTGTAATAATGAATTTTAGAGCCAGTCTGTTTATAGTGTTGTAAGGCCTTTATTAAGATTTTACCTAGGAACGAACAAATCCCAGTCGAGAAAAAAAATTGTGATTCTTTTATACTTGACTATGTAAATATATTTTTTTACTTACGCGTTAAAAATACGTATATTTGTTTAGTACCTAGTGATTACGGCATTTAGTAATATATAAGTAAAAATGGGGTCACACTTGCGCAAATCTCAATTGGTGATTTGTAGATTAATTGGTATTATAATACGTTAACATATCTAGCTGACATGTCAGTAGTGAATATTTAATGTCTGATATTGACATAAGAGTTCATCACTGTTATTTTGCGTCCCTGGCTGGGATGTGTAGAGGTTGATATTCGATATTGTCACTTTACATACTGTTATGCCCGAATACTCAAACGCTACTCATTTTTGAGAGCTGTTCAAGTATCATGCTGTCGCGCTGACGTCAACGATATGACAGTGACAGCATGATCCTTGAACAGCTCTCAAAAATGAGTAGCGTTTGAGTATTCGGGCATTAGAGTATCCACTACTCTCGTTTATCGTATTCTCAAAAAAAAAATACTTGTACAATATACTCATGAGAACTTACCATTAATAATTACTTGATTACATCGAACATATCCCAATTTATTTTGGATTCATTAGCAATATATTAATATTACAACAAATTTTTGCGCAAGTGTGACCGTAGCATAATTTAGTGCATTTTCGTGATATGGATGTTCCATAAACTACTTGTATGATCTCGACCCTCGTCTGTTTCGTTAAGTACATACATCATCACATCTTTATACAATGATCACATGTCGCTCTTATTTACAGTATTATTTTGTGTTAAGGAGGCCTAATTAAAAATGAACTTGAAATAACATGTCACAAATGGATGGTAAATACATGGATCTCACTGACACATTTCCGGTCCGTGTTCTCGCGTTATGAGTTTTAAGTTTTGCTCGGTTATGGAGTCATTGGAAAGTAAATCTAGTATACTACTTAGTATATAGATAATAGGTGCTGCTTTTCCCTATTCGCGATTGATTTTTTTAATAGCAATTGAATTGGAGAAAAAGCATACGATGTAGCAGTAATAGTTTGCATTTATATTTTTATAACTTTTTAATGTTACCGGAACAGTATAGCGGGTAAAAAGTCAGAATCGATTAAATTAATAAAAATCTCAGGAATCAGCAGCTTTGTATACGTACAAGCTACGAAAAACAGTTACGCTGTTCTTTCAGAGATAGCGAAGTAAGATGAACAATTTCTACTAGTATTATTGGATATTATTTATTTTGAATTCTTTTGAAAATAAAAAGTTTTTTTTTTAGTCTTATTTCACCACGCACATCGATTCACTCTGGCAAAACAAGCAGTAATTTGCGTGGGGTTAGGTATTTATTGTTTTTTTTTTTCAAGTCGGCTCAAATATTTTTTATTAATTGTAGCCTTTTATTAGGTTTATTGAAAGTGGCAATCATGATGTTAATTTGAAATGCATTTATAGATATACAAGCTTTTGCTCGCGGCTTCGCCCGCGTGCATTTCCCTCGGGTACAGTGAGCATTTTTCACGTTTTACGACGTGGAATCTGCTTCAGAAGGTCAGTAAACCCTTTGTAAACGTAATAAGGTCGTTTCTCCTTCGGCCGGTATCGAGTCGCGTCGTACGAGCCGAGCCGATGCGAATGGCATTAACGACACTCTTAATACGTTGACATAAAGGTTTTTCTTACCGGTTGAAGCCGATTCCTGTCGATAAGTGTGGGAACTCCCTAATGGTATGCCAAGAGATGGATCCATAACAAGACTAACGCCCGAATACTCAAACGCTACTCAATTATGAGAGCTGTTCAAGTATCATGCTGTCACTGTCATATCGTTGACGTTCAGCGCGACAACATGATACTTGAGCAGCTCTCAAAATTGAGTAGCGTTTCGAGTATTCGGTAGATAGACAACTTCTTAGCTCCTATTGAAGCTTTGTCCATGCGAAGTCTCCAATCAATATTATTGATAATTACTATTAACTTTCGTTTACAACGACACGCTTTTTACACTATGCGATCTCTTTTTGGACTGATTTACCTTTCTCTTCTGCTAAACAGTGACAGAAGTAGTTTTGTATATATATTATAGTTGTATATAATATAGTTGTAATGTATTGATCGATTCGCTATAAGGAAGACTGGTAAAGATATCGTGGTATTTTGTATCTTTTCTGATTTAATTATAATTTAGTGCCATTTTTAATGCTGCAGAATTTATGATTTAATTTCTGTGTTTATTTAAGGATTTTTTGTACGTAGATTTATAAAAGGATGTTCGTTGTATTAAAATGTTAACGGGAATTTTTTTGTCTCAGATTATTACATAGTGTTGTTCAAAGCATCAGCCACTTTTTTTTTAAATACATGCTGAGCAATAAGTAACTTGAATATATATTAAGGAGCTGAAATCAACCATCTAGCGCCACCAATCATTTTATTTCCTTTACTCTAAAATCAGGTCAACTCGAAAAAATCTGACAACAATTCGCTAGTAAATAACTTTTAGTATTTTTGTTATTTTCATTATTTTTCCTTTGGTTAATTCAGAAAAAAAATCAACGGTTATGATTTTTTTTCCTTCGTATTGAGAATAAAATAATGAAAAGTAATTATAATAATACTTGAAGTTATTTATTAGCGAATTGTGCGCTTAGATTTTTTTCAATTTGACCTGATTTTAAAATAAAAGAAATAAAATGATTGGTGCCGCTAGTTGGCTTATGATGATTTGATATTAAGTCTGTGTAAAGTAAGTTGTATTCAACATACATATGTACCAAATGTGTATGATTATTTGAACAAAACTAATAGTGTAAATAGGTTTTCTTCGCTTCAGCGTTATGTACAACTCATCCTTTCTATAAATCTATGTTTATAATTATACATTATATATTTTGGCCGCTATAAGTATTATAAAACAGTATAACCGAGTGTTTGATACCTCTGAACAATTTTTTTCTAATGTTTACCATGTCCCCAAAAATGTAGTTTGTTTTAGGACAGTATTTGTCACGGAGCATCTACCAAACCAGAGTCCAAGCGTAATAGTAATACGACACATACATTATAATTTACATTTACAGTCAATAAAGCTAATAAGAATCTAAGTTCTCTTTATATATTTTTTGAATCTTAAAGTTACTTTAAATTATTATACTAATGTATTATACTAGAAATACCAGTTATATGTATCTATCTAAAATTTAAGTGCTGTGCTCTTGTCGGTGGAGTCTCTTCCGGGTGTTTGTATCTTCCGATAGACTTTTCACATCTTGATACGACAGGACTCCCAGTTTTTTCTTAATTTGTTCTACTAAACTCCTTGGTCTACCTTTTCCCCGTCTTCCCTTTATTTTGCCTTCGATTATGTTTTTCATAATATCGTCGGCGGCAGTTTAAAATGTCCCCCCCCCCCCCATATTACCTTAAACAGTTCCAGATATATGTATTTATAATAATATACTTACTTATGAATTTATAGATATTAATTAGCTTTGTTGTCTATGTATTATACACTTTTTACGAACAATTTGATTCGTTACCGCTGCGCTTCACGCTCATTAAACGTAAACAAAGTATTTTATTTTTAAATAAAAAAAACACCCGTAAAGTTGCTCGTTCTTATTATTTATTTATTTACCAATGTGGTGAGGGGTTTTCGAATTCAGTATTATTTTGTATACTAGGTTATCCTCATAAAGTCCATTCTACTCGTTCTCGAGATCCGGCCTTAATTAGCATTTAGTTTACTCCCATTACAAATATGTTTACATGTATCGTCGTTGGTTTAATCAATAAGCAATTTGAAATATGACTAGCAAGATTGGATAGTTAAAAACTAACACTGCGCATAGTAAAGATTATAACTTTAGATGTAAGTGTAGGGTAAATTTGTATACTTTTCTATGTTACCCACTGCACTTGTTAGAGCGCAATCGAAGCTTGGACTCCATTGGTACGTGCTCAGTTTCACGTTGGCTTGGCTGTAAGGCAGCTTAGAGTGACCGAATTATTTAGTTACCTTTAGAAATATAATGTGTGATAACGCTGTTAGCTATATTATGTGATTTTCGCCGCCAGGACTGGACAAGTCGGAACAAATATAACTCCAACTGTTTATTTTTTACCGATGTCTGCGCGTGTACCACGAGGTTTTATAAGCGCAAACGCTAGCGATTGCGTTAGGATTTTGTATGAAATTTTTTAGTTACTATGCTATCCGCCAGGGGCGCTGTACTACAGGTTTTCCATACAAAACCGCTAATTGCTAGTGCAGTCGCTAGCGTTCGTTTATTGAATCTTGAGGTAGGGCTGGCCTTAATTTAAATGAAACAATATTTGAGCGATTTCCCGATAATCTTTTTTAGTTGAAAAGAAACTAATATCTCTTTCACTAGTCCGGCCGCGTGGAAAAGCAGTAACACAATTCGTTGACCGTACAGTTGACATCGAATGTGCACTAATTATCATACCGTGATAACAACGCATTTAAGCAATAATCTACATTTATTCCTAATCCGCGTTTTAGGTCTACGAAGAGCAAATAATGTAATGTAGTGTTGTTTTTATTAAGTAAATTAAGCAATAACATGTAACGCTGTAATGATGGTTTGGTTTTTTACCACCAGAATGCGCTAGGTTAGCTTGTAGCTAGGTGTACACTTGCATACTTGAAACGTGTAAACCAGCCATAACATTATTTTGGAAGATTCTTTGGTCTTTACACATGATTGAGGTTTTGAGGTGACAAATGTATTCTTAACGTATAATTCTTTTTTATATTATTTACTTGAATTACTTGAATTATGTTATTTTATATACATATATTTTTTGATCTCTGATGTAATTATGGAAATGTACTTATATAGAGTTCAAAATTCTTTAGACTGTTACGCTATAAGACGCTTAAAGCGGTGATATGTATCGAGAGCAAATAGTATGTATTAGCTAATTTTTAACGCGAAAAAATGCCAAACAAGTTTTTCTTTCGAAAATTTGATGATCCTATTTGTATTTTTTGTTGTTGATGGGACTAATGCTAAATGTTGTCGATTCATACCTCCGCTTCTAACGAACTATGCGTAAAACCACGTTTATGGTCACGCGCGTATAATAAAGCCTTTTTTTTATTTCATACGATATTCGATTCCATACATTTGGCTTTTAGTATACATACATGTGAGGCACGCGTCGACAGAACATTTGAATTCATATGTTTTTTATATCCTTCGTTCGTTGTTTCAATTATTAGTATTATATTTTCGAACGATTGATAAAAGGCAAAATATATTATATTAAAATATCTATGTCTCTTGACGAAAAGTGTTCTTCAATTTGTAAAGAATGATTTATAATGAAAAGTAATATTAATTGTGAATTGAAATATTTGTACATAAAACTATACTAAATAATGAACAGTTAAAGAACATACGTCGCTCGGTCCCACTCTCATTCAGCTATATTATGGTCATTGAATTCAAATCAATCAAAATACAAGTTACAAGTTAATTATTTTCAATCAATGTCTCATTAAATGATAAGCCATATCAATACATAAATCATAATATGAAGTCGTTTTCCACCGTAGGCTTAAAGGAAAATAACTATATTTAATAAAAAAAAAAAACAATTGTGTTTATAATAAAAATCACAAATATTTTTACAAACATGAATCTGTTATAATGGCATATCGGTAGCATATATGGCGAAAAATCGATTTGCTTTATGGAACACAGATTCGCCAAGCCGCATAGTCCTTTTTTGGTTGCACACGAAAAATGTTAAAAGATATGAGTCCTTTTCGGATTTATAAAGGTACGTAAACCGGAGCGACGTCTTTCAGGTCGTTTGTCTCATAACCTATCCTAGCACAGCGCGTCCACTGCGTCGTAATCGACGCGTACGAAACGTCAAAAATTTGTTTTTGTGTAAAGATTTCTATAGCCAGTACTTCGCACATCGAATCAGTGTACGATATACTTTAGAAATCCATACAACACAACAAATTCGGACGCATTTCTAAGTGATGAAAACGCAGTAATTATTTTTGCCATATTTGGTTTCTTAATTGTAACCAGATCAGAACTGTTTGTGACTTTGGGACATGTAAGACGTAACCACATTGTAAAATATGAGAATTTGTGCGTAGCACTAAATAATACTATGTTCTACTCTATACCAAAATAAATAATAAACTTGGTTATTTTGTATTAAAATCGTTTTTACTTTCCCCTATACCCGACCTCTTTACGCGGTACAGTCAACAAAAGTAAAATTATTTAGTTCGTTAAATAAGTAAATTAAATTGTAACATTAATTCAATTACATATCATTTAACGGACGAGATCTAACAAAAGTGCTCTTCTAACCCCAAATTTTTTTTTACTTATTTAGTGGCTTTAATGAAATTAGGACGCTATTACTAGGTTTTTTTAATCATGTCATCACACACAACACATCGACAGTTAGCTCGTGCGCTTGCGCAGGTCTTTACTAAGCATTTTGGTAAGTTAAAATTTATTGTTTTTGGTCGGATATATCCGACGTTCGCGAATTGGGCTCGAAAATGCTTGTCAAAGAGTTAATAGTGTAAAGTCGCAGAATATAACTTAAAAACAACAAAGTTGCATATAAATATAGATAGAAAAAAAAAAATCACATATTACTTTATTAAGTAACGTTTTTTTTTTTTTAATAAATTAAACGCACTTTGTATATGAAAAAAAAATAGCTCCAATAATTCCACAGACGCGTTCAACGAACAAGCGGGGCTGAGGCTGCGCCGGTCGAAGTACTTCAAGCGACAAAGCCGCGTGCAGCCCGAGGACCGGGAGATCCGTAAACAAATGTCGGAGCCTGCGCCCTCTTCGGCGGCGCCTCCGCTGCAGAAGCACGACTCCTACCCTCAGTACGCGCCGAAACACGATGATGTAAGCATTTTGTTTGTTTGACGAGGTTTTCGAATTCACTCTTGGCGATTTCCCGATTCCTCTGCTTGTCACTGTGGAGCTCAGAGCCCACTTGATTTTTCCTCTCGAATACGCACCTTCTTCGGCGTTCGGTAGGTCGACCGCCTATCTCGATTCTCTCCTCTCGTAATGGCTACTTGTATCATTTCGCACCGTTTTACGCACAAAAGGCTTTAAAAAAAATTTTTTTTTTGCCTACATTAACAAAAATAAAATTTTAAGCGTTTTAGCGTAAAACGGAGCGAAATGTGGCGAAAGCGATACAAGTAGCCATTACGAGAGGAAAGAATCGAGATAGGCGGTCGACCTACGGGTCGAACCTTCAGAAGTATTATTTTGTAGTCCCAGGTCCGGGTTTTGACCAGAAAGGTACTTTTGTTTTTGCTTTGGCATGGCGGTTCAAAATAATGGCCCAAAAACAAGTGGACATGTTCTACACGTGAGACCCCCGACACAAGTAGTGCCGGCTCTAGCTTGTAAAGCGCCTGGGTGCAAGCAACATACTGGTTCCCTTTACAATGAAATACAATAAACAGAAAGTTGCAGCTAAGCGGTGGGCCGGACCGTACGGCCGGAGTGTGCCGGACACGCTGCGTCTGTCCGGCGGCGTCGGGTGGGGCAGAAAGGTTCTCGAATGGCGACCACGCACCGGCAAGCGCAGCGTCGGACATCCACCGACCAGATGGTCAGATGGCCTAAAGAAGGTCGCAGGCAGACGCTGGATGCAGGCCGCTTCCGACCGGTCGTTCTGGAAATCCTTGGGAGGCCTACGTCCAGCAGTGGACGACCTGCGGCTGAAATGATGATGATGATGACAATAAACAGTACAAATAATTGAGTAGCGATAATTGCCTGTTAGTTTAAAAGGAGTGAGTCGCTAGTGACGTTACAGATGCAGACTTAGTGGCGTCGAAGAATTAATACAAAAAGAGTGGCATTGTAATACAAAACTGCCCTTTTTGTATACCAGGTTCTTTTTTCATTTAAAATGTTTCATCACTTTCCAGAGTCGACGACCCCGGACGGAAGAACACGAGGTCCGTTCATTGCTGATTCGGACGGTCACAGTGATCGACCGCCAAGCGTCAACGTCCGGACCGGACGCACCCGACGCCGCCGGACAGACGCAGCGTGTCCGGCACACTCCGGCCGTACGGTCCGGCCCACCGCTTAGCTGCAACTTTTGCTGGAACACAGTCGATGAATGCGGCAGGATTCTGCGCAGGAAAACTCAATACCACT
The DNA here is from genome assembly GCA_947044815.1 of Apomyelois bistriatella. Taxonomy (NCBI): domain Eukaryota; kingdom Metazoa; phylum Arthropoda; class Insecta; order Lepidoptera; family Pyralidae; genus Apomyelois; species Apomyelois bistriatella. The sequence goes on along the minus strand of OX345687.1, from coordinate 16,049,867 downwards.
GTCCAGAATGTCGCACCAATCTGTGCATCGTTCCTTGTTTCCACGAGTACCACGACGGGGCTGAGACTGATACAGCGAGCGCAAGGTGAATCGTACCGTTCTCAGCATATTAAGAGTCCATAACTTTCCATTTTGGAACACTGTTCTGCAAAGCGATTTTAGGGATGTGCCACTGATAATTATCGATTATCGGTCTGGCAGAATGCGTTGTGATCCTACTTTGAGGATGTACTTTGTAACGTACATAATTGTCTCTTTTGCCAATATAAATGTTTATGTCACTGTCGGTTAGACAGGTTTAGTGCAATAAGTGTGTAACCATACGAACGTAGATCTCTTTGTTACTGTACTGTAGATAGTTTTGGAAAATTTGAGGTAATTTTTCCTCGTGATATGTTGTGAGAATGAAACATTTTGGATTTTCTTTGTAAATATGATGCTAGAAACCAGTATTGTTCTAATGAAAGGAGATGTGCTGATAAAAAATTTGCCATTTAATTTGATGTCCACTATTAAATTTTTAAAGTATAATAATGAAGATTCATATTTGTTATATTTTTAAAAATGACTAAATGGTAGGTAGATATATATATATTTAAATGTAAGAGAATTTTCAAAGAACATATATATTTTCAATACAAATGTAAATAATTATACAAAATATTAAATAAATATATATTTTATTGTCAGCAGAATTTATGAAAATTGTCTTTGCTTTTTTACATTGGTCAATTAATCACAAATTGTTACCATTTACTAATGACATTTGATGAAACTTGGAACGTCTCTTTAAAAAGGTTGCGCAAATTTTGCAACGACAAAACAAATACTAGGTACACTTATTACAATTTGGCAATTTTTCTCGTGATGTTTACATAATTGCTTGAAATTTTTATTAACATTGAAATATATTAGAAAAACAAAACAAGTTTCATTCAAGTTCGGCCAAAAAACTGACTTCCTGTTGTCGTAATTGTTATATTCAAATGTTTATTCCCGAATAAATAAATAAAATTTAATGTATTCGACCTCTTAACTGCTTTAAGCTCGCATGACCTTGTGATTTTTGAAATGGTAAAAGGTATTGTGTTAAAGAATCACCCAAATTTATTGAAAGAAAGAAAAATACATAAACAATACTAAGATATTATTGAAACTATAAAAAAACACAATTAGACTATAATTGTCTCCATTTCGTTCTAGAACAATCTCTTTTTTGATTAAAAATAAGATTACTATAAATATTTATGTATTATGTATATTATGTTAGTTAACCGTAGATCGGTATTTGTAAAGTTTACAACGAAATATATAAATGTCCTATTTAAAAATTAAACTAAAAATATGAAATTTTTTTAATGGACGGCGGAAGTCTGATTGTTTTTAGGTATATAGATTAAACTTACGACCCTGATCGGATTGCTTGAGACGAAAGTAAAATGGGGCGCCACAAACAATTTTGCTCTATTCTGAACAGAGCTAGGGCCGTCCCTGCTAGTACAGAATTCGGAAGTAATCCTTATCAGGTTTGGGAATAACTTAGTGGGTGGTTTTATAGGATCTGTATCTTTGAGGCGGAAAATGATGAAAATCATAAAAACAATTGCAACTTTATTATAGTGTAGTAATTTTACTATTTACGGTGTATCTTTGTAAAATTTGAACATAAAATGATCAATTTTACAAAAGAAAAAAAGATTGTTCGATATTTAAAATAACGCTTTCTTTAGTTTTTCGTACGAAAGAAATAGGTAAACATTTCTACGAAGCCTAAATTAGACGATTTTTCACCTTCCGCATTTTTTACGAAAGTAATGTCAGAATTACTGTATTTGTGCCATTTAGGTACAAAATATTTCATTACCACGATACACATTTATATTTAAAAAATTTTTAAAAATATCATTTTAAGTATATGTATGTCAGATATGAACCATCATAAGATGTTAGATACAACTTTTTTTTTTGTTAGTAGTTATTATATTCGTAAGTAATTTTACTGCAACAGCTGTTTTTCCATTCATAGGTAGCAATTGGCGTTTTGTTGCGATTTAGTCATTTCGCCATAATGTTACAACTTACAGCGTCATTAAGTTATAAAAATATGTTATATTTCAACATCAAACAACGTGAACTGTAAAATTTTTAATATTTAAAATGTCTGCCATTTTGGCGCTAGTAGTCTCAGCAATTAAAATGTATGCATTAGAAACGGATAGAATGATATATCTATTGTTTATGTAATTGTCATCTAATTTATCTGAAATCTTACCGATACATTTTAATATTAGTAATTATGTGTAACCAATTTTTTATTTTGTTGGAAAATGTCATCTTAACGTGGTCCAAATCTCGTTTTGATTAAAAAGTGATGGGTGCTGTTGTGTGCTATATTTCTTTATACAGGGTGGCGCTTGAAACAAACAAATTTTTACAATTTAGTATGTGAAACTCTGTAATTGAACTATACTTCTTTCTATGATGTATGGCGAGAACACGTTCTAGTGGCAAACCCCCGCTGGACTGACTTTAATTCAACTATACATTTTTCATCATGTATGGCAAGAACACGTTCTAGGGGTAAACCACTAACCCGCTGGACTGACTCTTCTTGTATCTTAGGCCATACATACAGCAGGCCCGAAATGATCTGCTTGAAAGAAACTAGAACAATTTAAGTTCAGTTTAAAAACTACACTAACGCCATCTTTCGATCCATTAGCCACTGTATTTCTAAACCCGATAAGTAAATCAGGGAGGTTACTACCGTCTCTAAAAACCATGCAAGATCCAGTGAGTAAGCGGGACAGTGCAATACATGATGTAAGGCGACATCCTCCTTACTCAATCGATCTTGCATGATTTTAAGAGATAGTAGTAGCCACCCAGTGTGTGGTATGATAATGATATTTTGAAGAAAAAAAAATATTGTGGTTTTGTGTTGAGTTGATTCTTGTAGTGCCATCTATCAGTACGTAAGAGATCTTTTTTTTTTGTTGAGGATGCCCAAGCTATGGCCATTTATTGGTAAGACCCGGAACAGGAGTCACAATTTTTTCTGCTAAACAGCTACCTTTATTCCTTGTTAATTTTTATATTCGCCCGCCATAACCGGTGATTATTTCGTGTAAACTCGCCAACTTATTATTTTTCAGTAAATAACATACTGTTTATTTTTACGTGAACACTAAAAAAAATCGTGGTACAGGGGGGTTACCACCATCTCTTAAAACCATGCAAGATCCAGTGAGTAAGCGAGACAGCGCAATACATGATGTAAGGCGACATCTCCCTTACTCACTGGATCTTGCATGGTTTTAAGAGATGGTGGTAAGCCACAGGTATGATTTTTTATGTAGTGTAAGAAGATTTTATAAACCCAGACGCTAGCGACTGCGTTAGGATTTTGAATGGAATGTCTTAGTTGCCTTACTATCTGCCAGGGGCGCAGTACAGGTTTGTCATATAAAATCGCTAACGCAGTCGCTAGCGTCTGCGTTTATAAAATTAGGGGTACTTATTTATCTACAAAAAAACGCAATATAAAAAAAAATTATATTGTCTCTGACGTAAACTCGTACAATTTGTTGTTGTTAATAAATATTTTATTTTTGACATTGTAATTAATACTCTATCATTGATTGTTTCTACTTAATTATATTTGTACATTATTCTATTCTTTTTTTTTGTTGTATGTTTGGCCACGAGACAAGTATAAACATTGTCCATCATGCTAGCAAAAAATTCATAAAATTAAGAAAAAAATGCTAATTGGCGAGATGGGCAAGAGAAACACGTGGTGAGTTTAATATGTAACATATTAATTAACACAGACTTTGTATAATTTTAATTGTTCGCTTAACCACAGATTAAAGAATACTATGCTTACTTAAGCTTTTGCTTAAAAAATAAATGTTTGTTAAAATACCATTTCAACGTTAAAATGTTTTGTCTCTGTTTCTCTTAGTGGTAAATAGCGAACGAGACACACATTTTAGTTGAAATATGCAAATACCGTCTGTATATTTTCATGAATAAGGGGGATAGTGAATTTGCTCTTTTTTTGTTTACATAGCCCATGGACAAAATTAGATTTATGTATGTATTTATATATAAGTCCTATCTTTATATTTTAAAAGTACCTACTATTACTGAAAACTAAAAAACCATTCCCAAATGTATTCGAAAAGATATATTTGGCAAAATAGATAGAAGATATATTAAAATTAAACTATTTGTTATATTTTTCAGACAAAGAAAGATAATTATTGTCTTATTGACAAAAGTTTTGTATGTTTGTGAAGTATATTGTGATTGTTAAATTGAAAAAAAGTATATGAGAAATATAACATATCATTATTGATGTATGTAGATACTTACTAAACTATACATTTAAATGTTGTATTTAGTGGTTTGTAAACTTTGACTCTCTTTAGGAGTCTTTCCTAATGACCTGTGCAAATTGAATTTTGAAACATGTGTAAAATCTGTTGAAATCATATATTTAAAATTATAACTACCGTTCATATTAATCTATGGATGAAATAGTAATACTTTGTCAATTTTTATTCCGATTACATAGGTAAAACCTAACCCCCGTATTAAGCAACGTTTGTTAAGCCTATTTTAGTTAAAATGTGTTTCGTCTCGTTCTTTCACACGAAGTGTCAGGTAAGAGAGAAAGAGCCAAAACATATTTTAGTTAAAATGGGCTTTTCAAACGTTTCTTAATACGGCGGTAAGATTATACAAGCTGGCCGGGTAAACACCGTTATCATTCAAATACTGGATATATAACTAAACTAGCTGACCCGGCGAACTTCGTACCGCCTTTCTTAATATTTTTATCCGTAAGAACCTTGTACAGAGTATTAGAAAACTACAAAAAAAAAAATCAGCCAAATCGGTCAAGCCGTTTTCATGCTATGTCGTGACAACGGAAAATGGGTTTCATTTTTATATATATAGATAATAAAAATATCTGACCAAATATAAAATTAACAATTTAATTAATTTCATAATAAAATATACGTGCGGCTGCGCATGCGGCTTACTTGTTATTATTGGTATGGTGTTGGTGACGTGGATTTTTTCAATTAATTTACTAAAAAATAATATTATTGTTTTATACTTGTTTTGAAGTCTACTCATATACTGAACCTTCAGTACCAAGTGTAACGATGTTACTCTGCCAACCTGTATATATCTACAATCAGATTAACGATAAAATGCCAAACAACAAAAATCAGTGGGCTTTGCGCCGGTGACGCGACGTCCGGTGCTGCCAGTCGTTAAGGCCATTGTGGCATTATTGTCAATTTAATCAATGTTATGTTCATTTCTTTTAAAAATTATCTTGTTTGCTTGAGCTTGTGTTGATCTCACTGAAATTCCACTTGTACACATTTTCATTTTAAAAAGTTATGTTAATATAGACGTTGCTGCTAATTAATTTCCTTTCACACAAAATACCGCTGATTTTAGTCACGTTATACCTACATATAAAAATACAGCAATATTTTTGTGAGTAAAAGGTAAATTGATTCGCCGCCACGTCCTTTAGTCAGGAAGTTTTATGAACGTATCTTTCTGGCTTTTGGAATTCAGATGATCTTAAACTGTTCCGGCTCAAAAGATCTTTTATTTTATTTCTGCTCAAGGGAAAGAGCGTATTGAGTCAGGATATTTCTAAAGTATTTATAAAATATAAATAAAACATCATTATATTATGTTGGTATTTTATTTATGAATATCACTTCATTATCACTCTATAGTATAAAACTAAGTCGCTTTCTCTGTCCCTATGTCCTAAATCTTTAAAACTACGCAACGGATTTTGATGCGGTTTTTTTAATAGAAAGTGATTAAGGAGGAAGGTTTTTTATGCCCATGCAAAGCCGGGGCGGGTCGCTAGTTATTTAAAAAAGAAGGTAAAGTTTATTGTTTATGCATCGCAACGGTCGGCCTTTTGTTAAGTCCCCATAATTTTATCTCCAACTTGCAAAATCCATCACCATCATATCGAGTAGGCGTCACGATCAATCGACTATATGGCAATCAAACATATAGCTTATTATAATGCACAATTACTCTTAAAAACAAAAATTTAAAATAAAAAATACACCGTAATATTGTCAAAACTTCGGAAATATTCTCAGAATAATTTCAGATTACCATATAGATTTAAAAAAAAACCTGGATTCTATGGACTTCCGGATTAAATTGAAAGGTTGGCAGAACTGTTTATATGTCATAATGAATTGACAGACGCCAGTTTGCGTTGGCTGTAGCTTTGTTGTTTGCTTGCGCACAGGTTGTTTGTCAGGCAAGTCTGTGAATACAGTGATCTCTACAATATACAAAATTAAATTTATTTCCAAGTGTTTATATTACATACGACATTACTGGCAGCTGCTATGCAACAGAGTGGCTTTATAAACAGAGTGATATCGCCCTGTGCTCGCCATGCCAGGCGCAAAATATGAACAGCTGCCGCTTACTAGCGAACCTGACGAAGACGTGTTTACAACTAAACCAAAAGGCAAATGGTCTGAAATTTGTGTGCAGAAAAGCCTATTGTCATTAGGATTGATACTTCTTTACTTCTCACTGTCCATTGGGCTGACTTTTTACCAAGGATGGCTGTTAAAGGTAACGGAACCTTATCAATAACATGATACCTACTTGTTTTGTTCATAATGTGCTCATCTATATCCTTCGTAGAAACGAAAAAGACGCGTGACGTTGACGTCCTTTTATTTTATGATCATTTAACTTTTTAATATATTGGGTTTTATCGCTGTAACTACAAAGTTTTACGCCTCAGCTGTGTACATACGATTTTCTGGTTAGAATTTTGAATTCATGTACTTATGGCATATTTCGTTTCTTACCTGGGTAAAGCCAGTTATAGTGACAAGATATTCAACACCATATAAAAAATCAGATATCGATATGACGGAGAAGAAAAAGACTTATTGGCATCAAATTTCACCTAAGAACATCATAAAATTATGATAAATATACAATTAGGGGGATAGCTGTTGCAGGCCACCCCATCTGGATAGCATGCATAATTTTTTTTGCAGTCAATCCGCATTCCGCTCGCATTCTACCCATTTCATAGGAAACACATGTATGAAATGGTAGTATGCAGACGAGATCCGTATGCCTACATAAGTTCGCATGACTAGAAAAGGGCCTTAACTAGAAAATATAAAGAAAGTTGTAACATAAGTAACTACTTCATTGTGCTCATTTGAGCAATATAAGCTACTAGCTTTCGCCTGCGGCTTCGCCCGCGAGAGATTCCCTCAGGAACAGTGCTTTTTACTGGGTTGGGTACCCTATGTCCTTCTCAATACTCCTAGCTTGTGCATACTCATGTGTAAGCGAAATTTCAGGAAAATTGGTTCGGTAGATAGGACGTGAAGAGGTAATAAATAAACAAACAAACAGACAAATGTAGCCCTTTAGGGCCTTTCTTGAATTTATTAATCTTCCTCCAACCTCAGTCAAGTCAAAAGCGAAGTCAGAAGTCTAGACAGTCAAGTAAGTCTAGTCAAAAGGCTAAGTGAAGCAGTGGAATAATTTCACTTAGCAAAAATATACACCCATCTGCTATAAGCAGCTAGTGTATTAATTAATTAAATAATAAATAAATTATTTAATTAATATGATTTTGGTGACAAAGATTAAAGTCACGTAATGGACACTGGAAACTTTTGGAAAAGTGGCCAGAGGTTTCCATGGATAGGGATGAGTGGAGAAAGGGGGGGAGGCCTTTGCCCAGCAGTGGGACAAATTAAAAGTTGACTAAAAAAAAATCGACACTACCACTCCAACACTCACAATTTCTAGATATTATTTATAGAGCTTTGTCTGGAACCAACATGTCAGCATCATCATAGGCAAAGAATCAAAAAGTACCATAAATATTTCCTTAAACACTTTGAAGCCCAACGGCCCACCGGTGACCAATAAACAATTTAAAAACCATTGTGTCTGCGATTGCAGCATTAATATGTTAAACATACTGCAATCAGTAGCAAAAATCCTTTCAGAACATAATGTTGAATTCTCGTATAGATTCAGACAGTATACAACCAAAATGCCTTATCATTATACATATCTTAGTTCACTAATGTTTGTTGATAAAAAGTCATGAGATTAAAATGACATTAGGTACCTGTATTATTGTGTCGATAGTATAGATACAAATTGATTAGTTAATCTCACAACATAAACATTTCAATTTTTATCTAAGTTAATTTCCTGTTGTAATTAAACCAATAGTATATAAAAATAAAATAAAAATATATTTTATTGAACCATTTTCTTTACAAATTGTTGTGATGGTATCACTCGGCCACCCACTATCAAACTAAACCTGTGTTCCAAATGGTGGAGAGCATCGTGAATTTCACTTTCCTGCCAACATAAATTAAAAAAAAAAATGCTTCGCGCGCGCGATTCTAAATTCTTTGTCTGCCAATCATTTTTTACATATCATTGTACCCTTAAACAAAAAATGATTGGCAGATAAGTAATATGAATAAACAACAGTTGCAATATTTCAAAAAGAGCGGGAATCACTATGTATAAAACAAAGTCGCTTTCTCTGTCCTTATGTCCCTTTGTATGCTTAAATCGTTAAAACTACGCAACGAATTTTGATGCGGTTTTTTAATAGATAAGGTGATTCAAAAGGAAGGTTTTTATGTCCATGCGAAGCAGGGGCGGGTCGCTAGTATGAAATAAAGATAAGCAGTATATGTATAATATTCTGTCAATTTTTTTTTTTTAAATACTCTAAAGTTGTTAGTGGTCTGTGCATCCTTTTACTATTAATCCTTATCAGTCACTCTACCAAAGACATGATTCCAGAGAATGTCCATCTATACCACCCGCCATACAAATCCATATCCATACTTGCATACTAATATTATAAATGCGAAAGTCTGTCTGTCTGTCTGTCTGTCACCTCTTCACGGCAAAACTGCTAGATCGATTGTGATGAAATTTGGTAGGGATGTAGTTAACGACCTGAGGTCAAACAGCCTATACTTTTGGGCGCGATATAACCGAGTCCCACGCGGGGCGAAGCCGCGGGGAACAGCTAGTAGTACTAATAAATAAGCATGTCAGCAACCTGTTTTTATGTCCTGTATTTATTTGTTACTAGCTGTTCCCCGCGGCTCTTCCCCGCGTGGGACTCGGTTAAATCGCGCCCAAAAGTAGCTTATGTTTGACCTCAGGTCGTTAACTACATCCCTACCAATTATCATGCTGTCACTGTCATATTGTTGCGTTCAGCGCAACAGCTTCATACTTGAACAGCTCTCAAAATTGAGTTGCGTTTGAGTATTTGGTTGTTAGTCTCCCAAATTTCATACAGCCTTAAAACTGTGAAGAAACTACAAAACACCCATTACAATTATATTGTTAGGATAATAGTGATAATAGGATCTTATATTCTCTCTCATCTCAGCGTTTTCTCGGTTGCGTCTTCAGCTTAATTTGGATCCTAGAGTTTCATATATTCCTTCAACAAAGTCACAGTGAGAACAGCCACCTTCTATCATCGCACCTCCCGCCACCGTCAGGGAGTTCACCCTCATATTCTGACCCAAAGGTGTCACAAACATTACGCTTTAAGAGAAATTTTATCCCGCGTACTCTAAGATTATGGAATGAACTCCCCTGCCATGGTTTTTCCAAATGACTACAACATTGGGTTATTCAAGAAGGGCTTAAAAAGATTCCTCCAGGGTCGGCAACGCGCTCGCAATGCTCCTGGTATTGCAGGCGTCTCATAGGCTGCGGTTACCGCTTCCCATCAGGCGGGCCGTACGCCTGTTTGTCTACTCAATAGTATAATAAAAAAAATTAAAAATTAAGATACATTATATTTTTTTTGCAGGAATTCTCATACCCCCTAACAGTGGTGATGTACCATCTTGTAGTCAAATGGATATTGTCTGTCTTAGTCCGGACGGTACTTTACATCATAACTGGAACTCCTCAACTGATGCTGCCGTTTATGACAAGCCTGCGCTCCGTCGCTCCAACGGGCTTAGCTAGCGGCATAGACGTGGGTTTCTCCAATTGGGGTTTGCAGCTCGTGACTATCTCTCTGTATACTATGACGAAGTCCACCACAATCATATTCATCTTGGGATTTGCTATCTTGCTTGGACTTGAGAAGAAGGTAAGAACAAATGAATACATGATTTTTTTTTATTGACAAAATGATAAACAGTGTTGCCACAATATATTATTTGGATTTGTGTGCTAATGATCTCGCAATCAAGGATGCAGAGGACCGGGCAAAGTGGAGGAGGAAAAGCAGGAAAGCGGACCCTCCGATCAGTAGCAGCTAGCTGAGGAAGCGACTGGTAAAGCCTTAAGATAAAAGATTTGCCACTAATAAAAACAAACTTTTCATCTTCCATTTCAATAGCAAATAGAAAGACAACATAGTTTTGTTGCATTTTATCATTAATTTATTGTTTTTCGTTTGATTTCATTCAGTTTGATGGTGAATTCTATGTTTCTTTATGCTTGATTGCTTCATAGATGTAAAATAATAACGACGATAGATAAGTATAGCATTAAGTTATAGTTATATTATATTAAGTGTATAGTTATATTAAGTATTACTCATGACTCAATAAGTTTTAAATTAAATTGATAAAATTTATTCGAAGAGATATACTTTTAATTTATTCATTAATTAACACATTATATAAAAATAACCCTAAAAACAAAAACTTAATTAAACTAAAAGCCCTAAAAAAAACTTATAAATAAAAAATGTCCGCTTATCATTGCCATTGGGATATTTTGAATTTACTTAATATTTGTTTCTTTGTAATGACTTAATTGTACTAAAACAAAAATGAATACAAAAGCATAGAAATAAAAGCATAGTCGCGGACTTATCCCAGAAATGGATCTCTTACTCAACCAGCGAGTGACAGAGGATGATTATAAGGTAAAAAAAAATAACTTGCAGTCTCTGGCTTAAAAGAAAACCAGGGCTCGGTCTGGTTGACTTCGAGGACTTTTTAGTATTCACTGGCGACCAGTTTGCCTAAGCATTGTTATTGAGACCGATTGCAATATGGTATTATAACGGAAACTAACGGTCTAAACCAGGGCGTCGATTCTGCTAACGTTAAGTCAAAATCGTGTCAAAATAGTGTTTCAATTGAAGTGCTTTTTACACGCTATTTACAAGAATTATGACAGTATGACGTAAATGTATTGTGTGGTGTGACCATTAGCAGTGATATAAAGAATCGACGCCCAGGTATTTAGGACTCTAAAACCGATTGGTATATTTATTAACCGTTTTCCATCTCTTAAGAATAGACCACCCTCGAATTTTCTTTTGGTGTCATAATATGCGACTAACGGAATACATACATACATACATATCATCACGCCTGTCTTTTGCAGGGGTGGGCAGAGAGTAGAGATTTCCATTTGCTTACGATCCTTACAGACCTCTATCGCTTCCTTCACACTCTACATTCTCGTCATCTTCGCGCTCGTCGAAATACATAGGTATTAATTTACTTGTACCAATAATAGGGTGACGTCAGGCAGCTGGTCGTATAACATGCTAAAACTTATTTACAAAATAAATATACGCCATAAGTAAGTACCTAATCTAAATATATAAAAGAAAGTCGTGTTAGTTACACATTTTATAAATCAAGAACGGCTGAACTGATTCGACTGAAAATTACTGGGGTGGTGGCTTAGAACCAGGAGAAGGACATAGGGTACATTTCATCCCGGGTAAAAGCACTGTGCCCGAGGGAACATCACCGAGGTGAAGCCGCGGGCAAAAGCTAGTATTGGATAAAAAATAAGACATCGAGCTTAATTAAATTTAGAATTAATTCACTCATTCATTCAAGTGGACCCTTATGGGCGTTTACGGGTTTAGGATGTAACCCGAAAAACAGTGTTATAAAGATACAATAAAATTCAATTAAGTAGCTTAGTATTTTAACTCTAGAGCGATGATAATAGGAAAATCCTTGGTTAGTGTAGTGCAACGAAGCATTTAATGTACAAGATTTTCGTTTTCCTCATCATTACATATAGTATAAAACAAAGTCGATTCCCGCTGTCTATATGTATGCTTAGATCTTTGAAACTATACAACGGATTTGGATGCGGTTTATTTTAATAGATAGAGTGATTCAAGAGGAAGGTTTTTATGCCCATGCGAAGCCGGGGCGGGTCGCTAGTATAGTAAAAAACAAAGTCGCTTCCCGCTGTCTGTCGATTCATATGTATGCTTAGACGTTTGAAACTACGTAACTTATATTGATGACGTTTATTTTAATAGATTGTGTGACTCAAAAGGTTTTTTTTTATATAAAACCCATAATAGTGCGATTATTCTCACTAGTTCCATTGGCAAATAGTTCCATAGAACAAGTGATTTATTTTTTCTCAGTAATCCGGGGCGTGGCGGGTCTTTAGTCCATTATAAATTATTTGGAAATTTCACACAGATTGAGCTGGCCCCAAAATGAGCTCGACACTTCTGTTATGGAATACCAATTCAAGTATACTATATTTTTTACAAAAAAATACATAAATAGATAAAGATCCAACACCTAGTTTAATTTGAAATAGATCATTTGCCCTCTTCGTCTGACCGGGGCTCGAACCCGGAACCTTCGTCCTGTGTGGCATTTTAGCGTGTTTCCAGTTGCATCCCAAGTCAGCAACCCCAAGAAGTCTTGGCGTCCTTAAAGGCGGAAAGTCAAAAAATATATTGTTAAATCTAATAATATGTTTTACGCCTTATTTTAATTTCTGCTCAAGCGAATTTATATGCTATGTTTATTGCTCTTAAGGTGATACCTCGGTGAACACCAGCGCCACCATTTAAAAAACATTATTCCCTGAAAACACAAGCTATCAAAAACCCGTCTTATGTAACTAAGGTTGCAATAGTTTTGCAATTTGTAACTATAGGGAACTATAATTTAATATGTTCAAAATTAACTTCAGATCCAGAACCTTAACTACAAAAGACGGATATTTGATAACTTGTATTTTCAGTGAATAATGATTTTTAAATGACGCACGGTGGCGCTAGTGTTCACCGAGGTATCATCTTAAGTTGTATTCATTTGCTCAGCATGTTCTGTGTCACTATCAGCAACTAAGCGAAATTGTACCCTATTGTTATATATAAGTATAACGCTGAGTTTGCATTGTACATTGTTTTCGTTTAGTAACCTTGGTCATGGCTTTTATCTTGTGCATTGGAGTATGACCATATTTTTTTTGTTCATCGATTCGATCCGGTATTCGTCTTTTCTTAATGCTGGATATTAATATTCGCCTATTTGACAAAACCTTCATGACATGTCTGACGGTATATTTGCCAAAACATTTGCGCTATTTGCCTATTCGTCGAAACTTTTGGCAAATACGCTAATAGCCAAGTGTGGTGTCAGCATAAGAAGCTGGTAATTGAACTAAGAATTCCGTACGTAAAATAAATGGTACCCTATTATTAAAATTCCGCTGTCCGTCCGTATGTTTGTCAGGGGACTATCTTCTTCTTGGTTTGAGCGTGTTGAGACTGCTACCAGCTCTAGGACCTTAAAAAAAAGAAAAAATAATTTATCTTTCTGTAAGTGAGATTATCGGAAATCCTCGCGCAACCATTTTGCTAGGTAGTATCCTTAAGTCACATTAGAACCTCAAAAGTCTAATATCCGCTGTAGTTTCTTTTGTAAAAATTACTAAAAACGGCCACTTGACACTTTTTGTAAAGATTTCTTGGTAATAGCAGCCTTAAGTAATTTACTAACATCTTGTATGGATTTTTATCCGAAATAAAGATTATATTATTATGAAGATGAAACCAGCAACTTCAGCTTACGCTTCAGAGCCCAGGTTACGCTTTATATCATGGTCCTCATTTGGCTGTACTGGTTATTACAATGAAGCGACTGCCGTTTGACCTCCGTAACCCTTTTACAAGGCAACTAGACCAATAGGAACATATTCCGGGTGTGTTAGTCTTATGGCTCTAGGCTCTGTCTACCCCGTATGGGACAAAGACGTGATCATATGTATGTATATGTAATTTACATTTTACATCACTCCCCCGTGTTACTCCCACACAATGTATACAATACGATGATGATAATGAGGTGAGATGTGCCGAAGTGGGAATTTTCCACGCGTCCCGCTTGGCGACGCCGGCGCCCGGTGGCGTCTGTCTGATAATTCTGGGCGCGTCTCGATACGTTATGTCTTGTATGGATTTTGTACATGAATCATTGATAGATTTAAGAGAAAAGTAACTAACATTATGAAAAAAAAAATATTTTCTTTATTTATTTTCTAACAAATTGTGTTCAAATGAGAAACAAAAACATAACGCCTTGATCGTTGAGGTCCATAATGTCCCTTTCCCAAAATGTTTTCTCAATTTTGAGAGCTGCTCAAGTATCACGCTGTCGCGCTGAACGTCAACGATATGACAGTGACAGCATGATATTTGAATAGCTCTCAAAATTGAGTAGCGTTTGAGTATTCGGGCATCACCTACTTACTTACTGCGATGGCTCGACGACCCACTCGCCCCTATTCTGCGCCACCCCTTGCCAGTCGGCTCTTTGGGCTTCCAGGTCTTTGCACACTTCATCCTTCCAGCGATACATAGGGTGACCCACTGATATTATAATATTCTGAAATCCTCAATTCATATATTTTCTTTGGTAAAACGTTTTAAAATATGTTTAGGAACCTTAAATAAAATATTTTTTATAACTATCTTTTTTTTTTGATGTTGCTATAATCCACAATAAGGCAATTAAACTTATGAGCTTATTTTTGCCAGTATCAAGTTTTATTGTTCTTCATTTTGTCGAGTCACAGAGTCAAGTCAAGTCAGTAGTCATGTCTAGTAAAGTTAGTCAAGGACAGTGAAGCGGTGGAAGTTTCACTTACCTTAATAATTTAATCTTGGGAGATTTTGGAGACAAGGATTAAAGTCACTTATACGACATTGTACCACTTTCCAACACTCACGCTTGTTCACAAGCACTGATCGAATAATAATTCACCTTTATTATGCACAAATACTCGAAAAAAAAAACACAAATATTAGAAAATAAATACAATGACGATAACTGAGCTACTTTAGCTTGGCGCCAAAAATCCAACTATATGTCTTAACGGCTTGTGACAATTTCTTTATTGAGTTTTTAAATTTTTTTTAAATTTTTTTTTTTATAATTTCAGTCTTGGTCGCTCGTCGGCATAGTCTTCATGATCTCATCAGGCCTCATAATGTTCACGTACAAAGCTACCCAGTTCAACCTCCACGGCTTCAACTTCCTCCTGTTGGCGTCCTTCGCAGCCGGCCTGAGGTGGACCTTCGCGCAGCTCCTGATGCAGAAGTCCAAATTGGGGCTGCACAACCCCGTGGATATGGTGTTCCACGTTCAGCCCTGGATGTTTTTGTCTCTGATTCCTTTTACGGTTATTTTTGAAGGTACGATTTTATTTTTCATCTTCTTTTCTACTGTACGAGTACTGTACTCAATAATTTATTCTATCCTAACTAATATAAATGCAAAAGTGAGTTTGTTTGTTTGTTCCGCTTTCACGCCCTATCTACTGCACCAATCTTTCTGAAATTTCGCATACACCACATATAGATATAAATGAATGAATGAATTTTATTGCTGCTATAAACATGGTCTTAAAAAGTTATTAAATATAAAGTAAACATATGTATCACACGTTTAGTCAATAACTGACATGCAACAGACTATGTCAAAATTAAAAAAAAAAAATATGATAGAAGTATTGAGAAGGACATAGGATACCTTCATCTATGGAAAAAGCACTGTTCCCGTGGGAAATTCACGAGGGCGAAGCCGCGGGCGAAAGCTAGTTTCTATTACAAGAGGTACATTATTTGAAAATCCACATTTATATAATCACTAGCTAGGGAACAGTGCTTTTTCCAGGGATGAAAAGTACGTTATGTCTCTCAATACTCATAGCTATGTGTATGCGAAATTTCAGGAAGATTGGTTCACTAGATAGGGCGTGAAAAAGTAACAAACAAAAAAAATATACAAACTCACTTTTGCATTTATAATATTAGTTGGGATAAACTTAGCATTTTTCTAGTCGCGTTCACAAATATACCAACTCAATTTCGCATTTTTAATATGAGTTGGGATAATCTTAGCGTTTTTCTTGTCGCGTTCCAAGCTGTTAAAAAATGAGACGTATAGATGTTAAAAAAAAAGTTGCGTCTACCCCTTTTTCCATTTTGTTCCTATCCACCCTAAGTTTGGCTGGAAGAAATTGCATTAACAATAAGTCCGCATTGTTTGTATAAACATGTATAATTTGTATGTTAATGGTACAATAAAGAGTATATCTAACTACTTATATAGCGTCGAAACTGAATAAAGTCTTGGGTAAAAACTGGTCTGAAATTAGAGTTGTTTATGTGTCGCATAATGTCACCTTGTGTGGACTCATCTCCATAATCCACTTACCGCCATAACTAATTCAAGGACAACATTCGCATATTCAAGACATCAAATTTCACGCTTGAACTAAATAATGTATGCAGATGTGTGTGAGCTCCCCTCCTATTTGGGATGTTTCTTGTAAACAAGTTATTTACTAAATGTATCATTAAATATAAATAAATATATAGAGACAAATCACACAGATTGAGTTAGCCCCAAAGTAAGTTCGAGACTTGTGTTATGGGATACTAATTCAACAATACTATATTTTATAACAAATACATATCCATACTATCCATACTTCCATACTAATATTATATAAACCTGTATAGCGCCCCTGGCGGATAGTATGGCAACTAAGCAATTCCATACAAAATAAAAACTGTTTTTTAAAGAAAATCTTCACAAACCCCTCCCCTTCCTCTCTTTGGATTCCTCCTGACTTATTTATTTTTATAGGCTTTACATATGAATACTGTATAATCCATACTAATATTATAAATGCGAAAGTCTGTCTGTTTGTCTGTCACCTCTTCACGGCTAAACTGCTGGACCGATTGTGATGAAATTTGGTAGGGTAGGGTAGCTACATGTTAACGACCTGAGGTCAAACATAGGCTACTTTTGGGCGCGATATAACCGAGACACACGCGGGGCGAAGCCGCGGAGAACAGCTAGTATAATTATAAATAACAATAAAATAAAATAATGGGATTTCTGGGATATTTTTTGGTCCACCGTGTTTCCTTGTTGCTTAGTTTACGCTTCAGAGCCCAGGGTCGTTTCTAATCATGGTTCTGATCAAGCGGTACTGGTTATCAAGTGGAGTGACTGCTGTCTGACCTCCGTAACCCTTTTTACAGGGAAACCAGACGAATAAAATATGTATTACTAGCTGTTGCCCGCGGCTCCGCCCGCGTGCGCCTCGGTTATATCGCGCCTGAAAGTAGGCTATTTTTGACTCCTAGTGCATAACTATAGCCATACCAAATTTCATCACATTCGGTCCAGCAGTTTAGCCGTGAAGAGGTGACAGACAGACAGACAGACAGACTTTGGCATTTAAATATTAGTATGGAAGTATGGATATGGATTAGTATGGAATTAGTATGGATAGTATGGATGTACTTATTTATTATGTATGTACTCAAGTTCATTATATTTGTTATTTAAGTAAATATTATTTTTACACCCACAAACTGATCTCTTCTTAACCCAAAGGTTGTCTGTTAGATAATGCTTTTAGCATTAAGTCCGGCTATTGTAATTTTGCAATTAAGTTTAAATAAATAAATAATGAGATTATTCTTAGCATACATTAAAGAATACTATACATACATACATACATATCATCACGTCTGTCTCCCGTAGGGGTAGGCAGAGACTAGAGATTTCCCATTGGCTACGATCCTTACCTTACCTTAGAAGACTAAGAATAATACGATATTTAACTGCCATACAAAGAAACAATAGAGTGCGCCTCATACATTTATCGATCACTTGACACAATGTGACAATCAAATAACTTATTAAATAAAGCACTAAATTTGTTTGTGGTAGAATGACGATACTTTAAAATTTGATTTCATTAATACACTCTTTTTTCTTTAATTAGCTATAAAAAAATTTTTTTTTTTTGCCAATGTCAAAAAATTTTTTTTTAAGCGTTTTGTGCGTTAGACGGAGCGAAATGTGGCGAAAGCGATACAAATAGCCATTACGAGAGGAGAGAATCGAGATAGGCGGTCGACCTACGGAACCCCAAAAATGTACAGCGATAGGTATTTCTTCCAGGCATGAGCTGCTTCTACTACTTAGTAAGCTTAGAAGAGGGCGAGCTCCTGCCCACCATCCTGAAGGTGACCGTTGGTGCCACCATCGCCTTCGCCATGGAGATCAGCGAGTTCCTGGTGGTCACATACACGTCTAGTCTTACCTTGTCCATTGCTGGTATATTTAAGGTACAGTACTTGGGCCTACGCCGCAGAGGCGACTTCCAAAATCTAAAAAAAGAAAACTAGTAATTGGTAAAAAAATATGTTAATTTCTTTTTTGGTAGAATAAAGATTTTTTTATTTTATTTTTACTTGGTACTTAGATACCAATAAAATTTGTGATTTTATAATTGACTAGCTGTTCCCCGCGGCTTCGCCCCGCGTGGGACTCGGTTATATCGCGCCCAAAAGTAGCCTATGTTTGACCTCAGGTCGTTAACTACATCCCTACCAAATTTCATCACAATCAGTCCAGCAGTTTAGCCGTGAAGAGGTGACAGACAGACAGACTTTCGCATTTATAATATTAGTATGGATTAGCAGTCCACCCGGCTTCGCCCGTGGTACACACATAGCCTATGTCACTCGGGTATAGTGTGACTTTCCAGCAGTGAAAGAATTATTCGTAGTTTCGAAGCCGCGCCGCGCGTGTGGCTTAGGTATTGAAAAATTAGGGTAAATACATTATAACGATCTTTGTGGCAATAAAACTTATTAATTTTATTATTATAGATATCTATCTACTACTCGAATGACACCGGTGTTTACCCTTCCATCCTGTATAAATAACGATTTTCAGTTCATATAGGCACTGATATTATATTTTGAAACTTTTTTTTTTACAGGAAATGTGCATACTAGTCTTAGCAGTAAAAGTCGGCGGCGACAAGTTGAGTTCGGTGAACCTGGTCGGACTTGCCTTGTGTCTGCTCGGTATCATCGGCCACATAGTCCACAAAGTGTTGGTGATCAGAGCTGTCGCCGGTACAGTCAGCGCCGTCGACGACAATTTCGAGGTAATAAGGAACAGGGTGAAAATTGGTGATGGGAAGTCGGAACCCCTTTTGGAACCCGAACCCAAATGGCCAATAAGCGATGACAGCGATGTCGATACCACCACGGTGCTACACGAGATCATACAAAGGAGAGATTATAAGTAGAACGGGTAATATAACCGGCTTCAAGAATCGGAAATATAAGAGTAGTATTTTAACATTTTATCGGAATTTACCGGTTCAATAATGGGCGAAGTTTTTCAGATCTGTAACAACTTAATTGGAAAAAATGAATATTCATTTACAAACATACAATACATACATACATGATCACGCCTGTCTCCCGCGGGGGTAGGCAGAGACCAGAGATTTCCATTGGCTACTGTCTTACCACAGATTACAGAATACTATGCTAGTACAGGTATTCAACCACTATACAAAGAAGCGCGCCTATTTTTAGTGTACTAATGTAGTTTCCCCATACTGAGACTTACTAACGCCATTTATCGATCACAATAATAATAAATAAGCACTAAATCAGTTTGTGGTAGAATGACGATACTTTAAAAAAATCGTGTTTCAATAATTCACACTCTTTTTTCGCCAAAACAAGCGGCATCTTAACTAAATTCGATTTTTTTCAATCCTTGTAGCGCCAACTGTTGGCAATAAAAGGAACTAGGAACTAAAAGGAAATCTTTTTATTAGGGAATGGGACCACATGGTCTTACATACCTCCCACGCTTCCACCACACTCATCACTCGACATTTCAAATCGAATTTCGGGTACTCCTTTCATTCATTTACGTAGTGAAAAAATAGAAAATACAATGTCGGATTTATTCCATGTAGGGAATTCAATAGGAGTGCCCATGAGGAAACTGTTAGGCCTTAATCTGATAAATCGATTTTCCCACAAAGGTTCAGATTTTTACCGCCAAAAAATCTATAGACACATGACAGACGTCTGTACTAACCAAAGATCATTTAATTTTTTTGTACATTTCCTATCGTTTATGTATTGTGGTTTGATGACGCCATATAAACCGTAAAAGATGGAAGCCATGAAATCCTTGAATGGAAACCATGGCTGAGTCAGAGAAGCCGTGGTAGACCAACAGCAAGTTGGAGAGATGACATTGCCAAAGTTGCCGGCCCACTATGGGAAAGATACCCCCAAAATGACAAAGTGCATTAGAGGAGGCCCTGCAATCAAAGATTTTAAAAAGATTTTTGAAGTCGGTTATTTCTTCTTAGGGTTATTTGTTAATAGAATGTTATTCTTGTTTTTATGTTACTAAAATAATAATAATGAGACGATACCTTAGTAAACACTAGCGCCACCATCATTTAAAAATCATTATTCACTGAAACACAAGTTATCCAAAATCCGTCTTATGTTATTAAGGCTCTGGATTTATTAAAATATAGTTCCCTATAGTAACGAATTGCAAAACTGTTAAACTACTGGCCGTTTTAAGCAATATTGCAATTTTTAGTTGATGGTGGCGCTAGTGTTCACTAATGTATCGACTTATCACAAAATGCTTTTATTTTTAATTTTAACAAAGAGAAAAAAAGGTTTCATAGGCGGTATAATGTGTTATTACTTAAATTTCGTAACGTATTTTAATATTTCAGATATGTATTCTGCTAGCAAGGTAACCCTAAGAATTTGCCATTATATCTAACGGCTAAATTATTTATCTTATATTATCTAAGGTTTACGAGGCTCCATATATACGTAAAATGTGTTTTAAGTGCAGCTTCAAAGCTCACCGTGAGCTTTCATTAATATCAGTCCGACGTTTCGACTGTGTGTGGTCACGTGAAAGATGTAGCATAGAAACCTTGAATTAAATAAGGAATTCCCGTTGATCCTGTATTAATACCATATGAACAACGGGAAAAATAAGACATAGATATCCAGAAAGTCGACCTTCCTCAGCGAACTGACATTCATAACAAATTACTTAATTATTTATCAAATTAATGTACAGTACACATGGAAAAGTGTATATAATACCATACCATAATACCATTTCAAAAGTATGTTTAAGGGTGTAATATTTTTTATGTGGCTCACTGTACACAGAAAACAGAGTACATACATAAAAATTGACAAAAGTTCGTTAAATCCATTTTAACTATGTTCTACCTCTTTCTCTCTTACCAATTTTTTACTTGAAAGAACGAGACAAAACACATTTTAAGTTATCTTGGGCTTAACAAACGTGTTTATTTTTATGAATAAGGGGGAAACATAAAATATAAAACAATTATTGCAATATGGATCATGTTCTTATTGGTCTGGTTTCCCTGTATAAAGGGTTATGGAGGTCAGGCGGCAGTCGCTCCATTGTAATAACCAGTACCGCCAAATCTAGGATGATTAAAAGGGTACACTAGTAAGAAACGGGTCATAATGATGAAATAAATAAAATTTCAACGGGTTCCACTCCAAGAGTGCCGGCAGAAGTGAAAACAGAAAAGAGAGAGACAACACAAGTCAAAAATTCTTTATTGCAACAGTAAAAAAAAAACAGGAAACTACAAACATAGATAATACAATAAGCGGTCTTATCGCTAATGCAATCTCTTCCAGACAACCTAATAAAGTTACATAAAGTTCTATAATGTTAGAGTGGGGATATTACTTTCACTCCTACGCCGCGCAATCAACTCTTTCTCAGTCTTACGAATTTTCAATCTGACAAATAACGGTCACATGACGCGAGTTTAACATCTTATCACCATCAAAAAATGTGCACAGCGCCGCTAAAGAAGTTCGCCCGCCGGACCGTCTGTACCATTGGACAGTACCATTATTGGTACAAATGGCACTGATTTAGCCCACTAGTACCATTATTTGTACAAATGGGACCAATTTATCTTCGCCGGACCATCTGTACCATTGGACAGTACCATTAATGGTACAAATGGCATTGATTTATCCCGCTAGTACCATTATTTGTACAAATGGGACCAATTTATCCTCGCCGGACCATCTGACCATTTGCATTTCAATAAAATATATTTCTGTCCGTGTCTGCCCGCTTTCCTTCTTTCTCAACTATGCATTATTTATTGTCAGTTCGTCTGAGGATGTCTAAGGTTTATTATACCTGTCATTTAGAAAAAAAACGAAAGTACACAATCCGAATTTCGCTTTATTTTTATATTATACTTTTTCATTGTCTATAAACTAGACACCGCCAAATTGCATAGCCCGGTCAATTTACGGAGACACGTCAACGTATTAAGTAATTTGACGACCTCTGTGGCGTAGTGGTCAACACGCCAGGCTGTCACGTTTGAGGTCTCGGGTTCGATCATCAGGCTAGTTAGAAAATGATCTTATTCAGATTGAAATATACACTATATTTATTAAAATATAGTCTTATTTACTTATTTATTTGTATTCATTAATTGATACAAATTTCAAAACTATTTATAATGACTATACAATTTGGCGGTTTGTTTATAATTTAAAGCAAAGTACTGTGTAGATGTATGATTTGTCGAATATTTATTTTTGGTACAATAGGCCACTTAAAAAAGTATACGATGTATAATATACCTTAGTCGTAATGTTTTAAGGTTAAGTTTACATGTATACTTTTCCACGTGGCCCATATGTTTTACTATGACGATCAATGCGAAAAATAGGTATATAATGGTTAAGTATACATTATTATATTTAATTTGTGTATAATAATTTCAAACTGGATCTGTACAATGACATGTTAGGTTAAAATTTGCGTGCTTATAATATGGCGGTCACAAATTATGCAAATTACATACTGAACAACTTTTCCATGTATGTTTGTTCAGTATAGTGATACTGTCAATCAATTAATCAATCATTTATTTGATTGATTGTCTGCCCTTGAAATAATGCAGTTGATTTTACCCCCTTATATAATAATAACCACCACACCATATTATATGATGTCGAGTGTACCCGATTCGGCGTCAGTCTTTTACGTTCAATCCTCAACAAATTTGCGCCTGAAGTATTTACTACACAGTTATTTTTTTTACAATTTTTAATGTGGCTAGAAAGAGAACGAGTATTTACTGAAATATAGACGCACAATCCAAATAGGTCTGAAGTATAGAGGTAGAAATCTTCTTTTCTCTCCTTGCCTTTATCCCCTAAACGGGGTCGGCCCCCCTAATACTTTTTCGCCATATTTGGCGATTTACGCCCGAATACTCAAACGCTACTCAACTTGAGAGCTGCTTAAGTATCATTCTGTCGCACTGAACATAAAGGATATGACAGTGACAGCATGATACTTGAACAGCTCTCAAAATTGAGTAGCCTTTGAGTATTCGGGCATTAGCGTCGCATTAATTTGTATTAGGGGAAAATGTTTGTTTAGATAGTAGAAATACAATTTTTGTTATCTGGTTTGGAGTCAAATGTAATTTTTTGTTTTGACAGAGTTTTCAAAAATAGAATTGAACCCATTTTTATATATTTTATATAACTTAACAAAGAGAAAAGATTTGTATGTTTGTATTTTGTAATGAATAAACTCAAAAACTACTGGACCGATTTCTAGTTCTTTCAACATTATAATGCTACATTGTCTCTGAGTAACTTAAGCTATAGAATATACACATACGAGCAAGTGAAACCGCGAAATACAGCTAGTTTTATAAAAAGTCGTTGCATCGACTATGACAAAGCAACTCATTGTAAATTAATTAACAATAATAGATTAAAGTCAGTGATACAAAATTCGATTGTAATTCCGAAGTAGAATATGATTGAATTTACTGAATAGGTAATGGACTCTAAAACAATCGAATGTGTCATTAAATAAGGTAAAATTTGGAACTACCTCGGTAATACATAAAATAACATTATTCCCAAAGCTTCCTATATTTTTTTACATATTAAATAACAAGAAATAATAGTTAATTTGACTAAATAAATAGGTTCAGTTATTTTTTGAGTATAAATTTTGACATTGCGGATTATACATTATATCAACTTACTTTTCTGATAAAACTAACTTAAGTACAAGTACAGTAAATAAGTAAGCTAATGGCGATGCTCAATAGTCCAGTAATGCGTGTTGCCGTACCGCTAACGCATGTTAAGCAACCCATCCGAGGCATGTATTGGATTGGTCGTCATTTTTGCGAATCATTTTGTATTACAAGATAAAATATTATACAGGGTTTATTACTATACAACCGTATTTATGTCACTTTGGCGCACACATACAATTTAGCAAACTTCAGGTCTCCCGGTCAGCACCGGGAGAAGCGAAAAATCCAGAATAATGAACTTTGTCGTTATTGAGATAAACGTGACTTCACATATTCGTAATTACGAATACTGTGTCAGGTATTAATAATGGTTTTCCCTTCCACTGCAAGGTACATTTAAATAAAATAAAATTAAAAAAACAGGATTATCATAGATCAAACAATGTTCATATCACGTCTCAATACTGAGCAAGTTTAATATGGATACTTAGGTACTATTTAGTTCATCTATGCATTAAGAGATGGCGCTTAAATTCAACGACCCATACCATAGGTTGAAAAAAAAAAAAACTTTTGCTCTTAGACCGCGCGCGATTCTAAATTCTTTGACCCATACACATAGATGTATCCATATCGAAAATGGGCATTCAACTCCATTTTGTAAGCCTTATATTTAACAGTTTTGAAATATTGAAATTTGTATCAGAAAATTATTAAATAAGATAAGACACAACAGCATTTAATGTAAGTACGTATTGGCATATTAATTGACATTCCTTATTAATTACAAATTGTATGACAGTCGACAAAACTGAAGTAATCCAGTGATTAATGAATAAATCTTTATTCTAAGTTCTTGTCGTGATGATGCTACCATCATTGATGGCGCTACTGACCAGGGATGAGAGCCGGTATTTTTATAACCTAAAAATAACGATCTTGAAGCTGCTAAAACCGTTATTTTTGGGTTAATACTGACCGGTTGAGCTAAACCGTATGCATAAACGTTGCAAAAATGTAAAGGTACAAAAATTTGCTTGTTTATGATTAAAACCCGGTTCCCGAACCCTGCTATCAACACAATAAAATTTTATTTTTACAAAACGTTTAATTTCACGAGCTCCTTATTTTTTGGGTTTGCCGACTGTCCCTATAAATTTTTATGATCAAACAATTATATTTTGTAAACTTTACCTTGATACTATGATAGCTTTAGCAATGCTAATGTATTAGTACAAAAGAATATTACTATTTCTGTCTGTTTAACTGCTAACTTCTACTACTACCGAAGCTTACGCTTCAGAGCCCAGGTACGCTTTTAATCATGGTCCTGATTTGGCGGTACTGGTTATTACAATGGAGCTATTGCTGTCTGACCTCCGTAACCCTTTTATACAGGGAAACCAGAACAACAGGAACAAGATCCGGGTGTGTTAGTGGGCAACACTGTCAGATTTTTCGTGCTGCCTAATGACTGCTATTTACCGATAACAGCCACGGGCAATACCGCGAGATCCAGATATTGATTACAAAAAAAAAAATGTATATCTCTTTCGGGGTAGTAGGTAATGTCCTTGCAAAGGATTTGGTAATACCCTCCTTTTGACATCTGATGTAAAAATGAAAGTACAACATTCGGCTGCTATCATAGGATCAAGTAACATTTGACTAAATTATATTTTCCTATATTATTATTTTTTTATAAGATCACTTTGTTACGAGATTTGTTGTTAATTTGTTATTTTATGTAAATATTTAAAATTTAAAGTTTTTATTTTGATCTTTTGTAATGTTTTAGTTGTTAAGATTTTTTTTGACAGAGAATGGATTGTACTCTGTGGCAACCTGTACATGGACCAATATTTTGCATTTAAATATAACGTATAAAATCGTGTATAAAATAGAAATTAAGGTATTAAATAATGCTTTGATTGTCGACACAATATATTATTTTGTTAAAATTGTGAGTAAATAAATGAATTAAACCAAAGAAGTAATCATCTATTAATTCTAGTGACAAAGGTCTTTTTGAATCCCTGCTGCAGGTTTAGGAGGGAATGTAAGGGTCAGTTTAGCGATTTATTTGCTTCAAAGACAATATTGACCGATTTATCTAATTTGCTGACCTCCAAACTTCAATTCGAAGATGGCAACCCAAGAAGATAATGAGGCTGATTAGTAAAAAAAGAAGAGTATATAATAAATCTATGGTATTAACATAGCCAAATATTATGGATGGCATCGACAGTCAGCTCACATTCTTGCGCAACCGCTATTTATTTATTCCAAAACGAATTAAAATTGTCTGAATGTATCTATAGTATAAAATGAAGGCGTCCGCACTATGTCTGTCTGTCTGTGAACACAAAACTTAAAAACTAACAAACGGAAACGGAAACTTGCTGTTTTCACTAATCCATAGAGTGATTCCCAGGGAAGGTTTTAGGAATATATTTATTCTAAGGCGGTGCTAAGTCCGCCGGGTCCGATAGTATGTCTATATAGGTATTAAAGGTACACTTAGTGTAAAAAATATTTATTATTTCATAGTTTAACAAAAATAAACTAATAGCATAAAATCTTAAAAACTAAATTAAAATACACTAAGCATAATTAGTTAAGTATATAATAAAAATAAGTAATATATTATACGTGCTGGATTCTTAGAAAGAAAACTAAATCTAAATTAAGTAATTAAACTAAATTTAAATATAAATTAACAAAACAGGTGTATACGAGCTAATTAAACTGGTCTGTCAAAAAGTAAGTAGTTTTAACTCCAATAATAACTTTTTGTAAGTTTGATGAAATAAACACATACAAAATCTTATTACAGTAATATTTCAATTAATTTGTGTTTTAGTATTGACGGCTTTATTTCTTTTTACCACGGTCTGCGCGGCGGGTAGAAGGGGCAGTGTATACCAGTCTCACCTGAAGCGCCTTAGTCAGCATCTCCGACAAATTGCTCAACTCAGTGCACTGTGGCATAGGGTTGCCATCGAGCATAACGCTCGCCAAACCGAGATCCGGATACTTCCCCACCAACGATTGATATTTCACCACTTGAGCCAACTTCAGGACGCTCTGGTAACCTAAATCGTTGTACGCCAAGTTCAAATAACACAGCGTCAAGTTGCCTTTCGAGAACAGAATGTTATCCCTACAAACTGTCGCCTCCTCACGAAACGGATCCGCGAGAGGACTGACGAGCTCAGAAGTCATTTTCTCCGCCTTTGCTGCTACTGTTTCTTTATCCTTGTTTGTGTAATTCGTCATCTCCAAATTAGTGCTTTGTTTCCTTGTTCTCAACGAGGTGTTCCTCCTTTTGCTGGAGCGACTCACTTCGTCCATGGTCTCTGGTAATGATGGACACATCAGCTCTTTGTAACATTTGGCGTAGATTTCCTGGCGCAGTTTTATGTAATACAAATTACTTTTGCGTTTCATTATCATTTCCTCGGTCGTCAAAGGAAATTCCATGAGGCTCCTGAAAATGTGGGCAGCACCTTCGTTGCTTATCCTGTTTCCCGACAGGTTGAGGTAGATGAGGGCTCGATTACTCCTCAGAACATTTCCAATCTGTCGTGCTCCTTCATTTGATATTAAATTGCCAGTGAGACACAGACTTTGTAAAGACTTCGAAGCTGGATATGGGTACGCCAGTTTAGGGAAAAGCAGTTCACAGTCCTCGTCGGTGAGGTTACAGCGTGCGAGAGACAACAGCTGCAGATGAGTCTTGTACTCTAGCAGAAGGTAGTAGTTGTGTTCAGGCACGAGCGTATCGTCAAGACAAATCTCGGTGATATGCGAAGTATTTAAGATCTTAACAGTTTCATATAAAGATGCGCCAGATAGACCACGATTCATAGTGATCTTAGTTAAGTACGGGTTGTAGGGAATGCAAAGAGAGAGGACTTTAATGAGAAGGCGTGGGATCTCACGGCAGGGTTTGATTGAAATTTCGAGTGTATTGTTCGCAGCGTCCACCACAGCTTTTATTGTGATAATATCTGAATTGTCATCCAAGCTATCAGTCTCGGACGCCTTCACTACCATGGATTCCACTCTGGTTGCCGAGTGCGTCTGCGCACGTGACGCCGCATGTGATAGCGCCGCTCTTGACTTCTTAGTTTCTTTCGTATCTTCTTTGCTAATGTATACTTCTGTTGGTAAAGATAATTTACAGCATAAGAGCCATTGACCAGGTTGCAGAATTGACAACGGGAAGAAATAACGGTCTTTGATCTGGTAATGAAAATAGCTGTCCATTTAGGGATCTAAAGACTTGGTTCATTGCAAGACCGTTTTTTGGTAAATACCGGTTGAGCGGAATCGTAATGATAAAGATTGCTGTAAAATGTATGGACAGAAATGGTACCTCTGATGTAAAGGAGAAAAATGAGGGGGTTTATGATTTTAATAAGGGTTCCAATCCCTGCCAAGGCAAAGCCAATGCAAATGAGCTGACATGTACTACCTAGATGTTGAAAAAGCTAGGCCCATCATTATTGATTTTCTGTTTCAACTACCGTCATGCTAAACGTGGGCTAAGGTCTTATGGCCCTAGGCTCTGTCTACCCCGTATGGGATAAAGACATGATTATATGTATATAAGTAAACAATTATGAGAGCAGGAACAGACCTTGCAAGTGTGTGTAGAAATGCACCCTGAAATTTGCCAAGAGCTGGTTACAGGCGTACGGCACGAATACCGGCAGGTTATTAGGTTTTGGAGCTTCGGAGCATACCTTGACTATTTCACTCATTTTCTTTATGTTTTGCAGAAATGTAATAAAAAATTTCAGCTACTAAATGTTTTTTAAACGTGATCAATGTGTGACAGAACAGAATAAATGTTTTTTTTTTTATGGCGCTGTCTGCTCATAGAGCTTTTTGCGGTAAGGTAGTGTTATTATTTATTCTGTCTGTAGCATTTCTTTATGATTTTTGGAAAAAGCATATTAATTAACCGACTCCAAAAAGGAGGTTCAGTTTGAATGTATATGGTTGGTTTGTCCGCGATATCTCAGGTTTGGCTGAACTGGAAGTATTTGTTCAAAATTGTTTTATTATTTTAACCAACTTAAAAAAAGTATGCTCCGTTTTACCTAGCCGTGGTGTGTACTTGCCTAAGAATAGCTCTATCAAAAACTTTTTTTTTTATCCGGCCATTGGCATCTTAGTTAAAGGAGCTCAAACACACAAATAAGAAAATATATCAAAGCCATAGAGTATTTACATGGCTTTGATTATATTTTGTAGAAGGCCCAAAGCAGATAAATCTGCTAATAGGACCAAGGCCAATAGATAAAGGTTCCCAATAAAAAGCAAATAGTTTATACGTTTTGAATTTTATTAGATTATAACTTTTTTTAAACTTCTTTTGTCCAGAATCACTTTTCAGTCACCCGAATTTAAATTCTCGGCTATATTACTGGGCTATAAGGTATTTCTCGAATGGACTTTTTCGTTTAGAAGAGAAACTCTCGTCAATGTTTCAAAGAGCCCATACCGAGGCTAAGCTGCGAAGGTGTCCTAGGGCCCAGTTGCCCGCTGAGACGAAATAATTTCCCATTGATAGAGGTCGCCGCTTCCATTTTCCTCAAGAACACATTCTTGCTGGACGTATTCAGCGTCTTCTCTGTCAAAGTTCTGTTCGATTCGGTATCTAGGGAATTTATTATTGAATCAGCATCGGCATCAAAGTTGAAAATATTAGTCTGCGACTCCTCGCGCCACAGCTTCTGCAAATTTAACGCCATCAGCTCCAGCTGCACCTGAGACAGTTCTCTTATCACGTCGATCTGCACGGACATTACGTTGTCGCACGTCTTCAGCAAAGAGTTCAATGTTTCCAGAACATCTGCTCTTCGCTTCTGTATGCTATATTGGTTGTCTATGCTCCTCTCGAAGAATGCAAGGTGCTCGTAGAGTTCAGCCAACTGCAGTGAACAAGAAATATATTGAGCAGAATGGTGCTCGAAATCATAATAGTGTTTCGCTCTCATTAACCATTTATGGGTAAACGCAAATAGCTTTCTAGCATCTTCGACCGAGCATACCAGCTCATGTGGTACTCTACTTTCCATTTCTTTCAAATCTAACGAAGGAAACGTAAACAATTTTTCTGGGACACAGTCTCCCTTTCCGTTTTTCTCGGCGCCCTGGTCCTTTTCATTTTCTTCGTCCAATTTTTCTGCATCTTCTTCTTGGTCTTCGAGCAGGTCTACGGTTTTCCACAGGTCCGAGCGTGACGACGGCTGCGAAAAGTAACGATTCAGAATCTTCTTTTTAGACAGCTTGAGCAAAGTCAATCCGTACTTTACCCAATGGTGGCTTAATTCCAGGAAATGCATCTCGAAGTCAGCCTTTTGTAGTACAAACTCTTCAGGCATGAGTTTGCAGTTGTCATGGCAGGTTCTTAGTACATGGTAGGCAGCGCATAAGTGATGTCTAGCATTGCCGAGCTGGTGCAGATAAGTGAAATAGTTCCCAAGTCTAGCTGCTCTGAGCGCCCAGTCCTGAGGAGTGCCTTCTTTCATCTCCAGTTGCCTCCTCAACGCGGTATGGTTATAAAGAGTATATTTTTCTGGCATGTTTAGTTTGTTATAAATAAAAGCCTGCATTTGCACATTGTTTGTGATTACTTTGTCAATTTTCTCAGGGTTCACTCGTTTGATGTTGCATAGCGGTTCTGATGTGAATAAGTCTTCTGCATCTAGAAATTTATCAGGTTGGGACTTACTGACTTTATCGTATAGATCCTCCATACTCTCAAGAATATCTCTGGCGTGTGTGATCTGATCTAGTTGTATGAAATAGTAACACAGAAGGTTTTGAATTCTTAATGTGATGAATAGGCATTCGTCTCGGAGTGCATGGGGCTTTAACTTGTCAAACGATGCTAAGAGAATATTTCTTTTCTCTACCAAAGACACAGGTATGGTTTTGGCAGAAAGAAGGGCGAGGTAGCCCTCCATCGCTAAGGACCTTATGTGGTTATCATGGTTCTCTTTTCCAAGTAACTTTAATTCAGTGCTGATGGTTTGTATATCTTTCTTCAGACTTTGGAGTCTCTCCGTGGAGTTCTTTTTCTTAATGGCTAACCGGACATTTTCGAATGTAGACGCAATACGTTTTAAAGTCTCCATATTGTTAAAACACTTATAATTTTAATTTGGTTTTCTCGGAACTTGATGTGGGCAAGCAAATTATTCGATCATGATTCAAATTGTTCTGATTTTGACGTCTGATTATGATTTTGGTTGGGGAGAGGATTCGTAGTAAATTGTTATGTGCCAGAATTTGTCACTGTATTTTATAGCAAGAAGGTTTAGATCTTCAGATCAGAAGGTCTTGTTATCTAAAAGAGTTGTTGTAGTTAGTTTGTTTGTAGAGTCTAAACGTAGTGATTATATACTCTTTGGTAGAGACTGCGCGCCAAAAAATTTGGAAATCCGCTTTGAATTCTCAAACAAAGTTTTTTTAATCTATGCCGCGCAATTTCTTATTTCTACTGCTATATCTACGAAAAGATAATTTATGATCGGTCGTTAGTATTCATCCATCTTTAAAATAAGTCGTAAGGGGCGACTAAGGGATATCGTATAGCTCTACAACTTGTTAGATGAACGGCTGATGGCAGAATAATGCTGAAAACATAACAATTAATTTCAGACAACACAGCAATCAATAGAGATTGACGATGGGCAGAACAGTGAAAAGCGGAAAAGTTACGCAACTGCGCTCGCCACAAGTTTGTTAAGCTGATCACTGCAAGTAAAAGCAAAGTTAAGTGTTTTTGTATACAATGCATTGGTTTTGATTGTCAAGCACGTACGGTCACCGCAGCTTGACTTCATGACTTGAGTGTCTCTATAGCGCTCTTGCAAATTCGTGGCCTAATGATGTTTCCCAGTAGTTTCAATGCCTCTCCCACCTTTCTAAACAATAAGGCAAGTCTGCAGCGAATAGTCCTATAGGACCTGAACCCCTAGCTTGAGATTTAATAAACGTAAACGCTTGCGTATGCGTTAGTATTTTGTATGCAGGAATTTCTTAGTTGGCTTAATCCGCCAAGGACGCGATACGGCGTAGACGAAATCACTTTTGACTGAGTGATTTACCCGCAAATTTTCTCTCTTAAATCTATGGATTTGCCGCAGCTTATGTCAATCCCATACATTTTGTTCTTGTCGACATTCGTCAACGTTTTGAGATTTTGACTTTGGCTAAGCCCCGTTTGTCATACAAAATCGCTCACGGGGTCGCTAGCGTCTGCTTTTAAAAAATCTCAAACTGGAGCGCTATTGAAATGCATTTTAGTCCTAGTAAACCCTGTTATTCCTAGAAATTTTATCTGCAATCCCGCACACACTGACAAACTCGTGCATGGACAGTCGGCTGCAGAGAAATCTGACCCCCCTGCCACAAGTATCGCTATTGAAAGGGGGTCAGATTTCTCTGCACCCCACTGTACATTAATTACTGGGAAATGGAAGGATGGTGCACCTGTGTGCCTTTTAAAATCTAGGTGACCTAGAATGAGATGAGATAGATAGATATATTTGAAAAGGACGCTGTGTGCTTTATTGATTTCCTAGCGGGCCGCGTCATTGGCCATCGCTGGTTTCCGGGATGACCTGACCTATCTTTTTAACCGACTTAAAAAAAAGGAGGAGGTTCTCAATTCTTCTGTTTTGTTTTTAACACAAAATATACGATGTAACATTTGCTGTAATATTTTTATATTGAAAAATAACTGAGGTGTAGATATTTGCCATAGGGTGAACAAATATCTTCAAACCTCTATAGTTTTGTTGGAATACTTAAGTATATATCTCTTAAAATATTAGTTCTACGCGTATAAGTAGAAAGCTGCAGTCGCCTATTGTTAGCGCATAGCCGCGAGAGGTACCTACTGTTCGACAACGCCGACAACCTCTATACTTTGTGCCTAGTCGCTTGGCCTCAGGCCGAGAAGAAGGCAAGCGAGGCGTACGTGTAAACGTAAGCCCCCTAAAGATGGGGGAGAGTTATTAAAATGCAATGATTGCATAGATATGCGACACTATAGAGAACTTGTAGGGAGATCAAGCAGGTGCGACTGGAAAGAGATGCGAAATGCTAGTACAGCGCACTGTACGAGATTCGGCTCGTGTCACCGAAAGGTTGGTAGAGCCATGGGAGGTGGAGGGAGTGTGCCTAGTCGGCGTCGACAAGCGCCTATAAGAATTAAACGGCATGTCGACTTATTGACGTATATATACGTAACATACGCAATTAGGTCCGTGATTTGTATAGACAACTGTTACCATTGAGTAAGTATACAGGGTAGACAATGTCTTTATGTGCAAGCTACTGCTTCTTCAGTTCTACCTAATCGTGGTGGATTCCAGATATAAGAGCATTTCAATTTCAATTCACTCATTAAATCTCCCGATGATGCCGTGTTTTATGAATTCGTAAAACTTACTCCTGTTTCAGATTCCCGTTGTTCTCCTCTACCACCTGATAATCGATGAAAAACCACGTCCGTTGGAAAATGTTTGGATAATGATGTTGGGTACAAACCATAAAAATCACCAGTACTGATCGCCAAGCGCTCCATGGTATCGCTTTCGCAATTGGCAACAAACATTTGTCTCCTTACCTTTGTAGCACACATTTGGCAACATATTCTAGATTGCTGTCACGTATCTTTCACAGCCTGGCCTGAAACATTTTATATTTTTTTAAATGAATTAAAATTTTATTGATGTAAACATGGTCATGGTATAGTTACTAAATCATTGGTGCCGAAACCTGCGAGGCAGCTGTTTAACAATCAGTTGATAATGTAACCTTGAGACCTGTAAGATAAGAGAGATATAAATGATTCAGAGTAATTTATAAGGGCATACAACATAATAGCCATCTGTGCAAACTGGCTCTAGAATCCAAACTTGGCGAGTATAGCAAAAATTTTGATGCATTAAGTGTAAGATGCCCAGCATTGAAGTTATAAATGCTTCAGAAAAAAAAATATATAACATCATTACAAACACCACTTATTCGATAAAAAACAAAAAGACTTAAAACACAAATTAAACTTACTTTAAATACAATATTATGTTAGTCTAACTTAAATGAAATAAAGCAAATGAATCTAAACTAAATAAATTATGTTGCCTCATAATTATAAAAATATGGAGTCTCTACAATTAGTAAAACAGCAGACCTTAGAGAAAGCTTTATATTTTGATAATCATTATGCATTAATTCATACCGTGTAATGCAATGTGTGGATGAATGAATGATGCAATGTGAGTCATACATTGTCAATCAACCTTTCACCTGGTGCCAGATATTTAAAACGAAGTTCTTGATATGCATGAACTAACATACTCAGTTATACTATAAAAACAAAATTGGGACACCATATTGATTTCGGGCCACGTTATTGTGGGACTAAACATAAACATATGGACCTCGTGTTTTCTCGCTTTCGTTTTTATGTAACAAATAGATATTAGAGTACTTCTTGAACTGCCTTAAAGGGATGTAGTACAATATTTATAGCCTTTTTAAAAAGTATAGAAGACTTGAATACGTTTACTGTCAACGGATATCGGTGTGTTGTAAAGCTGTGCAATCCATTTCATTTCTAGGTTTTTATTAGAAAGTGAGAAAATATTTTGAAAATTTATTAGAGATTTTTTTTTACTACCTTAATAGACAAACGAGTGCTATAGTCATCATTACCACTACATAGTATAAAACAAAGTCGCTTTCTCTGTCCCTATGTCCCTTTGTATGCTTAAATCTTTAAAAACTACGCAAAGGATTTTGATGCGTTTTTTTAATAGATAGAGTGATTCAAGAGGAAGGTTTTTATGCCAATGCGAAGCCGGGGCGGGTAGCTAGTTGTTTATAACAGGTGACACGGTCAATTGACCATGCACACCATAATGTTATATGCTATAGCGTTATTACAATAAAACTTCTTTGTGCCTTCATAGTGTCAGAAAGTGTTAATTAGTATAAAAAAAATCTGTATTAAGCACAAAATTTATAAATCGAGATCGGCTGGACCGATTTTGATGGTTTCTAAATTAGATTTGTCTCCTTCCCGAATAACAGATCAAAAACATTAAAAAAAATCAAGGCATGTATAATATAAAAACCCTAGTATGTATTGTATAAGGCGTATCTGGAAGTTCCTTGTACGGCGTGACCACCACCTGATGATAGTATCAACTGGACGTATATCCAGTTCCGAATCCAAGACAACTTGAAATTCCTTGACGAAATAACTTAATTTCGTAGTATACACTGCGCGTTGTACAGCTTTAAAAAATTTGGCTAATGAAGCCAGCGCGCAATGGGTGTTTGTTTTATTGAGAATAACTCTGTTAAAGTTACATGGTAAAAGACAACCGCTACGCTGGTCTGCTCCCACCATTGCGTAGTTAGTGACCTAGTGAGCGTCGTTGACGCTGCGCGCGCGCATACAAGTTTGAAACAGCGCGATACGGTGAGTACAAACAGTTCTGTGTTTATTTTTTTATTTAATATAGAGTTAAAACAAAATCTAGGTAGGTATATAATTTGGCCTGAAATTAAAATAAAGACATTTTTTCTTAGTTTTAATAAGTTTGTCTAGAATATGTTAAAAATCCCGTCTCATCTGGATTGGGACTGAGTTGATAACTAACAAAAGTAGAAATTATTGATTTTTCGTTTACACACCTTTTGTACTTAATCATTGCAGGTTTTTTTTTTAATAAACAAACAGCGTCATGTTTAATTATTACAATGTAAAACAATAAGGCTTACACATACCTAAAAAAACAATTTATGAAATTGTTTTATAATTTGTGAATTTGTTTTATAATTTATATAATTGTTTTGTAAGTTTGAGTTTGGTAAATCCAGGTAAGTAAACATTTAATAATAAAATAAAAATATGCATATATAAAACATAAAATATGTATTAACATTAAAACCAAAGCCAATCAAACATGCTACTTCTTATGGTACCCGGCTCAACAACTACACTCATTTGTTTAATAATATTTTAAAAGTTGAAATCAAAGAATTTGGAATCGCGCGCAGGCAAATTTCTTTAATCTATGGTTGACATATTGTTTATGAGGCGGATTGTAGAGTTCATTTGTTTTGGGTTTGTTACAATTCTATTTAAACTTTCTACCCTAAGGTTGGCTGGAAGATATTGCAATAGCGATAAGCCAAATAAAAGTAATTTGTACACAATTATTTAAGTCAAAGAATTTGGTCGCGCGTGGTCTGACGCGACGCGAGGCAAATTTTTTTTTTTAAATCTAATATGTACCTACCTATTTAAGTGCATTCTTTATATTGTTTTTTGTTAATTGGTGCATTTAAGAGTATATATATCTATCTAATAAAGTTTGTACTTTAAGAGTTAATACACTACATGTTGCCTGCAGCTTTGCCTGTGTGAAACTTAGTAATATTTTTCAACTTTGTTTCAAATGATAGGTACAATAACAATCAGTTTTAAGTTTTATAAAAAGCATGAATATTTATGATACTGCTTAGGGTTCCGAACCTGTAGATTTATAACGGAACCCTATTACCACATACAGATTAAAGATCAAATTAGGTACTAAAGAGTTTCTGTCCGTTTGACCGTCAATCCGTCAGCATCCTTTATTCCATGAACCGTAACGGGACTTTGAAAGTTCATATCTTAAGATTGTTGTAATCAAAAAAATAACATAGTAAAGAAAATTACAAAGCATTATATTTTTAAATATAAAAATTGCTTTATTTTAGGGTATCTATAGGTAACCATCTGGTTAATCGTTAGACGCTAACAATTCTTAAAGAATATTTTATTAAATTATGAAATGCGTCATTTGTTGGGTAAAAGTTTTAGTATTGCTAAGAGTTCTCTAACAGAACTTTAAGGGAGAATAAAAAGTTAATACTTAAATCCTTCCATCTAAAATCACGTTTAAAGCAAATGAGTAAATAACGGTACCCAGGGAAAACATCGCTGAGTTCTGTTTACTCACACGAAAGTAAGGTGAGTCATACTCACGCGTTGCCCAATGGCAAGACTATCGAGTAACGGAGCCATCATAACCGTCATATGACGACCTCCGTAGCATAATAGTAAACATGCCTGCCCTCTGCTCAGTAAGTCCTGGGTTCGATCCCCGGTAGTCCAAGTCAATATGTAAATGATATATTTCTGATTGGCTTGGGTCTTGGATGTCAATGTAGATATCACTACATAGTATAAAACAAAGTCGCTTTTTCTGTCCCTATGTCTCTATGTATGCTTTAATCTTTAAAACTACGCAACGGATTATGATGCGTCTTTTCAATAGATAGAGTGATTCAAGATTTTTATGCCCATGCGAAGCCGGGGCGGGTCGCTACTTTGTTATAAAATATATTATCGTTGACTTAGTATTTTGTAACACAAGGCTCGAACTTACTTTGGGGCTAACTAATCTGTGTGATTTCTCCCTACATATATACGTATACTAGCTGTTCCCCGCGGCTTCACCCCGCGTGGGACTCGGTTGTATTGCGCCCAAAAGTAGCCTATGTTTGACCTCAGGTTGTTAACTACATCCCTACCAAATTTCATCACAATCGGTCCAGCAGTTTAGCCGTGAAGAGGTGACAGATAGACAGACAGACAGACAGACAGACTTTCGCATTTATAATATTAGTATGGATTAATTTATTTATTTATCACTAGCTGTTGCCCGCGGCTCCGCCCGCGTGCTCCTCGGTTATATCGCGCCCGAAAGTAGACTATGTTTGACTCCTAGTGCATAACTATATCCATACCAAATTTCATCACAATCGGTCCAGCAGTTTAGCCGTGAAGAGGTGATAGACAGACAGACAGACTTTCGCATGTATAATATTAGTATTGAAGTATGGATACCGTATTTCCTAGCAGCATTTTCAGCTTCCGTTTCAAAGCCTATATGGTCCTAATTTTAATCGGTCTTAAATTTGGCGGTAGAGTTTTTTACAAGGAAACTAGACCAAATAGAAACACGATCCGGGTGTGTTAGTGGAATTAACTGTCAGAACACATACTTGTTTAGCAACTGGTTGCGAATCTCAGTTGTCAAAGTGGTCGAAGTTGATTTTTCTGGCAGTCTGCAGGAATCTAAGCCTTAGGACTACTGCATTGTATATATGATGGAGGAGCGATTTTGTAATAACTGTTAATTGTTGTTTTTGGAGAAAATGCTGCAGTGGAGTTTGTGGCGCCGCTTCTTCTTCACTTGCACTTTGGAAGTGGTGGTATAACTTAATATAAGTAACGATTGACGTCAATAAGTGATAGGAATATCCTATATTAAGAATTCTTCTTCTTTCAAGTCGTGTTCCTTATAGCTGAGGGTCGTGACCACCATAATCCAAATTAACAGTTAGTATCCTCCAGTCATATCTATTCTGGGCCCGGTGTATGGCCTCTTGGGTGTTGCATTTCAATGCTACAAGGAGAGGATAAACAATTTGAATTTGAATTGAAATGCTATTAGTGCCTACCAATCCGAGCTAGGCCGCGTCCGCCGTCGCTTGACTCACGCTTTCGTTACCAACACGATTGTCAGCACGCTAGACTATGTAACTCCTCATCCCCAAGTAGGGATGTGCCGTTCCCGGGAACGTTCCTTTGTTCCCAGAATAGTTCCCAAATGCCCGGGAACGTGTCCGGGAACGTTCCCCTTAAAAAAAGAAATGTTATGGAAAATTGTTATTAAAATTTTTATTTACAGTTTTTATCTCTTCCAATATAATAAATTTATGTACTTAAATACATTTTCTAATATATTTAAAAATATTTTCAGTAAATTTTTAACTTTGCCGATGGTTTGGCAACTTGCCCGGGAATGTTCCCAAATTAGTAGGGAAAGTTCTTAGATTTATTGGGTTTGTTTCCATATTTTCGATTTTGCAAGATAAATCTATTTGGGTTTCATCATTAGATTTGTCTCAGCTAGTGCTTCCGGGAACGAGGATGATTCAACGGGAACGGGAATTTGGGAACGGCACATCACTATCCCCAAGCTACGGTGCTACTCTGTTCAGTTATCTCCTCAAATGGCCAATCCTTAAAAAATATAATTTTGTTTATATCATTAAATGAGTTCTAGAGAATTCTTAGAAACTTTCAACAAGTGAATCCTTGGAAAGTCTAAAAAGTTTCGTAAAAACATCCCCTATTTCACCCTTCAGGCGTGCTTCAGACGGTAAAATGAAATACCTATAGAAACACGTGACTTTAAAGGTTTAAAGGTTACTTTTGTACCTACCTGTCGGCCGAGCTTCGTAAAACTTTACTGCAAAACAACAGCCTCCATGGTCCATGGTTAAACCGTCTGCCTTTAAGCCCGGGGGATGTGGGTTCGATTCCCAAGGGAAGCATTCTTTGTTTAGTTTCTGTTTTGGTTAGGACTTTGCATGACGATGGATTTATTGATGGTAAGCGGTTATCGTAGCCAATGAGACAACTACAACACCAAGAGAATAGCGAGCGCTTTGTCGACCCCGGAGGAATTTATTCATGCCCTTCTTGGTGAATGTCGTAAAAAGCGACTAAGACACCAGCGATCAGGGCTCGGTAACCTGGTTAGAATAAAAGCCAGCTCGATTTTCTGCCCAAACATTTTTACAGCTCAACCGGTATTTCCCAAAAAATAACGGTCTTGACCAGGTATTAAGGACCCTAAAATCGACCGTTAAAGACCGTTATTTTTGGGTCTTTAAAATACTAGTTCCGAGCTCTGCCAGCGATATAAGTTTCTCGAAATCACTGTATCGAAATAATTCACTGAGCTGGTATGGAACATGTATTTCATTTAGTGCGATATCACCAATGTAATTTAAACCATGTAAGAATTTATTTATTTCCGTGACTGTGAAATATTATTAGTTACAATATGTTTGCGAGATCAGCACACATGCCTATATACTTTAATAGCCTAGCAGGTCATGCGTGTTCGCAACAATCGTGCGTGTCAAGCGACAGCGTATATTCGTCTAGTTGGGATTGGTCGCCACTCGCCACCAGTGGCATTACAAAGTCGAGCACCTACGTGCTTCGGAAGATATGTTAGTTCCAGATCCTTTCGTTAGATGGCAGTTGGAAGGCTGTGTTAGACGCCATTTGCCAAGAATTTGTTTAAAAATTTTGAAAAACAACCATTAAATATTACCGAGGCTAATCTATATTGTATTTTGTGTAAAAAATCTTTTTAAATTGATATACTTCATAATATTAAGTGTTTATTTAATATACTAGCTTCCCTCCTTCCTTCTTCCTTCCCCGTCTCTAAGCCCGCGTAGGACTCGGTTGTATAGCGCCCAAAAGTAGCCTTTGTTTGACCCCTGGTCCTTTAACAAAACCGATAGTAGCTAATTTCATCAAAGTCGGTCCAGCAGTTTAGCCGTGTAAGCGTAATAGACAGAAATACACTTTCGCATTTATAATATGGAAGGATAGGCTTAAAAACAACAGGCGGGACATTCTGAAGCACGGAATATAGAAATGCCACTAAAGGCGACCGATCCAAATATGGCCGAGCACTCGCCGTCACTTGACGTGCTCTATCGTTAAGAAGGGTTATCAAGCTGAGGAGCTTGATAACCCTGCTTGATGCTTGTAGCTAAGTATAAGAACTACCAACTGTCTGAGATTCCATTTCCGTTCCCGTAGGAATCAGCGGGAATTTTATTTTATCTTGGCTTTTTCATCTCTATTTATATCTCTACCAAAAGCATGACCTAGGATTTCGCCAGTGAATCCTTTGTTTGGAGCTTACTTTTTGTCGATAATAATGCACTAATTATTATTCAAATTTAGATCTAAACTAGCTGACCCCGCAAACGTTGTTTTGCCATATAAATTATTTCTAGGTAATTTAATGATGTACAACCCTTATCAGGGGTATGAAAAATAGATAGGAGCCGATTCTCAGACTTACTGAATATTTATATAAAATTTGGTAAAAATCAGTAAAGCCGTTTCGCAGGACACAACTAACATTGTGACACGGGAATTTTATATATTAGATATAATCTATCACAACGTGTTTTTAGACTGCGGTTACGTCGTTGGCGCAACGATTTGGAAATGAATGTTTAAACTTGAAATGTCAGTGATAAAATCAATTGTCCATTCAATACTATGTACTACCTTTTTACTGCCTTAGGCTTGGCCGAGGAAACTTCTGGATGACATTTAACATTTAGAAAAACGTTGGTTGTCACTTTGAATAACCTTAAAATACCTAACTTCACACGAGCGCCCGCACATAGGTCTAAAGTGCCTATCAATAAAGACAATTCTTTTTTTTTTAATATGAAACTATTTTCAAATGTCTGCTATGTTAATTAAAATTACTACTTTTTATAATTATTAATATCTTAATACTCTTTAACCCTCAAATATTAAGTACTATACTTAGATTAATGTTAATACAAATTTCCTTCCGAAACCACGGAAAAAACTAGTTAACTCATAGTAGTTACCCATAGACGAGTAGGTAGGTACTGCAGGGTAACTACCGTCTCTTAAAACTATGCAAAATCCAGTGAGTGAGGGAGATGACGCGTTACATCATGTATAGCGCTGTCCCGCTTATTCACTGGATCTTAGGTAGTAAGCCACCTGATCAGGAAAAATAAAAGTTTAAATTCCAATAAGCGGAAAAAATGCAATCAGAACTCACGTGTTATATTTTTTTATGCGGTTGGCAAACATAGATAAAAAAAAAATGGTTGCCTGTAAAGTCGGTTTTACGGGCGAAGATTTTACGTGACAACGTCTTTTTCTCGGTAGAATATTTATTGATATGAATATAATCTGCCGCGCGCGGTCTGCCGCGCGCGGCAGACCGATCATAGTTGAGTGGGAGAGAGACGCAAGGCATTCGGCGGGCCTCTCTCTCGTTCGGTGGCTCATCGTAACGTTACCGAGCGTTACACTTTTTCATAAGTGACTCCCAGCCGCAACCTAATTTAAGACGTTGTCACGTCAAAAAAAATTTGGCTGGGTAGAGATCGCGCTCGATTTTAAACAGTTTTCATCATTTCAGCCGCAGGTTGTCCACTGCTGGACATAGGCCTCCCCCAAGTATTTTCAGAATAACCGGTTGGAAGTGGCCTGCATCCAGCGGTTGCCTGCGACCTTATTCAGGTCATCCAATCATTTGATCGGTGGCTGTCAGATGCTGGGCTTGCCTGTGCGTGGTCGCCATTTGAGAACCTTTCTGCCCCATTGGCAGCTGTTTTAGTATTTTTTGTATCAATACTTATATAAGGTGGACTCAAATCAACTGCAAATATTTTAAGGGTAGATTCAGACCACTATTACTGAACAACTTTTCCAAATAAACTTATGTCCACGGTACCTTATATATAGAAAATAAGCCACTTTTCGTATTAATTTTATAACTCAAGAACGGGCTCACCTATGCATACCAAATGTTAAGGCTTTGTTAGGACTATTTTTTTTTATTTTTATTTATTTAACTTTATTGTAAAAATACAATAGGCGGACTTAATGCTAAAAGCATTATCTAACAGTCAACCTTTGGGTCAAGCAGAGAACAGTTTGTGGGTGCAAAAATAACATTTACTTAAATAACAAATATAATAAACTTACATAACATACATAATAAAAAGTTAATATATACATATATATATACATACATACATACATATTAATACATATATACCTATCATAAAATATATTAGCCATAGTAAAAAAAAATATATTAAAAGCAAAATAAACAATAGCAGCAATTCTCAATTTCCCCTCCCTTTCCGCTTCCTATAATTTTGAGAGTAGGAACTTGTAGACAAGCTTTTTGAAAGTAGCACGACTGGAGGCCTGCCTAATCGATTCTGGAAGCCGATTCCAAAGTCTTACTGCGGTCACGGCGAAAGATTTAGTAGATGCTATATGTGAAGTTTGCAGAAATTTCGTTATTTTTTATTATTTAGTTAGTAGAAAGAGCCGCTAGTA
Source organism: Apomyelois bistriatella (assembly GCA_947044815.1). Lineage (NCBI taxonomy): Eukaryota > Metazoa > Arthropoda > Insecta > Lepidoptera > Pyralidae > Apomyelois > Apomyelois bistriatella. The sequence goes on along the minus strand of OX345687.1, from coordinate 16,006,507 downwards.
GGTATTTATTTTAAGTGGGCCAGGGACGCAAAACCTTTATTTTAAGACCGTCTTTTAAATTTTTCGGATAAATACTGGTTAATTGAAACCGTATCTAATAACAAAAGAGACTGTTTGGGCAAAAAAATGAGCTGTTTTCTGACTTTTACCAGGATTCCTCTAAAGATAGCTTTCGCAGACGACGGAACCTGATCGCCATTTTGCCCTCAAAAATATTTTTATGGAAAATTCTAGAATTGAAATATGCCCTAGCCGTTAGTCCTCTAAATATTATTATGCCTAGCTTTGTCCGGGACAAAGCAACGAGAGAAGCAGCTCAAAGCGCATGCGTGGCGTGGCGCATCGAAAAACATTGCACTGTCTGCAATTCAAACAAAATAGACAAGTGGGCAAACATGATGAGTTAATAGTCCGTCAATAGATGGCAGTAATTTACCTGTTTTAGTCTATGAGAACAGAGAAAAAAAATGTATTTTTGATGCCTTTAGCGCCTGCACTTAGCAGTGGGATTCTCAGCGTTTTCCCGGTTATCTAATAAACTGTGTTGCTTCAGAGTGTTCTGGTAATATGATATGTCTAAATTTTTCTCTAATGAGGTACTTAATTTATAAAATTCTGCTTTATTTCGACCTATCTTTGACCCTCTTTGGGAATGCTTTCACTTCTTGTATGGGAACCTCTCCAAACTAGTGAAGGTTAGCGATAAGAATTAAACGGTTCCGTAGCTAGGATTCCTTTGTTCTACCTCTTTTACCAGCAACTCTACATATCATGATGAGTTGTGGGTGTAGAAGAATTATAACCCACATATTGGAAATCTTCAATCAAGGGTCAACTAAATAGTGCTTGCTCGACGCCGCGGTAAACGATATGCGTGTTTATAGTCTCACAACTAAAGATACCGAAGACCGGGCGAAGTTGAGGAGAAGTTAGGAAAGCTGACTCAAGCCCTTAGAAGTAACAGGAAAAGCGCTAAGATAAGAGAGAGAGAGTTATTGGGAATCTTCAATGTGATGTTTAGACCTGATTGCCTTTGATCACGTTTTATGACATTTACAAGAAAGTGGTAGTTTTTAAAGCCGGAACTTTATTTATAACACGAAATAATTAATGTGTGCATACGATGATGTTTCTACCCTTGGGGTAGATAGGGAGGAGAGGGGAGGGTAGATTTCAGATTTCAGCGCATCTGTTAACGCAAGTTTCTAAATCAATACCTAGGCTTTTCCTAGAATAAGGGGGTAAAAAGGGGTTCAACAGGTGGGCAGGGTGGTGATGGTAGAGCGGCCATTAAATTCAATTTGTTATCATTCGTTTAGTTGTATTTATTCAAATAAAAAAAGAAAGAAACATAAATTGGTTAACATTATGGTTCAACAGGTCTTATAGTTATACAACGCGGCAATGCTGCAAGCATTATGGGGACCTTTGAGCCGGCAACTTTCCGGAGAGTGGAGATTTAGTTTAATTTATGTTTCTTTCTTTTTTTATTTGAAAAAATACATCGAAATGAATTGTAAAAAAAAGAAAGTTGTTATCATTCATTTTACATTTTGAACTAGCTTTTGCTGAGGGTTTCGGTCGCGTCAGAACTCTGTCATTCATGAACGGATCTAAGGGCATAGCATAGTCATCGGTTAGCAGGAAGGGAGCCACGGATGAAAACAACTATTTATAAGATACAAAAATAAAGGTTTTTTAACTTGACGAATAAATATAGCGGTCGATTTTAAGGTCCTAAATACTGGGTTAAGATAAAGACCCGGTTTATGTTCCAATTGGTCTGGTTTCTCAATAAAAGGGTTATGGAGCTCAGACGGCAATCGTTCCATTGTAATAAACAGTACCGAGAAATCGGGACCATGATTAATAACATGGGTTTTGAAGCTTGAGCTGAAGATGTAACCAGGAAACACGCTAGGACAAAGAAGATAGATCCTAATACTACTTATATGTTACGTAGGTAGACCAGGAAGCAAACGAAAGTTGATTCTTTGTTTTTTATTCTTTTTATTAGGATTTAGGATTCACAGGAAAAACAATATCTAATAACTCGTAAGTATTTATCTGTGCGGCTATCACGAGATTCAAAAAATGCAGACGCTAGTGACTGCGTTAGAATTTTGTATGAGGAGTTTTTGGAGGGAAAGTAAACTGTCGCTATGTCCGCGCTGTATTTAATTTCCAAAACTTAGGTTTTTTCGAGTGTTTGTGCGTAATATTGGTGGATTATTATTCGCAAAGTGTTCGTAAACAAGCGTGAGTGTTGGGAAGTGATACAGTGTCGATTACGTGACTTTTTATCTTTGTCATCAAAATCTCCATGATTATAGCTAATTGAAATTTTTCCACCGCTTCACTTAGCCATCCGACTCAGACTAGACTTACTTACTTGACTGGACTTGACTATTATGACTTGAATTTTCGACTCGACTGACTTAAGTAGGACTGAAGAAGATTAATAAATTCAAGAAAGGCCTTAAAGGACTAGATTCCATGGCCGTATAAACTATAAAAAAAAAATTGTATGAAATTGAAATTTCTTAGTTACCTTCATAGAAATAAATAGGTTATCGCGCTCGGTCTCTACCCACAGACAATTTTTTTTTAATTTATGTTTACCTTTACGTATTTTCCGCCAGTAGCATTGTACTATACATAAAAAAAAAAACTATCGGTATCGTACTATAATATTGTAAATGGGGTTTAGCCAAAGAAATTTGACGCCGGGCAAATTTCTTTAATTTATGGTATTTAGAAAAAGTAATAACTTCAAAACGTTAACGCACTTCGACAAGAACAAAATGTATGTGATTGACATACGATTGACCACGGAACGGAACGCGCGGATTATGCAATCCCATAGGTTTTGTTCTCGTCTAACTTGGTTAACGTTTTGAAAATGTGTCTTTGGCTAAGCCCCAGGGTTTGCCATTCGAAATAAGTCTAGCGCCTGCGTTTATTATTTATTATATCTCGTGGTAGGGATAATGGTCCCTACAGACAAAACACCGTGGGTGTGTTTACTCGGATTCTCAGAGGACATCGGAACTTTCCATCGATCCATCCAAGGCTCGGTAGCCATAGGCAACCGCTGGAGATCAATCCTACTAAAAGTATAAACGCGAAAGTAAGAATCATAGATTAAAAAAAAGAATATTTGCTTGGCGATTTCTTCTTTCTATGGTATGGATATTTGCTACGCTTTTACAGAAAAATGGCTGAACCGATTTGACTGAAATTTGGAATGGAAATTTTAAAATCTCTTATCTCGAAATTCCCACGGGAGTGGTGCACCGGGTGCAGCTAGTTAACAATAAAAAATATGTTTCAACATGTCTTTTGTATGTGTTAGTATCAACTTATTCAGTACTGGATTTCGCCTGCGGATAAGCAGAATAAAATGAAATATTCTATACTATATATTATGTATAGATAACCAGCTGTTGCCCGGGAATTCCTGTTTAAAATATAGCCTATGTCTTGACCGAAGATCTAAGCAATCTTCATTCCTAATTTCAGCCAAATCGGTTCAGCCGTTTTCCAGTGAAAGAGTGACAAACATCCATACGAACTTTCGCGTTTATAATATAAGCAGCACCCGTAGCCATGTGACAATTTCAAAACGTTAACGAATGTCGACAAGAACAAAATGATGAGGATTGGCATAAGCTGCGGTAAATCACGTGGTCAATCTCATGTCAATCCCATACATTTTGTTCTTGACGTACCTCGTTTTTGCGATTGTGACTTTGGCTAAGCATACTGGATACGTACGGAACCCTTCGTGCTTAAGTCCGACTCTCACTTGGCCGGTTGGTATTGTGTTGTGAACGTCACGCACGAACGTCTCGAGTTCTTTGCGTCTGAATCAGCGAATCCCTAATAGGATGTGTTATGCCATACGTTGCACAACATCTGACTAAGAGAAAATATGCGCCAACCTTTTGTTGAATGCATTCCGCAATTATCGCGATAGTGAAACAGTTTTGACCAGTATTGTCCAGTATTCAATGCGGTTGGTTTTTTTCAACCGGCTTTTAAAAAAGGTGGGTCTCAATTCGCACGCCAAATCTTCATAATCTATGTTTTATACTTAGACTAGCGACCTGCCCTTTCCTCTTGAATCACTCTATCTATTAAAAAAAAACCGCAACAAAATCCGTTGTGTAGTTTTAAAGATTTAAGCATACATGGGGATATAGGAACAGTAGTGATGCAGTTAGGATATGTAACTACTATTATATATTTAAGAAGGTATAACTGTATCTATACTTATATATTTGTATCACAAATTTAAATATGAAGCCACGGTTAGTCAAGAGTATGTATTTAGAATTAACACTACCGTTAGATCGGCTGTTAAATCTACGGTCAAGAGTGTAACATAAATTACGATTAAAAAATAAAAAACTCTATGGTAATAGACCCGACAGCGTCCCAATGGGGACCATAAATTCTGTTTTTAGGGTACCGTCCCTAAATATCAACGACATCATGATTCATCATTGTCCGAGCGTGTTTCCTTGTTATAACCTCAGCTTACGCTTCAAAGCCCAGGGTACACTTTGATCATGGTTATAAAAAAAATACATATAATTAAACAAAATTTATTAGGCATTTATTAGGGCATTTTGATTGTTATGTGGCTGTGAAAGAAAATTATTTCAGTCTTAGAGAAGTTCGAGGTATAGAATAATTCTAATACCAGGTTGTGCAGGCTATTGGTCCCTTCCATGCTAGTCCGGGAGAAAAAGAAAAACATAGAATGTACCAGCTGTTTCTTTTCCAGATCAGGGCGTTAAAGTCGACCGAGGGAATCGTAGAATGGGGGAATCATGACATAGGCGATGCGGCTAGCAACCCATCACTAATTCCTGTTTCAACTACCATCATGCTAAACGTGGTCTAAGGTCTAAACCTAGTCTGTCTACCCCGTATGGGATAAAAACGTGATTATATGTATGTGTGCAGGCTATTGGTCTTGAAGAATATGAATGACTAAACGACATACTAGTTTATAAAGTAACAGTGGAAAGCCTCCAGTTAGATGGGTAGACAGCGTGAGGAGAGCCAGCAGCTCTAGAGGCAGCATATATAATGCGATCCGTAGTGTGATGAAAAATTTTATAACGAACGTGCCATAGGTTGTGAGTAATAAAATGACAGATTTCTAAATGAAAACCAACTAATGCGCATAACGTTCGATTATAAGAAATGAGATGTACCCACTTTCACTCACTTGAAAAATTCTGTCTGCATACGATAGACTAATTCTTGAAAAAGGTTAGGTACTTATAGACAGTGCATACATACCACGAAAGAGTGAAACCGCGGGGAGCAGCTAGTATTAGATATACATATAAAGCCCTGATTGTACTCCAGTAAGGGTTGCTATAGGCTGCGGAACCTTTGGTGCCCGGTTACAACTTGCTCGTAACCGTTTTTATTTTATCTATAGAGGTATTTTTTTTTTTATCTAGAATCCATTATTCAGAGACAATGCTTAAAAGCATTAAACCATTTCTTTGTTTTGATACACCCACATGTTTGTTTTTTTACTATGTTTAATTAGCTCGTGTTTTCTGATTTAAAACTTCACGATTTCTTCACGTGGAATTCGTAAAAGACGACTAAAGCCTGCTTTACACGGGTAAAGTCAACTAGCAACAACTCTACCACGTCCAAGTAGGAGAGTAGATGTATAAAATTGAATTTTTATTATGTTAGTAGAACGCCATTATGGCGTACTAGATATGTTATTGATAGAAACGCCACGGATCTTAGAGAACGTCGTGAATTCTACTAAAAGGTTTACATGGACTAAGGTGACAATTCATCCGCAAAAAATCTCATCCAAAGATGAAACGTTGCCCTTATGAAATGGTTAGAAGTCAAATCATCCGCAAATATTTCCTCCGAGAATGAAATTACGCCTCTTACGTCTCTTTTGCATGTCATCGGCCCGATGTTTAAATGCAACTGGGAAGACGCTTGGATGATAATACTAGTAAATACAGTATTGGGTAATCTGTCATAATTATTAGGTAATGAAATGAAATTGTTTATTCTCAACTTAGGATATTCTTATCACTTTTTGACGTCAATCATTAGGTACTTATATTAACTTTCAAAGTTTAAGTAGAGGAGACGCGGCGCCAAAAACTTAACTGCAGCATTTTCTCTAAAAACGTAAATATACAAAACTTGAGTCAAAATTAGGCGAATTTACATTTGCGTATATAAATAATATAACCAATTTGATTGTTTTATTTTTTGTAATAAATTGAACTTAAATTAAAATGAATACATGAAACGTTCGGTACATCAGGGCCAAGCTTAAAAAATACTTCAATATTTTGTCACTGCGACTTGTCGACGCCGCTGGTGACGAGAAGGCCGGCTCATTTCTCGCGCAGAGAAAAGCAGTCGCTATACAGCGCGGGAACGCAGCTGGGGTTCTTGGCATGATGTCAGAAGAGCACCACTTTTTAGATATTTCAGTTTTAATTACAATTTTTGTAGTATCTATGTTTTAGTTTATAATTTTATACATGCTCCAGTGCCCCTAGTATGAGTTTTTCTTAAGGTGATACCTCGGTGAAAACTAGCGCCACCGTCATTTAAAAATCATTACTCACTGAAAACATAAGTTAGCAAAAATCCCTCTGCTGTAATTAAGGTTCTGGATCTGAAGTTAATTTTAATCATATTCAATTATTAAATTATAGCTCCATATAGTTACAAATTGCAAAACTGCTAAAAGTGGCCGTTTTAAGCAATAATGCAATTTGTAACTATAGGGAATTATAATTTAATAATTTAATATGTTTAAAATTAACTTCAGATCCAGAACCTTAATTACAGCAGAGGAATTTTTGATAACTTGTGTTTTCAGTGAGTAATGATTTTTAAATGACGGTGGCGCTAGTGTTCTGTTCACCGAGGTATCACCTTAACGCAGACGCTAGCGACTGCGTTAGCGATTTAGTATGGCAAACCTGTACAGCGCCTCTGGCGGATAGTAAGGCAACTAAGAAATTCCATACAAAATCCTAACACAGTCGCTTGCGTCTGCGTTTAGAAAAACTCATACCAGAGGCCTGTGCCTCTGGTATGAGTTTTTGTACTTATCAACATTTTGCTTTTTAAAATATGCATTCTTTTCAAAGTATGCAGTTACATAAAAATCGTTAAGCCTTACGGCCATAACCAGTTTTTAATCAGATTTTATACCCGCATGCTTGTACTCTGGTCAACTAGAAAGATTGTAGCATTTCTAATAGAAAACTATTCGTAGAATTAATGTATATATTTATAAGAAGAAGTACCTTTTCGCTCGTTTTATGGAGAAAATCTTTTTGATTGAAAATATGGATAAAATGAATTTTCCCAGACATGGAACCTAGCTAGATAAATTTTTTTTTTCGAAAACGCGAGTACAAATTAATTTATATATTGCTCGTTTAATAGTATAGGATAATATAGGATATATGATAGTATTAATAGTATAGGATAGGATATTTAACTAAGTAAATAATATGTAAGTAAGTAAAAGAGTAAATTGTTCCGAAGTAAATGTATGTATGATCACTCACCGGAGCCCAGATAGGTAAACCCTACAAGGATTTCGTGACTCGTTTCTTGTGAAAAATAAAATATTTTTGTGTTATAATGAAATAATGATTTTATGGATTCCAATAACATCAAAATACTTGAAAGTCGGGTAATCAATTATCTAAAGGACTTTATCATCGTCATCATTTCGTGTAGGTATCACGGTCAATTGACCATACACACCTTGGTGTCAGAGTTAATCGAAACCGGCTTACGGCCTCTCACGTAGTCCTTAAACGACTACCAGATGGCAGCCGGGACCAAAGGCTTAACGTGCCAGGTGCTTAATCATCTCAGGTGATTCAAGCCTGAAATGTCCTAACCAAACTGGAAACAACTAAACAAAGTATTATCCCGTGTGAATCGAATCCACGATCCCCGGATCTATTAACAAACGCCTTTTAACCACTAGACCACGGAGGCAGTTAAATCCATACTTCCATACTAATCCATCCATACTAATATTATAAATGCGAAAGTCTGTCTGTCTGTCTGTCTGTCTGTCTATCTGTCTGTCTGTCTGTCACCTCTTCACGGCTAAGCTGCTGGACCGATTGTGATGAAATTTGGTAGGGATGTAGTTAACGACCTGAGGTCAAACATAGGCTACTTTTGGGCGCGATATAACCGAGTCCCACGCGGGCGGAGCCGCGGGGAACAGCTAGTATATTATATACTTTTAACTATGCCAGAAAAACAAGTAGTTACTAAGTAAGAAAACAATAATAGAAGTAATGATGTTTTGACTATCGAATCGCTAATTAATGACTATTACTCGTTCAAGTACAAAAATTGCTTAAGGCATTAATTAGTGATAATAAAGGGACGCTCCACGGAGTAGTTAAGCCTTATCTCACCCAGTCTCGGATGGGGAAGGGGGGGTAGTTATTTCTATATAGAAAATTGCTAGAATTTCCTAATGGATCCAAGCAAAATCACTTAGAAGTTTTATTTTATGTTTTTGTTATTTTTATTGCAAAATATATATCGATAGCTGAATTAAAATTTAACTTTGGTATTTATAATCGGTTAATGCAGTACCGGAGATTTCCCCCCAATAACAAACTCACAAACTTTATAAGTCAACTTTTCTACTCGCTGACAGCTTGAGTTTAGGCGTCATTGAAGCCTTTTGGAGGCAAATAGTTTGACGTATATGGAGGTAGCCACAGATTATATCAGAGCTTGGAGGCGCCAAGTTTTTGTTTTTATTTCTCCGGTTGAGGAAATAAGCTAAGAGGACACTTGGTTGGTTTTTAGGATTTCGTGTATAAAATTAAAAAATATTTATTAATTTTTTTTTTTGAATAGTTTATACGGCCATGGAATCTAGTCCTTTAAGGCCTTTCTTGAATTTATTAATCTTCTTCAGTCCTACTTAAGTCAGTCGAGTCAAAAATTCAAATCAATAGTCAAGTCCAGTCAAGTAAGTAAGTCTAGTTTGAGTCAGATGGCTAAGTGAAGCGGTGGAAAAATTTGACTTAGCTATATCATGGAGATTTTGGTGACAAAGATAAAAAGTCACGTAATCGACACTGTATCACTTCCCAACACTCACGCTTGTTCACGAACACTTTGCGAATAATAATCCACCAATATTATGCACAAACACTCGAAAAAACCTAAGTTTTGGAAATTAAATACAGCGCGGACATAGCGACAGTTTACTTTCCCTCCAAAAACTCAATATTTATTATTATATTAAAAATTCATCATAATTTTTTTTGTATATAAATTGATAGAACGGCATGTTTATATGATCACTTGTGTGCATTTGTCTGTCTCCGCTGATTTTTATAGAAAAAAAACCCTTTACACTTAAAAAAATAAACTGGCCTTTTAAATGTAATAGGTAGTTAGGTAGTCTATAGTAGTAGATACATAGATTCTGATACAAGAAAAAAAGTGTTAAATAAAAAGTGAGATTTATATGATCTGAGTGAGATTGTTATTGACCAATATTATTTGTTTACAAACAGACAACAAAACAGATAAATAAAATCTTGTAAATTATTATAGTAAGTGGATCAGTGCGTGCGGTGGCATCAGTGACGCTGTGACGTAACATGTTAAAGAATTCTAACAATGTAACTGGTAATAACTAGTATTACCGTTACGCCAGTGGTTCTCAAATAAGTGTCGCATTTTTATTTACTTACTAGCTGTTGCTTGCAGCTTCGCTTGATTGCTTCAAAAGGAACGCATTTTATAAAAATGATTTTTTTACAAAATGGTCATTATGTTTCGGAGTATAGTTATACTATAACTATACTACTAGATACTTTTTTGTAGTGTACTAGTGTATATACACTGTGATACGAGATTTTTATATAGGACACAGACTAGCTGACCTGGCTAACGTAATTACGTTAGCTTATTTAAAGTTTACATCTAGTATTAAAAAAATTTACAACTGATTCTCTGACCTACGGATTACACACACAAAAAATTCAAAATTCTATCCCGTGACCAGAGGGCTGGTAATTACCTTGTTTAAAGGATTAGCATTGCCATTCAATATGGCAATGCTGCCAGCCTTCTTGGCACACTACCGCAAGTGGAGCCTTTAACGGGACTGTACAATTTAAGTTAATAATTTATTTGTTTATTTTTTATTATTATTTTTAAGTATATATGTATAGTCTTAAATAAAAAAATTCATAAAATAAAATTTGGTGAAGCCGTTTTGGAGAAATTCAATAACAATCACTGTGACACTTTTATTGTTTATAAAATCAATTAAAATTTTTCGTACATTTAAATTTCATTGTTCAAAGTTTATTTTCAACAATTATTATTTAAATTTCATTGTTCGACATGTAAATAATATCTATACATGAAATTGGCGGACTGAAGTATTCTTTATCTGTTAACCATAAAGGCAAGCAGAAAAGTGGCGCGAAAAATAATAGGAAATAATATACTTAACCAATTTTTCCGAAACTGGATTATTTTTCATAATTTACAATAACATTGCCTTAGAATTATCTAAATTGGTTCAGTAGTTTTCGAGGAATAGACAGACGGAAACACAGTGGTCATTTTAAAAGGTACCGTTTTATCATTTTTGTACAAAAACCAGTAAGTAATCAACATTTTCATTACCTATGTGGTTCAGCGGTTCAGACGTTTGCCTCAAAACTCGGAGGCCTTATTTACGATTCTGAATTTAAGTATTCTTATTCCTCTCGTATAGAGCCGCGGGCGTGTAACTAGTATGTTATTATAATTAGATAACACATATATAGTAATTTTGGTAAAACCTTTTCAACGACTGCCATACTTTTACGACTACCAGATGGCAGCCGGGACCAACGGCTTAATGAGCCTTCCGAAGCACGGAATCATCTTTATTATCAGACAATGTGTCAAACGCTATGTTATGACTAAACTGGTAACAACTAAACAAAGTGTGCTTCCCGTGGGAATACAACCCATGAATCCCGGGTCTACAGGCAAACACCTTAAGCAATTGACCAATGAGGTAGTTATTTTTTATAAATTTCATTTTTTTATATTCATTTCTATGGGTTTTAAACTTACAATGTTATTTCCCTAGTTAATTCGGTAAACTTTTCACCCATTGCCTGCCGGGTAATGTAATAAAATGAAATAAATGAATATTAAATTAATTAATTAAATTCTTCTTCTTCATTTAGTCATAATTGCTATATGAACTCTATATTGACTTTGCCCAGTATTTGGCCACCTCCACCGCTCAATTAAAATTAAATTTAATCCAACTAATATTATAAATGCGAAAGTGAGTTTGTTTAGTTAATTGTTAGTTACGCTTTATCTATTGAACCAATCTTATTGAAATTTCACATACACATAGTAAGAAGTATTGAGAAGGACATAGGTTACTATTCTTTCCGGGAAAAGTACTGTTTCCGAGGGAAATGCACGCGGGCAAAAGCTAGTAATCCATAAATCCATAATCAATCAAAGCCTATAAACCTAGCCTAGCCTTTTCCTAATTAATTTAAATTTACAAACATTACAATAACTGGTTGCCCAGGGTAATGTCTGCCCAAAAAACGATTTTTGTATGTATGTAAGTGTATTTAACAGAGGGCTAAGCTGTATTAAAGTTCTATGAACGATAAACCATAGCGAGTACTACTTTTGGCTAGCGACATCTATCGGAGATTCTATGAAACTACCTATATAGAGTAAGAATATTTTTCTTTAAGGCTATTGAATTTATAAAATGTTCAACAAAATTAAACCATTGACGAAAAAGGCGTGTTTTATAAGAAAAGAACTTATGTATACATATTTAAGTATGCCAGTGTTTGTTTATGGCATAATCTTCTCTTTTGAATGTGTCCTGAAGTTTCGTTTTTTTTTTAAATTTCTTTAAGAAATGCTTATTTCTTATTTTGATGCATTTCGGTAGGTAAGTACAAATATTGATGGAAATGCGATATGCGATCCTAACTAATATTATAAATGCAAGTGTTTATTTATAAATTTGTTTGTTAAATACGTTCACGCTAAATCTCCTGAACCAATCTTTCTAAAATTTTGAATGCACATAGTTAGAAGTACTGAGAAGGACATAGGGTACCTTTCATCCCGGGGAAAAATTGGTTCCCGAGGGAATTTCACGCGTTTGAACCCACGGGCAAAAGTTAACAGACTAACTTTTGCCCGTGGCTATCAATACATATGATTTCGTAGTTCGGAAGGTTAGAAATACTTTGACACCAGGGTGCGCAGGGTCAACTGACCTTGTAATCCACGCGATATGAATGAATTAATGGAAGATTCAACACTACTCAACCGCTTTATTTAGATTCTGGTTGAATTATTTTTTATATATATATATATGGGTTAAATGTACAGTAAGCTGCAAAAGTCCATATAGAGTGAGCAAATAGTATCGCATCAAGCGCTCATATTTACTCACACATTTACAAATAACCAAGGAAACTATTATTGATCTTTTATTTAACCATATCTGCAATTTCGCAAGAAAATCTAAGTGGGTCGGTGGCACCACGGGACGCACTCGGACTCACAACAAATATGTCGATGGTTCGAATCTCGCTAGCGGCTCTTTTTATTTTCTTTGCCCGCGGTACTGACTAATTTCGTGTTTTTCAAGTTTTATTTTATTGTTTACAGAAACTTAAAATATTCTCAAACAAAACTTCATATTGATAAAAATACGACTCTGAAACTATTTTGATGTTTCTTAAGAATGCTCTTTGTAGGGTAGGACAAGTTAAACATTTCTCATGAACGGTAAAAATGAAAAGTGAGGAAAGAACACTGCGATTGAATATAACTTTGCTTTGTTGTTTGTGATAAAGTCAAATAACTACGTTCTACAACTATGCAAGCTAATATTGATATGCAGGATAGGATACGCATTACCGAAATGCTTAAGATGGGTTATAATATTTCTCAAATTGCTAATGAGACTGGATTTACTGTGAGTATTATTTTTATTTATGATAAGGTTATAGAAAAAATTGCGTGTGTTTTAATAATTGATACCTAAAGATATTTATAAGTATTTATATCTACTTGTTGATTTGTTTCAGTGGATAACAGTGAAGCGCTGGATAACTCGCTTCCAAGAAGAAGGTGTTGTAGCCACTCGACCTCGTAGTGGTCGTCCGCAACATATTAGTGCATCACAGCGGAGCTACATGGTGCAACAATATGAGACAAACGCACAAGTCGTTTATGTCGTCCCAACATGGTAGACTTCACTTATGGCGCAGGGATAGAAATCGTTATAGTGAACAAAACATCGTCGCAAACATGGAGTCTGGACGCATTTCCGTGAATATGTGGGGGTGGATGAGTGCCGCTAGACCTGGTGAATTAGTGTCTATAGCAGGGCGGGCTACGGCTGCCCATTATGTGCAATTGCTGCAGGATTGTATGCTGCCAACCGTGCGGTGTGTGTATCCAGCTACAGACTTTTCACACTTATCATACGTGCATGATAACTGTCCTGTGCATCGGGCTCAAATAGTGCGCGAATGGTTCAGACACCATAACGACATAGCCGTCATTCCCTGGCCAGCAAAGTCACCGGATTTAAATCCAATTGAAAACTTATGGGGCTTAATGGTGCAGAGGTGGGACATGCGAAATGAACGGACTGCGCAGAGGCCCTGGAAGCCCACTGCATGGAAGTGTGGGAAAATTTAAGAGGGACAGATGTTTGTTCCAACATAGTTGGATCAATGCGGCGGCGCTTACTTGATGTTATTGAAAACAATGGAAGTTATATTAAATATTGTCAGTATTGTAAAATAAAATAATATTTGGCAACATTCTGTCAGTATTTAATATAACTTCCAATGTATATATTTTATAAGTAATATTTTTTAAAATAATTAGTTTTAAATTAAAATATTTCCAATTACCTTCACATCGAAAACAAATTCAGCGCCGCCGCCTTATAGTGATAGCCTATATTTATTATGGTTACTTACTAGCTTCAATTTTCTTTTCTTTACGAAAACGAATCATTAAGCTATCATTAACCATATTAAAAAGATAGAAATAGGTGTAAGATATACTTTACTATGATATGTGTCAACAACGCTTTGTAATGTTAAACGTTAAATTAAAAACTTGATTTAATATTCTTTTAGTTTTAATTTGAATAGAAAACCTATAAGCATTATTACCTTTCCATATTCATTTAATAGGTTTTTAAAGGTTATTATTTACGGAACAAAACTTAAAAATGAACAAAAGAAAAAAAAAAATAAATGAACAAATTGAACATCTTTCGTTACAATAAAGGATTCGCGGGCCGGACGCGATTTGAACCGAGGACGTTTTTCACTGAGGCACGAGGTAGCAACCACGAGACCATCAGCAACTGTTATTAATTGACGAAATAAATAAACGCACTTATAGTTAGTTTAGTTTTGTACAAGTAGGTATAATTTAATAACTTAATTTTTTTCTTTAATTGTTTACTGAATTTATTTTTTCCTTTTACTGTCTGAAACACAGGATAATTTTTTATTCTAGCTCAGACACCCTTATTTTTATTGACATTTATTTAATAGCTCTTTTGTGAAAACTTTTTTGTTTAAGTAATTTGAATAAAGATTTTATTTATTTATTTATTTATTAGTTTGGCGAAGCGAAACAGACACCTCATTTTATTTTTAAGAAATATGTTGAGTCTTGTCACTTTGAATTAAGGTTGATATTTATTTGTTATAGTGAATGTCAATGTGTGTGTGGTTTGCGTTCACGCCATTTTAGTCCTTAAGCTATATATGGACTTTTGCAGCTGACTGTACCTATTAGTTAAATAATTTATGCAATCATAAAGTCAATATGTATTTTTATCACTACATAGTATAAAACAATGCCGCTTTCTCTGTCCCTATATCCCTATATATGCCTGAAACTTTAAAACTACCTACGCAATGGATTTTGATGCGGTTTTTTTTAATAGATAGTGTGGTTCAAGAGGAAGGTGTTTATGCCCATGCGAAGCCTGGGCGGGTCGCTAGTACCACATGTAATGCAACAAAACTTTATATTTTAACTTTGAAGTCTGTTTGTCCCTCACTCTCGACTTAGGTGACAATTAGTCCGTAAAAAATCTCATCCTCGGATGAAAGGCCGCCCGCCGATCGCCCTTTTGAAATTGTTAGGCCTCAAATCACTATAGTTCTGCTGTCAAATAGCAGTGCTTGTATTGTTGTGTTCTGGTTTGAATGGTGAGAGAGGCAGTCAGATTACTGAGCACTGTGGCGAAACATCTTAAGCCAGTTAGTGACCTAGGGGCTTAGCTAAAATCACAATCTCAAAACGTTAACGAGGTACGACCAGAAGAAAATAAATGAGATTGACATAAGCTGCGGTAAATCACGCGGTCAATCTTATGAATCCCAAACATTTTGTTCTTGTCGTACCTTGTTAACGTTTTGAGATTGTGATTTTAGCTAAGCCCCTAGGTCACTTACTGGCTTTGAAATTCGTTAGCGTCTTGAAATTGTCACTTGGCTACGGGTAGTTGGTCGGTTGGTTGTTGCCCGCGCGCCTATCTTTCTCGGCCTTGTGCTTGACTTCCAATATAATTGTATAAATATGTTCATTATAATGTATATAGGGTTACCCTCGGCTCCGCCCCCATGGTACTCGAATTACTTAAACAAAAAAGTTTTTTACAAAAGAGCTATGAAATAAATTTCAAGAAATATAAAGATAGTAAGTACTTAGAGCTTACCACGTGTACGAGTACCGCGTGTGCCATAAAAACTAAATTAGCATGCTGTTGTTATCAGTGTTATCAAGAAACAGGTATTGTGTAAAGTCTTTCGACCAGAAATTTAAGTAATTTATTTGTTCGCAATCACTTATTATTCGAAATAGGGTTGCCTCAGCATGTTCGGGAGAATCAAAAGAATATAGGGATGACAAACTCTGCCTGATGGCTGTTTTCCTTTGAAGATTTATTGACAATTTAAAAAAATGTTATTGACATCACTATGTTTTATGTAAGTAATAGCTTTCGACAGGTATTGTATGTAGTTTTGACCTGAAATTTAAGTAATTGAAATAGGGTTGCCTCGCCTCACTAATACTAACATAGCATGTTTGGGAGAATCCAAACAGTAGTAGTATAGTAGGAGTAGGGGGTGGCTGGACTCTACCTAATGAAGCTCTTTCCCTTTGAGGATTTGCTAACAAACCGGACATTAATTACATTAAGATTTCTTTATTATTATTTATAACTAACGCCACACAAGTAACTCTCACTCACTCCTTTTTCTTAGCGAGTCGACTCTCGGTGACTCACTATTATCCATACTTCCATACTAATATTATAAATGCGAAAGTCTTCACGGCTAAACTGCTGGACCGATTGTGATGAAGTTTGGTAGGGATGTAGTTAACGACCAGAGGTCAAACATAGGCTACTTTTGGGCGCGATATAACCGAGTCCCACGCGGGGCGAAGCCGCGGGGAACAGCTAGTATCTATATATATCCTCCGTGACTAGTAACTTTGATCGACTAAGAAAAGGCGTTAAAAAATAAATTTAATTTAGATGTGTAATGTGAATTATTTCACACTCTTTTCGCCAAAAATACGGTAAAACGTAAAGAATCATTACTTTATCACAAACTGCTTTTGTGCTTTATTTAATACTAGTTACCCGCCCGGCTTCGCATGGGCATAAAAACCTTCCTCTTAAATCACTCTATCTAATAAAAAAACCTCATCAAAATCCGTTGCGTAGTTTTAAAGATTTAAGCATACAAAGGGACATAGGGACAGAGAAAGCTACTTTGTTTTATACTATGTAGTATAGTGATAGTGATAAAGTTATCGGATTTAGATTCAAAGTGTCTCAACCGTATAGGATAAAGACGTGATTATACATATGTGTCTTAAGTATTCAAAAGATGGAGAGTTAAATATATCACAGTATGGGGAGTATTCTAAAAATCGACTGGTTTCTTTGTAAGTCGGTTAGAAATCTGGCCTAGTATAGTCTTCTATAATCTATGCTAGAACTAATCGCGATCATGTCGTTCGCAAAGCCTGTAGTGTAAATAGTTCCTGCCGAATGTCCACAACGTTTCCACTTCGGACCGTGGCTCAGAACAGCTTGTTTTTGGTATGGCCCGACCTCGACTCACCTTGCACCACCTTATGAGTCGAATGACTCATAGCTGGATTGTCCGCGGGTATAGTAAACAACATATAACTTTGACTACTACGCTTCGAATTCGAACACAATTTTAAAAACCATGTTATTTAGTTTTTATATAATAAATTGGTTCTTTCCTTAACAGCAACTTTTTTTCTTGTATATAACGTTTAAGAGATAAATAATATTATATATATATTCAAATTCAAATTGTTTATTTTCAATATAGGATATTCTTATTACTTATTGACGTCAATTGTTACTTATTTTAAGTTTACCACCACTTCCAAAGCGCAAGTGGAGAAGAAGTGGCGCCACAAACTCCACAGCAGCATTTTCTTCAAAAACGTCAATTCACAAAATTTGAGTCAAATCAGACGAGTTTACATTTGAATTTTTTTATAATTACCATAAGTTTATTATTAAATAAATATTGAGGATTATTGAAATAGTTTAATAAAAATGTCAAGTAATAAAAGATGTCATGATATAATAAAAATAAAATAAATAATATATATACATATATCTTCTTCTTCTATATATATAAAAGCGAAAAACACTCACTCACTCATCACGAAATCTCCAAAACTGCTGAGCCGATGAAGATGAAATTTGGCAGGAAGATAGATTGTGACTAAGAGACGTCCGCTAAGAAAGGACTTTTGGGAATTTTACCCCTAAAGGGGTGAAAAAGGGGTTGCCAGTTTGTATGAAACTTCGTCATTTTTGAAGTGAGATACATGAAATTATTAATTTACATTTGAAGTTGGTAAGAAATAATAATGCACCAATCAGATTTTGAAAATTACATCCCTAAAGGGGTGAAATAGGGGTTGCCATTTTGTATGAAACTTTGTCATTATTGAAGTGAGACACATGGAATTTTTAATTTGAATTTGTAATTGGTAAAAAATAATAATGCATCAATCCGATTTTGAAAATTACATCCCTATAGGGGTGAAATAGGGGTTGCCAGTTTGTATGAAACTTTGTCATTTTTGAAGTGAGATACATGGAAATAAAATTGAAAATGTCTTGGTATAATATTTTGTATTGTATTGAATTGTATTGTATGTACACAACTAAATTATAGAAGACAGAGTGCAAAGGTTTTATTTATTTGTTAATATTATGAGTTCAGTAATGTGTCAATAGATGGCGCCACCATACATTTTAAAAGTCGATATGGTTTGGCGTTCGCATTTAATCATCATGTGTAGTTAGAGATTTCATACAAAAAAACATTTTTTTTTGCTTTTCTAACGACATGTCGTCCCCGACATGGTGGGGACGACCGGGAATAAACCAATTGATGGTTTGGAGTACGGAGTGTAATTGCGGCATTATATTGTACTAGCTGTTCCCCGCGGCTTCGCTCCGCGTGGGACTCGGTTATATCGCACCCAAAAGTAGCCTATTTTTGACCTCAGGTCGTTAACTACATTCCTACCAAATTTCATCATAATCGGTCCAGCAGTTTAGCCGTGAAGAGTGACAGACAGACAGACTTTCGCATTTATAATATTAGTATGGTGTATAGTTTAATGTCTGCGTTTTGGGCTACTCATTGATTCGTTTAATTTAAGTTTGAAAAGTATTTTTCCGGATTCCGGATTCCGGAGTTCGAATAGTAGTTTGAAAATAGGTAAATCTTTGTGTTATTTTCCATAAGTTAGTTGCAAATCTTAAATATAATTTATGGTTTCTCAAACAAATTGTAGGTCTTTAAGTATATTTGTATTAATTTCTATTTAGTTAGTAGATTAATATAATTTATTCTATATATAAGAACAAGGGCAATTGATAAATCAACGCCCAGCCTAAACCATAAAAGCTATAAACTTGAAATTTGGACCGAAGTTTTATGTTAATACGTAGTGCTCAGATAAGAAAGGATTTTTTAAAATTAGACCGCTAAAAGGGTTAAAATTGAGGGCAAAGTTTGTATGAAAAAAAATTTAAACTTTGCAAGAATGCTTCTCAACAAAAATAACTAATGGAGTGTTTCAGCGTTTTTTGAAAACCTCTTTCAACCTCTAAAGGGGTTAAAAGGGGGAGGTTAACTAATTTATCATCACAAAACCGAACCATAAAAGCCATAAACGTGAAATTTGGTTAGTGTCTTCATTATTATACTGTATACTGCCCACATAAGAAAGGGTTGTTCACAATTCCAACCCTTACATCCAAAAAAGGGGGTGAATTTGCGTACCTATAGACAAACTTTCGCCAATTACTAACAACGCATGTTGGCCTATCGGTAGAGGTCGCGGATTATTTTTTTGAGTAGAGGGTTCTAATTCTGCTAAACATGACTTTTTTTTTTTTACTTACTTTTTTTTCGTTTTGTATTAGTTTTTTAGAATTCAATTTTTTTTTAATTTAAAAATTTAGTAAAGAAATGTTTCAAGAAATAGCTGGAAGTAGCTGGATCGAATCCTGCCACAAACAATAATTTTCTGTATTCGTTTTTTATTTGTTTTCTAGAATTATTTTCTTACTTTTATTTTAATTTCGAAAAGGAACGAATAAATTCATTTGCAAATTTGTTTCCGAATAAACGATATCGCAACCCCAATCAAATCAAATCTAATAGTTTGTCATTGACGACATTGAAGAAGAAGATTAATCAAGTGGTTGACTGGTAGAGAACGCACTAATATATCAGTATTTTGTACTTATCTATCTATACAAATAATAGGACAGTAAAAATCGAGTGTCTATACATTAAATATTTTTCTAAAAAGAAACCATAAAAAAAAACAATTTTTGGAATTTTTGTCTCTGGTACGTTATAACTTCAAAACTACTCAACAGATTTGAACGCGGTTTTCATAGATGGATTACGTATAATTAGGAGCGTCGTCAAAACTTTGTTTCGTCAAAATCGGTTAAGAGAAAAAGAAGTTATGGTCAGTTGAAGTTTACTTCTAGCGCTGCTTCAAAACTTTTAAACAGAGTTGAATGCGGTTTACATAAACGTATTTAATTTAGATAAAGCTAGAATTTCTACTTTGTTTTATTGATATCAATAAAGAGAAAAACACACTGCAGTCTCTATTAAATTTTAATAAATAACTTTTAGGTTCAAATGACCCTGTAATAGGCTGCGTCTACTCTTTTAGAGACAAAGATGTGATAATATGAATGTTAATATTTTCAGTTTGATATCGTAGCAATGTAATGGCTTTATAAAATTGGCACGGGAATAGGATACTATAGATTTAACTATAGGTCTGGATAGTTGTAGTTTCCACAGGTTACGCGAATAGCGACCTACACGCGGGCGGAGCCGCGGGCAACAGCTAGTGTAAAATATATATATATATATATATATATATATATATATGTAAATCAATTTCGGTTTATTAGTCTGGCTAAAACTTGAGAATGGCTGGGTCGATTTGACTAATTTTGATCTTAAAATATTTGTAGAAGTTCAGGGAAGGTTTAAACGGTAAGAAAAGTGCATTCAGGCGAAACGTAGGTAACATTTATTACTGATGCTACTGCGTTTGCAAAGACTCTTGGTAAGTTTTAAAATTCGACGTGAACTGTACATGCAAGGCATGTTTATTTCTAGACATTACCTACATGCATAAGTGGAAGGTATGCGAAGTACCTACTTATAAGCAATTGTTAATTATTGTATAACTGTCGGTAGTACGAAATATATTTAGTTAGACTCCAACCGGCGTTTCATTACTTAGCAATAAGGAGTTACAAAGTTAATTAACGCGGACGGACTGTTTTATAGACATAAACATTATATTATGGGGGTAACAAAGTCAATTGACCCTGCACACCCCGGGGATTAGAGTTCTTCGAAACCACAAGAAAGAGGCATTTACATTCTATTTATATGTGATTTATTCATATTTTTTATTTATTTCTTTTTATCTCATATTTATCTATACCCATTAGCTGCAACCCAGGTAAAAGATATTTCAATTTCACATGAAAATCTATACTAATATAATATAGATGTAGAATTTGGTTGTTTGAAAGCTTATAACTTTAGAACTACTAAACTACCTACTGGTCGGATATTAAAAATTCTTTCTTATATGATAGATTCTTGGGGAAGCTTAACATAGCATATAGTATCTCACACAATGGACGGGTGAAACCTCAGGGAACAGCTAGTAAATAAATAAATTTACATAAAACTCAAACAATACATGTCCTTTTTATTGTTACAGAACGTATATAAGAACACAATAGCTGACGAAGATAAATGAATTGAAAAAACTTGAAGATAAACAGAAAATGGAGCTGACTACTCAAAATATGAAGTGTGAAATTGAAAAATCACGTAAGTTTACAAAGAAAAAAAATGTTTAACTAAAATCCATACTAATGTTATAAAAAGTCTGTATCTCTCTGTCTGTTATGCTCTCATGGCTAAACCGTTGGACCCATTTTGATAAAGTTTGGTATGGATATAGATTAGGATCAGAGGTCAAAGATAGGCTACTTTTTGGCACGATATATTCGTGTACCACGCGGGCAGAGCCGCGGGCACTTAACAGCTAGTATCGTAATATGCAGAAAATGTGTTTACAGTATAGGTGTTAGTGTTACTACTAATGTACAAAATAGGTCCAGCTAAGAGGATACTATTCATTTTACTCAAGCATTTTAGCAACATAACTATTTATTTCCAGAAGCTGTAAAACTTGTAATGCCTCTTGAATTCGAGAAATACCTAGAAGACACAGTAGTTATTGAAGGAACAAATGCAGAATTAGAATGTAAAGTCAATGGGTATCAACCCATTACGACTTGGTACAAAGATGGACGGCAGATAACCCCAAGCAATAGGATTAAAATAATAACCGATCGAAAATGGAGAAGAATCGAAATTGAATCTGTAACAGAAGAAGACAGTGGTCTATACATCGTATTTATTAAAAATAGTTCTGGTACTTTATTCTCTAAGGCAAATTTGCAAGTAGGAACTAAAAAACTTAAGTGTATTCACACTTATCCTTGTCCAAAACAAAGTCTATCTGTAGCTAAACCATTATCAAATGTCACAGTAAATTTTGGAGAAAGAATAGAATTAGAAGTTGAATTCAATTCTGATGTAATATCATTTCAATGGTTTAGAGGCAATACAGTTGTAACACAGAATGAACGAACCATAATACTTGACAACTCAACATCGTCAGTTTTCTCAATACATTGCGCTAAAGTAACTGATACAGGAATTTACACCGTTGTGGCTAAAACCAAATATGGTGTGACGTCATCTTCAGCTCATGTTCAAGTTGTAGATATAGACTTGAAGAACTATAACAAAGAAATACCAGCAATAGAAGAAGTTTTACCTGATGAAGTTGACGTGAATGAAGATGAAGAAGTACGGTTAGTCTGTAAAGTCCACTATGATTCGAACACTGTAATAAAATGGTTCAAAAGTGGTGCTTTAATAGGGTGCAATAAGAGATTGATTGCAGAAGAATATAGTGGTGATTACATAGGATTAAGAATACTTCAAGCTACTAGATCTGATTCAGCAGAATACTCAGTGACGCTAGAAAATGTTTTGAATGGACATACTGATTCGTCAGCGTGTTTTGTTACTGTTAATCGTAAGTACACGATTTGTAAAAAATTTTTAGTCACCAAAAATTGTGTTAGATGTTAAGGATCTGTGTGTAGAATTACCTACTTATTGACTCGTACACCTACTTGAAGCATAAATGAAAGTTAATAAATCTGTAGTTATTTTGGGGAATTGACTTGTCTATGGATCAGTTCTCTACATATGTTTTATCTGGAGTCACCGTAGCTTATAGAATATCCAACACTGCTAACTCCTCTTCCGTTGCAAACCTAGGTGAAAGTTTTATCTCAGCAATTCGACTTCATTTCTATTTCTTCAAATTGGAATAAAACTATGTAAGCAATAGCCGATGGCAGAAATAAAATAAAGTGAGATACCTATAAACCTAGCAGCCACCTAAGTTAGTGCTTTAGTTTCTGCTTTAGTAGTTTTAACGTAGGACCTAGGTAGGACGAGGAAGTTAGTGATAGATTTTTGGCCCATGGCTACAAAATAAACCAACGTATTACTAGCTCCAAATCTACCAATGATATGTTCGCCATCACTCCTAAATATAACTAATTATGCTACCTGCATATTCTTACAGCCAGCCAAATGCTCAATTCTCCGATCGTCTTATTGAAAAGGCCCCTCATCTCAGCGGTCGCCAGCTGTGGCAGCGAGGTCTACTACGACTGCAGTTTTGAGCTCGTCGACGCCAGATATTACTACGTAGTGTGGTACATCGGCCATTTTCGGATAGAACGGAGCAATTCTCGGTTTGATGTAAGTATTTCCACTATTCATCCTGCCTTTCTCTAATTTGATTCTAGCTAAGTCGTAAGCATTTAACTAGTAATTCTATCAACGGTTTATGTGGTCCAGTGGTTAAGGCGTTGGCCTCAAGACCAGGAGGTCTTGAGTCCGATTTCCATATTTAGTTTAGTTTGTTTAGTTGTTTCTTATTTAGATAGAAAATTGCAGGCTTATGAATCACTTAAATATTTGTTACTTACTTACTGCGACGGGTCAGCGACTCAAAAAGGATATTGGCAGAGCTTTCCACCAAATGTTTATTGGTAAAGTAATTCGAGCTACCGCTTTGTTGGGTTCTACTCCTACTATCCTATCCTAGCCATGATTTTTTGCGTCTTCCAGCACGCCTTTCCATGTCGTTTGCTTATCATACTAATTTGAAGTAATCTTATGAATTAATATCTATATAGTGGAATTATAACAGCCACAATTCCATTTCCAGGTGATATGCAAAGATGGCGAATTCATCCTCCACATAAAGAAACTGGAACCATCTATGGCTGGTGAAGTGTTATGCGAGCTGCGCAGAGCATTGCCCAACCAGAGATCAGTGTTCATCAACAGCACTGCTGCGCACTTGACAGTGGTGCCACTTGTGGTGTTGGAGGAAGTAAGGGCAGCGTACCCAGTAAGGGATCCAGGTCATCACATCCGTTGTGCTGGCTCCGATGATTGTGTACCAACAGTCCCTGGTAAGGTGAGTTGTTTCATTTGATTTGATGAGCTTCCTGCGACTGTTTCGAATATGGAATTCTTTTGATTTTTTGATAGAATTTTGCTGATGGAACTTCATATATGCAAAGGCGAATGTGTAATATACAGACAATATCAAAGCACACAATCTTATATGATAAACCACAGACATTATATTGAATGTCTGTGGTATTGTGACTATTTTTACTATTATTGTGCGGCAATCTGTGGCGAAGCAAAAAAAGTTGTGCGAGATATTAGTACTATTGAGAGGGTTCCGTATATTGTTTCAAAATTTTAATCCTTTACTTTGAGTCTGGGAGATTTAAAGGTATTTTGGATTTCATACTTAATTTTTATAGTGTTTAGGTTCATACTTGTAATAAGGAACCCTTAAAATACTCGTATAAATTTGTTGCCAGTCTAGTCTAGTTCAGCTGAAGAATCTTTTTAAAATTAATACCGAATAATAAGATCTGCGGTTCCTTGGAGCTGTACCAAAATCAAACCGTGTCAATTTACCATGCAAACCTCTCAAAGTCCGTGAAATAAAAAGATATGGCTATTTTACAAATAATTTGGAATGGCGCGCGGTCTCATGCATTTTTTTTTAAATCTCACTAATTTTAGATACTTTCACGAACGGATTCAAGAAATAAAGTATTTTACTATTAGAATCATGGAAGGCAAGAAGTAATAATTGAAAGCCTATGCAAAAAACGGCCAAGTGCGAGTTGAATTACTGAGGGACCACCGAACAATACTAAAAGACACTATGTTATTTCAAGATTTAGATTTGCGCGATCCAAAGTGATCTTCAAGGATTCTATTAGGTAGGGAACCCTAAAATAAGATAAAAGCTTATTGTATGGACCATCTTACTAACGTAACAATTCATATGTAAAAATTCTCTTCAAAGGATGAATTGTCGCCCTTTTCGAATTATTAGAGGTGTTTGTTCATCCGAAAATATTTTTCTAAAGAAACGTGACGGAGCATTAAATTGAATTCGAATGTTTATTTATGTATTTTTGAAAACATCCAATAATGCATATTAAAACAAATTATATTGAACTTTCTTGTCTTTTAAAACCTTTTATTTTGATACAACACTTAAGATTTAGAAGAAAAAAATTATATAACAAATATTTTTCAATTTTATTTCATAAATCTTGCGCGTAAAAAACGTCTCATTATTTTCTAACATATCAATTATCAAAATTAGTTAAGCCATACGAAGTAACAGTAACATACAGATAGAAAATCCATAACCCTTTCGTTTCGCCGCAGTCGGGTATTGCGACGTCGATTTGAAGCTCTTACCTCCATAGTTACATTTTAAAATCTCAGGTCATTAGAAGGTGGTAACCATAGGAACCAAGTCCTTAAGATGCCCTTTGCTGAGAGAGTAGATATTCTTTTTATTTTCTGATAAATAAATTGACGGGCGTATTCTGTTCTACTAAGCTTCAAGTACTTATAGGTATGTTTATTTAAATTTAAGAAAATGGCGATTAAAAGCCTGAAAAACTAAACTAACATCGACAATATTGTCTGCTTTAAATGTTTTATTTATTACTAGCTGTTCCCTGCGGCTCCGCCCCGCGTGGGACTCGGTTAAATCGTGCCCAAAAGTAGCCTATGTTTGACCTCAGGTCGTTAACTACATCCCTACCACAGACAGATAGACAGACAGACAGACAGACAGACTTTCGCATTTATAATATTAGTATGGATTTGTTTCTTTCCCCTTATGTTTGAAATTTAGTTTTATTTCTTTGTTAAAGTAGTAGTTGGTAGCCACGATTATTTTAGTTACTCTGTGGATAACGTTGTGGGCAACGTTACTGTTAAGATTTGTTGTAAAACGTTTTAAGAATATTTTGTAATGTTTTTTTCTTGCTGTTTGTTGTTCCTAATAAATAAATACTTTAGATAATATTAGATACATATTACCCGACTGCGTCAAGAGGGTTATGGTTTTCGAGAGTATATATGTATAAGCCTTTGATTATTAATCAACTAGCGACCCGCCCCGGCTTCGCACGGGCAGACAAATAGACAGACAAATAAACAAACAGATAGACAGACTTTGGCATTTATAAATATTAGTATGGAAATAGATTATGATATGCCAATAAGTACAATAATCATTATAACGTCAACTTTTCATAAACAAATAACTTCCCACGATATTATATGTGTTTTCTACCGAGATATCTGAGATCACGACCACGTTATGACATAATCTACATATGAAAGATGATCCTTGTAAATCATACACAGTTCAGACGATATGAATCACTGTATTATATATCTATTTCGAGTATTTCTGCCGTTTAAGATGATTTATTTCATATAATTTGTAAGTAGTAATAGCCGCAGAGCGCGCCAAACATTTGAAATTGGCGCCAGAAATCCGCCATTTTTTGTTTTTGATATTCCTATAGTGTAACTCACAATAAATACGAATCTAACGAAACCTCTCTAGCTCAAGCTAAAATTCACCTTTAGAGATACCTTCACTACATAGTATAAAACAAAGTCGCTTTCTCTGCCCCTATGTCGCTTTGTATGCTTAAATCTTTAAAACTACGCAACGGATTTTGATGCGGTTTTTTTAATAGAGTGATTCAAGAGGAAGGTTTTCATGCCTATGCGAAGCCGGGGTAAGTAAGTAGTATATATATATTTAATATTTCGTAACGATAGTGCGCGTCAAGCGACGACGTAAGTGGCCTTCTTTGGATTGGTCGTCATTGGCTTTTACTTGAGCATTTATTTATTTTGGAACAATATATAAAATTCAAAGTTTGATGTTACATTTTATTAAATATATTTTACGTAAAGAGGATAAAATTATTTGAGTAGGTAGTCTTCCATCGCTTGATGGGATTATATCAATTATGTTGGAATCTATCGAGGGCTACTTTAGAATTTATCCTGTAATAAGTACTATTAAA
Organism: Apomyelois bistriatella; assembly: GCA_947044815.1. NCBI lineage: Eukaryota > Metazoa > Arthropoda > Insecta > Lepidoptera > Pyralidae > Apomyelois > Apomyelois bistriatella. The sequence continues at coordinate 15,979,212 of OX345687.1, read as the reverse complement.
CGAGAAATATTTGTATATAAATTAATTAAGTAAGTAGTGCTCGCGTTTTCGAAAACGGCTCTAACGATTTCTTTGAAATTTTAAACATAAGTTCTTACATAGTCGAAAAATAATCTAGCTAGGTTCCATGTCAGGGAAAATTCATTTTACCCATATTTTCATGCGAAAAGATTCCTGCATAAAACGAGCGAAGCTCTGTCGCCCAGGTACATAAACTATGGAAAAATAAATAATGAAACATATCTTTTCTTCTACACAATTAAGATATTAAGTAAACATAGAAATGTAATATTAGTATAACATTGGAATTTATTTGTACTGCATAATTAAATCAAGCGTGTGATTTTCCGATTTTCCGAAAATCATAAATTACCAAAATTACTTTAATCTCGCATCGAAATTAATGAATTTAACAGAATAATAACCTAGGATTTTTAGGAGTAGATTAATCGATCATGCGCGCCTTGGAGTCAGAGTTCTTCGGAACCGCCTCTCGTCCTCTGACGTGGGAACCACGTCAAATGGCAGCTGGGACCAACGGCTTGGATTTAATGGAATCATCTTTATTATCAGTCAATCATGTGATTCAGGCCTGCTTTATCCTAACCGAACTGGAAATAACTGAATAAAGTATGCTCTACTAAAGTAGTATGCTAAACTAAGTAAAGTATGTAAGAAGAACAAGAATTGATAATTTTTTTTATATTTATTTTATGACTGCGCTCCCTAACAAAAGTTTAGGATGTAGGAACGAAGACAGCGAAACTGAAATGGGACTGGGCAGGACATGTTTGTCGTATGCGGCCAGAAAGGTGGGCAGCAATACCACTTTTTGGATACCGACGGCCGTCGAAATAGAGGCAGATCAAGGAGGAGGTGGCGTGACGATCTCGACAGTTTTATGGACAGATGGCCAGAGTTTTCCATATAAAAAAATTCACTTTCTCTATCCCTTTGTATGCTTAAATCTTTAAAATTACGCAACGGATTTTGATGCGGTTTTTTTAATAGATAGAGTGATTCAAGAGGAAGGTATTTATGCCCATTGGAAGCCGGGGCGGGTCGTATGATATAAATTTCAACTTACGTTTATGCGTTCGTTAGAAAAGAAAGTTTGATAGATAGACAGATGACAGACAATTTGTGGTAGTTCAAGGAAGGTTTAAAAGGTGTCTTCTATTATATAAAAATCAATTGCTGTTCGTTAGTCTGTTTAAAAGTGAAGAATGACTGAACCGATTATTAATTTTGTATTGAAATAAAAAAGTTCAGGTAAGGTTTAAACGGTGAGAAAAGTGCGTTCAGGCGGTACGAAGTTCGCCGGGACAGCTAGTAGGCATAAAAATAGCTATTATGATGGTGAAACATCGAGTTTACGAATAAAATATGCTTTTTTTGCGAATTTGCAACCATATTTATTTAGCATGGCGTTTGCGAAATGTATAGTTTACTTAACAGGTTTCTTTGGAACTCAATTCTCAAACAATACTGACTACGTGACAAAAATAAGCAAATTTGATTATTTGTGCAGATCTAAGACAAGGATTTACAAAAAAAATATCCTTTATATTTTTAAATATTCCCGTATATTCACGCAAATGTGATGTTTTGACTAAAATTACCGTTTATGGAGAAAATGCTGCAGTGGAGTTTGTGGCGCTGCTTCTTCTCCACTTGCGCTTTGGAAGTGGTGGAAGTAAAAAATGATGTCAATCTAGGTATATCTATACTAATACTATAAAAAGGAAAAAAATGTATTTTTGTGTGTGTGTTTGTAAAGAATAAACTCAAAAATTACTGTGTCGATTTTTGACTTTGAGCAAAAGGAATCTTCTTTTTCTTCTTCTTCATCTTCTAATTTTGAATATTTAAAACTAGCTTTTGCCCGCGGCTTCGCTTCCGTGAACTTCCCTCGGGAACAGTAGATTTCCCGGGATGAAAGGTACCCTATGTCCTTCTCCTGGTTCTAAGCTACCTCCCCACCAATTTTCAGCTTAATCAGTTCAGCCGTTCTTAAGTTATACATTGTGTAACTAACACGACTTTCTTTTATACATATAGACGATATGCATGCCTTAATTACGCTCATATGTTTATACTTTTATTATAAAAAACCTACGTAATCACATTTATGCATTAACCAGCTTTTTTTGCGGCTTCACCCGTGTTAAATTCCCTCAAGAAAAGTTATTTTTCCCAGGACGAACGGTATTCTATGTCCATCTCAATACTTCTAACTATGTGCTTGCGAAATTTCAGGACGATAGGTTTAGTAGATAGGGCGTGAAAGCGTAACAAACAAATATACAAACTCACTTTCGAATTTATAATATTAGTTAGGATTGACCATAGATTAAAAAAGAAATTTGTCTGTAGAGACCGCGCGCGATCCCAAATTCTATGATAAAACAAATAAATAAATATATAGGGACAAATCACACAGATTGAGCCCCAAAGTAAGTTCGAGACTTGTATGGGATACTAACTCAACGATAATATATTTTATAACAAATACATTTATAGATAAACATCTAAGATCCCCGATGATGGTCCTGGGCATCAGAAAAATATCATTTTTCATCTTGACCTGACCGGGGATCGAACCCGGGACCTCCTGAGTAGCGGTCAGGCATGTTAACCATTACGCCACGGAGGTCGATTGCCACCATGATTTAAAGCCCCGTGTTACGAAAGCGCCTTGTTGTTCGAAGCTCCACAATTTCTACAACCCACGTAGTAAACGTGGGTGTCAACGTGAAGTCTTGTTGTGTACGAGATGTACAAGGCTTCAAAACAAAATTTCCAGACGAGCGTGGGCGTAGGAATAATCCACGACGGAAAAATATTAAATTTCAGCATATTTTGGTGTTTACATGTTTGGTTAGAATTTAACAGATAGAATTACCTGATCTTCTAGTGATAACGATGATTTCTTAGGCGCCGTACACGTCGTCTCTTGTGCCTTTTTACTGGTATATTAGCTGTTGCCCGGGGCTCCGCTTCCGTGGGAATTCCAGGATAAAATATAGCCTATGTGTTGTTCCAGGGTCTAAGCAATCTCCATTTCAAATTTCAGCCAAATCCATTCAGCCGTTCTTGAGTTTTAGGTAACTTGTGCAACTAACATGACTTTCTTTTATATATGCAACAATATATATACATTTATATAAATAATACTTCATAATACAAAATAGATTACGGCAAAAACAGATTATCTTATTTTAAAAAAAAGCCACATACATATGGAGTCGCATATAGTCAATTTGGAAAGCTCGCGCGAGACAATTTTTTTTTAACTATGCATTTTGTCCTTTATAAATACACATAAGACTTTATATTATACTCTTAAGATATTGTTGATCGTAATTAAGAGAAAAGTACCTATGCCTAGACTAAACAATAGATAATCAAAGCAATAGATAAATTCACTGGTAAAATGATCACTAAGATGTTTTCTTTCTTAATTAATTAGTCTGTTTGTAAGGTCACGTTATAGACAATAAACAACTTAATACCGTATTTTTCTGATGAAATCTTTAGCCTCCTTAGGCACGTGCACTTTGCCTAATGAGAAATGAAAAGAAAAATAAAATTTAATACGAAAATGAAGGACATTGATGCCTATGAGCTTGTTCTAAGAAATGGGAATAAAGCCCTTATTTCTTTTGTAGAACTAAACAAACTGTTTTTGTACTATCATTATTTTTAGTGTTCCATATCTATACAAAGAATCGCGTAAGAGAAACGTCATATATATAAAGGAACTGACTAATCACCATCATCATTTCGTGTAGGTGACACGGTCAACCGACCATGCACACTATGGTGTAAAAATATAATGTCGGTCCTATACAAAAATGATTTTTCATACAGTAGATGACAAATCTATTGACTTCATATATGTATGCAAGAATGCGAAATAATGAATGAAGAACTTTACATAGAATCCAAGCAATAGAAGCTGCTACGGAACCGACTGTGCGAATTTGACTTGCGCCTATCCAGACTTTTTCTTTCGTATTTTCATTCGCATTTCTCTTTTTTACAAGTAACTTACTTAAGTCAAAATACTCTAGTAGTCTGCTTAGTACCTGCTGTTATTATTGTTTATAAGTTCAAGAGAGTGGAAATTTCTTGAAGCATTTCTTGGCATAATAGGCTTATGCCATAGATATCAGATCAAACGGAGATAGGTGAAATTTATACGATTACGGCGTTTTCGCAATCGCATTTTTTTGTATGGCTTCAAGCACGTGGCAGGTCTAAACCTCCACCTCCCATGACTCTACCAACCTTTAGGTTAATATAATGTCATAGAGTGCGCTGTACTTGCTTGGTTCTTTCCAGTCGCGTCTTTTTGATCTCCCTACAAATTCCCTAATATTAGGGACTCACAAACACAGACGCCTCACTCGCCGTCTGCTCAACTGTCTTGGTCGATGCCAATTATACTCTACTCGTCTTGGTTTTCCCATATTGTGCGGCGTGGCAGGTCTATATGCTCGCAGACGGGGCGTTTTATCGTTTACCGACTTACCGTCAATTAATGCGGTGTTCGGGATTTAAAATAAGATTATTCATTATTTTATGAACAGCCGATCGCTTGACGGCGACGCGCCTTGATTTCTTATGATACTGTTGGTACTATTAGCCCCAAGTCGGACAGATGTACAAGAAAATATTAACATATGTTTGGTTTATTAGTTGCCTTTTATGACGTCCAAGTGAAAATAAGTGCTATAGATAATGTCACATAATTTTACTTACTAACGTAGACAGTACACTATTCTTACGGGCCTGAGTCCACTCTTAAAATATTAATGATACCTCTGTGGCAGTGGAAATTTTCAAAATAAAATGATGAATAATGAAAATTAATTTTACATTGAAAATTTATAATACCGACTCGGCTTTGAGCAAAGTACAGTAATTATTGTAAAAATAGAAATCTCGAGTGCGTTTAATAAACTTGGTCTTACAGTCAAGCATAGATTAAAATAATGTGAAGCATTATTTCGCCCGCGTGCGATTTTAAGTCTATGAAATTAAGCTACAATTATTTGAAAAACATTTTTAAGAAATAATTATGAACTTTGCATAACCCAAAGATTGACTTAGGTAATGATTTTAGCATTAGGTCCACCTCTTGTTATTTATGCTTGTAGTAGTGTATGCATTTTAGGTACAATAAATTTTAACTAAATAAGTAATAGATCTATTGATATTGTCCCTTATTTTTTAGCTTAAAAAAAAATTTTCCCAGCGCAAGATTTCAAATTCTTTGCTTAGACCTAACAATTATATATGTCCTGCCCGTATGAAATCTTGATTAAAATAATACATTTTAATTTCAAAATATGGTGAAATTTTTATAACGAAACGAAATAGATATCACATGTTATGTGATTTAAAAATTTGCTTAACAAAAAAACTTGGAAATTTCCTTTTTACAGGATGAAGAAAAACGTGAAATTTATATATCAATAAGAAAATAGAAAACAAACGTTATGTGTTTTAAAATTTTAAAAAGTATTATTTGTTTCTCCAGTTTACGTATGTTTAAGCATAAAAAAAACATATGATTAAAAACGTGAGAAAGTTGGTTTGGGGCGCACTTGTAGGGCTTTCTGCCCTTGGCCTTTTACCCTCTACCAAAGAATATATAATAGTCTCTACCTTAAGGCGCTGTATTCCTCAATCTTAAAGGAAAATTTCCGTACAACCTTTTCTTACATTGTTATAGACTTGTGTTTAATACTTGTATAAGTACTTGTGTTGTTTCTGCAAACTTTTTCCACGCGACTCGATGACCTTTTTTCTTGTTTTTAAAAACGGAAACTGTGTGTTTTCGTTTTGGTATTTAACTCGTGTATAATGTCACGTTGTTGTTTGTATTTCAATTAATTTGAAGTACTTACTTGCTTTTTGATGTAAATTTTATTTAGAGGTAGCATTTGCTTTGGCATGTGATTTCATGCGCATGAATATACTATAGAATATAGTTATACTAGCGACCCGCCCGGCTTCGCATGGGCATAAAAACCTTCCTCTCGAATCACTCTACCTATTAAAGAAACCTCATCAAAATCCGTTGCGTAGTTTTAAAGATTTAAGCATACAAAGGGACATAGGGACAGAGAAAGCGACTTTGTTTTATACTATGTAGTGATAGTGATAGTGATTATAGGACAACATAAAGGATGAAGAGTGAGGTTTTCTTACAGCATTCATTTGGCTTAAAAGGAAATCTCCTCCACATTCTAGTCACTCATACACACATGCTGAAATTAAGAATATTTTTGTGTAAAAAACATAACACTCCTTTTTTTGTTCAGTCGTGTATGAATAGAACAAAAGAGTGACTTCATGCTATGCTATAGTCATCTTTTACCAACTTTACCAATTCAATATTTTTATTGTTTTAGGTAAATTGCAATGGATCGAACGGAAATGGACACATGGACAAGTGTTCACCGGGTGATTTTTTAATGGAAATAAAATATTGCAGGTAAGGAAATATTTTCAACAAACTTGTTGCCCGCGGCTCCATCCACGTGGTGCATGGTTATATCGCGCTAAATATTGTAGCTATAAAATAAATAAAAATAAATTAATTTATTTCGGATAACAAATAAATGTTTGACACCCATTCTTTACCTAAGTATATCCATAGAAAATTTCAACAAAATCGATTTTCGCTGACACAAAACGAAATAACAATCTGAAACAAACACCAGTTTTTAGATTCGAAAGGGAGATGTCAGCGAAATAACTAGTTATTAAATTGATATCATTTATCTGGGATCAACAAATACATTAAAACCTATGACATATGGATAATTTTTTCCTCGTCTATCGAAAAAGCAAATAAGTAAGCTGGGTTTTATTCCATTGGTATTAAATAACCTACATCAATAGCTTTGATTATTTATAAACAGATAAGATTTTGGCAGCACGAGATTGGGTGTCTGTAAAAGGCGAAATTCGCAGGAATTTTCCTTTGATTATTATATTATTTATTGCAGGTTGGAGGACGACAATTTCTACTACTTACACGTGATAAAATCAGTATTCATGACGTCATGTACAGTGAGCGTCAGAAAAAAATGTGCGGATAGCTCGAAAAAAAGCAGGGAGACAATTGTACTTATAGAATGGTAAGTAGGTGTAATAGGCTAGATCACTTGTATTTTGTTTTTATATATTTGATAAGCTTGAAACAATTTTTTCCAGATTTTTCTGAGCCAGCGAAAGGCAGCGAAACAAAATTTCAAAAGTTCACTTTTTAAATCCTATCGAAAACACCGTTGGCCATTTTTGCAGATTTGTGACGTAATTATTCTGTAAGGTGTATAAGGGGGTCCAAATCAATATTAGCGTAATTTTTTTGCGTTGCGGCCAAATCCAAACAATTACGCTTAATATTGATATTATCCTTGTAGGTGCTATTTTTAAAATCTAATTCTCGCCAAGAATAGTCGATTACATGCGATTCCACAGTTTTGTTAAATAAAAATCATTCGAATTACTGACTTTGAACGAATGACAGAAGTCAAAAATAGGTCTGAACATACATACATACATATAACCACGTCTTTATCCCATGCGGGGTAGACAGAGCCTAGGGTCATAAGACCTTAGGCCACGCTTAGCATAATGGTAGTTGAAACAGGAAATCAATAGTGATGGGTTGGTAGGTCTGAACGGTACGGTAAATCAACCATACACACACACCCTTGTGTCAGAGTTCTTAAGAACCACCTATCGGCCTCTGACGTGGTTCCTTTAACGATTACTAGTTGGCAGCCGGGACCAACGGTTTAACGTGCCTTCCGAAGAACGGAATCATATTTATTATCAGACAGTCAGGTGATTTAAGCCTGCAATGTCTATTTAAGTATGCTCCACGTGGGAATTGAACCCACTACCCCCGGGTCTATGGCAAACCACGGAGGCATTAAGTATATAACATTTTTTGGTTATCAGATATAATTCATCATGATCAATACTGTAGTCTCGTGGTACGTTTTCAAATTGTGACTTTGGCTGCGCCCCCTTCCTGTCGATTCTATAAATTTCAAACAACAACTCGCTTCTCACGTCTCTATCACTCACACTTAAGGTCCAAAATGACAAGTGAGAAGTGAGCTTCCAAGTGACGCGGAAATTCAGAATGCCACATCTTACGTCATCTCATACAAAATCTCACGTCCAATCTATCTTCAAGTCAAGTTTATCTTGCTGCCTCGCTAGGGTAGCGCTTGTATAGATTCGAATTATCAACCGAGTTTTTAGAATGCCAATCAAGAAACTCACAGCGGATTCAGAAATGAAAGCTTACAGGCCATAGATTAAAAAATTTGCCGCGCGCGATTCCTACTTCTATGATCAAGGCCCTTTCTTATTTAAGGACCGATCCACACCTTCACACGTGGTATGCCGTGGACCTGAAGCAGCAGGACTTTATAGAGGCAGGTGTGACAAGTTCCTCGTCTTTCGAGATACGGGACCCTCCAGTCGGAAAGGTGTTGAAGTTCCGCGTCAGGTCTGCGGAACCCCTGAGCACAGATAGCGAAGCGCTTCTGAGTATATGTAAGATGTTTTGTTCTAGTCAATATCTCTATATCTCTTTAATGAGTCGATGGTATATTTGAATATTCTAGGGCAAAAAACTATATTCCCAACTAATATTATAAATGCGAAAGTGAGTTTGTATATTTGTTTGTTACCCCTACACGCTCTATGTACTAAACCAATCTTCCCAAAATTTCGCACACAGATAGGTTGGAGGATTGAGAAGAACATAGGGTACCTTTCATCCCGTGAAAAAGCGGAAAGCTAGTAATATTATAATGAGGTAAAGTTTGTGAGTTTGGATGTTAGAAGTAATCTCTGGTACTACTTATCTAATTTTGAAAATTCTTTCGCTGTTGGAAAAACTAAGTGATCTGCAAAGGCCATTTAGAAACATTTTTTTAGCCATAATTATCCCACTGCTGGGCAAAGGCCTTCACTCTTGTCTTATAAAGACATAAATAAACTATTTATAGTAATTTTGCGAATCAAATCAAATCATTTATTTGCATAAAATACCTAATTGTAGAAGAAATATACTTATCCGAAATATTATCAAATTATCCAAGAATATCGATAAATATGACCGTATCACGTATATTATAAACTAATTGTACATTTCTGACTACAGCCCCAACATCACCCAAAAAGTCACCAGAAAAAGTCCGCCCTTTGAAAGACATGAAAGACTTCGACTCCTGCTTCACCAACACCGGTGACGTCATAGGCAGCGGAGCCTTTGGCAGCGTCATGCTGGTCCACGACACTCAAGGAGAATTCTACGCAGCCAAGTTCCTCAAGACCAGAACCCAGAAAAAGAGAGAAACAGCTCAGCGCGAATATGATATGATGAAGGAGTTGAAGCATCCGAAATTAGTGGAATTGTTTGACGCTTTTGTGGCAAAGGAGTCCTTTGTCCTGGTTATGGACTTGTGAGTAAATATTATTGGTTTGTTACAGAGTTAAAGGTACAACAATCTGAAGCCTATTCTATTTGTATCTCTACTATGGTGGATTCCATCGTAAATGTATTTACAAAAAGGTTTACCATCAGGGAAACTTATTATTTAGTTTCTTCTATGTTGTCATAATGTGTGGCTGATGCATGTTCAAAGTGACTTCGGTTGGTCACCGGTCACCGGTCATTAGAGGAAGTGTTATCATGAGCTCCTCTGTTCTACTGCATTTCAAGCTGTTGGTGCCAACTGCTTACGCTAGCTAATCTGAGCCAGAAAATATGACAATTGCCAATTCTGCCAATAATCAAAGTTCTGCCATTATAATTCATATTTGCATATGGTCATATTTCCTCTGAATTATTTCTACGACCACCTCCGTAGTGTACCTAATGGTACTCGTAAAAGTGCATGTTCGCTACTCAAAAGGTCGCTCAGGGGTTCGATCCCCGGTCAGAACAATATGAAAAATTATCTATTTCGGTTGGGCCTGGGTCTTGGATGTTTATCTACGAGTATATATGTATTTGTTTTAAAATATCGTTGAGTTAGTATCCGATAACATAAGTCTTGAACTTACTTTCTCAACTCAATCTGTGTGATTTATACGTATATAAACATGTATGTCACCCTAAGGTTGACTGGAAGAGATTGCATTTAAGTGCGCCTTTGTACCTAACCTACTTTTAAAAAAAAATATGAAATAAAGAGTTTTTCTATTCTACTCTATGTCTGTCTACCTAATTTGGATTAGCTTGACTAACACTATTTTTGAAAAGAAAGAAGTATATTATTCTAAGACAATAACTGTTATACTTATTTTAGCCTTTGGGGAGGAGAACTCTTCGACAGAATAGTGGAAGAAGAACATATAAAAGAAGTTGACGTGGTCCCGTACGTGCGCCAAATATGCGAAGCCTTGGAATACTTGCATCATCACAACATAGCCCATCTTGACCTGAAGCCGGAGAACATCATCTGCCTCAGCCCAAACTCCAGACAAGTAAAGCTTGTCGACTTCGGATTGGCCAGGGTCTTGGAAGAAGGTCATGTGACAAGAGCCATCTACGGGACCAGGGATTATGTGGCCCCTGAAGTGTTAAACTTTGAACAGTTGACACTGGCGTGTGATATGTGGAGTCTTGGGGTTGTGACTTATTTGTTGTAAGTGTATATTCCTTTTTTAATTATGTTGCGAGGTCAAAGACCTTATTGTTAGAGTTTTTATGCCACCTGATGGCTCCTGAATGTTACTCCAAAGGTGTCCGTTGATCAGCAGCGGTTTTTTATTGATAGATATAATCACAGAATTAAAAAATATTAACAAGAAGTGGCATAGCGCACGAAAAACGTGTCACTATTTTGGCTTGCAAGCCAACGTTTCGCACAGAAAAAATGGGCGGGGAATTTGATTGCGTCATTTATTGCTACTGTTATTGATTGATAATATTAGGTGGCTTTGTTGTAAACTACGTAATACATTTAAGGTGTGGTGTGGTTTACATGTATTAATTTAAGATAAGAAGAGAGAATACGCTGCCACACTGATCATGGAACCAAATCCACGTCAAAACATTTCTATTCGGTTAATTTCTTTGTTCTGAGACCTAATAGTCTAAGTACAATTACTAAGGTCATATCTTTAGGTACCTAACTCTCATATTATTCTGCAGCAATCTTTCTAGCATTGTTGTGTTCCGGTTTAAAAGGTGAGCCAGTGGAATTTTTGGGTATACTGTAGTGGAAGTTCCTAGACCAGCAGTTGATAATATGGTTGAGGTGTATAATAGATGCTATAATGATATGTAATCTTTACGTTGTTCCGGTGACATCCACACTCAGACTTTCGAATCTTGAAGATTTATCCCGAATTCAACTTAAAAAAATATCAAATTCGGGGAAAATCTTCAAGATTCAAAATTCGGATTGTGGATGTCATCGGAAAAACGTAAAGATGATATATTATAATAGCAACTGTTATATACCTCAACCACTTCCTTATAAATTTAAACATAGATTAAAAAAATTGCCTCTAGAGAGACCGCGCGTAGTTTCAAATTTTAATGAACACAATGTATTAATATCATAGATTAATTAATTATTTATATTAATTGTGACCGCAATAAGAAAAAATAATAAAAAATTATGTATTTATATGAAGTTATACTTCAGGTTATCAGGAGTAATGCCGTTTGCTGGCGAGTCTTGGCCTGAAAGATCCGCCAACATAACCAGAGCAAACTACAACTATGACGAAACAGCCTTCAAAGATATCTCCGACTTGGCCAAGGATTTCGTGGACCACCTCCTCATTCTGGTAGCAGAGAAGAGAATGAGTGCAGCAGACGCCTTAAACCATAAGTGGATAGTTGAGGGTCCTCCGAAGGGTGCCAAAGCTGGTCATATGAAGCGAGCTAGAGAGAATCTGAAGTCTTATCTGGCTAATTATAGGGCTCGGTGGCAGGTCAGTAATGATTTATTCTAGACCCAGGGCGCCAATGAGCCTGTTCTCGTATTGATTTTAGAATGAAGCTATTCCCAAGTTCCATCATTATTAGAACAAAATGATTTACTTACATACACTTAGGTTAATTTGCATTTTTTGCTTTTTGTGCTATGAGTCATAGTATTTTCTCTAAGTTCAATAAATAATATTAATAAGAGGGTTCGATTCCCGTGGGAAGCCTACTTTGTGTAGTTGTTTCCAGTTTGGTTAGGACATTGCAGGCTTGTCACCGATAAGAAAGATGATTTCGAGCTTGAAAAGCACGTTAAGCCGTTGATCCCAGCTGTCTGGTAGTCGTCAAATAAGTTAATACATTTATTTAAGTAGGTTTATTAATATGTTTGTCTATAAATGTAGTTATTAACCCCCGTATAAAGAAACGTTTGTTAAGCCCATGTTAGCTAAAATGTGTTGCGTCTCTTTCTTTCACGTGAAGTTTCAGGTAAGAGAAAAAGAGACAAAACAAATTTTAATTAAAATAGGCAAAACAAACGTTTCTTAATACGGGGGTAAGTCTTTAATTAGAAATATTTATATAATTAGCTTTCTGAATCGCTCGCGCTTCAATGTTTTTTGTTAGCCCTAAGGTTGGCTGGAAGAAATTGCATTAGCGACAAGTCCGCCTTTGTACTTATATTTACTTTCGATCCTGTACAGTCCAATGATGTATTTATGTAATTGGTGCAATAAAGTGTTAATTAATTCTTTTTTTAATTAATTAATTAATAATTAATAAATTTAATTAATTAACTAATTTATAGTTAATAAATTTAATTAATTAATTAATTATTTTATAGCTTACACAAAACCTGAACTTACATTCCAGAGAGCTGGCAACGTGATGATTGCTGCCCATCGACTGCGAACTCAAGCCAGCAATCGCAGCAGCTTGGAGCGAGCATCTCCTGGAACCTAGACTTCACCAGAACCTAGATCTTAGTCTCCAAGATATGACACCAGAGGCAGTGATATCACAGGCTCACGTGGCAGAAGATTCATGGTCCACAGACTTTAAAATACAACAGACGTAGTCTTATATACAAGGAAGTTTCAATTAAATTACTTAATAAAATACTGACTCTTTCAAAATCGAATTGAGCATTCAATTTTTTTTATTATCCGGTAGACTCGGCAGGCAGACATACAAAAGAGCTCTAGAGTTTATTGCTTTCATATGCTGAAATTCTTTACAAATATTAACTTATTTTTATTATTTATGACCGTAGAAATATCTCCCAACTATACGGGGTGATTCCGTGATTGGTGAATGTCGTCCGGCGCACGCGATTTTTTCGTTGGCTTTCCGTATTGCGCTTTAGGTACGCCTTAGACGCTTATTCATGCATGATGGAAAACCATCAAATAAAGGAATGGTACTCGAAAGGTTAATTGAATCGACTGATTTCCAATCAAATCATCGCAGAATTCTTGATTTAAACTAAAAAATGTAAGATGATTTGTTTAATAATCAGTCGATTCAATTCACCTTTCGAGTACCATCCCTTTGTTTGATGGTTTTCCATCATGCATGAATAAGCGTCTAAATTGCGCCTTACTGTCTCCCCTCTCCTCCAGCGTCCTTTTTATTATGACGCTACCTGTAGATGAGTATACAATGAATATAAGAATACTTACTTTTCATATTTATGGCCGTAGAAAGATCTCCAACTACTATTCAGGATGTTTTTTTTTAATCACGCAACCTATCTGTATTAAGTAGGTCGTGAATTTTAAATAGTCTCTATAAAAATTATATTTGATTTATACAAGAAAGAATAATGCATCGTACAGAATACTATAATAGATTTATTGTGTGTATATGCATAGATTAAAAAAAAAATTGCGTCGCTTAAAAGATCGCGCGCGATTAGTAATTTATTGGTGTATATGAACGTTCGGAGGCTCGTCATCTCATTGTAGTACAAAATGTAGGTGTTTCATTATAAATAATAAACATTTTATTTTATTGATATTGGTTTTTCATTCGGCATATCCTTTAGAATTATTGCCTTAATTATAGTTACTTATTTTTAATTTTAACGTCATATCTGACCTTTCTTAAACAAAGCTTTGCAACGCGTACGTGACACTTTTAAAGTCTTCTTTCGTTAGAGGCTGCTTTCCATTAGAAGGCCGTTTTCCTATTTGTCATGTTAAGGTGATACCTCGGTGAACACTAGCGCCACCATCAAATAAAAATCATTATTCACTGAAAACACAAGTTATCAATAATCCCTGTTATGTAAATCTATAAGTGCTAAAAGTGGCCACTTTTATCAGTTTTGCAATTTGTAACTAAATAGAACTATAATTTAGTAATTGAATATGTTTTAAATTATCTTGAGATCCAGAACCTTAATTACATAACAGGGATTTTTGATAACTTGTGTTTTCAGTGAATAATGATTTTTATTTGATGGTGGCGCTAGTGTTCACCTAGGTATCACCTTGTTTCTCAAAAATAAAATTTTCTCTGTCCAGCTAATCTAAACGAATAAATAAAATTGGAGTGTCAGTTTGTAACATTACAATAACTGCTTTTTACTAAATGTACTTATATGGATGTACATATAACAAAATAACTGAAATCCTAACTAAATGCTCTCGCTTTCCTTATTCTAGGATGTCGAGGTTCTGAAGTTGACGTTAAGAATCATGCACACCCTGGTGTCGCAGTTCTTCGGAACCGTCTCGCGGCCTCTGACGTGGTTCCTTTAACGACCACCAGATGGCAGCCGGGACGGTCACACGTGCCTTACAAAGCACGGAATAATCTTTATTATCAGACAGTGAGGTGATTCACGCCTGCAAAGTCCTAAGCAAACTGAAAACAACTAAACAAAGTATGCTTCCCGTGGGAATCGAACCCACGACCTCCATGTCTATAGGCAAACGCCTTAACCACGATGGCAGTTGGTATCAGAGTTCTTCGGAACCGCATCTCGGCCTCTTACGTGGTTCGTTTAGCGACTACCAGATGACAGCCGGGACTTACTTCCTAAACAAGGAATCGTCTTTATTATAAGGTGATTCAACCCTGCCATGTTCTAACCAAACTGAAAATACTGAAATTTTAACTTTATGAATAAGGCATACAGTGCATAATGGGTTTTTGGAGGGAAAGTAAACTGTTGCTATGTCCGCGCTGTATTTAATTGCCAAAACTTAGGTTTTTTTTGAGTATTTGTGCTTAATATTGGTGGATTATTATTCGCAAAGTGTTCGGGAACAAGCGTAAGTGTTGGGAAATGGTACAGTGTCGATGACGTGACTTTTACCTTTGTCACCAAAATCTCCAAGTTATAGCTAAGTGAAATTTTTCCACCGCTTCACTTAGCCATCTGACTCTGACTCATCACTTGACTAGACTAGACAACTGACTTGACTTGACTAAAGTAGGACTGAAGAAGATTAATGAAATGAAGAGAGGCCTTAAAGGACTAGTTTCCATGACCGTAAAAAGTATTTAAAAAAAAAAAAAGTGCATAATTAAACACACAACACAAACGCCATCGTCCTGAGCATCAAGTTCAGACGTTTATTTAACTTTACGCTGTCTGTCAATAGTTATAAGGTTGATATTTCGTTGTTCTTAGAAAATTCTGACTAATTTCGATATTCAGATATTGAAATTACTTAATTAGAAATTATTAAATAATTTAATGTTGTATTTGGATTGAAGACGGAGGTAGCGAAAATTCTGTGGACAATCAAAGCATAAAAAACACAGTTTTATGGAAACATTCATTTTTATTGTCTTACAAATTAAGTTCATTTTGATATTTACTAATAACATTGAGCAACGACGTCAAATATCAAACAATGAATAAGTGAAGTATATATTTTTTTGGTCCATTTTGACCGAATTTCGATTTTTTATTAATACTATAACTTAAATTCCTGAAATACATATAAGCATATCCAATTAGGACATTTTTGGTAAATATAATAAATATGACAAAAAATAATTCGTAATTTTAAACTTGTAATTTTTAATATTTGTTATACAACATTTATTCATACAACATCAAGTTATGACACAATATGTTTGTGATACAATTTAAAAAGTTAAATATTTTACACCTATATTTGGTTCAAATCAGAGATAAAATTTATAATAGTTTTAAATGGTAGTAGCTTTTAACAATAACACCAGAACCTATGACAACCATAGATTAATTGGTACCATAACTTAACCATAGATTAGTGATACTTATTTACCAAACAAGTGACGGTAGAATGATAAAACAAGGCATATCTGTTGGTAAAAGTGAGGGTAGTGCTTATTTTAAGACGTTACGGTAGCAGTATGTTTATTGTGTAATGTTGTTCTTTTAAAAGCATGTGCTGGAGCAATGAGGAGAATTCGACGGCTCAGTCGCAAAATGTCTCTTTCGCAAACGGTCCCCTAGTCGTAAAATGTCTCTTTCGCATTATATCTCTTTCTCATAATGTCTCTTTCGCGTAATGTCTCTTTCTCATAATGTCTCTTTCGCAGAATGCCTCTTTCGCACAATGTCTCTTTCGCAAAATGTCGCTACAGGGACTTAGTATAAAAATATGACTTACAAAGCAAAATCATTTATTGCAGTAATAGGGTAAACAAAATATGATGTAACATGTGTACCTACTTAATAAATTTGTTTATGTAATTAAAATAGCAAAAAAAAGTGTTGCCATCACTAAACTTTAAATAGTAACAAAATAATTTTTCAATGTGCATCAATTTTTTTTGCTATTTTAATTACTAAACAAATTTATTATGTAGGTACACATGTTACATCATAATTTGTTTACTCTATTACTGCAATAAATGATTTTGCTTTGAAAGTCATATTTTTATTCTGTCCCTGTAGCGACATTTTGCGAAAGAGACATTGTGCGAAAGAGGCATTCTGCGAAAGAGACATTATGCGAAAGAGACATTATGAGAAAGAGATATTATGCGAAAGAGACATTTTACGACTAGGGGGCCGTTTGCGAAAGAGACATTTTGCGACTGAGCCAATTCGACTACTAACTATATGGTAAGTCAGGACCAGGGGCTTGCTTGAAGTACTGAAGTGCAAAAGATAGAGATACAACTAGTGACGACCAATCCAAGTCAACATGTATCCCTTGACACGCATAATCATAGTGAAAACGCATATATACCCTTTGACTAGAGCTTTCCAGATGAGCTGTCGAAATAAATATATGTGTTTGTCTCATCATTATTATAATTTCCTTGATGGACGTAGGTGAACCGATGGCCGATGGGGCAGAAAGGTTCTCGAATGGCGACCACGCACCGTCAAGCGCAGCATTGGACACAAACCTACTAGATGGTCAGATGACCTGAAGAAGGTCGCAGGCAGGCGCTAGATGCAGGCCGCTTCCAACCGGTCGTTCTGGAAATCCTTGGGGGAGGCCCATGTCCAGCAGTGGACAGCCTGCGGCTGAAATTATGATGATGACGTAGGTGATGATGCCTACATCAGCGTTTTCCTGTGATCTTTACTATGGTAGAAATGGTAGATATCTCACGCTACATTTACCAAAAAAATAGTGATATACCTAATATGTATCTAAGTATGTATCATTAAAGAATGTTTTTTTATAAATTTGAACTTTTACCATTAAACTATTTAGCATCTAAGTATAAATACTAAGTATCGTCGTAAGTACCAAACCTAATAAATATTTAATGTTTTTATATATCGTAGTATCTATATCGGTATAATAAAAATATTAACAGTTGACGATATAATATCAAGAAATTGCTTGCATGGAACTTTAAAATGTAGTTTATTAATATCACTTATTACTAATAAGGAATTTAATCGAAACACTTACAAATTTTATGTACATACAATAACCAATTTGATTAAAAATACAGGATAGATAAAAGGTACAGGTATTCACATAAAAAATACTGGTGAAAAGAAAAAACGGTCTTTTTGGAAGTCAGTTAAAGATATAAATAAGATATATTTCTTTTAAATAAAATTATAATTTATTACAAAGCAAACCGGATCATTTTGAGTAACTTTAATACATACATACAGTCATACATATAATCACGTCTTTATCCCATACGGGGTAGACAGAGCCTAGAGCTGTAAGACCTGCCTAAACTAACTTAAATAAGTAAATACTATATCTAAAATCTATAGTTATATATGTTACATATGCTGATTCCATTTGGCTATATTATTTATTGCTAAGGAATACGCAATTTCTAATTTCTACTATACCTACAGGGTGACACCGTGAACCTTGTTATTGGAGATTCAGTATTATAAGTAGACTTCAAAATACCTAATGACATTAATTTTTTTACTAAACTAATAGATACTAATTGAAAACTTTATTTTTGTAAGTTTTTCTTACACATTTCTCCCGTCGTTTTAAACCTATTTTAAACCTCAAAAATTGATTTAAAACGTTTTAAGCGAAAAAGAAGGTTTAAACCCAAAAAGGTAAATAAAATGGTAAAAAAAATTAAACGTTTAACCTTTAGATTTTTTTTTTGCATCTAAAGCTTGCCGCAATCGCAGCCACGCGAATTCGAATAGTAGGAAAAACACATATTTAAAATCTTTGTGGGAATAAAACATCAAAATTTTATTATTAATGTAATTAGATATTTAATTTTTTATATGATCAGATATGTATTACGTAGTTATCTAGCCACTATTTGAATAATAACGGTGTTTACCCTGCCACCCTGTATACCTACATATTTTTTTCAATAACTACACCTACTGATTGATATACTTTATAATAAGCGAGTATGAGGTTCTAATAAATAGTTAAAAATAATATAAAAATAAAAGAAATAATTCTGTATTTTAAAATTTTCTTATTTAAAAATAAAGTATTTTTTAAACCTTTAATATATTAAAATGTAGTAATGTCAATAATTTGTATATAATATTGTGTGTGTCTGCGTGTCTGCGTGTCTCTGCGTGCCTGCGTGTGTACGAGTCTGCGTGTCTACATGTCTGCGTGTCTACATGTCTGCGTGTCTGCGTGTCTGCGTGTTTGCGTGTTTGCGCGTCTGCGTGTGTACGTGTCTGCGTGTCTGCGTGTCTGCGTGTCTGCGTGTCTGCGTGTCTGCGTGTCTGCGTGTCTGCGTGTCTGCGTGTCTGCGTGTCTGCGTGTCTGCGTGTCTGCGTGTCTGCGTGTCTGCGTGTCTGCGTGTTTGCGTGTTTGCGCGTCTGCGTGTGTACGTGTCTGCCTGTCTGCGTGTCTGCGTGTCTGCGTGTCTGCGTGTCTGCGTGTCTGCGTGTCTGCGTGTCTGCGTGTCTGCGTGTCTGCGTGTTTGTGTGTTTGCTTGTCTGCGTTAGTACGTGTCTGCGTGTCTGGGTGTCTGCGTGACTGCGTGTCTGCGTAACACATAATCCTACCTACTTTTTGTCTTCGCTGCTCGCCGCTCCGCACTGTAATACCTTATGTCATAAAATATGACCAATTGATTAACAGAGGTCTAAATTTATTTTTACTGTGAGTCTTGGTGTTTGTGTTTTTATCTATTAGTTTTTATATTTTTATTTTTATCATAACCTTTAAGTTTTGCTAATTTCTCAAAAATTGCAATTTTTATCGGTAGTTCTTTGAAATATTATCTGCTTTTTTTGTATTTAAGCATAGCAATTACAGCATGCGAATTTTTAAAGTATACATGTATATTTAATTATAAGTTTTATTAAATGATAAGTAAATTTAAAAAATATTTTTCTTGAATCATCAAGTATTTTTTTTTACATAATAAATTATATTATACAACTAAATTTAGTTTTATTTATTAGAAAAATTAAATATAATAATTGTTAGAACTAATATTAATAATTGTCCTTATATACTAGACATCAAGAATCCTATATACAGTCAATTTATGAGGCAGTTTTGTTGTTTGCTATAAGACAGAGGGAGAAAATAGAATTCTCCCGAAAATTCTAGAAGTAACTACTTATCTACGCAAAAATTGCCGCAGCCACCCACATACGTTATTATCTAGCTTACTAAGTATATTTTACAATTTTAATATCACTATTACTACATAGTATAAAATAAAGTCGCTTTCTCTGTCCCTATGTCCCTTTGTATGCTTAAATATTTAAAACTACGCAACGGATTTTGATGCGGTTTTTTTTATTAATAGATAGAGTGATTCAAGAGGAAGGTTTTATTGCCCATGCGAAGCCGGGACGGGTCTCTAGTTAAATGTAAAGAAAGGTTGAAACCAAAAACCGGAGTTTGCGTGATTTTTTTATGATTCAATTCTTGTTGCTCTAGTAGGTATAGGTAATTTGGAAAAGTTTTTGACGTGACAACGTCTTATAATTCGATGAAGCCGGCTGCACACACTAAAAAACATGACGCAATGCGGCGTTACCTCGCTCTGAGGCGTTCCATTTAAGGCTTGAAGTGCAAGCGAATTTCTTATGACGTTGTCACGTTCAGCTATCGTCAGTAAACCGACTTTACAAACAACCGATTTTTTTTTAAGTTGTGTTAACAATAGAGAATGGATATTCTCCCGATTTTCTAGTAACTAACTACGCAAGAATTGCGACAATCACCCAAATCAAACTCACGTACATAAATATATATTAGTAGGTACTAACTATGTACTAAGTATATTTTTATATGTAATTTGTGCTTATGCCACCTTTTTCATTTAGTAAGAATATGATTATGTCTTTATGATTTTTATCTTCATATCTACCATTAACCTTAATAGGCAGGTAGGCTACGTACACTAGATTCTACACTAAGTAAGTACACAAAGAAAGAGCGTGAATTTTGCAATGTTGTTTTTTTTTCAGACCTTTGAAACCTTTTGTTGGTGGTGAAATAATAAAATAATTAAAAAAAATATAGATCAAACGTGTACTCCTAGTAATTGGCGTGAAAAAATATGAAAATTAGATATAAGTCGTTTGACTATGACGACCCACCAACTCGAGTCGAAATCGAAACTACTGTATGATGTTTCGATTCAACAAAAACAAAAATATTAATTTATGATTGTTTCGTCAACTACTTTCTGTGGTATGTTATGATATATCCAACAGCTAGCAGTTTTCAGAGAATTATATCGAAATGTAGATGTAATAATTAGCTTTCTGAAGTCTATTGTTTTGCATTTTAAAAAACTACCAAAGCTACCATACTTAATACCTATTATAATATAGTAGAGAGTGAAGATAAAATTCATTGTCTATGTGCTCGCCGCTAACTATTACTGTAATTTTAAAAAAATGTTTTTACTGTGTTGCTAAGTAGGTTCAAATACTTAGTAGATTACCTACAAAAATCTATTTTAGAGGTTTTATTTAATAACTATTTGGTGGCAGAACTGGCACTACGGTGATATGCACAGATTTTATGCTTATTATAATATTATCTTAGTCTAATATTTGATTATTTTATATGAATAATTACAATAGTATATCTATTCATTTATATTTTTTAATTTATTTTTATTATGCTTAATAATAATTGTATTTATAAGTTGTGTAAAATTTAAAATTTTTCAAGAATAACAATGAGTATAATTATGAAGTTAAAGATTTTTAAAAACTTAATTAAAAAAATTATATAATAAAATGCAAGTAGTCTAAACTTAAATAATTTTATATGATTTAAATACGATTACATATCCATATACTTCGTTTTTTTCGTTTTTTATTAAATTTTATAAGAAAACATATATTTCATAATACTTTAATATTAATTGATTTTAAATGAATAATTACGATTATTATATCCTATAAAATTTTATTTTATTACTTTATCATTATCATTATCACTACATCACTACGAAGTATAAAATAAAGTCGCTTTTTCTGTCCCTATATCCCTATGTATGCTTAAATCTTTAAAACTACGCAACGGATTTTTACCTGATATATAATTTATTCTAATGAGTTTCGAAAACCATATAATGTGAATATGAGCTATTAACGTTATACGAGCATGTTCACAATATACATTTTACTTAAACTACTATTGAAATAAACAGCTTCACATACACAAGAACTTCAATTTCTTTTTTGTGTTTGAGGTTAGAAATTGTTGAATTTCTTTTGAAATAAGTAACCTTTGTGCTCTTTGTGTTTAAAATTGTTCCTATGTTTGCATTTTTGTGTACATAAATAAATAAAAATTAATGAAATTAGTCACTTAAAATCCGGACTTAAAAGACGAAATTAAATTCCCCTTGTAAAAATACACCAATTAAATCGAAAACTAACATTCCGAACACACTCAGGCGTATAATTTCATTGCAACATGAATTTATTTACAGGTTTATTATTGATAGCTTACCCTAGAACTTCATAAAAGTTATTAAAATCAACAAATTATAACGTAAAAATAATAAATAGAATATGAAAATATTAAGAAATTATTTTTGGGAAATAAACAACCCATTTAGGGATTTTAATGTTTTGTTTTTTTAAATTTCTGTTGATAATTATGATAAAACTTAGATTAAACAATCAAGAAAAATATTTTATTTAGACTGATACTCCATAAGCAAATAAAAATCATTAATTCAAAAGCCGGATTTATTTAAATTAAATCAATAAGTTTGAAAAATACTTGAATTTAAAATAAAATAAATGTTTCCTAAAGTTAATTTTATACTTTCATACTTAGGCTTAAGAATTTTTTTGTTTTAGTAAAGATTTTTTTATTTTGTCTTTTTTAATTTTATTTTATATAAAAATCTAACAACTGGTTAAATATATTCATAAGTTACTATAAGAATTGTTTTCCTTGATAACTTCAATAATTTATATCGTATATATAGTATTTAATTTTATATTATATGTAAAATAAAATAATTTCATATTTTTTATATACTTACTACGAATTAGGCTACTATTAGGTAATCAACGACGTTTCTTTTATCCCTTTAAGACAAAAATAATACTATAGTATAGGTACTACTTTACTAGGAAATATGCGCACGTTACTATACTATACGATAGATATACATTTATAATTAGATTTGTTATTTTTCAATAAGTTCCATGCAAGCCGTTTCTGTCGGTCTCAAACTATACACTGGGAAATTGTGGGTAGGTTATATTATTTTATATAATATATATATACATGTATTAATAAAGTATATGATATGATGTGGTAAATACTACAAAGAATATCTACCAGAAAGCTCCGAATACAATATTTGGGTCGCAGGAAGTCGCTGAATATCAGGCTCAGATCAGTTTAAAAATCTAAGAGGGAGGCGAGGCATATGTCCAGCAGATGACATCTTCTAGGCATTGACATGAATTTACCCGCATACATTGAACTTAAAACCGTAACACTCTTCCACTTTAGCTGGTATTGTGGAATCAGTTCTGCCACGGTTTAACCAAAGGCCAACAATATGGGGACTACTTCCCATCAGGAAGGCCGTGCGCCTGTTTGCCTTCTAAACTCGAAATATTACAAGAGTTTTTGTTAAATTCTGGAGCATGTTCTTGATTCTATAGTTTTTTTTAAATTGATTAATTTTAAGGACTTCTTATGATAGAGGTAGTGGAAAACGCAAGGACAGACTCGCGGGGTAAACAGCTTACAGAACTTCTATACTTTGTCAAGTATTCTAAGCTTGATTAAAATGACACATCTGTCAATTCGCAAACATTTTCTTGTTACTCTATCGCACTTTTATTTTCTATTATACGCATATTTTATTATTAAAGAAGATATTTGAACAAGCAAACAAATTAAGTGATTGCTGTTCAAATTAAGATGAATGTTAGATCATCGGTTAATGTGGATACAAATATATAAATTTTCATGTGCAGCTGGGATCCATCACGATAACAATCCGAATTGTAAAAAGCTACTACCATTTTTCAAGGAAAATATTTTAAGCGAAATATTTGAAGAAATTGACACAATTCTTTTAGAAAATAAGACTAAAAGAAAGTAATGCATAAATACTTTCATATTTGTCGTTTGAAATAAAAGTAAAGTTTGAAAAGTACGTACTAAGGAAGCAAAAATACCTATATACATGACGTTAGTCAATATCAAAATGTTTTTGATTTTATAATAACTAACCCTGCAAAAATTACCCAGTCCTTTAATTACGTTTGAGCCGTACCTTTACAAACTATGACTCTATTTATTTTAAGATAAGGATATAATTATATTATTTGATTGATATAATCCAGTCGACTAAAGTTACAGATGTTTGCTCCCGTGTTCTACATGTGTAATAATATGTTGTTTACTTCGATCATATATTAGGTTAATGCACGCTCCCAACAAAAATCCCTCACCCATATTTTTGTTATTAAATATTGTTTCATTCCTTTACAACAACTTTTGTATGACTGGATTTCTATTTCAAATCTAAGTTACAAGTACTGAGTTACTGAGGGTGAAGGGTGAAATAAGTCAATTTCGTGAATCTGACTTCATCGTGCACCTTTTAAATATATGATCAAAGGCTTTAAAATGCATAGCAACTATAAAGAGGTCATCTAAATAGGCCATAGCCGTTAAATGAGCAGGTTTCCGCCCAAAACGATGAATGAAACCCTCTTTCCAATTATTCGCTCCGCCTGTTTCTCTTATATAATTTTATTAGATATATATTTGTTTTTTTTTTTTTATCATTTTGCAATTTTAGTACATCAACATTTATATAACAATACACATTTATAGTGACTAAAAGTATAATGATGTAATTTCTAACATATCTTTTTAATGCTAATATAAGGTTGAAAGGGTAAGAAATAATGATATAAAACGATGTTTTTAGATAAGTATAAAACAATAAACTCCTCTCATAGTTTATTCGAACAATAATAACCTTAGTACAACACAACGTGTACGTTGCTGCGCACACGCATCGAAAACAACTCTTAGCCATGTAGTCTCCTGCGAAGTGTTAAAGTAGCCTTAAGTTAGTACAAGATCTTAACACGCCCTATCCTTTAGATAAACAACATTATGGAGGGATTGAAAAGATTAAAAAAAATGGTTTACAACCAGGTTTCATCATAAATTCGTAGAGTATCACAATATATTTCAAAATAGTGTTTTAGTTAGGCCTAAGAGCATTTTGTAAAATTAAACTATCTAATGTATATTTTCTACAAAATGGTGCTTAATAAAAAAAAAAACAACACTCGAAAATCTTTCAATACTGAAAATAATACATAAATATAAAGAATTAGACGGAGAACTTACTTCGTATTTTTAGCCCATTGGTTAGGTATATTATATATTGTTGATTAATACATTACATAGAAACACCTAGAATGTAAATTTTATATACTTAAGCTATTATAATTTAATATTTTAATTCTCTGACTCCAGGGAATTTACAAGAATACATTTTTTATCATATGTTTAATATTTTCATTTCAATTTCTTAATTAACAATATATATTTGGTTATTTTTAAATAAGCTCAATAAGAGCCAGCATTACTCCCAATTATTGATATCAAGAAATTGACTCTTGTTTTTCAACTTCAAGTACAAAATAGATTGGTTATTTCAATCAATTTCCATAAAAACAATCTAAAATATGAGAAATCGTTGCATTTGGGACTTTACAGGTAAGGGATAAGGTTTTAAGTTATTTACGAAGTTATGTTTATCCTGCTTACGTCCACGTACCTTTTCATCAATTGAGATATATACTTATTTCCCTATTTTATTGATTAACAATATATTATAAAAATAATTTCTCCATGAACAAATTAATGACTCGTATAGGACTAGTTCCGCAACGCTATTGTATATGGAAAATAAATACCGGTAAAAAGTAAACAGTTTTAATTAAAAACAGGATAATGTTTTAAAAAACTGAAACTGAATAATATAAATAAACATCAGCAAAATTGACATGGTATCCAATAAAATAAGTCAGTTTACCTATAAAGTACTGAGGCATTATCATTTTTTACATTTATTGATCTTACGGTGCGACTTATGTACCACCTCATAACTTATGTAATAAGATCGTAGGACTAAATCCCCCCCCCCTTTTATAAGAAGGACGACGAAACGACTAATTTGACAACAAGACAGTAAACCAACGCTTATATACAAGAAGAAAACGGCAATACTACTTCTTGTGCTTGGGCAAGAATGCATTCGTATGTATATCTGGATATTGTTCTCAAATAATGATGCGCGAGAGTGTAAGGCGTCCAAGGATGCAAGAGGGGTGCAAGAGTAAGGAGAGTGCAATAGTGCAGGGGGTGCAAAGATGCAAGGGGGGTGCAAGGATAAGCGGAGTGCAAGTGTAGGGGGTCCAAAGATGCAAGGGAGTAAAGGGAGGGCAAGAGTGTAGGGAATCCAATAATGCACAAAAAGTGAAGGGGTTCAAGGATGCAAGGGGGATGCGAGAGTGAGAGGAGTGCAAGAGTGAAGGGGGTCCAAGGATGCAAAGGGGTGCAATAGAGTAAGGGGATTGCAAGAGTGTAGGGGATCCAAGAATAAGCATAATTGTAGGGGGTCCAAGGATGCAAGGGGGTGTTCATGTGTTAAGATTTTGAAAGTCCCTTGGCAAGTATTACTTTACCTACAACTCCCATGAGTACTATTCTTGGTCAAGTACAGTTGACATTTTATTGATAGTTGCTGCCGCACAAAGATCTATTAAATC
This sequence comes from Apomyelois bistriatella, assembly GCA_947044815.1. Taxonomy (NCBI): domain Eukaryota; kingdom Metazoa; phylum Arthropoda; class Insecta; order Lepidoptera; family Pyralidae; genus Apomyelois; species Apomyelois bistriatella. Next base: position 15,952,540 of record OX345687.1, on the reverse strand, counting down.
CACATTTTTGTCCTGCTGTCAAAATTTTTATCATCATCCTAATTTATAAAGAAGTTATATAGTTTTTATTGTATTGTTAATTACAAAATTATAAACAGTTGTTATGTAGAATGATTCCGATTTCATATTCTCATAAATGTTAAATGCTTGCCTCGGTACGTTAAGATAAATGACATTGGATACCACGATTAATTGAATTTAGGATTTGGGAGTAAGGCCAGAATTCACTGACCACCTCTTATAGAGGTCCTATATTTATCTAAATTTCTCTAGTCACAACGAACCGTGCCATCATATAGCTTAGATATTTCTCGAAACAGGTAGCAAACTTTGTTCTTCTACCGAAGAGTTATCACAGGAGTTTTAGCAGAGTGGAGATAGCCATAACGGCATTTTTGGTCTGGAGTCAGTAGAAAACAATTTGAAGCATCCTAGCAATAGTAGCAATATATTTCATATGAAATTTATTTCATTTTATGGTAATTTGACGTTAGTGTTGAGATCAGTCGGGTCGTAATACATGACATAATTTCTAAATTTAAAAAGACAGCATTTTTAGGTTTATTAATTAACTTTTTTGATAAATAAATTAAAAAGCCAGAAAATTGGCAACTTGTGCTAAATACACGTTTATTGACCAAAATTCTGTATTTTAATGCACTGTAACTTTTAAGATCTTCTCATAAATGTGTAAAAACCGTATGCTTGTAGATATCTGAAGGTCAATTACCAATTGAATGGCAGTCAACATGAGCTTGTTTAAGCCAGACCTTGTAACACGTGAGTGGCCATTGTCAATCTAGCTCGTACACACAGCCAAACCCGCAGTCGTAATCGCACACGAATAGGTATTTTTTCCTTACAGATCCTGATTTTGAAGCTAATAAAAATCTTAATAATGATGCGTAGTAGCAACCTCAACCTGATACGGACGATAGAATTGGTAGGAATTGGCAATACTCGCGGAGATCGGAAAGAGAATCTGGTGATCATTCTTGTAGACAACACCCTAATGGTGCCATTACCGAAACAGCTGTAGGACCGCTCGCCGTTCCGCATCGTTGCCACTTTAAGTACGGCAATTAACACTCTCCAATAGTTTCCAAAAAAACAGAAAAAAAATCCTCCTAAATATATGTTAATTGACTGAGAAAGATCGAAATTAAGTCGTTATCTGATTGACTCCATACAGTTCTACATCTCCATATGCAATGTTAGATAGTAAAATGATTAAGTTAAGAAGAATAGCTTATATATTACTCACGTCGATAATTATGCCAGTCTTCGTTGTAGATAGAAGCTTTCTAGAAGCCCCACTGGTTCAAAGAATCAATGCTGTAGTCAATGGGTTCATCATTGTTGTTGTTATTGTCGCTGGGCTCGGTGATGTCATCGTAAAAATTTCCCCGAGATTTATAGACAGACAAATGGTCCACGGAGCTTGTAGACGGTTCAGCAAGCTTGGTAGCCGAAAATGCCGTGGCAGCTGGATCGTAGAACCTTTTAGGCTCTTTTCTGTTTAGGAGCTCCTCAACTATTTTTGCGGACGAGCTGCTAGGTGTGTCTCTGTCGACCGGATTGTAAAATGAAGATAAATAAGGATTTGGCATCAGCTGATTAAGAGGTGCTAGAGATAGCGACGGCAGAGGTTGAAAAGATGGAATCGGGGAGATGGGAGTTTGATATGCTAAACTAGGATGAATGGGCAGCGGCGGAAGAGGCCCAATAGGCGCAAGATGCCGAGATGGAACTAAAGGGGCTGATGGGGCCCGAGATGGAATTCGTGGGGGTCGTTTTCCCAACGGGGACACCCTAGGGGTTTGAACGCTCCCACTGGTAGCAGTTCGAGGAGTAGAGGTATTAAACCCGAGTGATATAAAATAATCCACCTTCAGCTTGGTTTCTGAAACAATAAGACGTTATACTTTTACCTACTAATTAAAAAAAAGATAATTACCACGAGATAAATAGATGATCGGTATGACTACATAAATATTGAATGAATAAATTGTATAAAAAACATAACGTATAAATGGCATTTACAGGCAAATAAGGAACGGGTAGGACCAATGATCTTACATACTATGATTCGATTGCGGATGGAAAGGACTAATTATATATTGTTTTGAAGATTTTTTCAAATGCCACACAATACGAGTAATAGACGCATCGGTAAAAAGTCACTTAGGTAAGCCTTAAACTTACCGAGATATTACAACGTTAATTACACATTCGCAAGAGCGCAGGGATAGGGGTGCCAGGGTGCAAGGGCGCTGGGGCACAAGGGCGAAAGTGCAAAACTGTAAGGAGGTGCAAGGATACAAGGAGGGTGCAAGTAAATAAGGGGACTGCAAGAGTGTTCAAAGATGCAATGGGATAAGAGAGTGTAGGGGGTCCAAAGATGTAAGGGGGTGCAAGAGGGTAAGGGGATAGCAAGAGTGTAGGGAGTTCAAATATGCAAGGAGCGTGCAAGAGGGTAAGAGAAGTGCAAGAGTGTAGAAAGTCCGAGAGTGCAAAGGGGGTGCAAGAGTATAAGAGAGTGCAAGAGTGTAGGGGGTCCAAGGATGACAGGAGGAGGAGTGCAAGAGCATAGGGGGCCAAAGATGCAAGAGTTTGCAAGAGAGTAAGGGGGATGCAAGAGTATAGGGGATTCAAGAATGCGCAAAAATGTAGGGGTTCCAAGTATGAAAAGGGGGGTGCAAGAGTAAGGGGAGTGCAAAAGTGTAGGGGATTCAAAAATGCGCTAGAGTGTAGGGGATCCAAGAATGCAAGGGAGGGGTGAAAGAGTAAGGGAACTGCAAGTGTAGGAGGTCCAAGGATGCAAGGGGGTGCAAGTGAGTAACGGGAGTGCAAGAGTGAAGGGGGTCCAAGGCTGCGCAAAGAATGCAAGGGGGTTGGAGTAAGGGAAGTGCAAGAGTGTTGGGGATCCAAGGATACAAGAGGGGTGCAAGAGTAAGAAGAGTGCAAGAGTGTAAGGGGTCCAAGGATGCAAGGGAGTGCAAGAGAAAGGGGATTGCAAGAGTAAAGGGGGTTCAAGGATGCAATGGGGGTGCAAGAGAAAGGGGAGTGCAAGAGTGAAGGAGTCCCAAGGATATAAGGGGGCGCAAGAGTAAGGGAGTGCAAGAATAATGATAAAATAGGTATAATAAAATAAACATTTTATAAATGCAAGATATGAAAATGATCCCATTCGGTATTCTAAATTCGATTTATTGATTTCATTCCACATTATAATCTTATATATTGAATTAAAGAAATTATATTAAAAAAAAATACCCGCAGTACCTATGAGACGAGATATAATTTGATTGGTTGGAACCGGAACAGGAGTAGTAGGAGAGAATTTCTAAGTGTAAAAGTCTGCCACATTCTGCGCGGGGTGAGGTAACATACACAATGAGTATTAACACAAATGCATTATTCGATCACATCGCTACGCACACATTTGACAAAATTATGCAAAAGCACAAAATACTCGCACATTGTACAAGAAGTATGACCGGCGGTCATATATGCCCACTCCATTGCTCTAAGCCTGGTGCCTAATATTATAGGATAGCGGTCGACGCGTGGTACTGGTGAATTGGCAGGGTCGCCATGTGATGTTGAAAGAAAATGTAAATGATACGCTAAAGAGAGTGGAATAATAAGTTTTTGATGAGAAATATATGCATGAAAGCGAAATAAAGAATACAATGTTCTTATTTGGAATCCGTACAACATCGTAAACCTAGATATTAGTTAGTGACTGAGTACGGGCCTTTAAAATATGGTACGGCATTATAAATTTATGAGCAAAGCTATTATCTTAGGAGTTACAATATTATTGTCCATACAATACAATACAACTTTATTGCCCCTTGTCCCCTGATAGAAGGGTAACGATAATGCTTTGTTGGTGGCTGAGTATGGTCCTCACAAACTGAGTACTCCAGATGAGGGTAGGTAATATTTAATTTATGAGCCAAACTTACATAAGTGAAGTTACAATACAATATTATTTCCCTATGTGGCTATGTGCCCTAACACTTGCGACTACGAGGTTATCTAATGATATCGTGACGGATTTAGTCCTCCAATATTTAGTACGCCTTCGTAGCATCTTAAATTTATGAGCCATTCCAATATCGCTGTAATTGTCAATTGCCAAAAAAACAATTGCCCACACAATGAAATACTATCACACATCTGGTAAAACATACACATACAAAATAAGTTAACTAGCTGTAACGAGCGGGTCCACCCTCGTGGTTATATCGCGCCAAATAGTAGCCTGTTTGAACCCGGCTTTAACTATATTCATAGCAAATTTCATTACAATTAGTCTATTAACCCATGAATGTGTAACAGATAGACGGACAGACGTCTGTCTGTCCGTCTATCTGTTACACATTCAAAATATTCGCATTTAAAATATTAGTATGAATATGGTGCGAAGTTAAAATTATCGCTAAGCAATCTCTTCCAGAAATAATATGTGGCAAGGTGGGCCGAATGTATAAAAACAAATATAAATATAGTTAATCCCGTTTCTCCCTATCTATTGCCAGCTGTTTTTATAATTAATATTGCAATTAATGAAATACATTACATAATTACCTGAAATAGAGCACTCACACACAATTACACAAAAAATACTTTAATATTATAGAGGCGATGGGCATAGACCGCGCACTATGAGGTCTGAATGTCGAATGCAGTCCCTCAACAGGTTGCAATATATCTAGGGCAGTGCAATGCGCAAGTGCAGTCCTGAAAACCTAGGCCCAGAGCTCTATCGATTACAGCAACTAAATAAAACTAGGATATTTAGACGATCTTTACATAAATACATAAATATAATATAATTGACAAAAATAACAATATTCACAATAAATAATATATTAAATAGAAAATATGATAAATAAACTAATTACAAATAAAGAAAACGACTTGATTCGCCGTTCTTGTATTAAAATATTTCAATATCTATTATAAGAAATATCTATGAGATACAATTAGATCGCGCAAAATCGCATTGTTTTTTAAAATCAAGAAAATTCATTTGAAAATCTTTCGCTATAAAAAAATAAAATAAAGAGAACATTCGCAAAAATGGAATGACTTCTCAAAAGCATTTAATAACAAACACTCACCTATTATCTCTTTCGCTGCTTCGGATAGATTATCAAAATTGGGATTAATTTTCAGACAAGCATCTTTCCACTTCACACTTGAGTCCAATCTATGTGTTCTATCTCTTTTTCTGTACGGCATTTTATCATTCGGATCTTCGGCTTGCTCATAATAATTATAAGCTTCATAATATCCAAGAGAATGCATGTTGCTGTACATCACGACTTGTATAACAGTAGATCAAATCACAACTGAGTAAAGGCAAGTTGAGACGAAATTGGCCGTCGCACGTTTTGTTATCCTGCGCGCGCAGTCTTCACCCCTCCCTTATCATCTGACTACAGACGGCGAGTCTTCTAAACTATTAAAACGTTAAATGCCCTGTCTTTGAGGAGTTCGTCCTCGCTTGCCCTTAATTAGCTGAGCCCTGGTGTGGGAGCTGCCATTTTGCTTCGCAACCTGTTGGTTTAATCCCTTTTGTTTGTAAACATATCAATTTGACTTGGACTTTGGGAATCTATGCAAATGCACGTTTTCTTAGCTCGCGTGCATTTCCTTCGGGAACATTGCTTTTTTCTAATACTTCTGTAGTATGTGGCTCAATGCTTTTTCTTATTACTTCTAACTGTGTATGCAAAATTTCAAGAAGATTGGTTCAGTAGATAGGGCGTAAAAGCGTAACAAACAAACTCACTTCGCATTTATAATATTAGTTGGGATGGGATACTTCGTCCCATACTTGAAACAATGATACCAAGGCCTACAGGGTCGATTGATCACTCTGACATCTTTATAAGCAGCTTACAACCAATATACTACTACTACCTATGAATTAATCCCAAAGGAAAACAAACGTCAAACCACATATCTTTGCATCCGTGAGGGGGTTTCAAAACACTAACACCGAGGCATACGAGGTCAATTGAACTTTTAAATTACTCCATCATCAAGCATAACTGTAAATATACGAAAACTCAAAAATGGTATTTTTGAGTCTTGTATGTTTAATTATATATTTTAATTTGAAAACCAAACAACTGCACTGATTTTGATAAAATTTCAGTAGGAATAAATTAAAAGTATGTCCTTTTTAACCAAATAAAAAAGAATTTTCAAAACCGGTACAAAAATTAAGGAGATATAAGATGACAAACATAAAAAAATTCTGAATTCAGAACTTACTTTGGAAGTCGGTTGAAATGAGTAAGTATGTATTTAATTATCAATATACCTAAAAAGTTTTAAGAAGCCATTGAAAGGTTGCATAGGTAGCAACAACCTTAAAGTTCTAAGTAAGTTCTTCAGAGGAAAAATTTGTTGGTAACGACTTTGTTTTCCTTCGATCACCGTCACAGAAATTATTAACAAGAAGTGGTTATATGTATGTATGTATGTAAGTATGAGTTTCACATACTGAGCACAAAAAATGTGATAAATGAAGTACTGCTCGATTGATTTTGTGCACTTCACATAAACCATCTTCTAAATAGTCCGAACAAAGCCTAAATATTTGGTTTGGATAGGTAAGCCCGTTTTTTGTTATAAAATTACATACAACGAATGGCATTGCTTTTTATATATATTTATGATGACGATAGAGTATCGCGTACACTTTGTTGACCCCACAGAATTTAGAAATATTAACAAGTGGCATAGCGCACGAAAAGCGTGTCACTAGTTTGGCTTGCAAGCCAACGTTTCACACGGAAAAAATGGGCGGGGAATTCGATTGCGTCATTTATTGCCACTGTTATTGGTCGATAAATAATATTAGGTGGCTTTGTTGTAAACTACGTTATACATTTCTAATAAGATGTGAGGTTTACATGTATTAATTGAAGATTTTTTCTCTCTCTTTTTTTCCTCTGCAATCAGTCGCTGACTTTTAGCAGATTCTTTGAAGGAGTGTGTCGGGATAAAGTCGCTCCCCAGTGGCAGCAACTTTTTCTTGATCTGGAATCTAGTTCCTGTATGTTGTGACGCTTTAGGCGCTTTTGATAACTGATGTGTATCAGATTTAAAGACCAGCTCGTTAGGTTGTTTAATTAGACGACTCTTGTAGCGTCCAGCCACTAGTCTTATTTCCTCTTTTACTGTTTTGACTTGAAGCCCATTATGTAACTCCGCATTCGTGATAAACCACGGTGTGTTGGCGATGTTTTTTTGATATGTAGTTTTGCAGTCTTTGGATTATGGCAATGCTGGAATCACATGCCACTCCCCCACAGTTGGGGTCCGTAGGTCCATATAGGTCTGAGAACAGACTTATAGATCAGGAGTTTGTTGTCCACAGATAAGACTGAGTTCCGTGCCATTAATTGAAGATAAGAAGAAAGAATACGCCTATATTAGGTATGTTTTCCTTTTTTTAATTAATGATTTTTCCATGTCCTTTTAATTTTATTTCTAGATGTCTTTATTTTATGACTATTTTGATCTAATTGTATAAGTTTGTTTATTCTGTTACTAGCTTTTGCCCGCGGCTTCGCCCGCGTGTACTTCCCTCGGGAACAGTGCTTTTTCCCGGGATGAAAGGTACCCTATGTCCTTCTCCTGGCTCTAAACTACCTCTCTGACAATTTTCAGCTAAATCGGTTCAGCCGTTCTTGAGTTATAAGTGGAGTAACTAACACGACTTTCTTTTATATATATAGATATAGTTTAGAAGAAATATGGAAAGATTTATTTTTAGTTAACGGATCATGTCTAAAGAGCCATAAAAGTCTTCTTTTTTTTTTAACTGCATATTTTACTGATCGATTGAAAGCGGTCTACATCCAACGACTGTCTGCGACCTTCGTTCGGTCATCTGACTATCTGGTTGGTGTATGTCCGATGCTGCGCTTACCAGTGAGTGGCCATTCGACAACCTATCTGCCCCATCGGCCATCGGTTCGTCGTGCTATGTGCCCCGCCTACTGCCACTTCAAAGAGCTAATCCGCTGGGCTATGTCAACATTACATAATAGAATTCTATACTATCTACAACGTTTTTTGATAGCACCCAGTCAATACAATGATCTAATATTACTTCTAGTAGGTAATAATGACCAACAATACTTAACAAATTTAAAATTTAAATCGTTTATTTTTAATATAGGATATTCTTATCACTTATTAACATCAATTTTATTTTTTTAAGTTTACCACCCTAAAGCGCAAGTGGAGAAGAAGCGGCGCCACAAACTCCACTGCAGCATTTTCTTCAAAAACGTCAAGTACTTATATTTATTATTGTAATACATTTAATTTAATTGATATTGTTTGACATGGCATTGTAGTTATTATTGACAATTAAATTTTAGTTTTAAATTTTTTAATGTGTACCAATTTGCATGTCGATAGGTAGTGTACATGACAGTTCAGTGTAAAAGAAATCTTGTAACATGCTTTTTACCCATATACGCTAATAAAGAATTTGATTGATTGATCCCACCTAATTCGTGTCTCGGAGTCTCTACCGGTGCGATAGTTTGACCATCCGGGACAACGGTAGAGAAATATCGTTAATTAAAACACTACTACTGCGAATTCCATTTCACCGAATAACATGTCCATATAAAACTGTTACCTCATAATATTTCTGAGATTAATGCTTGAATACTCAAACGCTACTCAATTTTGAGAGCTGCTCAAGTATATCATGCTGTCGCGCTGAACGTCAACGATATGACAGTGACAGCATGATACTTGCAACAGCTCTCAAAATTGAGTGATAAGCAGGTGGCCTACTATCATCTCTAAAAACCATGCAAGTTCCAGTGAGTAAGCGAGACAGCGCAATACATGATGTAAGGCGACAACTCCCTTACTCAATCGTTCTTGCAGGGTTTTAAGAGTAACCCCCCAGGGCTTTTAGTCCCTGTCGGTACGCTGTTTCAAGGCGGCCTGAAAAATCTGACAGTTTTGGCCACTAAATCGATTATGTTTCTGTTGGTCTGGCTTTCCATGGAAATCGAACCCACATCATCATTTCGAGGAGCGTCACGGTCAATTGACTATGCACATCCTGGTGTCAGAGTTCTTGAAATCGCCTCTCAGCCTCCGACGTGGTTCATTTAACGACTACCGTGCCTTCCGAAGCACGGAATCATCTTTATTATCAGACAATCAGGTGATTTAAGCCTGATGCAATGTTCTAACCAAACTGGAAACAATTAAGCAAAGGAGGACGTGAGTCGAACTCACGTCCTCCGGATCTATAGGCAAACGTTTTAACCACTATAACACGGAGGCAGATTGAGATTGAGTATGGTTACAGTACTATATAAGTAGAATCCGCTGATGAGGTGCCACGAAATTGATATGGTAGCCTACCATAATAATGATATTATGCTCTACCATATATAAAACTAGCTGTTGCTATCGGTTCCGCTTGCGTGGGACTTAAATCGCGCCCAAAAGTAGCCTATTGACTTCCGGTATTTAACTGTATCCATACCTCATCAAAATAGGTCCAGCGCATTGGCCATTAAAGAGTAACATACAGACATAATTTCGCATTTATAATACCTTTAAACAAGTTTTAATTTTCTTGACTTTGTATGTGGCGTAAATATCAAGCTTGTTTGAACATTTTTTTGGAAATGTTTGTTCTATTTTAAAGATCGCGCAGGTCAAGTGATTTGGCCACCAGTGGAGTTTCCTATATTCTATATCTGTAACTAGTCTGTGCTTTAAAAAAGGTTGATTAATGTAATATCTCAATCATTTGGAAACAACAAAGTAATGTTTCCAGTGGGATTCGAACCCACGACAATAATTCAGGCAACTCTTTACCCACTATACAACGGGCAGTAAAAAAGGGTAGACAAAATAAAACACAAATAATACGTTTCTTAGTAATAATTTTTTAAACATTTATTTTACTACTACACACATAATTACCTATTTAAGTATGTATTTGTCCGTAGATAAGTATGTCATATATGGAAATTGTGGCAGGATTTTAATAACATCGTAATTTTTTTTTGTATGATACTTAGTAATTAATGTTATAATATAAGTATAATTTATAAAGTGCATTCCACACATCATTTAAAATAAGAATAAAATTATTATTAATCTAAATAAAAAGGTAAATGATATGACTAAATTGACATTTGTTAAGGATGTCAGCTGAAATGTACGACATTTGTTAAGGATGTCAACTGAAATATACGACATTTGTTAAGGATGTCAGCTGAAATGTACGACATTTGTTAAGGATGTCAACTGAAATGTACGACATTTGTTAAGGATGTCAACTGAAATATACGACATTTGTTAAGGATGTCAGCTGAAATGTACGACATTTGTTAAAGATGTCAACTGAAATGTACGACATTTGTTAAAGATGTCAGCTGAAATGTACGACATTTGTTAAAGATGTCAACTGAAATGTACGACATTTGTTAAGGATGTCAGCTGAAATGTACGACATTTGTTAAAGATGTCAACTGAAATGTACGACATTTGTTAAAGATGTCAGCTGAAATGTACGACATTTGTTAAAGATGTCAACTGAAATGTACGACATTTGTTAAGGATGTCAGCTGAAACGTACGTATGTATACTTATCTGTATATTTTTTTTCACTAACTATTTAGGTCCCACTGTTGGGGAAAAGCCTCCCCTTTTGTTTCCATTCCTATAGACCAATGATTTGGTGAGGGATGTTACCCTCGAAATCCCTCAAATTATCCGAGTGAATATGTCAATAAAGTTTTTAACTTTTAAATCGTCTCCATTAAATTCTTGATTCAAATTTAAAACTATTTATACTATATATAATTTAGTATATAAATTTTAAAATCAGAATTGATATAGTTTAAATTAATTTTATACACAATAAAAGACTTGTAAAGAGTCACTATGAAACTAGTCAAAATAATACTTAAGTAGTTGGGGTTATGTCTCAAAATCATATCAAAAGTCAGCACTTACTCTACACAAAATATGAATAACGATATGATATCTTTACTTTCACAATTAAGTTTTTTATTGAAATACAATCAAATAATGATAGGTTCGTGGCAATGCCATCTTGCTTAGAATATATCCTGTATATCATCTAATGATGGTGATGACGAAAATCGTGCGCTGGATTTTTTTTTTAAATCTATACCTACACCGTGGTCGATGTATCGTAGTATAGTAAGCCGCGTAGCGTAGAGTTACACCCATATTCTCAAACGTTTCCTCAAACTCCACTCATCCTCACTCGACCTCAATGGTATTCATAGTTGACACTAGCTTCCTCACCTTAAGGAAATTACTCAATGGAGGTGAGGAACGAACTGTCAAATATAAGGTAGGTCGAGAGGTACCTTAGGGAGGCCTCGAACGTTTCGTTTAACGAAACTTAGGTGCTTTTATTGAGGACCAGATTTTAAAAAACTTGTACCCACTGTAATAATTTCTTTGTGTATTATGTATTTTGTTGTTTTATAATAAATCTATGCTAGTAAAAATTGAAAAAGTAACTTTGTTAAAAACTCTCTTTACGTCAAAAACTTAAGCAGTTTACCAACATACAGAAATGAAACGGAACGTCACTCCTTGACTCATCCTCACTGGAGTTTCCTCATGGAAACAATCAAGAATACCATTTTCAAGGAAGGTTGGAGGATTTCCTTGAGGCGTCCTCGAATGAGGTTGAGTGGAGGCGACCTATGAGGCAACGTTTAAGAATATGGGTGTAAGTCGTGAATATCCTTGGGTGCAATAATAATTGTAAAAATCTTGGATGGTTTATCAATAATTGACTTTATTTTTAATTAATCAAGGTTTTGTCACCCCAAAAAAGTTCATGTAACACTAGCTGTTGCCCGCGGCTCCACCCGTGTAGAGTTCGGTTGAATCGAGCCCAAAAGTAGCTCATATTAGACCCCTGGTACTTAACTATATCCGTAACAAATTTCATCAAAATCGTCTAGCGGTTTTGCCGTGGAAGCGTAACAGACAGACAAGACTTTCGCATTTATAATATTAAAGTATAGAAGTAGGGATTTGCTTTGCAATCAAGTTCATTTCGAGATTCGGGCCAATTTCAACCAATAGTTCAATTTTTTTTTTGTAAGCTACACTTATATACAAACTGCTTTTTTACCATCGATTTGGGGCTTAGAGCAACACGGCTTCTGTACCAAAACGGAGGCCGTGTTGCTCGAAGTTTCGGGGTGACGAAGAGATCCTTGAAAATGGATTTACTTAAAATACGTAGACTTAAATGTTTAACATAGCCTATCATAGATTATCATAATATAATTATATTAGGGATATGCGATTTTATTTAAGTCATGTCTTTAAATCTTTATTTATTCATCGTTGTTACTTTTATGATTATGTTTCGAATGGTTATTTAAACATAAAATATACATATTGATTATTTACTTGAGCTAACATTTGTCAATCAATCAATCAATTTATTTGCAAAATGTACGTACCTTATACAAAGTGTTGCAATAAAATTTTCCAATTACATTTTACCCCTGAAAGAGGTGTGCAAATTTTAAAATATTTAACAACAAACATTTATTACTTTAACTTACATTAAAACTAGATGTTAATCTAGTATAACAGGTTAAATGGATAAAATACAATTCTATTATCGTCATTGTGAGCAAAAATACAAAAAAATATAATGTGAAACTTATTATTAAATTTAAACCATATATTCATTAATTTAGATCTTCATATTTACAAGTTCACCTTTTCAAGGCAATGAAGAATACATTCGTCATAAATCAGGTCAAGATAATATAATGATTATTGTCTAAAAAAAAATAAAATATGTTAATTTTTTATTAAAATTAAGTCCATTTTTATTGAAGCAATTATGAAAAAATCTATTCACAACCAGACACATCACGTCATTGTAATGATTGGTAAAATATGCAAAATAGAATCAATTATTTATTGTTTTATTAATTTTAATTCCAAAATTGAATCATTAATAAATTTAGAAATTTAAAAAAGAAAATTGGAAGTTTTGCAATATAATTTTGACTAGAAATTGTTAAAAAATCATTTGAAATTGAAATGTTGACTAGAAATTGTAAAATTATTTTATAATTACGTTTTGATAAAGACTGCACAATCAATTATTGTAAAATTCAATGTAAGCAGTATAAGAATTTTATATATTTATTATTTGTAAATAATAATAATCGAATTACATGAGTATATTATGTAAATAGATATTTTGTGCTACTTACTGTATATTTTTTAATTAATTATTTCTTGGTGGGTCCATATTACTAATAAATTTAATTTTAAATATTTAATGATGTGATGTTTGTTATTTTAAACCCATAAGTTATATAAATACTATATATTTTTAGAAAAATTTAATATTTATCCATTTCTAAATTGGAAACGAAATTCTTATGTGAAAACAGTTTTCACCCGAAAATATTTTTGTAATTTTATAAATTCATTGAGATAAACACTATTATTCATAAAAATGACAAACTTTTTTCACCGACTGATTTGCCCATTTTAACTGAAATTTGTTTTGTCTTGTTATTTTTATAATTATATCGATCAGAGAAAAATGGACTAAACACATTTTAGTAAAATGGGCTCAAGATACTTTTGTTAATTTTATAAATAATAGATATACTATTAATAATGTTTTAATATAATAAGTTATGGGATATATACTTAGAGGTACTTAGTAGGTAGATAAATGTATAGGTAATAATTTATCAAAAATTGTTTGTATAATTTTTTTTTCAATATAGGGGTTTTATAATTTTGACTGTTATATATATTACTAACATCGATAACAATATTGATTAAGAAAATTCAAATTTTATAATTATACATTAAAGTACGCACTACATCGATCACAACATTTGTAAAAAAAAAAACGATTTACAACCATATGACCTTTTACGATCAATATTCTTTTAATATTGATTTTACTTGTTTTTAACTTTTGGGCCGATTTATTTATTTAATTTTGTAACAATAGATTATCCAAAAAACAATCGCAAAAAAGTAAATGTAGAAACAGATTCTTAATTTAAAACTGCATTTGAATATCAAATATTGTTTAAATTGAAAAAAGAACAATTTTAATAAATCTTAATTATATTTCAAATATATTTCAAATATTTGCACCATAGTTGCACTTGATATACCAATAAAACTGAGCTATTTATTCGATTTAATCGATAGTTTATAACATTAAATATCAATATATTCTGGACATTGGTCATATAAGTCTCTACTCACAAGACCTAAACTGTAAAAGTGATCATTTAAGTCTTCACAAGACCTGAATTGTAAAAGGGAAAAACAAACAAAAATAAAGGGTTAACGAGATTACTTTTTAGTGCAAACGAATACAAGCTTATTGGTACCTGGATCCATGATGAAATTCAGGACGTGTTCAGCAATCGCTGAATCACTATCCAGGTTCAAATACCGCTGGAAAGACGTGCAAGTAGGATCAGTCACTGTCGGTGAAAACTGAAAATTGCTCTGATAGTTCATTTGGTTCAGTCCAACCAGGATAGGATATGGCGTGGACGTGTGTGGAGTACTGTGTCCCGGCACAGGTGCTGGGGGGTTGAAAGTAAGCAGTCCCTCAATATTTAATATATTAGGACCTGGCTGCCGACGCTGAAGGAGCTGCGATGCTGGTAACCTTTGCTGAAAACCACTTTGACTTGCACTAACATGAGATTGAGAATCTTGACTGCGCGGCGACGCTTCTGGAATATCTGGCAGCTGTCGGTGAGTACGACCAAACGCTGGTGGGCGGTTGGGAGGCGTTGATGGTACCATGTATTGATTTAGAGGACGTAGTGGTGCTGGCTTCTGGCTAACCTTACTGGCGAAGGTCGCGCCGAATGGATACCGATTTCCAGAGGGGGGTCGAGGTCATTGAATCGCCATCGTGTCGCTTAAAACCCTCGAGGTGGAGGCTGGTTGAGCCGCATTCGAGCCCCCCATTGCTGGGTGCACGTCGGATGTTTCACTTCCAAGTTGCACGGCCAATTCACTCCAATCATTACAGTTCAATGCCCTCTCCAACAATCGGTCGTCGATGAATATGAAGTAGTGGGGTAGGTTAGATACGGTACTGTACTGGCTCAATGGCACTAGGCGAATGATAATATGTGACATATAAATATATTTTACAAGTCCCTGGCAGAATGTTCGCATTCTACCTAAATCTGAAAAAAAAAACAATGTAGTAATAACATGTGGTCCCATTGCCTAAGAAAAAGATGTTCTTAGTTCCTTTTCTTGCTTGTAGTTGGGGCTACAAGGATTAAAAAAAAAATTAGTTAAGAACCCGCTTGTTTTTGGCGAAAAAAGACCGTGTTTGTTAAAACATGATTTTTCAAAGTATCGTCATCCTACTACAAAATTTTGTGCTTCTTTAATAATACGTTATCGGATTTAGAATTACATTTTCTCAAGTGATCGATAAATGGCGTTAACAGTCTCAGTGTGGGGAAGACTATTTGGTACACTAAAAATCGGCGCGAGTCTTTGTATGGTAGTTGAATATTTGTACTAGCATAGTACCTATTCTGTAATTTGTGGTAATAAGAACATGAAAAGGAAACAGAACGGAGTTGGAGGCCAAATTCCTAAAAAGAAATCCTTATGACATTATGTGCGTCATCTCGCTTACACAATCGCAAAAGCTTCTTGACAAACTAACTAAAGAGCGGCACAGAAAAAATATGGTACTTCGCAATTAAAACAAAAAGATAAAAATTAATTTATAAAATTCCACGCAAACGTAGACAAAAATGCTAGACTATCATCTGTCTTTTACGGCTAAACAGCTTAATTGATTCTGATGCAATTTAGTATGGAATAGTTAAAGATAGAGTCGAACATGCCACTTTTTGGAGCGATATAACCGAGTACTGCGAGGGCGGAGCGCCAAAAGTATCAAGACTGTCATTTTTTTAAAACGGCTTATTTTTTTAAACTTTACAAAAGTGAATCTGCATTTAAAATATTTGCAGCTAATTGGTGTTCACCTTATAAAAATTTTACAATTTTGATTTTTTTTTTATAATTGGTCATTTTATTATTTTATTTCAATTTTAAGTATACAACTTTACCCTTATTTTTTTTCTAATATAATAATTTCAAACAATTATTTTATATTATAGATTTTTAAAAAATTGCCTGAAACCGCGCGCGATTTCCTAATTGGGTATGCTAAGTTAAAAAAAATGTTTTTTTTTTAATATTTTTAACTGAAAATTTAGACTATTTTAGGAAACTAATTTGTTTTTTTTTTCGCTTAAATTATTACTATTAATTTAATATGAATTTTTAAAGTTTTATAGTTCATGACGTCATTTTACTAGACGATGTTACCATTATATAGTATAGTGTCACAGTGTGGTCACAATAAAAAACGAACGTGCCTTTTATTTAACAATAATTTTACGGCCCTGGAAACAAGTCCAGTAAGGCCTTTCTTGAAAATTTAATCTTCTTCAGTCCCACTTTAATCAAGTCAAAAACGTCAAGTCAGTAATCTATCCCGGTCAAGTAAGTCTATAGTCAGAGTCAGGTGGCTTAATACCATCTCTTAAAACCATGCAAGGAAGTGAGTAAGCGAGACAGCGCAATACATGATGTATGGCGACATCTCCCTTACTCAATCGTTCTTGCATGGTTTTAAGAGATGCAAATTAGCTGCAAATATTTTAAATGTAGATTCACACCAATATACCAACACTTATACTGTAATCCTCTTCTGTTTCCTTTTTTTTCACCTTTGTAAAGACCGTTAATTTACTGGCAATAATATTGGTCACAATAAGTGGGGTTAGTCCAAGAAAAGTCTATAAAGTATACCCATAACTAAAAGTGGGGACTAGTCTTTATTTGTCAGTCGGGGCGTTAGTATAGTTTTAGTATTTTTGTCTTCTCAGCAGGCGCGGCGATAGCATAGTTCTTAGTGCAAATAATGTCAGTTATTGTGATAATCAGGCCTTGTAGTAATAAAATGGTCATGTAGGTTAATTAGCGCGGTGGGCATCTCTAAAGCTTGGCGTAGATGACAGATGTGCGCGGAGGTATGGAGCGTTATCCGGGTTTGACGCATACCGTCCCATTCGCATTCGGTCACGAATTCAAAAATGGTCCCATTCGCATTCGGTCCCATTCGCATTCGGTCCCATTCGCATTCGGTCCCATTCGCATTCGGTCCTATTCGCATTCGGTCCCATTCTCAAAATGGTCAAAACCAGTGGGGGTCACCCCACAGATAAAAGTTGTTTTTAACATTTTCAACCTACAAGTTGAACTTTTTACAATTTTAATATTTTTATAATTTTTTATATTTATTACAATGAACAGGACGTTTTTTATTTACATATGAATGTTGATTTTTTCATAATATAATAATACTTAATTGTTATGTTGAATTTGTAAGAATTTTGATTTTGGAACATTACACATAATTATTTAAAGCTATGTTTTTAATTTCAAGCCTACCTTTTTTGAATTAATACCAAAGTTCAACTTGTAGGTTGAAAATGTTAAAAACACCTTTTATCTGTGGTGTCACCCCACAGATGGTTGTGGACACACCCCACTGGTTTTGACCATTTTGAGAATGGGACCGAATGCGAATAGGACCTAATGCGAATGGGACCGAATGCGAATGGGACCAAATGCGAATGGGACCGAATGCGAATGGGACCATTTTTGAATTCGTGACCGAATGCGAATGGGACAGTATGCGTCAAACCCCGTTATCCTAGTCGTGATTGAAATAATGTCTAGACATTTTGTAATGCTTACTTTTTTTTTGCCTCGTGACCCATTCTATAGTAGACGATGTATATGAGAGGTCAAACATATTATTTGTATTTCGATATACTTAGGTTTATTTTGGAAAAGTTGTTCAGTTATAACATCGATTTAAAGATGATGATTACATGCAGCCGAGTAAAAGTGGCCAAATAGTCAGCGTCGTAAAACCCAAACAAATTGAAAGGCGTTACAAAAATCTTTTTACATTATAAAAGGATTGCAGTTAATGACGTAAAACCCACATTCCCACATACTTTAATATGACTAATTGGTAAGTAAGTATAACAAAAAATTTCTTTGTATGACGACGCCATTTTGTTTCGCATGTAACTCATAGCGCATGAGGGGGGGGGGGGGATTATAGGTTATATAAATATATAAATGCGCACATAAAGAACAAAGAAACAATGCGATCCACAAGTGGTTAACAATTTAAAAAATGCGTCATATTATATATATAGGTCTGCTCTCTCTATATATACACACAAATTTCATAAATTTAAACTATAAGTTAAATAAAAATTACGTCATAAAGTATTAAATTCGCCTTTTGTGCATACAACAATAAAGTTTAAACAAATAAACACATACACAAATTGGGACGCGATAGCTGGTAAGATGTTTTCGCGCATATTCAAAATGAGTTATTATCATCACTTATGTAGGTACATTTCTCAAAAGACTAAACTTTTCGATCAAGATTTTCAATAAAAAAAATCACATTAAAATATGGTAATTATTCATTTGCCGCTATAAGACCACACACACACATTATAAGCACACACATCGATAAAAAATCAAACTGCCAAATCCCTCGTCTAAATGGGATAAAAAAATGCCAAAAAAAAATTGTTTTAAAAAACTTTTAAAAGCGTTTGAAAAAAGAACGGTTTAAATACAAATAAAATATAAAAAAGCAGAACATAGTTAAAAACAAGAAGCGTTAGAAAAAAGCAGCCAAAAACAATAAAAACTGCAAGCGTAGCGTTCGAAAAACAAAAACACTGGGCGAAATACTGAGAGATAAAAAAATAATAATTACCATTCCTTCTCTTCGCTTCATTTGATAAAATGTCGTTGAGTTCTATACAAATATTCTGGTTCGACATGATACGAGCATGCACGAACCTAGCCCAGATGAGACTGCCCGGAGTGCCCGGCTGGGCCGCCTTGAGCAAGGGCCGATTCTACTGATTAGCTTTGGATCTATTGCGCATGCACCGTCCTTATTCTGAAAAGTCAACGAGTATTTGAGCTCGTTCGCTTTGATATCGTCGTTACCTCGCTAAAATCGCAACAAACAATTTTGAAATCGCGGCCAGGCAATTTTTGTTAATCTATGCTTGGCCACCTTCGAAGTTGATAATGTACGAATGTTACTAACATAATGAACGTTTTTTTATTAAATTTGATTAAAATAATAATAAATAAATATACTTATACGGACAAATCACAAAGATTGAGTATGCCCGAAAGTAAGTTCGAGACTTGTGTTATGGGATACTAACTCAACGATACTATATTTTATAACAAATACATATATAGATAAACATCCAAGACCCAGGTCAATCAGAAAAATACCATTTTTCATCTTGACCTGACCGGGGATCGAAACCAGGACCTCTTGAGTAGCGGACTATTATGCGAATGATAAATTTAAGAATGGATATAGCCTACTTTAGTAACGGGATGTATGTATATATTATAAGTTACGGTAAGTTAAGTTTTTATTTGACTTATATCTATCTTCTTCTTATATATAAAAACCAATTCTGTTCGTTAGTCTCGCTGAAACTTGAGAATGGCTGAACCGATTTGGTTAATTTTGGTCTTGAAATATATGTGGGTAAATAAGGTTTGAAGGGTGAGAAAAGTGCGTCCAGGCGGTACGGAGTTCGCTGGATCAGTTAGTATATTAATAAATAGCAGTGCACTTGGTCTTCGACTGTGGTACACACATAGCCTATGTCACTTGGAGATGATGTAGATTTCATTTTGAGGTGTCACGAACTAACAAATTATGAATATAACGTTGTAAAGAAGCATCATTTATGTATCAGTTTTAAATATGCTATCCGTTTATTTGTACGATCAAGCAGAATATTGAGAAGGACAAAGACTTCGGCGGTCGTTAAGGATGATACTAGCTTCGCTTGTTCGTCTCACCTAATTTTGTTCAAGTTGAATCAAACGTTAGTCGCTGTAGCTCCTTGCAACCTACATCTAGCTTTCGTTTACAACATCTCTACAAAAATTAACATCTTTGTCAATGTATACCTATATAAAAATTAATGCCACTTTTCGTTGTAATTTTAAAACTCAAGAACGGGCTTATCTATCCAGACCATGTGTTTAGACTTTGTTCGGACTATTTAGTAGATGGTTTATGTGAAGTTTGCACAAAATCGGTCGAGCGTTCATTTTTGTATTGTTTCACTTTATACGTAGCGAAGCACGTACCGGGCCGCTAGTCTATTATATATTTCTTCTAAAATTCTAACTCAATTTGTTAATTCCATCATTTATTATTGCAAGGAAATTGTTTTTTCTTGAACTTGTAATAAATGAACCTTATTTAAGCCATTTAAAATTCACTATCTGCCAGTAAAAATACAATTCCGTATAGACATTCAGATTTATAAAAACAGATATATACAAAGTAAAAAAGGTATTTTTCTGCAAATATCGCATAAACTGCTAAATACATTTATCAAAACTCTTTTATTTTGACATTACAAACAAACATTTACATTAAATTTATCTGCATTCTGCATGTATAAAGAAATAAGTGAATTATGAATACTTAGGTACTGCTAAAAGAGACAATTTTTTATTTTGTCAAAAACTAAATCATCTTGATAATTATTATATATAACAGCGAATTTGTCTAAGTAGATTTTTTAAGTAGAATTAAATATTATGACTTTATGACCAACCTTTGTCTACGCATATTTGTCACTTTATTAATTTTTGCGAGCAATTGAAATTTTCTAAAATAAAATATGCCTTGTTTCGTACAAAATAGGTCCTACCTTCTTGGAGACAAACAAACGGAATATCAGGTAGATAGAACTGCCAAAGTATTGTTTCTTGTTTTCGTTATAATATCATATTTAATGCATTTAGTAAAACGCTCTATTTTGGCATATAATATCAATTAAAAACAGTAAACTGTGACAAATACAAAATAATTAGACCTCATTAGATCAGTCTATATAGTGTAACTGCCGCTAGGGTTTTTTTTTTGCGTTTTTATATTTTCTTTTGCTAAAATTCTTTATTTTAATAAAATTTATTAATTTTTATAATTTGATTAAACAACAAAAATAGTATGACATTTGTTTAATGGTCTGGGTAGATCCGTTTGATGGATCAGACCGGAATAACTCCGATCAGGACCTATACAAAATTTAATCTCATAATTTTTTAATTAAAATTTTCTTACTTTTTACTGAACTAATGGATTCGCCTAATTTTTTTTTCTCTTTTTATGTCCCTTTCTCACCTGTTTTCACGCGGCCTTCATCCAGCGTTTTCCTGCGTCCTTAAAAAGGTCGTCAGTCCATCTAATAGTTAAAAATTTCCACGATCTTCTTACCAGTACGTGATCGATTCTAAGTCGTTTTTATAGTTATATTTTTGGGTTTTTACAATATTGTATATTAGGGTGTAAAATATTGATTCAATATCGAAATACAGCGATAATTTACCAAACGTTTGCAGAATAAAGGTGCTATTATAACTCTGCTGACTTGTAACTTGTTCGCTTACTTAGTTTAAGACAAAACTTTGTAGGTGGACATGGTTTTGGCCACTCCTTTATATGTGAAGACTATCTCTAATAATAATGAAAACAAAAAAAAAACAATTATTTTGTACCCGACTTAGACCTGAGAGCTATTTTGTTATATTATAGCTCCCCTAGGAGGCATACGTTAACTGCAAGAGTAATACTATTGGTATAAATACAGTAATATATATTTTTTATATAACTAAAATGACTGCCGAATCTGGAAGTAGTAAGAAGTAGTCTAAAGTTGGATGAAAATTATTTGTAGGTTTAGAAGTCGATTGAAAATAGACGCCATTTTAGTTTTCAATGGCGTTTTCATCTTAAAAATGTCTGGAAACTTTATTGTGTTAACTGGAATAACATTATGTCAATAGTTTATAATCATATATTTATATATTATATATAGGTATATAAAAAAGTAGTGTTAGTTACACAATTTATAACTAAAGAGCTGAACTGATTTGGCTGAAAATTGGTGGAGAGCTTAGAACCAGGAGAAGGACATAGGGTACCTTTCATCCCTGGAAAAAAGTTCCAAAGGGAAGTTCACGCGAGCGACCCCCTGGTCAAAAGCTAGCCTCTTATATATAGAAGACTAGCGACCCGCCCCGGCTTCGCATGGGGATAAACACCTCTTGGATCACTCTATCTATTAAAAAAACGCATCAAATCCGTTGCGAAGTTTTAAAGATTTAAGCATAGATAGGGATTTAAGGACGGAGAAAGCGACTTTGTTTTATACTATATAGTGATAGTGAAGATAGACAAAAACATTTTTATTTCCATTTCTTAATGTGGTGAATTCTGGTATAAAAGTAAATATTAAAATCGCTGTAGACGTTCAGAAACAATTCAATAGTAGCATCCGAGATATTGATTGAAACTAGATGACCTCAGTGTTATACTGCGCAGATAGGAACTGATGGAGGAGGGGGGGGAGGGGGGAGTACGTACAATAAATCATGTCCCGGGAATCTAGGACTCGTCAGCCCGGCTATACCTAGCTACTAGATTTTTGCACACAAACAAAGAAATTTGACTAAACATGTTTTTTTCTTTTACTTTACTAAGCAGTAAAACCGAGGTAATCCGCCCAGAAGACTGGCAGCATTCTTCTGTAGGTCGACCGCCTATCTCGATTCTCTCCTCTCGTAATGGCTACTTGTATTATTTCGCTCCGTTTTACGCACAAAAAGCTTAAAAAAAAATTTTTTTTTTGCCAATGTAAACAAAAAAAAAAATTTTAAAGCGTTTTAGCGTAAGACGGAATAAAATGTGGCGAAAGCGATACAAGTAGCCATTACGAGAGGAGAGAATCGAGATAGGCGGTCGACCTACTGGGCGGGTTACCTCGGTTTTACTGCTACTGGTTTGGGTAATGATTTGTCGGGACTGCACTTTTTGTAAGCTTTTTTATATGTGTATTTTTTTTTTAATTTACCGAATTAGTAAATAAATTTGTAAATTGTATCTTACAGTTTTTATTAATTCAGTCATATCATTTGGAAACAAGGAAGAAACAAGGTCAATCGACTCCACAGCGTGGCCAAGAGTATTTCATCACGTCGAGGTAGATACCTATTATGGCAGAATTGAGACGAGGTGAAGTGAACACCGATTACGTCTCTTCTCGACGTATTCCATATTGGGCACCTAAGCAATTGGCACCCGAGGTAGTCCACATTCGGCATCTATCGATTTTTTTTTCATTTGCAGTTAGTGGATTAATTTATAATTCAACATTTTATTCCACATACGGCACCTTCGGATTAGTAGGTTACCTTAGGTGCCATTTGCTTAGGTGCCATTCTAGCGATGCCCAGGAATACTCGTACGTTATTCTCTCGACGACTTTTTATATTTATTTACAAAATACTATAATAAGCGAAAATTTACATGGTGAAGTGGAAGACGTTAATCCATTCGGCTTTTTTATACAATTCAGTAGGCAAACTGGCATAGAGCCCACCTGATGGTAAGTGGTCACCATAGCCCATGGCCACATCTTTGTTGTCCTTCTTGCAGATGCTATTTGGCGGAATAAAGAGGATGGAGATCGGTGATCGGTCTTACTGTGTTGAAAGCAAACCGAAAAGCCTCTGAGGGCTTAGCCAAAGTCACAATCGCAAAATGTTAACGAGGTACGAGAAGAACAAAATGTATGAGATTGACATAAGATCGACCACGTGATTTACCGCAGCTTATGTCAATTCCATACATTTTGTTCTTCTCGACATTCGTTAGCGTTTTGAAATTGTCACTTGGCTACGGGTGCTGGGCTGACCACGTCAAACTATTTGCTATTTGCATTGACAAAAAAAAATGAAATCTTACTACTAGACACTTACCTTGTTGCGTCCACGTCTGGTTGCGTCCTCGTTTCTACTGCGCAAAACAAGCAGGTTCTGAAAATACGTAATGCGCAGTGGAAAATTCTAGAAATTATTCCCGCGTCTTCCTGTAATTTAGCTATACTATTGATTTCCGATATAGCTGGGAATACTGGGAATAAGCTATTTTAGTCCGGCCCTGTACAGTGTACAGTCAACAACGGTTTATCAATCACTAACTGCCTCCGTGGTCTAATTGTTAAAGAGTTTGCCTGTAGCCCGGGGGTGCGTGGGTTCGATTCCCACGGGAAGCATACTGTGTTTAGTTGTTTCTAGTTTGGTTAGAAGATTGCATCTGGCTGCCATCTGGTAGTCAAAGTCAAAGTGAAAGAAACCACGTCGAGGCCGAGAGGCGGTTTTGAAAAACTCTGACACTAGGGTGTGCATGGTCGATAAACTGTGTCACCTACACGAAATGATGATGGTGAATAAATCACTAGCTGCACTCCGCGGTGTTATCCGCAGTTTTACTATATATGACTACTTATCAGACTTTGACAACACGGGAATCACAATATCAATATGTGTTTATCCAAGGTTACAATTACCTACATACATACTAATTTAATTAAATTTGGTATGGATAAGGCAAACATAAGACTACTTTACTTTTCACGCGGGCGCAGCCGCGAGTGCCGCAACCAACAACTAGTGAATAATAAATGAAATTAATTCTAAAACTATATAAAAGGTGAATTTAAATCAACTGCAAATATTTTAAGGGCAGATTTAGACCACTTAACTGAACAATTTTCCCAAATAAACTTATGTCGAAATACGAAAAATTTTTTTTGACCTCATATACTTTAGAATCAGTTGATCTAGTTTAGTATAGAGAATGAAAAATAAAATTTCGTATTTCGATATAAGTATATTTGGAAAAGTTGTTCAGTATAGTGGTCTGTATCTGCCCTTAAAATATTTGCAGTTGATTTGTGCCCACCTTATACATATATTGAAGTAAATAATGTTTGTTGACTGTACATAAAAGGGCATTGGGATGGGGGGGGGGGGGGGATGTGCGTCACCATATCTTTTTACCTAATAGTTGTCACTATCTATCCTTATTCTACTGTTGCTATCTCATTCTTAATGTTTTTCCTTTGCTACTTATTACAAGTTAGTATACTTATATTATCATTAAATAGGATCACATCAGAGGCTCAAGGTCGCCCAAAGAGCTATGGAGCTAAGCTCGGTGTTTCCCTACGAGACAGAAATGAGATCCGTGGAAACCAAAGGTTGACTTAGCCCAGCGGATCAGCTCTTTGAAGTAGCAGTGCACATATTTCTTAGAAACGATGGCCCATGGAGCAATAAGGTACTTGACAACCATGCACCGGTTAGCAGTGTCAGACACCCACCGACAGTCTAAAGACCAGACCTGAAGAAGGTCGCAGGCAAGCCCTGGATGCATGTCGCTTGTAACCCATCATTCTGGAAATCTTTGGGCGAGACCTATGTCTTTGAAGTGATGACGATGATAATTTTATCACGGCTGGGATAGTGCTCCATACCTCCGCACATATCTGTCGTCTTCGCCAAGCTTTAAAGACGCCCACCGTGCTAAGTATACATGGCCATATGATAACTATACCGGCCCTACAGCCTGGTCATGGCACTAACTTATATTATTTGCACTTAGAACTATGCTATCGCCACGCCTGCTGGAGAGAGTGTCCTCCCACTTTTATTAGTAAGTAAGTAAGTTAACTAAGAGTATGCTTTATAGACTTTTCTTATATAACATGTACAAAAACCCCTACTTATTTTGACTGATATTATTGCCAGCATCTAATGTAACACATTGTAAGAATTGACTTTTTGAGATTGGCCCATTTTCGACTTTGTAAGCATTTTCAAGAATGTAATTTTTTTTGTTTCAAATGCATTTTAGTTTAGACAAAACAAACTTTTTTAAATTATACGAAGTCCAGGGGGGTTACTACCGTCTCTTAAAACCATGCAAGAACGATTGAGTAAGTGAGATGTCGCCTTACATCATGTATTACGTTGTCTCGCTTACTCACTGGATCTTGCATGGTTTTAAGAGATGAATGTAAGCTACCTGTTATGTGGAGTAGTCATGTTATGCTTACTAAATACTAGCTTTTGCCCGCGGCTTCGCCTGCGTGAATTTCCCACGGGAACAGTGCTTTTTGAGATGAAAGGTATGTGTCCCTATGTCCTTCTCAATACTCCTAGCTATATGTATTCAAAATTTCAGGAAGATTAGTTCAGTAGATAGGGCGTGAAGAGATAAAAAACAAACTTACTTTCGCATTTATAATATAGTAATACCCCATCCAGACTCACGTCGAGAACACCCGAGAGGGTACCCTCTCTCTCTCACTAGCTATAGTTCAAAGCGAGACAGACGATCGGCTCTCGGATGTTCTC
Organism: Apomyelois bistriatella; assembly: GCA_947044815.1. Lineage (NCBI taxonomy): Eukaryota > Metazoa > Arthropoda > Insecta > Lepidoptera > Pyralidae > Apomyelois > Apomyelois bistriatella. The sequence goes on along the minus strand of OX345687.1, from coordinate 15,926,053 downwards.
GGCGTGAGTCTGGATGGGGTATAAGGATTGTAAAATATAGTATTTTTTTTTTATTAATGCGATTTGGTATATAATATGATTTAATAATGTCTATAAATCTATCTGAGTAATTTGTCCTCATTATAAGTATTTATTTATAATTAGGATTCTGTGGGATTTTGAAACGACAAGGATAAATAAAATAAACAATTTTACATTTTATTATTTTTAATCACACATAAGTACATTTAACAACACAGAGATAAAATGCGAACAAACTCGCCAGGGGGGTTCCGAACATCTATTGGGTGAATATGTTATCGTTTTTATATAAAGTAACAAAGATAACTTAATTATATTACAACAATATTGTTTTTTATAAACTCAAGTAGATAATCTACAGCTTAAATCATATGGCGACAGTGTTTTTTTTAAATAATAATTTTAGTTTTTCTAACGCGAAAATATTTTTCTATTACACTCAATGAATTTCAAAAACATTTCCTATAAATAATACGAGTACAAATATTTCAAATAGTCAATCGTACATAAGCGAAATCGGAGAGTCGAGAACGTGTTGCGTCTGCGCAAGCTCCATGAGTAAGCGAGATAGCGCAATACATGATATAAGGCGACATCCCCCTTACTCACTGGATCTTGCATGGTTTTAAGAGATGATAGTAGGCCACCAGGGGGCATAGCCAAAGTCAAAATCGCAAAACGTGAACGAGGTACGACAATAATAAAATGTATGGGATTGACATAAGATTGACCACGTTATTTACCGCAGCTTATGTCAATCCCATACATTTTGTTATTGTCGACATTCGTTAGCGTTTTAAAATTGTCACTTGGCTACGTGTGCTTAGCAGAATAATCCGTTCTTTTCTCGAAAAAGTCTGAATAACTCTTTGGCATCATTTAATTCACAATTAGCTACAAAGTTGGGTATACATCCTTCCATACATCTATAATGGTATAGTGTACACCAAACTCTTAAAGACACAGTTAAGGCTGTTCCGTCGGACGCACTAGCGCCACTTGCCAAAATAAAACCATTTTTATTTCTGTGAGTTAATCAGAAATCCTCGCGCATTTTTTTGGCTAGTATTCTTAGATTACATTAGAACCTCGAAAGTCATTAAAATACTATCAGCTTTAGTTTCCTTTGTAAAAATTACTAAAAACCACTTTTGAAACTTTTTGTAAAGGTATCTAAAGTGAATAGTATTTAAATTACCATTGAGGTTCTAATGTTAGTTAAGGATACTAGTAAAAAAGTTGCGCGAGGATTTCTGATAAGCTGACTTACAGAAAGAGAAGCTTATTTGGGAAGTGGCACTAGTGAGACCGAAGGAGGTGCCTTAAGTTTGTCTTATGTATAGAGAGCAGCTCAAGAACCTGTATACTGGGCCACATGAAAATGTATACGACCTTACCCTCACACTTAAAGGTAATATACTTTTTTACCCACAGTACGTTGACTATTCAAAAATTCGTTATATGCAATACATTAATATAACACCTAAACAACACATATATCTAAAACACACATATGTTTAAGCTTATTATAACAAAACAAAAATACTCTTAAATTAAATATTTCTAAAACGCGCTGATGATTAAAACAGATTTTTAGAGATTGTTGATTCGATTCATATTTTCTCAGTTTATGAATAAAAATATATAAAAAAATTAGTCTCTTAAATAGGCGGATTAGGATCAAGTAGGCCATCTGTTACACTTGGGCTATGGTTGTTTAAAAATATTTAAAAAACAGCCTATAATATATTATTATCCGGTCTAAATGTGTGTGATAATTTCGGCCATTTAAAAAATTGAAAACAGCAATTTTTGACTTAGACAAGCGCTGTATAAATCCGAACAGAATTTTGATGGTTTTAAATATCTAATGGTATAACAATAAACAAAAATAATTTGATTAAATTTCGATTTGATATAAAATGTTTCGCGTAATCTATACTTTCTTTGCCTATATTATGTTGCCAATATTTCTTTTACTCTAATTCTTTGAATACAAATATATATATATAGAGTTTCTTTAAAGTGTAAGTTTAAATTCAGTTGTTGGTGAAAAAGACATCAACGCGCACAAGTATACATTAAGTAACCTTTTTTTTATATAATTATAAAGCAAAATATAATTTTCTTAAAATATCCCAAACTTGAACGTAATATAAACTAAATGTCAAAACATCCGCCAAGCCAAGACTATTTGAATTAACAATTATATAAATTAAAACAATGATTCTTGATAAAATATTTTAACCTAAGCATATAAATGTATTTGTCGCAAAGCAGTAGATATACAGATAAGGTAGTTTTTACTGTTCACTTTTTGCTGATTAAAATACTCTTTCTTCGTTAGTGAGTTAACAGTTCACTATGGATGATTTAAATTTGCATTTTTTTAAATTGATTTAGCCTACTTTATTAAAGGGATCAAGTTGTAATTCTGAGTACTTGACAAAACAAAAAAATCTATTCTGCTAAGCGACTTTTGACCTTAATTCTAACAATATTTAACATTTAATAACACTAACATCAAACACAAATCGAAGATCGAATAAAGTCAGCTCTACACGATCCAGTTTACCGTCAAGTATTAAGCGTACTTGACGTGGCGGTAAACGTGCTTTATATGGCTATTAGTTTGCATGATAAGTAGAATTATCATACACACTGATAGCCGTACATTATCAAGTTTACAGAACGCCACTATACGGACAAGCTTGACGGTAAGCTGGATAGTGCATGGCCAAGTTTATTTCGCCAAAGAGCGGGTTCTCATGAGCAAACAATGTTATTTTTTATACAAAGCTTAATAAGTGCAGAGGCTTGACTAGACTAAGAGACTAGCAGATATGGTATACACACCATTCATACACCATAAATGGAATCACCACACATTAACGAAAGGCATGTAAACCTACACTGCAGCAGTCTTCCTTGCCAAGCAATGCGGTGTCGAAATTATATATTAAGAATGGAAAGTATAATTTTAGATGTTACTGAGTTTTGTTTTACAATGAATAGAATATTTAATCATCGGGCAAGGACTTGGCATACAACGCCAGGTCCATGATGGACATTCATTAGATCGAGGTAACTAATAATGAAAAATGATTTTGACATAAATGCTCGTTGTAAACCCACCTTTTGACGAAAACATTATCATTAATTCTTGTAAACTATTGTTTCGAAGTTTATTTTTATTTTGTTTTGTTCTTGCGCTGATCAATTAACACTAATTGTTATTTACGTCGAGAGGCGTTACTGTCAGCGAAAGTGTTATTCGGTTTTACCATATTTTGTAGTTTCAGATTTATTTATTTGAATTATCTTGAGCTTATACAGCGTTAAATATTAGTATTAATAGTAGGAGAAGTACATGTCAAAAGTAATTGCTCTAAGCAACATTAGTTTTCAAGTGACATGTAGATAAATATAAAGGGGGTTACAAAAAATATAGGTGTATAGTATATGCGTATTTGACTAGGTCATACTTTGAAGGGACACAGCCTCAGGTTCCATAGTTATAATCACATAAAAATTCAAAATACGGTTTGTTATCCTTAATATTATTTTAATAAACTAATTTCAAGAGCAATATTAGTACTTATTAAGTAATATTTTTATTTAGAAATAAAGTTAGACATAAGAAAACATAAATTTTTTGTACGTTTTTTAAATATATCAAGAAAAATAATGTTAGGCATTTGTATTAAAATTATCTTAGATATATACATCAATATATATTATGATTTTGCCAAAAACTTGTCGTATTTTGATTTACTATATAATAAAAAAAAAATACCTTACTTGCTCTTGAAAATATTTTCTAAGGATTTTATGCAAACAAAAATGTATCTTAAAATTGATAAGATTACTATAAGTAGAAGACCCTAAGAACAGTAGATTTAATCTTACTCACTACATTTATCGAGATTTAGGATCCGTTTTGACAGAAAGAAAGAAAACCTGTTTATTTGTACTTTATATTGACTACTACAGATTTTTGATATGATTATTATAATTTTACAACGCATGAACTTTTAATATTTGTATGCTTTAAACAGCAAGACATAGCATAGCGAACTGTAATAATATTATATAACAACTGTATCATTGTACCTATGTTTGACAAATAAATTGATTGATTGATTGATTTGGTACCACAAAATCAGCAGCGGTCAAATACATGAATTTTTAGATGATTTAGCTATCGATTACTCGTCGATTGTGTCATTCTGGCCTTCCGCCAAAACGGACTTTTTATATCTAAAATTAATATCTAAAAACACTTTTTATGATTAAAAAAATTTATGACATTCATCATCAAACATTACCTTAAATATTTCACTCAATTGACATGCAAAGAATAAACTGATTTATCAAGAAATTTTGTCATTTTCCTGAGTTTAATAAATATTTTTTTTTATATATAATATGTGACTTTTAAGAATAATTATCCAATATAATAACAAAAACTTTTATACGTAAAAAAAACATATTCAACACGTTTTTTTAAGTGAGATCTTAATAAATTCTTAATAATTTTTTTTAATAATTTATTTAGGAATAACAAACGGTTACATAATATAGTCTTAAATCCATATCCATCCATACTAATACTATAAATGCGAAAGTCTGTCTGTCTGTCTGTCTGTCACCTATTCACGGCTATACTGCTGGACCGATTGTGATGAAATTTGGTATGGATATAGTTATGCACTTGGAGTCAAACATAGCCTACTTTTGGGCGCGATATAACCGAGGCGCACGCGGACGGAGCCGCGGGCAACAGCTAGTATGAAATAATTTGAATTCTATCGCATGGCTGTGAAGTATCACTTAATATTTAGGTTGTCTGGAAGATATTGCATTAGCGATAAGGCCGCCTTTTTGCATTATCTAGGTTTATTATACCCTCATTGTAAATTTTTGCTGGTGCTTTACTTGTCTTGAAATGGACATTTACTTTGAAAAATAAGACCAAAGTCTGATGGAAGAAAGACTGGAGGATGATTCTGGGCCCTAAAAACTGAGTATGGAGAAAAATAAGAGCTGGAAGAACCGGTGGAAAAGCCAAATATTAAAAAAAATATATTCCAAAATGTTTTTTTTTTTCTTAAATAATATTATCCAATTTTTTTAATACAATTATCTGTCTTTAGTTATTTAAATAAGGACGATGATGGAAACCATTCTCCACGGTGTACGTATTTAGTTAAGCGAAAAGAATAAAGTTTTTTTTTGTCATAAAAATACAAAGTAAAGTAAGCAATAAACGCGATAGAAAACCGTATAAAATAGTTTAATTTAATGTGTAACAATCGCGAAAACATAAGAAATCATTATGAAAATAATGTTTCACATATACTTGTATTCAAACAGTTTATATTTTATCGACAAATAAATATTTTTTACATTGTTCATGGAGAGACTGTAACCAGGTATAAATGAGCGGCAATCAGCTTGTTTATTGGCTTTGTTGTTTGTTTCAGTAAATGCGAAAATAATGTGTAAAAGTTTTACATAAGAGTAACATTCATCGGTGTAGTATGACAAATGAAGACTAAAGATTAATTGTTTGATGATAGATAGTCTATTAATGATTTTCCCATCCCTAATAAGATTGTATGATTTTGATATAATAAGTAAAAAAATAAAGCCTTATTATGACGACTGATGAGTTATTATTATATTATTATTAATAATTCAAGCATAAGCGCTGTACAAAATAATGTTCTTAAACATTATTTTATATTAAGTTGGTTCAAAAAATGTAACATATATATTGTTTTAACGATGACACTAAACGCTAAATTAATATAAAAAAAATACATCTGAGTAACTTGCGAAGAAAATTATGTTGAAAACATAATATATACTATGAAATTATAAGCGTATGGTGATGATGATGATTCACTAAGCCCTAATATAAATAATTAAAAAATAAAGAACAAGAACAGTTGTTTTTTTTTAATACTTTTTTTTTAATATTTTTACTACTGCTCTTGAACATCAATAAGTACATTTAAAATCAAAGAGTTTCGAATCGCGCGCAGTCAGGCCAAATTTTTTTAAATGTTATATTCGAAACTCTTCGACTAAAGATCACATATAGAGTTTTATTTGCTGTGTAGTTTATACTGGCAGTGATTGAAAATTTATTAATTAAATTGGAAGAACCGTGATTAGTAGTTGTTTTAATTTTTTTTTATTAACAGCTAAAATAATAAATTAACACTTAATGCACTAGTATCTAAAAGAGTGTTGCTATCACATTTTTCTATATATTATATATGTATATTAAAAATATATATGTATAGAGTAAACCATAAAAGATTGTATTACGAAAAAAATAAGCAGAACCAAAATGCAAGACCAATTTCAAATTATATTTGTGGCAGTGATAATTTACTATGGAAGAATTTTAATAAGGTTGTATTGGTGTTGTTGAATTTTAAGCAATAACTATTCAATCATTGGAGTTTTTGGAGTATCAATTGGCAGTGGCGACAACTGTCCTTGGAATTAAAATTAATCATTTTTAAATCATTTGATTAAAAACGTTACAAAAATTAAGGAGCTTTTAAAAATAATTTTTATAAGTCAATATAAGTAATACAAAAATTAAATGTATTTTTGTAATTCACTTTATTGTACGTATCATTTTTCAACAAAATACACCTAAATTTCAAATAAAGCTTGTATATTCTTATAAAAATATATTTTCTCTAACACCCAAACAACAAAATTATTAAAAAAAATCTTTTTTTTCGACAAACTAAACAAAAAAAAAACCACAAAAAATTAAAATTAAAAAAAAAAAAATACGACATCAAACTTCTTATGTAAATCCACTTCAAATCTACTCTACTAGTTACCAGACTACTTTAATTCACGAATAAGTATTTTAATTAATAAAAACAAAATATGTACCTTTTTAATAAAATTAATCTGAGGCAGTTCGCGTTGTATTCTACTAAAGCTACTTTTTAAAATTAATCCCGAAAATATACCCTATAAACATTATGAAGATGAGCAGATTCGAAGGCACATAGAAAAATAACAATATATCCCTATCACTATATCCCTAAAACTATTTTTGTATCGAGCACATAACATCGTAGTAACATTAAAAATATTGGTGTATAGAACCTTGTTAGTTTAAAAACGTATGTGAAGCGAATCTACTAAAATATTCAAGCGAAAGGACTATGTACAATAATACCTTAGTCACCTTTGTATGATTAAAGTATTATTGTATTTGAAACCCTAAGCTAGAACTAATTTTAATAGAGCCGAAGATACTTATTTCATCTTAAAACTGTAAAATAAGCTGAAACACTATTCATTTTCACATATTTTTCAAAACTGACTTCCGTTTGTTACTTCAATGATGTGCTTACACCTTAACTATGAGCTTCTTGTGACCGACATTAAGCTATATATTTACACAGTTTAATAATATCAGAAGGTACTTTTATTGTTAATTTAATATATATAATTATTGCAAAAAGATATTACTAATATTTTATATAATTTAAAATTAATTATGTTATAATATATACAAAAATAAATAAAATTTATATATACAATAATGGCAAAAACAAAACTAACCGTTAGAAATTAATTTATTATACTCATTAATTTATTGCATTAATAATACCTAAAATATGATATGATAAGTATTTAAATAAAGTGTAAAAAATATGTTAATTATATATAGAATAAAACAAATCATAAACTAATGATATCAAAAAAGTGCATAGTTGTTCAGCACTTAAATAGGGGTAAAGTACAGTCGCACCTAGCAGAGCCCCATGTACTAGGTGAAGGCTAGCCTTTAATCTGGGGAACGCCTGATCCCAGGGCGAAATGCACGCTAAAGGCTAGGCTCGCCCCTAGCCACGCATCCATAGGCACGGCAAACCTTGGATTGGCTCGTATACTAATAAAACAATAATCTAGTCATGTTTAAATAATGAATTAAGACTCGTATATATACAGCACTCGTAATAAATATAACCTTATTAATAACTATATAGTGGAGTTATGCATTAAGTATTGTATGTACATAAAAAGATGCAATTGAAAGAAGAATGATAAAACATCGTATCAAAATACTATCGACGCTTTACTATCAAAATCTGTTTTACTTTAGGGTACAGTCACGATCGTAAACTGACAATAATACGTAAAGTGATTGTACCGGCGTAGAAAATTGTGACTGCTTCACACAAACCCTGAAGTAACTCTAAATTGGCTAACACTGACTTCTAATAATTTCGGTAAAAAATAAAATTTAAAAGTAACTATTTTTATATAAAATCACATAATAAAAAATTACTTAATAAAATCAAGGGGTTAAAAATTGAGATATCATTAAATAAAGTAAAATATCATTGTTTCGTTTAAAAACTTATTATTTTGTAATTTTCTAAATAAAAAAAAATGGAAGCCGAATGTCACAATTAAAAGCCACTTCGCTATGGCTCCGTTAAAATAACTAAACTTATAAAACATCTCACCTCCAAATATATTTACAATGTTGATGTAATACAAGTTCAGTTGTGCTTCAAGTCACATAATCCTACACCCCCAAAGTCTATGTACAACAGTTTCATAAAAAGAAATACGATTGAAAATGAGTCCAGAAACAACGATTATAAAATAAAAATCCTATTCCAGGTGTTGCTAAAATCTGAAAATTTCCTACCGCCCATTTCTACCCCGTAATAACGAGAAATATAAATTAAAATAACTTTTTTTTTAAATAATATTTAGATGATAAGAGCACAGGCTGAACATAATATAATATCACTCTTCCCACTACCCCGATCTTCGAAGGAAACTAAAAAATATAATGAAAATCATAATGTTTTAAATCAATGATAGTTAAAGTAAAGGAAAATATGAAACAAAAAATCCAACTTTGCCCCCCCCAGAATCTGTATAATTACTAGCTATAATATTACTGTAAAATTTATTAAAACCCGAGGAAATGTTATTTTCATCATTATCTAAGCGTTATCCCGGTTGTATCCCACGCCATATGGCGTCGGAGCCCGGGGTCCCCTAAAATGAAATATCACAGGGTTTTCTCTGCGTGACATTTATTTTATCGTTTTTAGGAAGTGAAATCCGCCATGTTTTTGACAGAGGCACAAGAAAAATTTTGAATCCTCTGTTAGGTTTTGTGCGTTTTGTGTTTTAAACCGGAATAGAAAAGGAAATCTTTGTGAAATATAGATAGACAGACAAACGATTATTGAAGTCTTATAATTTTTATGTACGGAATCCTAAAAACGATAAAGAAGTACCATTGCCACCTATGATTACCCAAGTGATCAATTAGGTAACCAAATAGGCATATGGACTACCTAATAGAAGGTACCTACATGATAATAATGATGGTGGTGAAGGATGATATGGACGTCTGCATCACGGTATCAGTGCGGACTACATTCATGAGGAATGAAAAAAAAAACAAAACAACTAACAAAAAAAAATCTAAACCGTAAATAAACTACACAAGGAAAGAAAACTGAAATAACTATTCGCGCCATTTTTGAAAGGTATGAGGCATATATCAGAATTACCAAAATGTAAAAGAAAGATGTCGTACTAAGTAAATTAATGTTGAGAATGATCGAAAGGGATTTTTGAATTGAACAGTCTAAATATTTAAGCAAAGCTGGGTATTTCAAAAATGACTACTACAACCTACGTTAAGTAATAAGTAAAATAAGGTACAAATAGGCAAAAACGTAATATAGCTAAAGCATGGGAATGATGGTCGAGAGACGTTCTAGAGCAAAATTTTGAATTTTCTCTTCTATGAAAATCGAAAATGTTAACAATAATTAATTCTAACTTGTTTATAAAACGGCAAAGTTCCCTATGTAAAACTACTTTTGGTAACATAAACATACAGCTGCGTACACGGGTGGAAATAACGCAATCGTTATATAGACCTTATTACAGTGACTTAAGAACCAATGTTTGTTATTAAGTTCGTAATCGTACAACACGTTTGGGGTACCCTGTATGAGGAGGAATTCCCAGATGATGGTGAGAGAGGGAGAAAGGAGAAAGATGTAGTCTCAATGACACAATATTACTGTTTATCATGGAAATCATAGTCAGTGTGAAGCTTACTCGTTTGTTTTTTAGCTGACTGTATTACTGTAAGTCACTAGAAAAAATGGCGCCAAAAAAATAATAATGATAAAATAAATAGAAATATTTTTAGCAGCCTTACACTGTTATGTTTTGTCTATTGTCTTTAGGCCTTTTTCACAAATCAGATACTGCAAATAGTCGTGGATAGATGGAATTATCTAACAATACAAAACAATACCTATATTTTGATTTTAATAATATACTTAGTAGATATTATAACAGTTTGCGTAAAGTTGTTTAGGAGATTCGTTGCGTTGCTTATGGTTTACAGTCCTCCAAAAAAAATTAATTGTTCCTTTTTCTCTTAGATATATTTTATTTGAAGTAATTTATGAAATAGTTGTGAGGTTTCCAACTCAGTGATTATAGATGGCCCATTTAAACGTTTAGTAAAATAAGACATATTGGTACAAACTATATGTTGTTAAATTTTATAATAAAATTATAATTATATAAGGCGGACAGAAATCAACTGCAAATATTTTAAGGGCAGATTCAGACCCTTATTCTGCGCAACTTTTCCAAAAAACTACGAATTTTATTTTTTTTACTCCTCTTACTAAACAAGATCAGATTATTCTCAATTTGTATAGAAGGACGGGAATTTTTTTTCGTATTTCAATTTCAAGTTCAGTGGTCTGAATCTGCCCCTAAATTATTTACAATTTATTTGTATCCACGTTTTATAATATAATTATATTATTATTAAATTATTAAATTGACCATAAATTGATACAAATTATAAATCATATGACATTAGTTATTCTGCCCATTGTAGAATGTTCCATACTTTTATTCCATGTTTGAAAAACTTTTCTATTATCAAATGTAAAAGATAAAGGGGAGTCAATAACAAATTAACCATTTGTCGAAGTTTTGCAATAAACATTCCTTCTTATATAGTACGGTTATATGTATATTTTTTTTTTATTAAAATCTCCCTTAAGTCTTGATATCCTGCTGTACAGGATAGCCTTGAAATGACGTCAGTGTTTTGTGGAAAAGTGATTTATATTAATTTATTAATATCAATGATATTGTAAAAAGTGAATGTTCTTTTTATTGGTATTTTTATATCATTGGTAACATTTATAAAATTAAATTTTTCATTATTACTATATAAAATATATAAATTGTGAAATGTATTTGGTAAACTCATCTGAAATAAAAATGACAAATTATTTTTACCTTAACATCATAATGACTGCTACAATTAGCATTAATTTATTGGTTGATTGAGTCACATATTATTAAGAATTATGATCATTTAATATAGGCTAATGATGTATTGTAACAATTATATTAAATTAATGTTATATTATATTGAATATATACTATTAAAATAATTTCCTTTTTAAAATATGTTTGAAATTAGTACAATATATATAGTTTGTTGTTTTCCGTGTTGTACCTATCATAATGATTTCTTATGTTTTCGCGATTGTTACACATTAAATTAAACTATTTTATACGGTTTTCTATCGCGTTTATTGCTTACTTATTTATAACAAACCACCAAAACCGAATCTTCCTCGTGAACAATATCTTGCACTTACCAACCTACGCAAAAACCCAGACATTACTATCATACGAGCTGACAAAGGAAACTCAACTGTTATAATGGACACATCTGATTATAAAACAAAAATAGAACAACTGTTGTCGGATGAAAATACATACAAATTAGTCAAAACCGATCCAACTAACAAGATCGTCACTAAAACTAAAGAATTAATATCAAAATACTCTGAGCAATTAAACCTGGACATCACGTCACTCGTGCCTTCCTGTGTGAAACCACCTAAATTATATGGCCTTCCCAAAATACACAAAAAAGATCACCCATTAAGACCTATCGTGAGCCAAATTGATTCGCCAACATATAAACTAGCACAACACCTGGCGAGAATATTAACAAAACTTCGTGGTCATACCAATACTTATGTCAAGGACTCTTACCATTTCATCAGCTTAATTAAAGACCTACAACTAACTGATGATGACACAATGGTTAGTTTTGATGTACAGTCATTATTTACCAGCCTTCCTTTGCATGACTGCATTAACATTGTCAAGAAAAGGCTTGAGGACCAGCACCTACCTCAAGAATATGCAGAGTTACTTGAACATTGCTTAACATCAGGCTATCTATACTGGGAAAACAAATTTTACATGCAAATTGACGGTGTGGCTATGGGGTCTCCAGTCTCTCCCATTGTTGCTGATATATTCATGGAAGACCTTGAGGAGAAGGCTCTTTCAACCACCCTGGCTATGCCGAAGATGTTCAAACGGTACGTAGATGATACTTTTGTTGTACTCCCTAAAACTCAAGTCTCAGTTTTATTAGATCATTTAAATTCCATTAATAGTAAAATTAAATTCACAATGGAATCTGAGAATAATAATTCTTTAGCTTTCCTTGACATTTTAATAATGAGAAATCCTGACAATAGTATTGGTCACACCGTGTATAGAAAGCCAACCCATACCGATAAATACCTCAATGGAAAATCTCATCATCATCCATGTCAGTTGGCTACCGTAGGCAAATCTTTGTTTCAGAGAGCACAAGGCATCTGTGACACCCACCATCTCAAAGAAGAGCTTCGACGAGTCAAGTCTGTCTTGAGAAGCAACAAACTCAGCCTTCCACACATACAACACAGATGTCGACCCAAGCCACACACAGTTGACCGTTTCCCAGCCATCTTACCTTACATAAAGGGAGTCACAGACAAGATTGGTAACATACTTAGGCGAGCTTCAATCAAGACTTACTACAAGCCGCATAAGAAAATAAACCAACTTTTAAGACCTGTTAAATCCAATATCCCATTGCAAGATGCTGGAGTTTATAAAATTGACTGTGACTGTGGTTTATCATACATTGGGCAAACAAAGAGAAGCATTGGTACCCGTATCAAAGAACATATTGCTGACATGAAACATAGACGCTCAACCAAGTCTGCAGTCTGTGAACACTCACTTGACAAATCCAACCACTACATGCGTTTTGATAATCCTCAAGTCCTTGCAAAAGAAAACAGATTTATACCAAGGATGATACGTGAAGCGATCGAAATTAAAAAACATCCTAATTTCAATAGAGAGGATGGATGGCAAGTACCACCAGCTTGGGACCCAGTTATCAATTTAATAAAATCTCAAACTCATCGGAAGACTACAAGTGTTTTTGATACTGTCAGCCAATACTGTGTGAATCGAAATAGTTTTCAATGATTTATGAGCTATGGTTTTGTATTCTTGTGACATCAGAAACAAATGACACAGACGAATGTCAACTCAGTCTGCCTGCGACCATGAGCTCTGTAAAGTGCTTGAAACGTTAGGTATAAATAAGTAAGCAATAAACGCGATAGAAAACCGTATAAAATAGTTTAATTTAATGTGTAACAATCGCGAAAACATAAGAAATCATTATGTTACGGTGTACGGGCCGGAAACCTCAAACAAAATACGTCGATTGGAATGTCTCAAGAATAAGCACTCACGGCTTATAACATCATTGAATTTCCTAAAAAGATGCCGAGATAACAACATAATACCAGTTTGTGTTCGTATATCACCCAAGAAAGACATACGAGGAAGCTCTGACATCCTCCGAAATGCAAGTATAATTTTACTAAAACGCACAATTCGCCAAAATAGATTAGATGCAATAGAAATTTCAAAAAACATTGAGAATTTATCAAGTGAGCTTCAATCAAAATTATCTACACAAGACTTTGAAAAATGTTTAAACATTACGGATAAGCGGGCAAATCATACATATGAAGAATGCAAGAAGCGTCATATTAAAAAGTATGAAAAATTAAAAGCCGAACAAAATGCCAATGTCATCCGGCAGAATAATGCCGAAATGTCAAAGTCAATTAAATCGGTTGTCAATTTATCAAAACAAACACCGATACACCAACTAGCCATCGAAGCACTTGAAAATGGATTAAATTATGCGGTTGCACCCAGGAAAATACCTTTTGAACATATCATCTGTTCGATAGAAAATGTCTTAGTCAAGAATCATTTGAAGAAGGAAGATTTGGAAGCGATACGCCAAGATGTGTCATCAGTACTTAGACATAGCAAACCACCAAAACCGAATCTTCCTCGTGAACAATATCTTGCACTTACCAACCTACGCAAAAACCCAGACATTACTATCATACGAGCTGACAAAGGAAACTCAACTGTTATAATGGACACATCTGATTATAAAACAAAAATAGAACAACTGTTGTCGGATGAAAATACATACAAATTAGTCAAAACCGATCCAACTAACAAGATCGTCACTAAAACTAAAGAATTAATATCAAAATACTCTGAGCAATTAAACCTGGACATCACGTCACTCGTGCCTTCCTGTGTGAAACCACCTAAATTATATGGCCTTCCCAAAATACACAAAAAAGATCACCCATTAAGACCTATCGTGAGCCAAATTGATTCGCCAACATATAAACTAGCACAACACCTGGCGAGAATATTAACAAAACTTCGTGGTCATACCAATACTTATGTCAAGGACTCTTACCATTTCATCAGCTTAATTAAAGACCTACAACTAACTGATGATGACACAATGGTTAGTTTTGATGTACAGTCATTATTTACCAGCCTTCCTTTGCATGACTGCATTAACATTGTCAAGAAAAGGCTTGAGGACCAGCACCTACCTCAAGAATATGCAGAGTTACTTGAACATTGCTTAACATCAGGCTATCTATACTGGGAAAACAAATTTTACATGCAAATTGACGGTGTGGCTATGGGGTCTCCAGTCTCTCCCATTGTTGCTGATATATTCATGGAAGACCTTGAGGAGAAGGCTCTTTCAACCACCCTGGCTATGCCGAAGATGTTCAAACGGTACGTAGATGATACTTTTGTTGTACTCCCTAAAACTCAAGTCTCAGTTTTATTAGATCATTTAAATTCCATTAATAGTAAAATTAAATTCACAATGGAATCTGAGAATAATAATTCTTTAGCTTTCCTTGACATTTTAATAATGAGAAATCCTGACAATAGTATTGGTCACACCGTGTATAGAAAGCCAACCCATACCGATAAATACCTCAATGGAAAATCTCATCATCATCCATGTCAGTTGGCTACCGTAGGCAAATCTTTGTTTCAGAGAGCACAAGGCATCTGTGACACCCACCATCTCAAAGAAGAGCTTCGACGAGTCAAGTCTGTCTTGAGAAGCAACAAACTCAGCCTTCCACACATACAACACAGATGTCGACCCAAGCCACACACAGTTGACCGTTTCCCAGCCATCTTACCTTACATAAAGGGAGTCACAGACAAGATTGGTAACATACTTAGGCGAGCTTCAATCAAGACTTACTACAAGCCGCATAAGAAAATAAACCAACTTTTAAGACCTGTTAAATCCAATATCCCATTGCAAGATGCTGGAGTTTATAAAATTGACTGTGACTGTGGTTTATCATACATTGGGCAAACAAAGAGAAGCATTGGTACCCGTATCAAAGAACATATTGCTGACATGAAACATAGACGCTCAACCAAGTCTGCAGTCTGTGAACACTCACTTGACAAATCCAACCACTACATGCGTTTTGATAATCCTCAAGTCCTTGCAAAAGAAAACAGATTTATACCAAGGATGATACGTGAAGCGATCGAAATTAAAAAACATCCTAATTTCAATAGAGAGGATGGATGGCAAGTACCACCAGCTTGGGACCCAGTTATCAATTTAATAAAATCTCAAACTCATCGGAAGACTACAAGTGTTTTTGATACTGTCAGCCAATACTGTGTGAATCGAAATAGTTTTCAATGATTTATGAGCTATGGTTTTGTATTCTTGTGACATCAGAAACAAATGACACAGACGAATGTCAACTCAGTCTGCCTGCGACCATGAGCTCTGTAAAGTGCTTGAAACGTTAGGTATAAATAAGTAAGCAATAAACGCGATAGAAAACCGTATAAAATAGTTTAATTTAATGTGTAACAATCGCGAAAACATAAGAAATCATTATGTTACGGTGTACGGGCCGGAAACCTCAAACAAAATACGTCGATTGGAATGTCTCAAGAATAAGCACTCACGGCTTATAACATCATTGAATTTCCTAAAAAGATGCCGAGATAACAACATAATACCAGTTTGTGTTCGTATATCACCCAAGAAAGACATACGAGGAAGCTCTGACATCCTCCGAAATGCAAGTATAATTTTACTAAAACGCACAATTCGCCAAAATAGATTAGATGCAATAGAAATTTCAAAAAACATTGAGAATTTATCAAGTGAGCTTCAATCAAAATTATCTACACAAGACTTTGAAAAATGTTTAAACATTACGGATAAGCGGGCAAATCATACATATGAAGAATGCAAGAAGCGTCATATTAAAAAGTATGAAAAATTAAAAGCCGAACAAAATGCCAATGTCATCCGGCAGAATAATGCCGAAATGTCAAAGTCAATTAAATCGGTTGTCAATTTATCAAAACAAACACCGATACACCAACTAGCCATCGAAGCACTTGAAAATGGATTAAATTATGCGGTTGCACCCAGGAAAATACCTTTTGAACATATCATCTGTTCGATAGAAAATGTCTTAGTCAAGAATCATTTGAAGAAGGAAGATTTGGAAGCGATACGCCAAGATGTGTCATCAGTACTTAGACATAGCAAACCACCAAAACCGAATCTTCCTCGTGAACAATATCTTGCACTTACCAACCTACGCAAAAACCCAGACATTACTATCATACGAGCTGACAAAGGAAACTCAACTGTTATAATGGACACATCTGATTATAAAACAAAAATAGAACAACTGTTGTCGGATGAAAATACATACAAATTAGTCAAAACCGATCCAACTAACAAGATCGTCACTAAAACTAAAGAATTAATATCAAAATACTCTGAGCAATTAAACCTGGACATCACGTCACTCGTGCCTTCCTGTGTGAAACCACCTAAATTATATGGCCTTCCCAAAATACACAAAAAAGATCACCCATTAAGACCTATCGTGAGCCAAATTGATTCGCCAACATATAAACTAGCACAACACCTGGCGAGAATATTAACAAAACTTCGTGGTCATACCAATACTTATGTCAAGGACTCTTACCATTTCATCAGCTTAATTAAAGACCTACAACTAACTGATGATGACACAATGGTTAGTTTTGATGTACAGTCATTATTTACCAGCCTTCCTTTGCATGACTGCATTAACATTGTCAAGAAAAGGCTTGAGGACCAGCACCTACCTCAAGAATATGCAGAGTTACTTGAACATTGCTTAACATCAGGCTATCTATACTGGGAAAACAAATTTTACATGCAAATTGACGGTGTGGCTATGGGGTCTCCAGTCTCTCCCATTGTTGCTGATATATTCATGGAAGACCTTGAGGAGAAGGCTCTTTCAACCACCCTGGCTATGCCGAAGATGTTCAAACGGTACGTAGATGATACTTTTGTTGTACTCCCTAAAACTCAAGTCTCAGTTTTATTAGATCATTTAAATTCCATTAATAGTAAAATTAAATTCACAATGGAATCTGAGAATAATAATTCTTTAGCTTTCCTTGACATTTTAATAATGAGAAATCCTGACAATAGTATTGGTCACACCGTGTATAGAAAGCCAACCCATACCGATAAATACCTCAATGGAAAATCTCATCATCATCCATGTCAGTTGGCTACCGTAGGCAAATCTTTGTTTCAGAGAGCACAAGGCATCTGTGACACCCACCATCTCAAAGAAGAGCTTCGACGAGTCAAGTCTGTCTTGAGAAGCAACAAACTCAGCCTTCCACACATACAACACAGATGTCGACCCAAGCCACACACAGTTGACCGTTTCCCAGCCATCTTACCTTACATAAAGGGAGTCACAGACAAGATTGGTAACATACTTAGGCGAGCTTCAATCAAGACTTACTACAAGCCGCATAAGAAAATAAACCAACTTTTAAGACCTGTTAAATCCAATATCCCATTGCAAGATGCTGGAGTTTATAAAATTGACTGTGACTGTGGTTTATCATACATTGGGCAAACAAAGAGAAGCATTGGTACCCGTATCAAAGAACATATTGCTGACATGAAACATAGACGCTCAACCAAGTCTGCAGTCTGTGAACACTCACTTGACAAATCCAACCACTACATGCGTTTTGATAATCCTCAAGTCCTTGCAAAAGAAAACAGATTTATACCAAGGATGATACGTGAAGCGATCGAAATTAAAAAACATCCTAATTTCAATAGAGAGGATGGATGGCAAGTACCACCAGCTTGGGACCCAGTTATCAATTTAATAAAATCTCAAACTCATCGGAAGACTACAAGTGTTTTTGATACTGTCAGCCAATACTGTGTGAATCGAAATAGTTTTCAATGATTTATGAGCTATGGTTTTGTATTCTTGTGACATCAGAAACAAATGACACAGACGAATGTCAACTCAGTCTGCCTGCGACCATGAGCTCTGTAAAGTGCTTGAAACGTTAGGTATAAATAAGTAAGCAATAAACGCGATAGAAAACCGTATAAAATAGTTTAATTTAATGTGTACCTATCATGCTGGTTTGGGAGTAAAATAAAAACATAGCATGTACCAACTACTTCTCTTCCCGTGCAAGCCGTAAAAGTCGTCTGAGGGAATCGGCGAATGGGGGAATCATAACATAGGCGATGCGGCTAGCAACCCATCACTATTGATTTCCTGTTTCAACTGTCATCATGCTTAACGTTGTCTAAGGTATTATGGCCCTAGGCTCTGTCTACCCCATATGGGATAAAGACGTGACTATTATTTATGTATCAGGTTCATATGAGAATTCTTCTTTAGTCATAATACATAGGTTCATATTGTTTGTCCAAGATTAAATTCTCTGATAAATAGTTAATGTACTAAGCATAACTTTGAATTGTATTCATTTATTCCAAATTAAATAAGGTTGAAATTATTTTTTATTTTTCTTCTTAGCGAGTCGACTCTGGCTATTTATATTTGTGAGGACCACAACTCCGCCACTGACAAGGCGTTGTCAGTGCTTCGTATAGGTACCCTAACGTGCAGGTGGCTGGTGAAAATTTATTAATTTTATGATGACTTATGATTATAAGACTAATTTTTCCATTCCACTTCATTCCCACGAAAATAGCGTTTGTTTAATGCGAAATCAAAGCAATGTTTTTTTCAAACCTCATATCATAATGTGGTATTAAAATTTGATTAGTTTGATTACACTTATATAATTAAAACGCATGTAATGAATTTAAAATCAACTCAGGACGGATAGTCATGATTCGATAAAAGGGCATGTTTTGGTTCAATTCAAAAATTATAACCCTCCCTTCAGAAAATAATTTTGCTCAATAATCTATTACAAGACCCACAGTATTAATCAAATAGGTTATTAAAATACATCACTGTCCGAAACTAAAAAAAATATTTCATTTTAACCATTATATCTTCACAACTTTTTTTGTAATTAGAATAATACATACTATGTAGCTTTTATACTTAAATAAGATCAAAATTCATCATATTATTTTACTAGCTTTATTGTTGTTGAGAAAAATTTTCACCACGTTTATCACGTAATTTAGATGCTAACTTGTAAAATGTTTTTCACTTCAATCGATCATTTCTACATTTATATTTTAAAAATTAAGTTTTTACTGATTTTTTCTCTCTATGGTTGATGCCGTCATTTTCTATAATCTATTTAACACAAAGAAACGTCAGCGATTAATTATGCGTCAATTCTTACGGACTAAAACTGTTTTCGGGTGTAAAACCCCATTCAAGGTCAGAGTTGTCATCGGCAGCTGCTTGGTCCGGGGCCCTGAAATTTTGGTCCCCTCCTGACCTATGGGGGGAATAAGCAATTCCGAACCGATCATGCAAGTATTCAGCAGTAATAGCGTCATATTGCTGCTGCGTTCGAGGTTGCTGGTTACCCGCCTGCTCCATCCTACTTAAATTTTGACCACCATTGGAATTTCGGGAGCTCTGTGAATCCGAACCTATATATCTGGCTTGGTTCAGCACTTTTATAATTTCTCTTTGGGCGTAAAGCCGTTGCTCATTGGTTAGAGTTCTAAGTGTATCTGCGATCATAGTAGCGAAACGATCTTCACTATCGGGTGTCTGGTTTGGTGATTGTGGTGCTTCTCCCTGACCCGCGATTACCAAGTTACCAGATTCGTCCTCGGACTCCATGTCGGTAACCAGGCGTGGTGTGTTATCTGGTGGTTGATAGGCCATACTTACGGTGGTTTATTCAGTTTGAAAACAATCATTGCAATGTTGGTATCTGTGAAAAGACATACGATATTACAATCGTGCAAAATGCTTGGGGCTATCGGGGACGCGCTGTGAACAGAGAGCGGCATTCCGGATGCAACAACAGCTATAAGAGCAATAATGCAGGTATCCTTAAGAACCTCAGTTAGACTATTCTTCAAAAGTCCAAGCATACTTACATTATTGCCATCGTTCGAAGGCCATGATTAATTTTATTGCTGTATGCGTATTTAACCACCCAGAATTTAAAATTAACCATACTTTTTCGTGACGCAAGCAAGACCATATATTCCAATCAACCAAGGACCAAGGACCAAGGACCAAGGACCAAGGACCAAGGACCAAGGACCAAGGACCAAGGACCAAGGACCAAGGACCAAGGACCAAGGACCAAGGACCAAGGACCAAGGACCAAGGACCAAGGACCAAGGACCAAGGACCAAGGACCAAGGACCAAGGACCAAGGACCAAGGACCAAGGACCAAGGACCAAGGACCAAGGACCAAGGACCAAGGACCAAGGACCAAGGACCAAGGACCAAGGACCAAGGACCAAGGACCAAGGACCAAGGACCAAGGACCAAGGACCAAGGACCAAGGACCAAGGACCAAGGACCAAGGACCAAGGACCAAGGACCAAGGACCAAGGACCAAGGACCAAGGACCAAGGACCAAGGACCAAGGACCAAGGACCAAGGACCAAGGACCAAGGACCAAGGACCAAGGACCAAGGACCAAGGACCAAGGACCAAGGACCAAGGACCAAGGACCAAGGACCAAGGACCAAGGACCAAGGACCAAGGACCAAGGACCAAGGACCAAGGACCAAGGACCAAGGACCAAGGACCAAGGACCAAGGACCAAGGACCAAGGACCAAGGACCAAGGACCAAGGACCAAGGACCAAGGTCCTAACTCCGAGGCCCTAGACCCGAACTACGGGGTCCTAGGTTCTAAGCCTGAACTCTGAAAGCCTAGATGCTAGGCCCGAGGCGGAGAAGTTCGAAGTTTGAGGCCTGAGGTCCGAGATTTGAGGACCTAGTGCCAAAGCCCAAGGTACGAGGCCCAAGCCGAAAGGCTCGAAAACCGAGGACCTAGTACCAAAAATCTATTAAACTCGATGAGATATCAAATACTACCGGGTATTAGGTACCAAATATCAGGTACAAGGTACAGGGCCTAAGTAAGTAAAGTCCTAAAAAAGGCCGAAGCTAGAAAGTCAAAGAAAAAGGGTGAAGGCCAAGGCTTAAAATCAGAGGCCTAAGGCCCGAGGTCTCATTTCACAAGGCTTTGGACCTTTAAAAGAAAAAAGGTCCATCGAGCGACAGAATAACAACGCCACTCATATAAAACGTGACACGTAGTACTTAATCGAAATGTAAAATACACGTAATAGATATGCGACACGTAAAAAAATTAATACACGTAATTCGTGACAAAATTGAGACATGACAAAATTGTATTTTATTATTGGTCCGATTTTAATAAAATATATTCGCGCAATAAGTTAATAAAAACCTATTAAAATTTCTATCTACCAATGGGAACAATACACAGGGAAAGGAATTTTCATATCGCTCTTTTTCCGTGCTTTGTGAAACAATAAAATCCATAACGTTGAGCGGTCGCCGGTGACCACTTGGGAACTGAGGAAATAACCACGGGACAAAGCTTTTAACACGTTGGCGGACACACGACTGCTATAGCAGTTATTACAATAAAACTTCTATTGTGTTTTTAAAAACGTCCGCGAACAACATGATGTTATCCTAAACTATAAGGGTTCCTTCCCTTGTGGACTGCGGCACCCAAAAACCGACTCATACAGTAAGTCCCGTACCTACTACAACGGTGAATTAAGACATCTAAAATGCCGAAAGGTGGTATGGCAGTTCTCTTTATACGGAATAATCCCATATACGGAAATAAAGAATTTGATTGATTGATTGATAAAACTTCGAATTGCGAATATGATAGATAAGAAGTCAATATACTCTATTGACAGAGAAAATATTGATGCAACAAGTTGCACTAATGTGCAACTGCAGACTGCGCAAGTGCAGTCCTGGACATCGCATTATCGATTGCATCTGCAGGCTAATATAAAAACCTTTATTTTTTATATTATTATAAAAAAAGTTCTCGAAAAAAAAAACTACTTAGCAACTGTAATTACATTTTTATTTAAAGCATTTTGAATTTTACATTAAAAAAAATCTTTTTCGCTTTTTTATAGAAGTACGAATGTCTACTTTTTAACCGATCAAATATAATAATGTACTGTGGGTCACATAGTAAAGCATACCGTATACGTAGCCCACTGTACACAAGCAAAATCCAATACTCGCAATAAGTATACAATACAAAAATTAGATTGAAATCGCAAAGCATTTTTCAATTACAATATACACGTATATAATAAAGTACATCGAATATCGCAATTTCGCTATTAAAAATCGGTTGATATCTTGTTGACTGTTTAAAACAATCGCTTTATTTAAAAAGGATAGCAATAAATAAAATCTTAAATTAACTGGTTCTAAAGAAAATAATAGTGCGAAAAAGTAACGGACGATAATCAGTTGAATAAAAAAGAATTCTATAATATTACAATAATAAATACAATAAGTTTTTTTTAAAGTAATTTTTAAAATTATGTAAAAAAATGTTTGACAATAAATAAAGGAAATAATAAAATAAATATCATCAATAGTAAAATCACACTAAGTACTAATTATATTTACCTGATCCTCTAGAAATTCACACTCCCGAAAAACTACAGACACACAATCACACTTTTAAATTCAAGTAAAATAATATTTAATTCAAATATATATTTGATTTAAGAAAGAAACAATAAATGAGAACTACAGATATTTCAGGAAAGACGAATGGGAACGAGCAAACTGTTCGAAATTCGAGTCGAGAATGATCAAGTCGCAGCCTGGGCCTGGCTAGATAAACCCCACGCCGTGCCCACGCCACGAGGACGAAACGTCCCGTCCCACTCAGTTATCTAGCCATCTCGCCAGTGTCTGGACAGTGAAGGCTATGGAGTATCATGCGAATATTAATAATTTTAGTAGGTTCATGTGAGAATAAAAAACAACAAATAAACACATCTTTCTTGACTATCTAACTATTAAATTTTTTACTTTTTGTCTTTTCGTAAATTAAAGAAAAAATTTGTAAGCCTTATTAGATCACTTATAGGTCTGTTTGCCTGTCTGACACCGATTTTCTTTGAATATATCACTAGATTAATCTGCAAAGTTTTTCTTTAATGATCAATGAATGACCTATTTTCTGTAATGTTACTGTAATATGGTTCGATTGTTTAAAGAAATAGAAGAAAAGTTTTACCTACCACATCCTTCAATTAATTAAGTTTTGTCATTCAGGTTATAACTACATAATGTACCTACACTAATTTCAACCCTAAGGCTACTTGGTATTATCAATTATTTAAATAAAGTTTCGAGTAAGGCAGCTCAAAGAAATTGTTAGCAACGTCACGTGTTCGCGCACGCTTTTACCGAAAATCGACCCAAATCTGATGTCTTTATTTATTCGTATAGTTAATATAGTTATTAATACTTACTTGTAACGTAAAATGTCTCATGAATAATATAGACATAGTATAGATGATACTACAATTATTGATCTCCGTGTCTTCTCAATATCATGTCATCATGTCATCCGGCAAAGCATCAACGATATGACCATACATGCCGCGCGTATCAATTCAATAGGCAACAGTAACCGCTTCACTATCACTACATTGTATAAAACATAGTCGCTTTCTCTGTCCCTATATCCCTATGTATGCTTAAATTTTTAAAACTACCCAACGGATTTTGATGCGCTTTTTTAATAGGTAGAGTGATTCAAGAGGAAGGTTTTTATGCCCATGCGAAACCGGGGCGGGTCGCTAGTACCTTATAAAAGATCTTTGAATACTTAACCACGTGTATTTTTGTGCCAAACTTTATATACCAGTGTTTGTCTGAAAGTAATAGCAACTTGTTGCTGAAAAAATTTATGCAAATGCTACTCCATTCATTTTTATCGTATTTCATTCCCGCATCCAATCAGAATGCAACGGAGGGCTACATCGATTATTCCTAGGCTAGACCTAGGATGTATTGGAACCCTAAACGGGGCATGAAGGGGGTATTTGCCAACATAAAAATCTATACAGGTAGCACATAATGCGTCGTGTATGTCTCTAAATGTGTGCATAAGAATTTCATGTGTGCAATATGAATTTATTGCGTGTTTGCGCAGAACAGTTTTTATATTGACAAGCCCGGGCAGAAGTGATTTTTGAAAGTCTGGAATGTTTGATCTTCAAGTTACCAAATATAACCTGAAGGGCAGACGACACTTCTCCGACTTAACAATTACCTACGCCTTGTTTACTGCAAGATACATCGTCTCTTCTGAAAATATGACTGAGTGACGGCTCTTTGTGGGTTATTTCGACAGGTGGTTAAGATGGCGATGTGATTTCCCAAGAACGGTTGACGCCGTCAGCATGTCGGTCAAAAATATAGATGTAAAAGTATTTTAAACGTTTAAAACCACTTGGTTAAAACCATTTTTTTTGTTTAAATCGTTTTGAACCAATTTTTGAGGTTTAAAACGAAGTAATGTTTAATAAAAACTAACAAAAATAAAGTTTTCAATAAATATTTTATTTTAACTTTCAAAATAATAATTTATTTATAAAGTAATAATCACGTAGCACGGTTTTAAACCGTTTTAAATTTATTGAAAGCTGGTTTTAAACCACGGATTTTGATTTTAAACGGTTTATATGCAACTCTACATAAAGTTTATTCAGTGAAATCTCAACTCTCTCACTCCAATCATTGTGGGAAAAATCAAGAGCGTTTCAGCGGATTTCGGGGTCTGAAACATACAACGGTGAGTGAAAGAGGGAGAAATAACGGCAAGAAAGAGAAAGTATGAAATCTTACAAACACTTGTTAGGATCAACAGGTGAAAAGTTTTCCTCTGACGTCATTGTATCTATATTTCGTGCCGTTTTTGCCTTACTATACGAGACGACCCCTGTGACCTAGTTTCTTGACAGGCTGTCGCACCGGACGTTCCTGGTTCGACTCTCGATCAGGTCAAATGGAAATAAAATGAATTGTTTATGCAAAATTATTTGCAGGTACCTAAATATATTTTTTCCCCAATACAAAGTATTATTCGTATTTTAGTTTAATTTTTAGTTATTAGTTAATATTTAAATCTTCTTGGCTGGACCAATTTGGTTAATTTTGGTCGTGAAATATTTGTGGAAGTTCAGGGAAGGTTTAAACGGTGAGAAAAGTGCGTTCAGGCTGTACGGAGTTCGCCGGGTCAGCTAGTTAAATATAATAAATAAAAGCCTAACCTAACCTAACCATAATAAATGTTACCATCATTTCGCCTGAATGCACTTTTCTCACCGTTTAAACCTTCCCTTAACTTCCACAAATCTGACCTAAATTAGCCAAATCAGTCCAGCTATTCTCAAGTTTTAGCCAGACTAACGAACAGCAATTGATTTTTATTAAGTAGGTAAAATATATTTTTCTTCTTTCTTAGTCCGAGCGTGTTTCCCGGTTGCATCTTCCGCTTACGCTTTAGAGCCCAGGGTAGGTACGCTATTAATCATGGTCCTGATTTAGCGGAACTGGTTATAACAATGAAGCAATTGCCATCTGACCTCAGTAGCCCTTTTTACAGGGAAACCAGACACAGGAACATGACCCGGGTGTGTTAGTGGCCAACACCGTCAGATTTTTTCAAAGGCATCTGACATAGCTTAACGACTGCCATCTACCGATTACAGCCGGGACCAACGGCTTAACGTGCCTTTGTAAGCACGGAGGAGCTCAGGATATAAACGCCACTAATGGCGACCAATCCAAACATGGCCGCGCACTCGCCGTCGCCGTCGCTTAACGCGTTCTACTGTTACCAGCCGCGCTGCGCTAGGCTATCGAGCCTGTCGTTATTTATCTTCTTCATCATAAAGAACCTACCCTTGGTTGTGACGTCATTAACACGCTTATCAATAATCAAATCGATGGATCACGTTCTAACTTTCACCTTAGACGTCTTTGCGTAGGCGGCATGGCTAGACATAAGTCTGCTCTGAACTTGTCACGTTGCTTAAAATGAGACCAACAAACAACAACAGAAATTGTTGTTTGTTGAAATTTAAGGTAACAATGCAAGCGACACTTCTAAGGTTTGCCTGTTATCAAGAAATTTGAGAGGTTTTTATTCTTTTCTACAAAAAAAAAAACATTAAGTATAAAAATTAAATATTACAATCGAATTATTACATAACATTGTATGTATAAAAACATAGATTAAAAAAAATTGCAACCGCGCGCAATTCCAAATTCTATGAAAAAAAAAAAAAGAAAATAAAAATGAAAATGGCTTTTTGAGCTTTAAGTTAGGAAATTTGATATATTCGGTGCATATATTCCTGAAAATGTTGCTTTGTTACTTCCGCAGCTTACGGTTCAAAATAGTACGCACTTTAATCATAGTGCTAGATAGATAAATTAAACAAAATATTGAAATATATTATACTAGCGACCCGCCCCGACTTCGCATGTGCATAAAACCTTCCTTTTGAATCACTCTATCTATTAAAAAACCGCATCAAAATCCGTTGCGTAATTTTAAATATTTAAGCATACAAAGGGACATAGAGACTTTGTTTTATACTATGTAGTGATTATACTAATATTATATGTTTATTTATTTATTTGTTTGTTACGCTTTAATGCTCTATTTACTAAACCAATATTCCTGAAATTCCGCGAAGCCCCGGCAAAAGCTAGTATATAATAAATTTGTTTATATTACAGGTTAAATACGCAGGTAAGCTACGCTAAACAGCAAACTCCAATTTATTGATTTATAAGATGTCTAAGTATTAGTTTTTTACTTATTTCTGCCGGGTACTATAGCAACGCACCTCCGATTTGTCCTCGATTTTGGCTGGCTTTGTTGACTGCTGAATAGAAAACGTTGTACAAAACATGTATGGTGTCTGGAGCGAGATATTTTGCTATATTCTTATTCATCATATTCTTAATCATCATGATCTTTTTCTGATTGACCTGGGTCTTGGATGTTTATCTATATATGTATTTGTTATAAAATATAATATCGTTGAGTTAGTATCCCATAACACAAGTCTCGAACTTACTTTGGGGCTAACTCAATCTGTGTGATTTGTCCCTATATATTTATTTATTTATTCATTTAATAAAAATTTTATACAAATATTATAAAGAATAAACTTTTGCTATAAGTACTCAACGCACGGAGGATATATAGAGTGAAGTTGGCCTATTTTCCTTAGAAACACAGTGTCGGTTTTTAATCCAAACTACAGCGGTGATTTTGATAAACTTTCTATGAGACCTAATTAAAGCTATAACCATTCGAACAAAAAAATAATTTTTAAAATCGGTTCATAAATGACGGAGATATAAGGTCACAAATATAAAAAAAATATTCAGCCAAATTGAGAACCTCCTCCTTATTAGAAGTCGATTGAAAATAGTTCTATACACTTTTTTTAATAGCCTTAATTGTCCCACTGCTGGGAAGGCCTCCCCTCTTGTCTTTCACGCGTCCCGGTCACTCGGCGCTTGTTGCCATCCAGTCTCGCAGGAGATGGCAGGATGATCTGGACAAATTCGAGACCATACACTTACTCTGCATAAATGGCTGACTTTTGAAACATAGTTTTAAACTAAACAAATAGAAAATAATTATTTTAAACAAAATCAAAATACCAGTTAACTAGCCTCTTAGAAAACCTACTGAGTTTATATAACTAGTACGTAACTTCATATCTAACTAATATTATAAATGCGAATGTCAGTTTGTATATTTGTTTGTTGTGAAATTTTGCATACACATAGCTAGGAATAATGAGAAGGACATAGGGTCATTTCATCCCGGGAAAAGGCACTGTTCCCAAGGCAAATGCATGCAGGAGAAAGCTAGTTGAATAGAATTAATCCCACGCAATATGCAGTTTGCTAGCTACCTAGCTATAAGTAAAACTCGGTAGGTTTTTAACCTTCTTCCCTACTCACCTATATCGAAGTATCTCTGTAACAACAATAAGATCTTACAGTCTGTCTAGACATGACGCCACATAAGCTTTCCACGTGTAAGATATACCTACCAGACTCAAAGGTAAAACGTCGTAGTTTCACCAAAATTATTATGCTATAGCTTTCGCCCAGGGCTTCGCTCTCTTAATGATGATACCTTAGTGAACACTAGCGCTACCATCAGTTAAAAGACATTATTTACTGAAAACACAAGTTACCAAAATTATGTCTTATGTAATTAAGGTTCTGGATCTGAAGTTAATTTTAAACATAACATATAATTATTAAATTATTGTTCCATATAGTTACAAATGGCAAAACTGCTAAAAGTGGCCCTTTTAAGCAATATTGCAATTTGTAACTATAGGGAACTATAATTTAATATGATTAAAATTACCGAACCTTTATTACATAACACGGATTTTTGATAACTTGTGTTTTCAGTGAATAATGATTTTTAACTGATGGTGGCGCTAGTGTCCACCGAGATATTTGGATAAAAAGTAGCTTAATTTATTTAACCAACTCCTTCCCAGTTCACAAATCTCGGCCGGTCAATTTATATTAGATTTTTTTAGTAGCTTCCGAAGTTTACACAAAATGAATTTCTGATCTCATAAATATTTGAAAATCATATTTCGATATACAAATAGATATAAAAAAAATTGCCTCGCTTTAAAGCCGCGCGCGATTCCTAGTTCTATGGATATAAGATTATTTGGAAAAGTTGTTCAGGATTGGTGGTCTGAATCTGCCCTAAAAATATAAGTGAGTAATAATGAAGGATATATCCCGTAATGTTTTTACATAACTAATATAAATATAGAATCCATACTATTCCATACTAATATTATAAATGCGAAAGTCTGTCTGTCTGTCTGTCTGTCACCTCTTCACAGCTAAACTGCTGGACCGATTGTGATGAAATTTGGTAGGGATGTAGTTAAAGACCTGAGGTCAAACATAGGCTACTTTTGGGCGCGATATTACCAAGTCCCACGCGGGGCGAAGCCGCGGGGAACAGCTAGTATCTATATAAAAGAAAGTCGTGTTAGTTATAACACTTATATCTTAAGATCACACATAAATATTTATTTATGGCGTCAAAAATTCATTTTGTGTTAACTAAGAACAAAGTAATAGCAAGCTTCTTAAAAAAAAGTTTATTTCGTGTAAATTGACCGGCGAAAATTTTGAAAACAGAAAGGTGTTGACTGGGAATAACACATATGCTACTTTTCATACCAAACATTAACGGAAGAAAACTAGTAGGTTTTTAAAAATATCCTACACTCTTTTGCGCTAAGTGACATAGATTAAAGAAGTTTAGCGCTTCCGTTGACGTAATTTCTTAAATGACTGCTAAATAGCAGCTAGGCTATAACGGCTTAACATGCCTTCTTAAGCACGGAACCATATTTCTTTAAAAATCAGGTATTTCATCCCTGCAATGTCCTAACCAAATTGGAAACAACAGAGTATGCTTACCATAGGAATCGAACTCACGACTTTCTTTCCTCCCTGGACCGCATGGTATTTGTAAATAAAACCAAAAGACGATCGTAATAATGTTTATTTCACAATATCTCAGTGTGTGCTAGTTTGGACGCTAAATCGACACAACTTTACAAAAGGATCAACCATGGTTTAACACTATATAACTATAGCGGTAACCAGCTTTGGTTCACAACATTTGCTTGCCATCAAATACATAAAATTGGGAAGTATATTTGGGTAAAAATGTCTTGTCTTTACTGGTGTTTGTCAATATAAATGACTAGCTGTTTCTCGTGGTTTCATTCGCCCTTAGTGTGTACAGCCCTATAAATTTAAAAAAATCTGACTATCTTATGCAGCAAGAATTTTGCAAATCCGATCAGAGGATCTAAAGTTATAATAAACGTTCAAACTAACAAACTCTTCAGCTTTGTAATATTTATTTATTATGTATTAAGTATGCATAGTAGTGTTGCCGAAATATCGATAGTTTTTATCGAAAAAGCCAGATTTGTACAATCAATAGTGACTATCAAATATTGCAAAGCAAGACTATCGATACTTTTGATATCTGTCGATAGTATTATTTTTTCTCAACTATCGAAACGTTATTGAAAGTTGGCTATTGAGCGACAACACTACTAATCTATAGATTTATTTAAAATGTTATCTCTTCAAAGATGTTTTTCATAAAATCATAGTGTCGTATCGACTGTCCCAACATGTTTTCTCTTCTCAACCACATTTGAAATATTTTTATAATGCAAAGTCAGTGTTATAAAGCCTCATCAACCCGACCAAACGTGCCAGATTTAATTTCAGACAAAATTACAGTAGTTTTTCTTAAAAAACTAATACTGGTCACTTAATAGGGAGAAGGAGTGAAAAATTTTATAACGCTTGATTTTTTTTCTGTCGGTAGGAATAAGGTTCTTTGATACCAGAAATAAATTTCTGATTTTTAGAATCAGCCGATTATTTAAAAAAAAAACATATATTATATTTTGCGGTCTATTCCTTTGCTTCGTTCGGTATAAAAAAAAACAAATGTCAATGCAGACCGCAAAAACTGTAGCGACACCATTAATTCGTCATTAAAATACAATATTTTATTTAAAATAATTGGTCCGTCTGGTGACGTATTTTGAAAGAATATAAGATTGTATAAAAAAAATCCTAAAAAGATTTAAAGGCGTACTGTTGTTTTTTACTTCTTCATACAGGCTTAACAGAATCAGTTGATATTAAGTACACTTACACGTGTACTAAATAATTTAGATCAGCACATGTAATACTCTTTAAATCACAACACTAAACGAAATTCCAACTTACAGTTACATCACATTGAACAAACACCTGTAAAACCTAATTTGTAATAACTTGTATAAAGTAAACCAAGTATATTCATGTCATCAAAATTAACACGGGACAAGCAAAAGTGTGAAACACATAACCTAAGTGAAAACAAAAACTTAACATTATAAACACTTCGAATTACAATTAAATTAATAAATAAAATGCCAAGATTAATAAATAAATTAAAAACAAAAACTCCATCCATCGCCGTTTCCTTAAAATCCTGAAATAATAAACGATTACATTTAAAAAGTTATTGGTACTTAATTATTTGGCGCGCAGCGTGTTAACAAATTCGCCGAGCAAGAATTGAAAAATGGGTACCCAAATTCGCTTTGCAAAGAACGAGAGATGAGAAAATCCTTACGTCATTTCTTAGAAGCTTTAGCAGAAGCGACTAGTTCAGCCACTTGCATTTTTAACTCAGTATCATCAGTCTTTAGACGAAGAGGGCGCCCGTCTTCTATACCCATAGGATCTCCTAGGAGATGGGCTGATAGACCTCACTCCAGCGTAGAATTTCCCTTTGTGAGTTATAACTTCAAGTCTGGCCGTAGCCTCAGCTCTGCCATAATCATTCTCCAACGATATTCTGTAGAGGCCAACGTCTTCAATTGTCACTTGTTCGATTTCCAAGATCCTGAGGATCTCATCTTTTTCTTTGATGGTGATTCTGGATGATGGCGTGACGATGACGCCGTCTTTGTCCCATGTGGCCCAGGGGGCGGGTAGACCTTTGACGGCGCATTGGAAGACTACTGTTTCGCCTTCTTCGACGACTTTGTTGAAGGGATAAGTGTAGAACTTAGGCGCTAGTTGACGGGTCGGGCTGCAAAGGCGTCGTGGATCCGGTCCTGTAAATGTTTATTTCGTAAAGAAAACAGGTGTAACAAGGCATGGAACTTACTGCACCTAGTTTGCACAGTGTGAACTGGCAAAACAGAACCTATAATCTCAAAGAGGAGAGAAATAATTTGAAATCGCAAAGGGAGCTGCAAATTGAGGTTTCTTAAAGGGGTTAGACAGGCATTGACAGAATACCGTGGCTTTTCCTTAAATAGTATTAAATTTAAAAATATATTTCTATAAACCTGGAGTCCTGGATACAGATCTGGCCGGGGTGCTCCTTGGAGTAGACCTTGGTGTTGATGCTGCTGAGAACAGCGCCGGCGGCCGCCGCAAACGTTGACTCAGAGTGTTTGGTTCCCCAGGAGCTGATGGATACAAAGTATTTTTCAATCCTATATGTTTGTATATGACATGTTGTATGTTATAGGTAGTACCCTCGGAATTACCTATATAACTATGTATTGAGTATATGAGTACATTTATATGTAGACATAATCATTGAAATTCGCCACAGTATTGAGAGTGCTTTGATTATTTTAAGAGAGAGAGATGACTCGGTTATTGTAGCAAAACATCCTAGGCCACGAGTTAGCAGCTTTAATGATGATGACGATGATGAAAAAAATGTATTTATTTGCATGAAGAATAACAAAGGCTTCATGTAGGAGGTAGGAATTACCAGAATTATTGTACAAAGCATAGGTTACCAGCGATCTCTGCATTATTAGAGAAGAATGCATGAGAATCGCTTTAACACTTGTTAGCCAAAGTCACAAACGCAAAACGTTAACGAGGTACGACAAGAACAAAATGTATGGGATTGACGTAAGATTGACCACGTGATTTACCGCTGCTTATGTCAATCCCATACATTTTGTTCTTGTCGACATTCGTTAGCGTTTTGAAATTGTCACTTGGCTACGGGTGCAGGTTTGTCATACAAAATCGCTAACGCTGTAGCCAGCTGCGTTTCTAAAACCTCATGTTAGGGGTACAGAGGGGATGCGAAATGTTATTGTCTGAGGAAACTGAATGAGCATGCGCGGACAGGAAGTTTGATGGACCTAGCAACAACCCAGGCAAACTCATTACAAACTAGGCACAGCTCATAAATCAATATGGCTAGGATGTAATAAACGGAATTCGGGGAGGGTGAAGGGGTGAGGGGGGTATATCTGTGCATGCGTGCATCATTCGTTGCAACAGTGGAAGGGGTTGGACACCTGGTGGGTGTTGAAGGGTTTCTGGGGGGGTTTTGCGTGGGTAGAAACCTCAAAACTGATGCGTCTGTGTTTGATGCAATATATTGAATACTAGCTGTAGCCCGCGACTTCGTGCGCATATGCTTCATTCCCGTTATCGTGGGGATTTCGGGAATGCTCCTTGAATTCAATTGAAAAGTGAAGTAATTACGTGTTTTCTCTATTGTACTGTAATTTGAGTACATAGTGTACTCATCTCAACAAAGGATATTTCTATACATAAAAATCAATTGCTGTTCGTTAGTCTCGCTAAAACTCGAGAATAGTTGGGCCGCTTTGGCTAATTCAGATAAAGTTCAGGAAAGGTTGGGCTTTTATTCAAAGCTAGTTATGAACAAAAGCCCAAGCAAAGAATGACAAATCCACTCAGACATTTCTCCAAAACACTAAACGCAAATCTTCGCCAAATATGACCTTGATTTCATACGAAGGTAAATCATTGTTCGCAGTTACGAAAATATATATAGAAAACTGGTCAAGAGCGAGTCGTGTTCAAGTTTAAAAGGTTTCATATGAATGAGCATTTTTAAGGAATGCTTACAATTATGTCTACTTTACTTATGTTGTGGCGTCTTTGTGTTTTTTTTTATTGAAGACCTCCGTGGCGTATTGCTTAACATGCTCGCTCCTCAAGTCCGGGTTAGATCCTCGGTGAGGTCAAGATGAAAAATGGTATTTTTCTTATTCCAAGCCAATAAGAAAAATACCATTCTTGGATGTTTATCTATATATTTTATTTTTTATATTTAGGGACAAATTCTACAGATTGAGTCAGCTCAAAGTAAGTTCGAGACCTGTGTTGTAACTCAACGATACTATATTTCATACCAAAATCCGGACCAATTTGAAAAATGACCTGACCAGGTATCGAACCCAGGACCTTCTGAGTAGCGGACTGGCATGTTAACCATTACGCCACCAAGGTAATCAAAAGTGAAAGATTAGGTACCTACTACCAAATGGTTTCTCTCTCCACCCTTTACATACGGAACCCTTCCAATAAACGTAGGTATTGTTCAGGTACAAAAATTTTCCGAGCGTCTCAGTATCACAGGAGTAAGTATGAAAGCCATCCTTTAGAATTGTGGTAACAATAAGGTCTGCTAGACATGCTATTCTTAGTATTCTTTTGTGAAAAGCTAATGGTTTTTACTATAGAATATCAAGTATAATCTGATATGGATACCCTTGTTTATCAGTCTTAGTACTTGTTCGATGGAAAATGTTAGTAAACTTAATGATCAAATCTTTCATGCCCGTCTGGAAGGAAAATAAAAACATCAGCTGCTTCTCTTCCCGCGCATGGTAATAAGTCAACCCGGAGGAATTGTGGAATGGGGGAATCATGACATAAGCGATGCGGCTAGCAACCCATCACTATTGTTTTCCTGTTTCAACTACCATCATGCTAAACGTGGTCTAAGGTCTTTATGACCCTAGGCTCTGTTTACCTCGTATGGGATAAAGACGTGGTTATATGTCTGAACTTAATAAAAACAATATAAATACTTATTCTTCTAATATACTATACTAATAAAATAAGTGCGCGTCAAGATCTTTGGGTAAAAATTTTTGTTTAAGTAATTTTAATAAATTATTATTAAGTACTAGCTGTTCCCCGCGGCTCCGCCCCGCGTGGTACTTGGTTATATCGCGCCCAAAAGTAGCCTATGTTTGACCTCAGGTCGTTAACTACATCCCTACCAAATTTCATCACAATCGGTCCAGCAGTTTAGCAGTGAAGAGGTGACAGACAGACATACAGACAGACTTTCGCATTTACAATATTAAGTATGTAAATGGATTTTATTAAAAGACACGCTGTGGATAGATGAAAACTTACGGTAGACCACGAGGCAAGCACTCGAGGTTGCCTTGCCGAGGCTGTTGGCCGCTTCGCAGGTGTAGGTCCCCTCATCATCAGCCGTCACCTGCTTTATCTTGAGCCTGGCTGTCCCGTCCTCACAGGACCATTCGAAGTCTGGGTTTTCACGGATCAACTGAAATATAAATAGACATTTAATTGAGCAACACGGCTGCCGTACAGGAAGGGCCTGGTCTACAAGTCTCTAACTAACTTTATTTATCCCTATGGACTCGAAGACTCAAAGTAAGTAATTTTTTTCTGCAAACTGCACAATACTTTATGTAAAATTCCACGCAGACGAATTCGCGGGCCCAGCTAGCAGTATAAAAAGCAGCAACAACTACTTATATATCTACACTTCTTTTGAGGTTAGGACGGTTGTGGACTGTAAACAAACTAACAAAAAGCTACACAGACTAAAAATATGTTCAATATCCTTGCAATTAGAGAATTCTTTGACCGGCGTGTAATTAATCCTATACCAGGGGTGGGCAACCTGCGGCTAATTCTATATATATATGTTTATCTATATATTTGTAAAAATGTGGATATACCTTTATAAAAATATTTTTTTAAAGCAATACCTTTAAATACTTACTACAATTAGGGAAGCTAGATAGCCTAGTCTAGGCATGCTTTTTTGTTACAATAGCTTGTGTTAAGCGATGTCAAGCTCGACCTAGTGTGGATTGGGCGCCACCAGTAGCAATACTATCTTGAGAAATGAAATCTTTTTAGGGTTTCGTATGATCGTATTTACATTTAGGTCCACCGTCGATCAATCAATCAATTTATTTATCATCTTAACACGTTGGCGGACGGTTTTGAAAACACAATAGAAGTTTAATTGTTATAACGTTTATAGACGTCTTGCGTCCTCTAACGTGTTAAAAGGTTACCGAGTTCTGCCCTGTACAATAAAACGAATATCATACAATTTGAGAGGACCACCCTTTTGGGGAGAAATACTCAAACGGCGATTAATACATTGTGATTAAAATCGAACAAATGTCATCAACATACAACATAATACTTCTATATGCAGTCATGTCCCATGTTAAAATAATTATTGGAATTTCCCTTTGATGTTAATTACATCGTATCAAAACATGGTCTGGTGCACTGAGTACTGTTTAATGAAAATATGTGAATATCTTTCTGTTACAAAGTTTTTCTGAATAATAATAAATTTTCTGTTACTCAGGTTCAACACGGATGGAACGGATGAGATGGGAACGTTGGGTTCAGTATGATGAAGACGATATCATGTATCCTATGAGTAAAGGAAGCGTTCATGGAATAAACAAAAGCTAAAAGTTGTGCAGTCAATCTATATAATCATCGTTTCAGACACAGATGTAACAAAATGCCACGGAGCCTCGGGCCCCACTCAATAATGAAATCAGAATACTCCCCAATATTTTTCTATAAATAAATATCAATATGGAGTGTCCGGTGTCCGCCCCCAATTAGCGCAGCAGACTTACCACATCACTTCACTATCACTATCACTACATAGTATAAAACAAAGTCGCTTTTTCTGTCCCTATGTCCCATTGTATGCTTAAATCTTTAAAACTACGCCACGGATTTTGATGCCCATTTTTTAATAGATAGAGTGACTCAAGAGGAAGGTTTTCATGTCCATGCGAAGCCGGGGCGGGTCGCTAGTGTTATATAATAGCACTAACTTACTGAAACTAATTGAAAGCCTGGTATATTCTGTTCAGGTAATACGAGTTCATTAAAAGCCCTTTGGTGCATCATACGCCAATTAAAATTAAACCAGTTGTCCGTATGATTTTAATTAT
Organism: Apomyelois bistriatella; assembly: GCA_947044815.1. Taxonomy (NCBI): domain Eukaryota; kingdom Metazoa; phylum Arthropoda; class Insecta; order Lepidoptera; family Pyralidae; genus Apomyelois; species Apomyelois bistriatella. The sequence goes on along the minus strand of OX345687.1, from coordinate 15,888,714 downwards.
TTTCACAATATATTTTGGAAATGGCAGCCTGGTTTTGTGAAGAGCAGTATTTCATGTATAATTATTATGTACTAGCGGCGCGGTTACGTGCTTCGCTACGTAAAAATGTGATAAATGAAGAACCGCTCGACCGATTTGTGCAAATCACATAAACCATCTACTAAATAGTCCGAACAAAGCCTTAATTTTGGTTTGGAGGTGAACTCGTTCTTGAGTTATAAAATTACAACGTAAAGTGGCATTTATGGATGATTTGTTATGTGATATTGTATACACCATTTCGACAAGATGGCCGGCTCATATCTCGCGCAGAGAATAGCAGTCGGTATACCTATAGCACGGGAATACAGCTGGGTTCTTGGCACTACGCAAGAGAACCACTTTTAAGATATATAAGTTTAATTTTAAAAAAATTGTAGCATCTAAGTTTTAGTTTACAATTTTATATTTTGTAATGTTAATTTACTCAATAAGTTTCGACGTATAATATCACAAACGGAAACACATATACTTACGTAATAATATAGTTGTATTGCAGTCATCAAACTAGTTACAAAAAAATATCGGTCTATCTATAAGGTCTATAAGATACATCGAGAGATTTTTTTGAATTAAGCTGGCTTTAAAACTCGAAATTATCCAGATGTTGGTTAACGACGTTTTAGCTTGAGGACGGCAGGTGTAGTTTATCTTTGATATTTTAATAAATTCTCATTATAATTATCAATAGCTTCCGTGGTCCAGTGGTTTAAGCGTTTGCCGTATAATCAATCTGTCTGGCTGACGTTAACCGTACTTGGGAAAACTTTTTTATGGAATCTGACACCAACTGGACCAGAGAAACCCTCAGATCCTCTCTCACACATCTCCAGGTCTCCTTACCTCGGTATAGTGGAACCACCTGATGTCGGGCTCGGGGTGTCCTGACACTCTGCATTCAAACTCAATAGCATCTCCATCATAGCTCAGTAAGTCTGTCAACTCCCGCTCGAACCGTGGTATCACTTCCACGCGCCTTCAGGAGATACAAAAAAAGATAAATAAATAGAGAAAAAGCACACAGATTGAGTTAGTCTAAAGCAAGTTCGAGACTTAAGTAGTTATGTTATAGGATACTAACGCCCAAAGAGTATAATAATCACTACGTTTTACTCGAACGCTTCTCAATTTTGAGAGCTGCTCAAGTATCATGCTGTCGCGCTGAACGTCAACAATATGACAGTGACAGTATGATTCTTGAACTGAACAGCTCTCAAAATTGAGTAGCGTTTGAGTATTCGGGCATGACTCAACGATAATCAAAAATATTTTTTTTTAAGCTATTGCATAGCTTTTATCGCGGGCTTCGAGCGCGGCGACCGAATCAAGAAATTCCGTAACGAAAATAAAACCTAACACCATTACCATGTACTCCGCCTACTATGTACCTAGCTCGGCCAAGCGTTCGTACTTATTGCATAATACAAAAAAAAGCTATGCAATAGCTTTACGGCAGCATACATACCCCGAGTGCCGCATGTTTTTTTTTTTTAATTTTAAGAAACGCTTAATCTATTTTATAAACTTACCCATATCGAACGTTGGGTGCATCATCAGTGACAGAGGGATCTGCAAATAAATTAATATATTATTCATTGAATATATTCTAAATGAAAAAAAAAGTCATTGAGAATTTCGATAATTTTATTTGTTTGCCGGGACTAAATTAAAAAGTTAGGTAAATAAAAGAACACATATGAAATTAACTTATATTCTATAGATGATCAATAATTTCCGAGTCGAAATTTAGAAACATACCGAAACCACTTGCATTTCTCTAAAACGATAACGAATTAACTTGTCAAAACTTATACACAGTCAAGACATTTCGATTCTGTAAAAATAACGATGAAAAACACTACTGAAGGAAATATAAAATGAAGAAGAGGTTCAGGCACAGATAAAGAAGAAAACTAACGTCGTGTCGTATCAAGAAATAAAGGAACTTGCACATGATAAACAAAAATGGAAGGTACTCCACCGACCAGAGCCTAGCTCTTAAATTAATGATGATAATTATAAGAAATAATCAATAAAAATTCAATCACTACATAGTATAAAACAAAGTAGCTTTCTCTGTCCCTATGTCCCTTTGTATGCTTAAATCTTTAAAACTACGCAACGGATTTTGATGCGGTTTTTTTAATAGATAGAGTGATTCAAAAGGAAGGTTTTTATGCCCATGCGAAGCCGGGGCGGGTCGCTAGTTGTAATTAATGCTCAAAGTATATAGATACAAATATCAATATATCTTCGCTAAAAATTTAAACAAATTAATTTAAAAACCATTACTACCGTTCAGGATGGTATCTGGTTCAATGGATATCCATCGCTATAGAGGTAATGCTGCCAGTATGGGTACCTTTGAGCCAGGTACAATCAGGTACAAATTAGTTAATCAATATTTGATTAACTATTGTAACATTTTTTAATTAATATTATTTTTTTATGTAAAACTAAATATTTATATTAAACTTGCTTTTGCCCGCGTGATCTTCCCTCAGAAACTTTTTCCTGGAATGAAAGGTACTTTATGTCTTTCTCCAGGTTCTAAGCTACCTCCCAAACCAATTTTCGGCCAAATCAGTTTAGTCGTTCTTGAGTTATAAATAGTGTAACGTACACGACTTTCTTTTATATATATAGATAGAAGATTAATTATAGAGCCCAAATTACTGTCGTCGAAACAAGGCAAAGTGCTCATAAGCAAATTGTTACCTTTAGCCAATATCTGAAGGGATATGATGGCCTTGGCTTCGCCATGCACGTTCCTGGCGACCACGGAGTAGGCGCCAGTGTAGTCCAACTTAGCATGAGGAATCTCAAACCTATATTCGGGACCTGCCCCTACGCGTTTGAAGTGCGTAGCGTCACGGTAGTAATCCGGCTGAAAAATTCAAATATTTCAATAATCATCATCATTTCAGCCACAGGCTGTCCACTGCTGAACATAGGCCCACAAGGATCTCCAAAATTAGCGGGCTGCATCCAACGCCTGCCTGCGACCTTCATCAGGTAATCTGACCATCTGGTCGGTGGGAGTCCGATGCTGCGCTTGCCGGTGCTTGGTCGCCATTCGCGAACCTTTCTCGGCCCCATCGGCAATCGGATCGTCGTACTATGTGCCTCGCCCACAGCCACTTTAAAGAGTAATTCACTGGGCCATGTCAGCAACCTTTGCTCTCCTACGGATCTCCTCAATTCTGATTTGGTCTCGTAGGGAAACACCGAGCATAGCTCTCTCTCGCCCTTATGTTTACCAAATCCATTTTTTCATTTCATTCCTATCTTTCTAGTACAGTAAACTGATACTCTGTTCCCTGGACTTACTTTGAGGAAGTCCCTGAGCCAGTAGACGTCTGGCTTGGGATCGCCGACAACCTCGCACTGTATGATCACACTGTCTCCTTCGTGGGCCTCGCTGGATCGAGGCTTCCTTATGAACATTGGCTCCTTTGAGTACCTGCGTATTAAGAAACAATTATTATATTTATTTTCTTCTATTAACTAAGTATTATGGCATCTGACGTGGTTCCTTCACGACTACCAGATGGCAGCCGGCACCAACGGCTTAACGTACCTTCCAAAGTAAGGAATCATCTTCATTATCAGACAATCAGGTAATTCAAGCCTTCAACCTCCTAACCAAAGAAACAAATAAATAAACGAAGTATGCTTCCCATGGGAATCGAACCCATGCCCCCTTGGTCTACAGGCAAATATATTAACCACTTGACCATGTAGGCAGATAAGAGATGAGCCCTGAGGCAAAGTTAGAGCTTAAGTGGAGACGAAAAAATATCGGTATACCATAAACCAGATGGACCCATGAACAGGTCAAACTCCCAGAAATAATAGGATAAGAAAAACACAAGACCGCGCGAGAGAAATGGCGTACATTACTAGATGCCTGAAATCAGCATTGCATGATGGGATAAAAAAAAACTACAGAGCAAAGCTTTATCTTTCTGGTAAAGATCTATCTCTGTCTAGAAAGTATTACTTACAGTTCTATGGTCAAATTATACCAATATCACAGAATTCACAAGTTTACCACTTTTAAATACATAGTGATAATAGTGAAGTAATGATGGTTAAAGGGGCCAATGATCTAGGCACTATTACGTTATAGCACAAGAGGCAATATATGATACTCATGAAGAGTGACAACTTCCTTGCAATTCATTCCCGGTGCATCTACCTTGAAGGGTCTTGACTGCAGTATTTCTGTCTCGAATTGAGACCTTATGTCACTGACTTAGAGATCATTATCGAAGCCAAAAATCCGTTTTATATGCAATAGGTATACTACGTGCATCAGTGCAAAGCAACTGCCATTAGTTTGATTGATGTAAGGACAAAATATACTAGCGACCTAGTTATGGTCGCCTGTAAAATGTTTGATCGAGCCGCTTCAATATGGGAAATTGGCAGAGTGAGGTTTTGAATAGCAATAACTCAACGACAAATGCTGCGGAGGACATACACCTACAAGAGGGTCAGGAAGCTTAGCCAAAGTCACAATCGCAAAACGTTAACGAGGTACGACAAAAACAAAATGTATGGGAGTGACATAAGATTGACCACGTGATTTACCGCAGCTTATGTCAATCCCATACATTTTGTTCTTGTCGATATTCGTTAGCGTTTTGAAATTGCCACTTTGGGTACGACATTTGCGATTGTGACTTTGGCTAAGCCCCAAGGTCCTGTATGTATTTCTATACTACGTTACCCGGAACTTGGTCTCAGCTACCAAGTCAGATGCCGAGATGCGGTTGCAAAAAAATCTCACACTAAGCAACAGGGTTAATTGATAACTACATGACGATCGATAATTATCGAGAAAAATTGTGACAAAACACTTACGGCACATCAGGGCTGATAACCATAGGGGGCGTTTTCTTCTTGTCCCTAGTAGATTCCCCAGCGATGACCTCCACCTTCCCTGACGTGGAAGCCCTGCCGACTTCGTTGGAAGCGGTGCAGGTGTACACTCCAGCATCTCTTGGAGTTACAAAAGCCAGGGCCAGCTCTATCTGTCCATCCCGGTCAAGAGTCATGATTGCCCGACGGCTCGGGCGGAGACGCACACCGTCTCGGTACCAGGTGACTCCCACTGATGGGTATGCTTCCACTACTGCTGAGATTCTGAGCTCTTCACCTGACGAAGAATTTGGAGTTGCATAAAATTGGTTTTCATTTGTTTTTAGAGCGTGGTATTCTAATTGTTGTATAGAAATGGAACGGAGTACTATGTCACGGCGACACGGAAATTACTCCACTGACTAAAGCAATGTTATTTAATTATAGATAAATCGATTCTATCTTTCTTGACTAGTTGTCTATTTTTGCAGGACATAGGCTTTTGTCAAAGTCACAATTTCGAAACGTTAACGAATTTCGACCAAAACAAAATATATAGGATTGGGGATTGACATATAAGCCGCGCCAGTCCTCACAAATATAAATTAGCCAGAGACGACTCGCTAAGAGGAAGAAGAAATGTATTAAAAAGAAAACAGAAAAAAGATAAAGGAAAAATAAAAAAAAGTGTCCATACCCTCATTCATCCTGTACAATGGCTCCAATCCGCAGCAGAATTCAGGGGCAACATAAGCTCTAATGCCTTTATCCACCACCAGACTGCATCGGCAACTGACGGCTCCGCTGGTATTCCTGGCTAGGGCTTCGTAGACGCCACCATCCTCCAGGGTCGTTGGCGCAATCTCCAGGGTGTGGAAGTGCTCGTCTTGGGACTTAGAGTGCCGATCTATAGGGGGTTAATTGTTGAGATTATTAGTAAGTATTTTTAGAAGGTTTAACAAGCTTGTATTTAGCTTCAATTGTCGCCGGGGCTTAGCCAAAGTCACAATTTCAAACCGCTAACAAAGTTCGACAAGAACAAAATGTATAGGATTGAAATAGCCGCGCTAAATCACGTGGTCAGTGGTATATCAATCCCATACATTTTGTTCTTGAGTTCGTTAACGTTTTGAAGTTGTTGCTTTGGCTAAGCCCTGGTCCTATCTGAAATCAAATCTTTAATTTGACCTATTTCGGTATTCGTCCCTTTTCGGACCTTCGTGCACGTGACGCGCTTTCATTTGAGACCCCACTCGAGTATATTTGCAGACATTCGGTGATTCTTCCCCACTTCTAAAAGGCTCAACCGATTTTCATCAAACATGTCTGAGAACACTCGCCCATAAGTCACCTTAAATACAAAAAAAAAACTAAATCGCTTCATCCGTTCGGGAGCTATGAAGCAGAGACAGACAGACAGACACGTCAAACTTATAACACCCGTCTTTTTGCGTCGGGGGTTAAAAATAATGTGGAATATCCGCCCCAATATTTCCCCAAACAATTTTCTGCATGCATTCAGGGTTCAACTCGATATAATTGAATTTGTATCAAAGCGGACACAGTGGAGCAGCCTCAGTTAGCTCAAATAAATTAATTGGGAAGGGTTGCTGAGTTGTTTGCATGTTTACACCCATATAGGTACCAAAACAGGTATCTAGGTGTATAATGTGGACTGGGAAAGTTTAAGCGATATTTATTTCTTTATTTTAATAGATAGATAAAATAACTTTTTTTTTTCAAAAAACAAAAATCGACTTCTATTTGATTGGGGCCAACTTGAACCGAAGAAATTTTCAAAATTAGTTCAGAAATTAATTTTCGTTTCGTGTAGGTGACACATTGTCTGTGCACACCCTGGCGTCAGTGTTCTTCGAAACCGCCTCTCGGCCTCCGACGTGGTTCCTCGACTACCAGATGACAGCCGGGGACCAATGCCTTAACTTGCCTTCCGAAGCAAGTAATCATCTTTATTATCAAACAATCAGGTGATTCAAGCCTGCAATGTCCTAACCAAACTGGAAACAACTAAACAAAGTATACTTCACGTGGTTATCGAACCCACGACCCTAGAGTCTACAGGCTTAGATGATGATGAATAGGACAATACCATAGATTAAAAAAGAAAAATTTGCCTACACCGAGCGAGATTCCAAATTCTTTGAAGAATACTCACTATCAAAAACAACTTCTTCTCCGTTCTTGTACCAGGTGATGGTCGGTGCTGGACATCCTACCACCTGGCAGGTGAGTCGGACAGGGTAGGTAGCTTGCACCCTTCGGTCCCGAAGACGCATGGTGAATTGAGGAGGGTAGTCACCGTCCACGTCTGCCGACCGTTCCCTGTTGAAAAACAACTTTTAGTAAATACTCCTAGAAGTATACAATACTAGCTGTTGCCCGCGGTTCCGTCCGCGTGAGACTCGGTTATATCCAAAAGAAGCATTATGTTTACCCTCTTTGGTTACCCTTGGTAATCCATACCAAATTTCTTCAAAATCGGTCCAGCGGTTTAGCTGTGAAAGCGTAACAGACATATTTTCACCGGATAAATTTATGCGTAAAATTAAAATTTATTCAATTTGTTTTTCATCTTTTCTAGATTTTTGTTTTGTCTATTACACTTATATCCAAAAGAAGCATTATGTTTACCCTCTTTGGTTACCCCTGGTAATCCATACCAAATTTCTTCAAAATCGATCCAGCGGTTTAGCTATGAAAGCGTAACAGACAGATTTTCACTGGATAAATTTATGCGTAAAATTAAAATTTATAAAATTTGTTTTTCATCTTTTCTAGTTTTTTGTTTTATTTACTACATTAAATAATCTAAGAACTCCGAGCAACTAATTGTTTCTGGGGCCTTTCTTAGAATCATCCATTTCGCTAATTGATCCATTTTCTTAATCAAAAAAATACAAGTATAACTTAAGTATAATTACGAAATGAGTTTACTAGAAAAACAAAAGGTAGCAGACGTAACTAGATAGATACAACTTATTCAAATGTTATCATGTCAATGGAATATTCAGATAAAACTGACCTCTTTAGTTTAGCATCTGCTTCCCAAATGGTCTTGTCAGTCACGACGGCCAACCTCGCATAAGTCGACGCCCTTCCATTAGGATTGCTGGCTTCACAACTGTACCTCGCCTCATCTTCAATCCTGACATCCTCTATCACCATAGAACAGCTGTACCCATTGAAAGACGTCTTCATCCGTCGTTCCTCTTCATCTATTTCGTGGCCGTTCTTCATCCAAACCACTTCAGGAGTCGGTTGCCCTTTAACACTACAGCTCAATGTGGCTGTTGTACCGACTAAAATTTTCAACTGACCAGGTAAAATGTCCACGAATTCCGGTCTATCTCCAGACGATCCGATCGCTATAGGATTTGATGTTTGCACCGCTTCTCCCCAACCGTACCGGTTTCTCGTGGTTACTCTGAAATGGTACTCTTCTCCCTGCTTTAGATTGAAAACGTCGAAGGAATTCAACGGTGTAATTCCTAGTTCAGTCCAACGCGCTCCGCCTTCTTTTCCCAACAGCCAACCTTCCACTTTATAGGCTATAACAGGAGCTGATGCACTAGGGTCGGGTTTGGGCCATGAAAGGGATATCCAGTTGTTACCTCCATCTACGACAGTTGGCTCGCTTGGGATCCGGTCAGGCACAGCTGTAAATAGATTGGCGTTATCACGACAATGACCTTAGCAAAGCAATAGTTGATGGATTGCCAAGTACCAATACGTGCCAATCGTCTAATTTGTAGTCTGTGACAATGAATTATAGTTGTTTATTTGATCGGTCGTCATTTGAGGCGTTTCTATCTTGAGCCCCTCTGTGCTTCGAAAGGCACGTTAAAACTAATCCATCTATTATCACGAGATGGCTAGGCTATCGTTAGGCTGTGGCTGTGTTGTAGGAGAAAGCTGATAAAATCGATGAATTATATGTAGCCTGAAAAATCTAACAGCTTTAAATAAATAATCACTGTATACTCTGTTACAAGTACGTAGATATTGAAAAAGCAGGATCGTCAAAATCTAATAACAATATTCATGGCGCACCCAGATGGCGAATGACCTGCAAGCGGCAGGTAAGTAGTCCCGGCTGCCATCTGGTAGTTGTCAAAGGAACGAGATTGGAGGCCAAGAGGCGGTTCCGAAGAACTCTGACACCAGGGTGTGCATTAACAATTGACTGTGTCACCTATACAAAACAACGTCATTTTTTTTACTCACTTACCTACTTGAAAGAATTAGGAAATCGCGCGCGGTTTTAACGCGAGGCCATTTTTTTAAAATTTATGACTTACTTACATAGATTAAAAAAAAGCGCGTGGCTTCCAAATCCTTTGCTTACTTATAAAAAATTACTTACATTTGTATTTACGTTCGCCCATAGACAATGCTGAATCATCCGTGGGGTAAGTCCAGTCGGAAATGAGATTGTCGGAGGATGCGTGTTGTCTTATCTGAAAAATAAATATTATTTCTCATTAATGGCCGGATGTAAGCGCAGCATCATGCTTCTATTATAATAATCCCTTTTAATAAAAATAATAAATGTAGTAAATTATTATGAGTGATTTTCTCTGCCCCAATGGTTGTTTGACTGGTTGGAAAAGCCTTTTCAGTTCATCATTTACATAAATATAATAAAGCTGAAGAGTTTGTTTGTTTGAACGCTAACTTCTGGTCAGATTTGAAAATTCATTCTATGATAGCTTGTTTTTTTCTAGATTATAACGCTATAGTACATATACAAACCACGGACAAGTGAAATCCCCGGAAAATCCCACCGTTTGTAGTTTCACACAGGATTTATTTTTAATTATAATACTTGTGTCTAGCAAATTGACAGTTGTTCTTTACTAAATGAATGTTTCTTGGTATCGTTTATTCATGTAAATTATAATTATTCAAGAAATGTTCGTATATGTAATTCTTCAATATTATAAGTCCAAAAATCTATTTCCAAATAAAAAACTCAGACTCAGATCTAATCTCATAAATGGTAGACCCATGGTAGACCCCGTGGGTAGACCCTGCGGGTAGACCTGTGGGGTAGACCCTTTACTTTTTACGTATTTACTACACTGGCGCAACGCAAGCGATTATTGGCTTCCAAAACGTGAGAGCGAGATTAATTTTAATGTCAATATTAAAAAAAATATATTTACCACGACAGTAACAAAGGCTCTGTCACAGCCGTAGGCATTCCTCGCGAGGATGCAGTAGGTACCAGCGTCAGAGATCACGGACCTCTTCAATGTGAATTTGACATAATCGTCTGAGGTCATTTTGCATACACGTTGGCTATTTGTTATATCACGGATGCCTTTCATGAAGATAACTGAAAACATATAATACTTATATTTTATAATTTTTACATTAATATTATGAGTTATTAAACGAAACAAGTAAATTAGTAAAAAAAAAAAAAGAAAAACAAAATAACCGACTGCATTTAATTTAAATATACCGCCAAAAACTCGACCTTTTTTTAAAAAAAAATATTATGACACCCTGTGACACACTCACAATAAATACGATACTAACTCGAATATAACTCGACAATATATATTTTAAAAACAAATATATAGGTTAAGCGAATCACAAAAACAATTATCTTTTATTTTGAACCCGGGACCGTCTTGGAAGCGGTCAGGCATGTTAAAGGAGATGGTCAAAAGACATAAATTTATGCAAATACAGAAATTATTGACTGATTGATATTAAATTAAAATATTACCTTTGGGTTTTGGTTCGCCTTGTACCCTAAAGGAAATGTTCAAATCTTCACCGACTGAAATCAAAACATCTTTTTCTGGACGGCCTACAATCATGGCTGGTTTGCCTTCGAGCTCATTTTCTTGGACCACCGTGATAGCTGCATTCATATCAACAGTGCCATGAGTACTCCAGGCTCGGCAAGTATAAAGACCAGATTCCTTCTCCGTAACGTCTGAAAGTGCCAAAGTATACAATTCCTGCTCAACAAAAGTCCTTGCGTTTTTGTAAGAATCTGTCACGTTGTATCCTTCGCGAAGCCACTCCACTCTGGTAGGGGCACCCCTGATTTCAACTTGTAGACCGATGGTTCCTCCATGAGTAACTTTGAAGTCTGACAGTACATTTGTGAAATGAGGTCGTCGAGATTCTACAGCGTGGCGATTGAATCGTGATTTCTCAATAGTTGCCAGATTGGGCCCGAGGCGATTTTCTTTGCCTGTAGATACAAAATGAAAATAATAATGTTAAAACGTTTGCACAATTACTGATTTTCCTTACAGTACTCTTAATAAAGTCATCAAAATAAGAAGACATTCTTGTATTAGTAAATCAAGTTGATATCAACTAATTAGTATAGAGAGGTTTATTTATTTACCAGTAAAGTTTACGACGTGGGTGATCTGATCAGACCAAACAGAATTTTCAGCTTTGCATGTGTATTTCCCACTGTCTTCTGGTGTAGGGGAGTTGATAGCCAATCTACAGACTCCATCAGCCAGATAATATGCTTGGTAGCGGTCATTAGTAGAGATTGGTTTGTCGTCTTTCAGCCAAGATATTGTTGGAAGAGGCTGCCCACGAATACGGCATTCAAGAAGCAGCTCGTTTTCAGCTATGTGGTAAGTATCTGTGTAAAAAAAAAACATAAATTTTTCATACACTCGAGATGTAATGCACTTTGATAAAATGATGTCAAAAAAGTTCATTGTCATACAGATAAAATAAGATCACCCATATATATAGGAATTCTTTAAAATTGGGAGTGGAAAAACAATTGATTAAACTATAAGTAAAAAATATATCAAAATCTTACCACGTATAGAACGGGTAAATGTTGGTGGAATGGGAGATGCTTTGAAACTTGGATATACTTTCAAATTTGCTGACGAACTAATAGAGCCGTTTTCATTTTCAACGGTGCAGCTATATTCTGCTGAATCACTAGGCACCGCATTCAATACTTCCAGAGTTATAAGACCATCCATAAACTTAGTTCGATACTTCAACTTATTGTTTAGAAGTACACCATTTCTGTACCAACTAACTGTAGGATCAGTAGAAGATAAAACACTGCATGTCAGTTTTACTCTGGAACCTTCTACAGCCGTTCTATCGGTTAAGTACGTTGAAAATACTGGTTTTCTCTTAATATCACGAGGCACGCTTGACCTTTTCTCTGACAATATGCTTCTAGCTTCACTCAAAGCTTTAGATTTCTGTCTTGTTTCCCTTCTGTCTGGTGGTTCACTGCTTCTCTTACTCAAATCCAGAGGTGGAGGTAAAGAAGAGCGCAATTTTGCATCCATAACTAACTTTTCAGCTTTGTATATACCAGTTTGTCGTCCTACACTATCCCTCTCCCAACTTTTCTGTTCTACACCAAGTGAGTCAGTACCAAATTTTTTCTCTCTATATGCTGGAGGTCTGGCAAAATCTGATGTATAATCTTTATGGCTATGGTCTACGAATTTTAGCTTTTTTTTTTGGTCCCTTTTCTGTTGCCCTAATGAAGGCTCGTACTGATATTCTTTTATATAATGTTCTTCATTAGATACATGAAACGATGAATCAATGCTGTTTTTAATCTGAAAATCATCTATTTTTCTGATATGGACCATCTCAATGCTACTTTTTCTACCGACATCATTTCCATTCTCATATTGCAGTCTTCGTTTTTCAGATTGATTAATTATTTCCTGTTGTATAAGGTCTTGTTCTATTTTATTCTTTTGAATTTCAATCTTTTTAGACTCCTCTGTTCTCAGTTTTAACGAAATATCGTCTTTTTCTTCATAAGTGGTGTTTGTTTCTAATTTTTCATTCTCTCTCTTATGACGAGCCTCATCTTTTTTATTTTTTTCTTCTTCTAATATCTTTCGTTTCCTTTCATCTTTTTTCTTTTTCTTTTCATCTTTTTCGTCTATTTCTTTATCAGTACGAGATTCATCATCTTGTTTCCGTTTTTCTTCATTTATAAGTGTTTTTTCTTCTTCTTGCATTTTCAACTCGGCTTTCTTTGCCTTCTCTTTTTCTTTCTTGGCACGTGCTTCTTCTTCCTTTTTCAACTCAGCTTTTTTTGCCTCCTCCTTTTCTTTCATGGCACGTCCTTCGTCTTCTATCTTTTTCAACTCAGCTTTCTCAGCCTCCATCTTTTCTTTCTTGGCACGTGCTTCTTCTTCTTCTTTCTTTTTCAACTCGGCTTTCTCAGCCTCCTCCTTTTCTTTTTCGGCACGTGCTTCTTCTTTCTTCTTCAACACAGCTTTCTCAGCCTCCTCTTTTTCTTTCTTGACACGTGCTTCTTTTTCTTTCTTTTTCAACTCGGCTTTCTCTGCCTCCTCTTTTTCTTTCTTGGCACGTGCTTCTTCTTCTTTCTTTTTCAACTCGGCTTTCTCTGCCTCCTCTTTTTCTTTTGCAGCACGTGCTAATTCTTCTTTTTTCTTTTTCAAATCGGCTTTCTCTGCCTTCTCTTTTTCTTTCGCAGCACGTGCTAATTCTTCTTTTTTCTTTTTCAACTCGGCTTTCTCTGCCTCCTCTTTTTCTTTCGCAGCACGTGCTAATTCTTCTTCTTTCTTTTTCAACTCGGCTTTCTCTGCCTCCTCTTTTTCTTTCTTGGCACGTGCTTCTTCTTCTTTCTTTTTCAACTCGGCTTTCTCTGCCTCCTCTTTTTCTTTCTTGGCACGTGCGTCTTCTTCTTTCTTTTTTAACTCGGCTTTCTCAGCCTCCTCCTTTTCTTTCTTGGCACGTGCGTCTTCTTCTTTCTTTTTTAACTCGGCTTTCTCAGTCTCCTCCTTTTCTTTCTTGGCACGTGCTTTTTCTTTCTTCTTCAACTCGGCTTTCTCTGCCTCCTCTTTTTCTTTCTTGGCACGTGCTTTGTCTTCTTTCTTTTTCAACTCGGCTTTCTCTGCATCCTCGTTTTCTTTCTTGACACGTGCTTCTTCTTCTTTCTTTTTTAACTCGACTTTCTCAGTCTCCTCCTTTTCTTTCTTGGCACGTGCTTTTTCTTTCTTCTTCAACTCGGCTTTCTCTGCCTCCTCTTTCTCTTTCTTGGCACGTGCTTTGTCTTCTTTCTTTTTCAACTCGGCTTTCTCTACATCCTCGTTTTCTTTCTTGACACGTGCTTCTTCTTCTTTCTTTTTTAACTCGGCTTTCTCTGCCTCCTCTTTTTCTTTCTTGGCACATGCTTCTTCTTCTTTCTTTTTCAACTCGGCTTTCTCTGCTTCCTCTTTTTCTTTCTTGGCACATGCTTCTTCCTCTTTCTTCTTTACCTCGGTCTTTTCTGCGTCCTCCTTTTCTTTCTTGGCACGTGCTTCTTCTTCTTCTTTCTTTTTCAACTCGGCTTTCTCAGCCTCCTCTTTTTCTTTCTTGGCACATGCTTTGTCTTCTGTCTTATTCAATTCGACTTTCTCTGCCTCCTCCTTTTCTTTCTTGGCACGTGCTTCTTCTTCTTCTTTCTTTTTCAACTCGGCTTTCCCAGCCTCCTCTTTTTCTTTCTTGACACGTCCTTCGTCTTCTTTCTTTTTCAACTCGGCTTTTTCAGCCTCCTCTTTTTCTTTCATGGCACGTCCTTCGTCTACTTTCTTTTTTAACTCGTCTTTCTCAGCCTCCTCCTTTTCTTTGTTAGCACGTGCTTCGTCATCTTTCTTTTTCAACTCGGCTTTCTCTACCTCCTCCTTTTCTTTGTTAGCACGGGCTTCGTCTTCTTTCTTTTTCAACTCGGCTTTCTCAGTCTCCTCCTTTTCTTTGTTAGCACGGGCTTCGTCTTCTTTCTTTTTCAACTCGGCTTTCTCTACCTCCTCCTTTTCTTTGTTAGCATGTGCTTCTTCTTCTTTCTTTTTCAACTCGGCTTTCTCAGTCTCCTCCTTTTCTTTGTTAGCACGGGCTTCGTCTTCTTTCTTTTTCAACTCGGCTTTCTCTACCTCCTCCTTTTCTTTGTTAGCACGGGCTTCGTCTTCTTTCTTTTTCAACTCGGCTTTCTCTGCTTCCTCCTTTTCTTTCTGAGCGCGTCTTTCGTCTTCTTTCTTTTTCAACTCGGCTTTCTCTGCCTCCTCTTTTTCTTTCTTGGCACATGCTTCTTCTTCTTTCTTTTTCAACTCGGCTTTCTCTGCTTCCTCTTTTTCTTTCTTGACACGTGCTTCTTCTTCTTTCTTTTTTAACTCGGCTTTCTCTGCTTCCTCCTTTTCTTTCTGAGCACGTCTTTCGTCTTCTTTCTTTTTCAACTCGGCTTTCTCTGCCTCCTCTTTTTCTTTCTTGACACGTGCTTTTTCTTCTTTCTTTTTCAACTCGGCTTTCTCTGCTTCCTCCTTTTCTTTCTGAGCGCGTCTTTCGTCTTCTTTCTTTTTCAACTCGGCTTTCTCTGCCTCCTCTTTTTCTTTCTTGGCACATGCTTCTTCTTCTTTCTTTTTCAACTCGGCTTTCTCTGCTTCCTCTTTTTCTTTTTTGGCACATGCTTTTTCCTCTTTCTTCTTTACCTCGGTCTTTTCTGCGTTCTCCTTTTCTTTCTTGGCACGTGCTTCTTCTTCTTCTTTCTTTTTCAACTCGGCTTTCTCAGCCTCCTCCTTTTCTTTGTTAGCACGTGCTTCGTCATCTTTCTTTTTTAACTCGTCTTTCTCAGCCTCCTCCTTTTCTTTGTTAGCACGTGCTTCGTCATTTTTCTTTTTCAACTCGGCTTTCTCTACCTCTTCCTTTTCTTTGTTAGCACGGGCTTCGTCTTCTTTCTTTTTTAACTCGTCTTTCTCAGCCTCCTCCTTTTCTTTGTTAGCACGTGCTTCGTCATCTTTCTTTTTCAACTCGGCTTTCTCTACCTCCTCCTTTTCTTTGTTAGCACGTGCTTCGTCATCTTTCATTTTTAACTCGGCTTTCTCTTCCTCCTCCTTTTCTTTGTTAGCACGGGCTTCGTCTTCTTTCTTTTTCAACTGGGCTTTCTCTACCTCCTCCTGTTCTTTGTTAGCACGTGCTTCGTCTTCTTTCTTTTTCAACTCGGCTTTCTCAGCCTCCTCATTTTCTTTTTTGGCATGTGCTTCTTCTTCGTTCTTTTTCAACTCGGCTTTCTCAATCTTCTCTTTTTCTTTCGTAACACGTGCTAATTCTTCTTCTTCCTTTTTTAACTCGGCTTTCTCTGCCTCCTCTTTTTCTTTCTTGGCATGTGTTTTTTCTTCTTTCTTTTTCAACTCGGATTTCTCTGCCTCCTCTTTTTCTTTCTTGGCAAATGCTTCTCCCTCTTTCTTCTTCAACTCGACTTTTTCAGCCTCCTCCTTTTCTCTTTGGATAGGTGCTTCTTCTTCTTTTATTTTCACCTCGGTCTTTTCTGCCTCCTCTTTTTCTTTATTAGCACGTGCTTCTTCATTTTTCTTTTTCAACTCGACTTTCTCAGCCTCCTTTTCTTTCGTAGAACGTGCTAATTCTTCTTCTTTCTTTTTTAACTCGGCTTTCTCTGCCTCCTCCTTTTCTTTCTTGGCACATGCTTCTTCCTCTTTCTTCATTACCTCGGTCTTTTCTGCGTTCTCCGTCCGTCCGTCCTCCTTCTTTTCTTTATGGGCACGTGCTTCTTCGTCTTTCTTTTTCAACTCAAGTTTCTCTGCCTCTTCGTTATTTCTTTGGATACGTATTTTTTCTTCTTTCATTTCAATATCGGTCTTTCCTGCCTCTTCCTTATCATATTTGGCACTTGCTTCTTCGTCTTTTTTTTGTACCTCGGTTTTTTCTCCCTTTTCAGTTTTCACTGCCACTTCTTCTTCTTTTCTGGCTTGCTCGTCTTCTTTTTGACAACTTTCATCGCCAAGTCTTCGTTTTTCTTCTTTCATCAGTATCTCAGATGCGTTTGCCTCGTCTTTCAACTTTATGAGACGTGTTTCATCTTCTTTATTTTTCAACTTGGCTATGTCTGACTCTTTTTCAACATGGGCTTCTTGTTTTTGGTTTTCATCTTTCAAGCTTAAATCATCATCTCTTTTTTGAAGTATTAAATTTTCGGCCTCATCCTTAACTTGTTTTAGCTGCATTTCTTCATCCAGTTTTGTTTTATATTCTTCACCTTTTTGTAGGTTTTTACCTTCATCGGAATTTAAATTTTCTTTTTCAGTGCGAGTTTCTTCCTCCAGTTTAGAACTTTCTCCCCATTCATTTTTCTGTTTTGTTTCAGTTTCCTCACTATTTTGTTTATTTTGTTCTAAATGAGCTTGTATTTCTTGTCTATTTTTTTCTGTCTCAATGCGTGTTTGTTCTTCAATATGTTTTTTATCTTGCTGTTTTTGTTTGGCTTCGGTTGCAATTATATTCTCTTCTTGATCGTGAACTTCTTCTTTAAGTTTTAGTTGTTCTTTTTCCTTTTTCTTTTCAGCTTCTTCAGCAGCTTCTTTTTGTTCCATTTTTTTATCGATGGTTTTCTCTTTTTCTATATATTCTTTTCCTTTAGTTTGTTTATGTTCTTTGATACGTGTCTTATTTTCCTCGCCCTCCTCCTTAACAATGACATTCTGTTCTTCAATCCTTTTTTCCTCTGCAATAAGTTCTTCCTCCGCGGTATATTTTTCTTTTTCGCTGTGTTTATGTTTTTCAAGGTGATCTTCTTCAGCAACATTTTTCTCATGTTTGATACGTTTCTCTTCATCTGTCTCGAGAATTTCTCTTTCAATAAGAGTTTCTTGTTGAACTTTCTTTTCCTCGCTAAATTCTTTGTCTGTAGTTTCATTTTTGATATGAGCTGGTTCCTCTTGGTTAGTCGTTACGAAGTCTTGATAATCTTCGTAGCGCTTCTCTTCTTTTTTATGTCTATAGTTATGCTCGTCCTCTTCTTGTGGCTTTGCATCAAGATCAATATTTTCTTCCCTATCTATTTTCTGATTTTGAGCACTTACTTCATCATCTGCTCTTTTATTTATTTTTTCTTCAACAAGATATGTTTTCACATCGGCTTTTTCAGATTTTTCCGAAACCACTCGAATTTCATCTTTTGCTGCATCTTCTATTTGTTTTCCTATAATTTCTCCTTTTGAAACCATATCAAGTTCTTTCATTGGCAGATTTTCGTCGGTACTTTTTTCATCATGTTCTTCTGATTTAATATCGTCAATTTCAGTTGATAACTTTTCTGCTTTATTTAATTCTAATACTTCTGTATCTTTACATTTTTCGTGTTCATTCTGTTTAAGCGATAATTGATTATCTTCTTTTATTTGTGTACTCTCTTTGCTAGATTCTTCTTCCCTTTTTTCTTGTTTCTCAAAGTATTTGTCATTTAACTCTTCTTTAATTACTACTAAATTTTTATCTTCAGTAGTTTTTTGAGATAATACATTTTGTTCTTCTTGTAAAGCGTCTCGTGACGTAGATGGTTTAGGTTCATCTATTTTGTCTACATTTTGTGATGCCATAATCTCTTTCTCTAGCAATGAATTATAGCTTATATCCTCGCCTTTAGGTTTTAATATTTCTGTCTCTTCTTTTGTTTTTCCATTCTTATCTAAGTCAGCTTTTTGATCTTTGGTTTCATAATTAGACTTTATTTCAATGTCATCATTTAAAGTTGTATCAATTTGTTTTCTTGGTTCTATATCCAAATTATCTGATGAAAATTTAGCCTTTAGAGATAATGCAACTTCTAAAATTTGGGAAGATATTTTCTTAAAAATAGGTATTTTATCTTTCACTTCTAATGTGGCATGTAAATCAATGTTGAATATGCTATCTTGAATATTTTTAATAGTCTCTTTTATTTTATTTAAAACGATTCCGTCTGATGTAAGAAATTGAATCGCATCAATGTTTACGTTTAACTCTTCAAGAACTATTTTTGTAAACGTCGCATCACTTGGCAATCTAGCTGTTTTATCAAGATTAATATAAAACTTTATATCACCAAAGTGGTTCAAGGCATTACGTAAAGATTTAGAGAGCTTTTTTAATTTGTGCTTATTATTTTCTTCACAAGAACTTGTCATATTGTTAACGAGTTTTATTGAATGGAGAATATTTTCAGATGGTTTACCATAATTTTCAAACATGAACTGTTTTTGTATACTAGCTATTGTGCCTCTCATATTAGATATACTGCCATAAACTGAATGAACAGCAATTAAAATGCTATCACGAACTGACGATGAAAGAGATTCTTCCGTCTCAACATTCCTTTCAAGAGAAAATACTCTTTCTTCAATTTGGTCCAATACTTGCAAAACCTCTACACCATTCTCTATCAACATTTCAGAGTCACCCATAAAGCTTAACCGTAGTGATTTTATTGTATCTTTGAGATTGTTGAGATTCGAAATTATATTTTCTAAGCTTTTACTGCCCTTAGTGTCAATTTTTGAGGCATCATTTAATAATTTCACAGTCTCATTTGTTTCAGTGGAACACTTTTCAAGAACACTGTGTGCTGTGACATGCTCTGGCAATGTCTCAGATGTTTGTGTTTCCTGTGTCTCATTCATATTATTAAACAATAATTGTAACGTAGCACAGGCTTCCTTCAGTAGTTCTGGAGGACTATCTTCATTAATTTGAAGTTGGACACTTCTCACACTGCACTCTAAATCTTCAAGAGTCTCACTGAGAGCGTCATTTACCGTTCCGTCGAAATCACGTTTCAGCTTTATAATAACCGTTTGCACTTCATCCAATGTATCTTGCAGTTCAGCAGTTTCATCAGTTGATGAATCATTTATTTTACTGCTGATCTCTTGAAGCAAAGTTTCTAGTTGTTTCATAGATCTTTCTTCAGAAATTTCAGCATATTCTGTAAAAAATATATACTTAGTTATTTTATGATAGAAAATATGATAGATTATCGTGGATTTATATTATCTATGAATTTTGATTACTGTAGAAGTTATGTGTAATAGCAAACACAACATCATGTGAAAAGAACATGTCGGATCCAAAAGATACATAGAAAAAAGTCATTGCAATAATATTTCTTTAGTAAAAAATCCCTTCAACCATTTTAAAATCCAAATAAGTAAGAGGTTTTAATTTAAAAAATACAAAGTCGTACTAAATTACAATGACTGAAATATATGCATTTTTTTGGAAATCTTGTCATTTTAGAAAAAAATATAACCTGATAATTATATGTTATGGTTTATTACTTGATACGTTAATGCGTAATCCTTACACATCAATAGTTTGAAGAGGATCTTATAAGGCTCTCGTTTTGCCTTTTGAGGCATGGAACTTGCAATAATATAATAATGCTCTATATAGTTATATACATTTACATGGAATAAATTGCGCGACTTTATATGCCCCTATATTATATTGAGTTGAATGGGTTTTGTAACATAGTATAATATGAAAATAATTATATTTATTCTTTTTTGATAAATATTGAACATTTGTTAAAAAAAAATACCCTATAAAAAGTAAAAAAACAGAGTACTAACTTGTTTGTACAGTTTCAATAGTTGCAACTTTTAGGTCCTCTTCCAATTGAGAAGTTATTTGTTTGACTTTTTCAATATTCTCAGGGCTTATTTTATCTAATTCTTGAGAAGATTCTAGTATCTGTTGCTGCAGATTTGAGAGCGCTTTCTGAAGTTTTAGCTTCGGGTTTACTTCTCCCACAGCTTCTTCGTCTAATGTTTTACAAACATCGTCAGTATCATGTAATGCATTAACAGAAGCAATACTTTCTCGTAACTCTTTTGCAATAACAACTGATTCCTTCAAAGAATCAACATCACAAATTTCTGATATCTCTTTTACCACTTCAGCCACTTCATCGGATATAAAGGCATCAATATGTTGTAGTAATGTCTCAAATCCTGCAAATAAATAATATTTATAAATTAATAAAAAAAACATACTGAATATAAATCGTAGTGAATGTTATTGACCAATCAGCCCTTCGATATGTTTGGAAGCTGTGAATGAATACAACATTTAATATTATATTTTTGTCAGTGATTTTTCAACTGTATTTAATTAGATTATTATTACGATTTACCGTTACTTTTAAAAGTATATTATAAACAGAAAGTTATTTATATGACTATAATATAATAATGCTTAATAGTCTTATATAAAAATATGATTTCATGAACAAGCATTGTGTTAAAGATATGATTGCAGTTTTAACATTTCAAATGTGTAAATAAATTTATCAGTGGATAAAACACTTTTGGATTAAGTATCGAGCAAGTGGCTATATTTTCTAACTGGAAAGGTATCCACTGACGTTTTACCTAATTATCGAAAAATGAAGGGTGGATTAAGGAGAAATTGTTGGAGGGGAGGCAATAGTCAAAGCTGATGCAAACATTTTTCTCGCCAGACAAACGCTTCCTCTATAGCTCACTTGTGCAGGACTGAAATCCATTTGTACAGTTTATTCACAAGAGTATTTTAATTTCACCTTAATGAAGATGCCAATAATTTTAACAGTTTTCCTGCCATTGCTATTTGATTAGTCTTTACATAGCAGTAACAGATTTACATACTTGTTTGTATTTACAATACATAAAATGGTTATAATAAAAAATTGCAGTGCAGGTATGAAAACAGATTAGGTACCCGTAATATATAAAAAAGGTTTTTTTTATGTGTGACCTTAAAACAAATGGCCGATGGTGGTGTGACCAGGTGAACCCCTTGAATCCGCACCCCGAGAGCAGAATACTGATATTATTTCGCAACTCCTTACTCCTCCTACTTTTTGATTATGATTTCCGCAGAGCTAATAATTGTACAGATAACATATCAAATATAAAAGTGATTTTTGGTGACAAATATTAATAATGTTAGATCTGTAACTAATGAAATAAGCAATGATTTGCGATCTTGACATTATATATTTAATTGTACTTTATTTTTATACAATCATGTTATTATTGTTATTTAATTATAAAGCCGATACACCATTTACGTTAAGTAAGGTGAAATCCGTACCAATATTAAGTTCACTTGACGGGACTTCGAGTGTTTCAATTTTTTCACTAATAATTTCCTCTTGTTCTTTGTCAAATGGTATTGGCAAAATTGCTTCATTAACAACATTTACTTGAATTTTATCAAAATTTGATGTGTCTTCAAGTTCGATTGAAACAACATTAGGGACCAAGGCATGTTTATTGTCTACGAAATCAGTAACTGTGCATTTTTCACTTTCTACATCAGATATCTTAGCTTCAGATATGATATAAGATTCTATATTTTCATTTACATCGCGTATCAAAAATCCTTCCTTTTCAAGTACATTTTCAGAAAATTGAGTTATTGCCTCATTTGAGCATTCAATATTAAGATTAACTTGCTCTGTGTTAGGCTCTTGTTCAATAAAAGCTTGTTCTAGAATATCCACTTCTGAATTGTCATCAACAGCTAGTTGTACCATTATGGTTTCACCGATGTCAGAAGCCATTTCTAACTCTTCCGCTGCTACGTACTCGGATTCTTCTATAACACTATCTATGAATTCAGTAGCGGTAGCTACAATCTCCCCTAAAGTAATTTCGCTTGGAAATTGAGCTGAATCTTGTTGCAGAGAGACGGTGTCGGAAAATCTTATAGTAGTTGGAGTCTCTAGCTGACAATTTTCTATAAATTGTTTCGAAATCTGACTAATATCAAGTACAGTTGTCAAATCATTTTGTAAAGCGCTGATTGTTTTACACATTCTTTGAATTGAATCAATATCTGATGACTGTTCAAAGCTTTGTACCCAATCTACACATTGTTTTTGCAATTGAGATAAAGCATGAGATAACTTTTTTACTAGTTCCATACAATGCTCATTATCTTTGTTTAAAATGACCTTTTCTAAGTTTTCCTCTCTATCATCTTTAAGCAGAAACATATTTTCATATAGCTCTTTTGCGATATTCAAAGATTCTGCAACTTCCTCGGTGACCGATGTTGATGATAAATCATTTATAATTTTATTCGTATTTTCTGATAAATATTCTTCAATGTGCATTAAAAGTATGTCTGCAAATACATTTACGTATATTTAAATTCCAAATGCAAGCATAAAAAAATACTTAAAGCACATAAAAAGCAATAAAAATACAAAATATAATATTAACTATGGTTTGTTTGTTGAGACTTTTGTTAACAACATTGAAGTTAAAAAAAAGCTAAATAAAACTCGTATGGCATTAGTTACCCAATGGTGTCTGGACTTTATTAACAAAATCTTGCTTCTTTTCATCACCTGCATTAATTTGAATTTGAGCAGACGTATTCTCTTGACTTTTACCAACATCATCATGATTTTTATCGTCGATTTGTTGCTGGTCTATAGATAAAATATTTACTTTATTAGACCACTCTGTCTTAGTAACAAAATCATCACATACTTTTACATTAACATGTTCTTGAGATAATTTTTGTGTTTAATTGCTAAATAAATTTGTGGTATTATAGCTTTAAGATTCCTGTTTAACCTGTATTGGTACTTATAATATTACAGTATTTATATTAGCTTTAATTAGCAATTTTTTGTTTAATTATCAACAAAGCTCGTCAAGATTATCTTTTGTATATATTTTAACATTATTTTTAGTTGGCTGATTTTCAATTGTTTCTATTTTAGGTCGGTATTACATTATCATATTAAGATCATATAAATATGACTTCTTATCTGTCAAATTCTATGATCATATTTAAATGATGACGTTCTTTGTACATATAAATGATCATATAAACTTCATATATAATGAAGATAGTTAATGATAGAGTGAGACACATAACTATTTGAATAATACCGATATGATGCTCCTTGTAAGCTAGCTGTCAAATAGGATCCCATAACTATGATCATTTACTATATGAACCACATGTAGTTATTATTATTTATTATTTTTTATATAAGTTAGTTTTAATTATTTTTAATAATTTCTTAAGTTAATAAACTACCATAGGTTTTATATTCAAGTTTCAAATTAGCTATTTATGTACTTTGTATATATTAGGTAATATATTTTAAATAAATTATAGTAAATAAAATGCCTGATTTGGAATGCTGACTTGAATGAAAACAATGCTGTTACATATTATTCCGACATATGTTCTTCATATAAAAATGACTCACATATCTATGATCATATTTCTAAAGTAGTTCTAATCGGCGCGCGTGTTCTTAACGATAGTGCGCGTCAAGCGACGGCGACGACGGGTGCGCGGCCATGTTTGAATTGTTCGCCATTAGTGGCATTTCTATCTTGAGCTTCTCCGTGCTTCGGAAGACTCGTTGAGCCGTTGTTCCCGGCTGCTATCGGTAGATGGCAGTCGTTAGGCTATATCAGATGCCTTTAGTCAGCTTGAAAAATCTGACAGTATTGACAACTAACACACCCGGGTCATGTTCTCGTGGGTTTCCTTGAAAAAAGGTTACGGAGGTCAGTGCCCCTAGTATGAGTTTTTCTTAACGTGCGTTAGCGATTTAGTATGGCAAACCTGTACAGCGCCTCTGGCGGATAGTAAAGCAACTAAGAAATTCCATACAAAATCCTAACGCAGTCGCTAACGTCTGCATTAAGAAAAACTCATACTAGGGGCACAGACGGCAGTCGAAAAGTAAGAAGTCCAAAATAGTAGTCTTAGAATATGAACTTAAAACACTACATAAACATTTTGTAACTTCAATAAATTCACAATTATTCTTATTTATGTGTTAGATCAGCAATGATTTTGACAACTTGAGCTGTTCCCCCATTTTATTTATTTTATAAGTTGCAGTTACTGGCAAATAGATTTCAAACAATATGCACAAGCCAATTAATATTAAAACACATAAGATAAAACAAGTAAATCTATTTCGTAGCATAAACAGTTGGTTATTAAAAAGTTATAAGTAAGTAATTTTATCTATACTTGTTTGGTTATTTGCATCGAATAGGCTTCGAAACTACCGGACCGATTTAAAAAAATCTTACACAGTTGGGAAGCCACACTATCCCCGAGTGACATAAGCTTCTGACTGGACTGCTAGTCCCAACTACACTACATAGTATAAAACAAGGTCGCTTTCTCTGTTCCTATGTCCCTTTGTATGCTTAAATCTTTAAAACTACGCAACGGATTTTGATGCGGTTATTTTTAATAGATAGATTGATTCAAGAAGGAGGTTTTTTTGCCCATGCGAAGCCGGGGTGGGTCGCTAGTATATTATAAACGCGAAAGTGAGTTTGTGTATTTGTTTGTTTATTTGTTACCACTTTACGCCTGAACCAATCTTCTTGAAATTTCGCATACACATATTTCGGAGTACCTATTGGATATAGGGTACCTTTCATCCCGGGAGAAAGCAATGTTCCCGAGAGTTATTCATGCGGGCGAAGCCGCGGGCGAAAACTACTTACCTTATATAACTAAAGATTTGTGAAGTAATTACACATAAGGACAAGGACCCCATTCATAAGATATTCTATATAAACATAACTTTATTTTAGATTCGTTCAAACAAGAAATAGACAAACAAGTCAACTCTTCGGCATTATTATATTAGTATTGATCAAAGAATTTGGAATCGCGTGCAGTCTCTCTTCCGAGGATTTTTTTTTTAAATCTATGGTTATAGTTTCATTGGCCCGCCCTGCACTAGTTTTATGGCTAAAACTATAAATCAGTGCCGCTTTACAGGCTTCCCACGCTGAGTTTTTGCCTTTTTGCACTACTGCAGCTATGCCATATATATGCCAAACTCTTATCTTGTTATGGTAACTTTTATCTTTATACACAGGTATAATATTAGTGTAAGATATTAGTGTTTTTGTGTATGTGATGCAGTATTTGTAAATCTATCTACTATCTAACTAAGATAGATGAAGGAAAAGAATTGATTTGAAGTGCTAAAAGACTATTTCAATTAAATAAATCATTCGACGGCTAGTTGAGAAAATTAACTTAAAGGCTCTATCGGTTGAAAGCAAAACATTTATAATCACATTTATATTAATGTATTATTCATATAGCGTGGCAACTGTTAAGGCAAAACATAAAAAACAGATTACCATAAATTTCTATTGTTTTGAAAGTAGATTGCTGTGTTGTAACGTTGTTCATTTCTGAAGATTCTTTTATAAGAACCATTTCCTCATGTCCGTCATTATTATCAATCGTTGTTTTTATATTATTTTGAAGTGGCTCATTTGTCTCCTTTTTATCTTCTACGAAATTATCTTGGTTTTCAGTATTTGTCATTAAATCACCCTGTGATATTGTGACTTCTTTCTCGCATTGCTTTAAATCATCTACAGAAACACCTACGACTGTTGATTGTACAAATATATCTTCAGTTGCAATTGTCTTATTATCAACTGATTCATATTCAGACTGTATGCTATCTGTGACTTGTGAAACGGAAAGTAATGGTTTATTGACTTCTTTGAAACTATCTTCAATTTCTTGACATTTTGAGACCATCGGTTTTTCCAGTTCCATAATATCTCCTTGCAAAAGTGTTTTGTCGTGAAATATTTCTAGGACTGACTCACTTTCTTTACTTTGTATTGCTGATTTCACTTCTTCATTGTTAACTTGTACTACTGTGTCAATTACTTCCTTATTAGCAGATGTTAATTTCTCATCTTGTTTCGTTTGATAAGCATCTTCATTTTTCACATCTTTACTTTCAACAGAGTTATCCATTACTTCTAGAATATCAATAATGCCTTCATTTAATTTCTTGTCTTCTTCGTGCAATGTAGCACTAAAACCTGTAGCTGGTTTAGTAACAACTATGTTGTTTTCAAGAAAATCTTGCTGTACTATTTCACTTAAAGGAATTGTAATGGAAACATTTTCTGGTGAAATTCGTTTCGTCTCTTCTTTGGCGAAAATTTCTTCAACTTCTATATGACTATTATGGGTCAATAAATTTGAAGTTAAAGTCTTATTTTCGCTAGAGTTTGTATATTCTGCCACTAATATTTCTACAGGGAAAACATCCATGCATTCTACTGCTTCATTTTCTTTGAGAACTGGTATTATTTTTATTTCAGTTAATTCTGTATCACACATTTTATTCTGTAGAAGCGGAATTATATTTTCATGATTTATAGGTTCTACGAAATTTTCTATGATTTGTAGAGCTGGCGAATCATTTATTGCACTGATTTCAGTTATACTTATTGTCGTCTGTTCTTTACTTGTAACAGAGTTGTCCTTGACTTGCATAATTTCGGTTAAAGTTTCGGTTTCATTTGAAGAAACTTTTTCTTCAAATATTTTATTTATGTCATCTTTATTTATAATTAAATCATCTTGGTCTTTTGGAATTAGAAAATCGTGATCATCAATATTTATACATTTTGCCATATCTTCTTGATTTAACAATGATAAATCAAAGCTTATATCACAATTAACTCCTTCATTTACTTTGACAGTAGTCGCTTCTATAGCTAATTGATATGTTTCGGAATCCGATTGTAATTTTGTTTCAGGCATTCCAATTTTATTTTCAAAAGAATTTTCTTCGGTGACAATATTTGTTATATTATTAAGGTGTTCCAAATTATCTTCATTACATGATATCGCTGTGACCACTTCTATCGGATATATGCCTTCGATTTCGTTTGCCTTATTTTCTCTTTGCACTGTCACTGCATTAACTTTAGATTCTGATAAACAAAATTCTTTTTGTGATTTCAACATATCTTTTGAATCAACGTCTTTGTTTTCTAAAGTAACTATTTTGAATTCATCTATAACGTTTTCATTAACAGCAACCATCGTATCCACTTCAAGTATAGGTGTAAATGTATTTGTTTTGGTAGAAACTACTTGTTTACTATTTAATTCTTCTTCCACTGACTTTGCTATAACTGGCTTGTATGTAATATCAACGGCATCTTGCGATATTTGTTTTATTTGTTCTTCTGTAACAATTTCTGTTTTCACTGCAACTGGCAATTCATGATAAGTATCAGTTAGTGATTTCGCTATTTGTTCTTCTTTTGATAGATTTATGTTAGAGGTCACATCTTGTTCGTTTTTCTCGTCCATGTTTTGTACTAAACTTAACATCTCTTGTTGAATGGTATTTTCATTAACTTGAAGAATTTCTTTAGACATAGTTTCGTTAGTGATATTATCAGTTTTTGATAATAACTTATCCGCGTTATTGGTTTCAAAATCATTACCATCATGTATATTAGCTTCAACTACATCTTTAGTCAGTAATAATTGGTCCCCGGTTGTCTTAGTATCTTCCTTCACCTGATTTGAATTATCTTTTATGCTTATATCAGTGGTTTCACTTGGGGCCATTATTTTAACACTTTCATCTGGTAGTATCAGTTCTTTGTATACATCATTTGCATTTGTTTGTATTTCAGTATTTTCTAATCGATTTGGTTCATCTAATCTTTGATCTGCAGTAACGTTATCCTTCATTGATAAATTAACATCTTGATTTATTATTACTTCATGTCCTACTTCGTTTTCTGAAAATTGTATCATAGAAAAAGGTAAATGTTCGTTTTTGTATATAAGTGTATCTGAAAATAGCAATTCCATTTAACTCATTAGATTTGATCAATAAATAAACAAAAAGTACTATAATAAAATATATGTATGTGTATGTAATGTACCACACTAGTGCTGTAGATGTATGTATGTTTTTAATTTTTCTTTAACAAACAATATTTTTTTATGAATGTAATAAAGTAGAAACCGAAAAGTATTAAGTATAATTAAAAATAAATGCGTGAATGTATTTACCAGCCGATAGCTCCAGAGTACTTAGCGTATCAAGTACATGATCTGATAGAGTTTCGTTGACTGATGTTGTTGGAATTACTACGCTACTGAGGATTGAAGTATTTTTTGGCGCTTGGTCTTCTTCCTTATTCAACTGTTGATTAATACTGTCAGTAACAGAAACTTCTTTTTCACACAAGTCACTTTTCTTGAGTTGTTCGTTAACATCTTGACAATTTTGATAATTTGTCTCATCTTTTTGTTTTGGTGGTTGCAAAGCTACCAAGAATGAACTAATAACAATGTTTAGATCGCAGATAATTTTTTCTATGACAGAATTAACCTTTTCAATTTTGTTTCCACTAATTGTAGATAGCTCTTCTACGTGTTCCGATGTAAAATTATGTATAGATGAAAGACAATTATTTAGATTTTGGGCCAAGTTTGCTTGATGTTCTTGAAGATTTACAAAATTTTCTTGTTTATCATCCATATGAAAATATGTTGTTAACATACTAACGTGCAATTCTTTAGCTAAATTCAATGATTTCTTTATTTGTGGTGCATTAATTTCATTTAATATTTGACCTACATCTTCAGATATATATTCGTGAATATTGTGTACTAGTGTTTCTGAAAAATCAATATTGTGTAAAATTAAATTTTAAATTAGTAATTGTTGCTAGTGAAACTGACTCCAATGCTATTATGGAAAACAAGCCCCCGGGCCGGGCATCCCGCTACGGCCAAATTTTTTGGGAATAGATGAGTAGTTGGCAAATAGAGCTCACTTGACGATAGGCTAATTTTACTTTATGTCTATCAGTGATATCAAATATTAATAAAAATAACTTACCAACTACAGACTTAAGTGGCTCCTCTTGCATTTGCTGGGTAGCGATGCCACACTGTGACATTTCTGTATTTTCACTTGCGTTTAATTCATCTAGTTTCACTGCAGTTGCATCTTGAATTGGTTCATCCGTCTTGGTGACTTCAATGCTCTGGAAAATTTAATTTCATCCAATATAGATAACTTTGTTAATCATTTACTTCTAGACAGAAGTTTCAGAAGAAAGTTGTTCAAAAATACTTACAATAGCCTGTTCATATGCGATTTCTGTTTTATTGATATCTTGTGATATAAACTCTTGATCTAATGCAACGTCACCAATATTTTGTAATTTTTCTTCCTCTCGGCTTAATGAAGATATATGGCAGGCGCTATCAAGTTCATCATCTTTTAATACACCTACCTCTTCTAATTGTTCTGCTGTAGATTCTTGTTCCTGCTCTACAACCATTTTAGTCTCAGAATGTGTACTGTCGGTTTTCTGAATTTGTGATTCAGAAAATACTGCAACCAATTTATCATCTAACTTAGTTATGGTTTCAGTGACACGTTGCAACAAGTTTTCTTTTATGATCGTAGGCGTATTCACTATATTTTCTTCAACTTGCTCCTGGATTGTAGTTAGAGCATTGTGCAATTGTTGAGTTAATGTAGCTTGTTGATTTGTCATTTCTTCAATAATAGATTGACTTGTGTTTTCTATATCATAAGTTTCTATAACCATTATGCACTTTTGCAACTCTCTAGCTATAATGAATGATTTCTCCAATTCCACCGTATTGGTAACAACGGACAATTCATTTATTGCTTCTGATATATCATCACACAAGAATTCTTCTATATATTGTTTCAAATCTGTAATAAATTAATTTAAATGGTTAAACTAATATACACCAGATCGGGTCAGCCTTCCAAAAAAACCTATTCTA
This sequence comes from Apomyelois bistriatella, assembly GCA_947044815.1. Taxonomy (NCBI): domain Eukaryota; kingdom Metazoa; phylum Arthropoda; class Insecta; order Lepidoptera; family Pyralidae; genus Apomyelois; species Apomyelois bistriatella. Next base: position 15,858,372 of record OX345687.1, on the reverse strand, counting down.
ATGGTCGGTAATGGAAATTGTTAGATACTTTTAGTAAAGTGGCTTACAGTGAAAATTATACCACTTTACCCTAACACATCTAAGGTAGAATCTATTTAATGTGGTCCACTGTTCATATTTTCTTCTTTTATTGTTAAAAATAAGGAAACACATAAAAAACAATTAAATGTTTTTATTTAGTTTTGCCTTGTTATGTGGATATTTAAAACGGCGTCGGCTTTAACTCCTCCCTTTAAAAGCAATTGAAAAGGCTTCAGTTGCGTTTCGGCCTTCCAATATTACTCATAAATTGCTTGCTTTATTTCAGATCTCGACAGTAATGTATATTGTATATTACTTCTGTACACTAATTTAAAACTAATCAAATTAGAAAATTATACACAATTACCTTTTTTTATTTCCTGAGTCTCTTTATTGATAATTTTCGGCATTTCTTCTAAATTACTTGAAGATACTTTTGGATTGATAACTTCGACTGCAATATCAGGTAGGTCCTTATTTTCTACACATGTGACGTTACTGATTTCAGCAACAGCGAGATTATTATTTTCTTGTTTTTCCAGAACGTCAACTTGTTCTAATACTATATTATCTTTATTTTCTTTACATTCTAATTCTGTACGCTCTCTAAAAGCTGTTAAATCACCATCAGTTTTTTGATCAGGTTCATGTGCCTCCTCTGTTAATAGTTCTTTTCTATCCACAGAAAATTCAGTGTGTGTAATTGATTCGTCAGTAATGTCTTGCATACATTCTGTTTCTTGTAGCACGGAGGATCTATCATTTATATGAGTCAGTGATTCTACTACAGTCTCTACTTCTGATTGAGTTTTTTGTAATGTGCTCAATTCTTTGAATATATCTGAAATATTTTCAGGTGCAGGTAATGATAATTTCTGCCCAGTGACTGTTTCTAAATCAGCTTCTAATTGAGTAGTAACTTTAAGTATATTTTGTAGTATATCAGTGCTTAAAGATAAACTTAATTCTTGAGAGTTTTCAAGCACATAAGCATTGACATTTGATAAAGCTCTTTGTAATTCTAAAGCATTCTGTGCTTGTTTGAGGGAAATATTTTCTGGTATTACTTCCGGTACTTCCGATGAAGCAGTAATTTCACAAACCTCACGAGCTAATTCAACCGATTGTTTCAAATCATTTATTTGAATAACAAGACAGATTTCTTCCACAGTTTCTATCATTTCAAGGTACTGTTCAATGTGTTGCAGTAATTCCGGGGACTTTACTGAAATTCAAAAGTTCAAACTTTAATATGTAACGTTGTGTTTTATGCCGAATACTATGATTTTAATAAAATGATTCCATTATAAAAGTCATAATAGTCTAAGGGCATTAGTTACAAAAACAATATTTCTACATATCACAAATGTTTTTGAACAGAAAAAATACGTTAAAGTAATATTATAAAAAAGAAATATGCAGGAATAGGTATAAAAAATTTATCAATAGTATAAAATTTTAAAAGGTTTGATTTTATTTTTAGACGTACAGAAAATTCATACATTTATTTTTGTTTACCTTTATTGTACAAATGCAAAAGTAATGCACAAGCACAGGGCACAACTGGCACAGGGCCAATAAGCGAATTTACTACTAAAAATATTATCTAACTGTCAACCTTTGAGTAAAGCAGAGAGCTTGGATGGGGGTGTAAAATAAAAAGTTATTTTTATTACTTACCAGTTAGAAGTTTTTTCTTGTATTCAATGACTTTTTCTGATGTCAAAACGTCATGTAAAGATTTTTCTATATCCTCAATTGGTTTCGAAATTTCTTTAACAACTTGAGCAATGTGCACATCTTCCATAGATTTAAGGTTTTCTTGAACTGTATGGATAGCTTTGTCCATTTCTATAATTAATGATAAATCTTGTTCATCAACTGTAAACAATTCAGAATCAATCTGTTTGACGATTTCTTTGTGAATTTCTGTAATTGTCTGCATAACAGATTCTGTTGATGTAATATCAACTGAAATAGAATCTTCCTCTATGCCAGCCAGAATTTGTTCTTGGACGTTTGATAACTGACTGTTAAGAGTTTGTAGAGGTTCTAACATTTCTGTTAAAGCTGCTTTTAATGAATTATCTTCCAACTTATGTGGAACTATCGTAAACTTTTGTATTTTCATTTGTGAGATATTAGCTTGCAGGATATCTGCGCATTCAGATAAACATTTAAGAAGTATGAGCACTTTTCCTGTTCCAATAGCATCTTTATAATCTTGGTGTTTTTCCAAACAAGTTAATAAGGCTGACAACACTTCTCTATTTTCTTTTTGATCAGCACGTGATACCTCTATTTCAATGAATCCCAGTAACTCTTCCATTCTCTCTACAATAATATGTTCATCCACCATCGTGTGCACTGTTTCTGGTGTTAATAATTCAGTTATAGTATCTGCTTCAGCCGTTTTTAATGAAGGTTGAATATACTCAATGACATTAACAATTTTGTTTATAACTTCTTCAAGCTTCCCTGTTTTCTTATTTCTTAATGACTCTTTCAAAACTTCATTAGATGAATTTAATTTATTTAAAGGATTTTTAAATAAAACTTCCGACTGCGAATCGAGTACTTTAGCTATTGACATTTGAATACCATTTAAGCTTTCCTCCGCATGGTCAAAGAATTGTAAAATTTGAATTTTCATTTCTTCCGTTAAATTAAGATCTGTGTGTTTTGCTTTAAAAGTGTTGATAGTATTTTGAAGATTATTGAATTCTTGCACCAACCTTATAATTTTTTTGTGAGTTAATTGTTTTGTAATGAGACACTTTATCAAAGTGAACTCATTCTTGCAAGTTTTGAAAAAGTCTTCTAAAATCATTAAATCTGCTATTGGTGTATCTTGAATCTGTGAATCTTGAACAATATTTACAGCACATTCTACAATATCATCTATTTGTGCCAATGAATCAGATTCAATTTCCAGTGCCAATTGTGGAGAGAGACATGATTTGATGTCCGAAGTTTTTGATAGATCTACAAAGTCATACTGCTCTAGCACAATTATATTATTTTCTATTTCATTTATAGTTTGTATAATTCTGGCCTCCTGGGCCAATGATTCATTCGTCTGTGGAGTGAATCTAATCAATTCTTCTTGTGCTGCAGTTATATTTTCATATAATTGTTCAGTAATACATTTTACTTGGTCAATTTTGATACCTTTAGTTACATCTGTAGCTGTGAGAAGATCATTAATAGTCTTTTCAAGATTGAGAACTTCTTGGTTTATAGGAACAGCACTAGAAAGATGCTTATAACTTTGTAATATCTCTTTTACGTTTTCACATACATCTCTTAATGATTCTACTTTGTTTGATATTTCTATAGTTTTATCAGCTGTTTCCATAGCTGGGAATATAGCATGCATGCATTTTGCTAAATATTCCTTAAATTCAGATATGTTCTGAAAAACGGAATGTATTTTTTCTGAGGGTAATTCTAAAATTTGTTCATATATTGGAATGTTACTCGTATCTAAAATTGATAAGCTTTGTTGAAGTTCTTGCATTGGTTCCGCAATCGCTGCTAGTTTAGATATGTTAGTAAGGCCGATAATTTCATTTGAGTTTTCTAAGACAACAGGATGCAAAATTTCTTCAATACCAGAATGTAATTCTCTCAAACCCAGAGCAATAGTTTTAAGTCTCGAATAGTCACTTATTTCGGACAGTGTATCAAGCGTATCTATAATTTCTGGGTTTTGTAGCACTATCAAGTGTTCGTTTAATGTCTGTAATGATTGAGCAGTAGCTGTGATACCTAATTCCTGATTAATCGGCTCCAGTGATTGTTCAAGTGTTGTTTCTTCTGCAGTTGGAAGTACCAAACGGTCAGAGGGCAAATTCTCAGCAGTGGTTTTAATGCCAGATATGTCCTCTAAAGTAGACATGTCTTCAATCCCTTCTACCCCAGCTTGCTCTTGAATTATAAGCATACAGCTCTGTAGATTTTGAACAGCACTTGCCATGTTCACACTTATTTCGTATGGCATTATTTCTTCTCCATACTGTGAAATCACGTCTTGCTGCAAGATTTGTAATGTGGTATGTAGCTCATGAAGTGGAATTGCAACAGTGGATGTTACCTCACTTACGTCTTTCAAGTTTTCAATATTTTCAACAATAGTTTGATTTAGAACCATCAAATTTTGATTTAATTCACAAAGTGGTGTGGCAAGTGTTTGAGCAAAAGATTCAACGGAAATTTCTGAAATATGTTCTTCGTTATGATCTCCAGTTGATTGTATAGAAGCTATGGATCGTTTTAAATCTTCCAAAACAGGGCAGATATTTTCAAGAACAGGATTTAAAGACACTGATAATATTTTAGTTGATTCTATTGTTTTCATAATATTTATAGAAGCAATCACATGATCGATTTGCTCTGCAACTATATTAGCTTTGCGTTTGCTATAAACAGGTACAGAAAGATCTTGTACGTGTTCAGAGTCTATTAGTAAACTCAGCTCTTCAGCATGATTTATAGCTTCCTGAATGCCAATAAGTGTTTCACTTATATTACTAAGAATTGAACAATTGAGTTCAGATTCGAAAACGTTATTTATAAAGTGTTGTTGAATTATTTTCAATGTATTATTGAGACAAGCTAAAGATAAAATATTATCCGATTCTAAAGAACTTATTGATCTGTTCACTCTATTGACAGAATCACAAATTTCTATCAAGGAGAAATATTTTTTTGCTTCGTTACTTTCAATAACTTTTTCTAGAACTTTAGTAAGATTTTTGTGAAATATTTCCATATGTGACCTAATTTCCGGCAGTGCTTCTAGTCTTGGTAAATTATTCTCTAGTGCAATCAAAATTTGTGCCATTTTTTGAAGAATTTCCAATTTATTTTCACTCTGAAGGACGTCATAAGAGCCCACATTATTTTCTATTGAGCTAATATGTGATGAAATATCCCGTAAATTATGTTTAATCGATTTAAGCACTTCATTTACTACTAGTTTTTCGTCGTCATTTTTGGTTTCCATAGACAGTTGTTCAAAAGAGGTCCTCAGCTGAACAACAGACTCCATAACTGTTTCTATTATACCTGTATTATATTTATGTAAAGATGATGAAGACTCCTTTACAGAAAGGGTTTCTATTTGTTCCAAAGCAGTTTGAAGATCTTGAATAGAAGCTGACATATCGGCAAGAATCACCTCACTTATTCTCTCTTTAGCAATATCAGAAAGTTTATCACTATCCGCAGTTTCAGCTATGCATAATAAAGAATTAAGAGGAGTTTTCAATTCAAACAAAGCTTTTTGAGTATCTTTCAAATGTTTAACATCCACCGACACCTCTTCCACCTTAATTTCACTTGCGTCGCACAACAATTTTTTTGTTTTTACTGTATCTGCGGAAAATTTCATTATACCCATTATCTCATTTGTCAATGATGCGATATCAGTCAAAACTTTTTCCTCGTTTACTAAATAGTCCTTGTTTGTAACATAATTTATTTCCGACATTATTTGTCTTATATCTTCACCGCACTTTTCTATAAATGCCACGCACGTTCTTTTTACCAACGTTTTACTGTCACTTTCTACATCTAAACACTTTTCTATTATAGTTAGAGGTTGTTGAAGTAATTTCAAAGACTGAGGTAAACTTTTGAATAAAGAACTGCTTACTTCTATTGATTCTGTTACAGATTCTGAAGCAGCGTCAGCTATGCTATGTATTTCGGACAAAGGTGTTATTAAACTATTGATTATTTCTAAACTTCTTGAAGCTGTTGCGGCTGATGACATCAGTTCTGATTTTAAAATTATGTCTCTTTCAATTGTTTGAAGGTCATTTTCCACCTTACAAAGAATTGCGCTGACCGTACTCATTTTTGTTTTAAATTCTTGGTTCTTTAATTCTGCCTTTTGAAGTGATTCAAGTTCAGCCTCAACCCTTTTTGGTTCCTCTTTGTTTTTATAGAGAGATTTTTCACTACCTGAACTGGAACGCCGAGAACTACGACTGCTGCGTCGTTCTCTTTTAGGTTTTACTACTGGCGATTCAACTTCGACTGAATATTGCTTAACTGTTTCTTTATCTAATACTGTCTTCGATATATCCATCGATTCTTTAATTTCTTCTTCAGATACTTGCCTTTTTGATGACTTTGATTTAATCTTTCCTGAACTTCTTGCACTAGCAAAACTCTGCATATCACTCTCTGACATTAATTGTGTATCGTCATCTTTTTTCTCTTCTGATAGCGACTGGTCACGAGATAGGCTAAAATAGTCATCTGCACTTCTTTGTGAATCGGACTTCTTTCTTAGCTTTTTTTTAGGTATGTCAGATTTTTCTTCTGACAATAAGGCCATTGTTTTTTCCAAATAATCTTCTCCACCAACATCATGATCAAGAGATAACAATGGTGGTCCATTTTCATCTGCAATAGAAATGTCTTCAATATCTGCTTCGGTTCGCAAGTCTTCTTCTGGTGCTGCGAAGTACTCTGGTGAAACATCGATTATGATAGCTTCCATTAGCAAATTACCTGATGTAGATGTTTCTTTCACAAACCTCAAAGGTGGAAGCTCAACGACATTATGTTCTGTGACATTTTCGGAAAGTTGGTCGGCATACATCTCCACTATCTGTAAAGCTTCTTCTTCTGTCAAGTCTGGAGTCTCATAGAGTGATACAGACACTTCTTTTCCATCAAATGAGAAAGATATTTCACCTTTGTCGTCCAAAGTTATATCGCCCACCGGTGTGTCGTACATTTGTGATGTTCTCTCTTCATGTATCGTACTGAGAGATAAATTCCTTTGGAGAACTTGTTCCTCAGCCTTTTTCTTACTTTTGGATTTCATGGAATCATCAAAACCAAGGAGAGATGCAGAGCTGGCAGCAATGCCCATACAATTTTGAGCTTCACAAGTATACGTGCCCAGACAACACGTACCATCTTGACCTGAAATTATTCTATGAATATCTCCTGGTTTAAGTTCTTCTCCGTCTTTGTACCATTTAAGGGTTGGTTGGGGTACACCAATTACTTTACATTCTAGATTGACAGCTCCTTCGTCAGATAATATAGCTTGTAGATTTTCAAGGAACCTCGGCTTTTTGTAATGTCGAGGTATGATTAATTTAAGGAAACAGGATGTGACGCTGTGACCGAAATCGTTTCTAGCTACACACTTCCACTCGGCCTGGTCCACGAATTCTAGGTTTTGGATGTCGAGGAAGAACACGCCCTTGTCTTCCTTCCCAGCGTGACAGCGGTTTGTTTCTTCTATCGCCTGGTCATCTCTGTACCACAACAATGACGGTTCAGGCGGAATGGCAACTGAAAATCGCAAAACTTTATTAGTATATACAAGAAAAATATTAACAAAAATTATTGTTTTAGAAGTTAATTTATAGTTTACACTGAAATATTAACTTTATGAACATGAGCCTACAATACAAAATTAAACACGCTATCCTCGTGAGCATTACGGTTAGATGTTTATTTGATTTTGCACTATGTGACAATAGTTCTAAAGTTAATATTTCGTTTTCTTAGAAAATGCTGACGAAATTCAATATGGTTATTAGGCTAATGCCCGAACACTCAAACGCTACTCATTTTTAAGAGCTGTTAAGTATCATGCTATCACTGTCATATCGCTAAAGTTCAGCGCGACAGCATGATACTTGAGCAGCTCTCAAAATTGAGTAGCGTTTGAGTTTACGGCATAAGCCTTCAGAATACAAACCCTACCTTTAATTGTAAAACGGAATGGCTCATCGATCTTCGCTTCGACGCTCTTCAGCCCTTGCACAAACTTAGGTGCCTGGTTCTTGGTGAACAGCTGCAGCTTCTCTTCCTCATTAAGCTGGTTCTGGATGTCCTCAACTGTCAGCTCAGCAGAACTGCTCGCCTGGCCCATGCAGTTTTTAGCAATACAGCAGTAGGATCCCAAGGAATTCGTGCCGGTTAGTTGGTATACGTCCCCCGGTTTCAACTCTTGGCCGTCTTTGAACCAGCTCAGGACAGGGGTTGGGAATCCCACCACTTTGCACTCGAAAGAGACGAGACCTTCCTCTGTTAGTACTGCTTGAAGGTTCTCCATGAATCTTGGTTTTCGGTAGTTTTTAGGAACTGAAAATAATATGAGGTCACTATTGATAAAAACAAAGATACTTCCCTACTTTTATTCAGCTTCAAGAAAATGGATTAACAAGACACCTAATTTCTTAATTTCAATTGATTTGTCAAAAAAAAAATCTTAAAGTTGTAAAGATGAATATTTTAGTCTTTGACTTGCTATTCCAAAGGAAATAAAATCAAAATATATAGAAAAAGATATGCGGATTAAGCTAGTCATGCCTACCATCCATAGTGACGTAACAGGTGGATATGCCGACGCGGCCTCCCGCGCTGGTCGCCACACACTTCCACTCCCCCTCGTCACACCACTCCGCAGACTGAACCTCCATCAGGTAGCCTCCTACTCCATCCTCTAGAACGTGGTACCTGAAAGGCACGAGTTTGTATGAGAGAAGGATATTCTTTTTTATACTACTAGCTGTTGCCCGCGGCTCCGCTCGCGTGGGAGTCGGTTATATGGCGTCCAAAAGTAGCTTATTTTTACTCCTGGTCCTTAACTACATCCATACCAAATTTCATTCAAATCGGTTCAGCGTTTTAGCCGTGAAAGCGTAACGAATAGAGATAGACTTTTGCATTTATAATATTAGTATTAGGAAATGGCAAAAAGGGCATACGGCCTAACTGATGATGGGTAGCGATAACCATATTTCCGAAAGACACGTTTAAAATAAAGAACATTCATCTGAATTGAGAACCTCCTCCTTTTTTATGAAGACGGTTGATAAAAGGTCGTTATAGGCTTGCTTAGAATAATAAGTAGTGTGTAAAAATTGATTAAAAATAAATAATAAAAATACTAAACTAATTTAAATAAAATATAGAACCCAAATCGCTGCCATCACCGGGTAAGGTACCCAAGAGGCTGGCGGCATTACCACGCTGTATGGCTAAACTTAGGCTATTATTTTATTCTATTTGTTTTAATATTAGAATATTTGTTAAATAAGTCAGTATTATTATTTTTTTTAGTTGGTAGCTAGTTTTGTTCATTGTCATTGTAAGTATTTGCCTAGAAACTTCTAATAGTAGTGTACTTACTTACTTTTTTTCAGAAAAGTAGTAATATTTTACTTTAAAATTAAAAAATCTCTTATTTTGTTGTTGGAAATATTTACCTCTCGCTCGGTTCGATTTTTCCTTCCTTATTGTACCAAAGAACTGCGCGCGGCCATGGAGGCACCACGATGTGGCAGCTCAGGCTGAGCCGCTCGCTGATCCTCACGACCTGGTCTTCCAGCTCCTTGGTGAAGATTGGCGGGGGCTCGGGAGCAACGCCACTACAAAATCATAGACATAATTAAACTAGTGGTTCTGGGAACAGTAGACCTCGCGACCCTCCTCCGTTAACCCCCTTACCCTAACTATAGGTATTTCCCATTCTGTTAATACCCCATTCTTTTTTTCTCGTCTATTCTCAAAAGGATTTTTCCATTTATCAAAATTTAAATTTATATATAAATAAAAATAAATTTTTTTAACTGAAAACTAAACCATAGCGCATATTAATTTTTAAAAAAGCCATTTCCCGGCCATTTACATAAGCAATATAGCAAACTTCATTTTATCTCTAATCAAATAAAGCTCAAGATAAAAAGAAATCAAAAAAGTCAAGGTACACGTGTGCCAAATTTCAGTAGAATCCGTAAACAACGTCACAGAAAACTTTCCCCCTTTTTTCCCCCATTTTCCCTCTATTAAAAAAAAGCTCTTGACAAAAAAATTAAAAAAAAATCAAGGAACACGTGTGCCAAGTTTCATTAGAATCCATTCAGAAATGCGACCTCCAGCCCGGAACAAACAGACAGACAGACATCCGGACAAAAGCAAAATTTGCGAATCTCGAAATGGACTCTCGCTCGCTTCGCTCGCTCGGTCAATCAATCTCTTTGCATCGCTTTGATTACTATAATGTGAATTAAGAGTTTTGGCGGGAAGATAGAAGTTACAACATTGCGCTGTTTATTTTAAAAAAAATATGTTTTTACGTGTATTTGTGCTATAATGGTAGATTATTATTCGTTAAGTGTTTGTGAATAAGCGTGCGTGAGTGTTGGAATGTTGTACATTTTCGTAAAAAACAAGATAATGCTAAGTGAAATTCTTCAACCGCTGACCTCTGACTAACTTGACTAGACAAGACTACTGGCTGTGACTTGACTAAATGAAGAACATATACTGGCAAAAATCCATACTAATATTATAAATGCGAAAGTCTGTCTGTCTGTCTGTCTGTCTGTCTGTCTGTCACCTCTTCACGGCTAAACTTCTGGACCGATTGTGATGAAATTTGGTAGGGATGTATTTAACGACCTGAGGTCAAACATAGGCTACTTTTGGGCGCGATATAACCGAGTCCCACGCGGGGCGAAGCCGCGGGGAACAGCTAGTCCATACTAATATTATAAATGCGAAAGTCTGTCTGTCTGTCTTTCTGTCTGTCTGTCTGTCTGTCTGTCTGTCACCTCTTCATGGCTAAACGGATGGACCGATTGTGATGAAATTTGGTAGGGATGTAGTTAACGACCTGAGGTCAAACATAGGCTACTTTTGGGCGCGATATAACCGAGTCCCACGCGGGCGGAGCCGCGGGGAACAGCTAGTATACTATAAGTTTAATTGCCATATTGTAGACATTATGCCCATAGAATTAGGAATTGAGCGCGGCTCTAAAGGCAAATTCTTTAATCTATATGCTAATGCCACAAAAAAAAACGCACCTTGAACTAGGTCTCGCCGACCCTTCCCTGCTGCCGCGGCCGACAACATGGACCTTCGATGAGGAGTACGCCCGGCCCATGCAGTTGACTGCCTCGCAGGTGTACGTGCCAAGGGACGTGGGGTCTTCAGCGTTGGCTGTCAGGGCAAACACGTCGCCGGCCTTGATTTCTCGACTGTCCTGGAATTTTTGAGACAATAATTAACATTATATTAATATGATGAATGATGGTGATGATTATTCTGCCGCCAGATCAACCTTTATTTAACTAAATGGCGGACTTAAAGCCAAAGGCTTTTTCTATCAATCAACCAATCAGCGATGCAGAGAAGAACATCTTAATAATGATGATTCAACGGTACTTGTTTTTAATCAGCCCAGGGGCCCAATTCTCACGCAATCGAAGTTCACTCCACCGATTTTCTCCAATTTTTTTCGATGAGTTCAAGCCAATTCACAATCGAATAATTTCGATCGATCGATGCGTTCGATTGAACTTTTTCAATTGTAATTTTTTGAAAAAGCAGAAACCATGAAAAACCTTTGAAAAAAAAATGGAGAAAATTGGTTAAGTGAACTTCGATTGCGCGAGAATCGGGCCCCAGACCCTAACCTAACCTCAACCGCTTTGCTTTACTCAACATACATGTCATTCAGGCTGCAGGCTTTCAGGTACCCAGTGCTACGAGGCTGATCCACTACTGATCCGTGATCCAAATACAATTTTTTAACTGGTTGTACACTAGAGAAGTAACTCTACCCATAGCCCATAGACAGACTTTCATATCACCATTTGTTTTTACAGTTTATAACTAACTAGCTGTTCCCCGCGGCTTCACCCCGCGTGGGACTCGGTTATATCACGCCCAAAAGTAGCCTATGTTTGACCTCAGGTCGTTAACTACATCCCTACCAAATTTCATCACAATCGGTCCAGCAGTTTAGCCGTGAAGAGGTGACAGACAGACAGACAGACAGACTTTCGCATTTTTAATATTAGTATGGATGGATATGGAAGTATGGATGTTATGTCCTTATATCATATAGCCTCGTTATGTGTAATGTTATGTCTAAAAGGAATAGGTTATTGACCTAACTATTCTTGTCATCTCGGAGTCAACCTTGGGTCCACTAATAATTTTTATAGCAATAAAAGGGTTGTTTATGAAGTTACCTTGAACCAACGGAGCACGGGTGTGGGTACTCCCACCACTTTGCATTCCAGTGACACCGTGCCCTGCTCCGTGAGTAGAGCCCGGAGCTCCTCCACAAACTCCGGACGCTTGTAGGCTTTTGGCACTGAAATCAGTAAAATGTATTCAACAAATCTTATCATGCTGTCGTGCCCCGCCTCTGCCGCATCCTGTTCAGTGGACTAGGAGGCAAATCAGAAGGCCATTGAGGTGGCCTCGTATTGTATTAATCATATCTTATAGTTTGTCATTGACATAAAAGTAGAAGAACAAATCTTATAAATCCAATCATTCATATCGCGTTACAAGTCGATTAGCCTTGCGAGACAGGTGTCAGAGATTTTCGAAACCGCCTCTCAGCCCCTGACTCTCTTTAATGACTACTTGATGGTAGCTGGGACCAATGGCTATTACGATGCACGGAATTATAGATACTATGCTGCACTGTCCTTAACAAACAGAAACAAAGAAAAGAAAGAATGCTTTTCGTGGGAATCGAACCCACAATTTCCAAGTCTTCATGCAAGACCTTTAGGTACCACTTGATCACAGAGGCAGTTAAGCTATAGAGTATTTATTAGGAAGATATACATAGAAAAACATTTTTTCTTGAGGTTTTTTTCTACCCTATGGTCAATATCTATGCCAGGGTCATCAGTACCTTCATCTTCTTCTATTTCCATACTTTTACCTTTAATTGAAATTGGATCTCGTTCGTTGGGGCCAGGACAGTCTGTTCTAGTTTGTCTAAGTGATGAGACCGTTCCAAATTGTAATGCCCTTCATTATCTTCATTTCAGCCGCAGGCTGTCCACTGCTGAACATAGACCTCCACCAAGGATTGCCAAAATGACCGGTTGGAAGCGGCCTGCATCCATGCTAGCGTCATTCCTTACCAAGAACATTAAGATGAGCTGAGCAACTGGCCCGGCCTCCAAGGTTCTCAGCCGTGCAGGTCCACCGTCCTGCATCGTCGACGGTGACAGCTGCAAGGTCTGCACACCAGAAGTTGCCATCGCGGACCAGCGCCACGCGCTCGGCTTCCATCAGACGCCGCTCATTTCTATACCAGATCACCTGGAGCCGAGTGAAGATGGTGTTTAAATAAGGATCCAAAGGGTCAACGTGTTTTTAAGAATATGACCTTATAGATCATGTTGGCTACAGAGAAAAGTATACTAATCTGCGAGTGTTAGAGTAAAGTTAACACCTAATGTTTGAGATCTTTTCCGAAGCAAGGAATTAAGGATTTTATCAGGTTAAAAAAAATATAGGTTTAATCTCTTCTTTTCTCTAATAAATTGTTAAATGAAGCATAGTTCTTTTAGCATAACATTTAAATCAATCCAATTCACTTCACAAACACGGATAAATATAAATGAAACGCCATTATTGTTTACACCCAATTTACGCTACACACACACACGCGACGAGCAGGGTTGTCAAGTCAAGAAAATTGTTTCCTATTTCAGTCTAGACAATTTTTGCTTATTTGTTACTTTGAAATTCGAACAGTTGTTTATTTTTAAATACGACATAACAAAAAAGGAAATCATTTTATAAACATTTCATTTAAAGCGTAGTAACCTGTATAGAATTAAAACAAGATTTCATTTCAATTCATCGAGATCATCAAACATTTAGTTCATAGAAAAAGTTCAGTTTATACTCTGTATAAACTGAAGTTGAATTTCCCCGCTTGATTGTAATTCTTAAATTCTTTTTATTGCGGTTTTCATAAGTCTATAAAAATACAAGGTTTTTAGTAGTATACTTATGTTGTTTTTACAAATGTGCCAACCCTAATCTTTCAAAACACACACAAGCCGTTCTGCGTCTGTGTGCACGCACATTGAAAACATTATAAATACTACAACGGATGCGCGTCGAAAATAGAAGAATTATGTCATTGGGCTGAACGTCAGCATTCCTTCTGCTCAAGGTCCATCCGACTTTCGCTGGATTATAGGTACTCGTAGTTTACTTAATCACAGACTTAAGGCTTTTCCTTCTTCCTCGCCACTTTAAAAAAAAAAAACTCTTTCTGTAAAGCGAGCTGATCAGATATCCTCGCGCAATTTTTCTGCTAGTATGTATGCTTAGCTTACATTAGAAGCTCGAAAATCATTGAAATACTATCTGCTTTAGAAACCTTTACAAAAGTGTCAAAAGTGGCAATTTTTAGTAATTTTTGCAAAGAAAAGGAAGAACCTCTAAAGTTTGTTTCATCAAAATCGGTTCATTAAAAAAAGTTATCGTCATTTGAATGAACTCAAGGCGTGTTTAATTTCAAACGAATGCACCAAATTGGAAAACTCTTTTTTTTGTATTGGTTATTGTCACGACAAACTTTGTATAAAAGAAAAGGGGGATTCCCGGGCAATTCCCGATAACGGGAACGAAGCCCATGCGCACGAAGTCGCGGGCTACTTCTAGTTAATAAATATGCCTTATTGAAGAATGCCTATTTAATAAATGTATAAAATTATCTAGGTACACATACCACCATTGACTGCCAACATATTAGTAAGTTTAAAAAAAATGAACCGTGTTCAAAAAGGTATTTTTTGCCAGCTCGGGCAATGGCAGTGCATGACCAGTGGAATCACTACCAGATGCTTCTATCTTACGCTAGCCTTTTCACATACTTACACGACTCGTACTTTTTTATTTATTGTTCTACGTAACTCCTTCTTGGTCTTCCTCTTTCGCTGCCTGGTTCGGCCAATTGTAACATACAGCTCTTGACCTATTTGTCTTGTTAATAGCTTAGACAGCATCAGTCCTTACATTGAATTCAGTTCCGCCATTTAAAAAAAATCCGCACTAGACAAAAAAATGCTTGTAGAGACCGCGCGCGATTACCTTATTCTATAAACTCCTCCATCAAAGAACATGATTAAAGCTTACCATGGGTGTGCACTGCAGTCAAAAGCGTTACAAGAGGTGATATCGTGGAAAAACGCACGGATAAATAAGACCTTTGTATTTTAAAATATATAGAAAACCATGGCGAATTATTTCAAGTAAAAGTTTAAAGACAGTAGGTTAACTATAAATTTCGTGCATCATAAATACTTACCTAGTTGGTCTAAAAATAGTCGAAGATGAGACGGCTTGTAACGCACGTGAGGGACTTCACTTCCGTAAAATGTATTAGTGAATAATGTCGAAAGACTTGCTATGTATTTTAATCGAGTTCGAAAAAGGAGGTTCTCTATTCTATGTAGGTACGTTCAAGATTACGTTGTAGAGTCAAAATCCTTTTAACTGCCATTGCAAAAAGAAGAATATCATAATTGAGAAAAATTCGCGTCTATAAAGCTATCCTTCAATGACGCCTTGGACTTAATGTGAAAACCTTATAACTAGCGTAAGGTATACCTTCTTATCCATTTCACATTAGGTAGTGATATAATAAACTAGCTGACCCGGCAGACGTTGTCCTGCCCCTTTTTCTACCTCTACCCTACCCAACACCTACCACACACCTACCCCACACCTACCCCACACCTACCCCACACCTGCCGCACACCTACCGTACACCTACCATACCCTACACCACAGAGTACTTTGTAATATAACCCTACACCTACAGTCAACCTACCCTACCTTACACCTACCCTACACCTACCTTCGGACATTTTGTATGAGAAAATGTTTTCTTTTATTTTTTTAATCTTTTTCCAATGTTTTTAAGATGTATTCAGCTATTCGGGGCGGAGACAAATCCAACGAATTAATAACCATGAAAATTGGTTCAGCTCGATCTCGAGTTATAAGTGTTGTAACAAACCCGTCTTTGTTTTATATATATAGATTTACTAGCTGTTGCCCGCGGCTCCGCCCGCGTGGGACTCGGTTATATCGCGCCCAAAAGTAGCCTATGTTTGACCTCAGGTCGTTAACTACATCCCTACCAAATTTCATCACAATCGGTCCAGCAGTTTAGCCGTAAATAGGTGACAGACAGACAGACAGACTTTCGCATTTATAATATTAGTATGGAAGTATGGATATGGATTTATACTTGGCTTTATATCTATTTTGTTGCATATAATTATATTTTGTTAATTTAAGTAAAGAATTTCTATTATAATATTAGTGCTTCCATCTTTATGACTAAGTGCTTACTTACTAACTGAAACAGTCATAAAAATAAGTGACAGCCAACTAAAAAGTACGACGCGTCGTGAGAATGCAACATGGGTTCATAATAGTTCAGTGAAACATGTGTAGATGGCTCTGAATCGCGGTTTTAAATTTTATTATTTTTTTACCGGCAAACCCAATACCGGCAAAACTAACTACTTGTATTTGAATAACATATCCACATAACATAATTATATTTTCTACATCTCTACATAGATCCAATTAATTTTAACTTAAAAAACCATTTAATCAATTAAAAATGTGAAT
This sequence comes from Apomyelois bistriatella, assembly GCA_947044815.1. Lineage (NCBI taxonomy): Eukaryota > Metazoa > Arthropoda > Insecta > Lepidoptera > Pyralidae > Apomyelois > Apomyelois bistriatella. The sequence goes on along the minus strand of OX345687.1, from coordinate 15,841,890 downwards.
ATAATGGTAGGTAATTATTTAAAAAAAAAACAAAAGACAAACGAACGCCTATATAACAAATAGGGCGGCAAAATATGACTTTTTTTTCGCATTTTTCTTTGCAGCCAGTACTTGCATACATAAATGTTGGAGTGGACTTATATTTTGAAATTTTTGATTTATTTTTTTATCATAGATAAAAAATCCGAGACCGCGTGCGATTTCCTATTCTAATCTAGGTATAAAAAATGAGACTGACCTTGCATTCCGTAGAGCTGACGATTTCAACAAGGAACCTTGTCCTGGTGCCCACTTTAACCGTGAGGTCTTGCAGGCGCCTGAGGAAGGCCGGGGGGTCGTCGCCGGACGGCGCCTCGTCCGGGGAGACCTCAAGCCGGACGCGCGCCGTGTCGCTGCCGGCGACATTGCTTGCCTGAATGAATTAATGAATAGTTTTTCAGAATTCAAAAGTGAATGATTTCAACTAAGTAATATTTTGTGAAAAAAATATTGTATATATATTCTCTTTATTTCTATAAATACAATTGATGAATAAATATTTATTTATTTAATTCATGTACACTTAAATACAAACATAGGAAACTTAAAATTAGGAAACTTAGTACAAGGGTGCTACTTATTTCTATAGAAATTTCTTCCAGTAGACCCGCGATAATATATTTGTAAATTCCTAAATAGCACCTTACCTTTAAAGCACCTATAGATATTTTTTTTATTTTTCAAATAGACACACTTTATAAAAAAAAAGTAAAGTAAAAGCTCTACTCCTGAGACTCTACCATTAATTTTTTGATACGCAGTCCCTGTGACTGTGTCATGTTTCTAAAAGCTGGTGGTAAGCTCACTACTCGTTCTGGTATTTTAATCATATTAAATACTACTTAGCTGTTGCCTGCGGCTTGCCCGCGTGGGATAGCCTATGTATGACCCCTTGTCCTTCACTATATCCATACATAATTTCATGAAACATGGTACAGCCGTGAAAGAGTAACAGACAGATAGACAGTCAGACTTCCGCCTTGTCAATTCAGTAATCTTCAATCAAATGAAAATTATCAATACAAACACAATTTCTATCATTACTACATATGTATCAAACAAAGTCGCTTTCTCTGTCTTTATGTCCCTTTCTATGCTTAAATCTTTAATACTACGGATTTTGATGCGATTTTTTTAATTGAGTGATTCAAGAGAAAGGTTTTTCTGCCCAAGCGAAGCCGGGGCGGGTCGGTAGTTATACATAAAGGTATCTCTTGACTAGAAATGCACTCTATAGATGAAAATTACTCTAAAGAAAAAAAAAATGAGAGTTGTTCATTCATTCAAGTCTGTGGGCGTTGCGTCATAGCGAGTATGAGTTATTTTAGGGATTCATAACTAAAGGGTTTTTGTGATAGTTGTTGTCTTATCTGTCAGTAAATAGAACGTAGACAATTGTATATATATATATATATATATGGTTTATTTATACCGCTTTATTTAAATTTATTGTTTGCTATTATAGTGATAGATTATAAAAAAAATCTTTGTCTGCCTAACCCTGCGGGGAACAGCCGTAATAATATAATCAAACTGTGCATTATACTTCGCATTATTATATTTTTTATATATTTGGCGGGTTCAGTCGAAAGCAACGCGGATTTCATTAAGTTTGTAAGGATTTATAGAAAAAAAAACTACCCTATGTAGTGTGTTAATAGCTATAAGTATATATAATTGTAAGCCATGTTTATTAATAAAAGAGTAACACCAAATCGTCGTTTAAATCAGTCGCCTCATCTCTACAACTAGGTATTATAATATAATACATACATGACCAAGTAAAGTTTAATACGAATAACATTACCTGGTATTAAGTCAAATCTAAGCTACTAAATCTATATCGAATTCTAAGAAATAAATAAATATTAATAAAAATCAGCTTATCTCCATTAGCTGATTTTTATTAATATTTATCATAGTTGTGTAATTCAGCGCCGAGATTTTAAGAGGCTATTGGCACGGAACCCTTAACTGCTCGTGCACAACTCGCGCTTGACCAGTTTTATTTTTATTTCCCGACAAACATCACCTTTTGCCAAATACTCCCGACTGTCAAGAACTGTCTGGGAAGTGGGAAACTAGTTTAGCATGCTTTTAAAGCGGTCAAGTGCGAACGCGAAGGTGAAGACCTGGCTTGAGATGGAAATTAAGGTGCTGATGAGATGATGAGAATGTGTAGTGTTTTATTCATTCATTGTAGGGCGGCGGAAATTCAAGAACAGCTTCATAGTTCGAGATAAAAAAAATACTACACTCAAATGTAAAAAGTGTTGAGGAAATATAATTGGTGTTTGTGGCGCTGCTTCATTATTGAAGCATTACTGAAGTCATTCATTTACCGTGGGTAAACGAATGTATTCCTTAGATCATGATTGTAGATGTCTTCACACATACTTAGAGCATTAAACCAATCGGAGTGGCCACCGACATGCGGTCCCCTCCGCCAAGTGTATTTGACCGCCGCCAGTCATACTGCTTGTTTTTGTGTGCGTGTATGTTTTGCTTGTGTTGGATATTTTTTACAAGTGTGTGCGTAGCGACGTGTTCAAATAATGCATTAGTGTTAATACTTATTGTGCGTGTTTCAGTTGTGTGGTGTTGGTGTGTAGCAGTTTTTTTCACTTAGGTGTTAGTCTCGGTTGGCTTAATACTTTAAGGTCTTTGATTAATTATCAAAGTTTAAGTTAAAAAAATAAAGATGACTTACTTGTAGCGTGTAGATGCCACTGTCGCCGACGCGGGCAGCACTGACGGTCAGCCGGACGCCGCCGGCGTCTTCCGAGCTGGTAAACCGGTCATCCAGGGAGGTTCCTACGCGACTCCTGCCGAAATTAAGTTACATGTTAACAAAATACCTAATATTTTCACATTAAGATAATCGTCATCTCATGCCTGCTATGATATCGACCATGAAATTTGTAGGATTCGATCTCTATCACTGGTTCGACAAAGCAGAGGACACACAACTCTGTACCACGTCAACACTCGCCAACGGCTCTCGTGTTACTGACGTAGCAATATTGCTCATGAGCACACGAGACTAACATCAATCCTCCTCCTCCAGTCGTTTGCTCACTACTGAGCGTCATGCTGTGCCCGACCTATCTTCTTTGCGATCTCTTTCCATTTATGGCGATCTTTTGCCCCGTGGATTGCGTTGGAGATCTGAATGTTGAGCTGCTGCTTAATTTGGTCAGACCATTGTATCGGGCTTCCTCTGGATCTCTTTCCGTCATTCCTGCTAGTAACTAAGAGCTTTTCCAGGCTGTCATCTGGTTTTCGGCCTATGACCAAAAATCTGTATGTGAGAGCAAGTACTTAAAAGCCCTTTATTCACCTTTAGTTCTTCCAGGATAGATATTTTTGTCCTATAAGCCGCCCAGGGGTTACGAAACAAGCGTCAATATATCATACACTACGTAATTTATTACAAAATGCTTGACTAAAACCGTAAGCCGGGATATTCGGCCGCTGAAGCGACTACATCGCCAAAATTTAAGGCCCTACTTTGAGAGGAGTACCACCAGACCGTAGAGAGTGTTGTGCATTGGAGAAGGCTTACGTCCAGCAGTGGACGAAATAAGCTGCAAATGAGTGGAATAAAAAAATAGACTACTTTTAATCAGTGAATTCACGCAATAAATTTCTAGACAGTGTTGCGGGCACCAGCTAGTGTTCTATTTTATCTATAAAGTATAAAAAACATGAAAATCTAATTGGATAATGAAAAGATGTATGTAATATTTATCTAAGCTATGTTAATACACAAACTTATGGTTCGCTATATGATACTAAGAAATATAAATGTGAGAGAGGTCTAAAATTAATGATTACAATTGCATACAAGAAAATAGAAAAAATAAGATGCAAAACAATGATGGATGCAGTGAACGATGAACTTGTAGTTGTAAATGACAATGATATAAAAAGCGATAAACCACTGAAAGGTACCTTTCTATCTATCTATCAATAAAACGGTCCTAATCATGTCCTTACCAAGTACCTACCTCCATTCTCATTGGACCAGCTTGAAAAATATCTTAATTTTTGTGTCTTATGAATACCAGATTCCATCCCTAATCATGTGAGAAACTCAGATAATATAGAAAGGTTCGGCCTTAATACCCTTATTAGAGATTTTATAAACGCAGACGCTAGCGAATGCGTTAGCGATTTCTTTACAGCACGTCTAGGCAACTAAGAAATTCCATACAAAATCCTAACACTGTCGCTAGCGTCTGCGTTTAAAAGGTCTCATACTAGAGGTGAGGGCTTAGCCAACGTTATAATTTAAAACGCTAACTTATGTCAACAAGGGGGCTTAGTCAAAGTCACAATTTCAAACCGCTAACGAATTTCGACAAGAACAAAATGTATGGGATAGACATGTAGATTTTTTTTTAAAGTTGCCGCGCGCGTTTCGAAATTCTTTGGATAGACATAAGCTGCGCTAAATCACGTGGTCAATCTTATTTAAATCCCATATATTGGGTTCTTCACGACAGTCGTTAACGTTTTGAAATTGCGACTTTAGCTAAACCCCATAGAGACTATGATAAAATCGAATGAGTCGGCGCCGACGCCACCAATACACTTAGCCAATACATATAAATTAACCATTCCTTCCTCGTGGTCAAACTAACAGCCTGTCTTTCTGTAAATTTCAATCAACAACTCGCTTCTCAAATAACTATCACTCACACTTCACATAAAGTTCAAAATGACAAGTGAGAAGTGACCATGAAGTGACTGAAGTGACGGGGAAATTACCTTACAGAATTGCCACATCTTACGTCATCTAATACAAAATCTCACTCAATCAAGTTCATCTCGCTGACACGCTCGCTAGGGTAGCGCTTGTATAGATTCGAATTATCAACCGAGTTTTTAGAATGCGAATCAAGAAACTCACAGCGGATTCAGATTCGAAGTTTAAAATGAAAGCTTACAGAATCAAGGCCCAGATGGCTGTCTAGGAAGTGACAGTACAAGTTCCCTGGCGTTGAACCCAGTCTTAAGAGTTCCATTGTAGTTCAGCCAAGCATTCACTGAACAATAGACTAAGGTGTAGAGTTTCAATGAGGACACTCCAAGACAGACAAGAAAGATGTTATGTTTTTAATGTCTAAAGAACGCAGGTGTAACCCCAACTAATATTATAAATGCGAATGTGAGTAACGAACGAATTTTAATGCGTTCGACTTTAATTATGTTGAATACTTAAGTAAAGTTTATTGTTTTTTTTTTCACTTTTTAAGGTTAATTTTAATTAAGTATAATTAGTATATCTATTTGAAAATATATTTGGAATAATTTTATGTTCTTTCAAACGGTTTAACTTGGCAGAGTTACATACTTGTGGTCCAAATAATGGTTCATTAGCGATAATTGCACCGCATTGAAACGTCTTAAAATAAATTTAAATTCCATTATGAAGCACTCACTATTTATTTATATATTTACATTTGTGCTGACAGTCGACAAGACAACAATAGTTATATTGTTACCTATATCGAGAATCGTTCCTATCAGCGAATGTTTTATACCTTAGAGCATTAAACCAACCGAAAACTCCACGCTCTCTTATTTATACGTGAAAAAGTCTGCTCTGCGCGCGGGGGGAGGAACACACAGAATAAATAAGTACCTACACATAAGTGATGTGTCTTATTTATTGAATTGATGTGAATGAACACTAGCGCATTATTTAACGTCGCTTCGCGCACAATTGACAAATTAATTTAACACAAGAAAAATTACACGCACACAATTATAAGCAGTATGACCGGCGGTCTTACACTTTCGGCAGAAGGGGTCACCTGTGGCCACTCCGATAAATTTAGTTATTTGGAATTTTTGTTCTTCATAAAATGTTTATCACAATTACGTGCTTATCTTTTGTAAATAATATTCATAACTTAAAACGAGTACAATTAGATTTTCTTCCTTCAACCTATCTCTTTAGTACTTTTTAGTGATGGTAACTCGGTTATATTATCTAGCTGACCCGGCGAACTCCGTACCGCCTGAAAACACCTTGTCTCACCGTTTAAACCTTCCCTGAACTATTTCAAGACCAAATTTAGCTATATCGACCCATCTATTCTCTAGTTTTAGCCAGACTAACGAACAGCAATTGATTTTTATATATTTAGAAAATTCTGATTCTGTCGATGCAAATTTCATATGTAGACATTACCTTAAGTTTAGATTAAATTGATTAAAGTTAATGGGTTCGATTCCTTCGGGAAGCATACTATGTATAGTTGTTTCCAGTTTGGTTAGGACATTGCAGGCTTGAATCACTTATTGTCTGACAAAAAAGAAGATTCCAAGCTTTGGTAGACGTTAAAAATACTACATCAGAGGCCGAGAGGCGGTTCCGAAGATCTTTGACACCAGGGTGTGCATGGTCGATTGACCATGACACCTACCCGAAATGAATAAATGACCTAAAGTTTGTCAGTTTATTTTATAAAGCGAGTGCTGTTAAAATATAAACCATTTATCATTAAGCACAATGCCAAATCACAAAACAAAGAAATCCGAGAAATAATACCGCTTTCTGCAGTTGAAATTACCCGTTCGTCAACTTTGGTAACTAAATTTATTTACCTAACCAGATATACAAGAGAAAAAACTACATTACAATTTGCAAACTAGTTTTTTTGGAAATCCGTTGAGCGCTGTTTTCGGACAGCAAGGTAACATTGAATTTTCATATAAAACCCTCACAACTTATCAAAGAGGCAAAAGATATTTATTGATGGCCAAAAAAAGCATATAGAAACATTTAGTAGGGATTATTACTTTTTGTTTAATTAATACTAGCGACCCGCCCAGGCTTCGCATGGGCATAAAAAACTTCCTCTTGAATCACTCTATCTATTAAAAAAAACCGCGTCAAAATCCGTTGCGTAGTTTTAAAGTTTTAAGCATACAAAGGGACATAGGGACAGAGAAAGCGACTTTGTTTTATACTATGTAGTGATGAACTGTACATTAACACAGCTTTACTTCTGTATTTTCAATGTTCCTTGGTCAGCTGTAGCCAAGTGTCCATTCATCATTGCATCACAGGACAGTGTTCCCAGAAAGGGTTTGCGTAATACGGAGAGACAGATGTAAGAGGTCTTTAGTTTTTAATTATTAGTTAGACATAATTTTAAAAAAATATACTACCCCGCGATATTTCCTAATTTTATGCTTAAAGGGTATATTACAAACGCTGCCAGTATCTTTGAAACCTTGCCTAAAGGGACTCCTTTTAATAATATATTTTAGTTGTAATTTTATATTTATATGTTTTTTTTTCTTAAATTTTTAAAATGGTTAATGACAGCCAGTTTGTTATAATGACATGAGTTGGTAACCCAATTCTCATACTAGGAGTACAGGGTCCTAAGTCCTTGTCACATGGCCTTCGATTCGGGTTCGAACCCGTGACCTTGCCAATTGCACCGTTTTCGCAAGACAACTGGCCCCAAATTTCTTCAACCAAAATAACCCCAATGTCGCGTTGAGACAGAACATCGGCCAATCATTTGCCACTCCTGCGCAGATACAAAATAAATTAAGCAATATGGATGGCTGATGTTTTTTTTTATTTACTCGTTGGTTATTTTTATCTTTATTTAACACTAGCGACAAGCTCGCATTAGTTTTGCCATAAAAACCTTCCTCTTGAATCACTCTATATTTTAAAAACCGCATCAAAATCCGTTGCTTAATTTCGAAGATTTAAGCTTTTTACTATGTAAAGATAAAGATATAAAAAGATAGATAAAGAAGAAATAGATATCTAATAAAGAAAGATAAAATATTTTTATTTTAGTTTTAAGAGAAAAAGTCTACTGGAAGAAATTTCTATAGAAATAATTAGCACCCTTGTACCTACCAAATTTCCTAATTTTAAGTGTCCTATGTTTGTATTTGAAGTGTTCATAAATTAAATAAATTAAATAGTTTAATAATTTTTACTTATTTTAATATTATTTATTCGGATAGTTTCTCTGTTCTGTGCACGGCTACTTTTAACCGACCTCAAAAAAAGGAGTACTTTTTTTAATTCGACAGTATACGTATTTTTTTTTAGATATATCGCGTGAAGACTCAAAGTCAATAACAATTAATAGGTCGCCGAACCCGGATTAGGGCTGGACTTAAAAGGGAACTACATTTCCTAAGCAATGTTTATTTACTTCGCGCGTCATAGATCTTTCATGACACGTCTATTTCTTCAAAGCGTTCTTCCGGATGCGTTTGTATTTCTTCAGAATTAATGACAAATTCGATTCATTATAACTATGCAATAATAAAGCTTCTAGACTTTTTTTCTTATTTGTAAATACTAGCGGCTGCCCGGACGCCGTTTGTTGTTCATTATTTTTTTAATAAGTTATTTTTTCCTTTGTATTGAGAATAAAATAATAACTAATACCGTTCTTGCAACCATGCTTCACGGGCATAAGCTCGAAGTTTTCGAATTTTAGTTTTTTTTTTTTTGTACAAAATAATAAGTAAATATGAGTCTAAGTTTTAGTTTAATTGTTAATGTTTATTAATTTAATGAAAAAGACCAGATTAAATACCGAAAATACTAAAAGTTATTTACAAGCGACCTGCTTTCTTAGACTTTTTTCAATTTTAGGGTAAAAGAAATAAAATGATTGGTGGCGCTGTTGGTATATGATAGCCCCCCATATTTTTCATTTTATTTTATGGTTTCTTATTAGACAAATTCACGAACAAACACATAAATCACAGCCGATGAAGCTGTTTACATCTAAATGTATAAAAATAACAAACAGAAAGTGTTTTGCAACAAAAATAGTCTTTATTAGGTCAAGGACATCGGCATCATTCCGAAGTGTTTCATTTAGCATTGTGCTACCATCATCTCTTACACAAGAAGTCCACTGGTGGACATAGATCTACAGGTACAGACTAGGCCAGCGAAAAGGCCTGTATCTAGCGTCTTCCTATAACCTTTACCAGGTCTAGTAACTAGTAAAAAACCAATTTGTCAGACCATCTTCTAGGCCTCGAACACGCTATACGCCTTTCGCAGATTGTCACTATCAAACTAGTCCAAACGTCACATAAGTAATAGTTAGATATATACCCCCTTATTCATAAAAAATAATAATCGTTTGTTAAGGTGATACCTAAGTGAACACTAGCGCCACCGTCATTTAAAAATCATTACTCACTGAAAACACAAGTTATCAAAAATCCCTCTGCTGTAATTATGGTTCTGGATCTGAAGTTAATTTTAATCATATTCAATTATTAAATTATAGTTCCATATAGTTACAAATTGCATTATTGCTTAAAACGGCCACTTTTTGCAGTTTTGCGATTTGTAACTATATGCAACTATAATTTAATAATTGAATATGATTAAAATTAACTTCAGATCCAGAACCATAATTACAGCAGAGGGATTTTTGATAACTTTTGTTTTCAGTGAGTAATGATTTTTAAATGACGGTGGCGCTAGTGTTCACCGAGGTATCACCTTAAGCTCGTTTTAACTTAAATGTGTTTTGGCTCTTTCTTTCACTGTAAATTTCGATAAGAGAGAAAGTGCCAAAATATATTTTAGTTAAAATGGGCTTTGTAAAATTTTATGAATAAGGATGATAATCTTCACAGCTTCCCCAGAATATATATGCTACTACGGGAACACTTATCTATTCAATCAGTCAATAAGTACCTCAATAAATTGATTGGCTGATTGTATGTATATTTTTGTGTTCATCACTCTTTCTCCTATTTTTCGAAATTTATCCCCTAAGGGTTCAAAATTTTAAAGTGAAGTTCCAATGACCGCTTATCGCAATCGTAGTATAAAGCGCTTGAAAGCACATGCAAAGCGCTTGAGTAAATAAGGAAATATGGATTCTAGGCTATCATAAAAACCAATAGGTATACAAACGCAAGTTTGTACAGGAATAGTGTTGACATGAACGCGCACGCACGACAGACGCGATGCTGCGCCGGCGCATCATTGCGCAACGGCTGGAGAGCCGCCAGGCTATCGAACGCAATCGATGCAATCTTTCATTATTGTAAACTAAAATGTTGTAATCGATCAAATAGGTACCATAGCTCATCAGCGCCGGACCTTGACTATACCCTGGTTTAGGTAACGAACAAAATGTCACGTAGGTAACTAGTATTTCTGTCTGGATTCTGTGAACTAGAGGTGGGTTGGATTAGGTAAAACCCGTACCTGTTCCGACTAATACAAATACCTAATCCAAACACCTAATTCTGTATTCATTTCTGTACCGCCTACCCCTTTATTTCCACGATGTTCCTATCCACCCTAAGGTTGGCTGGAAGAAATCGCATTAGCGATAAGTCCGCCTTTATACACATTGTTTGTATTTGTATCAACATGTATAATTTGTTTGTTAATGGTACAATAAAGAGTATATCTATCTATCTGATTCGAATACTCACATAATCCGTAGTAAGGCGCTAATATTGATTGTACATAAAAATATTAGATATTCGCGTAATATATTACGATCTTCAAACCTTGCAATCTGAATAAGGAGGAAAGCGTACCTAATCCAAACCGAAAAATTAGGCACGGATTAGTATAAAAAATACCTAATCCGCATGCCTAATCCAATATTTATGCCTCACCTCTACTGTGAACCAAATGACCAATGAGGGTAGTGAGATTGTCTTTCAGCTTTTAGTCAACGCTTTATCTCTATATCCCAGTTAAATAAATAATCAAATTCTTAAAAGCACAGTTATTATTGAAAACATATTTAAAATATAAACGCCTTCGGCTTGACGCAAACCCTACTTATGAAATGTACATACATATAATCACATCTTTATCCCATACGGAGTAGACAGAGCCTAGGGTTATTACACCTTATACAGCCTTTAAAGCCGGACAGACCTGTGAGTTTGTCCTGACATTTGGGTAAAAAATCCGGACATCTTGTTTTTTTGTCCATTTTTTTATAAAAAGTGTAAAACTAATTTTTTTTTTGTCCTAACATTCGGCCGGATGCCGCTTATTTTGGCCGGACAAGCAATCAAAAATCCTACGTATGTCCTGCTTTATCCTAACACCTGGCAACCCTAACCACGTTTAGCATGATGGTAGTTGAAACAGGAAATCAATAGTGATGGGTTGCTAGCCTCATCGCCTATTACATGATTCCCTTGGTCGACTTTTACACCGTGCATGAAATGGGAAATGTGAAATAGGTTTATATCTATATAGAGGTATATTTAACTACCTATATGTTTTCATTGCTGAGTGAATTTTTGAGATAACTCGTAAAAACAGCGTTGAACAGCTGTCGACTTTACAGCGTTTTAGAACAAACATTCGGAAAGTAGAGTCGTATGGCTGGTCGTAAATTGAAATAACAGGAAAACAAATAAATTATAAGCTTTTTAATCAGTTACCAAATAATGAAAATGTCGGGTCCGTGCATAGATTAAATAAAATAATTGCCGAGACCTCACGCGATTCGAAATTCTTTGGGTCTGTAACCCTACAAAGGTCAGACGGTAGTCGCTTCATTGTAATCTAGTATCGCGAAACCTAGGACCATGATTGAATGCGTACCTACCTGCGCGTAAAATACGCTCGGAATAAGAAGAATGTTCTTGTAAACTGATTTGAACAATTCCATAGTGATTCTACATGATAGATTGAAAAAAAAATTATGTTTACTTAATTAGCTTTGGCGTCGAAAGGCCAAGATTATTTTTCGGTCGCTAAGCCATCGCAGTAAGTAAGTGCCTATTACTTACAATTAAAATGGTAGAACTTAGAAGTAACTAATAAATTTTGACACCTGCACCGATTTAAATGAAATTTAGTTTAAGGATAGATTGAATATACAAATTCAAATTTTAAACGAATCTGCCGCGAACTGCTAGTCATGTCTTAATGTCATCACCTAAGTCTTAAAGACATAATTCTATGTAAGGCGATTTCCTAAAAAAAAGCAACATTTTGCTTGATATTCAGTGAAAATTATCTTAAACCTTCAATACTTTCGATCACATACATTACATAGTATAAAACAAAGTCGCTTTCTCTGTCCCTTTGTCGCTTTATATGCTTTAAATCTTTAAAACGGTTATTGCGGTTTTTTTTTAATAGATTGTTGAAATGTTATTCAAGAGGAAGGTTTTTATTCCTATGCGAAGGAATTCCTATATAACTAGCGGAGTTATCAATATTTTGAAACAAATATTTGAACCACCGAATTGAATAATAATTTGAACTATTATAAAAATTTCAATGGTTTTAAAGACTGACTCATGCCCCTGAACAAAATCAGAGTGTCAAATTAATCATAATACGATTTATGAGACCGATGCGTTAGATCGTTAAATTGGAGTAAGTTTAAAATGGAAATAAGCATATAGATATAAAATTTAATTGATTACTAAATTTATCAATATGATTTACTATTAGTAGAGAAAGCTATAATTCTATCGGTATTTTTATATATTTTTTTAAATAAGTACCTTCCAACTCTACATATGTACCTTGTTGTTTTTTTTTTTTAATTTATTTAAGCGTTTTTTACACACCAAACGTTACAATGAAATATTGTGTTTGACAAATTTCTAGTTTTTTTTACGCTATATATATTTCCATTGCTTTAGTTAAGGAAAATTAAGAAAATTAAACAAAAAATTTCACAATTTCCGAAAATTTTACAACCTCAACTCATCATCGAATGGCCCTGAACTTAGGATGCAACCAGCAAATAGCTGAGATGACGGCAAATAATATTTTGTTTATTTCGTTTTACAAAGACAAACATAAAGTTCGATTTAAAAGCGTTTTCTAGAAGCTGTCCTAGTTTCTACCTTTCAGTTTGCGTACATGGGTATGCAATTGTTCTGCATATAGGTCACCACACAACTGCATTTGAATGAGAGAGACTGAAAAATCAATTATTCAACATCCTCTCACATTATAGGAATCGAAACAAAGAACACGCAAAAATAGATAAAAACCATACTCTTCTAAAGCCAAAATGTTTGCGTGGAACATTACAATTAGATCTAAGACTGTAGGTAGCGCAGTAGAATCTACAATAGTTATTTCGGGTGATACCCGTTACAATATGTTCTTCTTCTTCATCGGTCCCTCAATGCTGAGGTTCGTGACCACATATGTGTTTCCAGAGTGTGCGATCGGCAGCACTACGGACCGCATTATATAGAGGTATGCTGCCTCCAGCAGCTCTCCTCACGCTGTCCACCCATCTCGCTGGAGGCTTGCCTCTGGCACGTTTTCCATCTGTTCTGCCTAGATGAGTTTTTCCAGACAATGCCTGATGCATGCATGATGTGTCCGAAAAAACTTAGGGCCCTTTCCTTTTACAATATGTTACAGGATTTCAAATCTATATGGGGCGGTAAAAGGTACAGTGCCCCTAGTATGAGGTTTTCTTCGCGTCGCGTCGTCGTAGAGTCGCTAGCGTCTGCGTTAGCTATTTTGTATGACAAACCTGCACAGCGCCTCTGGCGGATAGTAAGGCAAATTCCATACAAAATCCAAACGCAGTCGCTAGCGTCTGCGTTAGGATTTTGGAATGGAATTTGTGGCTGGCGCAGCAGCTTACGCAGGTTTGGAAATCAATATAGCTAGATTTAATGGATTTATATGGAAAAATTAGTTCAAATGTAAACAGCGAGATCATCCCCGTGACGTCCCGGTTTTTTTTTATTGATTACACAAAGCGTATAGAGATATGATTGACATGTAAAAATTATATGTGCATCATTTTTATTCTATAGGCATGGCTAATTCGTAGTCAACATGCGGGATTGTCTTTGAAACCCAGACATATACTTAATAGGTACATAGATAAAAAAAATTGCCTAGCCGAGCGCGATTCCTAGTTCTATGACTTAATATAATGGCATTTCAGCCGCAAATTATCCTCAATAACATTAATATTTACATGCTACCAAGAATGCAGCCCAAACCATATGGCCACGGTGCCCAGGGTCCGCTAAAAGCCATGGTGATTATTTGCCCTCCTTATGAAGCACTATTTCGACGCCTATTAGATGAAAACAATCTTTATAATATTAGTATAGAAGTTAGTATATTTATTTTTTATACTTCAACCGTTGAACAGCCTTTAAGAGGATAATTTTAAGACCCGATATAAAATATAGGACTTTTTTTGAGGCGATATAACAGAGCCAAACTCAGGCGGATCCGAGGACAACAGCAAGTACCTACCTAATTATGATAAAAATCAAGGTGGAAAAAGGCTGCAACATACCATTTAAACCTGGTAAGGTTTCTATAACCTCTTTTAAAATGAAGAAATTGAAACGTGACGTTGGTAAAACACGCAAAAGTTGCGCAAAAGTTCAATTTCGTAACTCAAAGAAAATTCTTATATTTCTTTTGCAGGCTTCAGGGAGGCATAGGAACTTTCCTAACTAGTTAACATTCCTTAGGCCGAAGGGTTTCCTCGTGCACCTGAATAGCTTTAACATTTGGACAATAATGAATAAAATAATGAACAATGGACTTATATAGAAGGACATACAGTATTTTTTTCGTAGTATATAGTATAGTATATATTTTTACGTTATCCACATAAAAAATAGGAAGGGAACTGTTTTGTAATGGGAAACAAGTCTTATTATCTATACTTAATTAGATATAAAGAATGATTTGTATTTTTGTGTTAATGTTTGTAATAATAAAATCAAAAACTATTGTGCTAATTACAATAATTCTTTCACCATTGGAAAGCTACATTCACCCTGAGTGACATATGTATGTACCACGGGCGAAGCCGGGGCGGAATGGGCTTATCTGTGGTATATAATATAAATACTAGGAAGATCCAGGTATATGCGGGCGTAAATATACTGCGCCTTCGCCTTTTGATTTGTCTTGGTTTTGTTTTCCATCCACCCTAAGGTTGACTGGAAGAGATTGCATTAGCGATAAGTCCGCCTTTGTACCTTACCTAGTTTTTAACAATATTATGTATACATTTGTTTGGTGCAATAAAGAGTTTTTCTATTCTATTCTTCACAAACTCATACCTATTTATTTATTTATTTATTAAAACTTTATTGTTCCACAAGTACAAAATACTTATACAATTGGCGGACTTAATGCTAAAAGCATTCTCTACCAGTCAACCATTGGGAGAAACAGAAAAACTGTGCAGCGCAAAAAAGTTACAAGGGAAAATAGGTACTTAAAAATAAACAAATTTACCACGATGGGCATTTTAATGCATATCATACTAAACTACGTAAACATACATACACAATACATAAATATACATACTTATACCTACCTACATAGAAAGGTATTTATATAGGAAAATTAATAGATACGAGTATGAACCTTACGTACGGGTTATATAGCTATTAGGCCGCATTGAAGACACATGAGTACATAATATAACGGAGAAAATATTTATTCAACCGCGCTATCAGTTTACACATTACGAGTGTTAGCTTCCGTAGCTTAATAAGTGTCACACACGAAGCAAATACACAGGTCACACTACATAACCAAGGCAAAACATGGTTTGTGGAATTAAAGGTACCCTTTCTTTGTTACGATGTGTGAATCGTAAACTGATCTGAAATGTATAAACATAATGAAAATATAGACATTATATACCTACTTTTGTAGTAATTTTCATTCCTTATTCTGTGCATGTATAAGTTTTTTTCAAACACAACCTAATAATTGTGCCTTGTTGAGATAACATGTTCTGTGAAACTGTAGAGTGTAGTGAGTCATCATCATAAATTTAAGAGCTATGCTCTTGTCGGTGGAGTTCCTTCCAGTAGTTGAATAAATAAAGAAATAGATGACAAATGACAGCATACGAATTATAAATTACATTGTTTATACTTAATCCTGTGTCTATAGTATAATCCGGTAATCTAACAGTGCTGGGGTCAAGGAGGTTAGTCACTAAATTGAATCAATGTCACTGTAGAAGGACCATGGTTCACGGTTAACCCTTTAACGTGAACGTTGAATATATCCGACAAACATTTTCGAGCTCATTTCGCAAGTGTAAAATATTTCCGACGACCAAAAGTACATTTTTACTTTTTCTCGCTATGGGGACACGACAACTGATAGTCTCACGGTGTTAAAGCATGCTTTGGGCTCTAAAACTGAGGATGTATGTAACTTTTAATTTTAAGCACACTAAAACGAACAATGTTCTCAAGCCTAGATTCAGCGTGGTTGAATGAATGAATGAAAAAACACTTTATTGCACCAATTACATGAATACATCATTGGATTGTACAGGAACGAAGATAAATAATAAATAATAAAAAAATCTTTATTCAAATTACTTAAACAAAAAAGTAGATGTAGTTATGTAGGTCTTCAGATCACAGCGTTTTCTCTATACCATTATCTACTCATGTGATAGTGACCTAGCAACAGTACACGGTAGCAACGACATCAAAGGGTTCCAGGAATGCAATGCAATTTCAGGGCATCCAGCCCAGCTGTATCGATCTGTCCAGGATGTGTTGATAGGATATATGCAATGGGCGGGGGGTGATTCAGACCATGGAGTGAGGGATCCCCACTTTATTTATATTACGTTGATAGTTTCCGTTGTCAGCTTCGAATGGATGGAGTTCTATGATCTTTTAGATGTTTATTTAAAATGTAGAAACTCGTCCGGGATTGGCGTGGGCTTGTTATAATTTACATTAAAAGATTTTTCTAAATGATGGCGAAAAGCGTAAATAGCATTGAATTTAGTTGTTGTTTCACAGTGTGTTGATGCTAACGCTTAAACAATTAATAGACGAAAGACTATCAGCACCCGTAGCCAAATGACAATTTCAAAACGCTAACTAATGTCGATAAGAACAAAATGTAAGGGATTGACATAAGCTGCGGTAAATCACGTGGTCGATCTTATGTCAATCCCATACATTTTGTTCTTGTCGTACCTCGTTAACGTTGTGCGTTTGTGACTTTGGCTAAACCCCCAGTAACGTACTTTTTATATTCTTCTATGCTGGTCTAGGAGATAAAAAAAAACATAGAATATATGGCAGGAAATGAGAGACGAGGTGATGTGCACACCGTTTATTCTCTCGACGACTGGATAATATTAACAAAATATAATAACTCTATTTACTAAATTAGGATTTAGTTCTTAACACGTATTAGCCAGACGTGACGTGATAAATTTGCAATTAAGATTTGCTTACAATTTATAAATATATTCTATTTTGTGCAAACTTCACATATACCATCTACTAAATAGTCTGAACAAAGCCTAAACATTTGGTTTGGATAGGTGAGCCCGTTCTTGAGTTATAAAATACAACGAAAAGTGGCTTTGTTGTTTATATACTTATAATACTAGCGACCCGCCCCGGCTTCGCATGGGTGCAATATTATAGGTTGTACATGTACTTATATAAAAACCTCTTGAATCACTCTATCTACTTAAAAAACCGCATCAAAATCCGTTGCGTAGTTTCGAAGATTTAATAGGTACATAGGGATATACCGCGGAAAATGAATTTATACTATCTATGATTGATATAAGTATATACTTTAATGAGACAATATGTAAACAATAAATAATGGACATCTCAATCTAAAAAAAAATACTATAAATTGTTTAGTCCCGTTATAAAGTCTATGGTTTTGTTTTTCATCGTTGTCGATTTTTGCCTAAGAAATGGAATTAGAAATACGGGTAAAACTACGTAGTCTAATTAGTGGGTACCAGACAATCTTATTTGAGATCGAGCTGTATCATTATAAATACTAATGTATTCTGCGAAACGGGGACCAAGGGTGGTTTAGCGATATTATCTTTAATAGAGCGCGCGTATGCAAATAATTGTTAGCACTTTTAATACAAATAAAAATACTGATAAATTTTTGTATTATTAAAGAGAGATAAACATTATGGAAGGTAAGTTGATGACGGGGAAGAGGTAAACCAAAAAGGAGTTACGTAGAACAAATAAAGAAAATAGTGCGAGTCGAGTCGTGGGGGTTACTACCGTCTCTTAAAACCATGCAATCCAATCCAATTATCCAGTGAGTAAGCGGGATAGCGCGCTACGTGATGTAAGGTGACATCTCCCTTACTCACTGGATCTTGCATGGTTTTAAGAGACGGTGGTAACCCCCCGTATCACGATTTGTTAAGGCTAGCGGAAGATAGAAACACGTGTAAGAGACTCCACCGACAAGAGCACAGCTCTTAAAATAAAATAGATGAATGAAAGATAGTCAGTCAGAGTAATGATTATAAGATTTCTGACTTCACCATTAGATTGCAAACGCTAACGGCTGGGTTAAGATTTTGTATAGAATTTCTTAGTTACTTCACTATCCGCCGCTTTACGGCTTTGGCATACAAAATTTGCGTTTGAAATATTATGTTATGGAAAACTTTAAAATAAAGATAATTTTGCACAATAAATCAGTTGGTCTAGCTGTCACAGTACACGCAGATGTGCATCAATATAGAAAGAAAATTCATAATTATAATAACTTTAGTTTGAAACGTCAGAAACCGAGAGACGGTTTCGAAGAACTCTGACACCAGGGTGTGTAAGGTTGATTGACCGTGACACCTACACGAAATGATAATTAAGACCTTAGTTAAAATAAAAGAGTCGAAGTCACTGTTTATTGCAAGGTAATCTTACTTAGACGTAAATAATAAAATAACATTTCCTACGTTTTCTTACACGGCCCTCTTAACCCATTTTAGTCTCCAAGCTTCTGAGAAAATACCTGTACGAAGACATGGTTTACACACAATCGTTTTAGGTATGCAAGATTTGCATCGCCTTGTATAAAATGTGTATCATGCGCGCTCTATTGGAAATGATATGGTTTATATGGACTCTTTGTGCTTGTTTCCAATGGTTACATGGAATTTTCCGAAGAAATACACCCACGCTTTGTGCTTAATAATAGAATATTGCTTGTTATCATTGTAAAATCTTTAGTACTTAAGTTCTTGTATTCTTTAATAACTACTCAAACTGTTTAAAATTAGATTTCTTAAGACTGTTATATATTTTAAGAAAAACACCCTTAGGTTATCAGGATCATAAACTGATGTATCAGGTCTCATATGGCCAATGGCCATTGGCATTACGGTTGCCTTATTGTTCCAATGAACTGTTGAAACGACGAATATGATCGCTTGCCTTCACTGATCGGTACAAGTCATCTTCATCTAAGCGTTGACCCGGCTGCATCCGACCCCGACCGACTTCCGAGTTCGATCACTAAATAGTGATTATTTTTTCCAATTAAAGACTGAACAATCGCCACACATTTTTTTGTAATTGCAACAACAAAATGTTCCATATGGTCAGTGATGCCAACTTAGGGTAATTTACCCTAGATTTAGTCTAAAAATTAACCGGCAGGGTAATTTTTGGGTATAAATATTTCTAGGGTATTTTTTAGAGTAATTTATTTTCAGAAATATAATAACTTACTTGCTTTGGTGTTTTCGAACGCGACCGTGGATTTTGTTTCGTAAACGCAATAAATGTAAACATTTTATGGACATTTTATTTGTTTATTGACATTTTATTTACAATTTAAGTGTTTGGGGTATTTTTCCAAAATTAAACAGAATCTAGGGTGAATTGAGATCAAGCCTAGGGTAATGTAAAAATCTGACCTGGCAACACTGCATACGGTACGTACGAGTCTGACGCAAAAAATAGGTACTATTCCTTCCATTTGTAAAATCTTTATTCACGTATCGAATATTAGTGAGTAAAAGTGAGTGAGTTACTCATTCACGTCGACCTACTTATGAGGTTCCAACCAAGGTGATTTGGAGACATTGATATAAAAAACGCGATGTATCATTGTTTATTTATATTTTGATCTCGAAACGAAAATAATCTTAAAATATTATGTTTATGATAGATTTACAGCCAGTAAATCCCATTTGGTTCAGTTAACCTTATAAATCAAAGCATAGTTTTAATTTTGTAAAGAATATAGTGTATTTTGTTGAACGCAAATTGATTTGGCGCTCTCTATCTACTTAGAGAATAAATAATCAAAGTCTTTGACCAAAGTAGTAGGTATTCTGTGGTTAAGTAAGTACTTTTTAAATTATAGTTTAGAAGAAAAAAATAATTATACATGATTTTAAACTTTAGTCCAATGATGCTGATCTTTCTTGAACGTTTGAACACATGTAAATATAATAAAGATATAGGATAAAGACATTAAGATTCAAAGAAAATAATCTTGAATGAAATTATTAACAGTGTGTTTTTTATAGTTTCGACATATATTCAAGACCCTAGCATAAAAATAAAATAAACATGAATCCTCATTAAAGGACTATCAACAAAGCTATCTTAAAAACTTAGGGCAACATCAATTCAGCGAACTACTTCAAAAGTAACGATTAAAAGATGTGGGTCGTTGTAACTCCTAAATCAAAGCCTACAAAAACAACCATTGAACTTGTTTTCAACAACAATTCAGACTTTAATCGTAAATATATACAACTTTTACAGATCTCTAAATACCGCACATGACACAGACTAGAAAAAATCTTCAGCAGGCACTAAAAAATATCTAAAAGATGATCTGGATGACTGACCTTGGTGCTTGTTACATAACAATCTAAGCTAACACTGACTTCCACTCATCATATCACCACGTACGACTGGGGGTGAAGCGTGCGCAACACCCACGGCACACCGCGGCACTCCTGCGCAACGAGGATCGCCAGCCAGAAATACCTGCTGTAGATAGACGAGGAAGACCTGATGGGCCTCCCGCCGGCGTCAGCCTTGCAACAATTGCTACCCATCACAGGAGCGCATTTCGTTCGTGCGAGTACGCGCAATTCACCCGCGGACTGCCGGTCGAGGTGGATATTTTGGTAGATGCGACGCCAGCGCCGCTACTCATGTTTACGGCAAGGGAGTCGGATGTAGGGCGGAGTAAGGTCCGTGATGTCACGCTCCGTGGCGCCAAGTGGAAAGTGGACACGTCCTTGACGGATGGTGTTAAAAGAAATGGAAACTGCAGTGATAGCTGCCAAGAAACTCCGATCAAGGATATTTTTACGCATCGTCGAATTCTTTCGTTGGAAAATCTCTAGTTAAGTTGTTGTGGAACTTAGTCGTCTGTATTATTCAAAAAAAACTTTTTAGTGGAGACGGCTTGTGCTGTCACGACTGATGCATGACGTCACGTCAAACTAGCACCCCTAACACATTCACACATTCACAAATGAGAGGTGTCTAGTGGATTGACTGAACCGTACTATTTAGTAATAGAGATCATAGAAAATAATCCTTCATTTTTAATTTATAGGGACACAGACAGACCTATCTATGTATTTATACCTATACAAGCAAGTTGAGAATCTCCTTTTTTGGAAGTCGGTTGAAAAGATTACATTTTATAACAACTTTATTATTCCGAGTTGGACTTGTCGTTCAGAAGTAAGGAAAACGTGGGAGAAAATTTCACTAAGCCTAAAGGGGAAAAAATATTATTGGATTTCATGTCTACTCTAGTACCTACTAATCCATATTTTTTAGTCTTTTAGTCTAAGAAAAAAAAACAATTAAAAAAAATTGAATCAACAATCACAAATAACAACAATAGATGGCGCCAAAAATACCGATCGCACTTTCAGAGCAGGATAAACAAATTGGTTATTTTCAGACGGCGTTCCCTCTGTAACCGTTAGATGGCGCTGTGTGCAATGTCTGCATGATAACATCAGATTTATTTTTAGTGAGTATAAGGTAAAGCGCAGCTGACACCATTTCAATTTAGCCGAATTTTATTAGAGCATTTTAGAAGGGAAGTAATTAAAAAATCTAAATATAGGAGCTTGTTTAGTTCCTTGTCGGAAGCATTCGTTCTTTGCTATAGTATGTATGAATCTTGTTAGGTTTTGTAAGAATAGTGTAAAAACTTAGGGCAGTACCCCTACGATAAGTTTTAATAAACGCAGACGCTAGCGACTGCGTTAGCGATTTGTGCGACATTCCAGTGCAGCGCCCGGCCGGATAGCAAGGAAACTAAGAAATTTCATACAAAATCCTAACGCAGTCGCTAGCGTCTGCGTTTATAAAAACTCATAACTCCTAGTATGAGTTTTTATAAACGCAGACGCTAGCGATAGATAGAAGGTAAAGCAGTGAAAATTTCTTAACAAACTGGCTTTTTCTTTTTAATTTCGGTTTCCGAGCCCTTGTTCTATACTTGGAGTTCTTTTGCAGTCAAAACTGCTTTTGACTAACTGCATCAGTCTAAACTTTTAATTTATTAAATACTAGCTGACCCGGCAGACGTTGACCTGCCCTTTTTCTACCTCTACCCTTCCCAACACCTACCCTACACCTACCCTACACCTACCCCACACCTACCCTACATCTACCCTACACCTGCCGCACACCTACCGAACACCTACCGTACATCTACCCTACCTTACACCTACCCTACACCTACCTTACACCCTAGTTATATATTATAGTTACAGCCCACGGACATTTTGTATGGGAAAATGTTATCTTTTTTTTTTTATCTTTTTCCAATGTTTTTAAGGTGTATTCTGCTATTCGGGGCGGAGACAAATCCAACGAATCAATAACCATGAAAATTGGTTCAGCAGATCTCGAGTTATAAGTGTTGTAACAAACCCGTCTTTGTTTTATATATAGATTTTAAAGAAAATTATTCTACTGTTTTGATGGCGTGACTAATATAAGTACCTATAAGTTCTTACCAATTTACACCGTTCTAGTACTAAGGGTCTCTGAGCTAGAGGGACGGACGGACAGAGCAAAACTAAAAGGGTTCTTTTCCTTGTGGACTACGGAACCCTGAAAACTAGGGGTACTGTGCCCCTAGTATGAGTTTTTCTTAACGCAGACGCTAGCGACGGCGTTAGGATATTGTATGGAATTTCTTAGTTGCCTTACTATCCGCCAGAGTCGCCGTACACGTTTGCCATACTAAATCGCTAGCGCAGTCGCTAGCGTCTGCGTTAAGAAAAACTCATACTAGGGGCACTGAGCTAGAGGGACGGACGGACAGAGCAAAACTAAAAGGGTTCTTTTCCTTGTGGACAAGGAACTCTGAAAACTAGGACGTGCGGTGTCGGTTGTTCATCTATTTGCGTTGTGGCAGTATCCCCTAGAACACATGCTGGGTCCGATTCTAGGCCATCCGCGTGGCCTAAACCAAACTGTGTATGTAACCTACTTTTTGCGATTCACGGAAATATTTCAGTATGCAACCGATTTTCTATCTCAAATTTACTTATTTTGGTGCTAGCTCAAACTGCGTGATTTGCCCATATCCGGGAAATATATAATATACTAGCTGTTCCCCGCGGCTTCGCCCCGCGTGGGACTCGGTTATATCGCGCCCAAAAGTAGCCTATGTTTGACCTCAGGTCGTTAACTACATCCCTACCAAATTTCATCACAATCGGTCCAGCAGTTTAGCCGTGAAGAGGTGACAGACAGACAGACAGACAGACAGACTTTCGCATTTATAATATTAGTATGGATACTAGCTGTTCCCCGCGGCTTCGCCCCGCGTTGGACTCGGTTATATCGCGCCCAAAAGTAGCCTATGTTTGACCTCAGATCGTATAAGTATATCCCTACCAAATTCATCATAATCGGTCCAGCAGTTTAGCCGTGAAGAGGTGACTAACAGACAGACAGACTTTCGCATTTATAATATTAAGTAGTATGGATATTAGTATGGAAGTATGGATTTACCAGGGACGTAGTTACCGCCGTATCTGCGGTATCCCGTATCTATTATACGGGGCCCCTATCTCACGGGGGCCCCCAACGTGCGTACTGCGTAACAAAAATTAATAAAAACTATCCAAATTTTGTCTGTCAGACCTGTCACTATTATGTATTGTCCATAGAGGCAGAGACTTTGTAAAACTAAAGTCATAAATGATTTAATAAATCAGTTTGCCGCAAAAAAGGCAAGGACAGATAGAGTATTATGATGAATAAATATTTCTATTAATTTTATGCAAATATTTTATTTTCTTTTGTGAAAATCTTTACCCTTCTAAGAGCCCCTAGACAATTTTTTATACGGGGCCCCGGCACGCTACGCCACTGATATTTACTTATTTATTTTATTTAATCATGCATTTTGCGAGACACCGGTACCCTACCACGAGATTTGATAAACGCAGACGCTAGCGACTGTGTTAGGATTTTTTATGAAATTTCTTAGCTAACTTACAATCCGCCAGGGGAGCTGTACATGTTTGATATACAAAATCGCTAACGCAGACGCTAGCCTCTGCGTTTACAAAAACTCATACCAATGCCCCTAGTATAGCGACTGCGTTAGCGATTTAGTATGGCAAAGCTGTACAGCGCCTCTGGCGGATAGTAAGGCAGGGTATTATTTTACACTAACTCCACTCAGCGGTGTTATCTACGGTTTATCATTAACAGCAGCGCCATCTACTTTATAAAGCGCCATTGACTATCAGACTTTTTGACCTAATCTCGTACTATTTGGGATAAAAATTACCTATACACGTTATTCAAAGGTATCAACTACCTCCATACCAAATTTTATAAAAATTGATCTAGCCGTTTGAGCATGATAAGTAACAAAAATACTTACAAACTTTCGCCTTAGGTAATATTAGTGCGATTGTCTAAGTGTTTGTGCTTAGAGCAACATGACTTTCGTACCGGAAGGAGGCCGTGTCGCTCGAAGCCTTTGTTTGAAATTATAAGTACCTGATGCGTCGTTTAGTCGCACGAAAATAAAAACAGTAAGTAAATAATTTAATTTCGTTTCAAAAAGACAAACATTGTTAGCTTTATATTGGCACGGACCTGAAATTCCCCTAATTTGCCGCAGTTCTGTATAGTGAGTAAAAACTTGACTAAAAAAATTTCATACGGCTTGTGCCATATACATAGATTGTGGCGCCACCACAACCGGCACAGATAAGCTTGTTGAAATAATTTGCGAATTACCAACGGCTAAACATGAGTGTTCCTAATCTTTTCTTACAATAAACATGAACCGACTTCAATTTGTTTAGTGGGGCCAACTTGAACTTAGCAAATTAGAAAAACTTAGACAAGTGTGCAGGGTCAATTGATCTCTCATAGATTACAAATTTGAACAATGATACCAAGGCATACAAGGTCGATTGACAACTATAACACCACAGTGTGCAGGGTCAACTGAGCTTGTTATTAACACTCAATTAATTAATAGGTACCTACCAATGGAAACCGAACGTCAAGTATAAACCATTATAGCGGCTGCTAATACCGGGGCATGCAGGGTCGATTAACCTTTCAAATTACTCCATTATCAAGAAAGCAACTTGTATGCATACAAAAAATAAAAAAAATCATTTTATTTGACTTGGCCAATTAAGGTTTTAATTATTTTGATTTTAAAACCAAACTAAATAAACAACTTACTGCGGCGATGTGGATAAAATTTCAGCCTTGCTTCCAGCCAAATGGGTTCTACCATAAATTACAGAATACTAGCTACAATGCATAAATAAATAAAAAATAGATCCCAACTACTTAATATTATAAACGCGAAAGTTATTTTGTACTTTTATTTGTTTGTTTGTTTGTTCCCCCTCTTTAGGATCTACTGAACCAATCTTCCTAAAATCTCGGATACACATAGCTAGGAGTATTGAGAAGGACTAGGGTATTCATTCCGGGAAAAAACACTGTTCCCGAGATAAATTCATGCGGGCGAAGCCGCCGGCGAAAGCCAGTAAATACACAATTATTACTTATACAACAATATCCTTATTTTTGCACCACCTACCCACAAAAACTGCTATGATATGATAATAAAAAACTGCTCAGGAACTTGAGAAACAGCAACAAGCTACCAGACTTCTCTCATCTTAGGGTTTTCTCGGTTACACCAATTTAATTTGGTTGAGACCCTGAGATAACAAAAGTCAAATGTTTTGTTATGTGATTTAAGTCCTTCACACGCATATAAGATTATTCGGCATTCGAGGTCATTGAAAATTGTAAAAAAGCCTACTAAGAAATTTAAACCCTTTGACCAATCGCTTTTTATTATATTTTTTTTATCCATGGGAAAAAGAAAACCACATCGAAAATCTAAATTCATATTAAACTTGCAAAAAATGACGATACTAATGCTACGTCATGGCTACGTCGTAAAAACATTTTGTTTTTACTTAACCTACATTTTTATTTAGCCTACCAGTGCCACTAGTCCATCATCTTCCCTAAACACGTCCAGAATTATGATAACATAATTAAACTACTCCGTGTCGGGTGTCCCACTCTACTACGTCTTCCTGGTTCCGTATTTATAAATCGACAACTGAAAAACAAACAACGCCGAAACACGCCGGCAGCGGCGCACACGCAAATAAAACTGCACTCACGCGCAACACAATAAGAGTTACAATTGAGTAATGGTTATTTCTATTCGATAAAGGAACGAAAAATTCATAAATACCAGTAATAGTTTAAATATAGAACGTACCATTGGAAGAGAAAGGGTGCGGTGCCGTTGGGTAAAGGCAGGCTGAGGACGGCGCTCCCCCCAGGGGCTGCCCTGATGGTCTGGAGGCCACTGGTGGGGAACGTGGGAGGCTCCATAAGCTCCAGTGCTACCGGGCCGCGCGCGCTTGCCCGTGTGCGCGCGCCGGCCACGGAGCGCCGCCATTCTAAAAATAATTCGGAAATATGTGGCGGGCGGCGAATTTGTGCGAGCGAATATTTCGCTAATAACATCACCGAAACACGGTACAACAGCTGATTGCACGAGGGCCGCCGCTGATACGGACACTCGTGTGGAATCACCTTTATATCACTTTCTTCGTCTGTCAGGCAGGATGGAATGCACCTGGATAGAGTCCTAGGCCTAGTGGTTTTGAAATTAAAATGAATTGTTTCCAAATCGCGTCCTGTACGTAAAAGGCTACCAAAGAACAGAAAAAAGTCTTAGTTTCTTTACCTGCCTCCGACTGGTTGCAAAACCAATCTTAACCGCAATCCCAAGGACGGTGCCCGTGGCAGGGCGCAGGTCATAAAAAGTCTTTAGTTGCCCGTGGTCTACCCGCTAGTTCACCTAGGTGGACAACGGCAAATTATTTTTGCTCATAGTTATTGCCGAACGTGTTCTGTTAAGCAGGAAGTTAAGCAACCTCATCCAACCACCTTCGAAGTCGAAGGTTTGAGATGCAACCATGAAAACGCTGAGATTAATATCAACTACTTGGTTCAGAGGACAAGTGCCGCGACTACCGCTATATGGTTGTCGCTTAGCTAAATCAGTTGCCTTCTGGCAACTTGGAATTTGGCACCAGTTTAGGGCCAAAAACTATTTGTATAGAATAATTATAGACTCAAACGTAGAGTAACAATTTAAAAATCTATTCAGATTATATTTCGCTAAGTTGATCACCGACTCCCATGACCCGCCTAAATTTGGAGAGTACGGAAAAACATATTTATTCCATATCTTAGGTAGTATTTTATTTCTCATCTCGAATAATTGTTCATATATTAGGATGTGACGAGACTGTGGATTAAAACTTGTACCATTTCATAATATTTATTCTTCTTTATTCTAATCGTTGGTAGTAATGATATCTTTAAAAAAAAATAGCATCAAACTGCAAACATATAAGGTCAATTTCAAAATAGCCAATACGTGGAAATTATAAAATAGAAAATTAAATACAGGTTTCCGTCTGAAATAAAAGAAATTTATTTCATTTATTTATTTTATTTAGTTAAAATTTAAAAAAATATAAGATGTCAAACATAATATAAGTACTAGTTAAGAATTTAAATAAACAGAAGTTTTACATCGATCACCATATGGATAACTATAGGTAAGACCTAAAAGTAATTAGCCTAAAAAATAAAGTTTAAAAAAAACTTAGTATTCCTTTCAAGTTGAGATCATAGAGAAATACTTAAATACATTAAAATTTAGTCAAAAATACTGTAATGTAAAGCATGCCTAGCAGCCTCCCTACACTATCTAGGGCACGGGATTTCCCACTTGAATTTTTTTATAGAATAACGCACATACGGCAATTAATTTTGTAATTGATAAAATTCATTTTTTCGGATAACATAAAGTTATGAATTCAGGTCGCTAAAGTAACAACCAATTAAAAATTAAATTATTAGTAAAATTAAATCAATTCAATTTAAATATTTATCCAATATTAAAGCGAAATACAAAAATTATTCATTCAAATTAAATATAACTTAAGCAAAAAATTCTTATTTCAAAATTATTTTTTTTTCTGCTGGAGTAAATTCAAAATTGAGGGTAGGCACTTTTATCTTCAAAAGTACAGATTCAACGGTCATACTTACTACTACTTAGGTTAATTTGCTATAAGTATTTGGTGAAATCCCGTTACCGTATTATACCTTAGTCTAGACCAGTTCACACTTTTCTAATAAACGCCACTTGTGCAATCTACATCTTTCTTTGGGGTTAAAATAATATCATCAACGAAATGAAACAACAATACGAACACGTAAAGAGACTATGAGATATAATGGCTATAAAACGAATTGAAAGTGTTGTGCACTTACTCTTAGCACACCTTGGGAAACTGTAAGTGCTTTGAGTTTCTTTTAATAAAGAAATAGTTAATATTTTACAATTTTAATCATCATCATTTCAGCCGCAGGCTGTCTACTGCTGGACATACACATATATATACAAGGATTTCCAGAACAACCAGTTGGAAGCGGCCTGTATCCAGCGCCTGCTTGCAACCTTCATCAGTTCATCCGACCATCTGGTCTGTGGGTGTCTGATGCTGCGCTTGCCGGTGCGTGGTCGACATTCGAGAACCTTTCTGCCCCGTCGGCAATCGGTTTGTCAATTTTAATATATAAAACAATAAAAAATAGGTAATATATTTTAAATTTTTCTTCGTTTGACGCTATCTAGTGATAACGACCGCGACCAAGATGATATATCAGTCGCCCCTACCACGAGAATTCATAAACGCAGATGCCAGCAACTGCGTTAGAAATTTCATATGACAAATCTGTACAACGCCGCTGGCGAATAGTAAGAATCCATACAAAATCTTAGTCAATAGCGTCTGCGTTTATCAAATCTCGTAGTAGGGGTATAATACTCAGACCATGCAATTGGCTTGACACATGTGTTACCAACGCACCACTGGGCTACTAAGGCCGACCATACACTTGTAAATTTTACCCACGTGCGTAAAAGTAACCTCCTTAATTAACTTACAATAAATTTGCAAACACTCATTGTCCTTTGAAAATTTATCTTAAGTTATACGTGAGAAAATCTTACAAGTGCATGGCTGACCTTAAGATTAAAATGATATTATTATGACCCCAAAAAGTATACAAACAAAAGCTTACCAATCCCTTTAAACACTATGTCATGGTAATAATTGCTGAAGTGCAATGAATCCGGGCAGCACCATAAGCTTCTGTTTATATTACAACGTCACATAGGCTCCTTGCGTGAAGTACAGCAATATCATTATAAAAATATGCGCCTGCGCAGCCATGCCGCTGCAGACGTAGAAAAGTGGCCTAATTAGTGCCATGTACAAAAATAGAGTAGAAAAAAGCTATTACACAGGCAAGATGTGACATCGATGTTTTTTTTTTTTAATTTGGTATCTAACACACATAATTTTTTTTTTATTGTAATGCATGATGCTCTGGTGTATCATTAAACAATAGGAATGTCAAATGGATGGCTCGGATTGGTCAAATTCTTAATGACCCTTCACACATGCCTAAAATAAAATTCCTATCTTAACCTTAATAATAATATGCAAAATACAATGTGAAATCAATTAATGAAATACAATTTTGGTGATTCGGGGACCCGTTAAATTTAAGAAAATCATACCAGGCTTAGGGTTAATTCAAAATCTAAGGTTAAGACAGACAAGACAAGATATATAGATAAGTAAACCTTTTTTGTATATATTCAAAAATAGGTATGTAAAAGGTGTAAGAATAATAGAATTGTCAATAATATGTTTTATTGATAAATCAAATCAAACAACTATTTAGCAAGATCGAACTATTGTGTGCTCAAAAGTTATATCCATATCCATACTAATATTATAAATGCGAGTCTGTCTGTCTGTCTGTCACCTCTTCACGGCTAAACTGCTGGACCGATTGTGATGAAATTTGGTAGGGATGTAGTTAACGACCTAAGGTCAAACATAGGCTACTTTTGGGCGCGATATAACAGAGTCCCACGCGGGGCGGAGCCGCGGGGAACAGCTAGTTATAAATATATCAGATTATTTCTAAGTGCCTTTACACGTAGAAAGCTGGCTATCGGCGCCGATCTGACAGCGCTTATCCGTACCGACTAGGCACAAAGTATAGATTTTTGGCGCCGACTACTTGCGCGAACCGGCTCCGATCGGTACCGACACAAAGTTTTGCGTCGTGGATACCGAAGTGACAGCAGGGTTACCATCTCTTAAACCCATGCAAGATCCAGTGAGTAAGCGAGACAGCGCAATACATGATGTAAGGCGACATCTCCCTTACTCACTGGATCTTGCATGGTTTTAAGAAATGGTGGTAAGCCACCAGTTCGGAGCCGGTATCTTTTTTTTTACGTGTATACACACTAAGCTAAATGACACATTTAATTTATTTTTTGACATACACAATCCAGGCATCATACAATACAATTCATACAATAAATAAGAGCAGAATATGGAAATTTGGTTTAGTACATTCAACATTTAATTCGTAAATTGTAAATGTTATACATATTTCTAAAAACATTTCACGACTAGTTCTTAGGGTACATTTATTAAATTCTAAAATACATTTATTTATTCCTAAAAATTCAACATAATTTAAAATTATACTTATAGATCGAAATAATATCACACAAAATAAAAATTCGAAATTTGTCCGAAAACAATATAATACTAATTTGTCAACAAATAATAATATCGATTCTATATAAGTATACCTAAAAACGGCGCAGCGATCCAGGCAAATCCTGGCCTGAATATCAAAAAAATCCATAAAAAATAAGTATTTTTTTTCAAAATACAATAACAATCTAATCAGTTTTTTGGAATCATTAAACAACTAAAAATTATAAAGGTGTGTACTCATCAGTAACAACGCGTACATTTCTCGGCATGAATAATGCACATAGGGCTTGCTAAAATGCTCAGGGGCTTAGGCAAAGTCACAATCGCAAAACGTGAACAAGGTACGACAAAAACAAAATGTATGGGATTAACATAAGATTGACCACGTGATTTACCGCAGCTTATGTCAATCCCATACATTTTGTTCTTGTCGACATTCGTTAGCGTTTTGAAATTGTCACTTGGCTACGGGTGCTGATGTTCGAAGAGCTCTATACAATCGTGCGTGTCAAGCAATGGCAAACCAATCATTAGTTGCCAGTTTTTTAAT
This sequence comes from Apomyelois bistriatella, assembly GCA_947044815.1. Lineage (NCBI taxonomy): Eukaryota > Metazoa > Arthropoda > Insecta > Lepidoptera > Pyralidae > Apomyelois > Apomyelois bistriatella. The sequence goes on along the minus strand of OX345687.1, from coordinate 15,810,318 downwards.
ATTTTTCACCTCTATGCGACGTTCTACAAAATCAAATTCGGTATATTATATCTTTTCAAAACACTATATGGAATAGACGTAAATAATAATGCTAAATTTAAAATAAAATAAAGTTAAAAGTGCTGGTAGTCAAACTTAATTGGTCAACATATTTGAGCCGTTGTCACAAATTATTATTTCATTATTATTTCAGCCGCACTCAAGTCATTTAATGATTACTTAAATTCTTAGAATTATTCTGAGGAAATCTAATGGAGTTGCTTAAGCTTAATCATTAAATAACCGAGTGCGGCTGTTTGTTATTTGTGGTTGTTATTGATTTTTTTTTTCATTTATGTGAACACGTCTCAATCAACAATTTTTTTTTCAAAGTTGCTCTTGCTCTTCGTCGGACTACAAGTAAAAAGTCCTTGCTACGATCAAAATAGTTGTTTAACGAGATTTATTTCGGAATGTTACTTTGAGCAACTACATTTTAGTTATTCTGTGCACAATTTAAATTGCTAGCAGTTCCCAAAACCCTAGAATATTAGGAAATTAAGTAAAGATTTAAGTTAAAAATAATAATAATAACAAACGCTTGTTAAGCCCATTTTGATTTAAATATATTTTACCCCTTTCTCCCATGCCAATATACAAGGTGAAAGAACGAGACAAAACACATTTTATTCAAAATGATTTACTGGCTGTCATCTTTCCAAACATAGACTAAATCGGCACTTATTCGAGCGTTATGCACTCCAAATAATAAAAAAAAACTAATAATAAATTTATATTGGCAAAGGAATGACATAAAAATTTTTACAACGAAATTCAATCCTAAACTTTCAATAACTTCGTAAAGAACTAAGCTATATTCGCTAGGTTTAATATTTTATGTAGGCAATAATAAAAATCTAATACTTTCTCTTTCATAGGCTTCATTGGTCTAATTTCAAGCTGTGTAATTACTGTGAAATATGGCGCGAATCAAATATTATATAATCCAAAACTGAGGAAGAAATAAACTTACTTGTACTACAAAGTAAGTACAACTTAAAAAATAACTATACCAAAAAAAAGGGTATTTTGTAATGTAAACCTTACACTATATATGTAATACACCGTCAAACACATTTAAATTAATAAAATACTCTCGTGCTATTTTTGTCATAACATTTTAGCTGAAAAGAGACAGCATGAGATCTAGGAATTTTCTACATACTATCAGTTTTATATTTCAGTATGAGGTAAAAAAAATCTTCAAAAATGCATACACAACCCTGCGCAAATCTTTAAAAAAAATATTAGTTAACTGAAAAATCAAGTTTAAAATAGGTACCTTATCTAAGTGTGGTCCACACAACGACCATATTTATTAAACACATACTAATACACTACACACATGTTGAAAATTTAATTTGGCGGGGTTATAACACAAAACCCTGGATAGCCAGTAGGCATACTCGAAAATATTAAATGATTTTAAACCTTATAAGTAGAGTATACGGTACAGATTTCAATGAAAGTGCAGATTACTGTTAATACTTCATACACATTTAACACTGAATTAGGGGGACAAGGTAAATAACATAGGAATGTTTCCAGTTATTATTCTACACATATATTAGTGCAATAACAACGACACGTAAGTTAAGGAAATCTTTGAATCGGTACTAATTTTCAGGACTTGTCATGATCACGTTTGGGGGTATTGGTAACTAGACATAGAAAATTGTGGGGGGGGGGGGGGAATATCTATTGAGGTATGGTAATGGTAACTAGATATTTAAATTCGGAATTTGGGGGTGGGGGGGGTACACAATTTAGACAGCTACTGCTTCCTCAATAATGTTGCCGACGACATGAGAATTGCCGTTGCAGCTGACGATGGTGTCGGATTTCTGAATCGCGTTTTTGTTGAAATTCCCGTTAACATCATCGTCTGGCTTGGTGAATGTGATCCGTGGTACAAACTCGACGGTTTTGTGTGGTTTTGGGGTTATCGGGCGTGATTTACGAACGCGGGGTGCGTGTGTGACCTCGTTTGGGAGGGATGAAATGTTGGCAAGTCTGGTCACGGTGCGGACCTTGTCGGTGAGGCTTTGATGGAGTCTGACGACGGTCAGTTGGCCTGGGGTGAGGCCGGATGATGACGATGACGAGTTGCGGCGGCGGTTGAGCCAGCTTCGTGTGCCCGGGAGAGCGTTGTACGCCATCTCGCGCCTGGTGGACAATTTAATAAATATATAGGATCTTCTTTTGAGTCATAATGGCTATATGGACTTTATATTGACTTAGCCCAGTATTTGGTTACCTCCACAGCCCGGTAGTTTGCCTCGTTCAAGTCCCTTATTGTGCAGGAGAAAGGGCAGCTAGGGTACGATATATATAGGGATAAATCACAGAGATTGAATTAGCCTCAAAGTAAGTTAGACTTGTGTTATGGGATGCAGGGATGGGAAAAAAATATTTTTCAACCAACCGGGGATCGAACCCAGGTTCTCCTGAGTAGCGGGCAGGCATGTTAACCATTACGCCACGGAGGTTGTCAAACTGACTTTATAGGTGCTATTGCGCTGAAAATGATCTTATAAAGCTGTAAGTAATGTATACTAACTCTGCAATGGCGACCTCCCTCTGCTCCAAGCGCAGGTACAAGGCACAAGCGTCCATGTACATTTTGCTTGCTTCGCGCATGACCTTCTTGTATAGGTAGGTGCTCTGACGTGGCGGTTGTTCTACCACGGCTTCCTCACGTGGAACCGTTTGCCTGGGAATGAGCTTTGTTTAAAGATTGCGTAGAAGTCTCGTGTATAGTCTTTATAAATAACCAGGCATTTGAATTTGAAATTTAATTTATAACTAATTATTTATTTGTAAATTTATAAAAGACTAGCTGTTGCCCGGGTCTCCGCTCCTGTGGGAATTCTGGGATAAAATATAGCCTATATATCATATATATACTAGCTTTCGCCAGCGGCTTCGCCCGCGTGAGATTCCCTCGGAAACAGTGTCCTTCTCTATACTCCTAGCTATGTGTATGCGAAGGTTCAGTAGATAGGACGTGAAGAAGTAACAAACAAACAAATATACAAACTCCCTTTCGCATTTATAATATAAGTTAGGATGTGTTGTTCCAGGGTCTAAGCAATCTCCATTACAAATTTCAGCCAAATCGGTTCCATCCGTTTTCCTGTTAAAAAGTAACAAACATCGATACATTCTTAGAAACTTTCGCGTTTATAATATAAGTAGTATGTCGTCTGAACTAATTCTTTGGTTAAAACAGGTAACCAATGGTCGGATGAGCTGAAGAAGGTCACAGGCAAAGGCTGAATGCAGGCCACAACCAGCCATTCTGGACATCCTTGGTCTCGCAAGTCCTATGTCCAGCGTTGGAGAACCTGTGGCTGTAATGATGATGATGAATGATGACTCACCAGCCGTTGTTCTTCGCATTCTCGACCTCCTGCCGCCAGGTGTCTTGCATGGTACTAAACAGGTCGTCTCCAAGCCAGCTCCACTGATCGCTCGCGAGACTCAGCAAGTCCGAAATACGGGCAAACGATGGCCTGTAAACGAGAGGAAACGCAGTAATTGGCTAGTCCAAAAAAATATGATAGTGATTTTATTTTAGAGATACCATTTGAAAGATTTTTTTTAATTGTTTAATTTTTCTTATTTAATTTTAAAGATAAAGATACATACAGCGATGACGTCACTCCGCGATGAAATATATCACTTGGATACCAGTTTCCTATGAGAATCATTATTTATTTTTATGTAACTGGTTATAAAACTCTGGTTACATACGCGGCTGAAGGGGAAACAAAGTATTTAGGTTGTCTACAAGAATAAAAATATGACAATGATAGATCATGACGATTTGACTGGATTTTTCTTCCGGTACTACCAAGCAAAGAGTATATAATCCCTATCTTGCTAACTTACAGAAAAAAAAAGAAAGCTGCTTACGTCACTCGCAAGCGGCTTGTACAATTTATATGACCTCGGAGTAATTTTTTGAAAATGAAGGTCATTGGGTTTTTTGTAATTATCTCAAAAAATACTTGCTTAAAAAAATCTGATTACCGCAAACTGTTTCCTAAGCCTAAAGAGTACATAATCCCTATCTTGCTAACTTACAGAAAAAAAAAGAAAGCTGCTTACGTCACTCGCAAGCGGCTTGTACAATTTATATGACCTTGGAGTAATTTTTTGAAAATGAAGGTCATTGGGTTTTTTGTAATTATCTCAAAAAATACTTGCTTAATAAAAATCTGATTACCGCAAACTGTTTCCTAAGCCTATTCCTCGGAATGGTTTTCGAATTAGACATATTTGTAAAAAAATTGGACTATCGCGAATTACTGAATTACTCAGACAATTATTGCCTTAAACCGACTGCGCCAGAGGAGGGTCATGTTTATCGAGTCTTCGCCTTAGCGTGTTCTTCCCGGTTGCATCTTCAGCTTACGCTTCAAAGCCCAGGGTACGAAATTATGGTCCTGACTGGGCAGTTCTGGTTATAACAATGGTTAGGTTTTTCGTGAGTTTGTTTGGCATGCTGTGCAGCCTGAACGGCTTGATGGATTTTAGCTTGAGAAGTGTAGTTAGATTCGTATTTGTTGTGAGAGTGACACTGGGTTTATCAAAATAATAAATGGCGAATTTCTGGCGCCAAATTCAAATGTTTGTTACGCGCGGCCTGAACAGCTTGATTGGGATAAAACATATTGAAAATTCAACTTTTTGCGAAATAATAATTCAACAGATTGCAAATTCAACATTTTGGGATTCAACATTATGGGAATTCAACATTTCGTAAATTCTTCTTTTCGGACCTGAAGAATGGATTTTAGCTAGAAAGATGGCGTTAGATTTATATTTACTGTAAGTGTGACACAGGATATTTAAATGAAGCGGAGATTTGTTTTTTTTTATAATTGATCTATTTTTCTCATAAAATCATATCGGCATACTGCCTAAATTAAAGGGATTGTGGGTCCTAACTCTACAGGTAACACTTTCCGCAGTATTAAAAAACGTCTGTGAATTCCATTATAACTAATATGTGATTGTGTCGCTCTTATACTTGAAATCACTGCATAGTATAAAACAAAGTCGCTTTCTCTGTCCCTATGTCCCTATGTATGCTTAAATCTTTAAGGTGAACCTTACCTCGGTGAACACTAGCGCCACGATCATTTAAAAATTACACAGGGATTTTTGATGACTTGTTTTTTTTTTGATGGTGGCGCTAGTGTTCACCAAGGTCTCGTCTTAAAACTACGCAACGGATTTTGATGCGGTTTCTTAATAGATAGTGATTCAAGAGGTGGGTTTTTATGCACATGCGGGTCGCTAGTAATAAATAATAATAAAAATATTTATAAATGGTGTAAATAACACAACTTTCTTATTGTATACTTCAATACTAATATTATAAATGTAAAAGTGTGTGTATTTGTATGTTTGTCCATCTTTCACGTCGAAACGAAAAGACGGAAGTGAATTAAATTTGATATGATACCTTGAACCATGAGAATGGACATAGTAACTTTTGGTGGCGATAACCAACATCCACTCGAGCGAAGACGCGTGCGGAAACCTAACTAATATTATAAATGCGAAAGTGTGTTTGTTTATTTGTTAACAAACAAATGAACGCTTTTTCAAATAACGCGCTTTCGACGTCCTATCTACTAAACCAATCTTCCTGAAATTTCTCATACACATAGAAGTATTGAGAAGGACATAGGGTTCCTTTTATCTCGAAAAATTCAAACAGCTGACGGTTTATATTACACTTTGAGGTGTCTGGTTGATCAATCTAGCCAGGCCTCAATCATAAGCCTAGATTTTTCATCAAAAACCACTAAAAGAGCATCAGATATAACAATATAAGACTGATATTTACTTTTATCAGATATAACAATATAAGACTGATATTTACTTTTATCAGATACTAGCTGTTCCCCGCGGCTTCGCCCCGCGTGGGACTCGGTTATATCGCGCCCAAAAGTAGCCTATGTTTGACCTCAGGTCGTTAACTACATCCCTACCAAATTTCATCACAATCGGTCCAGCAGTTTAGCCGTGAAGAGGTGACAGACAGACAGACAGACTTTCGCATTTATAATATTAGTATGGATAACAATATTAGACTGATATTTACTTTTATCAGATATAACAATATAAGACTGATATTTACAACTCATATGCATATTTTGATGAATATTCCTACTATGCAACAACAATCAATCGTCCTTTTAAAACGCTACTGTTCCCGAGGGAAATTCACGCGTGCGGAATCTTGTATAAAAATAACGGTGATCCATTTTATAGAATTTCCTAGCAATGTTCTTTAAATCAATAAAGCTGTTATTAAGCAGTTTTCAAAGCTTTCGTATTTACACGCGTTGTACTAAATTACAACATTGCTTATAACTATCACGCGTGACTCATGTAGGGTTTCCCAATGTAAATTAGAGCGAAGAAGTTTACGTGTTAATTTAATATTTTATTTGGGCACTGGTATTTTTATACTACACTAGCTTATGCCCGCTGCTTCGCCCGCGCGAACTTCCCTCGGGTACAGTGCTCTTTCCCGGGATAAAAGGTGTAACTAATTGTGTATGCAAAATTTCACAGATTGGTTCAATTGATCTTGAGGTATAAGCCTCAAATATTCAATTAAAAAGCTAGTCGTGTGATTGAATGATGTTGTTTTGTTAAAAGGCTAGCTGTTTGATTGAACGGCTATTTAACCAGTTGGCTGCGACATAAATATAACTATGTGTCCCGACGAACTCGTAACAGTATAAATGTGTTGCTCGCTTATAGTAGTACTATATAGAAAACCGTATCGACAAATCCATAAATGGAAAATTATGAAATTTCACAGCAATGGAGACTTTAAGACAGCTAGTTTATGTGCAAGAGTTTAAGAAATCAATCACCGACCTGCTCTTAGGATGACGGTTCCAACAATGAGACAGCAGAATTCTCAGGTGTAGTGGGAACGAAGACGGCAGCGGCAGAGTTATCTTCGCCTTTCCCACTCCGTAAGTCACAGCGCAAGGGTGCAAGTCCTCATATGGCACCTCCTGAGTCAGCAACTCCCAAAGCACGACTCCAAATGACCAGACGTCAACTTTGTCCGAGCATTTTTTGCCCAGCATCAGCTCAGGGGCCATCCAGTAGGTGGTGCCACGGGTGGTCATGACTAGGCTGAATTTCTCCCATTTTCGTGAGGTGCCAAAGTCGCTCACTTTGCATACTAGGTTGTCTGCGATCAGTACACTGAAAATAATTTGATTGGTTAGATGTTTAAACACCAATACTAATGGGTGTTTCTTTGTGTGTGTATCTCCATCAACACGAATTCTTGTTTCTTCGTGTGTGTATCTCTATCAACACGAATGGTTGTTTATTCGTGAGTGTATGTGGTCAACTCTTTGTGTCATATATTTAAAGAGCTGTGAGGCTGATGCCCCATATTAGAATGGAAGATAATAACGAACGCCGAGCTTCGATGCAAAACAGTTGCAGATGCTACCAAGAAAACAAGAAGACAAAAGAGCAGAGGAAGCCTTTGCTTAGAAATTCGACACTAACTGTCTTATTAATAAAATAACCCTAATCCAAGCTTACACCGAGGTTACGCTTGGAATAGTTAAACTAGGAATAAGGATGTTTCAACCAAGTTTTAATATCCTTATTAATAAACTTAGATTAGCGACGTTTTAGCTATACTAAAGTTACACCTCGGTTTAAGGTAGAAAATTGCAACACTGACCTTTTTACCATAATAAGAAAACGAATATTTTGTTTCTTTTTTTCATTTTGGACTTATATGTCACATTGTTGACAGAAGTGATATATCAAAACCAGATTTATAAATTCAAGAAAGCCTAAAAGACTCGTTTCCAGGGAAATACAAAATTATTAAATTAAATAAAAATAACCATATTTGTTAAAATTGGTTTGTATTGTAATGTATAGAGTAATGTTTAATATTTCTATTGTGTTTTTGTTGTTCTCACGCTCGGCTAGTGTACGGCTTTAAACGAATCGTGCCGGATAATAGAAGAAGATGAAGAAGAATTGTGTTTTGTGCAAAAGAAGCAGGCAGAGTTCCAGATGATTACTGCTCAATATAATATGGAGGCTGCAAAGTCAAAAAGTGATAAATGAAATATATTTTTATTTTCTCTTGAAAGCATTTTATTTTTAACATTTGTTATCAAAAGTTTCCTATAAAAGCAGCTCAAATAATAGTCTTTTGCCATCTTGTAGCACTTATGAATTGGAATGGTGGTATCACACATGGCTATATGGTACTACCATCTCTTAAAACCATTCAAGAACGATTGAGTAAGGCAGATAACGTCTTACATCATGTATTGCGCTGTCTCGCTTACTCACTCGTACTTGCATGGTTTTTAAGAGATGGTAGATAGTAGGCCACCTTTATTTGCCTATTTGGAGCGCGTATTCGTAACGATAGCACGTGTCAAGCAACAATGACGGAGAGTGCGCGACTATGTTTGGATTGGTCGCCATTAGTGGCATTTCTATCTTGAGCTCCGCCGTGCTTAGGAAGAAATGTTAAGCCGTTGGTTCCCGGTTGTTATCGGTAGATGGCAGTCGTTAGGCTATGTCAGAGATGCCTTTAGGCAGCCTGAAAAATCTGACAGTGTTGGCCACTAACACATCCGGATCATGTTCCTGTGGGTCTGGATTCCCTGTAAAAAGGGTTACGGATGTCAGACGGCAGTCGCTCCATTGTTGGTAATAACCAGTTCCGCTAAATCAAGACCATGATTAATAGCGTACTTTGGGTTATGACGCGCGAACTAAAGATGCAACCGGAAAAAACGCTCGGACGAAGAAGATACCAGACTTGTCACCAAAATTTTAGGTTAGATTGTCCTTAATCTGTCGCTAAACCTAATGGTTGCTAGGTATATCTTTACACCAAGGTAGAACCTAGGTTTAAGTTATTCTATCCTTAAACTGGGTTTATTAATAAGTATTTTTACTAAAACTGCTTTAAACCTTGGTGTAAAGTTAAGCGGACCTTAAAACTGGTTTATTAATAAGACAGTAAAAGACTAGTTTTATGTTGTCTTCAGAGCAACACGGCTTCCGGTAGGGTGTAGCTCGAAGGCTGTCACTGTTTGTTTAAAAGGAAACACAGAGACAGAACGACGCCACGTCGCAATAAATTTAAAAATGTCCCTTATGCAATTGGCCGTGAGATATGAAATGGCTCCACCCTGGCCCACGGTAAGCCTCACGCCCGTAAACAAGATGTTTACGAGTACCTCACTCTTCCGTTTTATGGCAGTGGACCGCAAAATTTCTGCGCAATCAACTTGTGAAATAAATTCTACCTTTATTGACATTGACAACGCCGGGCACACGAACAAATTAGAACATTTTTTGGTTAAAAAAAAATCGGCCTAGTACGAGTCGGACTTGCGCCCTTTACTTTATTTGAATTCGTACCAACACACAAAACTAAGACTTAACAGGTAATATTCATAAAAAAATAACTCAACTTATTTACAGTTTTTAGATTTATTCCTAAACTAGCGATCCGCCCCGGCTTCGCATGGGCATAAAAATCTTCCTCTTGAATCACTCCATCTATATAAAAAAAACCGCATCAAAAGAAAGAAAGTGGCGATGGGCGGGTCACATATGCCGCACAAGAGATGAGCGTTGGGGGAAGTTAGTGCTTGAGTGGAAACCCAGAACCGGACGTAGAAGTGTCGGTAAACCCCATGCCAGATGGTCCGATGACCTGGTCAAAGTTGCCGAAAAGAGTTGGATGAGGAAAGCACAAGACCGAGAGGAATGGCGTGCATTGCTAGATGCCTTCACTCAGCATTGACTGACGATTGGCTGAAGAAAGAGAGATTCTTCATAGCAAGCCGTTGGTCCCGGCTGGATTCAGGAACCACCTCAGAGGCCGAGAGGCTGTTCCGAAGAACTCTGATACCAGGGTGCATGGTCGGTTGACCGTGTCAACTACACGAAATAATGATATCGGTATAGTTTTATATAACTGCTGATCATGACCCAAACGATATTAATCTGAATAAAAATCAGTGGTAGACGCTCACGATATGCAAAACACCACAAAACATTGTCTACGCGTGATCTGAGGTCTACGCCATTTGAATTTCTATGCAATCTTTATCAAATAATCTTTATACACTTCTCAGATGTCATATACATGTCATCTACCTGTGTAACTGTGTACCATCATCTTTCATCTACCTGTGTACCTACCACATTTATGGCAAAATAAAAAAAATTGTATTTTGTATTTGTATTTGATGGAAAATATCCGTTGAACACCTGAACAATGTCATCCCACATAACAATCTCGACCTTGTATACAAAGTGACAAACAAATTAGAAACGGTTCATCGGATTGAATAACACTCTCACTCAGTAACTTTTCAACAAACTACATTTAAAGATGCTTTAATACTCTCACAAAGTTCGCGTACGTTTGGATGATTTTTCTCTTGAAAATTCCACTCGTGCGGCCATGAAGAGGATGTAGGTATTCTGAGAACTTTAGAGCTAAACGTAGTCATTAAAAACACGAACAATAAATATCGGTGACTTTAAATATATATATATATATATTTAAAGTCAGTTTATATATATATATATATATATATATATATATTTGCTTTGTTTGGGACAATAAACAATAGTACAATATAAGTCTTAGTAACATTTGCGTTGAATAAATATATATAACTAGCTGTTCCCCGCGGCTTCGCTCCGCGTGGGTCTCGGTTATATCGCGCCCAAAAGTAGCCTATGTTTGACCTCAGGTCGTTAACTACATCCCTACCAAATTTCATCACAATCGGTCCAGCAGTTTAGCCGTGAAGAGGTGACAGACAGACAGACAGAGAGACAGACAGACTTTCGCATTTATAATATTAGTATGGATATATATATATATATTTGCTTTGTTTGGGACAATAAACAACAGTACAATATAATTCTTAGTCTTAGTAACATTTGCGTTTAATAAATATATATAATTTCACGTCAACAACACTGTCCACGAATTAAGACACTGACATTAATTTCGTGGAGGTGTCATGGTCAATTGAACATGCACACCGTGGTGACAGATTTCTTTAACGACTACCAGATGGCAGCCGGGATCAACGGCTTAACGTGCCTTGCGAAGCACGGAATCATCTTTTCAGACAATGAGGTGATTCAAGCCTGCAATATCCTAACCAAACTGGAAACAACTAAATAAAGTATGCTTCCCGTAGGAATCGAACCCTCGACCTCCGGGTCAACAGGCAACCGCCTTAACCACTGGACCACGAAGGCAATTATGCTAAAAATATAAGTTATCTAAGCTGGTAAAGATATAAGACGTCTCAAAAAGATTTAAAGATATTTTTTGTTACATTTAATCTATAGATTTTAAATGCCTGACCGCGCGCGATTTCGTATTTCAATTTTTATTCATAAAACTAATTCAAAAATATATTTTTCTCGGTTTTTTTTCCTAAAAAGAGCAAATCTAGGAATAGCGTTTTTATCTCAGCAACATATTTTTTTGTGCTGATCTATTAGCTTCACTCTGAACAGTAGTTGCCTAGCTACGTGTCATTAGACATTCTTGGAAAAAAGTCTTAATCCAGATTATTCATTTCCATCTAACAATTCTACAAACACAGGCTTATATATATATACTAGCTGTTTCCAGCGGCTTCGCCCCGCGTGGGACTCAGTTATATCGCGCCCAAAAATAGCCTATGTTTGACCTCAGGTCGTTAACTACATCCCTACCAAATTTCATCACAATGGGTCCAGCAGTTTAGCCGTGAAGAGGTGACAGACAGACAGACAGACAGACAGACAGACTTTCGCGTTTATAATATTAATATGGATATTTTTTTATAAAAAAGCCCTTTATTCACTCTATATTCTACATTTCAAAGTAATTTTTTACATGCACTATACTATCAGGTATTCAAATATAAGTAGTTTTAATTACTAACAAAATTGTTATACATTTAACATAAATTTGATTTATTCATCATCATTTCGTGTGACACAGTCAATCGACCACTCTTGTATCAGACTTCTTTGGAACCGCCTCTTGGTCTCTGACGTAGTTCCTTTAACCACCACCAGATGACAGCCGAGACCAACATACCATCCGAAACACGGAATCATCTTTATTTTCAGACATTCAGATTCAAGCCTGCAATGTCCTAAACTTGAAACAACTAATAGTATGCTTCACATGAGAATCGGACCCACGACATCCAATCAGGCAAACCACTGGACCACGAAGACATCTGATTTATTCATATTAGTAGAATTCAAATGCGTTGTTTGGAACCCAATCATGAAATGCTTCCACTTTCCTCTAAGGACCTGACCTTGCAATTTCCCTCACAATTGCGCCACAAACTCTAAGCTTATTGCGACGTATGAAATACAGAGGACTATCCTTCAAACAACACGACCACGGTCTCGCCGACGAAGGTCTTGTTAGTGTATCTGAATATAAGCGAAGCGTACTTTGATAAACAAATTAAACTCGACCATGTGTTAATAGGCTTAAAGTGTAGAAAGCTTTCGAGCAAACACTTTCAGCTTATATTTTGTTTACGAACATTAAATACATTATTGCAAAAAACGCTGAATAGTAGGAATTTTCTAGTTTGTGTCACAGTTTTGTTTTGTATTTTAAATACAATGATGTTAGCTTGTTAGTTTTGTTTATCGTCGTGCGAAATACAATATGTTGAAGCCCAAGGGTGGAATTTAATACGTTATTGTACAAAATTTTCAATAGTAGAAACTTTCTAGTTTCTATCACAGTTTTGTTGTGTATTTTAAAAACAATTATGTTGCTTGGTTGCTTGTTTATCGTCGTACGAAATACAATATGTTGAAGCTCAAGGGTAGAACCTTCGGGGACACAATATACCAGATCAGGGGCAAGTGTCCCAATGTAGTTCCACGAATTGGGCCCAATGGACAATCCAATATAAAAATAAGTTGTAATTTATATTTGCTTTTTGCATAGTCACAAAAAAATAAAAAAAATCCCAATTTTTTTTACATTTTTCAATATTTAGTCGTTTCAATTTATAAAATTGTTATAATATCACTACATAGTATAAAACAAAGTAGCTTTCTCTGTCCCTATGTCCCTTTATATGCTTAAATCTTTAAAACTACGCAACGGATTTTGATGCGGTTATTTTAATAGATAGAGTGATTGAAGAGGAAGGTTTTTATGCCCATGCGAAGCCAGGGCGGGTCGCTAGTTAAATTATATTTTAAATTGACGGCATTGGTTGGAGTCAAACCATCTCAGTTCTGCATTCAAAAACTGACTGCAAAAAAAAAACAACCATCAAAATAATAAATTGGAAAAAAAAAAAAACTCACTTCGGGCTCTTCAGATCTCTATGTATGATGTTCTTCGAGTGCAGATACGCCATGGCCAAAGCGATCTCCTTCGCCCATTTAAATGTACGGTTGATCATAACACGAGTGCCACTATGGAGGAAGTTGTAGAGGGAACCGTACTGACAGAACTCCATTATAACGCAGTAGTTGGGCCCCTTGGTGCACACGCCACGAAACCGGACTGAAATACAAAATATTATTTAAAATCTACGTACTATAACGTTAGAATTAAATAAATAAAAGATATAAGAAATATACACTTATATTCAATTCAATAGTTAACAATGAAGTTAGGGTCGTGGAGTACAAGCACAAAGTAAGAGATCTGTTCAAAAAGATCTCTCCGCGACTGATCTCCGCCGTTGGTGACAAGAGGGCTGGCTGCTTCTTCGCCCAAAAGATTAGCATATCTATCCAGAAGGGGAACGCAGCCAGTGTTCTTGCAACCATGCTTCACGGGCAAGAGTTCGTGCATTAGAATTTTAAAACTTTTTTTTTTTCGTTTATTATTTTGTACAAAAAATCTGTAAATATTAGTCGAAGTTTTAGGTTAATTTTTATACTTTTTTAGTAGTAGTGATTATATTCTCTTTGGTTCTATCAATATAATAATGTTACGAGCTGGGGGTTCGCAATTTGGAGAAAGAAACGCCTGATGACACTGAGTAGACTTTATTCACGTCCAACACAAATATATCCACTGATGGTCACAAAATGTCCAAAACACTACGTATTCACTGTCCGTAATAAACGCCGAGGTCGTTGGTTATCACTCCTTAGTTATCGCTTCGAAGTCACTTGTATCACTCCTGAACACAAACTGACTCACGTCGTCACGATCCGCCACTTAAATAGGTCCAGGAACTCGATCAGGTACTTTCCAGAACATTCCCAATAACTCCCGAAGAGTAAGACAGGGACGGAGGTATAGCCATCTCGCTCCTTTATTTCGCGATCGTTCTAGGCCTGGTATATACGCACCGATTTCTAGAACCCGCGAGCCAATCGATTCTAAGCCTTATGTCTCTACATATAAGGTTCATGAGAATCATTCCAGTGTGTTCCACGGTGAATGTCCTATTGCGGGGATTCGTCAGTAGTGTACGAGAAATTTCCACAGTCAGTGTTTCTCAACTTTTTCTGTGGTTTCCAACCATGAGGCATTATTGTAATTTCGTAACACTGCCCCCTTCTTAGAGATGCTCGTCCCGAGCATCATCATTACTGCCGTGATATTTCGCCAAGCGGTCTATGTGAACAATCTTCAATGCTCCTCTTGGTTGTCGTTGGATGCGATACGTCACGTCATTCAGCCGCGTCACCACCTTGTACGGACCTTCCCATGTAGTCTGCAATATTCCATATCGACGAACCTGGTTATGTAGCCTCACTAGCGCACCTTCTTTGAACCCGTCCTCCTTAGAACGGTCGTTCAGCTGTATGCCATTTCGCCATTGATCCTGTCGTCGGATGCCACTACTCCTCTTGGTCCGTAGTCCGCCCAATCCGGTGCAAGTCGTACACTTGGAACACCATTCCTGTACATCTTTACGGCAATGCAGCCAATAAAATTTTTCTCGTACTTTGATTAGTGTTCTCTTGACGCCGAGATGACCCTCTGATTCGTGTACTTCACGGAGCACATCAAGTACCTTTCCTTTAGGAACCACTATCTGCAGATGAAACTCTCTGCCGTCAGTTTTCTCCCACTTTCGGTAAAGTATTCCATTCCGTAGAATAAGGCTGTCCCATTGCGCCCAGTATGCCTTGGTTGTGGCACTCATAGGCGCAACTTCGTCCCTCGTAGGCCTTAAATGTCTCCGTGCCTTCCAGTTGATAATAGGTCGTAGATCGTCGTCACTTTGTTGGGCTTTCTTAATCGCATTACCCTCCCCGTTGTCCAATGGAGCCGCTCTGGTGATCGTCACGGTCTCTTCCTTCACGTTCTTTCCAGCCTGTCGTCGTGATCTGCGTCGTTGTAGGGTGCGTCCGCCCTGCTGCCTCATGTCCGCACTGCAAAGCCTTTCTTCTAAGTTTTCGACTCGAATGTTAAGCTCCAATACCCGTCGTTGCCATGAACTGAGTTCTACGGCCTTTGATTCCAGCTGCTCCTGCAAAGCCGCAATTTTCTCTTCTTGGAGCTTAATCCGTTCCTCCTTGAGCCGTATTTCCTCCTCCCATTTCTTATTAAGGTGGTATAATGTTGAAGTATCACTCTGCACGTTCCAGTCACGTTTTTCCCATGTCGATACTCGTTCCTTTCGAGGACAGTTCATTTGCAAGTGCCCTCTTTCGCCGCACTTGTAACACATGGCTCCCTTCTTTGATGACGCCATCACTTCTATCTTTCGTACTTGCTGCTCAGTGTGCACCTGTCGAATGTCGCGTCGAACTGTTTCCACTTCTAAAGCATGTGCCAGTGCTTCCTTGAGTGAGGCATGATGACCTAACCTCACTGCAGCTCTAACTTCCTGGTCCTCGATTCCATCGATGAACGCCTGCACGGTGTTGGCCTCGAACATCTTCATGTCGGCTCCAGGATACGCCTTCCGGACAAGCCTCTCGATTTCCAACGCCCATTGCTGTAGACCTTCTCCGGAGCGCTGGACTCTGTCACGTAGCTGTGCACGGAATACGTGTTCCAAATGACGTTCCCCGTACCTGGATTCGAGTGCTTCCAGTAGGTCTTTGAAGCCACTGCCCGAAGTAGGAAGTACCTCTAAGACCGTCAAAGCTTGTCCTCGGAGCGCGACGGTGAGAGCGGTCAGGCACTGTTCATCCGTCCATCCATTGGCAGCGGCAATCGTCTGGAATTGTTGACGGTATGCTGTCCAGGACGAGGTACCGTCGTATGGAGGAAGCTTTACATTAGGCCCATGATGTACCCCGACAGTTCCACTCGATGCGGCGACTGCTACACCCGTTGTCTCGAGGCGCACGACCTTCTTTTGCAATGTGATGAGGTCAGTCTTCACATTTTCCATGTCCGACCCAAGGCTGCTAACCTGCTCCTCCACTAAGTCAACATCTTTCCGCAGTTTGGTAACCACGCCACTTACTTCACTGAAGGCTGACAGAAGCTGCCGTTGATCCCCTTTTATTTGTTGAAATTGGCTTTCTAATTTTTCTTGCGCCAGCCTTTGTTGTTCTCTTGTGTCATGCAACAGCTTTTCTTGCATGGTAAACTTGCTGTCCAGCATCCGCATCAATTCCGAAAAATCGAAGGTGGACGTGTCCTGTATTGGAGACGTCGCTTGACGGGCGTGGTCAGTGGACGGAGCTTCCGCTGAAGTGGGCGTGGCCATGGGGGGCGTGGACTGGTCGGCGGAGCCAGTGGGCGGGACTTCCATCGACGTGGGCGTGGCCACTGGAGGCGTGGCCTGGTGAGCAGAATCAGTCGAAGAGGCTTCCGCAGCACGCTTCGCCCTCGTCTTCACTCCCTCGCTGGTGACGTCGTCTCTCGGAGTCAATGGCATCTCCAAATCCCACTTCTGACACCAATTGTTACGGGCTGGGGGTTCGCAATTTGGAGAAAGAAACGCCTGATGACACTGAGTAGACTTTATTCACGTCCAACACAAATATATCCACTGATGGTCACAAAATGTCCAAAACACTACGTATTCACTGTCCGTAATAAACGCCGAGGTCGTTGGTTATCACTCCTTAGTTATCGCTTCGAAGTCACTTGTATCATCCCACTTCTGACACCAATTGTTACGAGCTGGGGGTTCGCAATTTGGAGAAAGAAACGCCTGATGACACTGAGTAGACTTTATTCACGTCCAACACAAATATATCCACTGATGGTCACAAAATGTCCAAAACACTACGTATTCACTGTCCGTAATAAACGCCGAGGTCGTTGGTTATCACTCCTTAGTTATCGCTTCGAAGTCACTTGTATCACTCCTGAACACAAACTGACTCATGTCGTCACGATCCGCCACTTAAATAGGTCCAGGAACTCGATCAGGTACTTTCCAGAACATTCCCAATAACTCCCGAAGAGTAAGACAGGGACGGAGGTATAGCCATCTCGCTCCTTTATTTCGCGATCGTTCTAGGCCTGGTATATACGCACCGATTTCTAGAACCCGCGAGCCAATCGATTCTAAGCCTTATGTCTCTACATATAAGGTTCATGAGAATCATTCCAGTGTGTTCCACGGTGAATGTCCTATTGCGGGGATTCGTCAGTAGTGTACGAGAAATTTCCACAGTCAGTGTTTCTCAACTTTTTCTGTGGTTTCCAACCATGAGGCATTATTGTAATTTCGTAACAATAAAATAAATAAGAAAGCACAAAGTTGGTGATGGAAGTAAGATCAGCTGCTGATTGATCTGACTGTTTGACATCTGCCAGTTGAGTACATTACTGCTGCAGTAATGTACTCAACTGGCAGATGTAAAGCGAAGAATAACGAACAACTACCAGTCGAGCCATTTATAGGGCCCTCGGGGACGCCGCGGTGAGGGGAGGTGGTCCGGCTGCAGGGGCTGGTAGAGTCCGCAGCGCCACAGTACATACTTAACAATTTCACTGACAGTAAACGAGATAACTATAACAGTTAAGACGATACCTTGGTGAACACTAGCGCCACCGTCATTTAAAAATCATTATTCCCTGAAAACACAAGTTATCAAAAATCCGTCTTGTGTTATTAAGGTTCTGGATTTGAAGTTAATTTTAAACATATTTAATTATTAAATTATATTTCCCTATAGGGAATACTTTAATACTTTAATGATTTTTTAATGATGGTGGCGCTAGTGTTCACCGAGGTTTCATCTTAATTGTTATCTATGTAGAGAGACACGACTTACTTACTGTCAGCGAAAGTGTTAAACTAACTTTATCATCATCATCATTTCTTGTAGGTGACACAGTCAATTGACCATGCACACCATGATTTCAGAGTTCTTCGGAACCACCTCTCAGTCTCTGACGTGGATCCTTTAACAACAGATGATAGCCGGAGACCAACGTTTTAACGTGCCTTCCGAAGCACGAAATCATCTTTATTATCAGACAATCAGGTGATTCAAGCCTGCAATGTCCTAACCAAACTGGAAACAACTAAACAAAGTATGCTTCCCGTGGAAATCGAACTCACGAGCACCGGGTACACAGGCGAACGCCTTAACCACTGGACCATGGAGGCAGTTAACTAGCTTCTTGTTATTTTTTTTGTTTCATATCTTTTACTGCAAACTTACATGCAAGAACAATACGAATTTCCAATTGTTTTTAATAATTTTAAAGTATGTTATATAGGCCTTTGTTAAGAAACTAACATGTCCCAAAATAAATATTTGGGATTAGCTCAATTTGCGTATTCATCGGTTATGTTATGTACCAAAAAATGGTTTATTTTGTATGAAACGAAAATAATTCAAAAGAACTATATAAGTCGTAAGCTTGACCCGTGTGAATTTTCCCTTGCTTTTTTTCGCGATGAAAAGTACCCTATGTCCATCTCAATACTTCTATGCGTATGCGAAATTTCAGGAAGATTGGTTCAGTAGATAAGGCGTGAAGAGGTAACTTACAAATAAATATACCAAACTCACTTTCGCATTTATAATATTAGTTTGATAGCCAACCCGGCATAGATTAAAAAAAAAAATTTGCGACCGATTCGAATTCTTTGCAACCCGGCGAACTCCGTACCACCTGAACGCACTGTTCTCACCGTTAAAACCTTCCCTGAACTTCCACAAATATTTCAAGATCGTTAACCAAATCGGTCCAGCCATTTTCGAGTTTTAGCGAGACTTACGCCCGAATCAAACGCTGCTCAATTTGAGAGCTGCTCATGGCGTCACGGTCAATCGACTATGCACACCCTGGTGTCAGAGTACTTCGGAATCGCCTGTCGGCCTCTGACGTGGTTCCTTTAACGACTACCAGATGGCAGCCGGGACCAACGGCTTAACGTGCCTTCCGAAGCACGAAATCATCTTTATTATCAGACAATCAGGTGATTCAAGCCTGCAATGTCCTAACCAAACTGGAAACAACTAAACAAAGTATGCTTCCCCTGGGATTCGAACCCACGACCCCCGGGTCTACAGGCAAACGCCTTAACCACTGGACCACGGAGGCAGTTACTAAAGTCGCGCTGAACGTCAGCCATATCAATTGCTGTTCGGTTCGTAACGCCCGAATACTTAAACGCTATACTCAGTTTTGAGAGTTCAAGTATCATGCTGTCACTGTCATAATATGATTTTTATATATAAGAAGATTATTCATAGATTTCCAAGAACAATCACAGATATATTTAGAACAACAAAGACTGTTGTTGTAAGTGAAATGTGATAAGTCTGTCTGTATCATTTGCCCTACAAAACAACCTCCAAGTCCCCGAGGTAAGCCTCTCAACTGTTCAAAAAGAAAAATAGGAAAAAATCCTGTACTTATATAAATTAATAAGTCGACTTTGAACTTGAACAAAATGTATTGTTCAATTCAATTGTATATATTTGTCTTGTATTACGTGGTAATATAATATAGCGATTCGATTATTTATTTATTTATAGATGCGACTAACTTCCAAACCATTCATTGAGACTAAATTGTTTTGTCTGTAATTTCCATTAAAACGAAGTTAATAATATATTTTGTTTACTTTAAAAATGACTAATTAATTACGACGAAATACAGGCAGACCAAGGAGGAGGTGGCGTTTCAATGGATTTTAATAGATGGCTAATATATATAATGGCTATAACTAGCTGTATTTCGCGGTTTTACACGCGCGTATGTAGGTACATAGCCTATGTTACTTAGAGATAAGCATTATAATGTTGAAAGAATTATTGAAATCAGTCAGTAGTTTTTGAGTTAATTCATAACAAACTAAATACTTAGAAACATAAAAATCTTTCATTTTAACCGACTTTTTAAGGTAATATATTATGCTGTATTTAAGTGGAAATAAATTATTTATGGTCTATTTACGGTTGTCACATAATAAGTCAAAATTTGTTAACAACTCAACATGTGTACAGGTACCTAGTCGAGTAAATAATTACATGTAATTGAAATGATTAATATCCCAAATTCGTGCACTCATATATTTTTATCTAAGTGTCACCGCCTTTACGAATTAGCATTATAATTTGCTTATTTATCTTTCAGTTGCCTATTCCAACGAGAGGAAATAGACTGTTGTATTCTTAGAAGCAGCACAGCTATCCATTGAATAATTAATTACTTCAAAATATCTAGATTGCTGAATATACAAATATCACGGATCCCGGCCGTTTTTGGCACACAAAATGGCTGCCGTTATGCGCTTTGATGTTCTATGTGTGCTTTTAAATATCCCTTATATGATCCAGGCTGCTAGGTAGTCGTTAAAGGAACCACGTCAGAGACCGAGAGGCGGGGCCGAAAAACTTTTGACACCAAGGTGTGCATGGTGCGATTGACCGTGACACCTACACGAAATGAATATTGAATATCCCTTCGATCCTATATTTCACAACTAGTTACCAATCAGCGAAAGAAAAATCTTCTCTTGCAACTGGTTACGTGACTTAAGTTACCAATGTGGCCGAAGGGAAATTAGGAAGACACATATATCCAATCCCATAAAAAATCGAACACATAATTCGGCAACGTCTTATATTTAATTTTGTTATTAAAAAACAAATGAAAATAGCTTATTAATTATGTAAAATGAACTGCCGATGCTGAAAACTATTTGTGAAACGGAAACGATGAGGAAAGAAAAGAGTAGAATGCTCTTCTAAGTATTTCATAAATTTGAACTATATTATTTACTGTTTACACTGTTTACACTTATTTAAGATATACTGAACTGCTAAGTTATTGATTATTAATATGACAAATGTTGATCTTACAATGTGATCTAGTTTGAGTAAAAAAACAAAAGATAATCAATTTGAGAAACATTGACAGAGACAGCGGGAAAAAAACATATTTTTTTACACAACATTATTTACAGCCAATAGCTTAATTTGTTGAATTTCTTTTTTTGAACAATAGTGCATTACTGTCGAGGCCAGAAATGAAGCCATTTACGGCCGAGTTATATTGCCAAGTGCTATAAAGTGCTTTAAAGGACGAGGCGAAGCCGAGGCCTTTAAAAAATACGAGGACGTAAATTGCAATTTCGGCCGAGGTTTGTATAGTACTTTACTTTTTCTGAAATCCTCTTGAGACGAAACAACATCGTATCAAATTATAAAATGGCGTCAACAATAAGCCAGCATTCGTTGTTTTCTTTTTTCAAACTTTTCGAAATGTTCATACATATTTTAAAACGATAAAAGAACTAATGGTTAGTACCAATCTAACAAAAGTGTCCAGCAATTTCCATTAACGACCGCTAGAATAGGTTTCTTTTTGGCAGGATGGCCAGAGTGAAACTAAAAAACCTATTTTTTTTTTAATTTCATTGTTGTCTTAGGCCAGCAATGAGTCTATTGACATATTGTTTTTTTTAAATAATGATTATATTTACGAGCAAGAGGAAGTAAATTAACTTATTACATTTAAATTCGTGGCTGCAGTTCGGGCAGGTCCCTCTTTACCTGGACTATCCAGAATCAAAAACCTGGTAACCGGCTAAAACCAAAATTTGGATTAAAAAAAAGGCTCACATACCAATGTTCTCGTGGCGTAGCTCGCGTAGATACATCATGTCAGTCTCCCGCTTGTCTTCGGGGATCTTGACGGCAACCACCTCCCCGTTCAGCTTAGCTGAGTACACTTTGCCGAAGGCGCCTGCACCCACGTAGTCCAACTCACTGAGAGCATCGTACGAGATCTCCCATTCTTCTTCTGTAAAGAAAGATATATGTTATAATTTTATTGGCATATTGCATGGCAATAACACCATTGAAGGAAATGATAAAAAAAGGGGTCCAGATAGACCAAGGCATAGTTTTGTTAAACAAATAAAAGAGAAAGCAAATGTCTGTGACATATCGTATTCTTGTTTGTTTGTAATAACTTTATTGTAGAGTCGCCTGCAGAGAAACCTGACCCCCCTGCCTGTGAAAAATCAATCAAAGAGGGGTCAGGTTTCTCTGCAGGCAACTGTACCAAAAAAAAATAAAGAAAATACTAAAGCATATAATTCTTCTTAGCCATGCCACCACCGCCAGGGCCGGGTAGAAGGGGCAAGCCTAAGAGGAACTGGCTTGACGCCGCAGTAAACGATATGCTTGGTCTCACAACTAAGGCTGCCGAAGACCGGGCGAGTGGAGAAAGAGCAGGAAAGCGGATCCTGGGCTTCGAAGCAATCAGCTGAGGAAGCAACCGGGAAAGCGCTAAGATAAGAGAGATAGCTAGGCACGGTCACGTTTTAAGTTTACCGACACGTAACGACGTCGTCTCATTTGCACCAATAGCCAGGACATGGTACAAACACGTGCAAGTAACTAATAAGTTTCATTTGGTCATAACGACACTGAGAAGTTTCGATTGTACCATTAGACCAGTGATCGCATATTTAATTCAAGGGACAACAATCAAAGTTAATAGGTATGTAGTAAAGAAAAAAATAATATTTACTTCCTCTTGCTCGGAAATAGCTTCATTATTTAAAAAAAACAATACGTCAATAGACTCATTGCTGGACTAAGACAACAAAGTAATAATTAAAAAAAATTATTGCTGGCCGCTAATGGAGGTTATTTAATGTACACGTTTCCATACATTAGGTTTTTTAGTTTCACTCTGGCCAGCCTACAAAAAGAAACCTATTCTAACGGTCGTTAATGGAAATTGCTGGACACTTTTGTTAGGTTGGTTTGGTACTAACCATTAATTCTGTTATCGTTTAAAAATATGTATGAACATTTCAAAAAGTTTCAAAAAAAGAAAACAGCGAATGCTGGCTTGTGGACGCCATTTAAAAATTTGATAAGATGTTGTTTCGTCTCAAGAGGATTTCCGAGAAAGTAAAGTACTATACAAGCCTCGGCCGAAATTGCAATTTACATCCTCGTATTTTTTAAAGGCCTCGGCTTCGCCTCGTCCTTTTAAAATAGCTTCATTTCTGGCCTCAAAAGTAATGTACTATTATCGTGAGGAACAACTAAATAAATATATACGGAAATATATCCCACACATTGAGTATAACACGAGTATATTAGAAATAGATGCGGTGTAAAGATACTTTTATGAACCTATGGAACATGTATACAAAATTGCGGGCGGTTTGACAAAAAGCAATTTAAAAAAAAATCTATGATACAAGTAGATACGATACCTAGATATATACACTTTATTGTAAGTACCTTGTTGTTGTATTGTATTGTACACTTTTTTGAACTACTTCTTCTGTTTGGCAATACAAAATGTCTATTTACTGACAAATTTATATTTCTGTACCCATTAAAACATTAAAAATTGATCTACAAAGGCGTGCTTATCACTATCCTTCCAGCCAACCCCAGTAACAATCAGGAAAGTAGGGAAGAGGCGTTCTTCCCTAAGTGGGAGTGAACTATTCTTAAGCCGGTTACCAAACGACATGCGTAAACCTAATAATATCGCAAAGTAGAGATGAAAATAATTTAAAAGGTCCTACGCTAGTGCGACGCCATTGAATCAAATAAACATTATGAAATATATATGAGAGCTCTTTGAACTAGGAAAATTGAATATTCCCTCACATATATGGAAATATGAGTTGCACATTTATTCGAAGCCTCGGATAGACTCAATTTATGGGCCAAGGTGACTGCGAGTCCTTGAGAAGGCGCGATACAAGTGTTGCATGGACCGTCCATTTAATGTCTAGGCATGAGACATGATAAGATACTGGCCATCCGTCATTGGTGAGTGCAAGCGCTAGAAACAACTAAACATAGTATGCTTGCTTACATACATACATATTATCACGTCTTTATCCCAAACGGGGCTTAGGGCCATAAGACCTAAGGTCACGTTTAGCATAATGGTAGTTGAAACAGAAAATAAATAATGATGGGTTGCTAGCCACATCGCCTATGTCATGATTCCCCCATTCGCCAATTCCCTTAGTCGACTTCTACGGCTTGCGCGGAAAGAAAAGGTAAGTACATTCTAAGTTTTTCTTTTTCTCCCAGACCTGCATGGAAGAAACAACATAGTATGCTTCCCGTGGTAACGGACCCACGACCTCCGGATCTTTAGGTAAGCGCCTTAACTACTGAGCATAATAATGGAATTCCTATATTGTCTCCCAATATTCAATCGGCTTCGAGTAATTGGTTCTAGCGTTGCTCCAATAGCATCACACGGTCGATATTTCATTAATTTCGTATATAGTTCCTTTCAAATGCTGTCATGCACAATATTGCACAGCTTAAATGCTTATGCAGCTATGCAGAAAGGGGATGTTGCAAATTTGAACAGATTCTTGATTAACACTGAACCGCTTGAAATGTGATTATAGGAGACTAGCTGTTTCCCGCGGCTCCGCCCGCGTGGATCTCGGTTAAATCGCGCCCGAAAGTAGGCTATGTTTGACTCCTAGTGCATAACTATATCCATACCAAATTTCATCACAATCGGTTCAGCAGTTTAGCCGTGAAGAGACAGACAGACAAACAGATTTTCGCATTTATAATATTAGTATGAAAGTATGGATATGGATAGTAATGTGCCCCGGGTTCTCGGTAATTTTCCAAATGTGCCCGCGTATTTATGGAGACAGCACGCCTTATGCTAAATAATCAACGCAGACTTAGTAAATTTGTTATGAAAAAAATTTAAATAGTTAAGTGCGAGTTTATACATTTCTGTAAAAGTGTAGATATTGATTTATCACGTTTTCAATTTTGTACAGTTCAAGGACCTGGCCCTTATTCAGTCGTTGTAATAATATGCAACAACTTCTTTAATTGGTGAAACTTGATGAAATAGACAAACGGTTTTGTATGGGAAAAAATATTAATATTATAACCGTATGCGAAGTTTAACGCATATATTCGTTGAATTTCTGATATTTCCCGCAGTGATCTGCGAGGAGTGGAGGAGAAAAAGCAGAAAAGCGGACCCTGGGCTCTGAAGCAGCCAGCTGAAGAAGCAACTGGGCTTGTATATTGACGACATAGTCACATAACCTAAATGAAATAAAATACGCTCAAACAGAGATTTACATAACCAAAAATAAATAAAATTACTGTGATTTTCAGCTTTCCATCAATTTCCAATGCCAGAGTATCGTCGGTAATACAGATCCTGACTTTTGCGTTAATTGGACCCGCCATTCATTTGCAGCTTTCGCTTTGATGAAAGAACAAATTCAATGTGAGATTTTCGACAAAATCGAGTTTCGTTTGCCGTGCAAATGCATTCTATAGCACATGACCGTTGATAAATAAGATAAGATTTAGTATAACACTAGCTGTAGCCCGCGACTTCGTGCGCGTGGACTTCGCTCCCGTCCCCGTGGGAGTTTCGGGAATTGTCCCCGAAATTCGCAACTGTTCGACAAACTTTGTATAAAAGAAAACGGGGAATCCCGGGATACTCCCACGGGAATTGTTCACGGAATTCCCGCGGGAATTTCCCGGGAATCCTAACCAACAATAACAATAACCAACCCAAAAAAAAAAACACATTTAATGCATTCGTTCGAAAATTTGCAGGTAAACATGCCTTGAGTTCATTCAAAAGACGATAACTTTTTTTTTAATTAACCGATTTATATGAAACAAACTTGTTCTTCCGAGTTAAAACAAAACAATTAGTGAAACTTTAAAGGAAATCAGTTCAGTACTTTCGAAGATAAGCGTGATCATACATACAGACAGAGACAAAAAATAATGCTTTCTATTATTCTTTGTAAGTGTCCCTCTATCCATTTCAGTTAAAATTACTAAATGTACAGACAAAATATTTTTACTGTTTTATTATATGTAGGTATAGACTAGTTGTGCCCGCGGTATCGTCCGCGGTCACAGAATATTAATAGTAAATCAAGGAAACTCAAAAACTCGAAAAAAAATTAAGCTAATATCTTGGATATTTTATTCAGTAAACGACGGACGCGCAACAAACGTACCCACATCGTGTCTTCAACAAACCACATTGATAACGTCTCATCAAATTCGGCCGCTGAAAAACGTAAGCATCACCTGTCGCTACAAAACAAACACACTGGAAAGGATTGACGACCTCTGTGGCGTGATAGTCAGTACGCTTGACCGCTACTCAGGTCTCGGGTTCGACCGCCGATCTCGATTATCTCCTCTCCTAATGGCTACTTGTATCGCTGAGCCATATTCTGTCAATCTTTTTTTGTTTTCATTGCGAATGCGTTGACATTGTCACTAACAAAAAAAAATATTTTTTAAGAATGAATTTAAAGAATTTTTGAATTTTTGAAAAATGATCTTTTTCTAATTGGCCTTGGTTTTGGATGTTTATCACCTAATTTATGTGCTGCTGATGCTGAGTGCACGTAAAATTAAATCTTGATGAATAGTGGACAAAAAATAATAACAATAACGTTTTAAAATTTGTGAGATCTATATAAATGATCTAAGGATGTATATTATTTATTGGTTATAAAATATAGTATCGTTGATTTAGTATCCCATACTAGTCTCGAACTTACTTTGGGTCTAACTCTATCTATGTGATATTGTCCCTTTATATTTATTTACTTAACCTCATTTGTTATTGTCCCTATATACCTAATACATTTAACCTAATTGGTGTCAACAAAACGCGTGCATGCGTCATCAACTCAAGATGGGCAATCGATACCTGCACGAAGAGATTCAGGCGACCTCCTAAGCGAGCTTACCGGGACTATAGCCCTTGAACCCGTAAAGCACGCAGCCCCGCTGCACCGTTTGTAGGTCAGACTGACCTTAACCCCGCTCCAGTGGAGGACGACATTGAGAAATTGTCAACTTGCTGCCGTCCTTGCATACGCGTATTGATACTAGTTACGCGTGTTTACGTCATTGTCGCGATATTGATTTTGTTGTTTTTTTTCTTTAAATACCATGACGTCACCATAGGACCACTTAATACTTATATTATGTTTGTTATTGAGTAGTTGTGCCTACAGGAAGGAAAATTCTATTGAAACCTGCGACATAATGATTCAGAGGATAGAGTCGATATTGACGACTTAAAACTTTCAAAGTAAAATTAAAAGAACATATCTTAAATGCACATATAATGCAGCTTAGGTTTCTCATAATTTATATTAATTCGTATATTTAATTCAATATATATATTTATTTTATTTATAAACCTACTTATATAAAAAAGTGTAGCGCTGCCCCTCTTATTACTCCTGGTATATGTGTGATGTTTACTTTGTTATGTTTTAATTTTATTTTGTAACCTATGGTGCCTTCGGAAGACCAGCATTGTGGTTCTCACCACAACATTACGTTGAGAGGGGACCATTTTGATATAAACACAAGTTTGTTCATTTTTGTTAATTGTTGTTCGCTTTTTCCATTGTGTTTTTGTGTAATATCAAATAAACATTTTTTTTTCTTTATTATTGAAATGAAAAAAAAATGTATTTATAACGGACGTCCGTTATTTTCTCTATCTTGTTAACATATAAGATATCATAGATTTTGAACTGTTGCCCCTATGGCAACAAATAATAAAATCAACAAAATGAAAAAAAAAAGTCTCCATAAGGTATTTATACATCATAAAAGAATCAATAGCTACATAAAGAACCTTATCATTGAAACATAATCCTGATACCATGACGCATCAGTGAGCCAACCCCCGACCTTGAACTCTCAACGGTTTCCCGGTTTTCGGGAGGGGTTTTAGGTCACTTTCACCCACCGTGACCTTCAATTTAATACACTTTCTTTTAACAATTTTTAACAAAGGCCCCCAGGTAATGAGATAAAAATATTCATCCTTGGGCTCATTAAATTATTAAATCTCTGTTTCTCGGCATAATTTGTTAAGGTGGAATTTTTTGAAGTACGTTAGTTCTATTATATACCAGCGAGCCGCCCCGGCTTCGCATGGGCATAAAACCTTCCTCTTGAATCACTCTATCTATTTAAAATAACCGCATCAAAATCCGTTGCGTAGTTTTCAAGATTTAAGCATACAACGGGACATAGGGACAGAGAAAGCGACTTTGTTTTATACTATGTAGTGATTCTGTGCCTCAAGTCTCAAGTCATATTATACCATGTTGCAGATATTTGGTAATTTGTCTGCTAAGGCGCCTAGGCCGTTCACTGAACGCTGGCATACAACGGAATGTTCCTTTTACTATGTATTTTAAAGCAATAAAGATATTACAAACAAACAAATATGGAATGATTAGGCCGAAAGAATCGCTTTACATTCAACCTAGGGTATTGAAAGTCGGCCGACTGACCATCAAATAGAAAGCAAATTACTAACCGCCGTATTATGACACGTTTGATAAGCCCATTTTAACTAAAATATGTTTTAGCTCTTTCTCTCTTACCTGACACTTCATGTCAAAGAACGAGACGAAACACATTAACTGAAATAGGCTTAACAAACGTTCCCTAATATATAAAAATTCATGGAAGCGTAGGTCTGGATGAAACCTAGTATATTCCAATCTTCCTTTAGCTTTAAAGGCTTCTGAGCGCGCGCCAATAAAATTATTCAAAGAATATACTCTCAAAGAAATTGTTCCCAGAAAAATAATCATCGGAATCAGTTCAAGTTCAAGGAGTTTTGTCAAAATCCAAGGAGTACAGGGGTCATAAAGACAAATACCAGTTTAGGTGTAATATAGGTAGAGTTGTTACTTTTCTGAGGCCCACTGTACTTAATTTATCAAAATTAATAATGATCAAACATAAATTAATGAAGCCGATTCCTTGAAGGCTTAAAGAATATTTTTGAGAAAATTAATAACTAAGAGAATTCTCTTCACCATGTTGACATTTTAAATATCAATGGTTTTTTTTTTGCTTTTTATTCCTACTATAAAAGACGACCAAGTCATTCCACTGACAGCGTTTAGGGGCCAACTAGCGCCACCAATAATTTTATTTCTTTTACTCTAACATAAGGTCAAATTGAAAAAATCTAAGACAAGTCGTAAATAACTCACTTTTGGCGGTTATGAGGTTTTTTTCTCCTTGTCATTGAAATTAAAATTATGAAAGTAATACCAAAGATACGAGAAAATATTTACTATCGACTTGCTTTCTAAGATTTTTTCAATTTGACCTGATTTTAGAGTAATATTAATAAAATGATTTTTGACGCTAATTGGCTTATGGTAGCCCATTAATGAAAGGCCTAGGCGGTCAAATAACAGACTAATATACGAAAAGGTAATCTAACTTGTGATATGACTTCATGCAATGAACTTTGCCTTGCAGTAGACCTAAACACAGAAGCTGGCCTTCTTAACTTAAATGGTGAGACTCTGCTACCTACTTACTGTGAAATGTAAATAATAAATTAATTTGAATTTGAATTTGGCCTCTGGCCGAGAAGGAAAGCGAGGCGTACGTGTGAACGTAAGCCCCCTAAAGATGGAGGAGAGTTATTAAAATGCAATGATTGCATAGATAGGCGACACTATAGAGAACTTGATGGGAGATCAAGCAGGTGCGACTGGAAAGAGATGCGAAATGCAAGTACAGCGCACTCTCCCGAGATTCGGCTCGTATAACCGAGAGGCTGGTAGAGCCATGGGAGGTGGAGGGAAGACCTATACACAGATGATTCCTAGAAAGTGATATTAAATGATGCATTGACAGACGACAAGTGTTATAAATATAACAAATCAATTGCAAATATTTTAAGGGCAGATTCAGACCGCTTTACAATTTTTCCAAACAAACTTACACAGATAGAAATACGAAAAAATATTTTTGACCTCCCATACAAATTGAGACGCATCTGATATAGTTTAGAAAAAATAAATTTCGTATTTCGATATAAGTTTAATTGGAAAAGTTGTTTAGAATAGTGGTCTGAATCTGCCGTCAAAATATTTGTGTTCACCTTATATAGAAAGAACTCTTATAAACATAGTCTGCTTCAAACTTCGCATCAATATATATTGAGCGAAGCATTTAAAAAAATGAATTTAATTAAGATCCCGCTTAATTTTGGCGAAAAAAGTAAGTGAATTATTATAAGATGATTTTTAAAGTATCGTTTTCCTATAACAAACTGATTTAGTGCTTTATTTAATAAGTTATAGGAGTTAGAATCTCAGTTTCTCATGTGATCGATAGATGGCGTTAATATGTATTAGTATGGGGACACTCTATTAGTACACTAAAAATTGGCGTGTTTTTTTGTATGGCTGTTGAACATCTCTGTAATCTGTGGTATCAGTATATCCATCTCATCAACATCCGCAGGAATGCGCAAGGAGACACTAGACAATTTCTAATGTAATTTCATGGCTTCAGGACCGCATTCACAGATAAACAATTCCGCGAGTGAGTTCGTACATGAAGAAACTTAGAAAGCGCATAAGTTGTTACTATAGAGCAAGCTATACTTATAGCGGGCATTAATAACGACATAATTGAGTTAGTTCGTAATTTATTTTGTGCAGAACTTCATAGATATATACACCATTTTCACAAATATAACGAACAGAGAGAAAAGCTAGAAGTTAAAAAAACGATAAACAGGAGAACGCAACAATTTATAAACGTAAAACCACACCCCAATCTAAGGACAACAAAAAGAAAAAGCAAACAAGAAGATACTTCAAGTTAAGATACTCTGTCTAACGTGAAGAAGAATATGCCAGCGACGCAAATAGAAATTATAAAAATAAGTTTATTTTTATTAAAGTTATAAAATTTAATTTTTAATTTAGATTCATCTTAATTCATTTGTTTGTAATAACTTTATTGTACAAATAGGACATCACTACATAGTATAAAACAAAGTCGCTTTCTCAGTCCCTGTGTCCCTATATGTATGCTTAAATCTTTAAAACTACGCAACGTATTTTTATGCGCTTTTTTAATAGATAGAGTGATTCAAGAGGAAGGTTTTTATGCCCATGCGAAGCTGGGGCGGGTTGCTAGTAAATTATATAGAGTAAAAAAATATTTAGTAAACAATTATAAATATTTATCTGTTAATCCTATTCACACTATTCCTTATTCCTAATAGGGCGCGCGCGCTCTACATCAGTTTAGAGAAACGGGCTGTCTCTATGTGGAAGTGATCCATTAGCGAGTTTTACAATTCAATGCCGCCTCCCCGACCACCCACGCCGACTTCAGGGACATTTGCACCTTATCCTGAAAATAGTTCCATACTTCGTCTCTAGAGTGCTGTGATAGAGTTAATGAAAATGATTATTTGTTTCATGTGTGTCATTCTTACTGCAATGGCTCATCAACTAAAGTGGATCTTCCTCTGACGCGAGAGTTTTCCACTTCTCCCTATTCAGTACCATCTATTGTCAGTCGGTACTTTGGAGGGCTTCCAAGTCTCTTCATACCTCATCCTCCAGCGGTACCTGGTAGAACACACTGGTCGTTTTCCACTCTATCTTCCCATGGTTTTTTTTCACAGCCCGATCCTCTCAATTTTTAGTGTGAAGCAAATATAATGATGTGTGACAAATATAATGTATATATATTTAAAAAAAAAAAATAATGCCTTGCAAAGCACGGAGGTACTCTCAATCTATTTATTTGAAGGTTTTTTTCAAAGAAAATCTATTATCATGTAAATGAAGCTTCGATGTCCTTATCAAAACTTAAATTACCCATCCTGATTGAAACATCAGCGGCCTAGATAGACCAACTCTAGATTTTTATTTTTAAACCTAATATCATCGAGCCATTCAAACCGCATAGCCAAACATTTGAACTTGGCGCCAAAAATCCGCCATTTTGTTATTTTTTAAACCGTTCAGGCTGCAGTGTCGAACTCGCGAAAACATAACCCTCCTTTTGGCGTAGTCGGATAAAAGGGTAATAAACACAAAATTAGGAATAATTTCTGTTCTGTGGTAATAACAATGCATGAAATGACAACCTCACTACGTTTTATTATGATAGATAAATGGCTTTTATAATACTGTATTTCAAAATTTAAATTTTCCCTACTCATAAAACTAGGCGGTGCACTGGAAAATCTTACGACTGATTTATTACTACGCTCGTGTACAGAAGTCCTCTGCACTTTAGCTTTTTAAACCCCCACGCAATAATAACAGGTTGTTATAAGTTAGAAGTCTGTTCGTATGTGTATAATGATGCCGGCCCTGAAACAACTCCGATTCTAGCAAGAAAATTTTGAAACTTTTCTATGCGTTAAGGTTTTTTCTACGATTTCCCTCGAGGCAGAAGGGGAATAAATCAATGCAGCCAGATGACAAGGACACCTGGCGAATACACCCCCATCCATCACAGTTTACGACGGTAAATAAAAGATTAATGGTTTTTAGTTTAGACTAGCTGTTAGCCCCGGTTTGAACCGTGCGTTGTATGGACTGTCTATTCTTTGATTATTAAACTAGCGACCCGCCCCGTCTTCGCATGGGCATAAAAATCTTCCTCTTGAATCACTATATCTATTAAAAAAACCGCATCAAAATCCGTTGCGTAGTTTTAAAGATTTAAGCACACAAAGAGATATAAAGACAGATAAAGCGACTTTGTTTTATACTATGTTTTATGTATGTAGTGATAATCAAAGTGTCTATTTAAGTATCCTTTCTCAAAGTCTATCACATGATTTGAAATATTCTGCATATATGTATACTTAAAATCCCGATTCTTGGGGAAGGTAATAAATAGCCTTTTAGTAAGTACACTAGCTCTTGCCCGCAACATCGTGCGCATGAGCTTCGCTCCCGTTTCCGTGGAAATTTCGGGATTAATTCCGAAAATTTCCTTGGGAATTTCAGTATCCCAGTTTTTTTTACACAAAGTTTGTCGGACAATAACCAACACAAAAAAGAACTATTCATTTTGGTGCATTCTCAAGCCCTGAGTTCATACAAATGCCAAAAACTTTTTTTCATTGAACCAATTTTGATGAAAGAAACTTTAAATGTTTTTCTGAGCAAAAACAGAGCAATTGGTGAAAGTTTTAAGTAAATCGGTTCAGTACTTTTGGAGATAAGCGTGATCATACATACATACAGAGAGACAGACAACAAATAAAAAAAGAAAAATTTGCTTTCTATCGTTCTTTTTAAATGTCTATCCATTTCTGTCAAAACTAAATGTACAGACAAAATATTTCAACTGATTCATTAATGTATAGATACACACCAAAACGGCAAGAGAAACTAAGGGAAAAAGCTAGTAAACATGTTCGGATGAAGAGATTATAAAAGACAAAATTAGGTTACAGACCAATCTGGAGCTAGGTCTATCTAGGCCGCCGATGTTTCAATCAGAATTGTTAATTATAGTTTTAATAAGGACATCGAGGCTTCATTTATGTGGTAATTGATTTTCTTGTCGGACCTCAGAGTAGATAGGACAGCCTTTGACAGCCTGACCGTCTGAACCCATTTTGCAATTAATTTTACAAAAGTTTCATAATTGCGGTTCTTTGAAATCGCCCACTCATCATCCCGTGAAGGTGACATCATAACATGGTCAATCGACCATGCACACCCGAGTTCTTAAAAACCGTAACTCGGTCTCTGACATGGTTCCTTTAACGATTACCAGACGGCAACCGGGACCAACGGCTTAAAGGCCTGATCCACAATC
Organism: Apomyelois bistriatella; assembly: GCA_947044815.1. Lineage (NCBI taxonomy): Eukaryota > Metazoa > Arthropoda > Insecta > Lepidoptera > Pyralidae > Apomyelois > Apomyelois bistriatella. The sequence goes on along the minus strand of OX345687.1, from coordinate 15,776,163 downwards.
TATCTTCTATCTATATCCATCCATACTATCCATATCCATACTTCCATACTAATATTATAAATGCGAAAGTCTGTCTGTCTGTCTGTCTGTCTGTCTGTCACCTCTTCACGGCTAAACGGATGGACCGATTGTGATGAAATTTGGTAGGGATGTAGTTAACGACCTGAGGTCAAACATAGGCTACTTTTGGGCGCGATATAACCGAGTCCCACGCGGGCGGAGCCGCGGGGAACAGCTAGTGTATATATAAAACAAAGACGGGTTTGTTACAACACTTATAACTCGAGATCTGCTGAACCAATTTTCATGGTTATTGATTCGTTGGATTTGTCTCCGCCCCGAATAGCAGAATACATCTTAAAAACATTGGAAAAAGATTAAAAAATAAAAATAAAAGAAAACATTTTCCCATATGTAAGGTAGGTGTAGGGTAGGTGTAAGGGAGGGTAGGTGTACGGTAGGTGTAGGGTACGGTAGGTGTGCGGCAGGTGTAGGGCAGGTGTAGAGTAGATGTGGGGTAGGTGTGGGGTAGGTGTGGGGTAGGTGTGGGGTAGGTGTGGGGTAGTTGTAGGGTAGGTGTTGGGTAGGGTAGAGGTAGAAAAAAGGGCAGGACAACGTCTGCTGGGTCAGCTAGTATTAAGATAAATTGAACTTGGCAGGTTTTTGTTCTGTATGTAACACTTGATTAATTGTATAATTTAATTAACCTATTTATATAATTAAATTGGCCTGCCAAGTTAAAATTAATCTTAATAAATCTTAATATTGTGATTATGATCGATTTTGAAGTGCATCTAAACTTGGCATTGGATTGGACTTCAACCCTTTTTTAGGCGAACAATTAGCCGATAGGAACTTTGCCCCCTTTTTAACAGGTATGTTTTTAGTGGGATTTCAACTCTTTTTTTCAAGAAATCGCACCTATATTTTTTCTTTTTGTGCCAGCCTGTGTCCATTGTTAACTTTAGAAGTCATTTTGCGTTTCAGAGCAACTTTTTTTTTAGGCAAATCATTTGACAAACTATACAGTGTGCATTATGTATACCTACATTACAATATTTATATCCCCTCCCCTCCTTCCTCTCTTTCTCCCCCTCCTGATCGTATTTTCATTGTATCACTGGTTCATAAATATTTTTAATAAAAATTCGATTCGATTGAGCCAACTCACGCTTGACCGATTTCTTAACATTCTTAATTTTTTGTTAATCTACATATGAAACACGACCTGCGTGCCAAATTTTATAACGCTAGAACAATTGGAAGTAGCCTAGAGGTTTTGATTACCGGTCAGTGAGTCAGTCAGTGCCAAAATGAGCTATTTTTAACCCCCGACGCAAAATGAGGGGTGTTATAAGTTTAACGTGTCTGTCTGTCGGTCTGTCTGTCTCTGGCATCATAGCTCCCGAACGGATGAAGCGATTTCAATTTAGTTTTTTTCGTATTAAAGGTGACATACGAGCGAGTGTTCTTAGACATGTTTAATGAAAATCGGTTGAGCCATTTTAAAGTTGTGGAGGTAAATGTGGGGAATAATCACTGAATGTCTGCAAATATACTCGAGTGGGGTCTCAAATGAAAGCGGGTCACGTGCATAGTACAAAAAATATTATGTTCAATGAATATCGATTGACCTATGAAAAAGCTCTGGGGGTATAAGTGCGGAAAATACGTAATGTCTAGAAATAATATGTGGGGGGGGGGGAGAAAAGTCGAGCCTCACTACTAAATACAAATTGTGTCCTGGGTTTTTAATTTTTTTTAATTTAACTACAGTCATATTTCAGGATCTACTGAAGCTGTATCTCTGAAAATTGGCATATTGCTTTAGTACTATATATGATTACGTAAGTACAATTTTATCTCTGTACTTGCAATAGGCACTGAGCTACAGGGGGGTCAAAAGTGGTTCGAAATGGTTCGTGTAAATAGTGCACGGCAAGCGCGCTGGGTGTCGATTCTGCTAACGTTAAGTCACAATCGTGTAAAAATAGTGTTTCAATTGTTCTTCTTTTTTACACACTAGTTACAAGAAATGTATATATTTTTTGCATCACTTCTGATATCCACAACCCACACTACATTCACATCACATCATACTGTCATAACTCTTGTAAATAGTGTGTAAAAAGCACTACTATTGAAACACTATTTTGACACGATTTTGACTTACCGTTAGCAGAATCGACGCCCTGGTACTTGGCCTGCGCACCACCGTGCGCTTAGATAAGTAGGAAAATAACATTCCTATTTTGAGGGAACATTCTCGGGAGAGTGCCCGGGAATTTTGGAAAAGTAGGAACGTTCCCGATAACGTCACATCGCTACCTGTGACGTCATAGATCCGTGCCACTGTGCACCCGTAATAGTTTATATGTCAGGTCACAGTAATTGGGTCGCCGGGAGCCCATCTAATCTATTATTTATTTATTGTAAATTATAGCATCGTTGTCTATAAAAGCTGTGTTAAAAATTGATCGTGATCTCATGAGAATCGCGGGAGAAGAGCGTAGTAGAAAAAATCGGTCAAGTGCGAGTCGGAGTCGCGCCCTGAAGGTCGCGTTAATCCCGTACCACCACACAATACTAAAATTTTTGCTTTCTTATAATCTGTGTGTAAAAATTTATTCACTTAATTTATTTATTTTCTTATAATTTATAATTATTTCTTAAATAAATGGAGGATTATTTATTCTAAGCATTATGTTTATTTAAAACATGATTGCATTTAATTTTCATGGAATTAGCAGTCTCAATCTGTAAATGTAAAATTTTCTTTAGCATTAATGCTAAAAAAAAATTTTTGGTTTGGACATGTAGAGAGGATGGATGAAGTATATACAAAGCAGAGTTGGCTGGGAGCGGCGGTCAGGGTCGGCCTCGCAGCCAAGGCATCGTAGCCAATGGAAATCTCTAGTCTCTGCCTACCCCTACGGGAGACAGGCATGATGATATGTATGTATGTAAGTATTAATGCTCCCGTAATAGACGAGCGTGTATGACGAGTGTGGATGAAGTGAGGGAGGTATATAAGGAAAGTAGCCAATGGAAATCTCTGGGGGCTTACCAACATCTTTTAAAACCATGCAAGTTCCAGTGAGTAAGGGAGATGTCGCCTTACATCATGTATTGCGCTGTCACGATTACTCACTGGATCTCGTATGGTTTTAAGAGATGGTGGTAAGCCACCAGGTCTCTGCCTACCCCTACGGGAGACAGGCATGATATGCATGTATGCTCTTTCAAAGCAGCTTGTTACCAAACCAATAGTCAATATATAGGGTCTGGTCGATTCGCCTTGCAACCTATTCAACAAATACATATTTAATGCTTGCAAAATATTGAATCTTTGAAATTGGCCGTCCAAGCTGCCGAACACCAGGCGTCCAAGAAAATCTGGTAACCAAATAAGATGTCAGATCCTAGCTAGCAAAACAATGAATATATTTAAATACTTACTTGTTTGTTGAAATATGGAGTATCTTATATGGACTCAAATTGTTTTAGCTCGGATTGGATCAGCGCATGAAAAAGCAGCACCTTGTCCCGCCCTCTAAAACTAGACTTACCTTTGTATTTGAATTCAAAATCAATCAATGGGTGCACGTAGCTTCTGTAGTAGCTGTACATTACTTCTGTGAGGCCGGAGAGGCACGTTGCCTTGGGTAGCTCGAGCGGACGGTCCTCGAAGAGCTGCTGTAGAGCATTGTCAGCGTCTGTTTGTTTCTCCGTGTCGGACATTTTGGTGTGCCGCTCCTGTTAAAAATGAGGAATTTGGGATAAGATAGAAATAAAATTGGACTCTATGTACATGTTTTTACTGCTGTTATTCTGGGTGAAACACAATTTTGAAAATATTGAAGACTGAAACCAATCTTGTTGCAACGATTTTAAATTGCTCATTTCCGTCTACCCCCTTCTACATGCCTACTACAATTTACTACATAGTGAATGATGCACGAAATAATGTTGTAAATTAACATAGTATTTATGTTTATTATTGGATATTATACAGTTAACAGTTGGTATTTTTGTGGGATTATATTGTTATTAAATTTGTTTATTTTTTACAGGAATTTTGAATTTGGTTGTTTGTAATAATTTTATTGTACTAAAACAAAACTAAATACAAAAGCATAGGATTAAAACACCTACAATGGCGAAATTTTGGTATGATTTATTTTATTTTTGTTGTTTTTTCTATGAATTCTTCTTAATTTTCTACAACTTTATAGAAAGAACAGTAATTAATGTCCTTTTATGTTAACATCAGGCATTAGTTTTAATGTTATTTTATAAACTGTTGTGTATTTATTATGTACCTAGTACCTACCCATATTTTTCCAATAGTGCATTAGGTATTATTTCAGAAGTTTTTATTTATTGATTTTGATTGCATTGAAATAACATAAGTAATTAATTAAGATAAATAGATCATAATTTAAAAATCCTAAATGAGCAAAATTATCTTTTTTTTTTCAGGAAATGTATAACCCCAAAATATGAATTAAAATAATTAGATAGACATTCATTTTAAGACAATTTTTATATTTTTAATTGGACGATTATAAGTTTGAATAAAAAAGTTACAAAAGATAAGAAGTACCACCAAATATACAATTAAAATTTGGAAAAATGAAGATCAATAATTAAAACGATAACATCGCTCGCCATTTGTTACTGTTTATTATTGACTTTTCATGAACAAGTAACATTTAGGTATACCGAATTTTGTTGATGAAATATATTACTAAAATTAATAATTTACCTACTAGTTGAGCGACACCCGATCACCACACCTGAATCGCACAAACTGAAACTGAAAGAAAATCGCAACAAATAGTTTGCTTTGCTTGCTGAAAGCCGAATGAAATCAAATTGAATGAAGAATGAATGAATGCGAGTCGGTCGACGACTCGCCCGTCATCTTGCCACGGATTCACGGGACGGGATTCATAATGTTTCCAACTCACATAATCAGGTGGCCTACCACCATCTCTTAAAACCATGCAAGATCCAGTGAGTAAGGGCATGTAAGGGGGATGTTGCTTTACATAATGTATTGCACTGTCTCGCTTACTCACTAGATCTTGCATGGTTTTAAGAGACGGTAGTAACCCCCATGGTTTTAGAGACAGTGGTAAACCACCAGGGGGGGTTACTACCGTCTCTTCTCTCTTAAAACCATGCAAGATGCAGTGAGTAAGCGTGACAGACAGCGGTTTTAAGAGACGGTACGGTAGTAACCCCCCAGGAATTCAGGGGGGTTAGACACGTACCCTTAAGAACTTAGGGCCGTAAAATACATAATAAAAGTGTAATTCAATTCAATAGATTTTTGCAATAGATAGGGGAGTTTTTGGAGTTTTTGGAGGGAAAGTAAGTAAGTTTTTCGAGTGTTTGTGCATAATTTTGGTGGATTATTATTCGCAAAGTGTTCGTGAACAAGCGTGAGTGTTGGGAAGTGATACAGTGACGATTACGTGACTTTTTATCTTTGTCACCAAAATCTCCATGATATAGCTAAGTGAAAATTTTCCACCGCTTCACTTAGCCATCTGACTCAGACTAGACTTACTTACTTGACTGGACTTGACTATTGACTTGATTTTTGACTCGACTGACTTAAGTAGGACTGAAGAAGATTAATAAATTCAAGAAAGGCCTTAAAGGACTAGATTCCATGGCCGTATAAACTATTAAAAAAAAAATTCAATTTCATTCATTCAATTCCATCGTGGTATTCGATCGTGGTACCTACCTATAAAATTTTCTTTAATTACATTATGTACATACATAATTAAGTAATTATTCATTTAAAGATTTTGATAAACTGGTACTGTTAAAAAAGTAGGTACTAACGATCAAGTGAATAAGTACAACACGTCCTAGAAATCTGCAAACTAATATCTATAATTTATTGGTAAACTTTGCTCTTTGATGAAGTAAACTCGTCCCTGTTCAATTTGTAAACATGGATAAGAAGTTAACAGTGAAACAATTATACGACATGTACAAAAGGTGGGTAATTAGTAATCCTAACTTGGTGACAGACGTGGAGACTGTCGCGACGTGGTCTTCCTACTTCGTAGCCGGGAAGATAAACAAATCTCCAATTGTCTCGGAACTTGTGTATTCTTTGTCCAAACTATTGTCTTTATTTAACGACCGGCTCATCAGGGAAGCCTATGGAAGCGAAGTACAGTACTACAGCTTCCGTGAACAGATAAAATTGTGGTTGACTGTAATACACTACAGTGAAGTGTTCGTGGAATTAGTGGCGAAAGATCGTTGCGGGTCACGCGGCAAATGGACAATAGCCGCAATACTTCAGTTATTTAAGTGTTCCTCGGCCCTCATCCTGCTATTCAGGTATAAAGAGCTGCCAATACAGCATCCACCAATACCAGCATTGCAGAGAAAAAAGTTTATGGAAGGCAAAGAGCCTGATGAAAATGCGAATTCATGTTTCACTCTGAGAAGGTCTGGTCGTGTTGTGCGGAGAGTTGATGGTGCACCACCAATCTCTTTGAGGGATTGGCAGCCCGTCAGAGTAAATGAAGGTTCTAAAAATATTGGTATTGAAGTGAAAGACCTGTTATACGCAGAAACGTTGCATTTATTGAAGCCGATAATCCATCTGCTAGCGATGAAAGCATTTGGGACTAAAGCTTGGAAACAATGGCTTGTATCGCTATGTATTGACTTAGCTAGTATGAGATTGTACAATAGACACATGAAGGAGCTTTCCTACGAACAGCGATTGGAAATAAGCCGAAGAAAACTTGGTTTAGTATTATACTTGCTGAGAAGCCCAATGTATAATGGATATTCTAAGAATGTGATAGAGGGTGCTCTGACTTCCCTCTCGAATAAAATTCCATTCACATCATTCATTTGTGGACCAATTATACAATATCTTAGTCATTGGCAAGACATTTACTTCTATATGTGGGCATCGTAAACTAGAAATAAGATTGATTTTGTCAAGACCTTTGTAAACAGGTGCCGATATATGACAATATAGTGCTAAGTCATGCAATATTAAATGTTTTAATCATTTAATTTCATCAAAATAATGAGGATATGGGAGCAGCCTATGATAGAGCAATTAACGTAATCCCATACTGGTCAAAAATAATATAAGAGTCGAGCCATTTCGACTCAATAAGAAGAAGATCAAAATAATTCTAGGTACTCTTTTTTTTTAATTAAATTTAAAAACCTGGGTGTAGGTAGATCATTTGAGCAGAGAATGGAGAGCAATAACTGTGTTTGAACCAATTATTTCTATTATGATAATGTTTTATAAAAATAGCTGATACTTTATTTTCAGGCAAATTTTTCCTTCTAATTGTGACATTGCTAAATAGTGCTCGATTTTAAGTATAGGGCTCCTAATGTTACATTTTTTAATGTAGTTTTTTGTGAATGTATACCCTGGTGGTCTCATAAATGCACATACACTTTGAATGCCGCAAGTTCAGTCACAATTATTTGTCGGTCACCGATGGGCGTGCAAAATGTTAAGCAACCCAGGATGTGGCCGTGACTTAGTCGACATGTTTTATCATGCTTCAAAAGACAAAATCGCTGCTCTATGCTGCTACCTGCTGCAAGATGGCAATTGTTTATCTAAGTCAGATGCTTTCAGGTACTTTAAAAAAAATTTGAGTGTTGGCCACATGCCACTAACGCATTTTATAAGAAAAAAGATACAAAACGCATGTAATGAGAATTGGTATGTTCTCATTTAGACCTATCTTTTGTCACAACACATGGGTGTTAGAATAGACTATTCTCAAACTGTAACCACATGACAAATTTTTATTAAAACAATGACAGTACTAAGCTTATTGTGACATTAAATTTTAAAATGCTTTTGTGGATAGGCATTTGGGACTTAATATGTATAATAGGGGATGGGGAACATGCGGTGATGGCCTCTTATAATAAAAAGCAAAAAGAGGATTTTCTTAGGTATTTTTGATAGGTCAGTTCAGACAGAAAAGTGCTCGAGCAATTTGTTGGATATATTGAAAATTTTGAAGGGCTGTATTACTAGTTATAGTAATGGAAGTCAGACGGCATTCGCTCACCACTGTAATAACCAGTACCGCCAAATTAGGACCATGATTTAAAGTGTACCCTGGGATCTGGAGCATAAGCTGAAGATGCAACTAGAAAAAATGCTCAGACAATGATGATGACTGAAGCCTATATGAGCGAGCAAGCTGCGAGTCTCCATATGGGTACAATTTTTCTACTTTCGACTATGGTAATAAGGTCCTAATTTAATTGGAGGCAGTAAATTGCTAGTATTTTTACTTTCCGTCTGTACTGACCCTAATAAGTCAAAAAAATAAGGATAAAAATTGACAATTTGATTTTGATAACTTTAAAATTCAACTTGTCTTGTTTATTTAGCATTCCAATGATAAATAAAAATGGCAAAACTGTAAAGTATATTGTTAAGTTTTAATTCAAATATGTTACCTGAATTTACTTATTTATCAGAATTTGTTTTTACATTATTTTAATGTAAGTATGCAATCAATCGAAGGGTTTAATAAAATAATTATTTTATTCATAAACTAGTATTTATTTATCTTATAATAAACAATGACACATTTTCAAGATCAAACAATATATTGAACAAATGATATAACATACAGATTAATTAGAATACATTTTGTGAATCTGTAAGCAACACTGAGCTTCTGGTGCTAACTGTCATTTTTCAAAAAGAAAACGTTTCTCCGTAAACTCGTTACCCGCGGGACAGTATGGGGAGTTAATAAGTTAAAAAAAATACTCACTTTCTTTAAACTAGAGTAGGCAAACAGACCTATGGCCCACCTGATGGGAAGCGGTAATCGTAGCCTATAATACGCCTGCAACACTTAATGAATGCCCTAGCGCACATATTCTTCTAGGAATGAAGTGAAGAGAACACTAGGTTTTATTGTCTCGCGGGCAGTTAGTAGACGAACCCCCTTATTCATAAAAATTAAGCTTTAAATAAAAAATGAGTTTTGTCACGTTCTTTCATGTTAAAAATCACTTAAGAGGGAAAGGGAGAAAACATATTTTTAGTTGAAATAGGCTAAACGTTAAGTTTTATGAATAAAGGGGGAAGACTAACATTAAGATTTCAATTTCACTGCAAACATTTATTTGGCATATTATACTTCTGAAATCTATATATTTTGACATACTTTACATTGCTAAATGTATTGGACAACGCACGGAAGCGAAATAGCTATGTGCATGCAGTGTCTTGACTTCATTCGACAGCTCACAAAGGCAGGTAATAACATATTTACAGTAAGGGAATCCCCACACTTACCGACGCGGAATAGGCTTTATCCGGCCAAAAAATACCTTTATGTCAACGCTATAAGGTCCAACCATTCAGAAGTGCAGAGCCGAAGCGATTAGCATTCTTATTGCGTTGACCGAAGCCGTTTACCGGTTCGATAAATGGGACTAACAACACTTAATAGTAGCAGCTTAAATTGTGATTTTTGATCGGATTGATCGTCCAATAACAATACAATCATTTTTTATTGTAGCAAAATTATTTATTTATTAGTTGAAGACACTTGTCGGCACTAAGATTACTGAGAGGCTTTGGACGTAGTTAAAACAAATCCTTTATTTCACTGATACAAATGTTGGACAATCAGTACCAAGATTATACAATAGGCGGCCTTGTCGCTTATGCAATCTCTTCCAGACAATCAAGTATTAGAAGTGTTAAAAGTTACGAATTTGGGTTGGTTTTAAAAACTGATTAGCTTCTTCACCTACCCTCAGAAGCATGGAAATAATTGCGCCTTAAATTAAGGGGCTATCATAAGCCAACTAGCGCCACCAATCACTTTATTATAGAAATAAAGTCAAAATTAAAAAATCTAAGAAGGCAGTTCGCTAGTAAATAACTTTTAGTATTTTTGGTATTACTTTTTATTATTTTACTAAATTTTTTATTATGAGTTTTTTTCTGAATTAACCAAAAGAAAAATAATAAAAAGTAATACCAAAAATACTAAAAGTTATTTACTAGCGAACTGCCTTAGATTTTTTCAATTTGACTTTATTATAAAGTAAAAGCAATAAAGTGATTGGTGGCGCTAGTTGGCTTATGATAGCCCCTTAAAATGCGTTGACAGAACCTAATGAGGACAAGTGCACATCAACATTTATCTATCTAATTTATATATAGCAGACGAAGTCCGCGCCTAAACTACACGAGGAATTATTTTACATTATAAAATACAATAGAAAATTAACATAAAAATCCATAAAAATAAATTACAATTTGTACATAAAAATACATTAATTAAACCTTAATAAGTATATCTAAAAATATTATAATTGTTAAAATTATTATGCAATATAATAACCAATTTATAAATGTAGTAATTTCAGCGTTTATCTATATAGCAATATAATTTTATATATATTGCAATATCGTTTTATTAAAATTTTGCTTGTTTTTAATAATAATTTGCCTCATCATCATTTCGTGTGGATTACAGGGTCAATCGACCATGCACATCCTGCATTATTTGCCTTGTATTATAAGATAATGTAAAGCACAGCATCATGACACTTTAGTCGTTAAATTTTAATAAGCATAGATAAGAGCAAAACATGACACTATGCTTGCTATGTGGCCATCCAAACAAAGCGGTCCAATGGAACATACAATACACAATGGACAGAAAAATACAATCATTTAACTGAATATATCTCATTCAGTATTTTGGTCAAATCTCATAATACATTTTTTACATGGCTGTTAGCATACGGGACGACAACTAGTGACTCGTAGGAAATTGCGTATCGATTTTATAAACGCAGACGCTAGCGACCGCGAAGGAATTTCTTAATTGCCTTACTATCCGCCAGAGGCGCTGTACAGTTTTGTCATATAAACTCGCTAACGAGTCGCTAGCGTCTGCGTTTATAATTATAAAATCTCATACTAGAGGTACAGACTTGCTCACAAATCATTCCGTGTGCGCAGCTTTATACACCATATCACAATAAAAATACTTAAAACAATCAATCCAATCCAATGTATGGACCATTTTTAATTGGACGACCACAAATAACATTAAATATATATTTATATTAACCTATTTAATTAATAAATAATTCTATTTGGGGGGTTAATTTTAGAGCCAGTAAATAATAAAGTAATTTTAGACCATATAACAAATGTCGGAGTAACTTAACCCACCAGGGTTAAGTTACTCCGACATTTGTTATATAATTGATTCCATTGATTCCATTTGTCGTCAGATACACCAGTATCTGACGACAAATGGAATCAATGTTTCAAATTAAAAAAGGTAAGTCCCTTTCTCTATATAGTTTGTCTCTTTCTAATATACAGCCGCACTGAACTTATACATAGCTGTAACCATAGATATAGGATATATAATAAATATCTGGCTGTAATTTGCTAATAAAATGTGCTATTTCAAAATTATAGGTCGGACTTTATTAAAAGGCCGATTCACACGCATACTTCTTTGTAATGTATGGAATTGTATGTGACATAACACACCGCTTCGCGTGGTGTATGCATACTCGTAATCGTCATTTCCTTCAGAGGCTACACGTGCTATCTGCCAAACGCGCAATAAGGAACTAAGCCCTAATTACTATCTACAAAAATAAATGCGTCAATTTTTCAATAAGCAATACTGGGGCACGGTAATACTATCTAACAGTATTCTAACTCGGCCGTGTCCTTGAAATAAATGCCCACAGCCGCGCGGTACATAAACATGCGATAGGGCTGCCCACCTACAGTATTTTAATTAGGTACATCTGCCTTCTTTGAGTTTCTATCTAGTTTTGTGATTGTAAATATTCTTTTTTTTTTTGTACTTAAACAAATAAAATAATTTGTCAATGGAATAGGAAATATTCAATAAATATGCATGTTGTTTTTTGATTGGTAAATTTAATTAAATAACCATTTTTGTTAGATTTTCAATTTAATAACAAATCGGTCTTAAATTTGTTATTATAACACAATGCGTTGACAAGGGAAAAAGAAAATCAATTAAAAAGACACAAATTACGTACCTACGTACTAGTAAGTAAAATCACTTGATAGCCTAACCTTTCAGTTTCCAGGTAATCTAAAAAAGGTTATTCTGAGTGCGTTAATGAGGAATTAATAAAACAGCACAATATAATCTAATTATCATATTAAGTAGGTACTTGTATTTATTGCGGCACATTCGCGACTGTTGCATGCCGAGCGCATGCCGAGATCCGGACGCTTAGGTATAACTCACGCTTCGTCCGTTTGTATGAAGTTAGAATACTGTTAGATAGTATTACCGTGACTGGGGTTACTAAAACCTAAAACGATCGAGTAAGGGAGATGTAGCCTTACGTCATGTGTTGCGCCATCTCGCTCAATTTTAGTATTGTAGAAGTCATAGTAAGCTTCCAGTAAACAGTATTTCACGTATTTGAGCAAGATCACACATTTTTGTCAAATTTCGCGAAATTGGTTTTTCTTTCGTGAGATTTCCAACCTCTAGACGAACAGTCGAAGAATATAATCAAGCTACAAAACTAGCTTTCGCCCGCGGCTGCGCGCACGTGAATTCCACTTTGTAACAGTGCTTTTTCCCGGTATGAAACCCTATGTCCTTCTCAATAATTAATGTGTATGCGAAATTTCAGAGATTGGTGCAGTAGATAGTGCGTGAAAGCGTAACAAACAAACTTACTTTCGCATTTATAATATTAGTTAAGATAATGAATTTAAATCAAACGTTACCTGAATGAATTCAAACTAGCTGGCAACTGCGTACAGTGAAATTCGTATAAATCCATATCCATACTTCCATACTAATATCCATACTAATATTATAAATGCAAAAGTCTGTCTGTCTGTCTGTCACCTCTTCACGGCTAAACTGCTGGACCGATTGTGATGAAATTTGGTAGGGATGTAGTTAACGAACCGAGGTCAAACATAGGCAACTTTTGGGCGCGATATAACCGAGTCCCACGCGGGGCGGAGCCGCGGGGAACAGCTAGTATTATATAAGTTATGTTGAGAAAAATATTTATCATTGACACGTTGAGAATAGTGCACTTCCTCAAATGAGTCGTAAACTCGTACATGAAAGAAGGTTAAAACGGTGAGAAAAGTGCCTTCAGGTGGTACGGAGTTCGCCGGGTCAGCTAGTATATCATAATTTGAGCAAAATGTGAGAAATATTTTTAACTAGCGACCCGCCCCGGCTTCGCATGGACATAAAAACCTTCCTCTTGAATTACAATCAAACCGCATGAAAATCCGTTGCGCGTTACGGTATCATTAAAAAAATCCCAACACACAGACGACCGCTTTACAATTTTACGTATAAATGTAAATATATGGTGGACACAAATCAACTGCAAAAAATTTAAGGGCAGATTCGGACCACTATACTGAACAACTATTCCAAATAAGCTTATGTCAAAATATGAAATCATTTTTTTTCACTCTCCATAGGTACTTAAACAGATCAGCTGATTCTCAATTTGTATGGGAGGTCAAAATAAGTTTATTTGGAAAAGTTGTTCAGTATAGTGGTCCGAATCCGCCCTTGAAATATTTGCAGTTGATTTGTGTCCACCTTATAAAGAGATTAACGATTGATAAGATAAGTTTTCTGATAACTTTTAATTTACGTGATAAAGTTCAGTCGAGTGGGAAAATATTAAAAAATTGATCATTTGATAACGATATAGTTACGATTTTGACAGCTCCAAAATAATAGATGAAAGCTTTATAAACTGTACCGTTATATATCGCAGTGAATGTGACCTATATATTTATAAGCATTACTAAATAGTATAAAAAAAAATCTATTTATAATCATTACTTAGTATTAAACAAAGTCGCTTCCCGCTGTCTGTCCCTTAGTGTTTAGATCTTTGAAACTACACAACGGATTTTGATGCTTTTTTTATAGTTTAATAGATAGTGATTCAGGAGCAAGGTTTTTGTACACGGGCGATGCCGGGGCGGATCGCTAGTAATACATAAATAGGAAGTTTAATAATCGCATTTGTCGGGTAAAACAATGCTTGCATTATATAGAATCGTCCAATTCGTGGGGAAGATTCTACAGTACGCGAGCGAGTAAAACCGCAGAAAACCAACTAGTTTGTTATATATACTATGTGGTTTGGTGATGCCATAATTTCTACCATATCAACATCAAAACATGTTTAATTTTATAAATTCTCAATTCTTAATACTAGTACATGAAATGTGAAACACTTTCATATATTTTCCTTATGATATTAAAATTTTCCTCTATACAATACATAATTTTCTTTTCCTAAAAGTACGCACCATAATCAAATATAGGCAGATCTGAGTAATTGCTATTTCTAATCCATAATACACAAATAGTTTTTAACCAAACCGAAACAATTCTGAAAATTACACAATTTTTAATTATTTGCACGAAAAGAATTTAGTGATTGCACGAGAACGGGCAAAATGATGGAATGTTTTAATTTAAAAAGGGCCAAATATAAAAGCATACAGTTAAGGAAGAGGTTCTTTAACAATTTTACAGATAAAATATACTAATGACATTTCAAGTCAAAAATTACATAAAATATACATGTATTACATATACCTGATTTGCTAATAATATACAGGGGTCAGAAATTAATGAAGCACATCGAATGATCGAGATAACCGCTTTTCATAATGTGGGACGTTGAGACGAAACTAGTCATCTTACACAAATCGATATGCAATATTCATCGCTGATTTCTTTAAAAAAAACAAGAAACCACAATTAACATTATAGTCAGATTTAACTAGCAAAAAAAAAGTATATAATCCACTCGCGTTTACCAAATAGTAACGACATCAAAAAGCGCGCGTCTTAACCAATCAGGAGCTCCATTTCTGAATTGCACGTTAAAACATAAGAATACGTATTCGAAACTTAAAAATTTAAAAATGCACACATGTGATTCCATATTCGAATGCCCTAGCCTATTAGCTTTATATTCTGTGTTATAAGCTCCCAAGTGGTAACAAGGTTTGCAAATTTGAATTCTTAGACAAATTATACTACTGATATAATCTCCACTTTTAGTACATTGTCGTTTACAGAATGACAAAATCTTTAATGCCCTCTTTAATGCCCATGTACTCTTTTTCCTTTATTATATAGGTTAACTGGAAGTGATCCCTTTTAGGGATAAGTCCGCCTTTTGTTGTGTTCTATGTTGTCTCATCAATGTTCTTTCTGTACAATAAAGTTTTTACATACATAAAAAATATAATTTGATTTGTAAATATGCAGTAATTGTGCCATTTCCTTTAAACCATGTGTACTGTGACGTTTAAGATGGAGGGGCTAGAACATTTTTTTAAAACCCTTAATTCAACATTAAGCCTGCAATCCAGTATTCAAACGCTTCGAAAATACATAAAAACGAGACCATTCGAAAGTAAATTCACATATGTAATTAATGTACAGTAGGCTACAAAAAAAATATAAGCACCACTTTACCAACTAACATATTAGAGAATACTTTTATATGCTGCCCACTGGACATAATATGATGATAAGTAGCTGCAATCCAAAAATTGAGCTCCATGAAGAAAAAATACAACAGAAGTGTCCAAAGTCAACTATAGACAATATGAATGTTCGATGATTGCGACTTAATGCCGTACACATACCAGCAGTATTTAGTATACGCCCTTCCATACTACAATGACAGGCATGACGTACACTCGACTCTGCAGTCAACTGTAATATTTTTAGGTCTCCACACTTACCGACGTGGAATCGGCATCAACCGGTCAAAAAAAAACTTTATATCAAAGTAATAAGGTGCTGTGGACGATGCGGCCTCTCCGGCCGAAGGAGAAACGACCTTATTACTTTGTCATAAAGGTTTTTCTATTTTCCCCTAACGCGAATGGACTAGTTTACAGATAGCTAATTTTCCATATCGATTTTCAAGACGCCCGTTGAAACATTTAGTAAAAACAACGACAGCTTTGCTTAAGATTAGAAATTGCACTGCAGCATTTGCTAAATATCCTCAGATTGGTATACATCTGAAAAACAAACATAAACACGATATTGAATTAACATAATAAATAATTCGGAATTGAACTATTATTTATTTATATAACTACTAGCTGTTCCCCGCGGCTTCGCCCCGCGTGGAACTCGATTATATCGCGCCCAAAAGTAGCCTATGTTTGACCTCAGGTCGTTAACTACATCCCTACCAAATTTCATAACAATCGGTCCAGCAGTTTAGCCGCGAAGAGGTGACAGACAGACAGACAGACTTTCGCATTTATATTTAGTATGGATTATCCATACTAATATTATAAATGCTAAAGTCTGTCTGTCTGTCTGTCTGTCACCTCTTCACGGCTAAACTGCTGGACCGATTGTTATGAAATTTGGTAGGGATGTAGTTAACGACCTGAGGTCAAACATAGGCTACTTTTGGGCGCGATATAACCGAGTCCCACGCGGGGCGAAGCCGCGGGGAACAGCTAGTAGTTATAAATTTTAGTCGCATTTATATTTAGTATGGATTATCCATACTAATATTATAAATGCTAAAGTCTGTCTGTCTGTCACCTCTTCACGGCTAAACTGCTGGATCGATTGTGATGAAATTTGGTAGGGATGTAGTTAACGACCTGAGGTCAAACATAGGCTACTTTTGGGCGCGATATAACCGAGTCCTACGCGGGGCGAAGCCGCGGGGAACAGCTAGTACAATAATAAACGAGGGACTTGAAGCGCTAAGCTTTTTCTAACACTTTTTATTTACGTTTTTGAATTTACGCGCGAAAATACGCCGCCATTCTCTTTCGCTCGTGACGTCACTCCGTTAGTCAATATAACGACGGTCGGAAAGATCAAGCAACATATTTAAAGAAAAACGTGTTTACTAACAGAGTGAAGGACGCCGTATACCTTTAAAATAAACGCAGATTAAAAATAAGATTGTTAAAATCGAATTATAAAATGTTATAATGCTATTAATAAATAAATATAAACGTTTTCGGTTACATTTTACAAAATGTATTAAAGACGTGCATTTTTCATTTTATTTTTTGCTCGGTGTAAAAAATAAGACAAAGAAAGAGAAATAGAAAGAGTTGAAAGAAATACCGGCAAGTTGAAAAGTTCTCGGCCTGACATAGATGTTTCATTATAATCAGCGAAAATTTATACGTATATATTTATGTTACACATAGTTTATGTCATTTGTTAAAACATAATTTTCTACTTATTACCAATTAACAGTTTATCACTAGTTTGGGATATGAGTGTACTTTGTTAAAAACATCTCAGTTATAAGGTACATACAACTCGAGGATGTGGTCCTCGGAAATTAAGTGAGGTACGGCTTGTCGGATGAGCGAAACCGCCAAAATACAGGCTAGCCCTAGTTTGGATTCGGTGTTCGTGAGTCCGTCGAGTATGTTTTCTTCCACTTCCACGTTTCACTTGTCATTGCACATTTTATAGTGTATTAGTTATTTCACGACGACGTTGTTGTATTGTACAGTGGCCTGCAGAGAAATCTGACCCCCATGCCACAAGTATCGCTATTGAAAGGGGGTCATATTTATCTGCAGCCCACTGTATTGTTACGAAATTACAATAATGCCTCATGGTTGGAAACCACAGAAAAAGTTGAGAAACACTGACTGTGGAAATTTCTCGTACACTACTGACGAATCCCCGCAATAGGACATTCACCGTGGAACACACTGGAATGATTCTCATGAACCTTATATGTAGGGACATAAGGCTTAGAATCGATTGGCTCGCGGGTTCTAGAAATCGGTGCGTATATACCAGGCCTAGAACGATCGCGAAATAAAGGAGCGAGATGGCTATACCTCCGTCCCTGTCTTACTCTTCGGGAGTTATTGGGAATGTTCTGGAAAGTACCTGATCGAGTTCCTGGACCTATTTAAGTGGCGGATCGTGACGACGTGAGTCAGTTTGTGTTCAGGAGTGATACAAGTGACTTCGAAGCGATAACTAAGGAGTGATAACCAACGACCTCGGCGATTATTACGGACAGTGAATACGTAGTGTTTTGGACATTTTGTGACCATCAGTGGATATATTTGTGTTGGACGTGAATAAAGTCTACTCAGTGTCATCAGGCGTTTCTTTCTCCAAATTGCGAACCCCCAGCTCGTAACAATTGGTGTCAGAAGTGGGATTTGGAGATGCCATTGACTCCGAGAGACGACGTCACCAGCGAGGGAGTGAAGACGAGGGCGAAGCGTGCTGCGGAAGCCTCTTCGACTGATTCTGCTCAACAGGCCACGCCTCCAGTGGCCACGCCCACGTCGATGGAAGTCCCGCCCACTGGCTCCGCCGACCAGTCCACGCCCCCCATGGCCACGCCCACTTCAGCGGAAGCTCCGTCCACTGACCACGCCCGTCAAGCGACGTCTCCAATACAGGACACGTCCACCTTCGATTTTTCGGAATTGATGCGGATGCTGGACAGCAAGTTTACCATGCAAGAAAAGCTGTTGCATGACACAAGAGAACAACAAAGGCTGGCGCAAGAAAAATTAGAAAGCCAATTTCAACAAATAAAAGGGCATCAACGGCAAGGTGACTTGTTTAAGGCAGATGGTCATACCTGGAAGAGCGGAAGCCCAAGTATTAGTGAAGCTGCCAGCTACGAGGAAGAGCAAATCGACCGGATGCGTGTTGATCGAGGACACAGCTTCTAAAACTGCTCGGGGACTCATGACTGCGAGGACTCTTGTGAAAGGAAGGGAAACTGCAGTAGTAAGAGTGCTGAATCTGGGCGACCAAGAGATGACCATAAACGAAGGCGACATCATCGGGAAATGTGAGGAAGTTGTCTCGCTAAAGAAGTGCAGTTCAACACAAAGCTCAGATGCATCGAGTGCTAGGAATGATTCCACAGTTAAGGAGCTTCTATACGACTGTAAAAGTAACCTCACGTACTCGCAGAGCATCAAAGCAAAGAAGTTCCTGTTGCGCTTCACCAACATCTTTACCAGCCAAGATGGAGAACTGGGAAGAACATCATTAGTACAACACAGGATCGATACCGGAAACGAAAGGCCCATCCGACAGCGAGCTAGAAGAATTCCTATAGCAAAGGAGAAAGAAGTTAAAGAACTGCTGGAGGATATGGAGAGAAACAAGATCATTGAACCATCTGCGAGTCCATGGTGTTCACCAGTCGTGCTTGTAAAGAAGAAAGATGGAAGTACGCGCTTCTGTGTTGACTACAGACGACTTAATGACATTACCAAGAAGGATAGTTACCCGTTGCCTCGGATCGATGACACCTTGGATACCCTAAGTGGCATGAAGTGGTTCTCAACCTTGGACCTTAAATCTGGCTACTGGCAAGTGGAAATCCATCCCAAAGATAAAGAGAAGACAGCGTTCTCAACGGGCAAGGGATTGTGGCAGTTCAACGTCATGCCATTCGGATTATGTAACGCACCAGCTACTTTCGAGCGACTAATGGAATGTGTACTAGCAGGATTGGTAGGAGAAGCCTGTCTAGTATATTTGGATGACGTGATTATTGTTGGACGAGATTTTGAGGACCATCTGCGGAACTTGGAGCAGGTCTTCACAAAGATTCACGGAGCAAGCCTAAAGCTAAATCCGAAGAAGTGTCACTTATTCAGGAACGAAGTAAGCTACCTGGGGCACGTCATCACCAGTGAAGGCATACAAACCGACCCAGAGAAGGTAGAAGCTGTACAAAAGTGGCCTACTCCCAAGGACAAGACTGAGGTACGGGCATTTCTAGGCCTTTGCTCGTACTATAGGCGCTTCGTGAAGGGGTTCTCGGAGATTGCTAAGCCGTTACATCGCCTCACTGAAGATAAGCGACAATTTAGTTGGGATGAAGCTTGTGAGATTGCCTTCCAAGAGCTGAAGAAGCATCTATGTGAAACACCAGTCTTGGGATACCCTCAACCTGAAGGCCAATTCATAGTGGATACAGACGCAAGTAACACTGCAATCGGTGGCGTTCTGTCTCAGAAACAAGAGTACGGGGAAGTCGTTATTGCGTACTTCAGTAAGTCACTATCGAAGCCTGAGAAGAACTACTGTGTGACAAGAAGGGAACTCTTGGCTGTGGTGAAGACGTTACAACACTTCAGCAAATACCTCATCGGCAGGCAGTTTTTACTTCGTACGGATCATGCGGCGTTGAAATGGCTATTGCAGTTTAAGAACCCAGAAGGTCAAGTAGCCAGATGGATTGAGCAACTCCAGGAGTATGACTTCGTGACCGAACACCGACGCGGGAAGTCTCATGGGAATGCAGATGCACTGTCACGCAGACCCTGTCCGGAGGACTGCAAGCACTGCATCAGGCAGGAGTCAAAAGAAATGACATTAAAGTTGACTCGGACAGAACCACTGGAATCCTGGGAAAATGAAGCAATGAAGAAAGCTCAAGAGAGTGATGACGACCTGCGTTACATCATCAGGTGGAAAACACGGGGAAATGACAAACCGCAGTGGAGCGAAGTTGCACCAACAAGCGCTGTTGCCAAAGCATACTGGGCACAATGGGATAGCCTTGTTTTGCAAAACGGGATACTCTACCGAAAATGGGAGAAAACCAACGGCAGAGAGTTCCAACTGCAAATAGTTGTACCAAGAGCTAAGATACGAGACGTTCTTCGGGAAGTACACGATGGCATTTCAGGTGGACATCTGGGAGTCAAGAGGACACTTACCAAAATACGAGAAAGGTTCTACTGGCTTCACTGTCGGGAGGATGTGCAGGATTGGTGCCGCAAATGTACAACATGCGCTGCAGTAAAAGGTCCCCATACTAGGAGTCGAGGTAATCTGCGACTTTACAACGTAGGAGCACCTTGGGAACGCATCGCAGTCGACGTGGCTGGACCATTTCCTGTTACTGATTCAGGGAACAAGTATTTTATGGTTGTCATGGATTACTTCACCAAGTGGCCAGAGGTATTCGCCATTCCTAACCAAGAAGCTACAACAGTGGCAACCAAAATAGTTGAAGAAGTCATTTGTCGTTTTGGTGTACCTTTGGAAATCCATTCTGACCAGGGCAGGAACTTCGAGTCGCAAGTGTTCCAGGAAGTATGCAAAGTTTTGGGAATGCATAAAACACGAACGACCGCATACCACCCTCAATCTGATGGAATGGTCGAACGATTTAATCAGACGATCGAGAGGCATTTGGCAAAAATAGTGGATGCCCATCAAAGGGATTGGGACAAGTATATCCCACTGTTCCTGCTCGCCTACAGAACAGCGGAACACGAGAGCATAAAAGCGACTCCAGCGTACGTCAACTACGGTCGAGAGCTACGGTTACCAGTGGATCTTCTTACAGGAGGGTCACCGGACGAACCTCAAACCGTACAAGACTACGTCTCTGACCTACGCGACCGAATGCGGGAAATACATGCCTCAGTTCGAGAAAATGGGTTACAGTCAAGTGAGAACATGAAAACCAGATACGACAGAAGGTCAAATACAAATGGCTTCGAGGAAGGCGCTTTAGTCTGGCTTCATAACCTGGTTCGTCGAAAAGGAAAATCGCCGAAGCTACAAAGCAGATGGGAAGGTCCATACAAGGTGGTTACGCGACTAAATGACGTGACGTATCGCATCCAAAGACAACCAAGAGGAGCATTGAAGATTGTTCACATAGACCGCTTGGCGAAATATCACGGCAGTAATGATGATGCTCGGGACGAGCATCTCTAAGAAGGGGGCAGTGTTACGAAATTACAATAATGCCTCATGGTTGGAAACCACAGAAAAAGTTGAGAAACACTGACTGTGGAAATTTCTCGTACACTACTGACGAATCCCCGCAATAGGACATTCACCGTGGAACACACTGGAATGATTCTCATGAACCTTATATGTAGGGACATAAGGCTTAGAATCGATTGGCTCGCGGGTTCTAGAAATCGGTGCGTATATACCAGGCCTAGAACGATCGCGAAATAAAGGAGCGAGATGGCTATACCTCCGTCCCTGTCTTACTCTTCGGGAGTTATTGGGAATGTTCTGGAAAGTACCTGATCGAGTTCCTGGACCTATTTAAGTGGCGGATCGTGACGACGTGAGTCAGTTTGTGTTCAGGAGTGATACAAGTGACTTCGAAGCGATAACTAAGGAGTGATAACCAACGACCTCGGCGATTATTACGGACAGTGAATACGTAGTGTTTTGGACATTTTGTGACCATCAGTGGATATATTTGTGTTGGACGTGAATAAAGTCTACTCAGTGTCATCAGGCGTTTCTTTCTCCAAATTGCGAACCCCCAGCTCGTAACAGTATCTTGATCAATAAATATTTTTTATTATTATTTTAAGATTGCCATGTTATTATTATGTGTGGTAATAACTCACCACATCTAATTATTGAGCCAGTCCCACGACTCTTCATCTTTCTTCTTGCTATCAGGCGGTGGGCTTGATATGCCCACTTGAGACAGATCCCTGGCGTCTAGATTGTTGCGGGTAGTTACAGATTCCTTCCATGGTTGGGTTTGTTCGTTCCTGGAATTAGTTATGACAATAAATCACTACATAATATAAAACAAAGTCGCTTTCTCTGTCCCTATGTCCCTTTGTATGCTTAAATCTTTAAAATTACGCAACGGATTTTGATGCGGTTTTTTTTTTATAGATAGAGTGATTCAAGAGGAAGGTTTTTATGCCCATGCGAAGCCGAGGCGGGTCGCTAGTTCCATTATAATACATCTATACTAATAAATAAGATCTAATCAGCTGCATAGCGCTGGTTAGATTAGAACTACGACCTATCAAAAACTTCTTAAATGGCCAAATAGAGCTGCTATGATATAATTACCATTGCGAGTAGGGCTCCGATGTCTCTTCATAACTGCATAGCGCTGGTTAGATTAGAACTGCGACCTATCAGAAAGCTTGCTAAAATGGCTAAATAGGGCTGCTATGATGTAATTACCATTGCGAGTAGGGCTCCGATGTGGAACTCTTCATAGCTCTATAGCGCTGGTTAGATTAGAACTGCGACCTATCAGAAACGTTGCTAAAATGGCTAAATAGGGCTGCTATGATGTAATTACCATTGCGAGTAGGGCTCCGATGTGGAACTCTTCATAGCTCTATAGCGCTGGTTAGATTAGAACTGCGACCTATCAGAAACGTTGCTAAAATGGCTAAATAGGGCTGCTATGATGTAATTACCATTGCGAGTAGGGCTCCGATGTGAAACTCTTCATAGCTGCATAGCGCTGGTTAGATTAGAATGGCGACCTATCAGAAATTGCTAAAATGGCTAAATAGAGCTGCTATGAAGTAATTACCATTGCGAGTAGGGCTCCGATGTGGAACTCTTCATAGCTGCATACTTCAAGTTAGATTAGAACCACGACCTATCAAAAACTTTGCTAAAATGGCTAAATAGGGCTGCTATGATGTAATTACCATTGCGAGTAGGGCTCCGATGTGGAACTCTTCATAGCACCGTAGCTTTGGGACTGATATTGGCCCGAGTTGGAGGCGCGACGCGTCTCCGTGGTTCCGCCGAGAGAACTCCAACCACCGCGATTATTCACCTGAACACAAAACAATTACCTTTTTAATATTAACTAGCTTTTGACCGCAGCTTCGCTCGAATTTCCCTCGGGAACAGTGTCTTTTCCCGGGATAAAAGGTACCTTACGTCCTTCTCACTAATTTTCAGCCAAATCAATTCAGCCGCCGTTCTTGAGTTATAAATAGTGTAACTAACAGTCGTTTGAATTAGCAAAACATTTCAAGTTTGTTTAATTAAAAAGATTCTTTAAAAAAAATATTGTCATTTGAATGAACTCAAGGCATGAGTTTGCCTGCAAATTATATTCGAACGAATGCACCAAATTGGATAATACTTTTTTTTTGTGTTGGTCATTATCAGGACAAACGAAAGAAAACGGGGATTTCCGAAATTCCCACGGGAACAGGAGCGAAGGCGACGCGCACGAAGTCGCGGGCTAAAGCTAGTGTAATCTAATAACATACCTTCTCAGTAACAGTAGACGCCATCTCAGTCACTTTCTGCGTGGCTATGCCCCCGTAACGCACAGCACTCTCGGTGGCGGTACGAGCCGCTTTTGTCACTGACGACGCGAACATTGACCAGCCCTGCATAATAATAAAAAAAAACTTGAGGTGTCTCAAGTACCTTATGAGAGAGAGAGAGGGAGGGAGAGAGAGAGACAGAGAAAGACGCGCACGCCGCACAGCTTGCAACTATAGCAAAAAGTGTCGTTAGAACTTTTGGTCTTAATTTTTCCGTCTAGCCTCCTTCCGCAACGAGCGATAAGGAAGTTCGCTCCAATAAAGCTAAAAAAAAAGCTATACATGTATGTGGTGACGACCCTGCAGTGATCGATGAAAAAGACAAATTTAAAAAAGAGCTTATTAAGGGGCTGACGTGAGCCAACTAGCGCCACCAATCATTTTATTTCTTTTACTCTAACATCAGGTCAAATTAAAAAAATCCAAGACTACAATTCGCTAGTAAATAACTTTAAGTGTTTTTATTATTACTTTTCATTATTTCATTCTCAATAAGACGGAAAAGAAAACTCATAACCGCCTAAAGTGGCCACTTTTGGCAGTTATGTTTTTTTTTCTGAATTAACCAAAGGAAAAAAAAATACCAAAAATACTAGGTTACTTACTAGAGAATTTGTAACTAACATGTATTTAAGAAAATCTGGGTATCTTAATTTGACCCACTTTCCGGTCTTCGATTAGGATGAAATTATGACTAGCTAAGAAACGTCATTACAAATCCAATATGGCGGCCTTCCCAATATGGCGGACTGGCTGGGTATCAAATGAAAGTTTGCTGTCAGGAATACGAAAAAAATAGTCAAGTGACTTACATCCAATATGGCGGACGTCTACTAAAAGCGTGTTATTTAGTTTTTTAAACTATTATTTCTATTACGGTTTATGTGATACAGCCTGGTGACAGATGGACAGACAGACGAACGGATGGTCAACTCACCGTCGCGAGAGAAGCCAGCGTGTTGTCTACCATTTCGTTACCGCTGTGTATCGGCGACATCGGCGTCGATTGGGACTGTTTCGGCGTGTTTCCGAAACCTGTGTACCGACCGCTTCCGTACTCGCTACTGTAGACATAAGGATAAAACATGATTAACCCGTCCGCTCAGGATGCGCGCACATGTGTCACATAACAATTGTTTTTCTATTGTGTCTGTATTCCAGCGAGCCAACTGGTTAATTTAAATAAGTATTTAATCAATATAAAAAAATAATCCCATCGTGGGTCTACTGGATAAAATTTCTGTAGTAATAAGTGGCACCTTTTTACTAAATTACCTAATGTTAAGTTTCCTAGTTTGTATTTGAATGTACATGAAAATAACTAAATAATATTCGCAAATTTGTAAGAAATTAGTTTATAAAGTTTATCGTCAATCCTCCCTTAAATCCATTGCAAAGATCCAACGGTGGATCTTTTTAATTTAATTTATTTCTTATTTTTGTCTGTTATGTCCAGTTTAGTCATTGATCCAGTATTTTTATATCCACTTAAATCAATGGATTTCCACGGGGAGCATACTCAGTTGTTTCCAGCTTTATTTAGGACATTGCAAGCTTTAAATCTTCCGATTGTCAGATAAGGGTTCCGTGCTTTGGAAGACACGCTAAGACGACGAAGAAGCTTTAACAACCACCAGATGGCAGCCGAAACCAACGGGTTGCGATTGCGATGATTTAAAGTTTCCTAAATAAAACTGGATACAACTGAGTATGCTTTCCATGGGAATCGAACCCACGACCTCTGGGTCTTTAGAAAAGGTTTCTAAGCCTTTCTAGTGTCTTCACGGTTTGTCACTAAATGGTACACTATATCACTGATAGCTGATATTATTGTCCAAGCCGCTGCTGTGGAAGTTGTCTCCTGAGGAGTAGAAGTCTCGGGACTGGCTTCATTCAGTCGGCCTCTCCAGGTCTTCGGAGTCTATCTCCAGATATTAGTACTCAGTGATAGCTGATATTGTTGTCCGAGCCGCTGCTGTGGAAGTTGTCTCCTGTGGAGTAGAAGCCTCGAGATTGTTTCCATTCGTTCGACCTCTCCAGGTCTCCGCGGTCTACCTCCAGCTGTTAGTACTCACTGATAGCTGATATTGTTGTCCGAGCCGCTGCTGTGAAAGTTGTCTCCTGAGGAGTAGCAGTCTCGCGACTGGTTCCATTCGGTCGGCTTCTCCTGGGTCTCTGGTTTGTAATCCGAGGGACTCCACGGTCTACCTTCAGCTAGGGCTGTTATCTGTCATAATTAATAAGGAATTTTATCAGTTTTGTGTAAGTAATAGGCTTGTGTCCATTAAGAATAAATATAATGGATAGGGGTTTATAATGATTAATTATATTATGGAGAAAATAACAAACAATTTTAATTATTAAAAGCGTTAAAGATTAATAATATTTTTAAAAAATAAATTTCGTAAAATGAAACCTTTAGTCACGTGACAGTGAACACCAATCAGAAAGCGTTACGTCACGCCGTGCGAAACTCCAATCTTGTCTTTGACGTTTCGAGTATCACTACCGGTTCTTGATAAAATTTTGGTTTTTAACAACTAATATCAAGTTGATACAGTTTTTGCTAATTATAATTTGAAAGAATTAACCATGGAATCTGGATTCAGCAAAGCAGACAGTAATAATTTGCCCAGAATCGATGCCGTTATGCTTGGAAATTTTTTCGCGTCGAACAGTAACTTTTGCTCATCTGAATTTCGCAATGTTAAAACTTCCTTGTAAGTATAAAATATTTATTATAAGCTTAAATTCTATGTGATATTTCAGTTCGGTACACAAGAATTTAATGTTGTGACGTACATTTTGCAAGATACTGTTTACTATTTTACTGTTCCCTTCATATGATACTCCATATAATTAGTCATATCATTTGGCAACTATAATAATAAAAAGAGTATGTTTGTAACATTAATTAGAAAACTAAAATGAAACGTTCACTCCTAAAAGTGAGACAACTTAACCTGAACTCATGTATTTATTATTTAGAAAATAGGGATTCTACAAAACACATCTAGTTTGCTCGAATTAAGTAGTAGATTGTATTGTGTGAAATACTTAATCAAAATGATCTTCACAAAAATACATTCTTGAACCTGTTGATAAAGTTTGTTTGTTTGTAATATCTTTATTGCTTTAAAATACATAGTAAATAGAACATTATTAAAATCAGAAGACAATCAGGAAGGGATCTCTTAGCATAAAGTATGATCTCTAAAGTATGAGCATCATCTCTTCTTGCAAGTTTTAGCCACTTTTTCCGTATTTCTCCATTGTTTGGAACATATATAAATATCTTGTTTGGCGTTTTTATAGTCGTGCTATCACACTGGGGCACTATACAGTACTTATTATATGAGAAATTTATTTTTAAACGATTAAAACTAGCTATAACGTACGAAGACACGATCGCTCTTTGGTTTGTTTCGCACGGCGTGACGTCATTCAAGACGCCATGACAGTCTTGTGCGTTTTGGAACCAAATTGAAAAATGGTTTTTTAAAACGCGAAATTTATAATGTAAACGCTCGATTAAAAATAAATAAACCTTTTTTTTCGATAAAATGCCTAATAAGCTAAAATATTAAGCAGTTATTGAAATTTTGTCAACTAGCCTATTCTTGGGGATATTGTAAAATGCTGCTAAAGAAAAGTAGAGATCGAAATTTTTGCACCTTTCTTTTCACGAATGGTTGCGGATCCCTTTAACAATAGTATTTGACGTTAGGCAGGCGACTAGTAATAAAAATAATAACGAAACCAAAATTTAGTTCTAACAAGCGATTTTCTGTCAATTGAAAGATTATTTACTAACATTAAATCTGCAATAACGGTCTACACAATAAATACATTTTTAAATTTTGTTTGTACATAGTAACATGGTTCTAGATAAGTTTACAAAACAAAAAAAATAAGTTATTGTTATTGTTCATTACTACATTAATTCAAAAGAAAATTTACCTTCTGTCTATACATGGAAGCTGCCTTGGTGTTGTATTTTTGTGGTATGGTCATGTCGGGCTTGTAATCTGGTTGGCTCTCGAAGAACTCGCGCGCTTTAGCGTTCCCTCCCACCTGTTAGATGAAATAAATCTGAGACATGGTCATGACAAATAGTAAGTACCGATATCGTTACCTAACGGTACTTTTTAGGTATCGTTAGGTAACGATACTTCATTCAACGATGGATAAAAACATTGTTACACAGAAAATAAGATCATATGGAAATGCATACACGAATTCATCGATTGTAAATTGCGTATATAAAATATAATATATTTTTAAATAAAATGAAGCCTCATGAAATAGGCATAGACATCGCAGAAGCATAAGACCTTAAATCTAAGCCATAGATATTCATCCCAAGTATTGATCGGCGATTAAATCTGTTATTCATTAAAAATTAATAAACTTTTGCTAATCTCATTTATAGTCCTTTCTCTCATAATAACATTTAAAGTAAAAGAACGAAACAAAACACAAGTCAGTAAATATAGACTTAACAAACGTTGACAAAAATAAATGATTATGATTAAATTAAGGTTTATAGGGGATTGAATATTTACGCAATAATTCGCAAACTATTTCCATTCGCTGAATGCTTTGTCTAAATCAAACAAAAGCGACGTTTATTTTCGTGGCTTGAATATTATACTCAAGGGTATACCCTCTCTACCCACACAGTATTCTTGTATAAAAATATACCGAAATTTCAATACAGAATATGAATAATGTCCTTGGGCATTTTACTTTCGCTCTTAGCTAGGTTCCATATTCATTGTGTTCGCGGTTCTATTTCAAGAAGAAAAGGTATTCCCGCAAATGGCGAATTCTTTTTTTATATTACGCAGCTCTCGCATTCAGCCAGTACATCATTTTATTATTACATTTTCGTAAAAAGTAAATATTGTTCAATTTTACACGCGCCAGTAATATCGCAAAAAAATCATATATTTTCGAAATATGAATCTGTTATTGAAAAAGAGAAAAACATGTTGTTGATTCTGCTATAAATATTGAAAAAATCACTTCCTACAAGATACGTGCGTGCTGCACATTGCTTTGTAATGTATGGCATTGTATGGCAAATGGCACACCGGTCACTATGGTACGAAGGAGAGGGGGGGGGGGGGGATTAGGGGGGATAATTTTATCCTAATTAGCAGCAGCAGTTTATGAAAAAAATTATAGGTAGTAGTAAATAAATACATCTATGATGAAAACATTTCGCAAAGCTTTCAATTGATCTTTGTTTATTGAAATAGAACCTTCGCAGTAGGCGACAAGAGCTCTAATTAAATCAATAGAACAGTTTTATATTCGTTTTGACGTCCATTGTTGACAACAACACAATGATATATGCACTAGCTTTGCCCGCTACTTCGTCCGCGTGGAATTTAACAAGACAGTTATTGTTCAGCTCGCACTTTACGAAAAATATTTCTAAAATCAAAGTAGCCTAAGTATTAATTTATTTGATTTAAACTCACTCCTTATTTAATCAACGGACATCAGAAAAAATGGTAATTTTTTTTATTACGGTATATGTACCGTGTTTACATCCATATATGCATTTAGTAAACAAAACCGAATCTCGCACGGGTGGAGCCGCGGGCAACAGATAGTACATAGATAATATCCGAAAAAGTTTTTGTAAGCCAAGACTACGAAAATCTTTGTACCCATATCTTACTAGCTGCCCCCGCGGTTTCACTCACGTGGTACTCAAGCCTTATAACCATCCCCAAGAATAAAGCTATCAGATGCAGAAATGTTTGTAATCTCACCATTAGTTCTAAAGTTATAAGCGTAAAAAAACCAACTCTTCAGTATATTAGTATAGATACATCTATATAGATATATTGCACAAAACATCACAATATCTTTAATCTTGCCTACAATAACCTTAATCTGATCTTTGTCTGGCCTTTGTTAATTGGAATAGAACCTACCCTCTCAACAGGCGACAATGGCGGCTCTAATTCAATCAATAAAACCCTTTTATATTTATTTATAGATCAATTGTAGTCAACAACTCAATTTAAACTATGCAGGAGCACTGACAATAATATGTGCATGTCCGTGGAAGGTCACAAATAAGATCACACGACCGATTTCGGTCTTCGTCAACCGCATTCGACAAATACTTGGCATTTTCTGGCCAGATGGCTTAATTACCACCATCTCTTAAAACCATGCAAGATCCAGTGAGTGAGGGAGATGTCGCTACATCATGTATTGCGATGTCTCGCTTACTCACTGGAACTCGCATGGTTTTTAGAGATGACAGTAATTCACCAGACAAGATATTCGACGAATGAATGTGGGAACCACAGAACAGCAAAATTATGCGAATAGAAATGTTTTGACGCGGATTTAGTTCCAGGATCAGTGTGGCAGAGTATTATCTCTTTTTATCTTCAATTAATAATACATGTAAACCACACAAAACCTTATTAGAAATGTATTACGTAGTTTACAATAAAGCCACCTAATATTATCGCCCAATAATAGTGGCAATAAGTGGGTACAGATCAGACGCCGTAGACGGTTATATATAGGCCACACACTTAGTCGGGACACAACACATATTCAGAGATAAGCTTTAGAGGCTCCCAAGGCAAGCGGAAACTTGACCGTCCCAAGAAGACCTGGCAACGCACGATCCAGAGGAGCTCAATACAGAATCAGAATGACTTGGGGGGTTACTATCGTATCTTAAAACCATGCAAGATCCAGTGAGTAAGCTAGACTGCGCAATCACTATCACTACATAGTATAAAACGCTTTCTCTGTCCCTATATCCCTATGTAAGCTTAAATCTTTAAAACTACGCAACGGATTTTGATGGTATTTTTTTAAAAGATAAAGTGATTAAAGAGGAAAGTTTTTATGCCCATGTGAAGCCGGGGCGGGTCGGTAGTATATGATGTAAGGCGGCATCTCCCTTACTCAATCGTTCTTGCATGGTTTAAAGAGATGTTGGTAAGCCACCAGGTCTGAAGAGATACGCTTGGCCCAAGACAGATCGAAATGGCTAAGCACTGTGGACGCCTTCTACCCCACGTAAGGGTCTTAGGACACTAAAGATAAAGATGAAATAAATTTAAGTTTTTATAAATGTAAAGCTGCAATAACAATCGATCAATCCATCCATACTAATATTATAAATGCGAAAGTCTGTCTGTCTGTCTATCTGTCACTCTTCACGGCTAAGCTGCTTGACCGATTGTGATGAAATTTGGTAGGGATGTTGTTAACGACCTGAGGTCAAACATAGGCTACTTTTGGGCGCGATATAACCGAGTCCCACGGGGGGCGAAGCCGCGGGGAACAGCTAGTTATATATATAAAGATTGAATAATGTATAAAGTACTAGCTTTGGCAAAAGCCGTGAATTTCCCTCGGGAACAGTGCTTTTTCTCGGGATGATAGGTACCCTAATATTCACTTCTAGCTATGTGTATGCGAAATTTCAGGAAGATTGGTACAGGAGGTAGGGCATTAAAAGGTTACAAACAAATATACAAACTGACTTTCGCTTTTGTAATATAAGTTGGGAAGTTGGGATTAAATTGTTCAAATATATTTTACTAGCGACCCGCCCGCCGCATGGGCATATGAACCTTTCTCTCGAATCACTCTATCTATCAAAAAAAACCGTATCAAAATCCGTTGCGTAGTTTAGTAAAGATTTAAGCATATATAGGGACAGAGAAAGCGACTTTGTTTTATAATATGTAGTGATAGAGATATATATTACCATGAGTTACCGCTTGAAGGTGTGGTCTTGGACTGCGAACGTACAACAAACAACTGGAACCCTAAAAATGATGTATCCCAGTCGTGCCTCCTATACATGATAATTGGCACTAAGAGGAACATTGTGGTATTTGAAGTGGGTTCAAGTGCCACTTACCCACTTTGTCGTTCAGTCAAGTGTTATGTCAAGATTTTTAGAGGAAAAACCTCCAACGTGTTTACCTCTTATATCCTCGCTCATAGCTAAACACAATCGCGTCTGAAGCGATGGCGACGACGGCCTAGCTTGGAGTGGTCGCCATCAGTGGCATTTATATCTTGAGCTTCTCCGTGCTTTGGAAGGCACGTTTAGTCCCGGCTTTTATCGTTAGATGGCAGTTATAAGGCTGTGTCAGATGACTTGCTATATCAACTAGATGAAGAAAGACTTGGAGGAGGCCTATGTCGGTGGACAATATAGGGTTAAGAAGGCTTAGTGTAAATAAATAACAATATGTAAACATAATTATAGTAACCTAGAAATATAGGCTATCTTTATCTAGATGATATAGGCAGCCAGAAAAATTTTTTGGCCACTAACACACCCAAATCATCTTCCTATTTTAATGGTTTACTTGGTTCTGTTTTTGCATTTTGAGTTACGGAACACTAAAGAACATTAAAAAGGGAGAAAGGTGTGGGGGGAATTTAATC
Source organism: Apomyelois bistriatella (assembly GCA_947044815.1). NCBI lineage: Eukaryota > Metazoa > Arthropoda > Insecta > Lepidoptera > Pyralidae > Apomyelois > Apomyelois bistriatella. The sequence continues at coordinate 15,743,528 of OX345687.1, read as the reverse complement.
TTATTATGATTGTATTTTAATGTTCCATCTGTTTACGAGTATTGTACAAAGAGCTTAACACAATCAGAATGAACTTTATGATAACATCATTAGACTAATGAAACCAATGGATTGGGAAATTTGGTAATTATAACATGAATATTTAACAGAAAAGCTAATTGCTTAATTTGTTTTAGATGGTTAATTCTGAATTACACAATCAAAATTCTTTTATTGTATCGCACATCATGCGAGTTTTTTTATAGATGTTTTCTGTACTGTTTGGCTACAAATCCTAGATTTCCGTTTTCGGTCTTAGGTCATACAGCATCCAAGATAATACAGAAATCCACATTGAGTTTTAATCTTCGATAATAAGAACAGCAAGAGAACAGTAGACCTTACAAGACTGACCAGTGCCAGGCCAATACCCTCAAGATGTTGGCGAGAAAACCAGAACATTAAAGTGAAGATGAACTGGTCACATGATGCGTGAGGAGAGGCAGAGTTAGCCTATATCACTAACTGGAATTTATGTTTCAAAGCTAAAAGAAAAAGAGAACAACAAAGGAAGACATGGTCGGACGACCTGAAACATGCTGCAGGACCTTTGTGGGCCAGACTAGCTAGATAGGGAAACATGGAAAAACCTGGAGGAGGCCTATGTATCACAAGGACATCACATATTAGTATCAGCAAATAAGGCTTTGAAATTGAATTAAAACAGATTAACCCTATACTATTAATTAAACAAGCAATATATCGTGTTTTGGAAAACTGCTAACAAGGTCTTTGAAATTTTAAACATAACTTCTTACATAGTCAAAAAGATAATCTGGCTAGGTTCCATGTCTGAGAAAATTCATTTTACCCATATTTTCACGCAATAAAATTTTACTGCATAAAACGAGCGAAGCTTGGTTGGCCTGGTACTGTGGCATAAATTAAAACTACAGTAGGTTCAATCAATTAACTTTTAAAACTATATTTACATGCCATACTGTATTGGCAAAACATGCAGGTATCAAATTAACTCTGTAACATCCTATTGTTCCATGTTTCATGTAAATAAATAATTTCATTTCATTTCATCATTTAACCCTGAAGTGGTCCGATATGATCATTATTGCATCACTACATTGTATAAAACAAAGTCGCTTTCTCTGTCCCTATGTCCCTTTGTATGCTTAAATCTTTAAAACTATGCAACCGATTTTGAAGCGTTGTTTTAATAGATAGAGTGATTAAAGAGGAAGGTTTTTATGCCCATGCGAAGCCGAGGCGGGTCACTAGTCTATATTTACATAACATGTTCAAATGTTCGAAATACAGAGATTTTAGGGCACTTTTAGGTAGTGTTAGTTATTCAGACTTCGCTGATTATGGTGCTGCAATTCAATGCAATTCAAACACACATTCGCTTGGCTTGGCAAACATACTTTAGAAATTTTTATTTGTATTAAGTACTTGATATCATGTGGGTATGATATAACTCTGTTTACTGGTATAGTTTCCAACGGGTTAACAAAGTATTAGCACGTTACTGACTTTGTTCAAAAATTATGAAATAAATACTTAAAAAAAGATTTCATATTCCAACACCACAATGAAAGTAGTATGGTGACTTTATAATCTTAGGAGACAAGAACACTTACCATCATCTTCTCCAATTCGATGTCTTTCCATTTGTCCATTGTAACTGATCTGACGAACGATAAGTGGACTCCAAGGCTGCGGTGAACGCCAGAACACTCAAGGCAAATCCATATGCCGTAAGTCACAGACACCCATTGAGGGTTTAGGGTGCCACACTCGAAGCATTTCTGAGAAAATCCAACATTTTTACATCACCGTTTACTGATCCATACGGAATAAAAGAAGTCGATGAAAACTACTCACATGATTCTCGTCCGTTGTACGGATTGAGTTCAATTTGCGACGGGTACGTGGCGAAGCCATTTCTTCAGTTAGAAGAATAATAAAATGATCACTGGCTGCGCGATATAACAAGATTCGCGCAAACAATCTCCTTCGAATCCGAAATTCAAATGTCAAAATTTTAAGTCGACTTGGCATCCGTAGACTATAAAGTAAGTTTTTTAATTCTTGTGATCGTCATAGACAAAAATTGTTATATCAAACTACCATTTTAGTAGAATACAAAGTGTCTACAGTTCCATTACCGCTTCAAGCCATCCAAACGCGAATTTTGATTTTAGGATTCCGTTCCATAATTAATAAGAATTAAACTCTTATGAAACCTGGAAACACGCTCGGACTAAGAAGAACACATAACGAAATTTTGCGATTTCAGGAAATTAATCTCGTTGACCTAGAATCTTATGCTTTTGGCAGAATCACGTCTGTCAGTTGGTGGTCAGTAGCCACTTGCCGTAATCAGTCAAAGAGTATGCATGCAACTAGTCAGTAGCCGGTTAGTTTAATGCTTTAAGATATTGTTACAAGCACAAAATAAAATTGTAAACCTTTTTAACCCGACTACGGCGAAGCCAAAAGGAAGAGTGATTATTGTCGCAGTCTATAATATAGACTGCCAAAATAATTACTCCTATTTAAGTATGTATGTATGTTACTGGACCAATTTTAATGAATAAAATAGACTAGGTGGTTTACCACCATTTCTTAAAACTATGCAAGAACGAAGAAGTAAGAGAGATGTCGCCTTACATACATCATGTATTGCGCTGTCTTGCTTACTCACTGGATCTTGCATGGATTTAAGAGATGGTAGTTGCCTCCCAGATAACATAGGCTATATAAATTGTATCAAAATTTTAACTGACGGAATTAAAAACTTAGATTCTAATCTCAAAAAATTTAAATCTACCGGACAAAAGCAAAATTTGCCAGTCTCGAAATGGAAACTCTCGCTCGCTTTGCTCGCTCAGTCAATATTACATATTGTTTAGGTTAAAATATAGGTAAGAATGTTTAAAATGCAGTTAACAACTGATTACCAACTGAGTGGTACATTACACGCGGTCCAGATGCAAAGTATTAAATAAAAATTAAGTTAAAAACTATATTTTTAATTTATTTAGTCTTTGTCATTAGTTTACTTTCGGACTACATAGTCAATCCAATAAGTGAGGAAAATCGGCTGCGACTGTGACAGACAAATGGACAGACAAACTCCGTGTGTACGCTTAATAATAATAAAACTACCATTTGGTAACAATTTAATGATTGAGCGGCAATACTAAGCGAGACAGCGATGCACTTTCCTACGCTCACTATCAAAATCTACCAATTCAAGGGATTGCTTCGGTTCGGCGAATCATAATTTGTTTGATAACGTCGACATTTAGACGTCGTTCGCTGGTGAAGTGAATCACTTTATTAAATTCCTGTCGGCAGGGCTACGTCCACTGTCTTTATAATTGGTAAATAAGCCGGCAGAAAAAGTTGCCGCGCTGCCCATCGCGGCATCCGGCTCTTTCAAGATACTTTGTTCGTACACTTATGTGAAATGATTTTGCCATGAACGACGACAAAATGAGTTCAAACAGCGTGGAAGCGGAGTATATGGACATCGCCAACAGAAATGCATGGCCGATCGTCTACCAGGTTGGTATATTTTCATATGACGCTACTTTTAGTAAAGTTGTGCCACGCATTTTGTGACTTGTATCTCGTGTTAGTTTTGTGTTGTCATTACTTTGATACAGTTTTTTTGATGTGCTTGTTTATTAATGCTGTGTATGCGCAGTTAGGTATTTGCCCTATTTGATTACTAGCGCGAATTGGATATGTGATTAATATGGTAATATTAGGTAATCTATGATCGTACGCACGGTGTCGCTAGCTTTGTTAGTTCTCTTATAGATGACGATTTTATTTACAGTTTGATGTTATCTGCTTACACCCAGTTAGTTTAATGATCTACAGCTTAGTAGTATGTCCAACTCTAACTGAAAGGATATTTTTATAATGTAAAAACTAGCTGTTTCCCGCGGCTTCGCCCCGCGTGGGACTTGGTTATATCGCGCCCAAAAGTAGCCTATGTTTGACCTCAGGTCGTTAACTACATCCCTACCAAATTTCATCACAATCGGTCCAGCAGTTTAGCCGTGAAGAGGTGACAGACAGACAGACAGACAGACAGACAGACAGACAGACTTTCGCATTTATAATATTAGTATGGATTTAGGCCGAAAACTATAATTTTTTGTTTTTTATGTTACAGAAAATTGGCAGAGAATGTCAGACATACCCATACACATGCATAGAAGCAAAGAAACCACAGAACAAGCCGCTGAACCGGTACCGTGATGTGAACCCCTACGATCACAGTCGCATCATCCTACAGCGGTGCGACCGAGACTACATCAATGCTAACTTAGTCAAGGTATGTATAGATGCTATTCCATCAGGTAGCCCTCAAGGTGAAGAAAGTTCCTCATTTCCAAGAGTACAAGGAGGTTGTAATGTCAACATAATCAACAAAAATGTACCTTGTCATGCTATCTTTAGATGTCAGCTACAAAATTGATTGCTGTTTTTTTTTATGAAGAACGCCAAACAGGTTTGTGAGCACCAATATTTTTTTCTTTTTTTTTTTAAGTACGAGTATCTAGCTATTAATTCAAAGACTAAGCAGATGAGTTCAAAAAGGTTTGCTTATTACGGGGTTTCCGAATTGAAGTCTCTTCTCTCTTAACATAGGATCTTTCTCAGTTTTTGCAAGAACTAAAGAAAAATATTTGTTTTCTATTTTAGCTCTAAACAATATAAAAATACAACTTCCTACTAGTCTATATTATACTATCCTATTGAATAATGTTCTGAGTTCTATTTTTCTAAGGCAGTGTTGAACTTAATTCCATTATCATTGTTCTACTGAGTTCTATTTACTAACTCAGTGTTGAAATCAATCCCATTTTCCTTATCCAACTGAGTTATATTTTCAAACTCAGTGTTGAAATCAATTCCATTTTCCTTGTTCTAGTGAGTATTATATTCTAACTCATTGTTGAATTCAATTCCATTTTCGTTATCCAACTTAGTTCTGATTTCAAACTTGTTTTTGAAATCAGTTCCATTTTACTTGAAGCTACTGAGATTTATTTTCGAACTGTGTTGAAATTAATTCCGTTTTCTTTGTTCTACTGAGTTCTATTTTCTAACTCAGTGTTGAAATCAAGTCCAATTTGCTTTTCTACTGAGTTAACTCAGTGTTGAAATCAATTCCATTCTATTTGAAGCTACTGAGTTTATCTTTGAAACCATTTAAATCTATTCAATTTTGAAGTACTATAAGTTCTATTTTCTAACTGAAATCAAAATGCGCCATTCTGATAAATATATTACAAAAATGCTTCGCATATTTATTCAACCTGTTGTTTGCTACTATAAAGATTTATTTATTACATTTTTTGTGTGATCTAGCTTAGCGAGCGAACGAGCGAAGCGAATGAGCGTTAGGGATTTCATGCATTAGTTAAATAAGGCATTTGCCGCTTTTATGGTTTCGATATAACATCATCGTTGAGTCTACTGCTGGGCATTCGCTTGCTGTCGGGCCCCAGCTGCCCTTTCTCATGTACAAAGGGTGACCTGGCTGTGACTTCTGACTGATGAGAGAGAGAGAGAGATGAGTGATGTGCCGTTGCCGGGAATATTGGAAACTTTCCTAAGAACTTTGGAAATATTGCTGGAAATATTCCGAGAATTGCCAAAAGGACTACGGCAACTGTAGAAAAGTTTCCAAAGACCTTGGTAACATTGGGAATAATTCCGTTTCCATAGGGAATATTCCCGTAAACTGTAAATTACCAGACGGCACATAACTATCTCTGACTCGGCCGTGAATGTTGCATCTTACTGGGCCAAATTTATATAGTTTTTAGCCAATGACACGATAGAAGAAAAATATTTCCGATACGATGTTTCAGAAGAAACAGCACATACTCATACCCTCTCTATCTCTGTACCACATTGAGTTGTTTTGAACGAGTTTATAAAATTTCCATTCATTTTTTTTTATCTAAAGGAGTCATCACAATGTACAGTCAACAAAGTCAACAAGTTACCTTGAAATAATGTTAGATTTTTAACTTAAACTGACAGTGCTTGAAAATTAATTATTCCAACAGAATTTAAAATTCTCATCCCACTAATATATAAAGGCGAAAGTACATACATACATATAATCACGTCTTTATCCCATGTCCATCATTTTTTTAAAGGCGAGAGTTTGTGAGTTTATTTCTTCATACGCCCAAACGGCCTGGTCAATTTTTATTAAATTTATTATGGAGGTAGCTGATACCTTTGATTAACACATAGGGCACTTAACATCCCGAAAACTATGCGCTTCCTCAGAATTTTTCATAAAGTCTTATAGTAGATAGGTGTAATTTTATATCAATTTCTTATTAATCTTCAACAAAATAGGGTCCGGTCATCTGTAGAAATATTTAGTTCGACTGTACGTGTTTTTTTTTTTAAATATTTAATTTGATTAAGCAATGAAGCATATATTTTTTTCACATCGTAGGTGATTATTGATCTTATAACGTGCAATGCGAAATTATATGTATTTTGATTATATAAAATGTATTTTTTTACAATACTTGCATAGCGACTTCAATTTATAATACTTTCGATGCCCCCGTGGCGAATTATCGATAGATGGCAATCGTTAGGCTATGTCAGATGCCTTTAGGCAGGCTGAAAAATCTGACAGTGTTGGCCAGTAACACCGGGATCATGTGCTTATTGGTCTGGTTTCCTGTAAAAATGGGTTACGGAGGTCAGAGGGCAGTCGCTCCATTGTAATAACCAGTAACGCTAAATCTGGACCGTGTTTAATAGCGTACAGTGGGCTGCAGAGAAATCTGACCCCCATGCCACAAGTATCGCTATTGAAAGGGGGTCAGATTTCTCTGCAGCCCACTGTACCCTGGGCTCTGAAGCTGAAGATGCAACCGGGATGCAACACGCTCGGACGAAAGTATCGATGAGTTATTTATAATTGATTAGATCTAAGATTAAATAGTACTAAGTTCTTTATAAAATGTATTCGAATAAAAAATTTTTTTGTTAACGAATAAATAAGTACGTTTTGTGTTCTGTTCCGTTACCTGCGGGATAGACAGAGTAGGTATATACCGAAATGAGTGACACAATATTTATTTGACTTTCATTTACCAAGTTAAAGCGTTGTTTTTGTATCTTAAAATAACCGGGTTCTATACCTGCAGATGTGTTTAACATGAGCCTATAGAGATTGCACTATGCTGTGATGAAACCATTAAGTTTCTCAGAAATTATCAAAACAATTCTACGTATTTCTTTATCTCGAAGCGAGCCACACATATTGAAATATTTTAGGTACATATTTTTGTTTATATCGTATACATATGTTACCGGCAACTTGAGAAGTCTGGTTCCTATGAATAATGATATGGCCATGTTTTATGGGCGATTAGATTTTTTATGCCTAATCTTCCCTGTCAGTAGGATTAAGGACATAATGTTTTGGACAAAATAAACGGAAGAGAAATCTAGTATTTTTGTTTATTAACTTCCACTTCTTCTCCACTTGCGCTTTGGAAGTGGTGGTAAACTTAAAATAAGTAACAATTGACGTCAATAAGTGATAAGAATATCCTATATTGAAAATAAACAATTTGAATTTGAATTTGAAAATTTGAATTTAACAAAATTAAACTTCTAAAATTATTGAAGAAAGCATATCTATACATATAATAAAATAGTAAAAATATTTTGTCTGTACATTTAGTAATTTAGACTGAAATGGATTGAGGAACATTTAAAATTAATAATAAAAGCAAAAAAAATTTTTTTGTCTGTCTGTATGTATGACCACGGTTATCCCCGAAAGTATGAACCAATTTGCTTAAAACTTTCACCAATTGTTTTGTTTTAACTGGGATGAACATCTAAAAGTTTGTTTCATCAAAATCTGTTCATTAAAAAAAAGTTATCGTCATTTGATTGAACTCAAGGCATGGTTGATTTCTAACGAATTGCACCAAATTGGATAATTCTTTTTTAGTGTTGGTTATTGTCATGACAAACTTTGTTTATAAGAAAAGAGGGATTCCTGGGCAATTCCCGCGGTAACGGGAACGAAACCCACGCGCACGAAGTCGCGGGCTACAGCTAGTAAGAACTATTCCAACTAATATTATAATTGCGAAAGTGCATTCAGTGCACCGGCCGAGTTAAGCGGTTACCTGACTGCGCGTTTCTTACAATGCATCGAGGTCGAATGCAATAAACTAATGCATTTTGAACGGATCGCTCCCTCGATATTATTCTTCGATACTGGAATGTTATATAATCAAGTGATTTAATTTCAATCCGATGCTTAGAGCGTGTTCTTGCTCCGATGCTCAGAGACAACAACAACAATATAATTTTCGTCTTTTATTTCGATAAAACTAGTATAGTGTCAAAAAACAAAGATAACTGTATTTTTAAAATACAACTAATATTATAAATGTGAGTTTGTATATTTGTTTGTTTGTTACCTCTTCACGCTCTATCTACTAACCTAATCTTACTGAAATTTCGCATACAGTATTGAGAATATTGAGAAGGACTTAGGGTACCTTTAATCCCGGGAAAAAGCACTGTTCCCGAGGGAATCTAACGCGGGCGAAAGCTAGTTATTACATAAATATTTTCACAGTCATTCGAAAAGAGCGGGAAAAGCAATAATATTCCGACAGTCTTTGGTTTATGCAAGGAAACAAGGTTTGTTTTTTATCATCTTTTTTTCTTTTCAAGATTTGTTAGCAGCCAGTATTTGGCTGCCAACTTGTTAATCCTTAACAATCTGCCTATTTTGGTTAAATTTCTTTGGTAACTCGTAGAGGCTTTGTTGTGTAAATGCGCTACGAACGTCTACGAACAAAACTCTGCAAGCATGGCATGGTACGCAAACTGAAAAATGTAGCATTGCTACGAGTTTTCGTAGCCGTTTACATAGTCCGAGAGCGTGTGGCTGACGGCTGACCGTGCCAGGTTTGTGGCCATAAAACCAGATTTAGCGGAGTTACAAGACTGTCTACATACATTGTATTTAGAGGTCAGCTTAAACTGGTTATATTAACTTTTTGTGCCCCCCCTGACTTCAGGTCTGGGTAACATTTGTTTTGTTTTTCATTACTTTTTGTTTATTTTCTTGCGATAGCGTTAATGCAATAATTGTTTTGTACTAAAAATTAGAAAGCACCGTTCGGCTATAAAAATATCAAGTATAGTTTCAAACCAATTTCGTGAAAAGAATTATAATTAATCAGCTGTTTACCGCCTAATGGCTAAATGGCCAATCTAAAATTATCTAAATTTCTCTCAATTTGATATTCAATAAGTAGTTGATATCTACTTGAAATATTCACAAATACTTCAGATTTCCATTATCGGATTTCCAATCTTATTATTATAAATTCAAGGACTTAAGGTAAATGAAGTTAAATTTAAGCTTAGAATCAAAAACAAACAATTATCTGAGATTTTAAGTATAGTCTATTTTTAAAAATTTCACCCTATGCGAATTGGCTCATTAAAATATCGGATACTTACCCCCGTATTAAGAAACGTTTGTTAAGCCTATTTTAGTTAGAATGTGTTTCGTCTCGTTCTTTCACATGAAGTGTCAGGTAAGAGAGAAAGAGCCAAAACATATTTTAGTTAAAACGGGCTTATCAACGTTTCTTAATACGGCGGTTAATGACTGCGTTGCTACTGAAGGCACGTTAAACCGTTGGTCCCCGGCTACCATCTAGTAGTCGTTAAGGTTAAAGGCTGAAAGGCAGTCAATTGATCCAGGGTTCATATTGTATACCTACTTAAAAAGAACAGTGACTTTAGTGTATACTATCTAGCTATAACTGTTGTACAATGTAAATGCAATAAATAAATTGAGATGGAAGATGGAAGGATATTACCTCTGACCTTTGTTTTTTTTTTTCTGTGATAATAATGCTGCTCTTGTTTACATCGTTAATTCCACATAACGCCCAGCGCCGGCTCAATAGGGGCTGATTGGACGTCCAACCCCCCACTGAGCTTGTATGACATATTGATGAAGTTCAATTATTCAGCGTCATACTAATATACTAAGACATCATTATGTTTTTCTCAAAACTGTACATAATTTTATAATAGCCTACTAACGTATATCCGCGTCATTCCATAATATAAAACAAAAACATAAATTATTTTGTGCAAATAGCTAAAATTAACAGTGCTGCTCGTAGGTAAATTTGTAACTGTACATTATGAATATAATTGCATTTTATTTAAAACTTATTATTTATATTACAAAAAGAATTACAATTAAAAACTTACAATTAATATTGTAAAAATAATTACGATCTTCCTTGAGAGCTGGGTCAGCAGCTGAAAGCGCTGAATTCGCTAAGCTGCGCATATATGCTTCAAGAGAAGAATTCAAGAACAAGATTACATATTTGTGCCGTTTGGTTTTAAGACGTTTGGACCTTGGGGCCTTAGTGCAAGAGATCTTTTCGAAAAGATCTCTCTGCCGCTCTGGTGACAAGTAAGCTGGCTGCTTTTTCGCCCAAAGGATTAGCATATCTATCCAGAGGGGGAACGCAGAGCACAATGTTATCGAATTTTAGTTTTTTTATTTTTCGTACAAAAAATCTGTAAATATTAGTAGAGTTATTAAATAATGAATTACGAGAAGTTTGATATTAATAATTTCGAGATCGTAGTTTTCGAGATTCGTGGATGTTTACAACAGTGATTCTTGACTGAAAACTGAAGCCCATAAACAAGAGTCAAAAGACAAAATGTAATATAGCTTGAATAAATTATATATTAAGTATTAAATACAAAATAAGCAAAGCAAACTCGACACACCCAATTTTCCAGTCGGCTGGCTTTAAGACTTTCAATTGAATGCATAATATGATATTTAACCGCTTTGTAATTTCCATTAACTATCCATCCAATAATCCAATCCAACTAATATTATAAATGCGAAAGTGAGTTTGTATATTTGTTTGTTTCCTCTTTACGCCCTATCTACTGAACCAATCTTCCTGAAATTTCGCATACACATAGCTAGGAGTATTGAGAAGGGCATAGGGTTACCTTTTATCCCGAGAAAAAAACACTGTTCCCGAGGGTAGTTACACGTGGGCGAAGCAGCGGGGAAAATCTAGTTTTCATATAAACGGGGGTTTATTAAAGGTTTTAAGAATGTTTCTTTTACGAGATGGGCCTCCGTACCGGAAGGGAGTATAGTCATACGCTGCCTTCCCCTCTGTCCAAGTATAAGCCAAATCGGCATATGCACTGTATTAGTGTGTGTAATCTATACATAAGTTATTTGCCTTATATGCCTAGTTATATACTTTCCGATTGGTCCCATATTCAGCAGGTCAGGATCTGATGATGGGATCATGGAGAAATCGAGGGTACTCTTCAAGTTTTGTATTGGGCGTGGGTATTTTTTGATATATTCCAAGTTAGTAAGGTGGGACGTAGATGAGACGATGCTGGAAAATTTAACCTACTTTCGAAAATGCAACGTATTTACAACTTTTTGATTGTAATATATCTTGCTCGATTACTCGAAGACCACTGAATCGATTTGTAAAATTCTTTTTTTGTTAGAAAGGGTAAACTTTCTAGATGATTTCATAGTCATCAGATCAGGATCTGATGATGGAATCATGGAGTTATCGAGGGAACTCTTCAAATTTTATTGCGATTTGGGTATCTTTTGATATATTCCATGTCAGTAAGGTGACACGACGCTGATGACGTTTACCCGACTTTCAAAAATGATCGTGTTTACAACTTTTTAGTTGTAAGGTATTGAGTATTCAAAACTAAAAAGTGAAAAATAATTGTTTTTGCCAAAAAAAACGAAACCGACTTCAATTCCTCAACCATAACGTATAACAATTTTACGAATTCGTTGACTAGCTGCTGGCTCGTTAATTAGCATATTTTATTTAAAAAATCGGCACCGCCTTCAGATTTATTTAAATGTTTGATATGAGGCATATTTAAACAACAATGTATTAATTATTTCATCCTTTTTAGTTGAGGAATTGAAGTCGGTTTCGTTTTTTTTGGCAAAAACATTTATTAATGTGTAAGTTTTGATCATTACAGTCTGACTGTGTAAGTTTTGTATGTAGGTATGCAGAACTGTTATATGTCCTTGTGTGTGTGTTTTTTTTTCCTCCGCAAAAACGCTAGATTTATACGTTATAAGTTTACGTTTATACGTTATACGTTTTTTCAAATTGGAAAAAACGTGAAATTATAAACAGCCAGTCTGAATTAAAAAAATACTTATTAGGATCAGCACTCACCAAGAGCAAAGCATTTTCTGATAACACTAAAATATTAACTTTATAGGTATGGGCGGGCATACAGTGCAAAATAAACACATGTAAGTACAAACGCGATGGTCTTGAACATCACGTTAAGAGGTTAATTAAGTTTTTCATTTTGATTTTTCTAATAGAACATACTCGCTAAAACAGTTGATGGTAACCCCTCTGCAATGCTCTTGGTGTGTGTTGATCTTAAGCAGAACGGAGAGGTCCATGAGAGGACCCCTGCTGACGCGCGCGGTATGTTCCATATTTAAAATTTAAAACTGAATTACCAACATAATATAATTTAAGTAAGCACTCATGTCTTTATATGATTAATTTTAGAAAAATAAAAACTTTTTTACTTTCCTTATATTCGAAATGAAAAGTAGAGGGTTTAACAGGGGTCAACATCATCATCATCATAAATTTAAGAGCTATGCTCTTGTCGGTGGAGTTCCTGCCATTTTTGTCGTATCTTTAGCAAGTTCCTTTATTTCTTTAACAGGGGTAAAAGGAATAATTCTTGCTCGTCTAAATACCTCGTACGGGAATTATTCCTTTCCTCCCTTGTATAACAATCTACTATTCTTGCATGCTATTTCGATATTTTTGCTTTTAACGGTATCTTTTGCGTCGTTGTTTATTGTGGCCCTAGTGTCTTCACAATATACACGAGAAAATCCTTTATGGCATTGTTAAATAATTTAGTGGATAACTCGCCCGAAGATTAACGGTGAAAATGATTGGATTCGGGCGAATTTTACCCTAATACTGTAAAAGGCACTTTGGCCCGGAATGATGCGAGCTGGTTGGTTTGAATCGTGTTTTAAACTACATACCCCAGAGCGTAAACTCAAAGCACTAAAGGGTAATGGAGTTATATTCAAAATTCTGTTATTTCAAACGCAGGCTTTTGCAGTTGAAACTTCACTGCAAACCACAGCGCCGTAAGCGAAATTAAATATATTCATCAATATTTGTCCTTTGTTTGTTACTCTAGACAGCGGAGGTCGCGAATTTTATTCATTAATTCATTCATTTCGTGTAGGTGTCATGGTCAATCGACCATGCACACCCTGGTGTCAGAGTTCTTTGGAATTGCCTCTCTGCCTCTGACGTGGTTCCTTTAACGACTACCACATGGACCAACGGCTTAACGTGCCTTCCGAAGCTCGGAATCATCTTTTTTGTCAGACAATTAGGTGATTCGAGCCTACAATGTCCTAACCACTGGAAACAACTAAACAAAGTGCTTCCCGTGGGAATCGAACCATCGTCCCCCGGGTCTACAGGCACCTTAACCACTGGACCACGGAGGCAGTTATATTATTTTTATTTGTTTATATATTATTTACTAGCGACCCGCCCCGTATTCGCATGGGCATAAAAACCTTCCTCTTGAATCACTGCATCAAAATCCGTTGCGTAGTTTTAAAGATTTAGGCATACATAGGGATATAGGGCTGTCCCTATAAGCGAAAGCTACTTTATTTTATACTATGTAATGATATTTGTTTGTTTATTTATACATTTACAAAGCCGGTTTTGCTAATTTATAAAAAAAAAACATATTTAAAGTTAACAGTGATATTCATTTGTGGACGTAATTGAAATTTCTGTTGAAAATAAAACCAATCATTTCGTTATTTGAAGTCGGGCCTGTTAATGTTAATATACGTAATGAAATTGCCAGTGATAATATCAGTTAATAAATATATAATTTTAACTTTATTTAGTTAACGAAACGAGTATTTGTGTTTCAATATTATTTAAACATAATAATTAACTCAATTAGCCTTTGACCGGGGCATAACTCGGGATTTTCAGAAAACCCGTTTGTAGCGAATTAATATGTTCATTCATAGTGTAATAAATTCATACTTTGAATATAATAAAACTAGCTGTTCCCCGCGGCTTCGCCCCGCGTGGGACTCGGTTATATCGCGCCCAAAAGTAGCCTATTTTTGACCTCAGGTCGTTAACTACATCCCTACCAAATTTAATTACAATCGGTCCAGTAGTTTAGCCGTGAAGAGGTGACAGACAGACAGACAGACTTTCGCATTTATAATATTAGTATGGATATCGGATAACTCGTTATCTTTATTTGCAGTATTCGTTCGAAGCTGCTATACATTTTTAGGCTAACTCATGCCTTGAGTTCATTCAAATGACGATAACTTTTTTTTAATAAACCGATTTTGATGATACAAACTTTAGATGTTTTGCTGAGTTAACACAAAGCAATCTTAAGGATAATTAGCGTGATCACACATACAGAGGACAAAAAAAAATGGGTTCTATTATTCGTTTTAAGTCTAACTTAACATAACCTATCCATTTCAGTAAAAAACGACTACAAAATATTTTTATTTTTTTATAATATGTATGTATAGATAAGTACTAAATTATAGATATATGTACTTACACAAAAAACCTTTTCTCGAGTTACATTCTATGGATTCAAATCCGTTTCGTACTTCAAAAGACGAAAATAAGACAGAAAATCAGAAAGCATTTTATTTTTATTTTACATAAATTTTTTTGAAACTACGACAAACTTTCCAATTGGTTCCATAGAAATTTAATTAAAAAGTGTAACAATAGTTTAAATAAATCTGTCATCCAAATAAACGAAATTGAATATTTTTGTTAAGTTTGGCTCTTGACTGAAGGAATCGGTGAATGGGGGGAGTCATGACATAGGCGATGCGGCTAGCAACCATCACTATTGATTTCCTGTTTAAACTATCATCATGCTAAACGTGGTCTAAGGTGTTATGGCCCTAGGCTCTGTCTACCCCGTATGGGATAAAGACGTGACTATATGTATGTATGTTTGGCTCTTAAAACGAATAGGAAATATTTGATTCTATCAAAGAATTTGGAATCGCGCGCGGTCTCATATTTTTTAATCTATTGTTTCTATAGATAAAAATGATAATTACAATACAAAACATAAATTAATACAACAATAAGGAAAGATTCGCAGAAAAAGGACGAAGGACTTTTGACTCTAGCACATCCTGTATATCATTTTTCTCGCTTCGAATATTCTACTAATGATTCTAAGAAATATTGCCTTGTAAAGTTTCTAGAAACGCTTTCTGAGAAAATATTCCAGGGAATAAGACTATTTGGTCGTCCACGTGGAAAACACTTTTCAATATATATTTTATTTGTCAGAAATCTTCGAAGCCAGACTGTCTGGCGGAGAAGTGGGTGAGAGGGGGATTTCAATACGTAACTATATACTTCGAATATGTCAGGGCACTATTGTCCCGAGGCTAGCATTTCGCATTTATTTTTTTATGAAAAAAATGACGTAGAATGGAAATCTAATGAAATTGAATTTGTGAATATGTTAATTTGTCATTTTTGGGATAGGAAAAAGCCATTTCACTTGCGTCACCATTACCGACACATTGTCATCTCAAAAAATATACGTAATTGTTCAAGTTTTTACACTTCTCTGTGTATCCCAGAAGTTACCTTGTTTTTTTTTTTAAATTGAGTTGTTCTATCATCCATACTTAATATTATAAATGCGAAAGTCTGTCTGTCTGTCTGTCTGTCACCTCTTCACGGCTAAACTGCTGGACCGATTGTGGTGAAATTTGGTAGGGATGTAGTAAACGACCTGAGGTCAAACATAGGCTACTTTTGGGCGCGATATAACCGAGTCCCACGCGGGGAACAGCTAGTTTTTCAATAAGTGATTCACTTGCGTCGTGCATCGTCGTTCAATACCGACACATTTCAAAAAATATACCTAATTGTTCAAGTTCTCTGTGCATCCGAATGACGCTGTTTTTTTTTTTAAATCGAGTCATTGTATCAATGTTCAAAAAGTGAACCTCGTATCGTACCTGCTTTTTCTCCTCCACTTCGTCCGGTCTTCGGCATCCTTAGTTCTGAGACCATTAGCACGCATATCGTTTACTGCGAGCAGTGAACCCCACATCTCTTGGGGTTTTTCGTGGGGATTTGGAACACCCATTATTTATGGCCACATCGCAAGACCATGATTTGAGATAGAAATCTCAAATCTATGTCTTGCGTCTTTTGAAAAAACATGGGTTTCCTAAGCTGTTTATCTAAACTTGCTACCGAGCAAACTTTATTGATGAGATATAAGTGCTAATTTCTTTTTGTAATTTTTTTTTGGCAAAAGATTTCACGGTTTTCGGTATTGAGACTTTGAGACCTGTTGCTCGCGTATCCACCCCATTAACAAAATATCCCATTTTCCCTCTTTTTGGGAACGGCATGTCCAGAATCTTGTTCCCCACTATTACCTTTGTTTATGAGTGTAAACGACCTATATCTCCCCCAACAGATGGAGAAAGCAAGCCGGAAGTACATCCTCACCCAGGGCCCACTAGCATTCACTGTGAGCCACTTCTGGTTGATGGTCTGGGAGCAAAACAGCCGTGCTATTCTAATGCTGAACAAGATCATCGAGAAGAACGAAATCAAATGCCACTGGTACTGGCCGCACGGGGTCGGGGAGCAACACAAGATGGACCTCGCTGATGTCAAGCTGACAGTCGAGCAAATCAGCGAGGAGGACTGCAATTATTATTGCACGAGAGTTTTCAGGTTAGTGCCTTTATTTTAGGAATTTGCAGGTGCTCTTTAGATGTGACTGTGATAATTGGCTACTCCAAAAAATGTATGATAGTGATTTTTATGTGATTTTTTGTTTTAATAGACCATTTTAAAGGTGCAATTTGAACGAAATAATTCTTAAAACTGTATACATTTTTTATTGTATACCTTGCGCAGAGATTAAGCATTGCCAAGCAACGTGGCAATGCTACCAGCCTTTTGGGAACATTTGCCGATGGCAATGATTTGCGGGACATTTTTTTATTTATAATTAGGTATTTTTTTTGTTAGGGTTTCTGGTTTATAATTTAGTTTAGTTCGGTAGTTTACTTAAGTTTGTTGTTTTTAGGGTTATTTTATTATGTACTTAATTAATTTTTTTTTATTTAATTTAAAGATACAATCAGTGATTACGTCACTCCGCGTTAAATTATGTTTACTGGAATAAAAATATGGCAATGAAAGATTATGACAATTTGACTAGCTTATGCTCGCAGTACTGCCAAAGAGTATTTCTAATCCCAAATATAAATATAAAATGCCAAATGCTTAAAATCAGGTTCGGTTCGATAGTCCGCTTATGTATAGACTCATAATTCAAAACCATTTGATTCTTCGTTTCATTGATTTGGATTTGCGTACCATAAATCGGACCAGGTCACATTCTTTAATTTCATTTGACGACCTCGTGACGTAATGGTTAACACTTTCGCTGACAGTAACGCTAACGCCTCTCATCGTATATTACAATTAACTGTTATTGTTATCTCGTTTACTGTCCGCGAAAGTGTTAAGATGCCAGTTTGCTACTCAGGAGGAGAGATAAAAATTTACGATAGAAACATTTTTCACACGTATTTTATTTATCGGATAGTCCAGTTTTGTGTCACCACAAACGGGCGGAGCTCGAATTTGATCGCATAGCCTCAAGGCTTTCCATCTCGTGCAATGTCAATGCCATGGTAACGAATCGGAAGTTTCAATAGCGTTTTATTAATATCCGCTGCTAGCCTGTTTAGTACAGTGGGCTACACATAAAATTATACCACTTGACCCTCATAGTAACATATGATTGTATACTTTTCTATGTGGCTGACCGTATATATGTTTGGGAAATCTGAACTGTGTTTTGTTCGTGTAGTTTTAATTTACGCGTATCAGTGACGTGAATAGATATTTGCCTTAAGGTAGATAACATAATATGTTGGAAGCCGCTTAGGAATTTGATTCATTATTCTAGGTTCATACGGATTTTTTTTATAGTTGTTTGTGTCCCACTGCTGGGCAAAAGCCTCCCCTCCATTCTTCCATGCGTCCCTGTCCCGTGCTACTTCTTTCCAACCTTTTTTAAAGACCCTTAAGTCATCTGACCGTATTTTTTTTGGCGTTACTTTCTTTCTATACCCATCTGCTGGGACCCAGGTTGTTTAATAGTTCAGCCCATCTCTCCGGATGCATGGGGCACACGTGACCCGCCCAATTCCAGTTAAGCCTAGATGCTTTCTACCCTACATCTGAAATTTGTATAATACTGAGCGACCCGCCCGGCTTCGCATGGGCATAAAAACCTTCCTCTTGAATCACTCTATCAATAAAAAAAACCGCATCAAAATCCGTCGTGTAGTTTTAAAGATTTAAGCATACAAAGAAACATAGGGACAGAGAAAGCGATTTTGTTTTATATTATATAGTGATATTGAAAACGCAGTGTGGTGTTTTCCTATCTGACAGTTTTACACCTAAAACGCTGCGTTCCAGCGCTTTTTGGAAAACCTTCAATCAAGACTATTGCATAGACCAATCAATAAAAAAAAAACTTCTTTTATAACCTCTTGTTTGGTATTTTCCACGAGTAGGAAGAGAGATAATTATATTATTATAATAGGCTACTTTTTAATGCCTGTAATTATAAATTAAAATTGTGTGAAAAAGTAAAGATACCACAATTTTAAATAGGTTAATTTGTCAATGGCTGATACCTTAATTATGTGGTTGTTGAAAAAACACGAGCTGAATAAGAACTCACAAAGTAACATTAATCGGATTTAATATTCTTCATAATAATGTGCCTTTGGGAATAAAACTAAGTGAATTACTATAGCAAATAAGCACTTACATGTAATGTGTATTATACGTAAGGTTCAAAGGGAATCTTGAATACACTAAAGCTGAAAGTACCCTTCTTACTTCTTCGTGATATTTGAACAAGATAATGTAATAGAACGCTTGCTATTATATTTTAATTCGACATTTCTCTAAAAGTCATTACTTTTTGTTCATAATCATGTAATATTTATTTTAACTACCTGTAGCCCGCGACTTCGTACACGTGGGCTTCGTTCCCGTTATCGTAGGAATTTCGGGAATTGCTCTCGAAACTCCCGCGGGTATCTCCTTGCCTCTTCTTTTATACAAAGTTTATCGTGACAATAAACAACACAAAAAAAAGAGTTTTCCAATTTGGTGCATTTGCTCGAATTCAAACATGCATTGAGTTCATTCAGATGACGATAACTTTTTTTAATGACCCTATTTTGATGAAACAAACTTTAGATGTGAAAGTTTTAAGCAAATTGGTTCAGTACTTTCGGAAATAAGCGTGATCATACATACAGACAGACAGACAACCAAAAGATTCTAAAAAAATTTTTTTTTTGCTTTGCGATTATTCATTTTAAATGACCCTCTATCCATTTCAGTCAAAATTACTAAATGAACGGACAAAATATTTTTACTATTTTATTATATTTATAGACTAGCTGTTGCCCGCGGCTCAGCCCGTGTAGGCCTTGGTTATATCGCGCGTAAATCTATGTTTGACCCCTGGGCGTCGATACTGCTAACGTTAAGTCACAATCGTGTCAAAAATAGTGTTTCAATTGTAGTGCTTTTTACACACTATTTACAAGAGTTATGACAGTATGATGTGATGTGAATGTAGTGTGTGGTGTGACCATCATCAGCATATAAATTTCTTTCTATTTTCATAATGACCTGACCCGGGATCGAACCCATGGAGGTCGTCAAAACTTTTACCCCCATATTAAGAAACGTTTGATAAGCGTATTTTAGTTAAAATGTGTTTCGTCTCGTTCTTTCACATGAAGTGTCAGGTAAGAGAGAAAGAGCTAAAACATATTTTAGTTAAAATGGGCTTTTGAGCAATTCATCGAATCGATTCATATTACGAATACCTTAGCAATTCTGTAGCAATTCCTCTATTTTTTGTAAAATGGCCAACTAAACTTTGCAATTCCTCTTCAAAAAAATTGAAAGAAATAGGAATTGCTAAAGAATTGCTAAAGAATTCTATTCGATGAATTGCTCAAAGTGGCGTTTTTAGACCCACAGGTGACTCAAGCAATGTCCTAACCGAACTGCTAACTGTAAACAGCTAAAAAAAGTATGTTTCCCGTGAAAGTCGAACCCACGACCCCCGGGTCTATAGGCAACATCGCAAATACTGAACTACATTAAATCAAATCAACTTCCAATCGTAGCGTTCAGTTTATCTACATCATTTCAAGTGTAGGTGAGGAAATATAATTTGCGCGAAAAGCGTCTGTAGCGCTTCCCGGAAATAACTTCCCTTGGCGACTTGCGACCTAGAGGTTGCCATGGTGATTTCAGATTATCTTGTTTGATGATTTCCTGCTTATAACGCTCTATCAATCAGAATTCCTCTTGTATGTTTACTGTTCAAGGCGCAGTTTAGGCTTCTTACCACCATCCCTTAACCATGCAAGAACGATTGAGTAAGGGAGATGTCGCCTTGCATCATATATTGCGCTGTCCCGCTTACTCAATTATTCTCGCATGGTTTTAAGAGATGGTAGTAGGCCACCAGGAGTGCTATTTATGTATGACAAAGCAAAATCTGGGAGTCGAATGATTTTCGTTCGTTTTCGAATGATTTTCATGCGACTTAATCGGTTCGAACGGTAATTATTCTCAGATCTCCGGCTCCGGAACTCTAGTACGCAATCGGCGGCAGGACGATGAATGATTTTGCACACTCAAAATTAATTTATAATTTACTAGCGATGGGGATAAAAACCTTCCTCTTGAATCACTCTATCTATTAAAAAAAACCGTATCAAAATCCGTTGCGTAGTTTTAGATTTAAGTTTAAGTCATAGGACATAGGGACAGAAAAAGCGACTTTGTTTCATACTATGTAGTGATAGTGATTGTACAAAATACAGTTTTATTGTATAGTACAGACACATCGTTCGACTATCACATCCATACTAGTAACCTTTGGCTATTAATTGAAATCCAGTTTAGATTGGCTCAACCCCCCCCCCCCCCCCCATTAGTAGGAAATATGTCGACACGACAACGTATACAGTCCAGTTGGCCTCCATATTAGGATTCTGCACTCACCCCTACACCCCCTAAATGCACGTATATTGGACTTAGGTGTATCCGATTGATATATTGCACCACGTGGTCCATTGCCTAAGAAAACTTTTAGTTCCTTTTCTTGCCAATAGTTGGCGCTACGATGATTGAAAAAAAAAAAAAATAATTTAGTTAAGATGGCGCGCGTTTGTGGCGAAAAAAGATTGTGAATTATTGAAACACTAGCGTTCGCCCGCGGCTTTGCCCGTGTGAATTTCGATCACGTGACACTAAAGTGATCACTTTAGAACAGTGCTTTTTCCCGGGATGAAAGATATCGTATATCCTTCTCAATACTTCTATCTATGTGTATGCTTTGTAAATTTCAGGAAGATTGGTGCAGTAGATAGAGCGTGAAAGCGTAGCAAATAAACACTCACTTTCGCATTTATAATATTAGTTAAGATGGTTTTTTTAGATTGAGGAACGCCCTCCCGCTTGAAATCCGGAAAGCTCAGACTCTGACCGGGTTCAAAAATCTCGTCAAATCCCATTACCTTTCTGCCTTGTCCTAATTTGCTTTGTATCTGCTCAGTTATTTATTGAGATATTTAAGTATGCTCTTATTTATATGTATATATATATATTTTTTATGTATGTATTTATGTTTGTTTTATTTGTTTTTATTTATTTTTATTTAGTATGTGTAGGTTATATTATATTATTTTATATTTACATCTTTATTTTATTTATATCTTTGTGTGTGTATATTTATTTACGTATATATACTGCGCCTTCGCCTTTTGATTTGTCTTGGTTTTTGTTTTCCATCCACCCTAAGGTTGACTGGAAGAGATTGCATTAGCGATAAGTCCGCCTTTGTACCTTACCTAGTTTTTAACTAAATTATGTATACATTTGTTTGGTGCAATAAAGAGTTTTTCTATTCTATTCTATTCTATTCTATTTTTTAAAGTATCGCTATCCAATCACAAACCGATTTAGTGCTTTACTTAATAAGTAATCGGATTTAGAATCACAATATCTCAAGTGATCGATAGATGGCGTTATGTCTTTGTATGGTGGTTGAATATCTGTGCTAGCATAGTATTTCGTAATCTGTGGTTGCACTAACATTGGCAGGTAATTTTAACGATTTGATGTGATTAAAGCGCGGTTACTATTGAATATTTCGATAATTTAGTGGGGGGAGGGGTGAGGTGGGGATTTAGTGTTCATAAGGCGAGTGTCGCGACCTCGTGGATCGATAGTAAAATCCGTTGATTAGTTTCAATAAATGGATAGTTTTTATGCCATTATTTTTATATGATACTAGATGTTGCCCGCGGCTCCGCCCGCGTGCGACTCGGTTATATCGCGCCCGAAAGTAGCCTATGTTTGACTCCTAATGCATAACTATATCCATACCAAATTTCATCACAATCGGTCCAGCAGTTTAGCCGTGAAGAGGTGACAGACTTTCGCGTTTATAATATTAGTATGGATTTCGGGCTTAGTATTTGGTACCCCTGTCTTCTTTAACTTTAGACTTAGAAGGAACAACCAATTTTTTTTGTGTAAAATACATATTTACTTTATTTCTAAAGGAAAGGAAAAAATATATGACATGATTATTAAGATTTAAAAGTAACTTATGATTTTTTTTGTTTAATTTAAATTACATAGCGATGCAACGTATTTTTGTTTTGATCAAGTGCTTTGCTGTCCTAAAGTATATAAAGGTGCCGGCTGTTAAGCTAACATATCCCAATTTAATTAGGATTCAGTGATGTGTATTAGCCGGTGCATTCGACGGGGTCAATTAAGGTACAGTTTCGTCACTATACCAATACATACATGGAGAACTACAATTGTGTCCACACACATTTGTAGCTGTAATAATTCAAATTATTTTTATTTAACACTAGCTGTTGCCCGCGGCTCCGCCCGCGTGAGACTCGGTTATATCGCGCCCAAAAGTAGCCTATGTTTGACCTCAAGTCGTTAACTACATCCCTACCAAATTTCATCACAATCGGTCCAGCAGTTTAGCCGTGAAGAGGTGACAGACAGACAGACAGACTTTCGCATTTATAATATTAGTATGGATATGAGGTTACAAAAGTTTCTTAACCTATATACAGAATACTGTTACTGTAAGTGTACTATTTATACAGAAACTATAAGTAAACTGTTGGTTTCCACACTCGTGGAAACCTAATACTGCTGTGACAGGTAGCATATCCCATGGGCATAAAAACCTTCCTCTTGAATCACTATCTATTAAAAATATCAAAATCCGTTGCGTAGCTTTAAAGATTTAAGCATACAAAGGGACTTAGGGACACTTCCCTCCACCTCCCATGGCTCTACCAACCTCTCGGTTATACGAGCCGAATCTCGGGAGAGTGCGCTGTACTAGCATTTCGCATCTCTTTCCAGTCGCACCTGCTTGATCTCCCTACAAGTTCTCTATAGTGTCGCCTGTCTATGCAATCATTGCATTTTAATAACTCTCCCCCATCATCAGGGGGCTTACGTTCACAAGTACGCCTCGCTTGCCTTCTCGGCCAGAGGCCAGCTTCTTAGGGACAGAGAAAGCGGCTTTGTTTTATAAGGTACTACGTAGTGATGACTAATTTTTAATACTAACCCCCGTATAAAGAAACGTTTGTTAAGCCTATTTTAACTAAAATGTGTTTCGTCTCGTTCTTTCACGTGAAGTTTCAGGTAAGAGAGAAAGGGCCAAAAAATATTTTAGTTGAAATTGGCTTATCAAACGTTTCTTAATACGAGGGTAAAACTAAAATGTGAATGTTTGGTCAATAACTCATACTCATAACTGAATAGGCTTAAATTCTATTCGCGGGCACGGTACATGTTTGAGCCTATTTTGTGTTCCAGTGGACGTGAATATGGAGCGAATATTCGGAGCGTTTTAATCCGGTCTCACAAATCTCCCCCGTGGTCCACCTATTTCAATTTTCACGTTACGGAAAATCATGCACTATCGCAAAATAATTAATGTACAGAATAGACGTCATGATAATATTACATTCATGGATAGGCGAACAACCTTATTTTGGAAAAATCCGAAGATTTGGTTTTTTCATTAAAATTATTCGGATAATCAAATTATTTTACAGGAAATTTTACAAAAAGTCCAAATGTCACGTTTAGTTCTTTTCCTTTCTTCTTCATCATCATCATTTTCCTACAAACGTAATGGTTAGATGAAATCTTCAACTGTACCAAATATTTATTTTATCATGAATGCTGTAGTATTTGTTATATAATACTTACCGGTTTTGAGCTTATATATCATATATATATATGTATCATTGAATCACTCTAATCTAAATCCGTTGCGTAGTTTCAAAGATCTAAGCATACATATGGACAGACAGCGGTACGCCAATTTGTTTTATACTATGTAGTGATTTACCCATTAAAAGTATGTAACAAAATGACAGAAAATAATTAGCATTAGTCAAATTCTCAAACCCGGTGTGACGCTGAAGTTTGCCAGTGAAAAATAATAAATGTTTGGTAACAAAAATTACTCCACTAAACCAGTGTGTGGTTATCGACCTGTACCTTTGATATTTTGTACCTATGTTCAATAGTTCATAAGCAGCTTACCTGGCACTAGTAAATGCATTTATGTACAAAATTTGGGTTATATAGGCTTTCACCGTAAAATATAAGCTGCGTGAAATAAATGTGTCATTTTATATGTATCCACTAATATTATAAATGAAAGTCTGTCTGTTACGCTTTCACAGCTAAACAGCTGGACTGATTTTGATGAAATTTTGTATGGATATAGTTGCCCGGGAGACAAACGTAGACTATTTTTTGTGTGAAATATAACTGAGTCCCACGCGGGCGACAGCTAATAATTCTGTACGAAGTTCGCCGGGTTCGCTAGTACTGAATAAATAACAATATCAATTTCATTAGGATGATACCTCAGTGAACACTAGCGCCACCGTCATTTAAAAATCATTATTCACTGAAAGCACAAGTTATCAAAAATCCATCTTATGTAATTAAGGTTCTGAATCTGAAGTTAATTTTAAACATATGAAATTATTAAATTATAGTTACCTTTAGTTACAAATTGCAATATTGCTTAAAACGGCCACTTTTAGCAGTTTTGGAATTAGTAACTTTATGAAACTATAATTTAATATGATTAAAATTAACTTCAGATCTAGAACCTTTATTAATAACGGGGATTTTTAATAACTTGTGTTTTCAGTGAATAATGATTTTTAGTTGATGGTGGCGCTAGTGTTCACCGAGGTCACGTCTTAAGATGATACCTTGGTGAACACTAGCGCCACCATCAGTTAAAAATCATTATTAAGGTTACCTCGGTGAACACTAGCGCCTCCGTCATTTAAAAATCATTACTCACTGAAAACACAAGTTATCAAAAATCCCTCTGCTATAATTATGGTTCTGGATCTGAAGTTCATTTTAATCGTATTCAATTATTTAATTATAGTTCCATATAGTTACAAATTGCAAAACTGCTAAAAGTGGCCGTTTTAAGCAATAATGCAATTTGTAACTATAGGGAATTATAATTAAATAATTTAATATGTTTGAAATTAACTTCAGATCCAGAACCTTAATTACAGCAGAGGGATTTTTGATAACTTGTGTTTTTAGTGAGTAATGATTTTTAAATGACGGTGGCGCTAGTGTTCTCCGAGGTATCACCTTAACCGAAAAAGACAAGTTATCAAAAATCCGTCTTATGTAATTTAAGGTTATGTAAGTAAGGTAGTGTTTACCGAGGTATCGTCTTAAAGATACTCATTACTGGCAACACGGCAACCGTCGCCTGGCGTCGTTTCTCATCTTGGAGGAGGCCGTGCTACTCAAATTTTCTAATTCAAATTGTTCTTCACCAGAGGGGGACATATTTCCCAAAGCTACAGTGCTTGCATTGTCTTATCTATCTATCTAGACACGCGGCAGCGTGTCAAGCCAAGTTCAAGCAAAGGAACTGGCTAGCCAGCGCCGTGTAATATTACACGAACCACTTGGTGCCACTTTTGACCCTTCTATAACTCGAAACCTCTTTAATGTAAACACATAAAACTACGTGTGTTTAATAAGATCCATCAGGACATGTAGAAGCCCAAATTTCATGAAGCTAGCTCAAACGGTTATAAAGATATGAAGGTCAAAAAGTTGTAAATTTTAGCACTGACTGACTGACTTATAGTACCTAAACCTAACCTACTTCCAGATGACCTAGAAGGATGAAATTTGGAATCCAGCTTGGAAATTGTGTGTAAGCGTAGGAAAAAATCAAAAAATAAAAAAAAGTCAAAAAATAAGTGGTGTCCCCATACAAAAAACTTGTAATACCTACGCGCTAAACAACCGGCCAACAACGGTGTGTCGTCAGCGGCGCGCGGCAGCACACCAGCCAATCAGCGTCACGCTCTGACTTATGGTACAAAATTATAAGCGGTAGCGATTTACTTAAAATTTAGCGAGTCGGTTGGTTTATACCTGCATAGTAGTTATCTTATAGTCCACGGCTCACTAAATTAAATAGTTTTCTTTACAAAAAGTAATGATATCCCACCAAAAACATAAATGTAAAAAACGAGAGCCAAGTTCAATACAAAAGTTATGCTTGGCGGTGAGCTTCGCCGCAAAAAGAATGGCGATCTAAATGAGTGCCAAGTTCTATGCAAAATCGAAATATGTTTTTATAGGAACAAAATAACATTATGAACAAGTATTAAACTCTATTTCTTTGCTTTATTAGATACCTATAACAATTGCTGTTATTTAAAAATGTGAGATCTTGAAGTAGGTCAGATTTGACTTGGCCAGTTTTCATTACATAAGTCATTTTATAAAGTTATTCAACATTTTAATTGTGTTAAAAACTGGCCAAGTCAAATCTAACCTACTTCAAGATCTCAGATTTTTAAATAACAGCAATTGTTATAGGTATCTAATAAAGCAAAGAAATAGAGTTTAATACTTGTTCATAATGTTATTTTGTTCCTATAAAAACATATTTCGATTTTGCATAGAACTTGGCACTCATTTAGATCGCCATTCTTTTTGCGGCGAAGCTCACCGCCAAGCATAACTTTTGTATTGAACTTGGCTCTCGTTTTTTACATTTATGTTTTTGGTGGGATATATATAAACTAGCGATCGCCCCGTCTCCGTATGGGCATAAAAACCTACCTCTTGAATCACCATATCTATTTTAAAAATCCGCATCAAAATCCGTTGCGTAGTTTTAAAGATTTAAGCATACAAAGGGACATAGGGACAGAGAAAGCGACTTTGTTTTATACTATGTAGTGATATCATTTTCGTTTACGTTAGTCTGGCTAAAACTTGAGAATGACTCGACCGATTTGGTTAATTATGGTTTTGAAATATTTGTTGAAATTCCGGGAAGGTTTAAACGGCGAGAAAAGTGCGTTTGAGCGGTATGGAGTTCGCCTGGTCAGCTAGTAAGATATAATAAACTGGAAGAATTGTTTTAATGGTTATTATTTTAAAACTATTGGGGGGTTACTATCGTCTGTTTTAGCAAGCCCGAAACGAGTGACTAAGTGAGTCGTAATACATAGTGTAAGCAGACATCTCCCTTGCTTAATCGTTCTTGCATGGTCTTAGGTGATAATGGTAATAGCCAACGGGTTGGATCAAAAAAATTTAATACCATAATTCTTGGGCAAGGGCGAATTTGGTGAACAGCTATTGTCAATATAAGGAATTAAGCTATCACTATAATTAATCGTGATAGTATTCAATGCCTAAGAAAACAGGCTATTCCCGGCAGCCAGCGCTAAACACTGCAAATATTCGGAGCTCCGTAATCCGGCTAACTATCGCCTCTGCACGGACCCTTGATATCCGGCTCACTGAAACATAATGGAGCTCTAATTCCAGTCTAGCGCTCAATATTCTGTAAATATAGGTACTGAATAATACTGCCTTTCTCGATCATCCAAGTACAAATACTCTTTATTGTGACACAAAAAAGAAACGCGTCGATATGTACCAATAGCGTATACTGAATCATATTGACGCCATCTATTGATCACTTAAGGCACAGTGATTCTAAATCCGATTACCTACTTATTGAGTACGCGTATTCATGGACGTTGCTTTAACAATTCTGTGTGTTTAATTGTGTATTAATAAGCGGGATCCAATTATTGTAGCGCCATCTATAAGCGGGAATGAGTTAACAAGTTTTTTAGGCAATGGAGACAAGGAAGGAATATGGCCTGGGATAGTAGTAATTTGTCGTTGCAATGAGGTAAAGCCGAGAAAAACAAAGTAAAAACTGAATATCTCAGTTTCAGAAAGAATGAGATTACAACTTGCATAACGTTTATTTGAAACTAGCTGTAGTCTGGGGCTTCGCTCCCGTGGGAGCGGAAATCTCGTGGGAGTGGGAATTCCGGGATAAAATATAGCCTACTAGCTGTTCCCCGCGGCTCCGCCCGCGTGGGACTCGGTTATATCGCGCCCAAAAGTAGCCTATGTTTGACCTCAGGTCGTTAACTACATCCCTACCAAATTTCATCACAATCGGTCCATCCGTTTAGCCGTGAAGAGGTGACAGACAGACAGACAGACAGACAGACAGACAGACAGACAGACAGACTTTCGCATTTATAATATTAGTATGGACTAGCGACCCGCACCGGTTTCGCATGTGCATAAAACCCTTTCTCTTGAATCAATCTATCTATTAAAAAAAACACATCAAAATCCGTTGCGTAGTTTTAAACATTTAAGCATACAAAGGGACATAGGGACAGAGAAAGAGCTTTGTTTTATACTATGTAGTGATAGTGATGTGTTGTTCCAGGGTCTAAGCAATCTCCATTCCAAATTTCAGCCAAATCGGTTCAACTGTTTTCGTGTGAAAGAGTAACAAACATTCATACATTCTTACACACTTTCGCGGTTATATTATTAGTAGGATAGACACAAAACAAAGAGACTGATTAATTGTATAATGTTTGCCGCAGAATCTTCGACCAGGAGAGCTCTGAAAGCCGTGAAGTGATCCAGTTTCACTACACCACTTGGCCGGATTTCGGGGTGCCCTCGTCGCCCAACGCCTTCCTGGAGTTCCTCAGGAAGGTCCGGTCTTCTGGGTGCCTGAATCAGGACGTGGGGCCGGCGGTGGTCCACTGCAGTGCTGGCATCGGCCGCTCCGGGACTTTCTGTCTCGTTGATTCCTGTCTCGTTATTGTGAGTATTTAAAGGATTGTACAGTAAGATCACAAGAAAAGTATACCAACTCATTTTTACCCGACTACGGCGAAGCCAAAAGGAAGGGTAATGACCACGGCTTTACCATGACCATTTTTGTACCTATGCATTTCTGGATTTCTATCTCAATTATTTCCTCGTTTCACCCTTTTTAGACACCATGTAGTCGGGTTATTGTTTTTTAACTTATTTTTATTATATAATTCATGAACATTCAAATACGAGTACAAACATAGGAAACTTAAAATTAGGAAATGTAGTACAACCATATCTTAACACTTACCTAAGATGGTATTCTTTTCTATGTGGCCTACTGTACATCTGGAACAAGTATTGGCTTTGGGTATTAAGCGACACAGAGATAATTTTAGGCTTCAGGGGGACGTAGCATAGTGTAATAAGAATGCGTCCATTATTCTGGCCATCAATTAAAAAATAGTTTAGTACCCTTAGGTGTCCCTCAGCTGGGCATCGGCCTCTTTGGCTATCCACGCGTCCCGAAATATATATATAGATTCTTATAAAATTAATTTTGCTATTGAATTTCTTGAGACTAAAGTGTGTTTTATTTACATAAGTCCTCTTCTTATACAGATCGAGAAGGAAGGTCTCGATAGTGTAAACATCCAGCAAATTCTATTGGAAATGCGTCGAGACCGCATGGGGCTGATCCAAACCCCGGACCAGCTGCGGTTCTCCTACCAAGCCATCATCGAAGGCGCCAAACGGCTGGATCCTAACTGGGTGAGTTTACCTCACGTACTAGATCGCGATTCTGTGGGACAATTTCTGGGATCGTATGGGACTGATCCAAACCCCGGACCAGCTGCCAAAGCTGCTCTCCTACCAAACCATCATCGAAGGTGCCAAAAGGCTGGCTGGAGCATAAATTCCTCTTGAATCGCATCAAAATCCGTTGCGTAGTTTGAAAGATATAATTAAGCGTACAAAGGGACATATGGACAGAGAAAGCGACTTTGTTTTATACTATGTAGTGATTAAAATTGAATGCTATTTGTTTTGAAACATAAATTTTCGTGTTTGTATACGCGCCGCGTTTTTACTTTTCTTCCCAAGTCTGACCGAGTTCTCACTCCCAACAGAAAGAAGAAGCTAAGATGGAAGAGAGCATATACTCGTCAGTGGCGGCGGACGAGGAGGAAGCCCCTCCCCCTCCCCCGCCCCGCGCAGAAAGCCTCACCCGCGCCCCCGCGAGACCCCTACCCGCTATACCTACTAGTACATCGCTTGGTAAGTTATTTTCTTTTTAGGTCACGCTATTAATTTATAACTAGCGGTTACCCGCAGTTTCACTCGCCATTAGTGTGTATGCACTATAACCTATAACCTTCCCCATGAATCAGGCTTTCATATACAAAAAGAATTTTGCAAATTCGACCAGTAGTTTTCAAGTTATTAGCGTTCAAACAAACAAACTCTTCAGCTTTATTATAATAGTATAGATTTAAAATATATATCTTCTATTCAGAATCTAGATTTTTACAGAAGCCTTTTCTAGTCATAATTCGTAGTTTTTTTTTTTTTAATTTACTTTTAATCAGAGATTAGATTTAACTTTGTTTTGACTAATTTCAAGTGGCTTTCAACGAACTGACTGTAAACCATTTACAACTGAATATTAATAACTAAACTAATTAATTATAAAAAAAAATCTAGAGAACATTCATAAAACCTAAATTTATTAAAAAAATATGGTAAAAACTTGACCATGGGAAAATGCACACCCTGGTTTCAGTCATATTGCCTGATACAATCAGCCATGGGAATACATACAAAGTAATGGTACATAGTGTCATGTTTCGCCGTCAGGCATACAAAAGAAAATAATTTTAATCCTATCCTAACTATTAAACGAGCAGTATTTTATATATAAATTTATTTGTACTCGCGTTTTCGAAAACGGCTCTAACGATTTCTTTGAAAACTTAAACATAAGTTCTTACATAGTCAAAATGATAACCTAGCTAGGTTCCATTAGAAAAATTCATTTTACCCATATTTTCATGCAAAAAGATTCTCTGAAAACAAGCGTAATGCTCAAAAGCATAAGGCACGTCGTGATATGAATGAATTATAATAAAATTATAGCATAATATTGAAATTGAACAAAATAAAACGATGTAAGATTTATAAATTCAGATAGAATATCAATAAGAAATTAAAAGGTACACTTGAGTCGCCTACGTAATCCTATAAAAAAAAAAGGCAAACAACTTAACGCCACCTTTTCAATAGCAAATAAATCGAATCGCCAATTAAGAAAACATTTAAATAAAAATTCAAATTTTCCCCCTACATTTATTTGGAATCTTTCGTAGACATTTCTTGGAAACACAATTGGTTCAATGAAAAAGCTTTTTTAAGTTTTTTTGTTACGGAGCTTTTAAACACTCCTTTTAAATTGTATGATTGTAATCCTCTTACGAATACTTTTTCAAAGGTTCATAAACATTTTGTGTTGTTTGTAAGTGGATATTCACATTTTTTTTGTTTTTTTTTTTACCTAATGGCGGAAAATAGGATTGCTAAGCTTATGTGGTCGTCTCTTCTAGCCGGTCGTATCTTATTAACTATCATCATTTCGTGGAGGTGGCACCATGCACACCCTGGGGTCAGAGTTTCAAAGCGAATAAGGCGAGACATATATATTTTTTTTCATATTATAAAGTATGTTCACGAAGGCTTTTACTTTTATATAAAAATAGCTCTATTAAGAAACCTCCAGACATCTTACGTTTTAATTTCATGAATAATACTTTAGTAACATTGTAAAACTGAGTGGTTCAGCTAACGATGTTATATAGCAAATTTTCGTCTTATATAATACAGATTAATTTTTCCCGGCTTTGTTGTTTTATGTATGTACTAGCTTTTGCCCGCGGCTTCGCCCGCGTTTCCTTCGGCAACAGTGCTTTTTCCCGGGATGAAATGTACCATATGTCCTTCTCAATATTTCTAGCTATGTGTATGCGAAATTTCAGAAAGATTGGTTCAGTAGATAGGGCGTAAAGGCGTAACAAACAAACAGACAAACAAACTCACTTTCGCATTTATAATACTAGTATGAAGTATGATATGTATGTATTTTCTGTATCGTCTTTTCGTGTCGATGGTGTTATATTTTTTCCACCCATAGACAAGCCAATTGAACAGCTGTTCAATTGTTCTGACAGAGCTCTGTCAGACGCCACGTACATGTCATTCATGGTACCCAGTGCACAACATATGCTCCATATTTTGAGGAGGGAAACCATACTATTCGTTATATATAGCTCTAGCTATATGTCTACAAAAGTCCTGGCACTGATGAGGCATTATCCCAGAACCTTTTAACGGGATTCCGAGTAAGGCTGTTGCCTGTTATTTTACTCGCGTGGTTATCTGTTATATCGCGCTATATACTATACTAGCGACCCGCCCCGGCTTCACAGGGCCTTAAAAACCATCCTCTTGAATCATATCTATTAAAAAAACCGCATCAAAATCCGTTGCGTAGTTTTAAAGATTTAAACATACAATTGGATATAGGGACAGAGAAAGTGACTTTGTTTTATACTATGTAGTGGTTTTGTTTTTCAAGATTTCATATCTGTGTACCAAATTTCATCAAAAGAAGCATTTTTTTTATTATTTGTATTCCAGATTGTGAAGGAAATTTCAAGAAAAAAAAATTATTTTCCTTTCTTTATTTTAGGCGATTAATTTATCAATTTATGTATATTAAGCCTTATCACGAGTGATATGTTAAGGTTATTTCTACTTTTTTTTTAAATGTACGAGTTTTTATGTATATGTGGCATGAATTCATTTAATGTAATTCAAGCTCACAATATAGCGGAGTGCATTGATTAATCAACAAAACAGAGCGATCTCATCGCTTCGCTTATCATCATCATCATTTCGTGTAGGTGATATGGTCAATCGACCATGCACATTCATTGGAACAGCCTGTCGGCCTCCGACGTGGTTCCTTTAAGGTGATACCTCGGTGAACACTAGCGCCACCGTCATTTAAAAATCATTACTCTCTGAAAATACAAGTTATCAAAAATCCCTCTGCTGTAATTAAGGTTCTGGATCTGAAGTTAATTTTAAACATATTAAATTATTAAATGATTCCCTATTGATGAATTCTCTATAGTTACAAGTTGCATTATTGCTTAAAACGGCCACTTTTAGCAGTTTTGCAATTTGTAACTATATGGAACTATAATTTAATAATTGATTATGATTAAAATTAACTTTAGATCCAGAACCATAATTACATCAGAGAGATTTTTGATAACTTGTGTTTTCAGTTTGTAATGATTTTTTAATGACGGTGGCGCTAGTGTTCACCGAGGTATCACCTTAACGACTATCATATGGCAGCCAGGACCAACGGCTTCATGTGCCACGGAATCATCTTTATTATCAGACAATCATGTGATTCAGGCTTGCAATGTCCTAACCAAAGTGGAAACGACTAAATAAAGTATGGTTCCTGTGCGAACCCACTACTAGTCTACCACAAACGCCTTAACCACTGGACTACGGAGACAGCTTCGCTTATAAGTGTTTCTCACGTCCGATGCTTGCTGCCCCCAACGAATTCTAATATCTTTCTCTATCTCTCTTCTCTATAACATTGACTTATGAATTTAAAAAATATATCACCAATTTATTCATAGTATAACATACTACGTGTTATCGGCACCCGCGCATGTATTTGTTAAGCTATGCTTCGCCCCAAGCTGCAAAGGTTCCCATTTCGTGGGACAGTCTACTAGTGACGTGCATATACATTTGTGATAGGATAAACAAACAACTTCAAGAACTTAATGTTCTATTTATTTTTTCTTACTATGTTATATGTACTTCACAACTCCACAGGACAGAAAATGTCTAAACCACAGAGATATTACATAGAAAAGATAAATTAACCTAATGAGCACTGGTTTCATCATAGAAGCCTTTGATTAGTTCCAGTTACTCGCCACCGGTGGCGCATTGATCAGTACAGAACATTCCTCATTGTCAGTCACACGTGTTAACTCGTGACGTGTTCGTTAATTAATAAATAATTGTAGCGGTTTTCGGGGACAATTGCAACTTACTAATTTTTCATTTTATAAATCAAATAATTATATGTCCATGGCATGCAATCTAGCGTGGAGAACGCAACTTTATCGAAAAGCATGTTTAACATATGCTTGACCTTTTTCTTTTTAACTCCTCCACTCATCACTAGATGGCGTTTAGCCTCCCGACCCCCCTCGACTAGACAACACTATGTTTTAAAAAAAAATCAATACGCCAATTCCACTATATATCCTCCGTGGTCTAATCGTCATATATGCACGGCACTGCACCCTACCATACTTCGATGTGTAGGTAATCAGGGGGGGGGGGGTTACTACCGTCTCTCGAAACCCATGCAAGATCCAGTGAGTAAGCGAGACAGCGCAATACATGATGTAAGGCGACATCTCCTTTACTCAATCGTTCTTGCCTGGTTTTAAGAGATGGTGGTAGGCCACCAAGTCTAAAAAAAACCTTGTGACTTGCTAAATCGGTGTTCAATGTTAGATATTTGATGTTTAATTTTCTTATTAATCGCATATAATAATATTATATAATTTTCCTCAGGAAACTTGCACCCATATGCTCCGGAGTCGTCGTCATCGGACGAAAGCCCGCCGACGCCGCCGGCGCGCGAATCTTCATCAACGGCCTCGTCTGCTGATGATGAGGATGATGAGCCTGCCGCGCAGCCAATTGAGAGGTAAGACTACTATCAGCGGCCCAAAGGACTTAGTGAGTCATCATAATAGAACGATAATCTTCATCAACGGCCTCGTCTGCTGATGATGAGGATGATGAGCCTGCCGCGCAGCCAATTGAGAGGTAAGACTACTATCAGCGGCCCAAAGGACTTAGTGAGTCATCATAATAGAACGATAATCTTCATCAACGGCCTCGTTGGCCGATGATGAGGATGATGAGCCTGCCGCGCAGCCAATTGAGAGGTAAGACTATTTTCTGAAGCCCATTGGATTATAGAGTCATCATAATGGACCGACAATCTTCATCAACGGCCTCGTCTGCTGATGATGAAGATGATAAGCCTTCCGCACAGCCAATTGAAAGACTGACGTGGTTCCATTAACGACTACCAGATGGCAGCCGGGACCAACGGCTTAACGTGCTTTCCTAAGCACGGAATCATCTTTACTATCAGACAATCAGATTAATCAAGCTTGCAATGTCCTAACCAAACTGGATACAACTTCTCAATCGAACCCACGACATCTAGTCTCTTGGCAAACGCCTTGACCACTGGACCACGGAGGAGATGAGAGCGTCATGTATGATGAAAGCTGGCAGTAAGCGATTTATCGGTGTAAGCGGAGAGCGCGGTGTGGTCCCGGCGCACGCGATTGGTTCGTTGGCTTCCCGTGTTGCGTAAATTTACTGTCTCTGCTCTCTTCTAGCGTTGTTTTTATATTATGCGACCTAAAACTAATAGTGTTTTCTTTTCAGCGGCGAACCAGCCGAAACGCTCCGTCGCCGCCGAACTCGCGAACTGGCCGAGCGTGTTTCGGCAATGAAGAGGAAAGCCCGCGACGCCGAGAAATGGCACGCGCTCAAGAGGTCCTTGTATAAACCACTCACAATCACTTTTGGCTTCATTTTGGCCGGCATTTTCATATATTCATACGTGAAACACTGACTAACACAGTAAACCGTCACGATACCAACTTGTTGTGTGAAACTTCTTAGGTTCATTTTGTAAATGTTCGGAAGTGGGGATGGCTGGAATTTGAAACGAGGATATGCTCGGTGGAATGAAAAGGAGAATGCCCAAATGTTCCTCAAGAGTTATGTTATAGATTTCTTTTTTGTGATAATCATATAAAAATAAAAACAGTCAAAGAAAAAAAATAAAAACAGTGCAGAAATTAGTGTTGGAACAATAAAAAAAATAGAAACAAATTGAGAAACTAATTTTGGAAGTCGATTTAAATAAATCCTTTTAACACTTTTCGTATAAGACTGAAATTTAGAACATTATTTATCTGAAAAAAGAACGAGCATTGTCCTTTAATAGAATTCGGAGAACATTCTCGAAAATTCTCCTTCTAAGTTCTGTCCACCCGCATACAATGGTAAACTTTTCGATCCGAATTGCCCTTGCGCATTCAAAGAAGTTTCACTACAACAATTTATAGTTGTCGTTTTGACAGCTGTCAAACGGCGTTTGACAGATGGCGAAATGGCAGTTGACGAAAAATTTAAAACGGTTTAATGGTATAATATGTACGCAAATTATTTTTCACGCCTCGTTGAAAATTCAAATTCTTTGATGAAATATTTTCTTATATATTTGAAATTTTATGAAATCCCATCTCATTCGTAGTTTGGTGTTTGAGGCGCAAAAGATCGAGGCTTTTTCGCGTAGGTGTCGTGTTTGCGTGTTGATAAAATTTGATGGAAAATTTCCATATAAAACTGTAATTCTATCGATCCGATGTTTTTCGTCATATAGCGTACTACTTGTGATAGCACTTTACAATTAGGTAGTCGTATCAACATAATGGATTGACCCCGCATTTTGAGTAATGATTTTTTTCAACTCGCTCTGTCCTTTTCTCGCTTACAAATTTAGAAAGGGACAGATGAGACATAAATGGTTTTAAATGTCCACTATTTTAAGATACGACTAAGTGTTGCGTCTATTATTATTGATATAATAATGTTATATAAATTCGTGGACATATCGATAGAAATTCAGTAAAAGCACGTAAATGTTACGATGTTACATAAGAATGTTTGTAGCACGGCGAAAGACTAAATCTGTACGCTTTTCCAGTGACAACCAGCTGTTACAATTGATTTTAATTTATATTCGGCAGTTTTTTTTTCAACGCACAATTTTTTACTTTTTCTTGTAAGTGTCTAATAAGCGAATAGTGATACGAAAAATAATAAAATTTCTATAATATATAGAATATGATCTTACTTATGGCAACAAAAACCCATTTTTTAGTGTTTTTATTTAAACTGATTCTACATTTAATTATTAGCAAAAAAATATTAAACAAAAAAATTCAGTATCATTGACATTATTAGATTATCAAACAAATTGTGCATAGGAAAAAAAACTAGGCTGTGGTATATACAATGTATTAGCATGACGCATCGAATGGCTATTTGAGTTTCTCATTATGTTACAAGTTACAATCAAGTATATTGAAATCAATTGTGCGAAACGTATTTTTTATTTATATTCTCATTATCTACTTGACTTTTTGAGTCGCCGACTCGAAATGCAACGAAATATTAATAACAGTTTTTAGTTTTTTTTTAATTTTATTGACTCGCCTATTTTTAATTGAGCACTATATGATCACTCAAGGGAGCTGAGAATAATATGGAGTGGCCATAAGAATATAGAACATAGAAAAATTAATTTTGTCAGAATTTTCAGATGCCCTGTACACAGGTGTCCTTTACTTACATAGTCGAAGGAGCTATGATTAAATATATAGCATTTAAAACAAATTTTTTTTTTCTTTATTTACCAAATGCCGAAATACTGTTTAAAACAATGAAATACAGACTTTATTGCCTTGCTTTAAGGTTTATTGATTAAAGAACAGAGTCATGCCCGCTCACAAAATTGCAAATAGCAACGTATCGCGCGAAAAATTACGAAAAAAAATCCGTTCCCTTAAAAAAAATGTTCTTTTGTGGCAATAGACCTATCTTAACAATCTTCTAGCGAAAGTAGCCGATATCAACGGATCACGAAGTTCGTAGTAATGGTGACCACACCGAATGCTTCGCCTAAATAAGCATTTCATGTTCTAGAGGGTTCTTTTAAATGTTTCATGACACTACAACTGCTCCACATTATTGTGACCACGAATCAAATTTACACAAATCACAGTACATTGTACCTATTTGTGAATTGGCCGTGAAAATATCTAACACTGAATATAATTGTGAAATGTTTATTTCAGTAATTATAAATACAATTTTTCTTGCACGCAGCAGTCGAATATATCTAGAAAAAAAATATCGCGGCCGTTTCTTGCCACGGTCGACAGCGCGGGAAATCACGCGATCTCAG
The DNA here is from genome assembly GCA_947044815.1 of Apomyelois bistriatella. NCBI lineage: Eukaryota > Metazoa > Arthropoda > Insecta > Lepidoptera > Pyralidae > Apomyelois > Apomyelois bistriatella. The sequence goes on along the minus strand of OX345687.1, from coordinate 15,704,807 downwards.
AGCGCTCTGATTGGCCCGCGAGACACGGCGCCGAAAACCATAGCCAATATTCAAAGTTTAAATTTCGCGCTCTTTTATTTTACCGCGTTACTTTTATATTTTTCTTATTCTCATTCAAAGGTCAGTAACATTCGCGAATATGTTAGTGGTGATTTAATAAAAAAATATACATATTTAATTAACTCAGACTTAACTTTTAAAGTCATTTTTTCGTGTTTAAAAGTTTATTTCATACTTATAGTTACACATAGTCAGTGGCGTAGCAATAACGGTTTGAAGGGGCATATTTCTGCGAATTGAAGGACAAGGCGCCCTTAGGCTTTTATTACGTAGCTTAAAGATTATCTTTTTTAGAAAAAGGTCTTTTTTAGAAAAAGGTTTTTTCTAATTTTTTAGTTACGAAGCTACGCCACGAAATTAAATTCAACAAAAAAAAAAGAGCCATCCAAAAAATAATGAACTGACATTTTTGAAAAATTTACATTAGCGACATAGTTTTATGAACTAAATAAAAAATTTGCATAGTTAAATAAAATAATGATGTAGGATTAGGCTGGTACAAAATTTTTGTTGATTTACTAAAAGTTCATTCAGTTTGGTACACCTGAAATAAAAAAAAATCAATTCAAAGTAAGTAATTCATAATGTAATTTTTTTATGAGGAAGTCATATAAACTTCTCAACGAATTTTGATGAAATTTATACATTTATAACTTTGTACATAGGAGTATACCGTATAAAATATAATTTAACCTATAAAGTAGCAGAGATTGGAATTTAGGCAACAACAAAAACCTTTACTTTATAAAGTCATACTCACGTACTCACGTATTGCATTAAATTATTCTAGGAAATATTTGTTTAAGTAACATGGATTCTTTTTTTTCAACATTAATATGTCCTCAAGTTGTGGCGAAGTTTTTACGCCCGAGGCAATATAAAAAAAAGTTTCGCAGTGGTCTAATACCGCTGCTAAATATTTAAGCAAGTTTTTTTGTTATGGTCCCTGAAATGCACGTGTATCTTTCCAAAATCGCACACGAATACAAGTTTTTTTTATGACTATATGATTTTTTAATGTTAATATTCTTGTAAATATTTTATACAATTAAAAATCAAATGTGTAAGTTTCGGTAAATTTTGCGTATACTCGAATGTGTAAGTAATTGCAAGTTTGATACGAGAAAATAATGTCTTTTTCTGCAATTGAAATATTTTTATACACATATTTATTTTTTCAAAATTGTCAATTCGCGCGTAAATACCAATTAAACAAAAAAAATATTTTGAATTATTATTATTTTCACAATAACTTCTTCTCCACACTACAATTTAATTATCTTATCATGAACACAATTTACTATAAAAAAATTTTATTGACATTTAAAATTTATTGAACAAACATCATGTTTCATTAAACGTAAATTTAAAAGACGAGCTTATTGTCATAGAATTATTGTTAGTACGTAATATTACTCATGCAACCGACTTGTGCTTCGCATAAATACAATTAATTTGAGAAATCACTAAAATAATATCTTCAAAGTAGTTTTCGTCTTCCCTAAGTGATATATACAACCACAGATTACATACTAGAAGATATTCCAACGCCATACATAGAAACGCGTCGATTTTTAGTGTACTAATATAGTCCTTCTCATACTGAGACATATTAACGCCATCTATCGATCACTTGTGATACTGTGATTGTAAATCCGATAACTTGTTAAATAAAGCACTAAATTAGTTTGGTAGATGATGACATTTCAAAAAAATCGTGTTAAAATTATTCCTTCCCCTTTTTTACCAAAAATAGGCGTCTTTATTTTTTTAAATCCATGTAGCGCCACCTATGAGCAAGAAAAAGATTTAACTCTGATTCTCAGGCAATGGGACCACATGATACAACGGAAGTTTATTACTTACAGGTTAAAATCGGAGGGCTTACCTCATAGCGATTCTGCGAAGACTGAGAAGAACACTTAGGCCGTTAATTAGAACAATTATTGTATAACTTGGAGTAGTTGGTGAGCTTAATTTGCTTGCTTTTAACGGGTTGCAAGGTCAACCGACCCTACACACCCTCGTGTCTGCTTAGAAAAGCGCGAGGAGCTCCGCGTCCGACACGGGCTTTACTCCCAGGAATTGTCGGACTAAAATTGCGATATTGCAAAATCAACTTTAAATATACATTGATTGTTTGATTGTATTTTGCAAAGAAATTGTATTCCGAGAATTTCGCGCCCGATTTAATGAAGTAGTAGCTAATGACAACACATACATTTAATGAGAAAGAAATAGACCACATAAGAGTCCCGTCCCGCAGCATATACAAAAATAAATATCTTTTATTGAGACCCAGAATAACATATTTGTATTGTATATCACCCAATTTTGTAATACATATATGTACTCGCATTAAAATATAGACGACAATAAAATATATTTATTTTTAATTTACAAGTAAAATTTTAAATTCTTTTCCTGACACTTGTACAATAATGGTTTATTTTAAAACTAGTGTTGGATATCCATACTAAAGTGTTGTTTCAAGGTTGAGAAGTTAGCTTTTTGGTTACGGGGACATTTTGAAGATGTTTAATCTATGTCTAAGATACTTTTCGAATGAGTTAGATTTGTCTTGGTTTCTTGTACGGACGTGACGTAGCTTAGATGTCGTAAGTCGTTTCGAATATCAAATGGTTTTTAAGTATCTTGATTGGTTTCCGGATGTGTTTTAGTTGGTTTGAGATATAATAGGGATGTGTTTAGAAACGTTTAGGGACGTCGATAATATTTTTAGTGTCGTTGAGTCGGTTTTGGAACGTTATAAGGATGGTGTCATATGCTTAAAAGTTTCTAGGATGATTATCGTTTGAAAGTACATAATTACTTCTAAGGTTATGTCATAGTATTATGAATGTGTCCGTGGCCTCTAAGAGATTTGTCCCAGTGGATTTTTTCTTGGTTTTTCATCGTCACGAATCCAATATTCTGTTGGATTAAAAAAAGGGTTTTTTTTTTTCAAATTGTAATAAATAGTTGCAACTCTGGTCTGAACAACTGACTTGAAGAGATGAGCAGGTAGAATTAGGAGTAACAAAATGGTTTCGAAGAAACGGAAAGCGAAGTGTTGGACATCCGGCTACTAGTGTGATGAAACTGGGTCTAGATAATAATATGTTCTTTTGTCCATACTATATTCGCCTCGCGATTTAAGAACTGTACCCTTAGTGCGAGTTTTTCTTAACGCAGAACGCTAGCGACTGCGTGAGGATTTTGTATGGATTTTTTTAGTTGCCTTACTATCCGCCAGAGGCGCTTTACAGCCCTGCCGTACAAAATCGCTAACGCAGTCGCTAGCGTCTGCGTTAAGAAAAACTCGCACTAAGGGCACTGGACGCGAAGTCGTATCGTCTTTGAACAAAAATTTACTTGTGATGGATCTGAGTGTACCTGTATCCGTATCGGTACGGCCTACCACTGTACAATACGTTTATCTTTATTGCACAAAACATGATTCCTTTTTTTTTAAACTAGGTTAAATACAAATTCAGATTTGTTACTAATGCTCTTCCAGTCTACCTTAGGGTGGATGGAAAATTAGAACACAAATGCTGTATAAGGCATATGTTGTACCGATTAGGTTTGAGAAGCTCGATAGTCTAGCGCGGCGCGCGTGTTCGTAACGATAGCACGCGTCAAGCGACGGGAAGTCGCGGTCACGTTTGGATTGGTCGCTATTAGTGGCATTTTTATCTTGAGCTCCTCCATACTTCGGAAGGCACGTTAAGCTGTTGATCCCGGCTGTTATCGGTAGATGGCAGTCGTTAGGCTATGTCAGATGCAGCCTAGGCATTTAGGCAGCCTGAAAAATCTGATAGTGTTGGCCACTAATATACCCGGGTCATGTTCTTGTTGGTCTGGTTTCCCTGTAAAAAGGGTTACGGAGGTCAAACGGCAGTCGCCCCATTGTGATAACCAGATCAGCCAAATCGGGATCATGATTAATAGCATACCCTGGGCCCTGAAGCGTAAGCTGAAGATACGAACGGGAAACACGCTCGGACGAAGAAGAAGACGTGCCGATTAGGCGTGTTTTGATTGTGATGCTCACGTGCCACGGGTAAATGGTATGGACAAAATTACATATTATATGAAGTTTTAGATTTTTGCTTCAATTGTGTTCGGTCTGACACCAAACAGTGACGTCAAACGCATCGTATGACAATGCGCTTGACCCAGAAATCAGTGCAAAATTCGCCGTGACGCCAAACGGTAGCGCTCAGATTTTTCATTATCATTTTAGTTCGTAACAATTTTGGCTCAACTCGCTGTAGTTCAGGCACCAACAAATTGGATCGCATGTGTGTTTGTTTTGTTGGCGATGACATAGATAGACTATGTTGAAGTATCCGCGTATTATGGTATATCGTATATCTGCGTATAGGTTACAAGTACATATAAACATTAAATAAATTTAAATAAAAATTGATTACTTTTGTGCCGTATGGCGGTAATGATAGTCCACATGACATTGGCGTTTTTTTTTTCTTAGTTACACTTCTCATTTCCGAAGATTGCGACGGACGTGGCTTATGTAAAATAAAATGCAGTTTTTTTTATGATTTGTTTTCGTTTGAAAAATTTTAACAATGCCATTATATTTTGCGTAAAATAGGTTTCTCAAACCTATATCTCGGTTAAACTGTCAAATGCGTCTAGAAATATCGTAAAGCGTTTTGTTGTATTTGTTAGTCACAGTGTGTTTCTGAAATAAGCTTCCGTCCCGATTTCAAAGATTTTTTTACGAAATTGTAAAAAGCAACACGTACATTATTTTAACAGTAACCAAAATAATGGTTTAACTACAGTTTAAACAACTCTAGTATTAATTTACAATAAGACTAAAGAAATACTTCTTAGAATTAATAATAGCTCGATTCTCGCGCAATGGTTATTCACGTTTTCATTGATAATTATTACCATATCAATATACTAAATCATAAGTGTTTCATATGATACTAGCTGTTGCCCGGGGCTCCGCTCCCGTAGGAATTTCGGGATAAAATATAGCATTTGTGTTGTTTCCAGGGTCTAAACAATCTCCATTCCAAATTTCAGCCAAATCCGTTCAGCCATTCTTGAGTTATAAATTGTGTAACTGACAAGACTTTTATATATATAGATTTAAACAATTAAAACTTGATTTTTAAAAACTCACCGTATGGTATATTCTACGTACTATTTCAACTGCACGTTTATTTAACTGCGTAAATTTTAATTATTTGTGTTCATGTTTTGAAATAAAAACAATATTTTTATTGTCCATAGATTGAACATAACAGTTATTTAATTCCTTACATATACTATGCAATATGCATGTTTTTTTTTTCTAAATTGACTTGGCGCTATTTTGGGGAATGAAGATGTATGCGAAATTTGAATTTTGTGAAATTTTGACAATACATAATTTAGAAGTTATCTTTTTGTGAATTTTCATTTCAACCAATTAAATTAACTGTGAGAACTAAATAATAGGTACTAGCTCCATCGTAGTAAAAGATTTAAGTACGTAATGATCTAAAGCACAATTAAACTTAGCACTGCATTTAATTTTATTTAAATAATGTCTATATTTCAACATATCATTTATTGATGTTTTTAACCGACTTCAAAAAAGGAGGTTTCTTAATTAAGTCGTTCTAGAACTCGTATATGTTGGTATATTATTCCGAAAGAAAAATATTACGCTTCATAATAAAACTGCGACTGGAGTATAAATAATAGAAACTATGTACGAGTAAGTGCATTCGAAGGTTGCGGTAACCTCCTTCCATCAGGTAAACTATATGCCTGTTTAACTATTTAGTAACATTATATGGATAAGGGTTTAAGGCCCCCAAACGCAGCGTTTACACTTAGCGGAACAGGTGGCTTACCACCATCTCTTAAAACCATGTAAGATCCAGTGAGTAAGGGGTATGTCGCATTACATCGCTCTGTCTCGCTTACTCACTGGAACTTGCATGGTTTTAAGAGACGGTAGTGACCCCCCAGGGCAGAGTTGACTGTTGTCTAAGCCAATCACAATGTTCTAGTAGAAATTTCCAGCATGGTGATTGGCCAATCCGCAATCCGCTCCGCCCAGCGTCAGTGAAAACGCAGCCTTATGTTTACGCACCATCTCTTTATTCCATATATTTACATTAAATACTTGTATATACATAATGGCTACTACCTTATGCAACATTGCTATAAGTCTTAGGTATACATTTTAGTATTTAATTTTAATTAAATTACTTATTATTAATATTTTTCTATTGTACCTTTATTGGGGATTTTTATTTTTATGTATAGGAATGTATACGAAGGGAGATATATTAGATATGTATATTTTGGTAGAGTTAGATAATTATGTATTGCTTTCCAAATTTAAAGATAATTTTTACATTACAATAATAATTCTTAATTGCGAAAAGGAGTTATCGTGATACAAGATACAAACACGTGGGAATCTTTTAACCTCTTACGTCATAAGCCCTCTTGAAGCGGAGCATCTAAAGATGGCCCACACTTTAACGCTAATTTATATAAGTATCTACTTTCAAAACAAAATGAAGTATAAAACAATTTTATCGTGTTATATAAGTGCTGTGTGGGAACAGCCGTAGCATTATCTTGCAGCTATTATTATTAGCATTCAATTTTTTTATTCAACTCCTGCTTTCCCCATAACACTCGTGGTTTTTAATGTAGCTCCTAGTAAACTCATTTATGAATCAATATATCTGAATTTACAGAAAAATAGGTTTTATCACCATAGTCTAGAGTCCATATAAGTTAGATTGAAATTTTGACATATATAATAGGTGTATACGTACTTTTGTCTTTATTATACATATAATATTCTTTATTATACATATAAACATTATAATACATCAGAGGCTTTTATTTCCTTATATGCATAAAAACATCTTGCCACTAATTTGATAGTACATAGTTTATTGACCGCGACAATAATGTTTTACTTTTTAGGTCCCCAGTAAAGGTAGCGCATATAGTAACCGCACAGTTTCGTAGACATCCTACTATACATCGATTTATGATGGGTGTTTACCTAACATTGCAGGTGAATGTACCGTAGTTTCATGTGAATAATTCACGAATATAATAGCGTAAATAAATAATGTTATACAGTATTAAAGGCAGGCATTTCTTTAAGATCTCACATAGTCCCGTTGGCGATATTCCAAATTATTTGTTTGATCAACCCAGGCGAAGAAAACAACATTTTAAATAATTAATTTTTGATAGTTGGTCCGTATAGTTCTACCGTTCAGTTCTACTAGTAGTACTAGACGGAAAAAGATTGTTAATATTTACTAGTAGGTCAGAGAGGATAAGAAAAACTGTTCTGCTAAGGCATTGCTGTTAATTAATTTAATTACACATGTCAAAAAAATTAAGATAATTGTTCTATATCTTCAAATCAATTTCTTCTATTGTCAGTTTTCAAGACTGTCGGCTAGTATCTAATATCTATTAGATTCAACTAATATCTATCAGTTGTTGTAAGAACTGAGAAAACTAAAACGTATTCCTTAGTTTATAATACTGCTAAGTGCAATATGAATATTGTGTTTATTTTCTAAAAAGAAAGGGGAATTCGTGAAAGAAACTGACGGGATTCAGATGTAGATCAATTTGGTTATTTTTATTTAGTTCAATATTATTTTTATATATTTTTTTACATCGAAGTTCCATACACAATTATTATATTGTTCTTATTTGTCGGTTGTTGTCAAGCATTTCGATATGTAAATTCGATGTCTGCACCGTACCTCTGTACACTTCATACAATTGAATGACTGATTAAAATTTTTATGAATTAGAAACACTACAAACTAATAAGTTGACAAGTCTGTGAATAAAAATATGTCCTTGGATTTTTATAAAAACAGATTTGATAATCGTCCAATTTTATTCTTTTCACCAAAAACATAAAAATTATATTTTTACGAGTTGGCTTTTTTTGGCCTTTTTTTGGCCACACTTAAAATGAACGAATTGTTTTTATGAATGTCCCAGAAAAAAAATATGTGCAGTCCTTTTTTATATTTATAGGACGCAGAAAGAACATTCTTCTCTGAGTACGTGTATTGATTTGCAGATTGTCATTAGCACCAGTAATGTTAAACTAATTTAAGATACTTTATGTAATACGTACTACTTGATGTAATCCCGAGTATACATAATAAAATGTTTTCATTATTTTTGTGTATTTTCTCTCCACTTACACACTGGGGAAACCTGAAACTGTTGAAGAGAAATTAGAAAAGAGTAAAGACAAAAGTTAGCATCGTTCATTTACAAAGGATGCTTCGGATCCCTCTCGTGTCACTTATGCCATGTATGTTATTGCCCCTTGAAAATGTTAGAATGTCTTCTTTCCCCCTTCAAAAGTAGACGGCGATTATTTTTATGATCACTCGGCTACTCGAATTGTTTAGGCTACGGCTACCTAAAGGCATCTGATACAGCCTTATGATTGCCATCTAGCAGCAAAGAGTATGTAATCACTAGGAGCAACTGCATAACGTGCCTCCCGGAGGACAGAGCTCATGATTGAAATGCTACCAGTTGTGAACAAGAGTTGCCAGGGTTTCGATATCACCATTTTATTTTCTAAATTTGACATACCTATTAAAAATACATTATTTTTTATTTATTTTCATAAATGACTAGCTGTTGCCTGGGGCTTCGCTCCCGTTGTAATTCCGGGATAAAATAAGCAATTTCCATTACAAATTTCAGCCAAATCGGTTCAGCCGTCCTGTGAAAGACATACAAATACAAACTTTCGCGTTTATAATATTAGTAGGATACTTCAAACACTAAAAAAACGATTCAAAGTGAAAAGAAAAAGTTTATTTATCAAATCACGAGTCGTTGGCAAGGACAGTTATTATGTGACAGTGCCCTCTAGGGGCGAGATTTGTGTCCTCGAGTTACATGCTACGTACACTTATAATACTGGGGGGCTACCATGATTGATTTAAGCATTCCCTAAACGAGTGAGTAAGCGAGATCATCAATTTTGAATTTATTTTTCATGTTTGTAATTTGTTTTTTTTTTTTGTTTTTTTGGCTCCTGTTGCTTGAGACACTGCGGCCTTTTATAGACACTAATTACTGGCATGCCTGCGTGCAGGCACTCATCACTAATAAGCTTAATTTTATGGCCTCTTTTTACAGTATTAATTTGCAAATGATTAACATGATATATTGCGCAGTCCCCCTTCCTGACTAGTTTTTAAATCGCTTTAAACAATCATGGTAAGCCCTCTGGTGGCCGACACGGCGAAACTTGATCAGTCTAGTCTTTCATTCATTGAGCCACCGGGAATGTATACTTAAGGCGGGCTCGCCGCGTTATTACTAAAATAATCACTGGCAACATTTGAGGTACAGTGAGACACTTTGAAAAGTATGCAAACTATGTGGACCACTGTACATGCAACAAAGGCAAATACTAAACATGGTATAATGTGTTTATTTTTCGGGGACCAGTTCGGTCGAGGTGCGACGAATTAATATATAACATGATTTACCAGAAGTTAATAAATAATTGACAACTAGATAGTTAAATATAGATTCATCCTAAATTAGTCCAAAAGTTAAATAATTCAGCAAACACAATCTCCTTTTGCGTTTGCTTAGATAAACCATTAAATTAAAAATATTATTGATCAGTGAAAATCTTCATATATATACAGAGAAAAAAAATGGTATTATTTAATGTTTCTGTTACATGATAGTTATATTATGAAGGCAAAACTGCGATCATTCCCGTTGTCCCCCACTTAAATTGACACCACTGTGTGGTGGCCAACGGGAATGATTTATATAATTTGTGTCGTTGGCCCCCACTGGGGGACATCGCTACTTGACAACTGGTGGCCGAAGCACGCAAAGTAACTTGGTAAGTATTTATTACTGGCAAAATTACCATCGCAAAACAATTACTTCTCAAATGTTGTCAAATGAATATATAACTAACTTAAATAAAAGTAAGTACATAAAACTTATATTTAAAAAAAAACTAATTAAAAATCGGACGATCGGCGAGTGAATAAACAGCGAACATAATTTAAGTAAGTAATAATGATTACAATAAAGTATTAAATTACTTGTCATCTATTAGGTAAGGGCGCTGACTGACCGAGAATGTTCGCATATTAAATTGTTTGGAACACAAACTACACAATATGTTGCTTTTTACACGCAAATCCATGCTTAAATGTAGATACACATAACAACGACAAATTGGAGGTGATTGCACTGCATTGCAAATGAATGAATGATTTATTTCGCAATGAATAAGTCAAAAAACAATTGATATTTAAAAAAAAAACCTGTTAATCCGGCCTGTGTTGGCAATACAAAGTTTAAAATTGAGAAAAAATAAAATATTAGTTAATTATTAATGTAAGGAAAATAAACATTTTGTATTAAATATCTACTTAAAATAACACAAAATTTCGCTTCATATAAAAAAATACAAAGAATTACATTATCTCTGGCACAACTCGCACAACTAAATCCGTGTATGTACGTGTGCAACCATGATTGAAGTAATTACGACAGCGGTGACACACACACATAGACATTTGACGTTATCGTGTATACAGTTTAAAACTAACTTATACTAAATGGATATAAAAGCAAGCATCCTCGGTCAGTCAGCACTGAATAATCTATAAAAAACCGGCCAAGTGCGAGTCGGACTCGCGCACCGAGGGTTCCGTACAAACCTGCAAGGTTTACAAAGTTCGTTCATTACGACAATCGAGTCATAACTATGGTATTTTTATTGCAAAATGAAATTCATAACATTACAATGGGGAAAGATGGAGGAGCATAAATTTAAGACAAAGATCTCTTTATCGTTTAAGTAATCCTTTTAGTGCGTGTAGTTGCGAGTTTCAAAATATGCGGTATCAATGGTTGTACTTTTGCGTTTTCCTTTTTCGCGTTGACTTGTAATTTTTTTTTTCACGGGTTAAAGGCAATTAGATCTAAGTATTTGATATGAATTTCAACTTGATAGCTCTACGCGTTCATGAGGAAAAAAGTAATAAGTTTATATTTATTAAAAAATATATATTTTGTAATCTAACTAAAAATTTAAGGTTTTCGGAATTTTTCCTTTATGTGTGCTATAAAACGTTGCTTCATGCCAAATTTCAAGATTCTAGGACGACTGGAAGTACCCTTTAGGTTTTGATTCCCTTGCGAGTACTTGCGAGTTTCAAAATATGCAGCTTAAATTGCTGTTTCTTTTGATTGCGTTGACATAGAAGTTTGATTTTGCTACAGCTTAAAGGTATTATAGACCTGAGTATTTGGTATGAATTTCAATTTAATACCTCTACCCGTTTATGAGGAAATGGGTAGTAAGTTTAAAATTATTAAAAAAAATATATTATGTGATGTAACTAAAAATTTATAGTTTTCGTAATTTTTCCTTTATCTATGCTATAAGACGTTGCTTCGTACCAAATTTCAAGATTCTGAGTTCACGGGAAGCACCCTGTAGGTTTTGATTCCCTTGCAAGTGTCGAAAATTTGCGGCATAAACGGCTGTATCTTTTGATTGCGTTGGCTTAGAAGTTTGATTTTTTCACAGCTTCAAGGAACAGTAGACCTGAGTAATTGATATAAATTTCAGCTTCATACCTCCACGCGTTCCTGAGAAAAAGGGTCTTGACAGACGGACGGACAGACGGACAACAAAGTGATCCTATAAGGGTTCCGTTTTTTCCTTTTGAGGTACGGAACCCTAAAAACATTTATTATTTACTAAAATCGTATACTAATACATCGAACGGAGGTGGGTATCGCGCGAGCGATTTACATAGATTTTACGACACAATTTATATATCAATATAATAATTAACACTAAAAAGTACTTAACACGAGTCAAAAGTACGGTGCGACATAAAATGTTTAAAAAAAATCAGATACATTCGGTTACATAGGGATGTGTCATTAATATCTACTATAAGGTTAATGTAATATTTAACCTTTTCGTTGGTCTGTACACAAATTTGTTGAAAATTTCTTAAATTTGGAGATTGTAGTAATAATGCTCACCACTCCCTTTGGTTTTAACAAAAATAGACAATTTCTTATGTTGTATGAATTTATGGTATGGTAAACAAAGTGAAATAATCTATTCAAATTGTACACATATTAAATAAAAAAAACTTAATGTACATGACAACACAGCATCGACAAACCACTATCGATATGTTATTCTTCTTATCGAGTGGCAAACACTAGTGTCAGATTTGTCAATTTGCAAAAAGTTTTAAATAACTTAGGTTAAAATGTAAGTAGATGCGACACTGCTAGCCGCAGTTATGCATTTAAGTCGCGACCAAATTATTTTTTTAATGTTTTTTTGCAAAATATGTTTACAAAGAATATAATATATTAATGAAACCAGTTTAAGAGGTATCATCTAGTTTGTACACGGTGCAACGGTTCGGAATGAAAAAACTAACTGATTTTGATAAGGCCCGAGTCCAGTGGAACGCAAAACTATAAATACATAGTTTTTATTACTAAATAGTTAAGGTTGTTTTATATACAAACTAGCTTTTGCCCGCGGCTTCGCCCGCGTGAACTTCCCTCGGGAACTTTTTCCCGGGATGAATGGTACCCTATGTCCTTCTCCTGGTTCTAAGCAACGTCTCCACCAATTTTCAGCCAAATCAGTTTACCCGTTCTTGAGTTATAAATGGTGTAACTAACACGACTTTCTTTTATATATATAGATTGTATATAAAGTGAATTTAAATCAACTGCAAATATTTTAAGGGCAGATTCAGACCACTAAACTGAACAACTTTCCTAAATAAACTTATGTCGAAATACGAAAAAAAATTTTTGACCTCCCATACAAATTGAGAATCAGCTGATCTACTTTAGTATGGAGAGTGAAAAATAAAATTTCATATTTCGATATAAGTTTATTTGGAAAACTTGTTCAGTATAGTGGTCTCTCTGCCCTTAAAATATTTGCAGTTGATTTGTGTCCACCTTGTATAATGTATAAAGCTTTGTTCGTTAATGTTTTAGATCAAACTAATAATTTAGATGTAAGGATAATAGAATGTAACATATCATATCACAACTGAAAACTACTAAAATTTGATCTTAGGATTAGATAAGGCTATATATAAACAAAGTACCACGTGGACAAAGTCGGTTCGACAGCTAGTATGAATATAAATGTTTTGTCGAAATCATATCAGTTAGTTTAACCACCCCAGAATGTATTTAATCACAAAACCTATATAAACTATACTGACGTACTGAACAAATTCTATCATAAAAAAACGATAAAATTATGAAAAATAGTATGCGCTTCTGGCACGGCCGCGTTAGAGTTCGCCCGAATACTCAAACGCTACTCAATTTTGAGAGCCGCTCAACGATATGACAGTGACAGCATGATACTTGAACAGCTCTCAAAATTGTGTAGCGTTTGAGTATTCGGGCATAAGAATTGCTACAAACTACTCATACACATACGCTTAGTGATGTGCCGAAATAGTAAAAAAATAGTTTTTAATCGTTTTCTATCGTTGTTTACCGTTGACGTCGATTTGTTTCTTAAAACCACGGTGGAAAACCTACTTTTTGCCTTTTTTGTACACAAGAAATACGTACAAGTATAATATATTCGTACTTTTAACTAAATGAGTGGGCACTATTTTTTTTAAATAGACATCTCTTCTACTATACCCGTAGAGTGAGATTAATAGAGGTAATCTGGCATGTGTTAAAAAACAAGCTAAAATAATAATAATAAAAAACCCTATCTTAAGTTATCCTTAAATAAACATACATAAATACACATACATTATAATAGACAAAGGTAGAAATCGGCTGAAAACTAGATTTTTACCAGATTGGCCCATCCCTACTTACCTTTGAGCAACACGGCTTCTGTACCGAAAAGGGAGGTAGCCGTAGCGATATTTCACTATTCCAATAAATCTGGCGTTTTTTGAGCGAAGAAAATACTACACACAAGTGACTTCTGCATACCTACATACAAAACTTATACTGTTACCTGACTGTAATTATGACACGGCCGAATACTCAAACGCTACTCAATTTTGAGAGCTGTTCAAGTATCATGCGGCCACTGTCATATCGTCGACGTTCGGCGCGACAGCTTGAGTATTCGGGCATAACACTTTAAAAAAATTAAACAAAACAGCAAATAATTTATGTACAGATTACACACACTAATACTGCTTATGCCGATTAGGCTTATACTTTGACAGAATAACGCAGTGTATGGCTACTCTCTTCCGGTACGGAGGCCATTGCTAGAAGCTACTTAAGCTATACAAAGGAGGAACAACATTGTTATGTTTTCGGGTACTCTGCATTTACAAATGATCTTTGAAATGATGAATCTTACTTTCAATAAAAATTGACCATTGTCTAAAGTTGCGCGTCCACGCATCGGAAACGTCATTTTATTAAAGATTTACGGCCCTGGATAAGTGTCCTTAAGGTCTTTATTCAATCAATTTATCTTCTTTAGTCCTACTAGTCAAGTCAAAAACGACAAATAAATAGTCTAGTTAAAGTTACAGATTATGAAACCCACTTCAGGGACTAGCGGGCTTTGCCAAAGTCACAATTTCAAACCGTCAACGGAGTTCGACAACAAAATGTATGGGATTGACATAAGATTGACCACGTGATTTACCGCAGCTTATGTCAATCCCATATATTTTGTTCTTGTCGACATTCGTAAACGTTTTGCAATTGTCACTTTGGCTATGCCTGACCTTCAGACGAGAGAGCAGTGGACGTGGCCTTGATTGGTCGAAACATATTTAAAAAAATATATATAGCATACCCATTTCGACTCGATAAGATGGGGCTAAGTTAACATGGATAATGCCCATTTACTATACATGAATTTTCTAAATTGTCCCTTTGTTCACATTTTTATTTGATTATTTTGTGAAGAAAATAAATAAATTAGGTAATAATAAATAAATAAATATACATGGTCAAATCACACATATTGAGTTAGCCCCAAAATAAGTTCGAGACTTGAGTTATGGGATACTAACTCAACGATACTATATTTTATAACAAATACATATATAGATAATCATCCAAGATCCAGGATTAAGCCGATCTATAGTGCATCGAACACAGATTCAATGTATAAGGTTTTAAAGAAAACCATACAACACAACTAGTTCCGATTCCGATGCAACGGACGCGCATGCTTAGCCCTTCGGCACGCTAATCTAAACACAATAGAAAATCTATTGTTATGGTCATATTCGTGCGCGAACCAAGCGGAAACATTATTTGTAAGTATTGTTACAGAACCACTGGAATTTATATTCAATCTGCGTAAAGTATATAAAAATATCACATTGTTAAAAAAATGTTGCATATTTATACGCTTTGCCCGTACCCCGATCACTCTTGATATTGTTTTGTCTAAATGTACTGCCGATCGCATACTCTAAACACATTATGTGGTCACGATTCTCAACATTGAGGGACCGATGATAAAGAATTAGAAATTTTTTGAAAAAAAAAAAACGTTATGTTTAGTTTAGTCATTTTGGACTTTTTTGTATAATCTGAAGTAAGTGTATATCATTTTACTCATTAATATTTTATATTATTCTAATAATATATTAAAAATATAAATTCGTGCTAACCAAAGCCTATCTTTTGTTGATATTTTATGAAAAAACGGTTGAGGTTAACGGACGGAAAATCCTGCCATGACCGGTCAATGTCAAGAGTGACCGAGTTTCGAGCATTACCCGTAAATTATACATATACGATCCTTGAATGAGACTGGTACAATCTATCTAGTTGAAGCTTAAAATCTAATAATAACATTAATCCTAGAAAATGTATAAATTAATTCCACATGTTTTGTCTGTCTTGCAAATGTGATCGTAATTATTCGATACTTTTTAATTCGGTTTGAGACCATTTGTGTTAATAACATTTCAAATATATATATAAAACAATGCCAGCACTGCTTGCTTGTTCATTCTTATTAGAAACATCGTGATTCGTGCAATAAAAAAAATATTACCATTGATCAATTATATACTTTCTTTCAAAAACATACTAATTTAAGTACCTGTATATTTTAGTAAAAAAAACCATACTATCAACGTTTATATCCCATGAGGGGTAGACAGAGCCTAAGGTAAAACCATAAGCCACGTTTAGCATGATGCTAGTTAGAACAAAAAGAAAGAAAAAATGTAAAAATAAATTTTATAGAGGTAAACACGAATCACCATATCTATTAACGTGTTCAAGGTGAAGGGTTGAAAGTGGGCATGGTCGCCAGTTTCTGCTTAACCTCGTCCGTGGAGTCGTCGCATAAGAGCAGGGTGTGGGAGAAACCCATTGTCACCTGCGTTATGTTCAGTCCATCCATACGACTCACCTCTTTTGGTCTAGCTGTTGATTTGTTTATTTCACCAGTACCCTGTAAAATTATATAAATAAACTAGCTGTTGTACCCACCACGGGCGGCTATAGGCTATAGTCTACTATAGCCTATAACCTTCTAAAAGAACCAGGCTATGATATACACAAATATGATGTTGCGCTAAAGGGGTGCATTAAATCAAACACATTCTGAGTAGTTTCGTAGATAACTGCTCATTAACTGATTTTCATTCATGGTTAGACAGGGTTTATATACATTTAAACATGTATATATAAAATTCCCGTGTCACAATGTTAGTTACCTTACTCCTCCGAAACAGCTTTACTCATTTTTACCAAATTATATATGCATATTCACTAGGTCTGAGAATCGGCTACTATCTATTTTTCATACCCCTAAGTGATAAGGGTTGTTCACACTTAAATAATAAAATAATAAAAATAAAATAATAAAAATAATTATAATTAATACAATGATATCACGTATGACCTTATTTTAACTTGCTCATAATAAATAAATAAATAAATAAAATAAAAAGCCATTTATTTCCCAATGCACATTACATAGACAAAATTGTTATGTTAGTCATTTTGTTAAAATTAATTTCAAATTACATAATTGTTATTTTAGTTATTTTATTTAAATTAATTTCAAATTACATAACTGTTATGTTAGTAATTTTGTTCAAATTAATCGTACATCACACAAATACTTTTAAATCGGACCAGTAGTTCTAAAGTTATAATAATCTTTCAAACAAACACTACGCTTTAGGTCTATTTATTAGTTAGGCTAGATTGAAGACGCGACTGGGAAATCGCTCGGATGATAATGAAAGATTAATAGCATGTAAATGATTTTTTCTTGTATGATGTTATTGTTTATAATAAAAATAAACGTAAAGATAAATTTACCAGTTCTCCATAAGTGGGAGACACTCCCCAAGCAATCAGCGAGTCATCGGCCGCGATCACAATAGAAGTGTAACTCGTGCCCACGCTTCTGATGTTCCAGCCTGAAATACATAACATTTATATATGTATATTCTATACTATTATATATCCATACTAATATTATAAATGCGAAAGTCTGCCTGTCTGTCTGTCATCTCTTCACGGCTAAACTGCTGGACCGATTGTGATGAAATTTGGTAGGGATATATTTAACGACCCGAGGTCAAACATAGGCTACTTTTGGGCGCGATATAACCGAGTCCCACGCGGGGCGAAGCCGCGGGGAGCTTCTAGTTATATATATATATATATATAATACATGAAATATATATATATATATATATATATATATATATATTCTATACTACTCAAAGGGTGGCGGCTGAAAATCAGTGCTAGACATCCTTGCAAGTCTAGTAGTGTAATACTGAGCCGCCACCTATTGAGATATCGATCACATTTCATGTATTATTGTTTGATAATTATGTTTTTTGTTGATTTGTATGTGTGGTGAATGTCTGAATAAATGTCTATTCTATTAAAGTAACATATAAATTTATTTTTACTAGCGTTTTCGAAAAAGGTTCTAACGATTTCTTTTAAATGTTAAACATAAATTCTTATTACATAGTCAAAAAGATAATCTAGCTAGGTTCCATGTCTGGGAAATTTTTTTGCATAATATAGTAGTTACAGTACAATAAGCGAGCGAAGCTCGGTCGCCCAGGTACTCAGTGGCGTGCATATCATAAAGACGTTTAGACGTTGCCTACCCTGTACTTTTGTAGTAAATAATAAAAAAAATATTTAATCAATACATATAAATAATAAATATTTTTTCACACAAGATATAGAATTATCTTAACAACGCCATCTATGAATGCGCGCGAACACGCGGCGCACTGCCGCCGCGCCGCCCCATACGCGCTGCTACCAGGCCAGCTTTTTAGTAAATCGTCTGAAGTTTACTACTCTCACTAAGAAATCACTATGTATAGATGTGCTTTTGCTCGTGTAGTAGTGCAAGTAAAAAACTTACATGAACAGACACATATGCGCTAAATCACGCCTGTGTGAGTGAATTTCAGACCTCCACTATAGATGAAACAAAATGCTATGAGATGACATTTAATCTCGCTCTCACTTTTGTTACGGCCAATTAGAATTACGCGTTACACATACTTAAATCTGATTAGTGATTACGAATATTACGACCGATTGCAGCAACATGATAACTGTTGTCTATTGGATGTAAAACGAGTAATGCTGCAAATTTAAAAACGCATAGACTTGAAGACTTTATATAAACAAGATGACATTCCCAATTCCGTAGGGTTATATTTTTATTTCCGTATCGAAATCAAATCAACAATATGTTTGCTTTGCTTGCATGCATTTGTTTGTTTTGAATGTTTAATTAATTGATAATTGCAATGTGCATTGTTTACAATGAAGTGAAAAAATAGTACTTTTATTTTTAACAAATTTACACAGTTGTAGTTTAAAATTGTAAAATTTTCATGTGATTGTTGTAAACCGAGTGTTTGTTTACAAAAACTTAAAAATGACGCGCTAAGTAATCTTTCATTTGACGAAAAAATGGCAATAATAATAAATGGACGTTATCAACCGGGATTGATCGCATTTAGTTGAAGTGAAGGGTAAGCTAACAACAACATTATTTAATATTATTTTCAAATTAATATGTTTGCTATGCTTTTCCAAAACTCCCACGGGACCGTAGGATAAGGCGGTCATCTTTTAAAAATTTTTAGTGCCTAAGTAGGTACATGATTCATATATTTTAATTTTATTATCTTCTTGCTCGTTACTGTTTTAGTTGTAACTCAAATACCTATACCTAAATTATAAGTATAGATTAAAATAGAAATAGTTCTGGTCTAGGTAGGTTTTTGCCTACCCTAAGGAAAATGTCTGTGCACGTCACTGCAGGTACTATATATATATACTAGCTGTTTCCTGCGACTTCGTGCGCGTGGGCTTCGCTCCCGTTCGGAATTCGGTACAGAAAATCCTGCAAGAATTTCTGAAATCCCCGTTTTATTTCGTTTCTTATGACAATAATTAACACAAAAAAGAAACATTATCCAATTTGGTGCATTCGTTCGAAATTGCTATAAATTACCTTACGTTTTGTAAAAATCTCTGTATATTTTAATCTTGGTGCAATAAAGTTTTTATTAAAATGGTTTTTGTTACACTGTTAACTGAAATTTTTTATTGTAAATATAATGTTAATTAAATAAATAAATAAAATATTATTATTATTATTTATTATAGTAATAGTGTATAAAAAGCACTACAATTGAAACAATATTTGGACACGATTGTGACTTAACATTAGCAGAATCGACGCCCAGATATCAAAATGAACAAACATACCAGTCAAATCCTGCACAGGCTTAGGATACATGTTAGCTTCCCCGGTCCTCTTCGTTTGCCCGAACATGAATAGCGCACCTGGAATACAATTGCATACATTCATAATTGACTAGCTGTTCGCCGCGGTTTCACTCGCCTTTGATGTGTATGTACTATGACTTATAACCTTCCCCAAAAATCAGGCTATCATATGCAGAAACAATTTTTCAATTCCGTCCAGTAGATCAAAAGCGTTCAAACAAACAAACAAACTTCAGCTTTATAATATTAGTATAGATAACAATATAACAATATTGAGTCTCCATATTTATTATTTGCTAACATTCAACACGAAACATTACACACTAGAGCGTGTAAAACAGAAAGTTTAAAAAAATTCGAAGTTCGAGCGAGACGAAAAGGTTCTTGGTTGCGGGATCGCCTAGCGGCTGGGTGACTTTTTTTTTTCCCTTGTGTGACTTTGTGTGTGACTTTTGGGTATCCTGAAATATAACATAATATTGTAATGGGGATTTTTTGGGTTGATCCCCTTTGCCGCATTTTACGCTCCGCCGTCTTTGTATTTAGTATAAGTTTAAGCGTACGCTGAAGATAGTCGTGTTGCATGGAGCTTGCATGTTTTTAGAGATGATAGTAGGCCACCAGATGAGCAGTAAAGAAGTATGAAGGAGTGTGAACGCTCACTCGCGTCGTTATTGCCGCAGAAGTATTTAGGGAAATATTTCCGGCGGCGACAGGAGCAGAACTTTTCTCCACCTCCCATGGCTCTACCAACCTCTCGGTGATACGAGCCGAATCTCGGGAGAGTGCGCTGTACTAGCATTTCGCATCTCTTTCCAGTCGCACCTGCTTGATCTCCCTACAAGTTCTCTACAGTGTCGCCTATCTATGCAATCATTGCATTTTAATAACTCTCCCCCATCTTTAGGGGGCAAATTGCATTTTGATATTCATTACTTGGTGTTATTGGTGTTACTCCCTATCAAGCCCCATTGCCTAGGGTAACTCAAGAAGTCCTTATACTTTAAAGGTCCGATATCCTGCTCTGGTCTATTCAGGCACCCTCTTCGTTAACTTTCATAGGTGAATTTGCTTGTGGTATATTTCAAACACAGTTAAAATTCGTTGTCGTTAACCTTGAAACATATCATAATTCCCCCTATTATTATTATTATTTATTTATTTTTTTATTTTTTACACACGACTGTATACCTAAATAAATAAATATTTTGTTCACAAAATAACACAAACAAAAAACCCGACTACATCCTAATATACACCAGTTCTATAAAATGAATAGAAATGATGATTACTGAAACACATTTTTTTCTGATTGGTCCGGGTCTTGATATTTATCTATATGTGTATTTGTTATAAAATATAGTATCGTTGAGTTATTAGCCCATAACACAAGTCTCGAACTTACTTTGGGGCTAACTTAATCTGTGCGATTTATATATATTTATATATTTAACAATCGATTTTTTAAGTAATAATCGTAAGTTTTTTTTCGTTCTTTACTCGCAAGACAATATCCATACTAATATTATAAATGCGAAAGTCTGTCTGTCTGTCTGTCTGTCTGTCACCTCTTCACGGCTAAACTTTTTGAAAAAGGGAGACATTAGGAGTACCCGAAATCGGCGAGCGTGTATGAAGAGAGTGATGAGTGTGGAGGAGGCGAGAGAGGTATGTAAGGATCGTAGCCAATGGGAATCTCTAGTCTCTGCCTACCCCTACGGGAGACAGGCGTGATGATATGTATGTATGTACTTCGCAACATACCGAACGAACTCTAGGGGACTGAGAAACGAAGTAACTACATGTTTAACGAAGTAAGACTTTTGTCGACTTAACCAGAGGTTTTTTTTTGAACTAATTAAAGGTTTTTTGAACTAATTAGAGGATTTTTGAATTAATAAGAGGTTTATCGAACTAATTAGAGTTTTATCAAACGGTTTGTCGACGTAACACGCTATTATTCTATGTAAAAATTTGTCAATTTCCTCACCAAGCTCGTTAATAGCGAGACTGTAGGTAGCTCCGCAATGTACCGAACGAACTCCACGGGACTGAGAAACGAAGTAACTACATGTTTATCGAAGTAAGACTTTTGTCAACTTAACCAGAGGTTTTAGGAACTAATTAGAGGTTTGTCGACGTAAGACGATATTTTTCAATATCAAAAATGAGCAATTTTCTCACCAAGCACGTTTAAAGTGAGATTGTAGGTATCTCCGCAATGTACCAAACGAACTC
This sequence comes from Apomyelois bistriatella, assembly GCA_947044815.1. Classification (NCBI taxonomy): domain Eukaryota; kingdom Metazoa; phylum Arthropoda; class Insecta; order Lepidoptera; family Pyralidae; genus Apomyelois; species Apomyelois bistriatella. The sequence continues at coordinate 15,682,652 of OX345687.1, read as the reverse complement.
CACGGGACTGAGATTCGAAGTAAGACTTTTGTCAACTTAACCAGAGGTTTTTTTGAAATAATTACAGGTGTTTGAACTAATTAGAGGATTTTTGAATTAACAAGAGGTTTGTCGAACTAATTAGAGTTTTATCAAACGGTTTGTCGACGTAACACGCTATTTTTCTATGTAAAAATTTGTCAATTTCCTCACCAAGCTCGTTAATAGCGAGACTGTAGGTAGCTCCGCAATGTACCGAACGAACTCCACGGGACTGAGAAACGAAGTAACTACATGTTTATCAAAGTAAGACTTTTGTCAACTTAACCAGAGGTTTTGTTTAAATAATTAGAGGGTTTTGAACTAATTAAAGGATTTTTGAATTAATAAGAGGTTTGTCGAACTAATTAAAGTTTTATCCAATTAATAAGCGGTTTGTCGACGTAACACGCTATTTTTCTATGTAAAAATTTGTCAATTTCCTCACCAAGCTCGTTAATAGCGAGACTGTAGGTGGCTCCGCAATGTACAGAACGAACTCCACGGGACTGAGAATCGAAGTACTTGATGAGCCGCGGCACTGACTCGTCCTTCTGTTCCGCGTGGCCTAAACGACCGAAACCGCCGAAACCCCAGCTGTATGCTCGCTTTTTCGAATCTATCGCCACCTGGTGGAAAGAATATATGATAAAATTATCGTATTTGGTTATAATCTAACTAAAAGCTAGTATAGTAAGCTAGGCCGCGGGCAAAAGCTAGTATAGTATAATAAACAAAATTTTGCCTGTTTTCACTGAAATATAATTTGCCGTCTGTCATTTTCGAAAGAACTAAACAAAACATATTTTAATTCGTTCATTCCGTGTAGGTGTCACAGTCAATCGACCATGCTCACCCTGGTGTCAAGAGTTCTTCAGAACCTTTCGGCCTCTGACGCGATTATCTTTTTGTTTGGAGTTTGATTTGTTTGTCATCCAAGCAATTTGTTTTTTGGAGGAAAGAACCTCTATTTGACGACCTCCGTGGCGTAATGGTTAACATGCTTGACTGCTACTCAGGAGGTCCCGGGTTCGATCCCCGGTCAGGTCAAGATGAAAAATGATCTTTTTCTGATGGACCTGGGTTTTGGTTGTTTATCTATATATGTATTATAAAATATAGTATCGTTGAGTTAGTATCCCATAACACAAGTCTCGAACTTATTTTGGGGCTAACTCGATCTATATATTTATTTATTTATTTGTCATAAGTAAACTAACTACTTTAATAGAAATAGGAGTGGTCTATTCCAACACGGCCAAAATATTTACCGTATGGTTATTCCCGCAGGAGAAATCGACAATGTCTACGTCTTTCACGGGAGACACGTGGCCGTCTTTGGACTTCTCGAAAAACAAAGCGATGTGTTTCGGAACCATCTCGAAATGGTACGACAGCTTCGTCGAAGTAACGAAGTACTTGCCGTCTGTGTTGTGACCTGAAATATGTTTGAATTGTAATTTATAACAAAAAAATTAGAATGTTTATTTCAATTATTAATAACTAGCGACCCGTCCCGGCTTCGAATGGTTATAAAAATCGTCCTCTTGAATCATTCTATCTATTACTAGTTTTTGCCCGCGGCTTCGCCCGCTTGGGCTTCCCGGGATAAAAAGTATCCTATGTCCTTCTCCTGGCTCTAAACTACCTCCCTGACAATTTTCAGCTAAATCGGTTCAGCCGTTCTTGAGTTATAAGTGAAGTAACTAACACGACTTTCTTTTATATATATAGATATAGTTCGGTTCGACCCGAGTTGTCTTGAGCCGCCCCGTTACGTCCGGGAAATAGTAGATTGTATCACAAGGGAGCAAAATAATATTTTTACGGCGAAGGCGATTTTTGAATCCTGAACGGAGAGACTAGAGAGGGATTTAAAGTACATCGCCCGAGCCAAAAATATGTTTGCGTCCGAATGAGACACTCTACTTTTCATCTCGCTCTATGGAGAAATCGATTTCATCCGATGATTGCGTTTATTCTTACCAGCCAGTGTTTAATTTTTCATAATATGTGCACTCGGCATGACCGTATTGTTTTGTTCCAAATTCGAAACTCATCATTGCCCGCTAAAAAACCCTATCGGCAAAGACTAATATTGGTCGTACTTTTGGGGCAGCAAAGTTGAACATTTCGAATAGAAAGGGACGAAGAAAAAAAATTCTCACTTGTTCCATGGAACTATTTGCCAATAGGGAGTTTTTGGAGGGAAAGTAAACTGTCGCTATGTCCGCGCTGTATTCAATTTCCAAAACTTAGGTTTTTTTGAGTGTTTGTGCATAATATTGGTGGTTTATTATTCGCAAAGTGTTCGTGAACAAGCGTGAGTGTTGGGAAGTGATATAGTGTCGATTACGTGACTTTTTATCTTTGTCACCAAAATCTCCATGATATAGCTAAGTGAAATTTTTCCACCACTTCACTTAGCCATTTGACTCAGACTAGACTTACTTGACTGGACTTGAATTTTTGACTCGACTGACTTAAGTAGGACTGAAGAAGACTAATAAATTCAAGAAAGGCCTTAAAGGACTAGATTCCACGGCAGTAAAAACTATTAAAAAAAAAAAAATTGCCAATAGAACTCTAGTGAGGATGATTCGAAAAATCGATATGTTTCCCTACCATCGGTCGACGCGTCCCAACGCGATTGCCATGTGGCCAGTGCGGTCTCCGCAATGCTACGTTTCGCGCGCTGTAGCTCCTCCCGGGTAACCGCGGATTCGCGTGCTTCCCCTAACCTACCAGCACGGCCCACCTCGATGTCGGCCGGCAGAACACCAGCCAATACTGGTAGAGCGGCAGTACTTGTCGAACGATACGCCTTGGTCAGAAGGATCAAGGCGGGTCTCTGGGTGCGCAGGAGCGCGCTCCGCACAACGTGCAGTGACGCACGATGGAACCAGCTCGCCGCAGCATACGTTACCGTGGCGATGTAAGTGCCTTTGTACAGGACCGGTGGGCCTACCGCCTAACTCGATTGCTATCGCTATGGCTATGGTTTATGACGTCATCTTGTCTTTTTGAATCGCCTAGCAAAGCAATATTGCTTTCACATGTCCAAGACCAAGACTAAGACAATGTCTTGATCCATAGAATACATGTAAAAGCAATATCGCTTTGCTTGGCAGTTCGAAAAGACAGGATGACGTCATAAACCATAGCCATAGCGATAGCAATCGAGTTAGGCGGTAGAGCCGCCGGAGTGCCCTGTACCGAATACCCCATGAGGTTGCCGATACCCGTGACATCTTGCCGAAGCAATTTGCCGCGCGCATCCCTATCGACAACGCATGCTGCGCGAACGAGAGACCCGAGTCGACCACCACCTCCCAAGACCGTAGGTGTAAAAACGGCACATTGACCAATCCATCGAATCGAATTCATACAACGTACTCGTTAGCTATTCTTCAACAATTCCTATTTCTTTCAATTTTTTTTTTTTTCGAAGTGAAATTACAAAGTTCGGTTGGACATTTTGCAAAAAATAGAGAAATTGCTGCAGAACTGCTAAGGAATTTACATTATGAATTCGATTCGATGAATTGCTCAAAGTGGCGTTTTTAGACCCCAAGCTCACCGCAGCATACGTCACCGTGGCGATGTAAACGCCTTTGTACAGGACCCGTATTCGAAAATGTAAATAATTTTTTTTTTTTTGAAAGCGTTTTGTGTTTTAGGCCTAGCGAAATGTGGCGATAGCGATACAAATAGCCATTACGAGAGAAGAGAATCGAGATAGGCGGTCAACCTACCAGAGTTGTTTTACATTCAAATAGAAATGAATTTATATATTTGTTGTTTGTTTGTTTTGTAACCTCATCACGCCTTACATACTAAACCAATCTTCCTGATATTTCGTATACACATAGCTAGGAATATTTAGAAAGACAAAGGGTACCTTTCATTCCGGGAAAAAGTACTGTTCCTGCGGGAAATTCATGCGAGCGAAAGCTAGAACTAGCTTTCACCCGCGGCATTAAGTGATTTATATTATTTAAATATATAACTTTACTATTTAAATAATATAAATCACTTCACTACATAGTATAAAACAAAGTCGCTTTCTCTGTCCCTATATCCCTTTGTATGCTTAAATCTTGAAAACTACACAACGGATTTTGATGCGGTTTTTTTTAATAGATAGAGGGATTCAAGAGGAAAGTTTTTATGCCCATACGAAGCCGGGGCGGGTCGCTAGTTAAATAAATAAATTGATCTTACCCAACTGGCCATATTCGGGCAGGCCGAACGAGTGCAGTGCGCCATTGCAATCCAGAATCATGGAGAACTCTGCACCACACCCCACTTTCACAATGGGGGCTCCGCTGAAAGTTTTATCAATTAAAATTAAGTAATTAAAAAAAAACCCTTTTATTAATTTCTCATTCATTTAAGAATTTTACATGCAATAAATAAAATTAAAAAACAATTTTTAAAACACGCTATAATTTTTTTTTTCTCTTTTTTCAAATTCTTCAGTCTTTTATTAAATTTAATTTGAATCCATACTAATATCATAAATGCGAAAGTCTGTCAGCATCACACTTTTGCGCGCCCAAAAGTGTGATGCTGACAGACTTTCGCATTATAACCAAGTGCCAGTCGGGGCGAAGCCGCGGGGCACAGCTAGTTTTACATAAATCTTATAATAATTTCAACATATATTTATAACATATTGTAATTTTCTGTATTCAACAAAGATAGATATTAACTATTTAAAAATAAGCTACAACTTTATTCTAAAAAAATAATAATTAAAAACTAACCTAAATTACATTTTATGCTAAAAAAAAATAAATAAATATATAAATGACTAAAATATATTATTAAAAGGAGTCCCTGTAGGCAAGTTCCGAAGATACTGGCAGCATTCCCCCTTTGAATGGCTAAACTAATTCTTTGTCCGAGGAAGCTGCCAGCTCTTCGGTCTCCAGTGAAAATAAAATTTATAAAATTCATATTAATGATATTTACAATCAATTAATTAATTTGCTTCATGTATTACTATTACCTACACTAATATAATAAAGATTTAGTTTGTTTGAACGCTTATAACTTTAGAACTGGTCGAATTTGAAAAAATTCTTTCCACATTATCATGGACTGTTTCTTGGAGAATGTGATAGTACCTACACAGTAGAAGCAAGCGAAACCACGGGTAACAGCTAGTTATTATATAATCATCATAATAACTTTATTTTTGTGCTCTACTGAGAATGAACTTATTAACGCTCACACAAGTATACAGAAGTTACAATTCATAATAAAATGATAGTTGTTTTTTTTTACTAAAAAATTAATAGAAGGTCTTACGGATTGAAATCAACGATTATTACCGACGTATTTTTCGTATTCCAAAGTACAATGTAATAATGTGGTTTACACGTCTTGTGTCTAATTAGTGAACAAATCCATACTAGTATTATAAATGCGAAAGTCTGTCTGTCTGTCTGTCACCTCTTCACGGCTAAACTGCTGGACCGATTGTTATGAAATTTGGTAGGGATGTAGTTAACGACCCGAGGTCAAACATAGGCTACTTTTGGGAGCGATATAACCGAGTCCCACGCGGGGCGAAGCCGCTGGGAACAGCTAGTTTATAATAAATACCTATCGAATGTTTTCATTTTTATGTACACAATTTTAAATAGAGTCCGAACGAAACCCAAACTGAATAGTTGGCCGTGGCATCAGTTTGAAACCAAACTTTCGATCGGACACTAATTAACCGACTTCTAAAAAGGAGGTTGCTGGATGCAGGCCGCTTCCGACCGGTCGTTCTGGAAATCCTTGGGGGAGGCCTACGTCCAGCAGTGGATAGGCTGCGGCTGAAATGATGATGATGAGAAAGGTGTCTAAATACGACCGTATATCTTTTTTTCAAGTACACATGCAACGGCATAAAATTACTAACTTGTAACGTATGCGTGTAGGCTTCAGTATCTGTGGCGTGGTGTTGCCAACACCGCACTGACCGCTTTTATTGTCGCCGCAAGCGTACACGGTGCCAGTATCTGAAATAGGAAGTAAGTAAGAGGACTAAGCATTAGAATTTTAAAATATTTTATTTTTTGTTATTTCGTTTATTATTTTGTAGATAAAATCTGTAAATATTAGTCGAAGTTTTAGGTTAATTTTTATACTGACGACCACTCCGTGGCGTAATGGTTAACATGCCTGACCGCTACTCAGGAGGTCCCGGGTTCGATCCCCGGTCAGATCAAGATGAAAAATTATATTTTTCTAATTGACCTGGGTCTTGGATGTTTATTTATATATGACATATTTGTTATAAAATATAGTATCGTTGAGTTAGTATCCCATAACACAAGTCTCGAACTTACTTTGGGGCTAACTCAATCTGTGTGATTTGTCCCTATATATTTATTTTATTTTATACTTTTTTCCTGTTAATAAATATTATTGGACTAAAGTCACGAGATGAACTCAAGTTATACATAATTGTAGAATCAATTTTGAGACGTGTAAGTAAGTATATCTTTATTCACTGTTTCGTTTTGACGGAAAACTGTAGAGTACATACATACACTCTGTCTGATCGATATACGTCTCTTTGGACTTCTCTTAAGAGGAGAATGATTATGAAAAGGCATACACCTCTATACTCTAATCACATATTAGTCTTTTTTTTTTGTTCTTTTCTTTTCACTGCATAGTATAAAACAAAGTCGCTTTCTCTATCCCTATGTCCCTTTGTATGCTTAAATCCCTTCCCTTCATATGCGTAGAAGGTTTTTATGTCTATGCGAAGCCGGGGCGGGTCGCTTATTTAGTATACACTAGCTGACCCGGCGAACTTCGTACCGCCTTTCTTAATATTTTTTTCCGTAAGAACCTTGTACAGAGTAGAGTTTTTTGTGAATGAATATAATTATTGTGAAATAAATAATTTGCAAATATACGAAATGAACATGTGTGTATACCTGTTACGAAGAGAGTATGGTGTCTCCCGACGGCCGCGTGGATGATGTTAAGGCCTTTCAAGGCGGGCACGGGTTCAGGCAAGTTGCGGGTCACCGTGTCGCCGAAGCCAAGCTGGCCACAGGTGTTGCGACCTGAAACGGTTTAGTGTGGAAATTGAAAAAAAAAAAAAAAAACTTTTTCCCCCCTGAGTAATTACGAAGAACACAAACATCTAAAATTCGCCAAAGCCGAGCTGACCGCACGCGTTACGAACTAAAACTGTTATGCGTTATAATATTTTTTTGTATTGAAAATCTTAAATTGATAAAAAAAAACAAATTCGCAGATGCGCGATGCAAAGATAGCCGCATGCGTTGCGACCTAAAAAGAAAATAACGTAATATTTTATTTTATTTGGAGATCACACTGTCTTTAAAATCAACATAATTACTAATTAACATCTAAAGACCATTTACATGTTCTCGCTCTCGTTAATATTATTGAAAATCTATTTATAAAGTATCAATGAAAAATTGTAAAAATCGCCGAAAAAAAAAAGAAAAGAAAAAGTCGCCGAAGCAAACTGACTTAACATGTTGCGACCGACAAAGTGAGTTGAAATTGAAAAGAAAAATTGATTATATCATGTGAGATTCAATGCTGATTTTCGATGTCAAATAATCGCATGTATCGTGACCACACAGAAGGATAGAATAACTAGCTGTTCCCCGCGGCTTCGCCCCGCGTGTGACTAGGTTATATCGCGCCCAAAAGTAACCATGCAAGATCCAGTGAGTGATGGGATGTCGCATTACATCTTATATCGCGCTGTCTCGCTTACTCACTGGAACTTGCATGGTTTTAAGAGACGGTAGTAACCCCCTGACCAGGATCTCTTCCAAATGTGTTGGAAGCAGCCCCACTAGTCTATCTTCATTGACTTGAACATATATATTTTTTTTTATTTTGTGTCGAAACAATCGCACAGCACTCCACTATAAATACAAGCCAACGTGAGAGCTAAAATAGTATGAAATTGGAACATCGCGCTTGCAAAGTTTCTAGAACTGATCGGTTCTCGAGGCAAGCACTGGTGGCTTACCACCAAACCATGCAAGATCCAGTGAGTAAGGGAGATGTCGCCTTACATCATGTAATGCGCTGTCTCGCTTACTCACTGGAACTTGCATGGTTTTAAGAGACGGTAGTAACTCTGGTCGAGTTCTATGTCTATCAGTGGACTGCCTGCGGCCGAAATGATGAAATTCCAACAAGACATCTTCTGAGCCGTGTTTCAAAAGTATGGTTTGGAGAAAAGATATTTTCTCTTTGTGAAGATCGAGCATATCATTATTTTGCCTCTTCAAAGTATTAAATAAAGGTTTTTTAATTTAAGAATACTTATTACTATGGTGTGTTATTGGCAATCATCGCTCTCATCTTAGCGGTTTCCCAGTCGTATCCTAAGCGTGTAGGTGCGGAGCCCAGGGTCTGCTTGACAACCTTGTATATATGCCATTAAGTCGCTAAACTGTATTTCTTATCTATCTTACTAAACATAGAATAAAAATCACTACATAGTATAAACTCCTTCGCCGTACGCATTATAAACGAAGAGGCAGAGCGGCGTGTACGAGTGATTCAAGAGGAAGGTTTTTATACCCATGCGAAGCCAGGGCGGGTCGCTAGTTCATAATAAATATTGTTATGTGCATTGCATCTCATATATATCAGTCGCTAAGCCAAATTGTATAATAACTGAATGAATAAAAGTAATTAATATTAAAGAGGTTTGATAGGGATGGGGGAGACCTTTGCCCAGCAGTGGTACAACATAGGTTAAAAAATATATTAAAGAGCATTAAAAATAATTTGCACCAACAAATCGGATTTTAAAATCATGCCACTAATGAAGGTTACATTTCTCCTACACCAATGAAAAATTAATCAAAAGTGAAAACTTGCTTCTTGTTCTGGATAAAACAAGGGCCCTAAAGATGTACTACTCTACAAGGTCTACTGGAAGAGATTTCTATTGAAAAAAGTAGTACCTTTGTACTTATTATGTTTTATATTGTATCCTATATTCGTATTTTTGTGTACATAAATAAATAAATCACTTTCACTACATAGTATAAAACAAAGTCGCTTTCTCTGTCTCCATATCCCTTTGTACGCTTAAATCTTTAAAACTACGCAACGGATTTTGATGTGGTTATTTTTAATAGATAGAGTAATTCAAGAGGAAGGTTTTTATGCTCATGATGTAACGTAATGTAATAAAATTATTTGAAAAAAATACATCTATTTTATACAGGTTATATACACTCACACAAAGACAAGGAAAGTATTTTTGAACATCGGAGACGCTGCAACTACTTATATGAAAAATTCTTTCACCAATACACATTTTCTAGATGAATAACATACATGAACATAAACGTGTGATCCAATTTCAGGCGTCGATATGTATACAAGATAAAAGTCGACATGATAAGAAGTAGAATGACATGAGGGAAGCTGCTGGCAAGAGCTAGTAAAGGAATATTTTGTCACACTTACCGAACGTATAAGCCTCTCCTTCTTCCGACACCAGCACAGAGTGACCGGCAGTGCATCCGCTCACAATAAGACGGTACTGGCAACAACAAAATTTAAATGTTAGTATGGCATTAAATAAGGAAAAGTTGAAGGTACCAAACACGTGGTAGATCGCCAATGAGATGGTCAGAACAGGCCGCAACTAAGTGCTGAGTTAGCGAATGTACCCGGAAAGCTGCAGTTAGCGAAGAATGGCGCCGTATATCACAGGGAACATCACTCACCGTGATTCAGAATGATGACCACGAAAACTCTGTTTTTATTTTATTTGTACATAATATATAATGAGGTAGTTCGAATAATTTATTTATTTAATAAAAGAAACATATCCGTATCGAAATTATGCCATATCATAAACGAATCGACCAATCAGGTGGAGTTACGTAATTTGGTAAAAATGTACATTGAAATACTTTAAAATCAATGACTACAATTTAACAAATACATAATAATAATTTTGACAGGATAACATCAACTTCTCCAAAGGGCCTTTATGCGTTGGATCAATATCTCCGTGCAAACCTCTCAAAAGTCCGGGGTGAATAGACCCGTGATCCTCATAGGAGATAAACATAATAATAATGTTACATGTATGTTACACGTAATGTTTTTATTATGAGAAGTAGTTTGAATAGAAAAGTAATAAGGTCCTTAAAAATAGGTGTAGCTTAAAGCGAAAATCATAGCATTGAATACATGACGCCAAGTTAGTGTGAAAGCCTAGTTTGTAAGATAGAAGATGAGGATAAAGGCTCCCTTTGTGTCATTCCATCCCCTCCACAACTTCAACAAAGTTTAAAAAAATATATCACACTCACTCTACGATCAGTGAACTTGTGGAACGTATACAGATTGGGATGTGTCCGTTTAGTGGGATTATTGTCCCGTTTGGCCACCAGATCCCAGGAGACGAGGCCTGCAATCATCAATACGCCTGGAGATTTGTAGAATGTCTTCAACAGCTCCTGTGAATTATACAATTGATACACACACATATGCACAAACACACATATAGGTAGAACAATAAGGAAACTTAAATGGAGATGGACAGGTCACATGGTCAGAGGTCCCAACAAATGGTCGCAAAAACTTACTTATTGGTACTTACTTAAAACAGAAAAGAGGAAGGCCAATTTACAGATGGGAAGATGATATTAAGAAGATTGCAAAAACAGCTTGGACCAGAATAGCTCAAGATAGATCAAAGTGGAAAGAGTTGGAGGAGGCCTATGTCGGTGGACAATCTAGGGTTAAGAAGGCTTAGTGTATATATATATATAATAATATCTAAACAGATTTTTTGTAACCTAGAAATAAAGGCTTCTTTATTTTTATATGCACAAAGGAGTCAAGAGTGATTGTATAGTGTATAGTAACAGCATGACATCCTAAAAACTGCATTACTCTGTAATGCTGTTACTTCATGCAAGTTAATTTTATTGCCAAGGCAAGCCATTAGATGTTCCACTTAAAAAAATAAGAACCTCAGTGTATTAGGAACCATAAACACACATTCTGCCAAACTGTTGAAACAGTGTTGTGCAAATATAGAACTCATTACTTGAAACAGTTTTAAGTGCACTCTGTGTGAACAGTTTTGAAAACAGGCTTGACAAAACATAAAAACTTTAAACCCAATGTGGTGATATACATGCATCAGCTTTAAGCTGCTAGTGTATTAATTAAATAATAATAATCTTATTCAGAAGAATATTTTTTTTACTGAAGAGTAAACCATAGCTTTTTTTTATTAACCTTTATTACCCACTTTTGGGCAAAAGTCTCCCCCATCTTCCAAACCTCTCTCTGTTCCGCCACATCCTATAAACTATAAAGTACCAACTATAAAGTAAATAAAAAAAAGATTAGAATGCAACAGGTTGACTAGAAGATCAAAATACCTCTGGTAATTTGATCGTAGGCTCGTCTCCCATCGGGGATGGTGTACGTTGTTCGGGCTGCTGCTGCTCCAATAGGGTAGAGTCATTGCTGTCTTCATCCTCCGAGACTGGTTTGCGGGGCTTCCTGATCTTCGTGGGGCGGCCAGAGGCAGGCGCAGTACGTTTCCGCCCATTATTAGACATTGTTACTCTGCAAATTAATAAAGTTCCTTTTTTCTCATCAGTGGTTTACACTGTACCAAGAACTGTTTCAGTAACACTTTGTCATCTTAGTTTATCACTATCTAATCAAACTAAAAGTAGTGGTTAAATGTAGGTGTTATAAAAAAAAAAATATTAAGTATATAGAACACTCTTTGGAACTACAGTTCCAATTTTAATTTTCATATTTTCACTTACACAATTCATAAGGTAGCTTACAAGCTACATGTACTATCAACACTGGCACAGCTTGGCAATATTTTATCTGATACACAGCCTAAATAACAAAACTATACCAAGATTCACCTACACAAATACAATACAAAGAAGTTTATAAATAGATTCTTTTTTAAAATCGATTATGTTTTTTTCTCTAGGATTAAGACTGTATACCCACCTACTCACAGAAGGGTTTTTGTTCTTGAAACTAGTTGAATTTCATATATCTGATAAGGAAAAGTTTTTTTTTTTTCAATATAAATGTAAATTTCTCTGTGATACACGAATTAAAACGATGGACGGACAATCGTTAAGAAAAAACCGTAAGCCGAACAATTGACTTGTATGTAGAAAATATGAACAGACAGAATAAAATGAAAAGTTGAAATCCCCAAATTACTCTACGAGTTTCGAAAATAATAATGTTACATTTAGAAAATGAATAATAAAGACCACATACTTATTCATTAACACAATTTTTTGTGACTGCATCGGCAAATCAGCGCAATGTACCACTTATTTTATTGTGACCGACACGTGTATTATAACGGCTAATAAAGTTTGTTTACACACATTGTAAACAGTAGAATTAACACTAGCCTCAGAATTTCAACTTCACGTTAATAATATCTGTACTTACCAATAATATCTAGAAAGAAACCGAATTTAAAATTTATAATCACGCTAGAAACTGCACTCATTTGCTTTTTGACGAACGCATGACAAAAGGGATGCCGCGAAAAAAAATATAATTTTTTCTATAAGTATGCTACAAAATATTGCCAGCTAAGTAAATATTTTTATTACGAGAAATGGAATGGAATTCTGTGATGATTATAGGTTCGCAATGTTGGCATTAACCACGGTTAGTTTACATAGTGCCAGCTAGTATGCGAGTGAGCCTGCCGAGTAGTTCCGAGTAGCTGCACTCACTCACTGCACTGTCTGCACTTTTTACACACTCGTACCGTTTGGAGTATATGCTAGTTGGAAAGTAGCTCGCACTTTAACATTTTTTGCTTTTACTTGCCTAGTTTGTACATTAATAAGATTAATTTATCTGAAATACTACGTACTTTATTTGTTTTCATTAGAGAAATATGATAAAATATTGCTTACAGTTGGCCTACTATCATCTCTACAAACCATGCAAGATCTAGTGAGTAAGTGAGACAGCGCAATAAATGGTGAAAGGCGACATCTCCCTTACTCAATCGTTCTTGCATGGTTTTAAGAGATGGTGGTAAGCCCCCAGGTGGCCGGGTGGCTCACTCGTTCTTGCATGGTTTTGGAGATGGTAGTAAGCCACTAGATGGTAGGAAATGGCTCCATTACTAATATTATTCCACTTGCTATAGTGCTATAGTTTTTATACTCCAGAACAAAGCAACACGGCGTAATTACGACCCGTGCTTAGTCAAAACATGGCTGCGGCCATTTTTTACTGAATTTTGGGAGATTTGCTTTGGTATGGCGCAGCGCCCTTAGCACGTCTACTTGCCATTTACATGCTTTCTCTATTGCGTGGGTTACGAAACGCAGGTTGACATACGAGCAGCTGACCTAGTCAGGTACTGAGATGCAGATGCACCGTGTGACCGCGTTATACGAATTACTCTCTTGTGCGAGTGGATCAGTTACTTGCTCGCGAGTAACTACAACATTTCACTCGCATCGTTAGACGCGTTCGGGATTAGTCTGCAAGTACCCGCCGGACAGTAGTCCATTCAAAGAGCTTATTTTCTCACTTTTTTAAAGTTTATTAGAGGCATTTTTAAATTGCTGACATATTATTGTTTTTATTGACCTTATCACCATTCTTTAATACACCAGCCGATATTGCGACAACTCGCAATATTGTGCAGCAGCTACTTGAGTTATTTAGACTGGCTAAGGCGAGCCGAACTACGGGCGTTTAGACAAACCGAGTAGCTGTCTACTTGCTAGCTGGTAATAACTCGCACTGTGTGAATGAGCCACAATGTAGGCAGTTTGTTGGTTGCCACTGTTGGCAAGTGGTTGGCAGTACCTACCGTAAATTAAAATGGGGTGAATCGGGTGAAAGGGTGAATAGAGATCCGGGCAGTATAGCAACTTGATTATGATTACAATGGTTTATAAACATAAATCATTTCAGACTATCTAGCTACGCTGTAAAATTAGCTTAGTTCACAGTACAATACAACAATATCGCTCCCCCATAATGGGAAAGTACGGGGGTACTACTAGAGCCGCTAGCGCCACCAGTAATTTTATTTATTTTACTCTAAAATCAAGACAAATCGAAGCGAAGCCGCGAGCAAAAGCTAGTATTATATAAATATGTATTATGTACTAGCTGTTGCCCGCGGCTCCGCCCCCGTGCGCCTCGGTTATATCGCGCCCGAAAGTAGGCTGTGTTTAACTTCTAGTGCATAACTATATCCATACCAAACATCACAATCGGTCCAGCAGTTTAGCCGTGAAGAGGTGACAGACAGACAGACAGACAGACTTTCGCATTTATAATATTAGTATGGATATGGAAGTATGGATATGGATTTTTCAGTAGGTACATGTTATTGTATGGTGAGCCCATAGTACTTATTACGTCCTCAAGGTTGTACTATGTATGAACAATATTATTATATGCTATAGTTAGAGAGAGAGAGAGAGAGAATTACTAATTAGGATTAGGAGTTAGGGCTATAGTACTGAGTACTACTAAGTATTCTGTGCTATAGTTCAACTTCTTTGTAACTATGTGACAATAAATAAAGGTAAAAACAATTAACGTGTCCTCAAGGTGAAAAAAGAAACAGCAACAGAAACCACGACGAGTGCGAACGAGATACAATGTTTTGCTGTTCGACTAACCATAGAATAAGGAATTCGCGTGCGGTCTTACCCTGGCAATTTTTTTTAATCTATGTCTTTGGGAAGATCTTCCCTTTGTAGCGGTCGAGCATGTTGCTTTGCTTTTCCCCGTCGCTTTGCTCCTGCTTGTTTAAACAATAATATTTCATCACTGATTTATTATATCAAAATACAATTGATAGGAGTATATTTCACTACACAATTTTTTTAAAATGCAGATACTTTTCATTATATAATCAATCACGTAGAACATGGACAGACGACATTAGTGTACACGTGTTATTCATTAGCAATCTTTGACTCGTCTCGTGTATTAATACCAGTTTCTTCTTGTAACAAATCGAAACAGCATAAACCAGCTAAACCCTTCGTATGAGATCCCTTTCCAGTAACTGCAAACTTTAATCCTCCTTCGGGATGAAGGTTTAAGTCTTCCTCTTCTTCTACATCAGAATCAGATATGAATAGTGGACCAGGTATAGATGAAATTGGCATTTGCGTCTTATCCTCAGGACAAAGGCATTTATCTATAATTGGTTCATCACAAGGACAAACCTTGCGGTCTTCTCTCATCTGCTTTTCAATGTCTTCAGGAGTAGGGAACATCTTGTAGTATTCTAAAGCATCTTCGAAACTATCTTCGAACATATTTAGTGGGTCAATGACGTTCTTCGGACGTTTCTTGAACCCTAAGTTGAAACCTGAGACAGCCTGGGTCTGCTCAGATTTCATTTGTCTGATTTGTTTAATGTCGACCAATTCGTAGTCCCCAGTATATGTTACTAGATCATACTCGTTCGGAGGAACTTCTTCTTCATCTGCCGGAGGGCACATACATGTATTTCTTTTCATTCTTTTCTCTTGTTGCTTCTTCTCTTTCATTTCTTTTTTCCGTTTCTTCAGAAGCTGTTTGTATCTCTTCCTTCGCGTTTTTTCATCGCACGAACATTCTTCTTTGAAGCCTTCTGGCTCGCAAACGCAGTTATGTCCTGATGCTGTTCCAGTATCTACCATTCTATGCCTAGACGCTGAGCTTTGACAAATTTTATTGCTGCATTCTGTCTGGCAAGTGCTTACTAAAATGGGATAAAGTAAATAAACTTAGTTATTTGTTTATGAAATAAAAGGTACACAAAAAATTTATTTTAGAAAAAATAACTACTGTTTGTATTGGAACTAAATGTTCTACTTTTCTAAAATCCAAGTCGAAAATGGTGTAACTACTTTTATGAGTCAGTCTAAAAAGCAAACAGTTTCAAATGTTAAATTGTAAAAAATAATAAATCAATTCATAAAATTTGCAAATAAGTAGTTCGTCTATATTGCATCTAGTCTGAGATATACTACATAACATTATTACTGTAAAATTACCTGGATTGCCATCCAATGATACCACACATGGTACATCCTTTTTATTCACAGGTACCATAACCCTGTTAATCCCACGTACTGTACCCTTGTTAACTTCATGTGACACACCCTTGTTACTCACACACGGCCCATCCTTTTTACTTCCACATGGCACATCGGTTCTATTCATATGTGGTGCATTATATGGCGCATTATTTGCACCCATACATGGTGCATCCCCAGTATTCATATTTGGAAATTTCTGTACAACCGCTTTTAATTCTTTCATCATTTGTTCAATATCCTTTACTAAATCAGCCGAATGTTGACAAGCTTTATCATCACATTTTTTACCTTTAGTATTTCTAGCCCTTTTTCCTTGAGTTTTAGAAACAAGAACATTAGATGGGCCGCATTCAAATTTACATTTACCCTTGTATTTAGCCTTCATATTATGGTTAGTTTCTTTACTAGTCATAGGGGAAGTTGGCAAGCAGTTATTAATATTACATTCAGATGTAAATTGTGGCACTGTATATAATTCAGTAGCCTGGGTACCTATCGTTTGGTTTTTAATACATCCGTAATTACCCATCATGTCTATATTTAGACCTGAAAAAGAATAAGTATGATTTCGTTAATAGGTTTCTAAAATAATTTATTAGAATAGTACATCTTTACGGTTACATCCTCAACCAAAATGCTAATTGCATTATTATATTTCGCCATTTATATATATAATATCAAGCTTCCTCAAAACAGCTTAACTAGCCAATCGTTCGTTATTTATATATCTAATAAATAATTAATAGTATCAAGAAAGCATTGCGTAGGGAGGAGATCCATCCATCTACCAGATGATTCAACTCTATATCATCCGTGTTCAACGCCAATGATAATAAATAGGATTATCATTTGTAAAATATGTACCTAAATCGGTGTGGACGAAGCCTATGCAGAGTAGAAGGTTTCCAATGACTAAGATGATAATGGTGATGAAATACTTTAAAACTGAGGCACGAAAGGAGATGATTCATGGTGACACCGCACTAGAGGTACACATTGTTGCTAAAAAAGCCCCAACAAACATAGTTTTCTTATCATCTGGATTACCAGAGCCTGTTAAGCTACCAGACTACCCAGAGTAGTTCACTACCAGCCTTTCAGCAGGTGGTAGGGATGTTGTTGTAAATTGAGGACTCTAGACCTATCATCCTCTCTGTCTTAAAGAGGAATTATTATTCTTTAATTCTTCTATCTATCCTAAACTAGGGAGTCTTTCTGGTTGGTGATACCCCGAAGACGATACCTATCAAGTTATGCTTCATAGAAACCTTTGTGTGGAGGAATCTATGGAGGTATGGTAGTTGAAGAGTTTCAACCCACTGGAGGCGCCGCTTAATGGATCCCCGAAAACGAAAAGTAGTTAATAACTTTATTTATGAATTCTTTATATTTCTTCTTCATGTTAGCCCATTTAATCTTATCGAGAGGAGTGCTATTTAATGATTGGATTTACACAATGACATCAAGTATTTATTCATTACCTTGAGCTTCTCCTTGACTTGAGATAATTGGAGCAATCATTTCTGAAAGGGTACTTTGAACGCAATGCATTTCGGGATAAAATCGTTGTTCAACTGGCGTGCAACAACACGGTCTATCTACTGTAGTGTCCATACTTTTTTCTCGATAATCTCTCGACGAGCAAACTTCTCTTGGTTCGTAGTAATTTCCGTCTGGTGTATGTTCTATATTAATTTCTCGATCAAAACATACTCTATCAAAAGTAACTGACCTTCCCGTGCTAGCTTCTATGTTTGTCTGTTCTTTGTTAATATTATGAGAATACTTGTTCATTTCTTTGAATTTTTTATCATTACTTTGTTTAGAAGTACCGCTGGTATTTACCGTATCTTTTTGAAATCTTTTGCCTCTATGAAATATATTCAATCCACGTGGATATGGCGCAAGTTTTGTTGGTGCTGAAAAGGAAGTTGATAATATTAATATGACGACCTCCGTAGCGTAATTGCCCGCTACTCTAGGATTCCCGGATTCGATCCCCGATCAGGTCAAGATGAAAAATGATATTTTTCTGATTGGCCTGGTTCTTGGATGTTTATCTATATAATATGTATTAGTTATAAATATAGTGTCGTTGAGTTAGTATCCTATAACACAAGTCTAGAAATTACTTCTGGGCTAACTAAATATATGTGATTTGTCCCTATATATATATATATATATATATATTTATATACATTAAATAAAATAGTAGAACAGAACCTATAATAGTAGTTCTATTTACGAACAGTAGTGTGAAGACCTAACTCATACAAAAATATACTTAGGAGTGCTCTATTTGAGTCTGTATCTGATATGGCACATTGAGGGACTACCGTCGATATGGTGGCAGATGTCAAAATGTAGGAGTTTATACACAGAACAGGCCCCAAACAGAAAAATTGTGAAGACAATGATGGTGATCACGAACTACAAGTGTTAATATGCATCCAATGTTTTGTCATTATTAGGTGACTGAAATAAAAGAACAAAATGTGGAAGGAGTTGATACACAGAACCGGCCCCAAATGTGACAATGGTGAAGACAATGATAAGATGAAAAGTATTCTGGTACTAAATATGCATCCCATGTTTTTTTCATTATTAGGTGACTCAAATAAAGAACAAAATGTGGAAAGAGTTGATACACAGAACCGGCCCCAAATAGGAAAATGGTGAAGATAATGATGATAATGATATGACGAACTACAAGTGTTAAACTGGTACTAAATATGAATACCATGTTTTTGGGTAGCTCAAAACAAAAAGGCATATGGAAGCCAAAAATACAGAAATGTAGTGACAGTATTCCTCTAAACTTGAATTGAAATAAACAGGGACGGATCGAAGTATATATTGGCGAAATAACTAATTTAAAATTTTCAATTTCTGTACGACCTATTTCGAGGTCCAATACGCAAATGGAAATACCATTTATTGCCATACCCTTATTAAAAATTTCAATTCAGGAAGTCCCAATAACGGACAATGATAGCTTAACTATATACTAAATTCCTGTTTTGCATGCCATTTCTATGGTTATACCATCAATTATATGTACCATCTTTGTAACCATATTTTATTCAAATAAATGTTCTTTTTTATTCTTTACTATTGTCATATATTTGTTGTGCTATTTTATGTTTAATATTTTATACTTACTTTCATTTTTTAACATCCATTGCGAGATATTTCGAGATAGCTGGATACAGATTGTGGAATGACTATCCGTAGTCATTTCCGAATCAAAATCAGATGTTGATACGACTATGAAAATAGATGAATCCAACATTTGTTTACTTTCAAGTATTTTATCGACTACATTTATGATATCTGTATCTCTGTCCAGGTTACTGATTACTATAACAGAATCTTTCTCATTAATTTTATTATTATCATTTGTTTCAATTATTTTATTTTCCATTTGATATAGTTTATAATATGGTAATTCAGTATTGAAGTATTCTCTGTTGCATTTTTTTGCGGTAACAACATTTAAAGCATATTGCAGGTTATCGAAGTAGCTATGACTGAAATATAATTAAGCATATTATTAAAGTGTAGATAATATCAAAAGGGACAGTAATTAAAACGGGTAACAGCAGTTTGAATTAAAACATCGACAGTTTTATTATCTTAGTTCATAACAGATAGGTACTTGCCTAAACATACAATATATCAAAGTGTACCCTGGACACCGAAATGCTAAACAACAATTTTTTAAATACCAATCGATGAAATCATATTCAAAAGATCTAAATTTTGGATGTGTCCGAGTCTTTGAAAATTCCAACTTAAAATAATCTGGTAAATCTTTTAGGTGTGGTGTTACAGAACCCGACGTACGACTTGGGCGATTTAGATTAAGTTCAACGGTAATTTCCGAACAAACACTGCAAACTTCGGTAAAATATATTTATGACTAGCTGACCTGGCGAACTCCGTACCGCCAAAACGCACTTTTCTCACCGTTCGAACCTTCCTTTTTAAACTTTCACAAATATTTCTAGACCAAAATTAGCCAAATCGGCCCAGTCACCCTGGAGTTTTCGCCAGACTAACGAACAGCAATTGAATTTTATTATATAGAAGATTATTATTTAAATTTCATTGCGGTATGGTGGATGGACAGGGAACGGCGGAGACTTTATGGCGAGGCCATAATTCTCTTAGAATCGCTGAGCCATCGCATTGTATGTACCTATGGGTAATATATAGATTTTGAAATCGGCAGTCGGGACCACAGAGAAATTACACAGTTACTCTATAATATCCTCCGTGGTCGGTACAGTCGTTTTAATATTAATTATTCTAATATTTAACCAATTAAAACATTTACCTCTCCAAGTCGTCCACTTTATAATTCGTAACATAGTTCGAGTAATAATCGGGCTTGTCTATTATTGAAATTTCATCTAAAGAATATTCTGTGTTCAAATAATGGCTTGATTCATCAGAAAAATTGCTATCTATGAATGATACCACGCTTATTGTAGATATGTCTTCACTCAAGTTGGTAGAAAGGCCTAAGGATGATTCCGTTCTTATTGACAGTATAGAGTGTAGGCTCAATACAGATGAAGTTTTGGAATGTATCATGGATAACTGTGATCTTGTAGTAAGGCTGCCAAAGCTCTCAACCAAAAAACATTCAGAGATATTATTGTAAACATCATCATAAGTCTTATATATTTTCTTGTCGCTGGTATTAGAATTTGAGTACCAGTTAAGATTATTTGTAGAGATACTTGTGTCTTTCTTAAAACTTCGCTCTGATTCCGATCCCGACGTGGAACATATTGGATATCTTGAAATAGTTCCCGAATCATTACAATCATTACTGAATTGAAATTCATTTTGTATGCTTTCTGTGGACTTATTACTATAGATTTCTGAGTTAAACTTGCCGACTCGTTTACTTATAAATAAGCTTTGCAAACTTATTTGATTTTTCATTTTCATAGAACTGATTTTAGGAAAAGATGGCACACCAGTAGCTCTGCCCACGGTAACTTTGATGCCTTCATTGTCAACAAAAACTCCACCCTTTACACCCGGCAAACATTCGTCAGGGCAATCACACAATGATGAGATGTCTGGTGAAGTTACTCTAATTTTAACATAACTGTGTTTAAATCTAATTTTTTTTCGATCACATCCACATGCTCTATCACATTTAGTTGTTTTTTGTACATCTTGAAATTGTTCAGATATACCTGCTTTTTTGCTAATTTTTCTTTCACCAACTCCGATAGCTTTTGACTTTGTTTTTATCTTGCCTAATCTTTCGGAAGCTGTGATTTCAGGTGGAAGTCCAGATGCTAATCGCACCTTTTTCACTAGCTCCTTTTCAGATGGAGTTGCGCCTTCAGGCATGGGTAAACCCGCTGCTGCTAATCCTCTTAGTATTTTTTCTTTTTCTGCTGGAGTCTTCCCAGCCAAAGGGGTTAATAAGCCTTCAGCTCTTGCCTTACGTACTATTTCTTTTTCTGATGGCGTTTTTGCTTCTGGTTGAACTCCATAATCACGAGTGATTTTTTTAACCAAAGATTTTTCTGACGGTGTCTCACCCTTAGGAAGAGGAACTCCAAGTTCTGCTAGTCCTCTTAAAATCTTTTCTTTTTCAGCTGGTGTTTTACCTTTTAAAGGCGTCAAAAGGCCTGCTGCTTTAGCTTTGCGTAGTTTTGCTGAGGCAACTGGCACTACTGATGGTGTTGGTCCTTCTGACTTTACTTTTGCAATCAAAGCCTTCTCTGAGGGAGTTCTTCCTACTGGAAGAGTTACACCTGCTTCCATCATACTTTTTAGTGCAGCTTCCTTCTGTGCTGGAGTTTTTCCTTCGAGAGGTGTTATAAGTCCTTTTGCGTGGGCTTTTTGTAATTTAGCTCTTTCAGCTGAAGTTTTAGGTTCAGGTGGTAAACCCATCTCTGTTCTAACTTTTTTAATTAATTCCTTCTCTGATGGTGTTTTCCCTTCAGGTAGAGGTACTCCCGATTTCGCCAAACCTTTTAAAATTTTTTCCTTTGCTGCCGATGTTTTCCCTTCTAATGGAGTGAGTAAGCCTTCAGCTTTAGCTTTACGTAGTTTTTCTAATGGTATGGCAGCTTCAGAAGGAACAGGTGCAGTAGTTGCTCTTATTTTGTCAATTAATGCTTTTTCTGATTTTGTTCGGCCTTCCGGTAAAGGCAAGCCTAATTCGGCTTGTCTTTGTAGAATTGCTTCTTTCTGAGCTGGAGTTTTACCTTCTAATGGCGTAATAATACCTGCAGCTACTGCATTGTTATATTTTTGTTTAGCTGCAGATGTTTTTGGTTCGGGTGGTAGACCCATATCCTTACGAACTTTATCAATTAGTTTCTTTTCTGATGAGGTTTTCCCTTCTGGTAATGGTATTCCATTTGCAGCCAAACCTCTCAAAATTTTCTCTTTCTGAGCTGGCGTTTTTCCTTCAAGAGGAGTTATTAATCCTGCATCCTTCGCTTTGCGTAATTTTTCGGAAAGAACTGCCAATACAGAGGGTTTTGCTTTTGCTGTTGCTCTTACTTGGTTAATTAAAGCTTTTTCTGAGGAAGTTCGACCTTCCGGTAACGGTATACCCATTTCAGCTTGTTTTCGTAATATTGCTTCTTTCTCAGCTGGAGTTTTGCCCTCTAAAGGGGACATTATTCCAGCGGCATATGCTTTGTTATATTTCTGTTTGGCAGTTGAAGTTTTTGGTTCTGGAGGGAGGCCCATATCTTTCCGAACTTTTTCAATTAATTTTTTTTCCGATGCTGTCTTTCCTTCCGGTAAAGGAACCCCATGTTCTGCTAAACCTCTTAAAATTTTCTCTTTTTGAGCTGGCGTTTTTCCTTCCAGTGGTGTTAATAGACCTGCTGCTTTAGCTTTTCGTATTTTTTCGGAAGGAACAGCCGTAGCAGAAGGATGGCGTTTCGTTGTGGCTTTAACTTTATTAATCAAGGCTTGTTCTGAAGGAGTTCTGCCTTCTGGTAGTGCTATACCCATTTCAGCTTGTTTTCGTAAAATCGCTTCTTTCTGAGCTGGTGATTTTCCTTCTAAAGGGGTCATTATTCCAGCTGCATATGCCTTGTCCTGCTTTTGCTTTTCAGCTGAAGTTTTTGGTTGTGGTGGGAGACCCATATCTTTTCGAATTTTGTCAATTACTTTTTTTTCCGATGCTGTTTTACCTTCAGGTAGCGGTACACCGCGTTCAGCTAATCCTTTTAAAATTTTTTCTTTCTGAGCAGGCGTCTTTCCTGTTAGAGGTGTCATAAGTCCAGCGGCTTTTGCTTCACGTAACTTGGCTGATGCCGCTTTTGTTGGAATTTTTTCTTTCTCTTCTCTTTCAGACAGTGGTGTCAAGAGGGGACAAATACATTCATCAACTGGACCCTTCCCTTCTTTTACTTTCTTGGCAGTTTTTTTGTCGAGTTTTTTTGCTTTTTCTGTTGGCAAAGGTGGAGGACCTAAATCTCTAGCTATGGAAGGTCTAGGAGCAGTAGTAGCTTTAATGTTTTCAATTAATGCTTTTTCAGATGGCGTTCGGCCTTCTGGTAAAGGTAAACCCATTTGTGCTTGTTTCCTTAAAATAGCATCCTTTTGTGCTGGAGTTTTTCCTTCCAAAGGCGTAATAATACCAGATGCTAATGCATTATTATACTTTTGCCTGTCAGCCGATGTTTTTGGCTCAGGCGGCAGGCCCATATCTCTACGAACTTTGTCTACCAAATTCTTTTCAGATGCAGTTTTCCCCTCTGGTAGTGGTATTCCATGCGCTGCTAAACCTTTCAATATTTTCTCCTTTTGTTCTGGCGATTTTCCTTCCAGGGGAGTAATAAGGCCTGCTGCTTTAGCCTTTTTTAATTTTTCAGATGGAATAGCTACAGCAGAGGGAGCACGTTTCGTCGTGGCCTTGACTTTCTCAATCAAAGCTTTTTCGGATGAAGTTCGTCCTTCTGGTAGAGGTAGACCCATTTCGGCTTGTTTTCGAAGTATTGATTCTTTTTGAGCAGGAGTTTTTCCTTCTAACGGTGTTATTAATCCAGCAGCCTGCGCTTTATTATATTTTCTTTTAGTATCAGATGTTTTAGGTTCTGGGGGGAGGCCCATGTCCTTTCGAACTTTATCAATTATTTTTTTTTCCGATGCTGTCTTTCCTTCCGGTAAAGGAATCCCCTTTTCTGCTAGACCTCTTAAAATCTTTTCCTTCTGTGCTGGAGTCTTACCTTGTAAGGGTGTGAGTAAACCAGCTGCCTTAGCTTTGCGCAATTTTTCTGAAGGAATTGAAACTACAGAAGGCGCTGCTTTTGTCGTGGCCTTTACCTTATTAATCAAAGCTTTTTCTGATGGAGTCCGTCCTTCAGGTAAAGGTATACCCATTTCCGCTTGCCTTCGGAGTACTGCTTCTTTTTGTGCAGGAGTTTTGCCTTCTAAAGGAGTTATAACTCCAGCCGCTAGTGCATCATTATATTTACGTTTGGAAGCTGAAGTTACTGGCTCTGGTGGAAGACCCATGTCTTTCCGAACTTTGTCAATCAATTTTTTTTCCGATGGTGTTTTCCCCTCAGGTAAAGGTATTCCATGGGCAGCTAAACCTCTTAAAACTTTCTCTTTCTGAGCTGGAGTTTTACCGTCCAAAGGTGTTATTAAACCTGCTGCTTTCGCTTTACGTAATTTTTCAGATGGGATCGCAATCACCGGTTTCGTTGTAGCTTTTATATTTCCGATTAAAGCTTTTTCTGATGGTGTTCGTCCTTCTGGTAAGGGAATACCCATTTCAGCCTGGCGTCGAAGAATTCTTTCTTTTTCTGCTGGGGATTTGCCTTCCAATGGAGTTATAACACCAGCAGCTAGTGCTTTATTGTAGTTTTGTTTTGCTGTTGAGGTTTTTGGTATCGGCGGTAAACCAAGATCTTTACGAACCTTGTCAGCAATCACTTGTTCAGATGGTGATTTTGGTTCTGGTAAGGGCAAGCCATGCATAGCTAAACCTTTAAGAATTTTTTCTTTCTGCTCTGGCGTTTTTCCACTTAAAGGTGTCAGTAATCCAGCTGCCTTAGCTTTTCGTAGCTTCTCTGATGGTAAATGCACCAATGATGGAGCTTTTGAAGTAGCTTTTACTCTGTCTATTAAAGCTTTTTCTGACGGAGTCCTCCCTTCTGGAAGAGGTACCCCAGCCTCTATCATACTTTTTAGAGCCTTTTCTTTTTGTGCTGAAGTTTTGCCTTCGAGTGGCGTTATAAGTCCTTTTGCATGTGCTTTTTGTAATTTTGCTCTTTCTGCTGAAGTCTTAGGTTCAGGTGGTAAACCCATTTCTGTTCGTACTTTTTTAATCAATTCTTTCTCAGAAGGAGATGTCCCTTCTGGAAGAGGCATTCCAGATTTCGCCAACCCTCGCAAAATTTTTTCTTTTTCTTGTGGAGTTTTTCCTGTTAGAGGAGTTAATAAGCCAGCAGCTTTGGCTTTACGAACCACGTCCATTGGTATGGCTGCTGCAGAAGGAGCAGGTGAAGTAGTGGCTTTAACATTATCAATTAATGCTTTTTCTGATGCAGTTCGACCTTCAGGTAATGGTATTCCCATTTCTGCTTGTCTTCGCAGGATCGCTTCTTTTTGAGCTGGAGTTTTGCCTTCTAAGGGTGTTATAACTCCAGCTGCTATTGCATTATTGTACTTTTGTCTGGCGGCTGAAGTTTTAGGCTCAGGTGGCAAGCCCATATCTTTTCGAACTTTATCAATAATTTTTTTTTCTGATGCAGTTTTCCCCTCAGGTAAAGGTATTCCGTGCGCAGCTAAACCTCTTAGAATTTTCTCTTTCTGTGCTGGAGATTTTCCTTCCAAAGGTGTTATAAGACCAGCAGCCTTGGCTTTACGTAGTTTTTCAGATGGTATTGGTACAATGGAGGGCTTAGCTTTTGTTGTGGCTTTCACTTTTTCAATCAAGGCTTTTTCAGATTTAGTTCGCCCCTCCGGTAAAGGTAAACCCAATTCAGCTTGTCCTCGTAAAATCTTTTCCTTTTCGGCGGGTGATTTACCTGTTAATGGAGTCAAAAGTCCTGCAGCCTTGGCTGCTTTTAATTTTTCACTTGTAATTTTACCAGGTTCTTTCAGAAGTTTTGACACTTTTGCTGTCCTTTCTGATTCTGGAGTTAAAAGTGGACAAATACATTCGTCTACAGGCCCCTCTCCTTCTTTGATATTTTTTGCTGTTTTTTTATCTAATTTTTTTGCCTTTTCGGGTGACAGAGCTGGAGGTGCGCCGGCTTTTATTTTTTTTATTAACGCTTTTTCTTTTTTATTTCGTCCTTCAGGTAGCTTTATACCTGCATCGTGTTGAGCTTGTAAAATTTTTTTAATTTGTTCTGGAGATTTTCCATCCAATGGAGTAATAATTCCAGCTGCCTGGGCCTGTGCATATTTTTCTTTTTCAGCTGGTGTTGTGGGTTCTTGTGGGAGACCCATTTCTTTTCGAACTTTGTCTATAATTTTCTTTTCTGATGCTGTTTTTGCTTCAGGTAACGGAATACCCATTTTAACCAATCCTTTTAATATTTTTTCCTTTTCTTTTGGTTTTTTGCCGGTGAGTGGTGTCATCAAACCAGCAGCTTTAGCCTGTCGTAGTTTTTCTGAAGGTACAGCCGCAGCTGCTGTTGGAACTGTTGTTGCTTTTATATTAGCAATTAAAGCTTTCTCAGACGGAGTTCGTCCTTCTGGTAATGGTAATCCCATTTCGGCCTGTTTTTTCAGTATAGCTTCTTTTTGAGCAGGTGTTTTTCCTTCAAGAGGGGTTATTATTCCCGCAGCCTGCGCTTTACTATATTTTTTTCTTGCACTTGATGTTGTTGGTTCTGGCGGAAGGCCCATATCCTTTCGAACTTTATCAACTAATTTTTTTTCTGATGCTGTTTTTCCCTCCGGTAACGGTATTCCGTGTTCTGCTAAACCTTTTAGAATTTTCTCTTTTTGAGCCGGCGTTTTTCCTTCAAGTGGAGTGATTAAACCTGCTGCCTTAGCTTTTCGTAATTTTTCAGATGGAATGGCAACAACAGAGGGTAGACGTTTTGTTGTTGCCTTGACTTTGTCAATCAAAGCTTTTTCAGATGGAGTTCGTCCTTCTGGTAAAGGTAGACCAATTTCGGCTTGTTTTCGGAGTATTGATTCTTTTTGAGCAGGAGTTTTCCCTTCTAATGGAGTAATTATTCCTGCGGCTTGTGCTTTATTGTACTTTCTTTTTTCACTAGATGTCTTTGGTTCTGGCGGAAGACCCATGTCTTTTCGAACTTTGTCAATTAATTTCTTTTCAGATGCTGTTTTACCTTCCGGCAAAGGAATCCCATGTGCTGCTAAGCCCTTTAAAATTTTCTCTTTTTGAGCTGGCGTTTTCCCTTCAAGAGGAGTTATAAGACCTGCCTCTTTAGCCTTCCGTAGTTTTTCAGAAGGAACTGGAACTACGGATGGTACAGGTTTCGCTGTTGCTTTGACCTTCGCAATAAGGGCCTTTTCTGATGAAGTTCGTCCTTCTGGTAAAGGTATACCCATTTCAGCCTGTTTCCTTAAAATTGATTCCTTTCGAGCAGGTGATTTTCCTTCTAATGGTGTTATTATTCCAGCGGCTTGCGCTTTATTATATTTCCTTTTGGCATCAGATGTTTTTGGTTCTGGAGGAAGACCCATGTCCTTTCGAACCTTGTCAATTAATTTCTTTTCCGATGCTGTTTTTCCTTCAGGTAAAGGAATACCTGTCTGAGCTAGACCTCGCAATATTTTCTCTTTTTGAGCTGGCGTTTTTCCTTCAAGCGGAGTGATTAAACCTGCTGCCTTAGCTTTTCGTAATTTTTCTGATGGAATGGCAAAAGCAGACAGTGGACGTTTCGTTGTGGCCTTGACTTTGTCAATCAAAGCTTTTTCAGATGGAGTTCGTCCTTCTGGTAAAGGTAGACCAATTTCGGCTTGTTTTCGAAGTATTGATTCTTTTTGAGCAGGAGTTTTCCCCTCTAATGGAGTAATTATTCCTGCGGCTTGCGCTTCATTGTACTTTCTTTTTTCACTAGATGTCTTTGGTTCTGGTGGTAGACCCATGTCTTTTCGAACTTTGTCAATTAATTTCTTTTCAGATGCTGTTTTTCCCTCCGGTAACGGTATTCCGTGTTCTGCTAAACCTTTTAGAATTTTCTCTTTTTGAGCTGGCGTTTTTCCTTCAAGCGGAGTGATTAAACCTGCTGCCTTAGCTTTTCGTAATTTTTCTGATGGAATGGCAAAAGCAGACAGTGGACGTTTCGTTGTGGCCTTGACTTTGTCAATCAAAGCTTTTTCAGATGGAGTTCGTCCTTCTGGTAAAGGTAGACCAATTTCGGCTTGTTTTCGAAGTATTGATTCTTTTTGAGCAGGAGTTTTCCCCTCTAATGGAGTAATTATTCCTGCGGCTTGCGCTTCATTGTACTTTCTTTTTTCACTAGATGTCTTTGGTTCTGGTGGTAGACCCATGTCTTTTCGAACTTTGTCAATTAATTTCTTTTCAGATGCTGTTTTACCTTCCGGCAAAGGAATACCTGTCTGAGCTAGACCTCTCAATATTTTCTCTTTTTGAGCTGGCGTTTTTCCTTCAAGCGGAGTGATTAAACCTGCTGCCTTAGCTTTTCGTAATTTTTCTGATAGAATGGCAACAGCAGACAGTGGACGTTTCGTTGTGGCCTTGACTTTGTCAATCAAAGCTTTTTCTGATGGAGTTCGTCCTTCTGGTAAAGGTAGACCAATTTCGGCTTGTTTTCGAAGTATTGATTCTTTTTGAGCAGGAGTTTTCCCCTCTAATGGAGTAATTATTCCTGCGGCTTGCGCTTCATTGTACTTTCTTTTTTCACTAGATGTCTTTGGTTCTGGTGGTAGACCCATGTCTTTTCGAACTTTGTCAATTAATTTCTTTTCAGATGCTGTTTTACCTTCCGGTAACGGTATTCCGTGTTCTGCTAAACCTTTTAGAATTTTCTCTTTTTGAGCTGGCGTTTTTCCTTCAAGCGGAGTGATTAAACCTGCTGCCTTAGCTTTTCGTAATTTTTCTGATGGAATGGCAAAAGCAGACAGTGGACGTTTCGTTGTGGCCTTGACTTTGTCAATCAAAGCTTTTTCAGATGGAGTTCGTCCTTCTGGTAAAGGTAGACCAATTTCGGCTTGTTTTCGAAGTATTGATTCTTTTTGAGCAGGAGTTTTCCCCTCTAATGGAGTAATTATTCCTGCGGCTTGCGCTTCATTGTACTTTCTTTTTTCACTAGATGACTTTGGTTCTGGTGGTAGACCCATGTCTTTTCGAACTTTGTCAATTAATTTCTTTTCAGATGCTGTTTTACCTTCTGGCAAAGGAATCCCATGTGCTGCTAAGCCCTTTAAAATTTTCTCTTTTTGAGCCGGCGTTTTCCCTTCAAGAGGAGTTATAAGACCTGCCTCTTTAGCCTTCCGTAGTTTTTCAGAAGGAACTGGAACTACGGATGGTACAGGTTTCACTGTTGCTTTGACCTTCGCAATAAGGGCCTTTTCTGATGAAGTTCGTCCTTCTGGTAAAGGTATACCCATTTCAGCCTGTTTCCTTAAAATTGATTCCTTTTGAGCAGGTGTTTTTCCTTCTAATGGTGTTATTATTCCAGCAGCTTGCGCTTTATTATATTTCCTTTTGGCATCAGATGTTTTTGGTTCTGGAGGAAGACCCATGTCCTTTCGAACCTTGTCAATCAATTTCTTTTCCGATGCTGTTTTTCCTTCAGGTAAAGGAATACCTGTCTGAGCTAAACCTCTCAATATTTTTTCTTTTTGAGCTGGCGTCTTTCCTTCAAGCGGAGTGAATAAACCTGCTGCCTTAGCTTTTCGTAATTTCTCAGAAGGAATTGCAAGTGCAGAGGGAAGACGTTGTGTTGTGGCCTTGACTTTGTCAATCAAGGCTCTTTCTGATGGAGTCCGACCTTCTGGTAAAGGTATACCCAATTCAGCCTGTTTTCGAAGAATGTCTTCTTTCTGTGCGGGTGTCTTTCCTTCTAATGGTGTTATAATACCCTCATTCATGGCTTTGTTGTATTTTTCTCTTTCTTTATCAGTTTTGGGTTCAGGAGGGAGGCCCAAATCTCTGCGAACTTTATCATTTAACTTTTTCTCTGATGTTGTTTTCGGTTCAGGCAATGGAATACCATGAGCTGCTAAACCTTTCAAAATGTTTTCTTTTTGTTCAGGTGATTTTCCTGCTAGGGGCGTTAGCAAGCCTGCTGCTTGAGCTTTGCGAATTTTTTCTGATGGAACGCGTACTGCTGTACCGGTTTTAACTTTTTTTATTAGAGCTTTTTCAGAAGGTGTTCTACCTTCTGGTAGTGGTAAACCTAACTCAGCTTGCCTTTGCAGAATTGCCTCCTTTTGAGCGGGAGTTTTGCCTTCTAGAGGAGGCATTAATCCTGCAGCTTCAGCTTTCGCAAACTTCTCTTTTTCAGCAGGTGTCTTTGGCACTTGTGGTATGCCTAGTGCAGTGCGAACTTTCTGTATTAGTTCTTTTTCAGACGGCGTCTTTCCTTCTGGAAGCGGTGCTCCAGTCATAGCTAAATCCTTAAGTATTTTTTCTTTCTGCGCTGGAGATTTGCCTTCCATTTCTGCTATTGCTGCTTTAGTTTTCTTGCCCAATTCCTTTTTTCTTTCTTTAGCACTAAGCGTTTCCATTGCAGCAACTGATTTTCTTATTTCACCGGCTTTTCTTTCTTCTCTAGCTAAATGACCACAAAGAATACAGTTGCAGTGGTCACAATTTTTTTTCTTATAACAGTCATATAGACTTTTCATTACTTCAAACATAGCATCAGAATTACAAGAACAACAACAGCTTTCTTCTTTAGTGCTGATCTGACATCTATAAACTTTAAAACTAGTTTGTAATCGATTTTTAGACTTTTCTGGGTGTATAATTGGAACATGATATCCAGAACTAACATCCACAACGTAGGTATTTTTATATGCACGTAATGATTTTATCTTGACTACATGAGATCCCTTGATTGCGACTTTAGGCTGTATAATGCGCGATTCAGGCCAACTGCTACGTCTTACTAACTTATTTATATCAAAACTGCGAGAACCCATCATTTGTTTAGTTGCATATTTATAAATTTTATATTTTCTACTGTTATGGTAAATATCGTATTCTTTAATTTCTTTTGTATCATTTATATTTTTAATAGAACCATTTATTATTTTACCTCCATTCTGTCGGATTGGTGCTAAACCAATTGAATGTTTATGTTTAGGAGACAGTATGACATTTATGTCATCAATAATGCTGTCTGCTCGTGCATCCATTCTTAAATATTCCTCTGAAGCTGGTTTAACAGCATGTATCCTATTCAGATAATATTTACGTGTAGTCTTGCCGTCCGCCATGTTTGCCTTACGACATTACATTATTACACGAATTATCGATTTATCATATTAAGTCTTCAGTTTTCCGCTTGTTGGATACCCAAATATGTGAATCCAACTGAAAAAAATAGCGTGTAAGTACTAGAATAGCAGTGTCACCTTCTAGGGGACAAATAGAGGTCTTAAATAACTTGTTCTTTCTACCAAATGGTGCTGGATTCCACCAACGAAAGCTTCATCATCATTTCAGCCGCAGGCTGTCCGCTGCTGGACATAGGTTTTCCCCAAGAATTCCAGAATGACCAAAGCGGCCTGCATCCCGCGCCTGCCTGTGACCTTCTTCAGGTCACTTGACTGTTCAATCTGTGTGGGTTCTCCTCTCTTCCTGTGGGTGTCGTTAGAGCCCTAAGGGAAAAGATGTCTCAACAAACAGGACAATTCCCAAAGAGTGTTGACGTCGGGAAAAAAATTCTTATCATTTCTTATTGAAGGTAAGGTAACTGCCTCCATGGTCTCGAGGTCAAGGAGTTTGCCTTTAGAACTGGGGGTCGTGGGTTCGGTTTCCACGGGAAGCATATTTTGGTTAGTTGTTTCTAGTTGGGTTAGATTAGGTCAGACAATCAGGAGATTCACGCCTGCGCATTGCAGGCATGTAGTCAGACGATAATAAAGATGATTCCGTGCTTCGGAAGGCCATTCGGTAGTCGTTTAAAGAACCACGACAGAGGTCGAGAGGCGGTTCCAAAGAACTCTGACACATTAATATACGCAATGGTCTGTTTTGACCACAGGGTGCTGACTAAAATTTTGTAAATTGATGTTTTTGGAGAAAATGTTGCAGTGTAGTTTGTGGCGCCGCTTCTTCTCCACTTGCGCTTTGGAAGTGGTGGTAAAACTCCACTTTAATATAAATAATGATGGACGATTAAATTTCATTACCTGATAACATGAATACCCAAATAAAAAAGATCAAACTTACCCATTACTCAAACAATTATTGTATAATTATATAATTTGTATACACATTTGCACAATTTATCTACATATTTACATAAATATCAATTAAATATTTTTAAAAATTCATGTTCTGATTGCCGTCATTTTGTTCAGTTTTCATGTTTCTATTTATATTCTGACAATCGCCCGACAGCGACAAAACAGTTTTTTCTTTTCTCCAATTAGAATAGTTTCTTGCAAAATAATGAAGTAAGCAGGTGGCTTGGTCTTAGCACACTCCAAAGACCAACATCGACTTGATACGGATTTGCTCTCTACAAAGCTAGCTTTAGCTTTTGCCCGCGGCTTCGCCAGCGTGAAATCCCCTCGAGAAAAGTATTTTTTCCGGGATGAAAGGTACCCTATATCCTTCTCAATACCCCTATGTGTATGCGAAATTTCAGGAAGATTGGTTCAGTAGATAGGGCGTGAAGAGGTAACAAAAATAAACCAAGAAATATACAAACTCACTTTCGCATTTAAAATATTAGTTGGGATTAGTTAGATAGTAGACGGTCGGCTTTGCTCGCGTAAATTCCATCAAAACAGTAACTATTTCGGAATGTAAAGAACACAGAATTCACCTAACCTACCTACTTAAAACAAGCTGCTCGTCATTCTAACCAGTCTCTATGGCTATAGGTATTCTATTTAGTTTGTGATTCTACTTTGTGATGTCAATGAGTAATTAATGCTCTTTGATGTCAATCATGGATGGTCATCTCATACATTTTCTAAAGTAAAATATTAAATCCGCATGGAAATATAAATAGTCGAACAGAAGCATGTAAAGCTAGAATGCCGTGTCGGTGTTCAGGAGTGAAGTTTGAGAGATGTCAATGTAAATTATTGGCGTGCCCATTAAGTCCAAAGCCTGCTACAGGCGCCTTCCTGGTTTTGAACCAGGATGAGGACAGTTTCGGGTTCCGCAAAGCTAAACAGACAAACAAGAGTGCGTTATCAAGTTTGATCGAGAACATTTATGATAATTGTGCAGCGTATAATGTAAGGTCAGTAAAGGATTCTTCGCTCTGGGCTTAAAATATTTAAACATTTCTCATTACACGAAAAAAAAAACCATTTGTACGAGTAACCCTAAAAAACTTCTTTCTCCTTTTAACCGACTTCAAAAAAGGAGGTTCTCACCTTTTTTGAAGTCTGCTAAAAGGAGAAAGAAGTTTTTAGCGTTCCGTAGTCCACAAGGAAAGGAACCCTTATATTTTCGCGCTGTGTCCGTCCGTCCCACCCCTCTCTAGCTCAGACCCTTTTTTTCAGTATATGATAGCATGATTCTTGGGAAAGATTTTTAGAAATTAGTAAAGTCACTGTCATAAAATATGTACATACGAGTACCTATAACCCTGGTACGGCAAGTCTATAATAGGGACAGAGAAAGAGACTTTGTTTTATACTATGTAGTAATTAGTTGGGAATAATTAATCCTATCTGTCCCTATGTCCCTTTGTATGTTTAAATCTTTAAAACAACGTAACGGATTTTGATGCGGTTTTTTTAATAGATAGTGATTCAAGAGGAAAGTTTTTATGCCCATGCGAAGCCGGGGCGGGACTACTGAACTAATCGTCCTCAAATTTGGCATACACATAGCTAGGAGTATTGAGAAGGACATAGGGTTAAGGGGCCTTACATCCCAGGTAAAAGCACTGTTCCTAAGGGAAATACAAGCTGGCGAAGCCGCGGGCAAAAGTTAGTATTACATAAACTAGCTTTCGATTTTCCCTCGGGAACACTGCTACTACTCCTTGCTATGTGTATGCGAAATTTCAGAAAGATTAGTTCAGTAGTCCCGCCCCGGCTTCGCATGGGATAAAAACTTTCCTCTTGAATCACTATCTATTAAAAAAACCGCATCAAAATCCGTGAAGAGGAAACAAGCAAACAAACAAATATACAAATTCATTTCGCATTTGTAATATTAGTTGGAATATTTGTTCTAATGTTTAATTTAATAAATTCTTATTTGTAGTTTTCGCCCTTTGAATAAGGAACCTAAAACAAGGATTTTTCCTAGATCTCGGCCTTATACTCGATATTACTGACGACTTAATAAAAAAAAAATGTGTGTTTTGCAGACATTGCCCATTGAGACGGCTCGGCGAAAAAAACAGCGTTCAGCTCGCCTTCAAAGACCTTTGGCTTCTCATCTGCTTCATGCTGGCGAACCTCGTGGTCTTCTTGACAATCATCTTCAGAATGACTGCTGATGTGTCGTGTGTTGTGTTCGAGGTGCTTGGATTTGTCAAGAGGTGAGTTTGCATTGCACTGTCAAGTGTCTTCTTGTTTTTTTGTGTTTTTTTTTTTATTTCTTCGTCCGAGCGTGTTTCCTAGTTGCATATTCAGTCTTCTTCTTAGCGTGTCGGTGTTCACCTTATATACCCTTGGATGCCCAAAATTAGGCCACCATTTTTACTTCATACATCGTATTAGAATGGGGGAATCATAACATAGGCGACGCGGTTAGCAATCCATCACTATTGATTTCCTGTTTCAATTACCATCATGCTAAAATGTGGTCTAAGGCTTATGACCCTAGGCTCTGCCTATCCCGTATGGATATAGACGTGATTATATGTATGTATAACTCATTTTACAGGAAAACTAGACCAATAGTAACATATGATCATGTTTATGGCCCTATGGATTTTTCAGGCTATCTAAACGCATCTGACATAACGTAACGACTGCCATCTAGCGATATCAGCTTGAACTAACGGCTTAACATGCCTTCCAAAGCACGGAGGAGCACAATATAGAAATGCTTTTAACGAGCCATCCAAAAAGGGTCGCGCGCTAGCCGTCACTTGACGCTCGCTATCGTTGCGAACATGTAAGCCCGTGCTATCGAGCTACTTAAGTATATCACTATATAGGCCTGAAACGTGGTCACGTTTTAAACCCATAATTCATCACTGGTAATATACATTGATTAATGTTTTCCTTGAGGCACTGAATGTCCGACGACCCCCATGGCGTAATGGTTAACTTGGCCTGCCCGCTATTAAGGAGGTACCGGGTTCGATCCCCGGTCAGGTAAAGATGAAAAATTATATTTTTCTGATTGGCCTGTAATTTGGATGTTGATCTATATACGTATTGTTAAATTTAAAATGCTGGCTCGACGTCGCAGTAAATGCGATATTCGTGATAATGGTCTCATATTTAAGAATGCCGACGGCCGGGCGTAGTGGAGGAGAAAAAGCAGGAAAGCGGACCCTGGGCTCCGAAGCAATCAGCTGAAGAAGCAACCGGAAAGATTAGAGAGAGATATCTATATACGTATTCGTTCTTCTTCGTCTTATCAAGTCGACTCTGGCTATTTATATTTGTGAGGACCAGAACTCCGCCACTAACAAGGCGTTGTCAGTGGCTTCGTATAGGTCCACGAGCGTGCAGGAGTGCTATTTTTGAGATGTATGACTCACCCAAAGTAAGTGAGTCGAATGATTATCGTTCGAGTCACCGGTTATGTCGCACGAAAATCATTCGAAAACGAATGATAATCATTCGACTCACCGATTTCGCTATGTCATACATTTCAAAAATAGCACTCCAGGTGGCTGGGCTCGCGGGGTATTTACGTAAATATATTTGTTGTAAAACAGTATCCCATTATTAGTATCCCATAACACTGTCTCGAACTTTTTGGGGCTTTCTTAACACTTTCGCTGACACGCCTCTCGACATAGATAACAATTAAATGTTAATTGTCCTATATATTATTTATTGTTATTGATTGTATTTGCCCGCCGGACCATCTGTACCATTGGACCATTAATGGTACAAATGGCACTGATTTATTGTTGGTTTTTTACGTAGGCTGGTACACTGAGGTACACTGCAGGTACCCCCTTTCTGTACAAAAGCAGTTCAATTCAAAGATGTACACCCGTGGTCTTAACGAACATCGTCCGGTTGGTTTACTTGGTTTAATGCTCTAAATGTAAGAGTATTTAATTGTTTTTTTTGTCTGCAGGATCCTGTTTACACAAACCACGAGTAGTGAGAGTCGCCACTCCTTGTCTCCCGTCGCGTATCAGTCCCGTTTTTCCGATCATTCTCACTAGCTCCATTGGCAAATCTAGATTTCATTCCTGAATCGAATAAAGCTGTTTTACATTAAATTTGTTTTAATAAACAGCCTTTGAGCGTATTAAACCTGCAGTTTTAACGTTAGAATGGCGGGTGTACATATTTGCCCGTCGTACCGTTTTGATTATTTATCTTTTTATCGAAAAAAAAAACAGTGGATTTAATTTAAGCCGCATTAAGGTACACGGCAGGTACACACAATTACGAAAAAAAAGTGAAATATGCATATCCTAAGCGAAATAAAATGTACACCCGCAGTCCCCAGTGGTGAGAAAGCCAGTGGTAACAACTGGGAATAGACGCATTAGAATGGCGGGTGTACATATTTTATAAAATATCTTTATATAGAAAGAAGTACACTGGGTTTCATTAGTGGTACACTGAGGTACACAGCCCTTTCTGTACAAAAGCAGTTCAATTCGGTGAGATGTACACCCGTGGTCTTAACGCACATTGTTAGAACAGCAATAGAAAAATTGCCAGTATTATTACCAAAACAAATCTTGTATTTTATAATTCGTATTTTTTCCTGATTGTCCTCTTAGTCGCCTAAAGGATAGAACAAGGAAACAACAACAACACACCCCAGGACGACAAAACAGAGCGCTTGTGAAAGTTGACCGATCGGGTTAGTAGACAGATTGTACCGGAGGTCTGGTTAAGTTTTGTTTCATTTCACTTACGCCAATAAAGTCAATGAAACTACTGAGAAAAAAAACCACTTGTTCCATGAAACTATTTGCCAATGGAACTAGTGAGAATAATCGAACTTGACAAGAGAAAACAGAAATAATCAAAAAATCCACTTGTATATTTTATTTCACACTACCAAATAACAAAATACGTTTTAAATAAATTAAAATACTTTTATGACCTACAGCGCTGGAAAATTGTCCTAAAAATAAAACTTTATCAAAGTTAATATTCCTCGCCACCTTCGCCCTCGCCTTCTCCGGAGTCCATCCCGACTTCCTCGTAATCCTTCTCCAGGGCAGCTAAGTCTTCGCGAGCCTCAGAGAACTCTCCTTCTTCCATGCCCTCACCTACGTACCAGTGGACAAACGCACGCTTGGCATACATCAGATCGAATTTATGGTTCAAGCGAGACCAAGCCTCTGCAATGGCCGTAGTGTTCGACAACATACAAACAGCACGTTGTACCTTGGCCAAGTCACCACCTGGAACCACAGTCGGTGGCTGGTAATTGATCCCCACTTTAAATCCAGTCGGGCACCAATCGACGAACTGAATGGTACGTTTGGTCTTTATAGTACCAATAGCAGCGTTGACGTCCTTCGGCACGACATCTCCACGATACAGCATGCAGCAAGCCATGTACTTTCCGTGACGAGGGTCGCATTTTACCATCTGGTTCGCGGGCTCGAAACACGCATTAGTGATCTCAGCGACGGACAGTTGCTCGTGGTACGCCTTCTCGGCAGAGATCACAGGAGCATACGTCACCAGCGGGAAGTGGATGCGAGGGTAAGGCACCAGATTGGTCTGGAACTCCGTCAAATCGACGTTCAGTGCGCCGTCAAATCTTAGAGAAGCGGTTATAGAAGATACAATTTGTCCAATCAATCTATTCAAGTTGGTGTAAGTAGGTCTCTCAATATCCAAGTTTCGTCTACATATATCATAGATGGCTTCGTTATCCACCATGAAGGCAGCATCAGAGTGCTCTAGGGTCGTGTGCGTGGTGAGGATAGAGTTGTATGGCTCCACCACGGCCGTGGATATTTGAGGCGCTGGATAAATAGCGAATTCTAGTTTCGATTTCTTTCCGTAGTCGACGGAGAGTCTCTCCATGAGTAGGGACGCGAAGCCCGATCCGGTACCTCCGCCGAAGGAGTGGAAGATTAGGAAACCCTGCAGGCCTGTGCATTGGTCGGCCAGCTTGCGCACTCTGTCCAGCACCAAGTCGACTATTTCCTTTCCGATGGTGTAGTGCCCTCTGGCGTAGTTGTTCGCGGCATCTTCTTTACCTGTGATAAGTTGTTCTGGATGGAACAGCTGTCTGTATGTTCCTGTGCGGACTTCGTCGACCACCGTCGGCTCTAGATCGATGAACACGGCTCTGGGGACATGCTTACCAGCGCCGGTTTCACTGAAGAAGGTATTGAAGGAGTCGTCTCCGCCTCCGACGGTTTTGTCCGAGGGCATCTGCCCATCAGGTTGGATGCCATGCTCCAGGCAGTACAATTCCCAGCAAGCGTTACCGATTTGCACGCCAGCTTGGCCGCCGTGAATAGATATGCACTCACGCATTCCTTAAATTATATTATGCACTTAAATAATAATGTTTCCGTAATAGCCTTCCGCTCCTTCTAGATCAACGTCGAACTTGGCACTAAGCAAATAACTGACTGTCAATGACGTTCCACGGGCTACAAAATTCGAATTTGTGGTTTTTTTTCACAAGTGAAAAATCGCCGGTGTTAAAGGCCTTACTATAAATGCTTGAAATAAAGATTATTATAAAATTTTATTTTATATGAAATTTATTAACGTATTTATATAAATTCAATGTATATTTAAGAACTATCTCTCAATTTGAGTTTGAAAATTCAGTATGGTTCCGCTTGAATCGCGTAAGCTTCAGAATATACTTCCGCATTTAACAGATAGATGTCGCTACTTGTATTCTGAACCAAGAAAGTTAATAATCTGAACATAAATTTATTTCTCGAAATATTATAAACAGATTTTAGTAAAGGTACTTAGAAAGCGGTATGATTGCAGAACTGCTTGTTGACTGAGAGATATTAAAAAGTTAATTACGACGTAGCTAAAGGATTTGGGAAAGGCTGTTTAGCGTGAGCAAATAATATAACTGCTTTGAAGTTCATTAAGTCTAATATAAATATAATATAAGATTTATCTAGGGTAGGAAAACGGGAAAGATTAATTTAAGCTATTTCAAAGGTCATCTTTATAACCACCATAAGTTCTTGGTTGTGGTAGATGAACTGTGTATAAAACTTTAGATTCTATAAAAAAATAAACATATTATACAGACAAATCCATAGATTTAAAAAAATTGTGCCTGATGGACCTCGCGCGATTTTGTACTAGACGAAACATAGTTTGAACTTGCCACAAACAGACTTGTGTTATGGGCTTTGATCAACACGGCGTTCTGATCTGGTATGGAGGCCGTGTTGCTCGAAGGTCATGGAATACAACTCAACGATACTATGTTTTATACTTAACAAATGCACATTAATAAACATCCAACACCCAGATCAATCTGAAAAAGAACATTTTACATATTGAACTGACCGGGGATCGAACCAGGACTTCAGTACCCCTAGTATGAGTTTTTCTAGCGACTGCGTTAGCGATTTTGTATGACAAACTACATCGCCTCTGGCGAATAGTAAGGCAACTAAGAAATTCCATACAAATTCCTTAGTTTGCCTTTGTTAAAAATATGCCTACAATTTAAGTTCAAGTTATCTTTATTTTTAAAGAAGATTTATACCATAACTTATATATATATACCAGCTATCAATTAGCCAGGTGGTATTTATCTTAACACGTTCGCGGACATTTTTGTAAACACAAAAGAAGTTATATGGTTATAACTGCTATAGCAGTCGTGTGTCCGCCAACGTGTTTAGACAAAAATACTTTGCTTATCGTCTTCTCTTAACTGCCTCTGTGGTCCAGTGGTTAAGACGTTTGCCTGTAGACCCGGGGGTCGAGGGTTCGACTCCCACGGAAAGCATACTTTGTTTAATAGTTTGGTTAGAACATTGCAGGCTTCAATCACCTGATTGTCTGATAATAAAGATGATTCCGTGCTTCGGTGGGCACGTTAAGCTCTTGGCCCCGGTTGCCAGGGATTAAACCTCTTTGGTGCATCAAACGTGCATTGTACCTGACCTAGAGGACTATAGGCACTTCGCACCAGGTGATATACTGAAGCCCATGCAGTCCTTCTTCAGAAATCCCTGTGTGGGTGAGTAAGGGATGGGATAAGTACAAGAGGACCCAAAGTTTGACGTGCTTCCTATAATTTAAAACCTATACTTAAGATAAGCTACGAAATAATGTTTTATATCTTGTTTCTTACAATGCCAAGAGTTTTGTTTTCATTAGCAAATTACAATCACGTTTTGTGTTCTGCGCAATAATAAATAAATAAATATATAGGGACAAATCACACAGATTGAGCTAGCCCCAAAGTAAGCTCGAGACTTGTGTTATGGGATACTAACTCAACGATACTATATTTTATAACAAATACATATATAGATAAACATCCAAGACCCAGGTCAATCAGAAAAAGATCATTTTTTCATCTTGACCTGACCGGGGATCGAACCCGAGACCCTCTGAGTAGCGGTCAGGCTTGTTAACCATTACGCCACGGAGGTCGACAATGTTTTATATAACGTTCTCAACACAACAAGATTTCATATTTTTAGCAAAATACTACTCTTCTGTTATAATATTAATAGCCCACAAATCATTAATCCTCTTTCGATTTAACTAATTGGCGAATTCAAGTGTTTTCGTGGAAAATATATCTTCGTAAATTATCAAAACACTTAGAAAATTCTCTATCATCTTAACGTTTTCCCGGCGTTGTCTTTAATAACCTACTTTTTCTTCTTTAGGTTGCACGACCTATCTTTACTCTTACTTTAGAGTCAAAAAATGAGTTTATTTGACTAAGAGACTAACAAAAATAAAAGTCTCTTTTAGTACTATAATTAATACTGTGAATTATGCGATAGCCTAGCGGCGTCAAGTGTCGCGAGTTGCGGCTATTCTTGGATTGGTTGCCATTTGTGGCATTTCTATCTTGAAATCCTCCGTGCTTCGGAAGAAACGTTAAGCTGTTAGTTTCAGCTGTTATCGATAGATGGCAGACATAAACTATATCAGTGCCTTAGATAGCCTGAAAAATCAGGCACTGTTGTTGCACCCGGATCATGTTCCTATTTGTCCGGTTTCCCAAATAGTGGTACGGAGATCAGACGTCAGTCGCTACACTAATAATAACTTATCGTATTAAAGCTTACCCTGGGCTCTGAAGCGTCACCTAAATAGGCAACAAGGAAAAACGCTCGGATAAAGAATACTGTGAATTCTTAAATCGCAACACATTTGATAATCATCAAATCTTGGCGTATTATTATATTACTCTTAGCGTGCTTCGGAAGCCACCTGAACGCCTTTGGTCCCGGCTGCCATCTGGGTGTCGATTCTGCTAACGTTAAATCACAATCGTGTCAAAATAGTGTTTCAATGGTAGTGCTTTTTTACACACTAGTTACAAGAAATGTATATTTTTTTATATCACTTCTGATGATCACACAACACACTAAATACACATCACATCATACTGTCATAACTCTTGTAAATAGTGTGTAAAAGGCACTACTATTGAAACACTATTTTGATACGGTTTTGTCTTAACGTTAGCAGAATCGACGCCCTGGTAGTCGTTAAAGGAAACACGTCAGAGGCCGAGAGGCGGTTCCGAAGAACTCTGACACCAGGGTGTGCATGAATGAATGAATAAACACCACCAAAAAATAAACAATATTGCACCAGTTACATAAATACATCATTGGATTGTATAGGATCGAAGATGAAAATTAGTACAAAGGGTGTGCATGGTCGGTTGACCGTGACGCCTACTAAAATGAAGATGATGGCGTTTTATCACTCAAGGGAGACGCTCACCGTCATTATCCTATCGTTTCACGATGCTCTCCCTGTCTCATTCGGGCGTATAAACGCAGATACAGACATACAATTCGTAACGACATCTTTCCGATATAATTTCATTTTCCGCGCAAACATTTAAATGAGATTTGATTCTGGTTAAATAACTCGAATTTTCTGTGTATCGAAATATTGCAACCATTTTTAGTTGAACCCCGTTTTTATATGAGATAGATTGACATTAAGGTTCTTCGTGTTTGAATGGTGTATATCTATGGGGTATAAATAGTGCTGAATCATTGTTAGCTAACGGAATGGACATACAAAGACGACATTAAATTTTTGATTTATTCATTACTAGCTGTTCCCCGCGGCTTTGCCCCGCGTGTGACTTGGTTATATCGCGCCCAAAAGTAGCCTATGTTTGACCTCAGGTCTTTAACTACATCCCTACCAAATTTCATCACAATCGGTCCAGCAGTTTAGCCGTGAAGAGGTGACAGACAGACAGACAGACAGACAGACTTTCGCATTTATAATATTAGTATGGATTTGCAAGGGTTTTGCCTGACAGTTTTGGCTCGTAGGAGTTTTGAGATATCAATTTTTTGCATAAATTTTCAATTGTTATCGTATATAAGCACAGTCAAAGCGCTGGCGTATAAAATGACCTTAAGAATTTCTTTAGGAATTTCCATACAAAATCTCTTTAGTAATTAGTTTAAATAAGCTTAGCTTTAGGTAAGTACTGCCTCCGTGGTCCAGTGGTTAAGGCCCGGAGGTCGTGGGTTCCATTCC
Source organism: Apomyelois bistriatella (assembly GCA_947044815.1). Classification (NCBI taxonomy): domain Eukaryota; kingdom Metazoa; phylum Arthropoda; class Insecta; order Lepidoptera; family Pyralidae; genus Apomyelois; species Apomyelois bistriatella. The sequence goes on along the minus strand of OX345687.1, from coordinate 15,639,546 downwards.
CACGGGAAGCGTGTTAGTTGTTTCCAGTTTGGTTAGGACATTGCAGGCCTAATTCATCATGTTTTTAATATCTCTAATCAAACCCACGAAATTCATAACACATTTTTAGGCATTTACTGCTTTTATTAGAGACAAGCTGTAGCCCGCGACTTCGTTCGTGCGCGTGGGCTCGTATCGTAGGAATTGCCCGGGAATCCCGCTTTTCTTATATACAAAGTTTGTCTCGTGACAATAACCAACCCAAAAAAAAAGAATTATCCAATTTGGTGCATTTTAATGAACCGATTTTGATGAACCAAACTTTAGATGTGCTTCTGAGTTAAAACAAAATAACTGGTGTAAGTTTTAATCAAACCAGTTCAGTACTTTTGGAGAAGCTTATCTCCGAATCATACAGACAGACAGAAAGACAGACAAAAAAATTTAAAAAAAATTACATTATATTATTCATTTTAAATTTCCATTTATTAATTTTAGTCAAAATTACTACATGTACAGACAAAATATTTTTACTATTTTATATTATTTGTGTAGAAGATATGTATAGATTATCTCTTGCATAAGAGTTATCTGCGGTACCTTACTCGTACTCATCTCTTTCTGCCCCCAAAGAACAGGGGTCCGATTCTCGCGCAATCGAAGTTCACTTCCCGATTTTCTCCAAATTTTTTCAAAGGTTAATCATGGTTATGCATTTTCAAAAAATAACAATTGCAAAAGTTCAATCGAACGCATCGATCTATAGAAACTTTTCGATTGTAAATTGGCTTAAACTCATCGAAAAAAATTCGAGAAAATCGGTGAAGTGAACTTCGATTGCGTGAGAATTGGGCCCAAGTGCTTGCATTGTGGTGTTCCGGTCTGAAGGGAGAGAGAGGCAATGAAATTACAGGGTGCTGTGGCGAAACATAGCCACGAGTTGGCTAAGCTAATATTTGGTAGCTTTTGTAGCGTTCTCTACGAAAATCGTAGCATGTCCTACGATAAACGTCGTAGCATCTCCTACGAAATAATCGTAGCAATCGAATCGTAGCATGTTCTACAAAAAACGTCGTAGCATGTTCTTCGAAACAATCGAAGCGTAGCATGTTCTACAAAATATTTCGTAGCACGTCCTACGAAAAATCGTATAATGTTACGAAACACTATACGAGATGAAATAAATGTTCACTTCATTTCTTGCAATGACTGTTGTAAAAGGTGAACAGGGGATAGACAGAAGTTTGAGATTGAAATATTGATATCACGGAGGATATATTTCTCTGTTATTGATACTGTTTATAGAAGAATTAATGTCACAAGTCAACATCATCTTAACGTTTTTCCGGTTATTGTCCTATTGTTTTCAGCATAATGTTTTAGATAGTTAAAGATATTAAATAAGTTAAAACCAAATCTATTTACATCCTGCCGCCTGCCTAACGACATCTCTCCTTTAAAATACTGCTGGCTCCTTGAAAAAATGCTGGTAAATTTCTCCATCAGTTGCACAAAGATACAAATAAACAGAAAGTTGTTATTCCCTTAATCGTCTCCTACGACATCCAAGAACAGAATCGTAAAAGACTACACAGCCTAAACGCGTGTCAGTACAAGAGCATAAAAAAAAACATAGCCAAATATAGAAATTCTATTTATTTAAATAGAATTTATGATATTCAGAAATTAATTAAAGCCTTTTGAGCGTCGGTAAGTATTCACTCGTATTAGGTAAGGCTCCGTATGATTGTATGTTAATGGGAGCTTTTGGGATACAATTCGTGCGGTTGTAAAGCTAACGCCGGCGGGTATATATTGTGCGCAAACCAAAGCTTTGTTTATCAAAGCTCATTATGGAACAATGACGTAAATTGGCTGGTTTTGAACAAGGCTTTCCTGGTATTTCGTTATTTAAATACATACATAAAAATATTATACTTAGTTGTATTATAGTTTCGTTATCCTAATTCTATGCCTGTAGGTAAACTTTTAAGTTAGGTTTTAGTTACTGTATTATAAATAGTAACGAACGCTTTAGTCCCTTAGAATCATACTTAAAAAAAAAATATTCTTATGCTCTTCCTATGTAATTCCAAAAAAATCTTGCCATTTTTTTATCTATGCCAAATTTTCACGCAGTCGATATCGTATGCATAACAATGGGTGTTGTACTTATATCTGAAACACGGTTCGGACAATGTCTAGTGCGGTTTTATACAGCCATTATATAAAACCTCCCTAGACATCCTGTATATACTTTGAAATATCAATCACGGTATAAATAGGGTGAGAAACTGAAGCCTTTAACTGTAACTTTAGGCCTTTGATATAATCATAGCTTTAGGCATATTGTTATTTCTTTGTCCTTCTTTTGAACTTCTAGAGGCGGTATTGAAAAAACAAAGATTATTTTGTATGATAAATAATAAATCATTATTATCATCATCATTGTGTTTATCCTGCGTTCAATCTATGGAGATAGATAATCTCCATAGACATGGGTCCAAGTTTTTCAACCAATACTTAAATTAAATCTATGCAAAAAGTGCTACCAGCGATAGGGTTAGAAAATTAAATGAAATTTGAGAAAAAGAAATATGGATGGAAAATCTTTAGGAACAGTTAATGTAGATAGGTACTTAATAGAATGTAGTTTTGCAATAACTGCAATTATGAAAATGTGTTTATAAAATTAACTAAAATTTATATAACAAAAATAAAAAAATAAAACTTATATATCTAAAAAGTGGTGCTCTTGCGGCATGGTGCCAAGAAATCCAGCTGCATTAAAAAAGGTTAAACATACTTTTAACAGTGATTAAATTCTTCTCGAATAATTTTTCCATTAGTTTTCTCTAGAATTTGAAAGAAAACCCAATAATAAAAGCATGCTTCAAAACCAGAAATCTCATTTAAAATTCAAAATGAAGTTACGGAAAATCTAGGTACAAAACTATCTTCAAATTCCGAGTGCAGACCAACCGCCGCAAGTTAGTAGGTTAATATGCCAGCGGCTGCCAGCCTGCGGTCACGGTGCATGATGCGGCGCGGTCGCGGTGGCCATAGGCGGCAGCGGGAGCGGGCGCGGGCCACCACGCGGCGCGCAGACCGCGCGACCGCCGCGCGCGCCCCTCGAACTCGCTCAATTTTCATTATGACGTCGATTCCGAACGTCATCGTGTAAAAGGTGCTGTAGATTCGTGCGGGTCCGATTCTGTCGTCGCAGCGCACGCCCCGCGCTATCGATCGTGCGCGCCGCGCTGCGCCCGGCCCGACCCGCCCGCACCCGCCCGCACCCGCCCGCACCCGCCGGGCCAACCGCCTACCGACGTAGTCATGCGCGAGTCGCCTCCGCCATAACATCGACCGAACGAATTAGTGTAAACGCGCGAGTGCGGCCGCCGCGCTCGCAGCAACCACAGCTATACGTACGTATACGCCCTAGGTCAGACACCGCTGGCTCTCGCTAGTTCGTGCCTCCATGTGTTGGATTGCGTTCGTAAAATCGATCGGGGACGGTGGCCGCGCGGCGATGATCTGCAGCTAATCGCGAGGAGGTTGATGAGGATCCCGCCCGCCGCGCCGCGCACACCACCCATCATTGAGGCCAGCACCAGGTACGTCGTACCAGGCTCTCTACAACCGCCTCCCGGACCCGCTTGCATGTGTGCACGCTAATGCAGTACTCGCTGATACCCTGACACAGATTCGTTTATGTAAGTGCGTCCATCGATATCGCAAAACTCTGGCAACAGACAGAGAGGTGCAGTGCTAGAGTGAGACGGAGGACGTCCCTAAAAAAACAATTGATAACAAAACTTGTTTCGGATAACTGTAATATTGTGTTATCATGCGAAAAGGGTCCGCGAGGCGGTCCGCCTGAGCCCCAATAGATTATGTATGGCAAGCGTACGGCCGTGTCCCACTGCAGAAATGTTTCAATAATTAATCTGCGGGTCGTCGTTTGACGACGTTAAGCGTTGGCACGGCGCGCGTAGAGATTGGCTTGGAGAATATGTAATGAGGAGTGCGGCTTCGCGGGCCTTATGCCGTTTCCCGACCTTGCTGAGCGAATGTGGCTGCCGCGAATGGAGGCCCGCGCCCGAGGCCGGCAGCGGCGCACCGAGGGCGCGGGCCTACACTGCAATTTCCTAAATCACGCCACCATTTAGGACTTCTACGAAGTTTTATTACCACATAATTTTGTTCGTTACTTTATTGCGATGCGAATTCTTATGTTGAAACGTTAAATAACGATATTTTGCCTTCACGATCCATTTGCATATCAATTACTTGGGTATACTTTGTGTTGCTTTAGTATCGTGCTATCGTGAAACAGATTGGTTTGGATAATTTTGTTTTGGGTATTTTGTGTATTTGACAATTCCTTTTGTGTTCATGTCTATTTTCTATGGTATTTTTTGTTTAGATTTGGTAATTATTTTTTTATTTTATTATTATTAGGTTTGGTTTCATTATTATTTCAATTATTTAAATTATGTAAATATTCATAAGATTGTTTTTTTTTGTTGATTTTATTTTATTGTTTTTTGTTTTTTGTTTATTTGTGTCAGTGTCACATAACATTACATTTGTTGTGACTCACAGTGTGTAATTGACATAATCGAGGTTTACGACGGGATTATGACAATGATTTAAATTCATTGGCGCTTTTTTTTAAAATTTCACAAAGAGTCATTCATTTAACTAACTACAAAAAGCGGCTAACTTACTAATTTCTTTATTTTTAACTTTCTTTTCTTTCAAATGTATCGTTGCCTAGTAAATATTATTGTTATCACTTTGCCTTTTTATAACCTGGTATATGTCATCGCTTGTTTGTTTTTTTTTATTATTTAATACCATTTAACCCATAGACTTATTATTACTGCTACAAGAAAATTCTGTGTCTCTAATCCTAAGCCGAACATATAATAAAACACATAATTATTTCCGTATTTATAATTATGAATACTTAGGAGACAGTATTTGCACCGACAATAAGGTGTGCAGGGCCATATACCTTGTAAATGAGATGAAATAATAAATGAAATTGAAAATTAATTGTATATTGCATACTTTTGACAGTCAATTGGGTTGCTTTACGACTTGGCGTTTTGGCAGGGTCGCCATGTTGACACCTCTGATACAATGCAAAACAAAACACTTCATTGCAACAAGGTTTTACAAAATAAATGTACATCATAACAACTTCTTCTCATCTAGATACGCTCGTACTTATTGGGTGTATTTATTTTTTCTAATTTCAATACTACTGTTTAATATAACTAAAGTTCAAAACTATATAATACAAAATAGATAAATAGATTATTCTAGAAGAAATATTAGAAAAAAACGTACAAGAGGCGGCTTTATCGCCCTATGGTGATTAAAGAAAACTTGAGATACGATTTTGTGATTTGTTTTTGGTACAAAGTAAAATTTGATCACACAATTTTTTTAGTTTAAGTTAATTATTAGTCTTTTTTAGTTGCCATTTTGGCATTTAGTTCTATTTAAATTAATATGATATTGCCATACTCTAATAATTGGTTCAAAATGTCACCGAGCTGTTTCGTTTATGATACAGCATAAAAAAATGCTGATATGATAATGATAAAATAGATATATAAGTATTTATAATAATAATAAAGTTCAAATACATGAATATTAAAGAAAAAACTTTAATTTTGAAATATATATTAAAACAGCTGACTTCGTACAGCCTGTACGCACTGTTCTCACCGTTTAAACCTTCCCTGAATTTCCACAGATATTTCAAAACCAAAATAAGCAAAATCGGCCCAGCCATTCTTGAGTCAGACTAACGAACATCAATTGATTTATATATATATAGATTTTTGTCAATAATTAGGGCATTTTACTGTTCTTACATCAGGTATCCATACCATACAGGCTTTGAGCAACGGCTTCCATACCGAAATCGGAGCCTTAGCAATATTTTACTACTACATTAGATCTGGCGTATTTTGCGACAGGAAAATACACACCAGCACCCGTAGCCAAGTGACAATTTCAAAACGCCAACGAATGTCGACAAGAACAAAATGTATGGGATTGACATAAGCTGCAGTAAATCACGTGGCCAATCTTATGTCAATCCCATACATTTTGTTCTTGTCGTACGCGTAAGCTCCCAGTACAGTTCTGCATACCTTACAAAACTCATACTATTACCTGACTGTAATAATGATACTAACACATTAAAAATTAAACAAAGGAGCAAATAATTTGTGTACAGATCACACACACTTATACATTGCATATGTGACACTGCTCGCCCTCCTTCCTCTTTCCCTCTCCGCGCGAAATGTTTTGTCAATTTCTTTGCGTGCTATATAAAAAAAATAAATATAAAGAAACTAGCTGTTGCCCGCGGCTCCACCCGCGTGCGCCTCGGTTATATCGCGCCCGAAAGTAAGCTATGTTTGACTCCTAGTGCATAACTATATCCATACCAAATTTCAACACAATCGGTCCAGCTGTTTAGCCGTAAAGAGGTGACAGACAGACAGACTTTCGCATTTATAATATTAGTATGGATATAATAAATTAAAAAAAATACCTGGCGTCAAACCGCGCATGTTTTAGTAATTCTATTTCGCCATATCTTAATTGTTATTCTATGTTTTTGAGAGTGCAACCAAATGATCAGGTAATTTATTGCTAGCCACTAACGCTCGATAAGAAACAAGTCATTCATCAATTTCGTGTAGGTGTCATGGTCAATCGACCATGCACTCCTTGGTATTAGATTTCTTCGTAACCGCTTCTCGGCCTCTAGCGTGATTCTTTTAATGACTACCAGGGCGTCGATTCTGCTAACGTTAAGACAAAATCGTATCGAAATAGTGTTTCAATAGTAGTGCTTTTTACACACTATTTACAAGAGTTATGACAGTATGATGTGATGTGAATGTAGTGTGTGGTGTGATCATCAGAAGTGATATAAAAAAAATATACATTTCTTGTAACTATTGTGTAAAAAAGCACTACCATTGAAACACTATTTTGACACGATTGTGATTTAACGTTAGCAGAATCGACACCCAGATGGCAGCCGGTATCAACGTGCCTTCCGAAGCACATGAAACAAGTTAACAGTGTCATTGAGACAAAATTGTATACCGGCAAAAATCTATTTACAAAGGCATTAAAGTGAAGCAAAGCACCTGAACGGAAGGTTGATGTAATTTTGATGATGGGGTAACTAGCGCTGAGCCATCGGCAAAGCGGACTAACTTAAACACGCTCATTATAATATCTGAAATTATAAACAGCATTAACGTGTGAACAGGTTAACGTGCGTCTAAAGATGATCATTTACTAAATAGTTTATTGTAAATAAGAACTTATAAGCCTGATAGGTGGTTGGTGGTTTAGGTGGTACACGTGCTTTTTTTTCTTCCGCGTGTAAAGGAAACTTGTATAGCTGCTTCAGTTTATCATCACAAAAGTTATCCTGATTGCAGGTCAAGCCAGTATTTGTAATTATACATGTTATTAACAAATAGATGACTAACATTCCGTGTCATAATTTAGACCATTAAAATTTTCTACCACTTTTTATTCATGATTGAACAAAATTAATCCATACTAATATTATAAATGCGAAAGTCTGTCTGTCTGTCACCTCTTCACGGCTAAACTGCTGGACCGATTGTGATGAAATTTGGTAGGGATGTAGTTAACGACCTGAGGTCAAACATAGGCTACTTTTGGGCGCGATATAACCGAGTCCACGCGGGGCGAAGCCGCGGGGAACAGCTAGTATATATATATGCTAAAGTAATATTATGCAACTGCCTCACATCGATGGTTATGTGGAATACGTTAAGTAAAATTTTTGCATAATGTTAAATAACAATAAACTTTTAGACAAAATTCAGCTTATATTGGACAAAGAAGAAAAAATACTACATTTTAGCTCGATATGGCCTAAATAACCAATTCATTAAAAAAATCATCAATTATTTAGGCGTTTTAATATTATCTCGCTATTCCAAGGGGGCAGACGAGCACTACATGACCAGGCGAAACTGGATTAATGACCGCTGTGCACCGTCCAGCCATTTTCCGGGCTCGGGGCACGTTTGCGTTAATTTGAGTACCACCTACATGTACCGACCATCCATGGAGTGAGTTTGAAATTGACTTGTAACATACATGATGCGACTACCTGCGACGCAACCGACATTCAGGGGGTCTAAAAAGACCATTTTGCACGAATCACGAAATGATCACAATATGAATTACATTGCATGGCCACATCTAATGCCAATTCATTAAACGATTCACAACCTCATATTCGGGAATTCATCAGTTTGACTGTCAATTGACAGTTTTCTATCGCGTGCTATATAGTGTTGCCATTTCATATTTCGTACTTCTGGTCTCGTATTTCTTGACTGGTGGTTGATGGTTTCGTGTTTTTTCCGCCGTAACCAGTAACCCGCAATAAAATAATACACAACAATTAAGTTAAAATATCTATAGCTTGACTACATTAATTACGGTGTCTAAAACGGATGAAACAAGAAAATATTTCGGATATGTATAGATTATACATGCATAGGTACAAAAATGTTCATGGTAGAGGCGTAATCTCATCCACTATATACCAACAATGTTCGTTTTTAACATAAATTTATAAAAATTGCCTCGCGTGGCTGTAACACCTTAACCCTAAGAGGTTTTAGTGGCTCTGTTTTTGTTAATATAATGTATTTCTGTGTTATTATAAACAAATCATTTACCTTGAAAATGGAGCACAACTTATGAACAAACAGTAACACATTAAACCCATAGACAAAAAAAAATCCTGGGTAGAGACGGCGCGATTTCCTATTTCTATGCATTCTATCTATCTATCTAAGAGCCTTTGATCCTGAGCTGCATCCTGTGTTCCTCAAATAATGTCTCTAAGCTCAGTGTGCCTCTTGGTAAAGCCCTCCTAAAACCCTTTCCATTGCATTCTGTCCAGTGCGACCCTTCTCCACAGTGCCGTAAATAGGGCGGTGCCACCGGTGCCTAGGCACAGGGCGTAAATTTTGGGGGGCGCAAAAATGCCCCTCGCACAGGGCGCAGAAAATGGACCCTTACAATAAATGCAGGTAAAATTTAATTCGTGATATGGCAGTTACATCCTAATATAGTCCCACTCCCTCCACCTCCCATGGCTCTACCAACCTCTCGGTTATACGAGCCGAATCTCGGGAGAGTGCGCTGTACTTGCATTTCGCATCTCTTTCCAGTCGCACCTGCTTGATCTCCCTACAAGTTCTCTATAGTGTCGCCTATCTGTGCAATCATATCCTAATATAGTCCCATTGATGGCCATGCTTCAGTACCATCAACTGTGCCATGGCCAGTCCAGGGTCACCAGCCAACACGGCCACACCGCCAACTGTCCAGCTACATCTATTATTCACCACTATTCATAGACAATGTTAAAGTGCCGACTATTATATCCTATACTACTAAACGAGCAATAAATTTATTTGTACTCGCGTTTTTGAAAACGGCTCTACCGATTTCTTTGAAATTTTAAACGTAAGTTCTTACATAGTCAAAAAGATAATCTAGCTAGGTTCCATGTCTGGGAAAATTCATTTTACCCATATTTTCACGCAAAAAGATTTTTTTGCATAAAATGAGTACAATAAATTCGACACATCCGTTACAGATTCGTTGGTCTAGCGGTGTACATGTCATCTTTTTGTTTTGATGGTTCTAAGTTCTAGTCCCACCCAAACCCAAACTGACGTTTTTTTTTACGCATTGATTGGAAGAATGTTTTTTTTTCATCTTTTAATCTCCCAGGTACTTACTAATTTAAATGACCACACATTTTCTTGCGAGTGTCATTGTGGAATGTGGAATAACCTCTAAAAATGGTCAAGTTATGTCATTTTTGCTTGTCATTTTTCGTTCATGAGACTGAAATTATAATGGTTACGTGTGACCTTCATCATTATTTCGTGTAGGTGACACGGTCAAACGACCAAGCATACTCTAGTGTCAGAGCCTCTCAAAGTGTAAAAGATCCAAGACAATCAGATAGAGCAGCACGCGATTGGCACTAACTAGAGTCAACAAGCTGCTGTGAATGCCCATTTTTTGTGGGCCTTAAATGTTTTACTGACAACGTTATGATAAAGAAGTAGTTATGTTAATAAAAAACCCACAGTTTAGAAATAAATTGGTAACTATTTATCATTACATCTTACTTAAATAAACAGATAAAATATATGCTACGAAAGTTCCGTAATATCTAAAAACTAAATTAAAAAAAAAATACAAACTTAAATCCTAAAAAAATAACAAGTCTAAGAAACCAGATCTACTTCCTGCATCAAACGTCCCCATAATGCTGGCAAAGTTATTGTTTACTTACAAATCCGTATTCTACCCTTTGATTAGTTATTCTCAATCAAAGCTTCTACCATAATGGGGGCGAATCATTCTTGTTTGTTACTTCTATTTAGGTTCTTCACCAGAGATCTTCGCACAGAGATCGTTTGCTTGGGTACCTCAGTCTTATCTATTTCTGCCGCCAAGTAGCAGTGCTTGTATTGTTGTGTTCCGGCTTGAAGGGTGAGAGAGGTAGTCAAATTACTGGGTACTGTGGCTAAACATAAACCTCGAGTTAGCAGCAACGCTAATATATAGTAGCTTTCGTAGCATGCTCTACGAAAACTGTAGCACGTTCTACGAAAAACGTAGCAAATACTACGAAAATATCGTAGCACGTTCTACAAAACATTTCGTAGCACTTCCTACGAAAAATCGTATAATGTACTACGAAACATATGAAATGAAATGATTACCCCACTTCTTGCAACGACTGTCGTAAATGGTGAATAGGGAACAGCAGAGGGGCAGTGAAATTATTTGTGATTGATTAACAAACATCGAAACATTAACATATAAATTTAAATTAAGATATTTATTTTAATGGAATATAGTATGAATTTAATATAGTAAGTTCGCCTATGGTTATTTGCATTTCTGTTTTGAGCCAAAAAGGTCAAATAAATAATAAGTTCTATGTTTCTTGTAAGTATAAATAAAAACAAAATCGAAAATTGAGTAGATTATTCTAAATGATTTCTTATGTTTTCGCGATTGTTACACATTAAATTAAACTATTTTATACGGTTTTCTATCGCGTTTATTGCTTACTTAAAGTGTAAAGTGCTTGAAACGTTAGGTATAAATAAGTAAGCAATAAACGTGATAGAAAACCGTATAAAATAGTTTAATTTAATAGATTATTCTAAATTTTATACAAAAGTCAAGAAAACTACGCGAATTAATCAAAATAAGAAAAACCCACTTCAAGCATAGTTAAAACTATTCTTATACCCGATAAGCTATTGAGTGGAATAAACTTCCTTATTTTTACAAAGTCGGTTAAAAATAGGTCGGATATCACCCCTTCGGAGCTTTTCAAGTTTTTCAATCTGAGCTTTGTCGATGTGCACTCAGCAGATTGGAGCAGCGTGAAGAAATTGTGGTGAAAAAAAGAACAAAGCTCGTAAGCTATAACGGGTAGGGTATAAATATAGCTTTGATTGAGAATAATCAAAGAAATATAGTTAGTTACCTGTAACTTCGGTTACATTTAGTTTGTTTATTTACAAGCTGTTGCCCGCCACTTCGTGTTCGTGGGCTTCGCTCCCTTTTTCGTGGAAATTTAGGGATTCGATCCTGAAATTCCTGCAAGAATTTAGGAAACTCGCATTTTCTCTCATACAAAGTTGGTTATGACAATAAACAACGCAAAAAAAGAATTATCCAATTTGGAGCTTGCGTTAAAATATATATATTTTCAGGCAAACTCATGCCTTGAGTTCATTCAAATAATGATAACTTTTTTTCATGAGCCGATTTCGATGAAACAAACTTTAAATATTTTGCCGAATTAAAGCAAAGTAATTGGTAAAAGTTTTAATAAAGTCGGTTCAGTACTTTCGGAGATAAGCGTGATCACACATAAGACAGACGGACAGATGGACAGACAGACACAAAAAAAAATGATCACCCAAATATATAATCAAGGTAGTAAAATACGAAAAAATTGATAACACATTAGCCAATCTTCGTAAAATTCGTTAACCGAACGGTCTAAATTTAGTAACGGAGTATATCAGTGAATAATGTACGGAAAAACCGCATTGGAGTGTTCCATTCAACCGCATTCAGTAATATTAACCGCATTCGCTGTTTATTGAGCCGAGAACCGAATCTGCGGTCACATAGCACACTGTGCGACTGTGGTTTTGCTTTTTGATGTGAGTTTGTTTCAAATCGATTTGCCATTTAACTATCTTTGGTATTCCTCTGTGGTTGTTTGTCTGTGGTCAGTAGAGATACGGCGGTCACGAGATAGATTCCGACCGATTCTAGTTTATTTAGAACTAGCTTTCGCATGCGTAATTTTTCCATGCGACTCTTCGCAATTTCGACTTTTTACGACCTTCGTATCTCTATAGTACATTACCCAATTCAATTATTATTTTTTTAGATTGATTTTAAATTGTATCTTTCGAAATTGGAACATCTTTGGAATGTACATCACCATTCAATTAATTTATTTAATACAATTTAGTTTTATAAAAATGTCCATATTTGTTAGTAATTTGTCCTATCCTATGTTAAAAAATATTTATCATAAAATTTCTTAAAATCTACGTTCCTGGCGGACCACAGGGACTTGCACTTTGATCCAATTTGTCATGTATGGTCCGTCCATGCGATCTCCTACCACTGTCAGGAGGCTGGTACCAGTACATACATATGATACCAGTTATGCTATGTTAGAATAGAAGTATGAAATTCGCGAGGTCTCGTCAATTTTTTTTTATTATTTATGTTGGTCATTACAATCGGTTTTAGGCTTTAAATAGAGTAGGAGAAAAGAGAAGCATTTTAAAAGTAATTGAGAACAGACGAGGAAACATGTTGGGGCACTTGATACGACACGATGATTTGATGAAGAACATCATTGAAGGAAAGATAGAAGGAAGAAGGGGTCCAGGTAGACCAAGGCATAGTAACATAAAACAAATAAAATAGAAAACAAATGTCGTGTTGTATCAAGAAATAAAGGAACTTGCTAAAGATAGACAAAAATGGAAGAAACTCCACCGACAAGAACTCTTAAATTTATGAAGATGATTACAATCGAGGCGTTATTGCTTATATGAGCCATGGAGAATGTGTAAGATCAAAAAGCATATAAGTATCATACGATGTTTTTTAACACATTTTGGAAAAACATACTACACTTTTGATTACTTATATTATAACAATAAGTTAAGGCTCAAATACGAAACCGTTTCGTAACATCAATTTTGCTATTTTACTCAGGACTCTCGATAATTTTTTTCACATATAAAAGACATACCGGAACAAAAACTGGGCTTGTATTTGTAAATTCATTGATATCTTATTAAATTTTTCGAAAATATGGTTTTTACTGATTTTTTTCTATATAAGATTTTGATGGCAACTCTACATAATTAGTTTCTAACACTCGTATTTCGTGCCTCAATAAGTATTTTTAGCAGGGTCATAGATATATTCATATTGCATTTATCCTAAAAGTAAGATCGACACAAATTTGTTGATAACTTTGATAAGTAATGGTGGCTCCACACATTACCACACCATATGACATGAGAATAAAGTGCTACGCTCGTAGCTATCGTAGTACCTTCGATCATTTATCGTAGCACTGACTACGAACATTGCTACGAGAATAATGTGTTTCGTAGCACATTATTAATGAATTAATTATTTGTTTTACATTTTTAATTATAGAGTATATTATATTATGATATTATGTTTGAAAAGTTCAGGGAATATTTTTTTTATTTACAACATCACATTACTAAATTATAAAAATATTCAACGCAAATGAAAATTCGTCTGTATTGACACAAATTTTGCAAATTTACATTTCTGGAGAATACTTCAGTGGTGTTTGTGGCGCCGCTTCTTCTCCATTTGCGCTTTGGAAGTGGTGGTTTACTTAATATAAGTAATGATTGGCCAATAAATTATAAAAATATCCTATATTGAGAATATAAATTATTTTTGTCTGTCTATTTCAAAATTCTTTCATTATAAATAGCTTAAAAGAGGTAAAAACAATTCTAGTAACCTTTGCCCCTTTATTGCAATTTAAGACATCTACTCAGAGCGAGGGATCTATCGTTTTACCATAATCCTTACAATACAATAGTAAAGTATAGAAATAAGTACTAGCTGTTCCCCACGGTTTCACTCGCTCTTGGTGTGAATGTAATATGGCCTATAACCTAGAGGTATATATATAAGTACTACCTGTTCCCCGCGGTTTAACTCGCCCTTGATGTACCCCAAGAATCAGACTATTATATGCAGAAGAAATTTTTCAAATCCGTCCAGCGGATCTGAAGTTATAAGCGTTCAAACAAACAAACAAACTCTTCAGCTATATAATATATAAATGTATATGTAGTTCATATATGTTTATAATACTATTGTATTAAACCCACACTACGATCTCTACTTGACCCGGAGCTTAACTTTTAGATAATATCTTATAATAAAATTCGTAATTGTGCTATACAACTTCATTTTATGCATAGATTTAAAAAAAATGCCTGGATTTTGTGCAATAATGTTTAAAAATAATAAATAAAATCAGGTCATGTCAGTACGTGATTTTACCTTGTAATTCTAACCTACATTTAGTATTCCAAGTCTCTAGCTCATATGAAAGTTTATTAAAAATATATTGCCATATTGTAAACGAAAAGCCTGTCGATTCTATAAATTTCTAACAATAACTCGCATCTCATGTCCCTATTACTCACACATCGCATAAGTTTCAAAATGACAAGTGAGCTTCGAAATGACGGGGAAATTACCTTACAGAATACCACATCTTACGTCATCTCATACAAAATCTCAAGTTCAATCTAGTTCATCTCGCTGCCACGCTCACAAGGGTAGCGCTAGTATAGATTCGAATTATCAACTGACTTTTTAGAATGCCACAAGAAACTTACAGCGGATTCAGATTCGAAGTTTAAAATGAAAGGCCTATTATAATTAATTTTATAATTAAAGGCCCTTATAAAATTAAGGCCTTATAAATTTTTTTAAATTTAATGACTAAAAGCTTCAGAAAGGCCGAGAACATTATAAAATACAATTTTACATCTCGTTGCTAGGTTTTTAATTTAGTATAGTGTTTCAATCTCCTTTATCAAAGCAGGTTATTTTAAACTAACGCCTACTTTACAAAGTCAAAGGGCTCAATAATTACTTATTCTCGTCGATGTAATAAAATAATGAAACACAGATGAAAAGCTATGTGCTTAAGTAGGTATTTTCAAATATTTACCGTTTTTCTGTCTCTCCCAGTTGACTGGTTAAGTCCGCTAATTATATAAGTAATTGTACTATAAGTGTACTTATCGAATAACTATAAAATTAAATTTCATACTAAATTTGCCGTGAAAGCGTAACAAACAGACAGACCGACTTTCGCATTTATAATATTACTACTTGTGTTCTAAATTTGATCCAAATCAGTTCAGCCGTTTTCGCGTGATTGAGTAACAAACATCCATACATGCAAATGTCCACACTCAGATTTGAATATATATGACACTTTTGCCCGCCGCCATCCACTTTTATTTAGAAGAGTCACATCTTAAAACTTTTTATTTTGTGTCGATATATAAAAAGAAAAGATAAAATATAAAACTGAAGTTTAAAGAGAAGTGTATACAGTTAAGTATACAACTTAACAGCAATCGTATCGTATACTTTTTAATATAACTTTTCTGGGAAAGAATTATTTAATAGACTTTTAGAGAGGCTTAAGACTTGTGCATCTAGTGGTGATCTAAAAGCCTTCTTAAAGAGGCTTGACTTCAAGTAGGAAGGTTATAAAATAGTTGAATAAAAAAACTTTAATTGGAAAAATAAAAATTTTATATTTTGTATGGATAGCAACTTAGAAACTCCATACAAAATCCTAAGACAGTCGCTAGCGTCGACTTTTCATCATCTAAGCGTTATCCCGGTTGTATCCCACACCATATGGCTTCGGTGCCCTAAAATGAAATATCACAGGGTTTTCTCTGCGTGTCTCCGTTTTTAAAATCTCATACTAGGCTTAAGGTGTCTTCACGCAGCATTCATTAACACTGCCAACCAAATTAGAAACAACTAAACAAAGTATCACGTGTGAATCGAAACCACGACCTCTGTGTTTTAAGACATACGTCATACCACTGTACCATAGACACAATTACTAATTCTGTGCCATAGAGGTATTTAACAAGATCACAGCAACACAGAAAATCGCTGAAATAAGGACAACTGTGTAAACATAGACATTTAAATTGCTATACTGAGTTTATTTATTTACAAGTTGAACATTGAACCGATTTTGAATTGCAATTTGCGACTAATTAATTACATTTAGGTTGGTTTCGTTTCGTTAGTGCGACATGAATAGTTACTTTGAACTGTTGTGAGCTACGCGATGTTGATTTCAGTTAGTAATTAGTAATTTTGTTGCTTCTAGTAGCGATCTCTTAAATTTGAGTTACAGCTGAATTTGAGTCGCGTTTAACGATGTCTATGGGAATATTAGGTAGTATTCTCAAAATATGTGTTTTTTTTTAAAAATAAACGTCTTCGGTTTTTTTGTGTTTTTTTTATAAAATCTGTTGTGAGAAGAAAATACATCTACCTAAGTGTTTAATTGTCATCTAAAGAGACAATGCTGCTGATGGGGACTTAGATGCGAGTAAAATCAGTGGGGGAATTTTTGATTCATTAATCAATTTTGGATATACAGTAATTTAAGTTTTTTAAATAAATATTTTTAGTTATATTAAATATTGTTATAAGTATAGCCTCAAATTTCCTACTGTTGCTGGGCAAAGGAATCTGATTTTGTCTTTCTCATCTCCTATTTGGTGGTTGTTGCCATCCACTCTTAAAATCGCCCAGTCATCCCGCCATCTTTTATGAAATATTGTTCACTTATTGCTTATTTAAGTCAGTAAATTGCTTAACCATTTTTCCGTCCTGTCTAAACTGACCCTAACGATAGGTAAGAAAATATAAGCTAAAAAACGAAGCAATAATATATTATAATTACTGTGTATTACTATACAATATAATTATGTATGAGTACTTGTGGCTATGAGTGGAAAGGGGACCTTAATCTAATATTAATTAAAGTGCTAATCTATTGACACTTTGCAAAATTCAGAAACCGCACGTCGACAGTCTTAGCGGTTAAGAATTTAATAGCTACGATTTAATAAATTATTAATCTGAATTAGGTATTTATAAAACCAGAGCATTTTAATTTCGACATTTTATTTATATTTTAATGGTATAAATAATAGCGTATTAGTATCATTGCTGTATTTTTTGTATATTTTTTTATAAATAGGTAAGAGAATAAATGTAATTGAAAATTTTAACATGTTTTGACCATTGAAATGTGACATTGCGTTTTATTATTACAAGTCGTGCAACTTAAATTTGAACCACTTTTAGGTTTCCGATACTGAACTGAAATTTGACAATGCAATAGTTACGATACAAACAAGGACTAAAATATATTTATGTTTTATTACACTTCAATAAAAATTGTAGAGTAGGCATAGATTAAAAAAATTGCACCGCGCGCGATTTCATATTCATTGTATGAGAGTAGGTGTGTGGAAGAAAAGTCTGAAAATTGATTAAGCCGCACTCGTCCGTGACTAACACACACATTGATAGGTCCATTGAAAGCCAGCGTTGCAGTCATCGCTCTGGCTGCACTGCAATGCAACATACGCTGATGTTATTGGCCAAGAACATAGATTAAAAAAAAAATGCGTTGAGCGCGATTCGTAATTCTTTCGTTGAGAAAGAACCACATTACACTATAAGTGCTGTAACAGCTTTGATTTAAAAATAAAATAAATATATAGGGACAAATCACACAGTTTGAGTTAGCCCCAAAGTAAGTTCGAGACTTGTGTTATGGGATACTGACTAAACTATACTATATTTAATCTGTATGTATAAAATATCAATGCTGTTCGTTAGTCTGGCTAAAACGGAAACGGCTGGGCCGATTTGGTTAATTTTAGTATTGAAATATTTGTGGAAGTTCAGGGAAGGTTTAGACGGTGAGAAAAGTGCTGGTTCAGGTGGTACGTAGTTCGCCGTGTCTACTAGCAATAAATACATAAACATCCAAAACACAGGCCCATCAAAAAAGATCATTTTTCATCTTAACCTGACCGGGGATCGAACCCGGGACCTAAGTAGCGGTCAGGCAATTCAGGCATATTAACCATTACGCCAAGGAAGTCGTCAAACAATCAATCATTGGTTTTTATAGTCTTTTTTTTTTTACTTGGTTTTACCCTAATTTTTCTGTATTGCTCGGTGTTATTATTGTATAAACATACAATGTTATGCTTTTTATTTGCAATAATTATATTCTATTCTAAAATATATTCAAATTTGTTTTTGACTCATTGAGAAATGCATTCACATAGATACTAGTATTAACAGAATCACGCTTTGAAATTTAACGATCTACATTCAAACTTTGCCCCTACCATGATATTCAGTTTTAAACGCAGACGCTAAATAGTCCGACAACTTCGTTCGCCACCTTTCTGCGGGGTGACAGACGTTGGCGGGGGCGAGGTAATCAGGGCGTCAGCGGGGGAGTGGGGGGTGTAGCGGGGAAGGGCAACGTGAGCAAGGCGCGGCGACATCCGTCAGTCTCAGTACTAGAATGACAAGCCACGCCGTTCTTCCAACGTCTGTCACTTCGCAGGAAGCATTAAAACTAATGCTCTAAGATATAGTCCGAAAACTTCGTGTGGTTAATCGGACTCCGATTGGTTAATCGGAGTCGCCACGTGTACTTATTTCTACGTGAAAAACTCTACCATATTCTGCGCGCGAGATTAGGAACACAATAAGTATAATATACTAACGCATTATTCTAACACGTCGCTACGCACACGCTTGACATGATCCAATAACAATAAACGCACACAAGTAAAAGTAGTATGACCGACGGTCTTGTCTACCAACCTCTCGGTTATACGAGCCGAATCTCGGGAGAGTGCGCTGTACTAGCATTTCGCATCTCTTTCCAGTCGCACCTGCTTGATCTCCCTACAAGTTCTCTATAGTGTCGCCTATCTATGCAATCAAGAAATTCCATACAAAATCATGACGCAGTCGCTAGCTGCGCTTATCAATCTCATGGTACGGGTTGTTACCATGTGACTGCATCTGAATCGAGTCCTGCAATTTGCAGTTCGCAACCGGAATTCTCGCAATTTTAAATGAAGCAGTGTGCGAAATGTAAATGACAAGGGATGAATAGTTGCCAATTATAGTTGAATCAGAGTATGAATGAATGAATGAGCGTTGCGCTCGCAGAAAGGTCACTAATTGGATTGGAGTAGTTATTAGCATTGTACGGCCTTTTGGTTTTGAATATCTTGTCACGTACGTTGTAAGGTTTGGAAATAGAGCCTTTTTGCGATTTCAGTGTTTTCATGCTTTACCTATGGACTTTAAAAAAGAGGGTTCAATATTTTCAACTGGATTTTATCTCACTTACAATGGCATTCTTTTAATTTATATTTTTGTTTTTTACCTAGTATATTCATAATTTCTGACAGATAGTATGAAAAATTAAAATTCGAGTCAAAAAATGTATTTTACTTTGATATTTTTATAATATTTTTAGGGAATTGAACTACAGATTGGAATGAGCATATCATCCAAGTATACGATTCAGGTATATTTTAGTTCATTTTCAGCGGATATTATTTTGAACGAACGTACTATAATATGTTTAGTCAGTTTAATAGTATAATACACATTGATAGAGATAAGACCCTTGAAAATTACTAAAATATCATTTTACATCTTGATCTGACCGGGATTCAAACCTGGGACCTATCAGCACGGACATTCTCACTGCGCCAGAGACCAACACTGAATTGAATAGCCCCATAAGTAATTAAGAATTAAACTAATTACCGAGTTCTGATGCCAGGTCAGTTAAACAATTAAATTGAAACCGTTTGAAATTCACCGTGTCGAAAATTCGAAACACAAAACTTGATCCTCGAAGTTGAGCTACAGCGACTAACTTGATACTTAACTATTTTATGTCCTCTAGTTTTGTTTCTGACTTCTTTTATTATTCATCGTTTAATATTCATCGTCATTTCGTGAAGGTGATACAGTCAAACGACCATGCACGCAATGGTTTCAGATTTGTTTTAATAAAGACACCACATAATAGTTTTTTAAATATATTTTACTAGCTATCAAAATCCGCTGCGTAGTTTTAAAGATTTAAGCATACAAAGGGACATAGCGACTTTGTTTTATACTATGTAGTGATTACATGTAGGTATTTACCAAGTAACGGTGTATATATATCCGCCGCCCATTTATTTATAAAATCTAATTGTTTCTTTTTGACACTGTCGTTTAAAATAAAGCGTCCACAAAGAATTTCGAATCGCACGCGTTCAAATTTTTTTTTTAATCTATGGCTGTCAACGTCCACTTTATATTCTTTGATTTTGCCTCAAAAAGTTGTCTCTCATACGAGACGCAATACTAATAAATACTTATTACAGTCGTGGTAAACCCTAACCAGAAGTTAACAAAAGTTTGTTAAGGCCATTTTAACTAAAATATTTGTAGTTTCTTATCGATATTTAGAGTGAAAGAACGAGACACAACACATTTTAGTTAAAATGGGCATAATAATGTAAAACCTAACGTTTGATATTTTTTATGAATAAGTTGGTAACATTACATTTGCTGCTTGTGTGTTGGGAACTCTGCCCGGGGGTCCAAATTTAGATTATTTTTAGTAGATATTTTTATTTAATTTATAAGTATTTTAATTTAATTAGGCTTTATTTATGTACTCGCGTTTTTTATAACTGTATCTAATTGCAAATAAATGTATTTATAGTAAATGCTCTGAGTTTGGTTTTGTTTTGGCAACGTAAACGAAGCGTGAACAATATATTTTATTTAAAATTATATTAGATAAAAGAAAATAGCTAGACTAAAAACAAAGAAAAACACATTATAAGTAAGCAACTTAATAAGTTTGACACTTCCACACCGGGTCATGTTCTTGTCAGTCTGTTTTCCCTATAAAAAGGGTTACGGAGGTCAGACGGCAATCGCTCCATTGTAATAACCAGCTCCGCCAAATCAGGACCATGATTAATAGCGTACCCTGGGCTCTGAAGCGTAAGCTGAAGATGTAACCGGGAAACACGCTCGGACGAAGAAGAACTTACATCCTGTAGCGTTTGAGTATTCGGGCGTTAGTAAGTTTAAATAATGCAACTAAACTAATAATAATAATTTATATTTATGTATATGTATATTTGTATGTGTGTATATTGTATATATATAGTACTTTTTAATATACGTATATATGCCTTTGACACCACTTTCTGTTTTACACTCCACATTTAAGCTCTCTGCTTTACCCAATGGTTGACTGTTAGATAATGCTTTTAGCATTAAGTTCGGCTATTGTGCTTTACTTTTTGTATTTTGTACAAAATAAGTTTTAAAAAAAAATAAGTACTTATCAAAATATATGTCGTTTTTTTACGACATGAAAATATTTTTCGTTTTTAAGCTTACCTGTATGTTTGAGTGATTCTAGATTTTTGAATGCATATTTCCATTGAGGGATTAGAGTAAAACGGAATGTGAAATCAAATCCATTTATGGATTTGTTCAGTGGATTTGTGAAGAACAGGGATATTTTTGCTCGCTGCCACTCGGATTTTATACTCTGAGTTTTAAGCTTATAAATTTAAACCTACATATAAATTGCAAAGGGGAAGTGTTCACGAAATTTATTGTAAAGGGTAATCTTAGTTTATTTATTCATTCAGAAGAATCGGTCGATTTACCGTGACGCCTACTCGAAATGATGATATTAATTCATTTATTGTACAAAATACAGTTGTATACGTAGAACTAGGAATCGCGCGCGGCTCTAACGCATTTTTTTAAAATCATAGTTGTATAGCACATATAGTTTAGTTTGCTCACTAAAATAATTTCGATAATTCTTCCGCGTATGATAGCCTAAATTTGATCACGGTACTGTATAACATGTTTTTCTATTATTGTCGGTAGTTGAGGTAACTATATCAAATTTAATCAAAATCGGTACAGTAGCTTTGCCGAAACCGTCTCAGACAGACAGACTTTCGTATTTGCCCTATTGACTCGGTTATATCGCTCCCAAAAGTAACCTATATTTGACCCCCGTTTTTTATTTATATCCATGCCAAATTTCATTAAAATCAGTCCGGCGGTTTAGTCGTGAAAGCGTAAAAGACGGACAGACAAGTAGACAGACAGACAGACAAATAGAATGACAAATAGACACACAGACTTTTGTATTTATAATATTAGTATAGATATGGATTTAAATATGTTACCACCTTCTTTTTAAAGAAATTATTTAAAAATAAGTAAAATTCCGATTTTTGTTATTACATTTTTGGAGATTTTGCGTCATTCCAAATTTATTCTCAATATCTTCATATGGAACACATAACAAATATCTAATCATAAATCTAAAATAGAGAGACATTTATAAAAAGAATAATGGAAAGCAAAAAAAATTCTTTGAATTTTTCGTTTGCTTGTATGTATGAATATAAATATATAAATTAATAAATATATAGGGACAAATCACACAGATTGAGTTAGTCCCAAAGTAAGTTCGAGACTTGTGTTATGGGATACTAACTCAACGATAATATATTTTTATAACAAATACATACATACATACCTACATACATACCTACATACATACTCGTAGATAAACATCCAAGACCCAGGTCAATCAGAGAAAGATAATTTTTCATCTTGACGCGACCACGCTTATCTACGAAAGAACCGATTTGCTTAAATCTAAAATCCGTTCAGTAATGTAACAGTAATCTAGCAACATGTAAGATGTACTTGATGTTAAGCCAATTGGTTTAATTAATCAGTAACTATCTAATTGAGAACCTATCAAACCACTTAGACGCTCCCACAGAGCGAATGCATGCACAAATACGGAACCCTAATAAAGTGGGAAACCTACTTAATCTGTATGTTAGAGCATCTAGATTTCTAGATAGATGTATTTCAAGTGTACCGAGAACTAGAGTATTTTGGTAGAAGTGTTTCGAAGTCCATTTTGGTAGAGTTAGGTAGCATGTTTTTAAATAGAAACTAATTATTTACAGAAAAGTATCAAATTATATAATTAATTATTTGTGTAATGGGATACTAACTCAACGATACTATATTTTATAACAAATACATATATAGATAAACATCCAAGACCCGGCCAATCAGAAAATTCCAAATTTCTCATCGGAAAAATTAAACTGAATATGGAATCCAAATTATTTTGAAACACAAGCATTATACATTTGTTTATTTATGTTTGTTATATATCTATAATTTCACCTTATTTTAACATGTACTACGGCGGAAAAGTAAAAATAACTGTCGTTGAGTTAGTGTCGAATAATAGAAGGAAACTAACTCTGGGAATTGCGTCTATTAATTTGTTAGATTTGTCCTTATCTAAGTCATAATTTATTTACAAGTCCAAGTCACAAGGCAGGCCTTGACTTAACAGGCATTTAGTATTAAAGTGTACATGTATTTATTACTCTTCTTCGATCGAGCGTTGTATCTTATATCATTTACTAGCTGTTCCCCGCGGTTTTACTCGCCATTAGTGTAAATGCACTGTATCCTTCCCTAAGAATAGGGCTTTGATGTACAAAAAGAATTTTTCAAATCCGACCAGTAGTTTTCACGTTATAAGCGTTCAAACAAACTAACATACAAACTTCAGCTTTATTGTATAAATATATATTTTTTTGTTGTATAATATTAGCATATGCTGAGTCGGAGCCTATTTTTGAGAATGTTTGTTTTTTTATGTTACTTTTATCTTTTTTAGTAGGTACCTACATTTCTCAAAAATAAATTTATTTTTATTTTATTTATTTATCTTCAGCTTACGTAACCGTACCGCGAGATTTTATAAAAGCATGATGATCGATAGATGGCGTTATTATGCATCAGTATTGGGAGGACTCTATAGACTATATCTATAGTACACTAAAAATCGGCGCGTTTCATTGTATGGTGGTTGAATATCTGTATTAGTATAGTATATTTTGTAATCTGTGATATAACCAAAAGACACTTGTTTAAAACTATGTGACAAGAAAACATAGCGAATACAGTTAGCGTTCTTGACCATACATACTATGTCACCCATTATAAGTCACCGTTTGTTGGGCTGTATTCGGTTCGCACATACATTTAAAAAAAAAACAGAGGAGCTCGATAACCTAGCGCGACCCGCGTTTTTATAACGATAGTGCGCGTCAAGCGACGGCGACGGCGAGTGCGCGGCCATGTTTGGATTGGTCGCCATTAGTGGCATTTCTATCTTGAGCTCCTCCGTGCTTCGGAAGGCACGTTAAGCCATTTATCACGGCTTTTATCGGTAGATGACAGTTGTTAGGCTATGTCAGATGCCTTTAGACAGCCTGAAAAATCTGACAGTGTTGGCCACCAACACACCCGGATCATGTTCCTATGGGTCTGGTTTCCCTGTAAAAATGGTCACGGAGGTCAGACAGTCGCCAAATAAGGACCATGGTTAATAGCATACCCTGGGCTCTGAAGCTTAAGCTGAAGATGTTCACAGAAACACGCTCAGACGAAGAAGATAGATTTTAAAAATGCCTGATCGCGCGCGATTTCCATATTCTTGGGTTCGGACATGGCGCGTAGGCTCTCGCGTTTCAAACGGACGCTACTCTAACTACACGGAGCTCCCATTGCCGCCCCCAAGCCGAGTCAGTCGAGCCCCGGACCGGGGCCAGATTGGTGCACAAATACGCCCCCTGTTACTCGCTATACATTTATTACTTTAGTTCGATTTGGCTTCCTGTTTTTCTCTTGTGTTTAACTAGTGCTGAATTTTTTGTACAGTGAGCAGCTGAGAAATATAACCCCCTTTCAATAGTGATACTTGTGGCATGGGGGTTAGATTTCTCTGCAGCCGACTGTACGTTAAAATATTTTAATATCTCTTTAATTCTTTATTAATTAATTATTATAATAGTAATATAATAAATATACTTTTTAATATTTAACCCGTCGTTTCGCAGTATCTAGACACAATGGAAAACGTTTGATATGTGGCATCTACCATGCACACCCTGGTGTTAAAGTTCTTCGGAACCTCCTCTCGGCCTCTGACGTAGTTCCTTTAACGATTACCAGTTGGCAGTCGGGATTTCCTGCCAGTTACCGGTTGTGTGCCTATTGTGATGTTATACGAGTATTTTATTCTCTACCTCTGTGGCGTAATGGTTAACATCAGGAGGTCCCGGGTTCAATACCCAGTCAGGACAAGATGAAAAATGATATTGTCTGACTGTCCTGGGTATTGGATGTTTATTATACGTATTTGTTATGAAATATAGTGTCGTCGAACTTACTTTGAGGCTATTTTAATCTGTGTTAAGTTAATAATTTATTTGTTTATTTTTTATTATTATTATTATTATTTTTAAGTATCTGTGTGATAACTAAAAAAAAAATCCATTAATAGTTGACCCTTAACACACTGATAATAATTAAGTTAAGTCGCCCGACAATTACTGATCTGTCCCTATATATATGATATTATATAGTGTAATTAATTGTCCTATAAAATGCCTATAGAAAATGGAAGATAATTGTTTCTTTTGTTTGTTTCAGACACAATGTCGTCGACTAAAATGCCGTCGGTTGTAGTCAAATGACAATAACTAGAATAAAGGTAAGCAGTTATTTATTAAAACTTTATTTTTTCACTAACTACTCAACGCGGTTTTGCTCGCACGTGGTATGTATGTACTAAAGCCGTCAACCTTCCCCAAAGATCAGGCTATCTATCAATATGATTTTTTTTTAATCCTACCAAGTAGTTCTAAAGTTATAAGTATATAAGTTCAGCTTTAATATGTTACTAGCTTTTGCCCGCGGCTTCGCCCGCGTAAGATTCCCTCAGGAACAGTGCTTTTTCCCGGGATGAAATAATGAATGATGCATGTCAAATTTTGTTTATGACTGGAATGTTATAGTTAAATATTTAACCGCAAATGCATTTTTGTATGCAGGCACACAGAGGACTGTATAGGGTAAACTGGTTAAATACGCCCTACTTTTTTAGTTGTTAAATAAAACATACTTATAATCAAGTTATATTTATTTATTAGGAACCATCAGTTACATAATCCAATCAGCCTCATATTATTTGGTTATTTAGCTGTTACAAGATTTTTTTAATTTTAAGCATTTTTAAAAACTTCGAAAAAGGGCGTTTCCCCCAAGAGGTCTGTGAAAAATGCCCCGTAACAAAAAAAATAAATAAATAACAATAATGAAAAAAAAAAAATTACATGTTTTCGAAAAAAATCACTTATCAAGCTGTCGCACATTGTAACGGCCACACTCGTTACACAAATTGCTATACATTGTACAATCTGCATGCAATGTAACATTATTTTTAATATTTCGCATTTTTAAAAACTTTGAAAAAAGCCTTGTTTGTTTGTTTGTAAAAGGCGTTTTCCCCAAGATGTCTGTGTTTATTAAGGGCGTTTTCCCCAAGATGTCTGTGTTTATTAAGGGCGTTTTCCCCAAGATGTCTGTGTTTATTAAGGGCGTTTTCCCTAAGATGTCTGTGTTTATTAAGGGCGTTTTCCACAAGATGTGTGTATTCATTCCTAATTCTTTATTGGTGACCTTTGACATCGCCTCATCTAGAGCTTCAGCGGTCCACGTTGCTCTGCACGACTTTCTTTGGTAGTGCCTACCCATAATTAATCTGTAAAAATCAAATTAAGCATCATCAAAAATTGTGCCATATTTCGCCGAAAAAATCGGGGCGTATTTCATAAATCAAATAAAATACGCCCCAACATTTAGTACTTGTAACTGGTTAGAACTTGTAAAAATTCCGATAATTTTATGAAGCTTATGAACCCCACTAAACACTTGAATCGTTAAGTTTTCTTTAAAATTATTAGTTCAATAAGTTATAAATACATAATAAAACTCACCTACACAAGTAGTGTCACACTTCAAACAGAAATTTATGAGATTTTGATTTTTTTCCTTGACAGCAAACGGAGCACGGCTTCTCGTCCGAATGAAATCGAGTACTACTGCCATCTATCGTTTGACGCCATTACTACTCCGTGGCGTAATGGTTAACATGCCTGACCGCTACTCAGGAGATCCCGGGTTCGATCCCCGGTCAGGTCATGATGAAAAATGATCTATTTCTGATTGGCCTGGGTCTTGGATGATAGTATCCCATAACACAAGTCTCGAACTTACTTCGGGGCTAACTCAATCTGTGTGATTTGTCCCTTTATATTTATTTATTATTTATTTATGTTATGTAATATTAAAAATTTTGTTTTAGTGTCAGGAGCGCTCATGAGACAGTCGTGTCACCGTTTGCTGGAGCACCAACAGGCAGGAGGGGAGGAACCCCCACTTTACTCTCCCATCGACCAAATTTCAGGTAATCTTCATAATAAGTACTTGATCCCATTGTTTACTTCGTTTAGTAGCTTCTAGCAAAATCATTTATTAGTGTAACATTCAACTAGGTACATAATAAAAAAATAACAATAAAACCAAAATATTTAGTCAAAAATGCCACCCCGAATCGTACCCGGCCCAGAAGTCCCTTATAAAGGTAGCTTCTTCATTGTAAGATTTCACTTATTTATGCTGTCTATGCTTATAACGTGTCGGTGCTGTGATTACTACTATAAAAATGAAAAAAAAAATAACAAGATTTTTTTTATAATTATTACCAAGGTAGAGCCCATCGATTAAGTCTGTTCAATTTCAAACAATCAAATTATGGAGATTATTGTTACACTGTGATTTATTAATAACCTAAGAAATTAAAACCTAATTATAATTTTGTTTTTTGTAGCTTCTTTATTTAATTAAACTTTAAAATATAAATCTTACTCAATAATTAACCTCAATAATTAAACTCTTTTCATTTTAGTACTTTTTACGGCCATGGAAACTAGTCCTTTAAGGCCTCTCTTCATTTTATTAATCTTCTTCAGTCCCACTTTAGTCAAGTCAGTTGTCTAGTCTAGTCAAGTGATGAGTCAGAGTCAGGTGGCTAAGTGAAGCGCTGGAAAAATTTCACAGCTATATAACTTGGAGATTTTGGTGACAAAGGTAAAAGTCACGTAATCGACACTGTACCACTTCCCAACACTCACGCTTGTTCCCGAACACTTTGCGAATAATAATCCACCAATATTAAGCACAAATACTCGAAAAAACCTAAGTTTTGGAAATTAAATACAGCGCGGACATAGCGACAGTTTACTTTCTCTCCAAAAACTCTCTTTTTTTACTCTTCGCAAGGTACATAATGGAAAATATTTCATAAATGTAAAAAAATATGTTTTCAGTATATTTAATAAAAAAAAACTACTATTTACCAAAAAAAAGTAGAACTGTGAGCTGATTGATGACTCAATTTCAAATATAGAGTTGACAAGTCAATCTGTTGATTTTATCGGCATTCGACACTGTTTCAATTTTATTTTTTCATTTAAATAACATATCTACAAATGCACTGCATATTTACAAGATTAACAGGATTGAAAGCGTATAACACCGAAACAAAACGTCATAATTTTTATAGTCTTTCCATATTATGTTGCACCCCACTGCTGGGCATAGACTCTGTTTCTCTACTTTTCTCTTCTAAAGCAGTCTTCGGCCTCTCTTCTAGAAAGCTGTTGGCGCTGCATCTCCTCTTTAGTCTTAGTTTAATACTCTACTGTGATGTGATTGGCTGATGATATGTTCAGTTGTCAAATTCAAATAATGCAAGAAATTTAAACTTCTTAAAATTGTGTGGATATATCATCTTCGCTTATTAATTTTCTTATTTAATTTAAAATATTATTTAATTTAAAATAATTATCTTAATATCTGTTTATTTTCAATATAGGACATTCTGACATTTTTCTTTTCATTATCTTAATTAATTTAATTTAAAATATACATATTTTAAACTAGATTTCGATGTTAACTGTTTCATTAACGCTTTTTAACCGACTTCAAAAAAAGGAGGAGGTTCTCAATTCGTCGGTATGTTTTATGTTTTTTTTTATGTATGTTACCAGATTACTCGAAGACGGCTGGACCGATTTGAAAATTTTTTTTTGTTCGAGAGGGTTTACTTTCCAATTGGTCCCATATTCAGCAGTTCAGGATCTGATGATGGGATCATGAAGAAATCGAGGGAACTCTTCAAGTTTTGTATTGGGCATGGGTATTTTTTGATATATTCCAAGTTATTAAAGTAAGACGATGCTGGAAAATTTAACCCACTTTCAAAAATGCAACGTATTTCCAACTTTTTGATTGTAATATATCTTGCTCAATTACACGAAGACCACTGAATCGATTTGTAAAATTATTTTTTTGTTAGAGAGGGTATACTTTCTAGATGGTTCTATAGTCATCAGATCTGGATCTGATGATGGAATCATGGAGTTATCGAGGGAAGTCTTCAAGTTTTATTGCGATTTGGGTAGTTTTTGATATATTTCATGTCAATAAGGTGAGACGACGCTGATGACGTTTACCCGACTTTCCAAAATGCAAAGTGTTTACAACTTTTTAGTTATATGGCATTGCGTATTCAAAACTTAAAAAGTATAAAATAATTGTTTTTGCCTAAAAAACGAAACCGACTTCAATTCCTCAACTAAAAAGGATGAAATAATTAATAGATTGTTGTTTAAATATGCTTCATATCAAACATTTTAATAAATTTGAAGTTGGTGCCAATTTTACGAATTCGTTGACTAGCTGCTGGCTCGTTAATTAGCATATTTTATTAAAAGAATCGGCACCGACTTCAGATTTATTGAAGTTTTTGATATGAAGCATATTTAAACAACAATTTATTACCTTATTTCATCCTTTTTAGTTGAGGAATTGAAGTCGGTTTCGTTTTTTAGGCAAAAACAATTTTCTCTCATCTATTTGTGTAATTTGAAAATTAGTTCCTAAGTTTTTATGCTCATATACAATATTATAATAAAAGAAAAATAATGACAATGGTTACCCGCCAAATTGAAGTCTGTGTTAATTGCAATAAGTTATCGTAAAGTTAAGCGTTATATCGTATTGTTGGAGACTTGGAACCTTGCCTATTGGCGCGCGATTAAAAAAACGGCGGGACATTTAAAAAAAATCTTTCGTTTTTTTGTACGAATGATACCTACAACTCTTGTATACTATTTTTTATTTCTCCTTGTTGTTATGTCATGTTTGGTAACTAACATTATTTATTGTTAACGTTTATAGTTAATGTGATTGAGTGAAGAAAATTAATCTGAATTTTTGTATCAGGAATGCTCTGAGGAATGTTTCGAGTCACCGGTTAGGCATGAAAATCAATCGAAAACGAACGTTAATCATTCGACTTACCGATTTTGCTTTGTCATACATTTCAAAAATAGCACTCCTGTAGCACAGATTGTAGTATCAAAATAAAAAAATAACCGTTAAATTTACTTCTGCAAAACGGAAAATTTAACAATCGACCTAATTAATAGACGCAATTTTTTATTGGGACAAAAACGTATGAGTATGTAGTGGTCACTTACTTAAATCAGTTAAGGTTTAAAAGTTTAGGATAGAGTTTGTACACAAGCACAAAAATACAGTTTAACAACAGAATAAATAAATATATAGGGACAAATCACACAGATTGAGTTAATCCCAAACCAAAGTAAGTTCAGGACTTTGTGTTATACTGTGGAATACTAGCTTGACAACAGCACTTACCTATAGACAAACATCCAAGACTCAGGCCGATCAGAAAAACATCATTTTTTGTCTTGACCTGACCGAGGATCGAACCCGGGACCTTCTGACTAGTGGGAAGACATGTTAACTAGCCACGGAGGTCGTCATCATATTAACTTGAATAGTTGAACCAACATGTTTAAAGAGACGCCGGCTTCTTAGCGCGATTGCTAATGATATTGACATTTTAAACTGTTCATTGTCAGAATTCCTTTTATTGCCCAAAAAAAAAATTTAAATGAAAATAACAAAAATTAATCACAATCAACAAATTATAAAAAAAAAACTAGCTGTTCCCCGCGGCTTCGCCCCGCGTGGGACTCGGTTATATCGCGCCCAAAAGTAGCCTATGTTTGACCTCAGGTCGTAAACTACATCCCTACCAAATTTCATCACAATCGGTCCAGCAGTTTAGCCGTGAAGAGGTGACAGACAGACAGACAGACACACTTTCGCATTTATAATATTAGTATGGAAGAATGGATATGGATAGTCTTCCAACGCGCCACAAGGAGGCAATGTACCCAGAACACTGGCAGCGTTTCCCCGCTGTATTGCGAGACGTATACGTTGAGCAAACCAAAATAGCTGCCAGCTCTCAAGTTCATGTCTGAGTTCACAAAAGTAACACTATGTAGTCAGTTAAGAAAATTAAGTACAGTATTGTATTGGGTACAAAAGCTGTAAAAATCCATACTAATATTATAAATGCGAAAGTCTGTCTGTCTGTCTGTCTGTCTGTCACCTCTTCACGGCTAAACGGCTGGACCGATTGTGATGAAATTTGGTAGGGATGTAGTTAATGACCTGAGGTCAAACATAGGCTACTTTTGGGCGCGATATAACAGAGTCCCATGCGGGGCGGAGCCGCGGGGAACAGCTAGTATTAAATAAATGAAATGAAATTTTTAATTCAAATATTAAGTAAATGTATAACTTGCTTCTGACATTATTGCAACTGCAGTTCACAATAAGTATTCTCACAAGGCATTTAATAAAAAGAGGGAATGCGCACTTGGCGTACGGCCGAGATCTAAAATTACTATTTTGACACGATTTCGTGTAAAGCGCCTCATTTGATACTATTTTTATTATGAAATAGTATATAACGCACATAAATATATTGTGTGTAGTGTAGTGGCATCCAAATCGTTAATAACATTACAGAAAAAAATAAAACAAAATAAAAATCCGCACTGATGTTATCTACTTATATAAAACTATCCGCCCGCGGCTCCACCCGCGTGGGACTCTGTTATATCACGCCCAAAAGTGGCCTATGTTTGACCTTTGGTCCTTGACTATAGCCATTAAAAATTTCATCAAAATCGGTTTAGCGGTTTAGTGAAAGCGTAACAGACAGACGAAAGTCTGTCTGTATTATTAATAATATTAGTATTAAAGTATTGAATGAAGCAAATCGTCAGAAGCAAGCCTAAAAAGTGCTAGCTCTACGTGATAATGGTCTTATAACCAAGAAAGTAAAAAAAACGGGAGAAATGGAGAAGAAAACGCAGGGAAGACGACCTTGAGCTGCGAAGCAACGTAAGATTAAAAAGTTTCATCTAAGTTGTGCCACAGAATACCTAATAGTACTAACTAACGAACTTTTGTATGAGATTTTAAAACCTCTATTATGCATTCAAAAAATCTTAACGAAAATTCAAATTGTTAATCAAATATATTTGCCAAAATGAGTGGAAATTTACACACCAATATTATTTCGGTTAACAAAACCTCAGCGCGCATATTAATTTCATTTAGATTATATCGGATTATGTCACATTTTCATCATGAAAGCCTATTAAGTATTGCCAAGATTTAATTAGTTACGTTTAATTGAAATCGGTTCGGCACAACTGCTTTTATTACTCTGTTGACACTTATATATTTTTATTACATATTTACAAGCGTTTTTTTATTTATTTATATGACTAATGTTTTTTAAGGTTAAAAATATTGCGATCTATAAATAAATTAACACTTTTTTTTAAATTAAACTATTTTATACGGTTTTCTATCGCGTTTATATACTAATGAATTAATTAATTAATTTATTTAAGTAACATTGACTCATTATGTTAGTAAAACCTATGTCTAAGGTTAGTATAAAACAACGTGAACATTTATTTATTAAAAAGGCCATTCCTGCAGCTTTGGCACAGCAATGGCTGTCCAGTCTTCTCGCGATCATATATAGGCACACATTACATGCTCATGCACGCATGATGGTTTTCCATCAAACAAAGGGATGGTACTCGAAAGATGAATTGAATCGACTGATTTCCAAATAAAAAATCGTATTTTTTTAGTTTAAATCAAAATTTTTGCGATGATTTACCATGGAACAATTAAATCAACTGATTTCCAAACAAATCATAGCAAAATTCTTGATATAAATTAAAAAAATTAAATTGAATTGTTTGAAAATCAGTCGATTCAATTCACCTTTCGAGTACCATCCCTTTGTTTGATGGAAAACCATCATGCGTGCATGAGCATGTAATGTGTGCCTTAGGATGCTGTTGTCGCTCCCCCGCACCCTGCGTACCAGAGAATTATGTTCCCTAGCACTCTGGTTGAATTTCGAATATATAATAATTAATTATATTATAAATCAACATGTTAATTTTGTATGCCTGCTGGCGCACACAGAGAACTGTTCTGAATTTGTAAAACCTTTTGTAACCTGTGTATGACAAAATAAATAATTATGATTATGATTATAAGTACCTAATTCAAGACTTCTATTTGTCCCTAATTCATATATTCTTCACTGTGAACAAAGAACATGTACACCGTGAATGACATAATGGAGGCAAAACAAAGTGCCTCTTTTAACAAATTAGAAAATAAATCCTTTATCTGGGCCAACCATGTTGAAAGAAGAAAAAGAAAGAATATTCAAATGTATTGGCATCAAAGAGCATTTCGGCCCTAGCCTTTTGTTCGAAGTCGCAAATCTCCGTTGCTCTATGGTTGGCGGGAGTATTTTATACGATCACATACAAGTTCAAAATCCTGCATCTAACAAAATTTTCCATTAAATACTACTCAGTCTGAATTAGCTGGTTCCGAGTTATTTTCCGTTTTTTCTTAAACAGACACCTTTGAAAACCCTTTTAAAGAGAACGCTCTGCGTGTGCAGAATTTTATTCATTTTAAGCCTGTAAGGGCACGTGCAATGTGACATCGATATTTGCTCTGTTACACGACTTAACATTTATGTGCAACTAGCTGTTGCCCGCGGCTTCACCAGCGTGAATTTCCCTCGGGAACGTTTCCCGGGATGAAAGCTATCTCCCCACTATTTTTCAGCCAAATCAGTTCAGCCGTTCTGGAGTTATAAATAGTGTAATTAACACGACTTTCTTTTATATATATAAAAGATAGAAGAAAGATGAGACGACTAAAATGACAAGAAACATTAAGTACAAAAATAGCACGATTATTTAATTAGACTTGTAGACCCGGACTGCTGGTCTGGTTCAAATCCCACATCCCACTAATATTCTAACTGTCTTCGTGGTCCAGTGGCCTGTAGACCCCGGAGGTCGTGTGTTCGATTTCCACAGGAAGCATACTTTGTTTAGTTGTTTCCTGTTTGGTTAGGACATTGTAGGCTTGAATCACCTGGTTAGCTGATAACAAAAGATGATTCTGTGCTTCGAAAGGCACGTTAATCCGTTGATCCCTGCTGCCATCTGGTAGTTGTCAAAGAAACACGTCAGAGGCCGAGAGACGGTTCCGAAAAAGTCTGACACCAGGGTGTGCATAGTCGATTGACTGTGTCACTTACACGAGACGATGATGATTTAATTATCAATTTTTTAAATGAATTTGCAACTGTCTCTTTACATTTGGAAAAAGATTTATCGATGCAGAAGATTGCTTTTTTTTTATAATCATTTTTCCTACTCAACGTACTTTTGGTTAAAATTTTGCTAATTTTATCTAAGTCTAGCTCTTGGACTAACATCAATGTACCTAAATCTCAGAATTTCATCATTTTGGGACAAGTATAGTCCCAATACTCTTCGCATATAACACCTGATACCTAAATTAGATAGGCTATGTTCTAAAATCTCTGGTAAAATAGAAGTAGAACAGCAGAAATATACCAACTTAATTCATTAATTCATATACAGTTGGTTTATTTATGAATGAATCAATATTTGAAAAAATACAAATATCTTACAACATTATTGAACTGTCTTGAATTCTACAATATTGTACTTACACGTATGTTTAAACCCTAATTAATTATATTACATGAAAAAAGAATGAAAAATAAGACATATTTTCACTCTAGCCGGCAGATTAAAAACTAAATAATCGCAAACATTTTCCTTGCAATGACTTGAAAGGATAGTTTTATTCTGCTCTTGAGACAATCCAATTACTCCGGAGCACTTATTTCTTTCCAAATCACATTTTAATTTATTATTTCCATTCTTTCCACAGAAAAAATAATAATAATTTAATAATATAAGTATAGCGGTTACATAATAACTAAAAAAACCTAAGTAATTTATTTATAATAAGTACTGTAATTTAGAGCTTTTTAAATTTCCCAACCTGATGTTATAATTGTTTTCATTGTTACAGTATGCATGTGAAGTTTGCACTACCGACTATGATTATATTTGTATGTCGACGTTGAAAAACGAGCATTGTAGGCGATATATGTTTCGGCATGATGTGATCTACGATGTCTTAAACTACCCGCGACACAGCTCTCACGATCCGCTTTGTACTCTTCAAAATTGATTAAAACTCCGCTTATCGTGGCCATTGACGCTAATTGGCAATACGGTGTTGGAATTGGTTCGGTATTCTGTTCAACACTAGCTATAACATGAACGCTCCCAGGCCCGATTACGCTTTAAGGCTGCATCTAAAACAAAAACCTCTCGACACCAATTGTCGACTGCCAAATTTTAAACGATTAATTATTTTATTGTCCACAATATCTGTTATGAGCTATAACGAATCTCTAGAAATTTTAAACTATTCTCTAAGGGTCATTTTTATGGATAGAAGATTTAAAAAAAATAAACAAGGAGTTTTCACACAGTGGTACCTGATCATGTGGCCCGGGAGGTCGGAGGCAAGCTGACACGATATGCGACGACGGAAGAGGACGAAGCCACTCTCAGGGAGCTTCTACTTAGGTACGTGCCACACCCTAGCGAAAGAGATGAAAGATTAGCTTACCGCCTTTATTACTGGCTTCATTTGCATTCGGTTCATAAGGATCTGTGTGTCGATGTGTCTCTCTACATTTTCACCTTGGCTTGGCATCCAAAATATCTTGTATTGCAGATATAATGATGCGTTGAGTTAGCGCGTTGGCCGATCATCTCACTCCTCTTCCATGACATCGGACCTTAGCACCGTCGTTAGCATCAATGGCCATGACGACTCCTAAAGAGACTAGTCTCTGCACTTCGCTATATTGGAAGTCGGCATTTTTTTTTATCATTCATAGGCGGAAAGCGAGTGGTCGCTTGCATGTGTGTAATTGTAATGTGTTCCATAGATTTAGTATTTCCAAATGACGGCATTAGATTAGGATAAATTCATGAAATCTGTCGATCTGTCGTGCCGGGCTTTGCGGAAAAACGCCGATGGTTCGAATCGATGCTATCAAATAACCGTTAAAGTATCGATAGAGTCAGAGTCACTTTGCTGTCGAGTTCCATTATAGAGCGAACGAGCGAGTAAGCGTCTGCGGATTTCCGCCAGCATCTTGCAAATCGAAGCACTATATTCCACTTGCTTTGCTTCAATATTTCAAATTCACAAATCAATCCACTGTCATTTTATATCATCATATTTAAATCTTCTATCATATAAATCGTTTGTTCAATGTATTATGTACAGATTTTTGATATTAGCACACTGTGTGGTTTTCTTATATTTTTGATTAGTTACCATTTTTTAAAGTTATTAATACCTATTTTAACTATGTTTATTACAAATATTTGTAAATTTTTATATGAACATATTTTTTTTAGATGTAGAGACAGATAAGTACTTAAATAAGTTAAGTATTTTATAGTTATGAATCTTAATGCTCTATTATAACGAGTTTTTATTTATGTGTTGTTTTTTTTTGTCTTTTAGTAGTATGTTGTGATCTTGTATTAGTTTATTTAATATAATATTATACTATAATAAATCTTTTAATGTTATACAGAAATCATTTAATAATCTCGCCAATCCAATAAATGCGATTTCTAAAAGCCTCTCGTTTTTAATAGATGTGGACATCTATATGTTATCTATCTATACGTTTCTATATGGATGGAATTAATTATTCATTTAATTTATTTATTTATTTATGACTATTACCTTTATTATACAAAAAAAAAACTAACAAATACAATAATTTAATTAAAATGATAAAGTTCAAATTTATGTTTAAATTTTTAAATATTTATCACCCTGGCTTCGCCTGTGGTACACCCATACTCTATGTCACTCGGGCGCTAGTGCGACTTTCAATGCAAACAAACTAACAATCAAATTTTTCTTCTTTATAATATTGATATAGCTATATGCATAGGTATACATAATTTTACGTAATCAACTATTCAGAAAAAATGTTAAACTTTTAACTAGTGACGGAACCAGATTTCGTGTCTTATTTTTTTATAACCCAGGCGACCTAGCTTCGCTCGTTTTATACAGAAACTCTCTGCGTGAAAATATGGGTAAAATGAATTTTCCCAGAAATGGAACCTAGCTAGATTATCTATTTGACTATGTAAGAACTTATGTTTAAAATTTCAAAGAAATCGTTAGTGCCGTTTTCGTAAATGCGAGTACAAATATTTTTTTTCAGTAGCTCGCTCGTTTAATAGTAAAGGATAAGAGCGTGCATCTACCCAATATAAATAATCAAAGGATATATAATAAATAAGTATAATAAATAAATATCTAAACTTGCAAATTATTTATGCAATTCAGAAAATCACGCTTATGTAAGTACGAGATCGTTAATGCAACAACAAAACATCCATCATTTCATGTATTAATCCGAAACGAGAATTAATCCAGCAGAATTATTTGAATGTGCAGTTAATTAATACAACTGAAATTCAGACATCTACTTGCATGTACGCACAAAATTTGCTTTACAATTCCGATGTATTTGTAATTACCGTGAAATATATGCTAGATTAGCGACCCACCCCGACTTCGCATGGGCATAAAAACCTTCCTTTTGAATCACTCTATCTATTAAAAAACCCGCATCTAATACCGTTGCGTAGTTTTAAAGATTTATGCATACAAAGGGATATTGGGACAGAGAAATTTTGTTTTATACTATGTAGTGATAGTGATAAATAAATAAATATATACAAAATATATAGGTACAAATCACACAGATTTAGTTACCCCCAAAGTAAGTTCGAGACTTGTGTTATGAGATAATGGGATACCTACTAAGAATACGAATTGGGTGCATCAACATAAGTACAGCCTCCGTGCCGAAAGCCGTGTTGCTCGAAGCCACTTAGACGTGAAATAACAGATTAAGTACTTTCAAGTTGACGAATTTTTTTTACAAAAGAAAAATAATTCTTTGCTATACTTTGGCACGCTTAAATGTTGTGCGAGACGCGAGGTGTTGGTTTTTTGGATTTTATCTTAGAAAAATTCAAAAATTTACTGATGTTAAGTACTATATTTACATTGTATACTTCATTTTCATGTCATATTAGCCTTTGTATAGACGCTTCGCAGTTCAACTTTCTTCAAATATGTATTGCCACTAACCCGACAGCTATCTGAGTTGGGAACTTTGGTACGTCCCGCGGGAATATCCGGGAATGGAATGGTCCAAGTTCAAAACTTTATATTGCTATTTGATTGACTGCTAACCTAAATCCTCTATTAATAATACTATAACTGGAATGTAGATTTGATCCGGTCAGGTTTAAGGGACCGGTATACAAATACATGGTTAAGCATGTCTTCTACACGATTTATATAAAGACTAGCAGTCTACCCGACTTCGCCCGTAGTACATACATAGCTTATGTCACTAAGTGTGAATGTAGCTTTCGAATGTTAAAACATTTTTTGAGGTATGCACAGTAGTTTTTGTGTTTAATCATAACAAACAAACACACAAAAATACAAATCTTTCGTCTTTATAATATTAATATAGATATCCAAGCTAGACCGCACTTGGCCTAAAAAATAAAACTCTTTAATCATGTTTTTAATTTAAGCTTATTCAAATATATTGACTTATAACATGACCAGAATAATATAAAACA
Organism: Apomyelois bistriatella; assembly: GCA_947044815.1. NCBI lineage: Eukaryota > Metazoa > Arthropoda > Insecta > Lepidoptera > Pyralidae > Apomyelois > Apomyelois bistriatella. The sequence continues at coordinate 15,600,190 of OX345687.1, read as the reverse complement.
AGCCGAAGATACTCGTAAAAAGGAAAACAGTTTCGCATGATTCCTTTCAAATAAATATTATAACACCTGATAAAAATTACCGGGAAATGTTCCATATTTAAAACTGAATAACTTTCCTCAATTATCATAAATGTACAAGCCATATAAATTTAAAAAAATAAAACAACTGCCTGCTCAACGCATCCATAAGGAAAGTTGAATATAAACATTTATATAGCGTAAAAACAAATTATCTTCGAGTTTCGTTTTCATTAAGCTATTCTTAAAATAGATTTCTACCTTAGAAACTAAGTACTTGAAGATTTTATATAAAACAACATTTTCTCAGAGATAGATATAATTTTATACATCTACTACCGCCCTGGCTTCGCATGGGCATAAAAAGCTTTCTCTTGAATCACTCTATCTATTAAAAAAACCGCATCAAAATCCGATGCGTAATTTTAAATATTTAAGCATACAAAGGGACATAGGGACAGAGAAAGCGACTTTGTTTTATACTATTTAGTGATAACCGAGCCATATAGCTTTGGAGCCCTACACGGACCTCGCTAAAATGCAGTCTTATTTTCTAACCTTCATGAGGTTTTGGTGAGAGACGTTTCTTGAATAAGACTCCGAGTAGTGTGCAGAATGGAGTGATTTTAACACAAGGTAATGAAATGGTAACTTGGTAGACACAAGGTCTTATGTATGAAGTCCAAGAGAGCTCAAAAAAGCTCGTCGAACTTTTAGGTCCATTTTTACAAGGGACTCGAAGAATCAACGAAGTATTTACCACATAAATATTTTTATAATACGGCGTTATTTAAGAACGGTTGATACGAAGTCAAACCTTGAAAAAAGAGATTCCAAAGACCATTTGTACAAAATATTTGGCATTTACGGTAGTTTATTTATGGTAGTTGGGTTATTTGCCTATTCGTCAAAAATTTTGGCAAAAACTTACAGCCAAATAAACATATAATTAAATGCTCATACATATATATGGTGACGATATTATTGAATTATGTAGTGTTGCGGTTTGAAGGGTGTAAAAGGTAGTGAAATTAATGGGTACTGAGGCGGAAGATCCTAGAACACAAGTTAGCAGCGCGTGAGTGCGCGACGCACCCTCAAAGCGAAAGTCATTAGGCTATGGTGAGCGCTCACCCATCTTACGTGGTAGCTTAACTTATCAAATAAATATGGTAAATAATGTTTTATTTTAAACGCGCTATGGTTTCATTTTATTTGGACCGTCTGACCAGTAGGTAGTAAAGTAACTATGGAAAAAATTGAGAATAGTCGAGGAAAAAGAATTAATAGAATGTCAAATACTTATGGAGTTATGAAAAATAAAGGGGGTTAACGGAGGAGGGTCGCGAGGTCTACTGTTCACAGAACCACTAGTATTATTTTTAACTTTGCACAGAAAAAGACCTTTGGCACATTCTATATTATATTATTGTTCAAGACCGATGGAAATAATTTTGATGTATTATTAATAATGATTAAGTATTCTAATACTAGATCCATATCCATAACTATTTTTGTTATGATCGGAAAGTCGTTATCACAATAAGTCCCTCATGTTATATTAAGCATTTTTAATTTATTTGACTTTAGTTCGGTGCATAATTAAACATATTATGCTATAATACTGTCAAGACAGCTGTTATATGTCAAGCTTACTATATGGCAATTATTAGCCTGTGTCAGAGCCATTAGGCAATCTGAAAAATGTGTCAGTGTTAGCCACTAACCACTAACACACCCGGATAATGTTTTTACTGTTCTGGTTTCCCTGTAAAAAAGACTACGGGGGTCACACGGCAGTCGCCCTATGTGATAACCAAGTACCGCCAAAATGTCGACCCATGATCAAAGCGTAGCCTAGGCTCGAAAAGAAGTGGCATAGCGCACGATAAACGTGTCACTGGTTTGGTTTGCAAACCAACCTTTCACATAGAAAAAATGGGCGAGGAATTTGATTGCGTCATTTATTGCTACTGTTATTGGTCGATAATATTAGGTGGCTTTGTTGTACTACATAATACATTTCTAATAAGGTGTGGTGTGGTTTACATGGGTTAACATGTATTTATTGATGATAAGAAGAGAGAAATACACTGATCCTGGAACTAAATCCGCGTCAAAACATTTCTATTCGGATAATTTCTATATTCTGTGGTTAACACACTCGGATGATGATAATTAACATTAAATTAAACTTAATTCTCATCTCATTTCGATTCTCAAATTATATAAAATAAATAATAAACAATTAGTGATTTATTTACACTCTGACAATTACCTTACCTTTTATTATTAATATACCTTATTAATTTACCTTCTAATAAGGCCATTTCGAATGAGCTTCAAATATGAATTTCCTTAATTATAATTTGTATCTAAAAACGGCAAAATAATTTTATTTATTATACAAATCGTAGGGCCATTTAATTTTGTTGCTACGGGAAGAATTTATTTTCGTACTAGCTCGCGGCTTCGCCCGCGTGCATTTTCCACGAGAACAGTGATTTTTCCCGGGATTAAAAGTACCCTTTGTCCTTCTCAATACTCCTAGCTATATGTATGCGAAATTTCAGGAAGATTGGTTCAATAGATAGGACGTGAAGAGGTAACAAACAAATATACAAACACACTTAGGATGGATAAGAAAGATGAAGATTTTTCTATTGACCAAAACTTAAATTGGCACTAATTGCGACTAATTCTTTCTCTCTCTGCTAGTACTGATGTGGCGTTGTTTTGTGGCAGCCTTCAGAGACAGGTCAGCGTGATGAGTATGAATCTATCAGCGAAGCTGGACGACCTGCAGCGGGGGGACAGGCAGCTGGAGACCACCGTGGCGCTCTGTGAGATCCGCACGCAGCTCCAGGAGCTGACGAAGAGCGTGGAGTCATGCCAGAGTGAAGTGTCGGAGGTGAGTTGCAGTTCTTATCTATACCAGTACATATAAAAAAATTGTAAAAATATTTTGTCTGTCATTTAGTAGTTTTGACTGAAATGGATAGAGGGACATTTAAAATTAATAAGAAAAAGCATTTTTCGTTGGTGGTACCTCACTGGTGATGAAAGGACCTATTCCGACTTTTTCCGTTCGGTGTATCATGTGAATATAATTGTCGCTTTTAAACAAAGGTATTAAAATGGAATGTCGGGAAAGTGGAAATTTCAACGCAAAACTGAAATGAATATTATTGGTCCTTCGCATGTCTTTCAATACTTGTCATCATTACATATTTAAGAGCTCTTGTCCGCGAAGTTCCTTCTAGCTAAAGTATAGTTTAGAAATGCTTTCAAAAAGCAAATGAAGTGGCAGCACAACCTACACAACTCTAGATATCAATTAGATAAAATTAAAATAAACACTATCTAGATATAGGAATGTGGAAGAGCTCACGTAAGATGTCATAACAAAAGTTTGAAACATCGGAAACCCATCTACGCTGCCAGATAGACTAACCGTTGAATTCTCGCGAGCACATCGCGCATTTCTGACATATTTCTCGCCATGCTCCAAGAGTTTCGCCGCTGTGATTGGCAGGCGAGCAATGAATTTAAATCAAGGGAAATATACATTGTGGCTCTTATAGTTTCGTCATTATTTTTGCCTTATCCCGGTCATATTATATTTTTGGAGGAATAAACGTATCAAGTTGTAATTCATATTATTATCATCACTACATAGTATAAAACAAAGTCGCTTTCTCTGTCCCTATGTATGCTTAAATCTTTAAAACTACGCAACGGATTTTCATGCGGTTTTTTTAAATAGATAGATAGAGTAATTATAGAGGAAGGTTTTTATTCCCATGCAAAGCTGGGACTGGTCGCTTATATAATCAAAGTAGGTATACCTATGGTATCTAAATAATCTAAAATTATACGTCAACGCGGTTAAAAGATATCACCGTAAATGTTGCAAATTTTCATAAATTTTGCAATTTCAGATGAGAATCAAAACCTATGAGGTATTTCCAGTTGAACTAGAATCATGAAATTTGGTAAAAATCTAATCTTAAAACTGTAAATTTATTGTTATACCAGCTTTCGCGCGCAGCTTCACACGCGTATATTTCGGGAACGGTGTCTTTCTCAGTACTCCTAACTATGTGTGTGCCTTTGTCCGAGGTACCACGATACCAATTAAAAAAAAAAAAAAAAAAACTTTGTGTGCGAAGTTTTAAGCAGATTCGTTCAGTAGATAAAGCGTGAAGAGGTTACAAACAAACAAATATATAAATAAATAAATAAATAAATAAATATATAGGGACAAATCACACAGATTGAGTTAGCCCCAAAGTAAGTTCGAGACTTGTGTTATGGGATACTAACTCAACGATACTATATTTTATAACAAATACATATATAGATAAACATCCAAGACCCAGGTCAATCAGAAAAAGATCATTTTTCATCTTGACCTGACCGGGGATCGAACCCGGGACCTCCTGAGTAGCGGTCAGGTATGTAAACCATTATGCCACGGAGGTCGTCATAAACTCACTTTTGCACCTTTCGCATGTATAATATTAGTTGGGATTTCAATTATTGTGATTTTTGCTTAGTGGGAAATGATGATGATAATTTTGAATAGAGATCATTCAGATTCTGTGAGTTAGTGTCGCCACATAAATCTAATTTCAATTTAGCTCGAAATTTTAAATAGTTCGTCTAAGTATTTATTTTCAATATTCTAATTCCACCTTAGATTTTTTTTTAAATATTTGTATCTATTATTTTTTATTTAGTTTAAGTAATTAGTTTAGGATTTTTTAATTATGTAAATACTTTTCTTTATTTGTTACCAATAAAACTACTACCTTAGATACGCTAGATAAAATATACGCAAACTTAATACCGCACATTGTTCACGTCTTATCATAAAGTTCGTCGTGGTTGCAACCTAACAGCGTTGTGTTAGCTGTCAGCCCTGAAAAGCTCCACCTCGTCATTGAAAGCACCAGTGAACTTTGACGTTGATGCAATATATACGGCGATGTAAATGGGGGGGGGGGGGAGCAAATCGAATTTTCTAGCGATACTCGCATCGAAAGCAGGTCATGTTAGAGCAAACATATTTAGATTTATTTCTTGTTTGCTTTCATCCTCTCCCGCAAGATTCTATATAGGTGACAGCTGTACAACTGTTTCTTATTCATTCGCTAGCGAATTTAGCGAAAAACAGTTGATACTTCCCATTATATACATTCCCAGTTTCACATATACATTCCTAGTTGATACTTCCCACTTTTCACACTCGTTCAAGCGTTCAGAGAATAATAACCTATTATGAGAAAATACTCCATCAATCGATCCAGCAGAAAAAAAAGAACGTAAAATTTAGTGTCCGATCGTCTTGAATCGAAATTAAGTTCAATTAATCGAACCAAAAGGTAACAAAAAGTCTTCGTCGTCCAACGATCGGACCACGCAGATAGTTTAACATCACGTTGACAATAAGGAAGAACACACACAACTTTCCCGCCAAAACTCAAATCGTAAAAGGGCAGTTTTTAAACGGTTTTTATAAGTGGCCAGTTTTGTGGCTTTAAGTACTGGCCATTTCAATGGTTTAAACTAAGAACTACACGGGAATTACCGCACACGCCCGCTCCGCCCATTTTCCCCTCAACCCGTCCGTCGGTGCTGTTGGTATATTGAATTCTCAACACCAATTTGTATAATTAGTAAGTCTATCAGATATGACCTTGATAGCCCGCCGATGGTATTATTAGGTATCAATTATACATTGAGGGATTACCGAGAACGTGTCATAGAGCCAATCGCTGGGATCATATCGAGACTATAACTGATGACTCATTATATCCTATCGTAGCATTTATTTGATCAGCTTTCGCAACTGGGATGAAGTAGGAGTAATATAAGTAGGTATACACCATATAAATCATAATGTTTTAGAATTAAATAGTGATGAGAGTAATGACGAATGAAACTCTTAAAGAATCCCTCGAAATTTCTGTGTTCCCTCGTATGTCTTTCTGTCGAAGATGGATGTATGATAATAAAATGCTCCAGTGGAGTTTGCGGCGCCGCTTCTTCTCCACTTGCGAGTTGAAAGTGGTGATAAACTTAATATAAGTAATGATTGACGTCAATAAGTGATAAGAAATCCTATATTGAGAATAAACAGTTTCAATTCATAAAAAAACGATTTTTAAGTAACTATGTAATAAATATAAATTTAGATATGCTCACGACAAATAAACTCATTTCACAAGTTTATTTAAAGACATCACACAGGAGCTTGTCATAAAGTAAAATTTTGGTATGAAATGTGAACCCTTAATTCTTATTCTTCATCGGTCCCTCACTCCTGAGAATCGTGACCAAATATGTGCTTTCAAGTTCAAGTTCAAGCAATCACTAGTGCTATGGACCGCTCTGTAGATGCTGCCCCCAGCTGCTCTTTCACTCTGTCCACCCATCTGACTGGAGGCTTTCCCCTGGCGCGCTTTCCTTACCCTTACGTCCAAGCGTATTTTTCGGTTACATCTTCAGCTTACGCTTCAGAGCCCAGGGTACGCTATAAATCATGATCCTGATTTGGCGGAACTGGTTATTACAATGGAGCGACTGCCGTCTGACGTCTAACACTTTTTGCAGGGAAACCAGACCCACAGGAACATGACCCGGGTGCGTTGAGGCCAACACTGTCAGATTTATCAGGCTGCCTAAAGGCATCAGACATAGCCTAACGACTGCCCCATCTACCGATAACAGCCGGGACCAACGGCTTAACGTACCTTCCGAAGCACGGAGGAGAAATGCCACTAATGGCGACCAATCCAAACATGGCCGCGCACTCGCTGGCACCGTCGCTTGACGCGCATTATCGTTACGAACACGCGCGCCGTGCTAGGCTATCGAGCTCCTCCTCTTTCTCTTTTTTAACTTATACATTTTAGTAACTAAGGGTAAGGACCCTTAGTTACTAAAATGTATAAGTTTCTGATGATTCTGCTTTCCCAGGTGAAGCGAGACATGGTGGCCATCAAGCAGGAACTGGACACGGTACAACAAGTGAAGGAGGAGATCGAGGAGCTGCGGGAGTACGTAGACCGCCTCGAAGAACACTCCCAGAGGCGGAAACTGCGGCTGTTAGAACAGGTTCGTTCTAAACGCTTAATTTTTTAAAGATACCAGCTCTAGGAGTTGTGGATTAAATGCCCAGGTGACAGCGTGCCAGACTCTCAATATTTTAGAGTCATCAACATGACAAAGTAGAATAAGGTATAAGGAAAGAAATGGACCAGAACGGAATATAAAAAGCGGTAGAATCTAATCTATCGTGATGATGTATTTAGTGGAACCACTAGTGTTTTGTGTATTGATTCAATTCATTGTATTTGCATGTATTGTATAGATTGGGACTTCTTCGTTTAGATACAAGCAGGTTCTTATTAAATACTCATGGAAGGGGTAAAAAATATTTGTGAAATTTCCAACCAACTAGCATTAGAGACATATGTGTTTACAAACAATGAAAATTCATGTTGTTTGAACAATACATATGATATATTACAACTCAAAAGACCAACAAAATATCTACAAACGTGAAGAATAACCAGGTATGTAACACAAATAACGACGATATCATGCCAGTCTTTGACAAGAACTCTTTGCATGTCCTTCGAGCGAGTAGTGCCTTTCAGATAAATAGCTGCTTGAGGAATTTCACGACCGTAAAGCGATGGCATCGGGTATTTTAAAAGCTCAAGCGTTGTCACAAAGAATCCACGTAGCTCTTGAGCGGATTATGTGTTCTACAAAGGCATATAAGTAGATAACCGAACGGAGATAAGATTCTTGTAACAGCGGTGTATAAAACATGTTTTAAGTAACTCATGAAAGGAAAAATTGAGATCGAATTTTCGCTTGGGATTTAGAAAGCGTTGAAGACTCAAGTGTTTTAGTTGTATGTTGTATTGTATGGTAATCGTATATTTCTAGAAGTGAGGAACCGCATGAACTAAACAGACTGCAGGAATAGATAAAGAACTGCAGAAGGCCCTGTTATAGGAGTTTATATAAAAAATATTTACTATTATAAAACGTTTTACTAAACTGTACATATTTGTGAAAAATAAAGAGACTGTATTATTTTTATTAAGTTTTTTTCTTTACAAGACTATGCTCAATATCATTTTTTGTTCCAGGGCCTTACCTTCTTCTTATCCTACGCTATCCTGGCTGCGGTGCTTGGGATGCTGCAGTTCGGTTACAACACTGGTGTCATCAACGCTCCTGGCAAAGTAAGTAGTCTCTGCGATATCTTTATTCATTAAGTCATGTAATAACATTTTTTATTGTCTTACTGCTGGGTAAAGGTCTCCCCTATTCTCTTCCATCACAAATCTTACGTGTTATATCCCACAAAGAGAGTAGTGTAAGAGTTCATTTGGTTAAAGAACCGCTGAATTTCCATTTTTCGCCCTCAGAACATCGCAAACTTTATGAAAGACGTCTACAAAAACCGCTACGGCTTGGACCTCCAGGACGACACTGTTAATCGGCTTTACTCCATCGCAGTCAGCATCTTCGCTATCGGTGGTATGCTTGGCGGCTTCTCTGGCGGCATGATCGCGAACAGGTTTGGCAGGTAAACTAAACTTTTCTATCACTTTTTCGGAGTTTGGTAGCTGACTCATGTCTATGTCATTATTAGATTTCAGACCTCCTGTATATGGAGGAGATGGACTATTCATTAATTTGTGCTTGCAGCAAAAGGTACCTTATCTTAAAATGCTTAAAAATTAGATATACTTATACAAAATTCAAATATAAGGCATTAAGGAATTTTAAAGGATAATGTCATTGAGCGTCATAATGACTATTTTTGTTGTTCAATTGAATACTTTCTGTTCCATTCATATAAATTATCTCTAATCTTTCGCAATAACCTTTTTGAAAGTTGATAACTATAACAGTTTCCAAGCTCATTCTTTCATTGTCACACTGCATGATATTGGTATCCACAGGAAAGGCGGTTTATTGCTCAACAACATCCTCGGCATCAGCGGCGCCAGTCTGATGGGCTTCACTAAAATCTCCCACTGCTATGAGCTTCTCATCTTCGGACGGTTCATCATCGGAGTCAACTGCGGTAACACTATCATTATTTTGACAATCGCCTACTATTAATTTACAGAAACTGTGTTCATTTCCTTGAGAAAAAACTTCTTAAAACAAAAAATATCCTCTACATCAATTTAATAAATGGTGTCGGGTAAAGCCAATATTATTTGTCTATATTTTATATAGACTTTTAATGGGATATTTTTAAATTGTAAGTATTGCTTTTTAGAAGAGTAAGCCACAGGCCCTTGTTCACTTCCACGTGTATACTTCCTAATTTCATTGTCCCATTCCTGAATGGTCATTCTATATACCTAATTTGTCTGCTTTCTAAAAATATCCATTTCCCATTTGCCTAATTCCTGTGGATTCACCACTTTTTCTATCTTCTCTTGTCGAATCTGCTATTCATTTAACTGTCATTGAAATACTGTGTTGTTCGTCAGGTTTAAACACATCACTCGTGCCAATGTACATATCGGAGATAGCACCGCTGAACCTGCGCGGCGGGCTGGGTACCGTCAACCAGTTGGCTGTGACCGTTGGCTTGCTGTTGTCACAGGTGCTGGGCATCGAGCAAATCCTCGGTACCGATGAAGGGTGGCCCATTTTACTCGGTAATTCTTTTGAGCAGACTTAACTGAACCTACATCAACTTGATGGTATTAAGCATACGTAGTTCGGGATATTGGACCTAAGGCAGCTGGAAATACAACCGGAAAAATGCTAAATGACAGTGTGGGTTTCATAGTCACTGCATGTCTTGACCTTTTTGTGTTCTCAGCTTAACTGGTTATGGAATATAATGATTAAGAGGCCTCTCAGTTGATTTTTGTTGCAGCAATGTTGCTTTAGAATTACTACCCAGCTTTGATTTTACTGAATTGCTTCCCAACTCCAAGAGATAATGGAAAATGCTGGAAAATATCATTGTCAAACAAAAGTCAACGCGTTATCCAGCCATCTTTAGGATCCTAGTTGATAAAGAACCCAAAGACAATTTCATGTTGCTAAAATTTCACTGGAACAGAAAAATTTAAGATATACTTACATATTTATCCAGGCTTAGCTATCTGCCCGGCAATCTTGCAACTGATTTTACTGCCAGCGTGTCCAGAATCCCCTCGATACTTGCTCATCACTCGCCAGTGGGAAGAGGAGGCGCGGCGGGCGCTGCGGAGGTTGAGAGCCAGTAACCAGGTATGCCATTTGAACGTCGTAGACCTTCAACTTACTTCTTTGTAAGCGGGTCGTTCCTTTTCCTTAAAATCATCAATAAGCTTAGACATTTTTAAGAACACTAGCCAATTTGACAGTGTTTTTAGTACATGAAACTTTCTTAAGAAATTTACAGTGCTACTATTTCTAGACATCAGTTATAGAAATAGTCTAACAGTAATCAATTTTATATCAGACCTGAGTTCCGTGATTTCTGTGATTTAGTGAAGTCCCTATAACCACTAGATCTCTTTTGGTGTAGGTTGAGGAAGACATCGAAGAAATGCGAGCTGAAGAACGTGCTCAGCAAGCGGAGGCTTCCATTTCGATGAGGGAGCTGCTTTGTTCGCCTACCCTGCGGGCGCCATTGCTCATCGGAGTCGTCATGCAGCTCTCCCAACAACTCAGCGGCATCAATGCGGTAAGGACAGCAAACATACGACCCAAAACATTATTACGGGCATAATTTCACTGCTAGAAGAGCCAAACGCAAGCTGAAGATTTGGCGTCCATCTAAGTGATCTCAATGAGGGAGTTGCTCTGTTCAACACGCTACGGACACCATTTCTAATCGGAGTTGTCATGCAGCTCTTCCAACTCAGAGGCATCAATGCGGTGAGGACTTACCGCCAGCAAATATTTTAATATTACTATAAGTTCACTGCAAGGTGGAATAACTTTTTCCAGGGATTTGCGATAATCACCGCTTCGGCAAATTATGTCTGTGTTAAAAAAAAAAACAAATTTGAAATTGGGCACTTTTCTACTAGCCTAGCACCAGCAGCGCGCATAGTCGCATCATTATCGCTTATGATGTGACTTTGGCTAATTTTTTCGTTTATAAATATGGTAATTTCTACAGGTGTTCTACTACTCAACAATCCTGTTCACGTCGTCTGGCCTAACGGACGAGTCTGCCAAGTTCGCGACAATGGGCATTGGGGCCATCATGGTTGGGATGACCCTGGTGTCGCTGCCTCTAATGGACCGCACCGGCCGCCGCACCCTCCACCTCTACGGCTTGGGCGGGATGTTCATATTTTCAATCTTCATCACAATTTCGTTTCTGATAAAGGTGTGTCTTATATAAAGGTGGGATAGGGTGGGAAACCATGCAAGATCCAGTGAGTAAGGGGGATGTCGCCTTACATCATGTATTGCGCTGTCTCGCTTACTCACTAGATATTGCATTGTTTTAATAGATGGCAGTAGGCCAACTGGTTTGATTATTATATGAAAAAGGGTCGCAGCAAGTCTGGGATGGGAAGCAACCAGTTGGAATTGCAACGAAAAACGTGTAAAAGAAGACATCAGACTAATGACAATGGGAGTGTTGGTCATGCTCCTTACAATTGTCACATTTTCACACGGTCGAGTGTGATCCCTTGAGAACCGCGGCTTTGACAACAACTTTTCAACTCTAGGTATAGCAGCATAAAAAAATACGAGTAGATATTATTAAACGATCAATTGATTAGTTCGTCATCATCGTGCGGTGCCATCTTGGAATTGAAGTTTGAGGGGTCAGCATATTTTGCCTATAGACATAATATTTTCTATTGTTAGTTCGACTATAAAATCGCCTGACTGTTTTAATCACAAAATAAAATAAATGCGAGATTGATATTTGTCTCTACGATTTACTAATAACTTTCATGCAAAAATGTCTATGTACCTAACATCAAATATAGAACATGTTTGAAACTGCATGAACATGTATGTATGTATGTATGTGTATGTTAATAGTGCAATAAAGAGTAAATATCCATCGATGTCATACATACCATTACCCAATAAATTGTAAAGTGAAAATGTTTCAAACTAGGTTTAGGTACTTTTTGATTCGGGTACACCCAAACTCGATGCAAGTTCTCAAGTCGCTCTATAACTTCTAACAAGATCCCCTTTGATCAATATCAAAGTTTTCGCTGGTGCCATCCGAAAGCTAACTCTAGTTAATAAGCGGAAGAAAATTATATTTGTGTAACTTAGTTTTAAGTTTTAGAATAAGATTATTAGGGCCAATGTTTGATACAATTTCAATAATATTTCTTGATAAGTCATAATGAATAATTTTCACGATTCCTACCATGGGTATTATTCTTACCACTAGTATACCAAGTAGTGAAAATTATTGTACTTGCCTGTAGAAATTTATTCCAAGTAATTTTATTTATTTTTATGTATTGTTGTAATAATTGTATAAATACTGGCCTAATAAATTTTATGATGGTATTATGAGAATTCAAAAGATATATACGGCGGAGTGGAAGTAAAATTTTTATGCATATTACACATAAAAAATACTCATGATATCAACTACTTTCAAGTTTTTTGTCGCTTACGCACGCTTTCTTGTGGCTTTCCTTAAATTTCAGCTCTTACCATTCAGTTAACTTATATATATTTTTTGTTATCAAGTTTTTCTACTTCCAATTTTTATAAGTATTCCTTAATTTCCGTAGGAAATGCTACTTACAATGTTATACCAATTATGTATTTTAACTTATTCATGGACGATATTTATCTATGTCCATTATATACTTAATTGATCGTTATAATAATGCATGCACATTTAATTTTCCCCCACGTACCACGTTTTATTTGCTTCTGCTTCTCGCTAGACCCCCTCCCTTTTCGACTTTCCTGTCGCCGAATCCGGACTCTCGGTAGGAAAGTATCAAAACAAAAAGAAATAAATTCTCAAATATAAATGTTAGGACATCACTCACACAGCACTGAACACATTTTTTGTTCACCACTGACATGACAAATGAGACAAACGGGGAGTTCTGGCGCACGCGTTTTGACTAAAGCGAAACACAAACACTGCTCAAAAGCAGAAGGCACTTTTCACTCTAGCATATGCAGTACAGCTGATAGAGAGGGTACTTCACTACGCTATAGCACGGGGCCACTAACGAGGCCTTAGTTGTTCACTACGCTACAGCACAACTGGTCATTACGATCCAGTCGATTAACACATACCTACAGAGTGTGTGATGTGCATTTATGTTTGTGGGTTATTTCTTCCGGTCGGTCACGGGAAAGAACATCATTGCTATCGCCTGATAGGAGTTCTTCGGTTATGTGCAGGAAATGATCGACTGGATGAGCTACCTGTCGGTAGTATCGACGCTGAGTTTCGTTGTTTTCTTTGCGGTGGGTCCTGGGTCCATCCCGTGGCTCATCACGGCTGAGCTGTTCTCGCAAGGCCCGCGTCCCAGCGCGATGGCCATCGCCGTTTTAGTTAATTGGATGGCCAACTTCGTCGTGGGGATAGGCTTTCCTAGCATGAAGGTAAGCTCTAAATTATAATAAAATGGATTGGGGATAAGTAAATAACACAAAATTGAACCACAACATATCTGTTGTGTTTGTATGAAAAGCTTGTTAAATTAATAAATATGACAAAAATTTTCTTCACGGTGTAATTGTCAAACTCTCGCACTGCTTATTTTCGAGACAAAATCATAATCCTGTATGAGCTGATAATACTTTTACACATCCGATGTCGAATGAAGGTATTACATGCACTTTAATCTGTAATTTTCTTATAAAGATGTTGATATTGTTACGAATATTATATTATTTGTATGTCAAAATAAATTTTGCCCAAAGAATTTATATATAACACTAGAATGCTTACGGAGGACAAAAGCCGTTCCCGAAATATAACCTAAAGTTTGTAGGTAGCTCTTTCTAGTAAGTTGTATAATATTCAAGAGGAAAAGGGACACCTACAAATTTTGGACCTTTTTCTGGAACGTTAGGTATTTGTATGTAGGCTTTAAAGAAAAATCAACTTTGCAGTAGAGTAATAAGGATTAATTTTTAATGTTGTTTTTTGCGATTATTATTATTCGTAAGCATTCTAGTGTTGTATATAAATTCTTTGATTTTGGCAGAATGGTCTTAGAAAAACTAAAAATAAACTTGGTTCCTTTTACATGTGTTTTGTAACTACTAAATTAGTTTGTGTGTTTCCGCCACTACTGAGTTCAACTAACCAACTAACTGGTGGCGAAAGCAATTAAAGTTCAATACTGACTGGCTGAGTGCATTTATCTTTGACTTCCGTGTCTTTGTTTTATATGAACAATGTGTAGATAAGATGGTTTATATTATTAATATAATATTTATTTTTGATTTTACAGACACTACTGGAAAACTATACATTCCTGCCTTTTAGTGTATTCCTTGCAATTTTTTGGATATTTACGTATAAAAAAGTTCCTGAAACGAAAAATAAGACCTTCGAAGAGATCTTGGCGCTGTTCCGGAATTCAAATGGAAGGTGAGATTTTTTCATACTTATCAAAATCATTTCTTTTTTGTCATGGTACACTCTCGTGTCCCCACGGTCACCAACATGACACGGCCCCATGTTTATATCTCACGGTCATTGCATACCCACCGTGAACTATCTCATTGCCATTCGCACGCGTAGCACTAATTAATATTTGTAAATAACCCTCTACAAAATTCTGGTGAATATAGCAGAGAATTATGTAGATGGTAAGTATCATCACGTACAATGTTATTAAAAAAATAATAAGTAAAATAAAAAATGGCTACAGCGAGAAGCAATCCTCGGATTAAACAGATACCTAATTTCTAAAACGATAAATCCAGCTGACAATTTTCACTTGGTTGTACAATGAGCCGAGGGTCCATTGGGCTTTTGGTTACGTGGATGGTGTGTGCAGGGACAGTTTTCGCGACAGCCGTTTGTACGGGAGCATGATGAACTGCGTGAATGCGTTGGAGCAACAACTGCCACCGCCGCCGCCTCCAGCACCCGTCGATGAGAAGCACGATTCATGTAAGTCAATAGGGTCATGAATGCCTCATATTCACTGGACCATATATTCTGCGCATCATGTTTTGAGATAATGCAATAAGTTTTTGGTATTGGTCACACTACAGCGTTAATCATAATAACGCTTGTTTTATCTATTCTAGTTGAAAATATTGTTTAAAACACACTTTTGAAGTTGAAGACAGACCAACTTTTTTGGACTACAGCTTAAACAAGCGATAGTATTTTATCATATATAAAAAGACCACGATAAATTTAAAAAGCAGGGTCACATAAAAAACTGTACATTAATTAATAAAGATAAACAACAGTAGGTAAAGTTTATCTGGTCAACGTCGCAATGACAGAAATCATGTGGTCGTCTTTTTACCCGACTACGGCGAAGCCAAAAGGAAGGGTAATGATTTTTCTCATTCATCAAGTTGAGCGATGACAACAGATGTCGTTTTAGTGATGTTATCCAACTTTTGCATTAAGATTAACATGTTGTCGCCAAATATTGCCTTGCGAATATGAAGCTCTAATTTAACGGACGTAGTTAACTAATCATACGTAAATAATAGCAATTTCTCATAATTACTATCTATTCTATTAATTACACAATAATCGTCAATACACAGCTATAACAGTTTTCTAATTTAGTTATTATAAATTTGTTAAATAAAAATAATTAATAAGTAAGTACATTATTTCTAGATTGTGGGAATTTTTCAATCTTAATTTAACATGAATAAATGTTCATTGATGTGACATAATTAAAATGTAGTTAATTAATATAATAACTAAATTTATGTAATTTTTTACAAAATTATTTGAGATATTAAAGTTTCTTCTTTTCTCGCCAGTACTAATTTTAGGGAATAATTCTGGGAAATTGCCAATACTACCCCATGTCATGACCCTACGACTGCCTCAATAGAAACTCAATGAGGTTGACTTATTTTTCACAAGCTTCATACTTATCCACACCACAAACCTACTTCACCGACATTTCAGTTGCACGACGTGTTGCCTTTTTATATTATATTTCCAATCTGTAAACTTTATATTGATTTTAAGTTTATGGATGTAAAAAATTGTAAATATCATATCTACTCAGCGTTTTTCATTGTTTTGTTACAGTCCACATTTTTTACATTACTTTTATTCTTTCTATTGAAAAAACAAAATTGCTGCAACTTGGTAGCAATTATATAGTTATAGCACACTTTGAAAAGGTGGGCGAGCACGCATAACCAGATCAGATTTTATGAGATTTATAGTTGGAAAATAAAATCTATAATACATGTAAATACACATATAAGCTGATTAATTCTCGTTTCAAATGTTACCTACATAATGGATAAACAGCTACGTGGAACATGAAACAAGAAAATAATAAGCCGTTTAAAGCAAAAACTAATATCATATCATCAAAAAGTACCTAATATCGTGTGATGAAATTATCTAAGGGTCGAAGCATAGAAGCAATATGGAAAACATTTTATCACTAACTCAATTTAACTTTTACCTATATAAATAGTAGTTTATAGTGATGATAATTATTCTAGAACTATGTTTTTAAACTTTACTCATCAAAAAAAAAATGGCATGATTATTGTTTGTTTCGAAGTTTATTTCAAGGACCTTAATTTTCCCTTAAACTTTAGGTAAGATATAAGTTGGTATTAAAATATTGTACTGAAGTTTGACGGCTTTGATGCTAGTGCCTTTATTAATTTAACTGCGTTTAGGTAGGTTCACGTTTCACCTATAGTTTTTATTAGTAATTAAGTATTTTTAAAAAGAAAGTTCTCGTCATACTTTGAACGATTATAAAAATACCTGCATACATTTTCGAATTGTAAGTTCGATTGATGTATACGTACTTAATTATGACTTTTATATGATAACAGAACTTTTTTATTTTGACGACTTTCATCTTGCCCATTGCGTTCTCTACCAGTATATTCGACTGTATAGTGCAACATCCGAGAAATTTATCAGATGTATTACGATGTTTTTGTGTACGAATTTCAGTGTCAGAACAGTCGTCGGGTGGGGGGGATGCGGGTCGGCCGCCGCCACCACTTCCGCCCCCGAGGTTCCCTGCCACGGGCAACGTCTGACAATGGGAGTCCGCTGCCCGTGCGCCTCTAGTCGCGCCTCTCAAGGCCGCCGCCAACTTCTTGTTTCATGGACTGAAGCGACAAGCCGCGGGGCGCGCCTCTATCACTACCACACAACAAATGTTCTAAATCGATGTGATTAGGTTAATAACGAATAGAATATAAGTCACGGCGTAAATTTAACATAGCTCTTTAGTCTGTCATTTTATGACATAATTTATGAATGCATAGGTACCTTGTAAAGTGCCATCGGATTCTTGTACCCATTTTAATTAAGTCTTCATCAAACTCTATTGGGATGAGAATGACAGTGTCGGTTTGTTACCATCGCGGAGTGATCTATACTTTAACGGTCTACAGATTCTAGCTTCTGATATTTATATTAAAGTTAACTGATAAGTATGTTCGACAAGAGAATATTCATTATAAAAAAAACAGTACATTTTTATCAACTACATTCTAGTGATCAATGCCGTTAAGAATCCTGTTTTGGGGCGCGCGGCACCGTTATGTTATAATATGCGCACGGGTTAAATGCCAACTAATTCTACGTAGAAAAATAAATAATATAAAATGGGTACGATCGGAGTACATAAATACATAAAAGTAATGGTAATGAACGTAAGGTGTCACTACATGTATAAAAATACAATGTACATACATGCTGTGACTTTGTTGTATTGTTGATTTTTTACATATATGTAATTATATTATTTTACGAAGGTTTTTATTCTCTTTTTACTCAATTATTGTTAAATGTAATAATGAAGTCATATCTAAAATGACAGAGATTCTAATATTATATTTACCGTATAATTATATATAATCGGGACATGACATTTAATTGCAAACGTGGGAATTGATAAAATGATATTATATTATTAGTTCAGAGCAAATAATAGTTAAATAATAAAACCACCTTCTTTTCACGCAATGTTATTTTTAATAATTGTATTTCTTTTGCCTTAAGGTACATTATTTGTAGCATTAAGGGATAATAAAAAATAACATATTATCTTTTTAATTGACGATGAAAAAGAATAGATTACGGTAAGTTATACAATTTTGTGAAGACTTTTAAGAAAAAGTAAAGCTTTTAAACTTATATGCCCTAGATGACGAACAAAAGTTTAATTAATTATTAGTTAGGGTTCTGTAGTTACTACAGGGTGTAGTCAATTTGTTCGTCCATGCATCTCTAACACTGCTCAATTCAATATTAAGACTAAACCAAACGGTTCTTAGCGTTTCGTGATCGGTGCAGTTTGCACGGCCTAATATATTAAATGTGGACACATGTGTAGTTTGCCATGACTGATTAATATCATTTAATGTTATATTTATAGCTCAAATATTGGTACGGATTGTGAAATAATTGGTGTAATTACTTAACTATCGACACTCCAAATGTATTATGTGATCAATAAATACATTTTGAGGTCGACCTGTATGTTCCATAGGCGGTGAAATTATATGATTTAATAAATGTCGAAGTTGTGTTGCGCTAATAACAACTACGTGTATACAAAGGATATTATTGTGTGTTACTTCTATGGCCAATTAGTTATGAATAAATTTAATGATATGATAAATTAAACATATACGCCTGGTATTAAGTCTCGATCGCAATATTATTTGATATGAAAACGGGAGTTACTTACGAACAATGACATATCAACGACAAAAGATAGAAAGCAATGCGAACAAGTGTTCAGAAACTGTTCAGTATTAGTATAATCATGTTTGTGCTAAACGCTCTATGTTTATGAATACGCGGTATAATTCCCAGAATTGCAACCAATTTCTTACCTTACCACTAGTATTTTACACGTGGTAGCATAATTTCAATATTTATTATTTTTAGTATATTTATATTTTGATTTGTCCTGTTTCAGCTTAAGTGTGTAAACTCGTAAATACTATGATTTAACAAAACTAACATAGACAAAATAAACAGTTGTTACTTAAATAAATAATGGATTCTTGCAAAAAATAAGTTCTCAGCAGTTCTGGGTTTATTGGCTCGATAAATATGATGGTAGTAATTTAGGTGATGGTTGACATAAGTACAATAGGGCTGGGACAAATATATTTCTTTTAACAAACGCGAATAATTGGTGAAAATTCTGATACAAAATGTAAAAAAAAAAGAGGATGTAACCTAAATAGACGTTCTTCCGCACAGAGCGCTCTACAACATTTTCATAATTATTATATAAACTAGCAACCCGCCCCGGCATCGCACGGCTATAAAAACCTTCCTCTGGAATCACTCTAGCTATTTAAAAAAACCGCGTCAAAATCCGTTGCGTATTAGTTTCAAAGATCTAAGCATATATAGGGACAGACAGCGGGAAGCGACTTTGTTTTATACTATGTAAAGATAAAGATGGGACTTAAGTATCTTTCAAAGTTTAAAATTTCATCTTGCACAATCAAGTTGTTGTTCGTAATCTTATTTATCAAAAGTACTTATCCATCCAATTCCCAAAAAAAAAAATACATATAAACATTCATAAATTATAATATGAATAAATATCTCAGTATTCATCTGTCCATGTGTACCTAACTGTTTAAAATTTAAAATGTTGCAATTTTTCTATCTACGCCTATCCTCAGAAGGGATATGACACTCAATAGAATAAACAAAAAACACAAATAATAGACAATATAATCATTTATAAATAATTCTTTTATAAAATACACGCTATGATAAAATATATAGAAATAGTGTATCGATAACGTTTAGAATACAATTTGCGGTCTAAATTAGTAGCATTCTAGAATAATGAAGAATTTACTTAATTTATCACATACGATATTCGTTATTTTCTATTATGATTAAATGGTATAGTATAGTATATTAACTCCTGTAAATGTATCATAGAAATGAGACAAAATTCTTTGGATGACGTAAAGATTAAGATCAAAATTTAAATAAGAAAGAAAAGAAAAAATGTATAGAATAGTTATTGAAAAAAGATACTATACACTCGGGAGTAAATATTGTACTTCTGGCATTAATTTTAACTTTATTTCACTTAAATAATATTACAGATTGCTACTACTATAGGCCTGTAAGTAATTTTGGAATCCATACAATTATAGTTTATGAAATATGGCAATAAAAATCTTTGTATTAAAAACAACAAAGTTGCTTGCCATAGTTACTTAGTATCCTACTTAATTCTATTACAAAAAGGGCGAACATATACAATATGTTGATCCTAGAGTAAGTAGTGTCTGAATGTGAATGAATTGAGAAGCAATTGGATATTAAGTATTATTTCAACGCTTTATTCGATATTAAAGTTGTTTTAGGGCCGGCCCGAAAATTGATGGTCATTAGTATATTAAAATATATGCACAAATAAACTAATCGCACAAGTGTTTTAGTATAAATCAGTTCCTTTTTACGCGAGTCAAACTCACATTTGAGGAACTTTGTTTAATTCAAACATTTAAATGCCCAAAACATAATTGAGGGCTTACAGTTTCTTGTGGATTGAAGCCATTTTTGGATAACAGAAACAAAAAGAGGCCAACAATATTAATTATAGCTTAAAACTTCAATTTTCGGGTAAATAAAGGCTAATAGTACGATTTGTAAATAAATATTTTATAGATATAATTATAATGGATCGATGACGTCACTGCTTGTGGTGTAAATACTCTTAGTATATACTATGGCAGATAAAACGCAGTAGATTGACCGATCTTATATTCCTTTCATTAGAAGTAGCCGATGATAAAACCATCTTTATATAAGAACATAAACTAGTTTCATACATGTCTTTTAATTTCTAACGAGTCATCTCTGTCCTACACAAACCAGCTTCCAAGTTCCATACTATAATTAAACTGGAAATGGTAAGTATCAGAGTTATCTAACTTTTCCTTTCAATTTATTATAACAGAGGAAACTGTGGTTGTAATTAAGAAATTATAGTGAAGGCAAATAAATATTATATCTATGGCAATTTCTAACGAAAGGATTAGGATATGGACGAGAGCCTATGAAATCACGCAATCGCTGTTACCATAATAATTATATAGGTATGTAGGTATAACTGACAACATTTCAAAATACATAAATCATTTTTATTTTATAAATAATTCATAATGAAAGTAACTAATTATAAAACTAAGTTTATTTGAGAAAGCACCGAAAACATAAGTAATTCAATAAGTTAATATTTTATTGCCGAAAATGTTGCTATGACTCCGTAAAAAGTCACTTTATTGTAAATTAATGGCGCGAAATAATCGTGCATCGCAGGCTATTTATTTCCATTTGAATGAAGAACTATGAAATCTCTTTTTATTTTAAGAAAAATATTTTAGACACACTATTTGAAATATGAATTGTTGTCAATTATATGAATTTGGAGTCACGTTTGTCGCCATTTCTTCAATATCAGAACTATAGATAAAACTGTAAATCAGGTTTAGGAATTGTCATACTATTTGTATTATTCAATAGATATTAGGTACTATAATTTAAATTTTTATGTACCTATGCATTTTTATTTCGATTTAAGAGAAATATTTTTATTGTCAGTGCTGCTGTGATGTATTTTTTCAGTGTTGACATTATAATAATATATAGATATAATTTAATGTAATTAAAACATTGAATGTGGTCGGCAAGCGTGTCTTTCGATCGGCGTCTTCACAAATAAAGTGATTGTTTGAGGTCTTATTAAAAAATACTTTTTAGCTCCTTACGCTGAGCTATGAACACAAATACTAATAAGTATATATTTTGACTTTCAATACCATTAAACGTGATGAATTTAGTAACAAGTGATTTTAGTTTTTGTGTTTCGTATTATCTTTGTTGTTCAGTACTTATAATGGACTGTAAAAGTATTAAAAACGACAATTCAGTCATACCGTGTTTTCCTTTGGAAAAAAATAACATTTCCTAACGGTATTTGTCACATTCTTACCATTGGTAAGAAATTGGTATTGAAAGAAAAGTGAAATGAATGTGTGTGCAATGGATTATTGTAATAACTGCCAATAAAATTAAGTTTAAATTAATAATGATTAAGAACTTATACATTATTTGTGAAGACGACTGGCAAACGAAGATCCGTTGGCCGCTAATCGACGATGGGCCACTTATATGATCTTAATTTTCTATTCCTTCGCGACGACTTTCAACCACATTTATCTATTGCCGATGTTTATTAAGTTGGTGAAGTGTTAGGTATTAATTAAACTGATATAACGAAACGAGGAATTAATACAAACAGACAAAATAATAATATAAGACGACTGACATCGGAACAGATTTAGGATCTAGACAAGTCCCAAATAGCAAACGCGTGCCATGCTGCGTCAACCTACATTCTATACTAAAACATAGATCGTAAAGCTCAATTTGGCCTGACGCAACTGGTACATAGCTAAACTCATACGTCGATTAGTGGTTTCTAAGGCACACCTTAGACTCTTATTCATGCATGATGGAAACCATCAAACATATCGATGGACTCGAAAGGTGAATCGACTGATTTCCAAACAAATCAAGTTGTAGTTCCGAATAAATTCTTGATTTAAATTAAAACATAAACGATGGAACAATTGAATCGATTGATATCCAAACTAATCATCACAATATTCTTGATTAAAATTTTAAAAAATTATGATGATTTTTTTGGAAGTCGTCGATTCAATTCACCTTTCAAGTACCATCCCTATGTTTGATGGTTTCCATCATGCACGCATAAGTATCTTAAGGTGTGCCTAACTGCGTGAACGCTGGGCTCGCGTGTTTGTCTGAATGTCTGTCGGTCAGTCGGTCAGTCGATGCTTGGACGGACAGATTCATTGGGAGCAGTATCCCAATCGCTAGTGAACCATATACCATTACATTTCTCAAAGCACTCTCAACAGTACCGCCACGGACGTTACGTTACGTTATACGTTTACGTTTCATGGCGGAGTTTACTCTGTACAAACGAACTTGTAAAATTTTATTGGACCTACTTGTTATAAAAACTTAAAAATACATCATAGAGTTTTGTTATTTATCTCTTTATTATTAATACCTTTAAAATACTGGATATATTTCGCGGTTTCACTCACCCGTACGTGTGTATATACTATAGCCCACATAGCCCCACCGAAAAATCTGTGTCAGAGATAGTGTAGCAAAAAAAAAATAATGAAATCGCTCCAGTAGTTTTTGAGTTAATTACAAACAAAAGTATAAACATACAAATCTTTCCTCTTCTATAATATAAGAAAGATTAGAAGCTAACATGCGTACAAATATGGTACACATATGGATGGACACAGCTAATGATATGGAAAAACATGGAAAATGGAGGAGAAAAAAGGAAAACTGATATCTCGGTAATAACCAGAGAGGGTATAGTGAAAATCTTAAGTCACAATAGCAAAAATGTAGGTACAAGTGTCCCGTGGGAATCGAACCCACGATCGTATCGTATTACGGAAGTCTAGGCGTCTAGACCACGGCCTCTACAAAACATACGTGTTCAAGTCATACGATTCAGCTTGTTTTTTTATGATAGATCGCCTGCCTGACGTTAATTGTTCTTAAAAATACTGTCGTTTGTGAAAATGACCAGTCAAAATGGTACAAATCAATCAGACCTTTATAATATGTTCCATAATCGCCTTTTACGTCATCCACGGAAATAGGCAGTGGTTTATTCCACACTCCTAAGTCACACAAATTATGTAAAATGCTATGGTATGGTGTATTAAAACAATCAAATATTACTTAATATAATATATTATGTGCATTTCTTAATCTAGTTTATAAACATATTCGGGAACATATAGTAATAAGTACAGTGCCCCTAGTGTGAGTTTTTCTTAACGCAGACGCTAGCGACTGCGTTAGGATTTTGTATGGAATTTCTTAGTTGCCTTACTATCCGCCAGAGGCGCTTTACAGGTCTGCCGTACAAAATCGCTAACGCAGACGCTAGCGACTCACACTAAGGGCACTGAGCGTGGAATTTACTTAAATATCAATATTTTGATTATTATATATAATACCTACTTCCAATCAACAAAGTTGGTTCCGTTCCATAATAATGTGAAATATTTTCTACTAACATATTATATTAGCGCAAGCACCTCGCAAGTAAGATTTAATTTTATTTATGCAATTATCCAATAGGCTACTTGACTCATATCAATTTTGTTGGAACAATGGTTTATTTCTTACAGTATTAGACCCATGAAACTGAAATATATCAATCTCCGTTAAGAACAATGTAAGATGGCATTGTAATTTCAATTTCAAATTTACTTAAAATTCGGAACTGTCAAAACGCGGGCCGGCCATCGACCATGACGTGACTTACTGTCGTTCAGACCTATTTTTTACTTCTGTCATTCGTTCAAAGTCGGTAATTCGAATGATTTTCATTCGTCAAGACTGTGGAATCGCTTGATTTTCACGCGACTCTGTTGCTATTAACGAGAATCAGGTTTCAAAAATAGAAAAAACTGCAAAAATGGCCGACGGTGTTTTCGATAATATTTTAAAAGTGAACTTTTGAAATCATGTTGCTGCCTTAGGGCTCAGAAAAATATGGAAAAAATAGTTTCAATCCAAACAAATAGAAAATAATTATTTTAGCAGAAACAAAATACAAGTCAACTAGCCTATTGTTTTATTTATTTATTTAATTCATGTACACTCAAATACAAATGTTTTTTATAGTAATGGAATGTTACTTAATTAGCGAGTCGACTCTGGCAAATTATACTTGTGATGACAAAAATGACAAATTTTCTTATGTGGGTTGGCTCAACAAACTAAAGAGGATCTTGGACTCCGAAAGTGCGTCTCACTTACCAGCTTCATCTAATCTAATTCACTTTTATTGTACAAAAAAGTATCGCACAATAGGCGGTCTTATTGCTATGAGCATTGTCTAAAAATTAACCTTAAGGTTATTTAATAGAGGACATTTTTAACCAATAGTGAAAAACAAATATAATTTTTGTTTTGAACAGCTTGTAATATTATAAAGAGTACTAAAAGTACGGATTGTTCTGCTTTTACAAAAGTGCGAATCTAAATGCTATTTGGCAAAAAAAAAACAGATATATCGTCAATCCTTTCATTACTTGCCAAATTTCATGATTCAATGACAATATAATTCCCTATAGACAAATTATTATGATAATATCTGACTACAACATGATATCAGAAGAAATTCTTTAGAAACTTTTAATCATACGTATATTAATGATAGACGCACGATCGCGGCATAGTTTGGCTTAGTGCAGCTAACAAACCATATGAAGTCCACGAAATTGACTTGTTTCACTCTCAGTCGCTCAGTGTCTAACTAGACATCTAATAATTAAATTAAGTTGGTTTACAGTAATAAAACAATTTATAATTGCTAAAATATTTTTAAGACGGTGTCTGACATGTTTGATTTCCTTGGGATCGTGCATCTACCTAAAATATGGTAGAAATTTCATAATGTTATAATAATCAAAAGATTACCTGACATATGAAAGTTCCTTCCTCGTGGTGAAACTTCGTAGTCAAACTGATTTACCCACGAGAAATTTTAACATTCTTTGTTGAATCAATTCAAATCTATTTCTCTTCGAGTTCTTTGAACTTAGCCTTAAGTTGCTTAGTGTACGCATCTAGCCTGTACGCATTGACTTCGAACTGAGATACTTGTGCATCTATTTCGTCGATTTGAAGCAGCAGCGGCTTTATCACTTGGTTATCTGTAAGGCAGACACACAATTAATCAGACTATGATCTTATACTAGCTGTCACCCGCGGTTTCACTCGCCCTTGGTGTGTTGGTACCTATATTCAGAAATTTTTCAAATCCGACCAGTGGATCTAAAGTTATAAGCGTTCAAACAAACAAACTCTTCAGCTTTACTATATTATTTAAAATATATATATATATATTTATTTCTAGTAAATTCATAAAAAACATATCTTTACTTTAACAGTAAAAACGAATCTAACAACAGCTCTCGTGGTAAAATCCTTTGAGCCGTTCAGGCCGCAGAGGATGCCAAACAAATACCATGCATATTTAATAAAAACACAACCCTCCTTATGGTGCAGTCAGGTAATAAAAAGTAAAGACAACTAAGACCACCGTTAAAGAACCTAAAGAGGACACGTTCACATGGCTTGACCGCATGCCCTGAGAAGCTATTGGGGTCTAAATAGAGAGGAGGACAAACATATTTTTTTATTTTTATTTTTTTTAAATATCTATTTAACTTACACATTTCGTTGTATTCATTGAGGGTCTTGTTCAGGTTGGCCGCCAGGTTTCTTAAATCTGCATATTTGATGATTGTTAGCCTGTTGATTTCCTCTAGCATATTGTAATGATCCTGTAAATATTATGCTGCTGTATAGGTGTAAGATGTTATATATAGAAAACCTTAAAGTGGAAATGCAACCTAAGTCTGTATGGAGGCTACTACTCATAAGTAAATATACTATCACTACATAGCATAAAACAAAGTTGCTTTCTCTGTCCCTATGTCCCTTTGTATGCTTAAATCTTTAAAACTACGCAACGGATTTTGATGGTCCCTATGTCCCTTTGTATGCTTAAATCTTTAAAACTACACAACCGATTTTGATGCGGTATTTTTAATAGTGATTCAAGAGGAATTGGCGGGTCGCTAGTAGACACATAAAGCATCAATATCCTGATGATGTGAGGTGATCAATAATTACCTGGCTTGCTGTCATTTCTCCTTGCAAGTAATCATTTGTTTTTTTGAACAGCTGTGTGGCAAGTCTGCTGATGACAGGGTCGTGAGGGTCTAGCACCTCAAAACTGGAGCAGCTTGGTGAAACAGGCAGCTCTATAAAGATTAGTTATGTTATTGATGCGAAATTTTTCATGAGACCATGTCACGTTAGGTGGGCAATTCTTCCCTTTAGGTAACAGAGGAGTTGAGAGATACTAGCGAAAAACATTACACTTAATCGGTTCGGTAGAACAAGCACTGGTGGCCTACCACCATCTCTTAAAACCATACAAGAACGATTTAGTAAGAGGGATTACATCATGTAGCGCGCTATCCCGTTTACTCACTGGATCTTGCATGGTTTTAAGAGACGGTAGTAACCCAAAAAATAAGGTGGATCGTTCATACCTTTATTATGCCCTTCTCTTGACCATTTCTCAATTTCCTCCTCGGACATTTTAGCTTTACAACGAAACGCTTTTTAAGACCACTCAAAATACTAATTTGTGAATTTCTATTATTTTCTCTGAGATGGAAAAGTTGAGTAAACTGAAAGTATTTTGTGAGTTTTCATTTCACTCACAGGATTTTAGTTTTTTAATTTTTTGTCAAGCAAGTGTCAAATGACAATTTGACATCAAATTGACATTGACAAACAGAAGACAGAAAAGAATGAAGTGAAGACAAGAGGGGGAGCCTTTGTCCAGCAGAAAAAGAAAACAGGTGGCTGAAGCCACCTGTCATAGGGTGGCTGCTACAGGAATATATAAGAACATACTTGACTTAAAACCATGTAAGATTCTTGTTGCAAGATCCCGTGAGTAAGCGAGACAGCGCAATACATGATGTAAGGCGACATCTCCCTTACTCAATGGTGGCTTATCACCATCTCTTAAAACCATGCAAGAGCGATTAAGTATAGTGAGACAGCGCAATACATGTTGTAAGGCGACATCTCCCTCACTCAATCGTTCTTGCATGGTTTTAAGAGATGGGGGTAAGCCACGTGGCTTATTTACTATTCTATCTATAAGATAGTTCTTCTGAGGTTGTATAGTATGGTGTTGCTAGCATATATTCGAAAAGATTCCAATATAAATAAATGGTATTTTAAATTACCCCACTTTCTTATTAAATTGATACCATGCTTCGGAAAAGTAAATTCTTTACTTTTTGATCATTCTCTAAATTCCAAACTAAATAAATAACGTTGAAAATATATCTAATTGATAAAGTTGCATTCCATTCCACGCTAGATGGCAGGCCATTATTATTTAATTTATAAAATAAAAAATATATTAGTTGCGAATCTAAAGTAATTATTGCGTTAAGTGTAAGTATAGTGATACTATCTATACTTCTATATTATTTATATCTATACTTATAAAAAGGAAAGATTTGTTTTTTTTGTGTGTATGTTTCTAATGAATAAAACTACAGTACCGATTTCAAAAATTCTTTCACCATTGGAAACCTTAATTCACCTTGAGTGTCATTCTTGGGCATATTTACATGTACCACGGGCGCAGCTGGGGTGGACTGTTAGTACTCTATATTTAGTTTAAAATTGAAAGGATAATCTTAAAACCCTCAAAAGTTTACTTTTATAAAGTACGAAATCATCAATTCAATAAAAAAAATGGTAATTTAAAATACCATTTTATTGGAAACTTTCCTAATTTTAGTTAGCAACACATGCAACATCACCATTGGTGTAGTTGTAGTTTGTGTTTGTATCCAACTCGGTGTTTCTTTCTGAGCTGTTTGCTTTGCTTTTTGCTTTGCTTGCTCGTGCCGCGTGCGTGCACTGTCGTTTCCAGTATTTGTATTCTCTTTGGTCGTTTCGTTCCGGTGGTCAAGTCAAGTGAGTGTCGTGCATCCGTCACTTTGGACTTAGTTTAAATGACGTTATTTATTTATTAGTGAAAGAAAAACAGTTTTATTAAACACAAGAATGGACTTCTTCCAAGTGAAAGTTTATAGACGATGGCTTACGACATCGGTTCTTCTGGTGTTATGTTTGAGTTTGAGCTACAGTGTTGAAGGTAAGTTACGTTGAATGATAGCATCCCACGTTATAAAAACAAAGCCTTTACATTTTTTACGTAGGTATTCAGTGACTAATAATCATCTTGGGATTTTCCGTTGCATGACTTGTGCCTGCGTGCAAAGTAAATTTTCAATGTTGCCGAATTCTCAAAATTTTATTGTAGGTCATTGTTTTTAGAACAAAAGCACATTATATTCTAACAGTCGACTCATTCTTTGAACAATATGACGTGGAAAGCTATTCTCCATAATGGTTATAATCTTTACAGTTAAACTTACAAATTAGATGGTTTGACCTGAAAAACATACCATATTATGTCTGCCTAAAATTTTAAATTCTATTACCGACTTTAGACCCGGTTGTTTCTCACGCGAGAATTCCGAATGAAACCAGTCAAGTGCGAGTCAGACTCGGTGCACGAAGAGTTCTGTACCATTGTCTATACAGAATGACAAAAATATCATGTTTGTTGTATGAGAGTCCTTATCGGTCATCATCTGTGAAAATTTCAACTGTCTAGCTTCACGGTTCATGAGATACAGCCTGGTGACGGACAAACGGACAGTGGTCTTAGTAATAAAATATATGATACCATTTATTTATTTAACTTTATTACACAATTGTAAACGGCGGACTTAAAGCCTGAGGCTTTATCTACCAGTCAACCAAATGAGTGATGCAGAGAAAGGTAGGGGGTAGTGCAAAATTTTGAATTAACCATTCTTTCTCTTTGGATATGAAATGCCAAAAAATGGTGATTTGGCAAAATTTTCCTAAATATAAACTGACTAGCGACTCGCCCTGGCTTCGTATGGGCATAAAAACCTTCCTTTGAATCACACTTATCTATAAAAAAAACCATATGAAGATCCGTTGCGTAGTTTTCAAGATTTAAGCATACAAAGGGATTTAGGGGCAGAGAGAGCAACTTTGTTTTATACTAAGTAGTGATTTCTAAAGTACAATACAATACAAAATATCTTTATTGCCCACATACAGAATAGAAAAAAAATTATAGTAATAACTTTACAAACATATGGAGCTAAGGTGGACTACTTTCTAGGATAGTTAGTTAAGATTTGAGTCAAATAAGTATCATCTTTTGTTTTCTTATAGATGTGCTTAATACTGTTTTACTCATTTTCATAAATAAATAAATAGACCATAATACCTGCAGCCAAACCAGACGGTTTCAGTCTGGTATGAAAACTTTGGTGTTGTTTGAATAGACTGAGGACAGGCCATGGATGCTGATACTCAATTTCAATTTCAAATTTCAAAGCCTTATTTGCTGTTACCAGCGTGTCCCTGTGACACATAGGCCTCCTCCAGACCTTTCCATGTTTCCCTATCTCAGCAGCAAAGGGTTCGCTTCAAATAATACCTCCAATTTTATGCTTTAAATTTATTTAAGTGTAAATTAATTGTTCAGTTCAGGCAAATGTATCAGACAGAATCCTCCAAAAACACTCATTTCATTCACCACTGTTAATTATATAATGGGTATTATAGTTAGTGATAAAATGCCAAGCATTCATTTTTTCACATCTATATGTACATACAAGAAAGTCATGTAGTTTAACATTACTCAAGATTTACTGAACCAATCTCTCTGAAATTTTGCGAAGTATTGAGAAGGACATAGGGTAACTTTCATCCCGGGAAAAAGCACTGTTCCTGAGTACACGCGGGCGAAGCCGTGGGCGATAGCTAGTTGACAATAATATCAAGTTATATTTATTTTTTTAATTGCATTAATATTATGATAACAAAGTAAATAATTTTTATGTTGTTCAGACGAGATTTTCTACCAAACAGAGATAAAGGTAGCATGATAAAACACATGCTGCATAAGAAAATTACTGTGGTGCCATGATAGACAAACGTTTTAACTAACTAAAATATTGGCCCTTTCTTTCTTATCAATATTTATCATGAAAAAGCAAGACAAAACAAGTTTTAAGTAATTAAGCTTAGCAAATGTTTGTTAATTTTTAGAATGGGGGTTATTAACGAGATAGAAAGAGACAAAAACACGTTTTAACTAAAATGAGCTTAGCGAAAGCTTAAACGATTGTTTTTTTTTTTGTTTCTTTTTATTTGTTTTACCTACATTTCTCATAAATATATATTTTTTTTATTTTTGTTTTTTTTTTATTAGTATGGGTACAGCTAGGAGAAATCCCATTATTATATACTGATCCAGAATTCGGTCACCAGGCAAGGTCTACTACTCTAACAAAGCATTTAATTGAATCTAATTTTAGACTAATTGGCGTCGTCACGCAATCAACTATAAAGAATATTAATTTCTGCGCGCGCATTTGTCTGCATGAAACATGATCTGAATGATGGTTTGGCTATCACGCAAGTGAATCGTATTAAATTGACATTTAGTGGAAAAATTCGAGAAGGGCAATCTAGCATTTTGACGATGCACTTACTGGCTTGTGCAGACCCTTAGGTGGTCTTTCCATGGTTTGTTGCAGGAGTGGGAACGCTTTTAATTATCAAAATTTTCCAGTGACTTAAAATAAATCTTAAGACGATACCTTGGTGAACACTAGCGCCACGACCACGGAGGCGGTAATTACAATAGCCATTCCCTATTCCCCTTTTACGACATACACGGGAAGACGTCGTGTCGAAAACCGGTTACTATAAGAGTCATATAAGTTCAGTCTTCTGTACGAACAAATACATATACTTACCACCTTTAAATCATATGTACCTGAATGGGCGTTCTAGCTCCGCTCGTTTTAAGCAGAAATTTTTTTTGCGTAAAAATATGGGTAAAATGAATTTTCCCAGACATGGAACCTAGCTAGATTATCTTTTTGGTATGAAAGAACTTATTTTTAAAATTTCAAACAAATCGTTAGAGCCGTTTTCGAAAACGCGAGAACAAATAAATTTATATATTGCTCGTTTATTATTATAGGGTAGGATAAGGATGTAACGGCATCCTACATAAGAGCTTCCTGGAAACAACCCTTAAAAGCTTAATGACATCCTGCGTAGGAACTTCCTGATTCCAGCTAAAATGGATCTGAAGCTTTTAGAAAGTGGGTGTACAATTTGTTCATTAGAAAATACATACACTTGTTACAATTTGCCGGGATTCTTTTGTCTTATCTCTTTTCATCGAATACCTTCTAAATTCTGCACAGAACTTCTCATCCGTGAAAATTTCGGGATAAAGTGAATACCAATATAGTTGAAACGAGTTTTAAGGTGGTTCACATTTTCCAAAACTAATGTTTCTCTGAATGAATTAGGTTTTAAGTATACTTCTATACTAATATAATAAAGCTGAGAAGTTTGTTTGTTTGTGTGAGAGCTTATAACTACTGGACGGATTTGAAAAAATATATCTGCATATGCGAAAGCCTGATTGAAGGTTATATTACATACACAACCCGAGCGGGTCAAACCGCGGGCATCACTAGTCAAAAACTTGATGAAAATTGAATAACAGTCAGTTTCGTAGTTTAAAAAAAATTAACGGATAAATAGTAGTTAGGTTTGTATTGTAATTCTTTATTTTGCAGACGTTTCTAGTAAATCAATTAATTAAGTTTCTAGACTCTTTAGCAGACACCAGAGCTGACTCTCTTTTAAACCATATGTCAAATCTGAAGCTGCCTTAAGGCATCTGATCTGACTAAGCTGTCGACGGTAATCGAGCCATAACAGCCGGGAGTAACGGCTTAACGTGTCTTCCGAAGCACGGTGGAGAAATTCCAGTCGCGAGTGGCGACCAATCCAATTCTGGCCAAAATCGTCGCTTGACACGCATGGTCGTGACTATCACGCTAGGCTATCGAGCTTCTCTACCAAAATGCACGAATGATAGCTGCTTAACACTCAGAAGAAATAAAGTATCTCTTGAACGAAAAATTCAATACGCCCCGAGCTCCGAACCCATCTTCCAGGTGCAATGCAACCGGGATAAAGCTGGGATGATATCGATATTGAAAATATATCGTTGATATAGTATCCCACTAGCGAACCGCCCCGGTTTCGCATGGGCATAAAAACCTTCCTCTTGAACCACTCTATATATTAAAAGAACCGCATCAAAATCCGTTGCGTAGTTTTAAAGATTTAAGCATACAAAGGGACATAGGGACAGAGAAAGCGATTTTGTTTTATACCATGTAATGATTCGAAAATATATCGTTGATATAGTATCCCTCTAGCGACCCGCCCTGGCTTTGCATGGGCATAAAAAACTTTCTCTTGAATCACTCCATCTATTAAATCAAACCGCATCAAAATCCGTTTTAAAGATTTAAGCATACAAAGGGACATAGGGCCGAGAAAGTAACTTTGTTTTATACTATGTGGTGATATAGTGATAACACAAGTCTTGAACTTATTTTGGGAACTCAATCTGTGTGATTTGTCCCTATAATATTTATTCCATTTAATTCTTACCCAAGATGGTTTTCATATAAAACCAGGTAGGTATAACTAGTCAGAGGTCAGTGGTTGGGGACAACTTTATAGCAGGACCTGTTTCTCATGTGGCGATTAAGGTGACGACGATGTGTGCCGTATTGGTACATGGCGCCTTTATTGAAATTACTATCGTCCCGCCGCGGCTTCGCATGGGCTTAAAAACCTTCCTCTTGAATCACTTTATACGAGTATCTAGACACGCGGCAGCGTGTCAAGCCAAGTTCAAGCAAAGGAACTGGCTAGCCAGCGCCGAGTGTAATATTACACGAACCACTTGGAGCCACTTTTGACCCTTCTATAACTCGAAACCTCTTTAATGTAAACACATAAAACTACGTGTGTTTAATAAGATCCATCAGGACATATAGAAGCCCAAATTTCATGAAGCTAGCTCATACGGTTATAAAGATATGAAGGTCAAAAAGTTGTAAATTTTAGCACTGACTGACTGACTTATAGTACCTAAACCTAACCTACTTCCAGATGACCTAGAAGGATGAAATTTGGAATCCAGCTCGGAAATTGTGTGTAAGCGTAGGAAAAAATCAAAAAATAAAAAAAAGTCAAAAAATAAGTGGTGTCCCCATACAAAAAACTTGTAATACCTACGCGCTAAACAACCGGCCAACAACGGTGTGTCGTCAGCGGCGCGCGGCAGCACACCAGCCAATCAGCGTCACGCTCTTACTTATGGTACAAAATTATAAGCGGTAGCGATTTACTTAAAATTTAGCGGGTCGGTTGGTTTATACCTGCATAGTAGTTATCTTATAGTCCACGGCTCACTAAATTAACAAAGATCAGTGCCCAAGGTTCGTTTCTCTGATTTCTTTTGAAAATAAGAAATAATATTTTAAGGTATAAATTTGTTAGTTCGAACTCTTTGTACCCTAAAAGAAACTCCAATGTGTATGTATACCAAGGTCAAGGCAATGGCGAAGTCTTATTGGTACCGATATATGTATGTATTGACTAGTCTAAGAATGCTGCTTGAACTCGCTCGCGCCTTGCACTTGTGCGCGGCTCACAGCGCTATACGACTTAAAATGCGAACGAACCAAAGTATGCTCTTAGCGGCGCTCATTCGCGCCAGCGTCCTCGTTATGCCCGGTTGTTTAGCGGAAACCCACCTATTAGATTGCGTTTAATGCTGCGTCGTTCGACTAAATTTATTTGAGTTATAGCTGGAATAGTCCAGATATAAATTATTCCTTTTTAGTATTGTACTTTAACGGGATTTGTGAGTTATTTAATACTAGCTGTTGCCCGCGGCTCCGCCCGCGTGGGACTCGGTTATATCGCGCCCAAAAGTAGCCTATGTTTGACCTCAGGTCGTTAACTACATCCCTACCAAATTTCATCACAATCGGTCCAGCAGTTTAGCCGTGAAGAGATGACAGACAGACAGACAGACTTTCGCATTTATAATATTAGTATGGATTACGTAAATCGTTTCTTTCAAAACCTCATTTGTTTGTAGCTCTTTTAGGTTAATTTGTCATTTGTTTATTAGGTAGGACCGTAAGAGTAAGATTCACGTGTAATTGAAATAGAAAGACACAGGAATATTAAACTAGAAAGGACAGGCCTACGTTGCGCTCTCCAGAGTTAAAACCCTAGACGGAGTACACCTTATTAATCTAGACCCTAGTCAAATTAAAGCACAAGATAGTTCGATAATAGAATATAACCGCCTGAGATCGTTATATATCGCCCGGACTTGGCTAATTTAAGCGTAAACAGGAAGCGAATTAAAAAGGTAGCAGATAATGAATGGGCAATGCGTACTATTATCTCTAACATTCAAGAGAATGTAGACAATAGCATAAAAAAGAAAACCACGCAGCGGAAACGCAAAAAAAAAACATTAAATAGGAATACTTGCCTAGTTTTCTTTACAAAAAGTAATGATATCCCACCAAAAACATAAATGTAAAAAACGAGAGCCAAGTTCAATACAAAAATTATGCTTGGCGGTGAGCTTCGCCGCAAAAATAATGGCGATCTAAATGAGTGCCAAGTTCTATGCAAAATCGAAATATGTTTTTATAGGAACAAAATAACATTATGAACAAGTATTAAACTATATTTCTTTGCTTTATTAGATACCTATAACAATTGCTGTTATTTAAAAATGTGAGATCTTGAAGTAGGTTAGATTTGACTTGGCCAGTTTTAAACACAATTAAAATGTTGAATAACTTTATAAAATGACTTATGTAATGAAAACTGGCCAAGTCAAATCTAACCTACTTCAAGATCTCACATTTTTAAATAACAGCAATTGTTATAGGTATCTAATAAAGCAAAGAAATATAGTTTAATACTTGTTCATAATGTTATTTTGTTCCTATAAAAACATATTTCGATTTTGCATAGAACTTGGCACTCATTTAGATCGCCATTATTTTTGCGGCGAAGCTCACCGCCAAGCATAATTTTTGTATTGAACTTGGCTCTCGTTTTTTACATTTATGTTTTTGGTGGGATATATATAAACCGCATCAAAATCCGTTGCGTAGTTTTGAAGATTTAAGCATACAAAGGGATATGGAGACAGAGAAAGCGACTGTTTTATACTATGTTATTATTTACTAGCTGTTTATTTATTTATTTATATTCTTGAACACTAGCAGCAACAAGGTTGCCCGCGGCTTATAAAAAAAAAACAAAAAATAATTGTTTCGTGCGACACATCTCGGTTATCATAACATGTGTCATTTTTTTAAATATTTGAGGACATCTGCGAACGACCTTATAGTCAGACATTAAGCGATTGCAACCAGAACTTTCACGATTATACTTACTTACTTCCATATGAAAACTGCCTCTAGTGAAAGATAACCAAAAAAGGAGCACATCACTATCACTACATAGTATAAAACAAAGTCGCTTTCTCTGTCCCTATGTATGCTAAAATCTTTTAAACTATGCAACGGATTTTAATGCGGTTTTTTTAATAGATAGAGTGATTCAAGAGGAAGGTTTTTATGCCCATGCGAAGCCAGGGTCGCTAGTACCAAATAATATGAAAATAAGTTGAGATCAGGTGTATAAAATAAAAAGGCAGATTTTGCATTTCTATTATAAGTATAGACTCGCGACTCGTCCCGGCTTCACTCGGGTTTCAATTGAGCAACGGAATAATTTTTCTCCGCCAACTTCTATCAATGTAGTTTTATTTTAATTGGTGACCTGGCATATGACTGCCCCTTAAGTTATGTTTATGCTATAAATACATATAGATATCGACGAGACTGACAAAACCAGTCTAACAGAACATTCATATTTTTTTGAGCTCTTGATGCAAAAAAGAGGTTTCTTTAAACGTTGTCTCGTGAATCCCGTTCTAACATCAGTGCCCCTAGTATGAGTTTTTCTTAACGCAGACGCTAGCGACTGCGTTAAGATTTTGTATGGAATTTCTTAGTTGCCTTACTATCCGCCAGAGGCGCTGTACAGGTTTGCCATACTAAATCGCTAACGCAGTCGCTAGCGTCTTGGTTAAGAAAAACTCATACTAGGGGCACAGAACACATGCGGTTTAGTGGTTCGCCTGAAGCTCTGGAGGCTGTGGGTTCGCAGCCCATACACGGGATATGCGTACTTTGTCTTCTTAAGACATCACAGGCTTGAATCACCTGATTGACTAGATAAGATGTTAGGCTTATTTTGTTTTCTTAAGACATCACAGGCTTGAATCACCTGATTGTCTAGATAAGATGTTAGGCTTATTTTGTTTTCTTAAGACATCACAGGCTTGAATCATCTGATTGTCTAGATAAGATGTTAGGCTTATTTTGTTTTCTTAAGACATCACAGGCTTGAATCACCTGATTGTCTAGATAAGATGTTAGGCTTATTTTGTTTTCTTAAGACATCACAGGCTTGAATCACCTGATTGTCTAGATAAGATGTTAGGCTTATTTTGTTTTCTTAAGACATCACAGGCTTGAATCACCTGATTGTCTCGATGTCTATGTAATTTGTTAGGCTATGTTATGCCTTAAGAGACAGCTCAAAAAACCTGACAGTGTTGCCACTAATATATAAATCATGTTCGTATTGTTCATTTCATAAAAAGGTTATGTAGGTCGAATGGATCCTCTTGTCTGAGCTTTGAGCAACATTTTAATAGTTTACTAGCTTTTGCCCGCCGCTTCGCCCGCGTTAATTTCCCCCGTAAACATCAGTGCCTTTTTCCAGGATGAAAGGTGCCCTATCTTCTTTTCAATACTCCTAGCTATGTGTATGCGAAATTTCAGGAAGATTGGTTCAGTAGATAGGGATATGAAGACAAACAAACAGACAAATATACAATCGCTTTAGCATTTATACCTAATATAAGTTGGGATTCAGCTATGTGAATAACGATTAGGTCATTGATCCATGGCTCTATGATGATAACAATGTATTAGCAGGACGAACACGTTTTGTTTAAGAGACGAGATTCGCTCGTTTCCAATCGAATGATTCGAGGTCGCATGATTTAAAAGCGAATTAATCATTCGGCAAACGCAGTGTGAGACATCTACCTGCCAATTTTCGACAGAACAGGGCGTCGATTCTGCTAACGTTAAATCACAATCGTGTCAAAATAGTGTTTCAATGGTAGTGCTTTTTTACACACTAAGTGCAAGAAATGTATATTTTTTTTATATCACTTCTGATGGTCACACCACACACTACATTCACATCACATCATACTGTCATAACTCTTGTAAAAAACGCCCAGGGCGTCGATCTGTTAAGTCACAAACGTTTCAAAATAGTGTTTAAATCGTAGTGCTTTTTTACACACTTTACAAGAATTATGACAGTATGATGTGATGTGAATGTAGTAAGTATGGTGTGACCATCAGCAGTGATATAAAAAATATATACATTTATTGTAACTAGTTTGTAAAAGGGCACTAGAATTGAGACAATTTTGATTAACGTTAGCAGAATTGACGCCCAGAGGGGTTTATCAACTGATAGTATGTGTGATTGCGGTAGGTACTGTATAGGTACTAGGTCTCTTGCAATGCAAGGTAGAGGATCTGGAGGAATCCAACGACCTAGCAGATACGTGACCATGCACTGGCTGAAACATGGGTTCCATCTTTGTATCGAATGATTCTCAAGCGACGCACGTTGTGGCGAAAGAATTTTAGGTTGGCACTCTGGAGCGCAAACTTATTTAGACGAAAGCTACCAAATTTAAGAAAGCCGCAGCGAAAGGTATTATGGCGAATTTTTTATTTCAAATTCTTCTAATATTTAATAGCGTAGACATTTCGACTTAAAAATAAAAAGAACCTGCCATACTTGCTCCTGTGGTCAGGATATTGTATGCAAACCTAAATTAGTACTCGCAGTACTATATAGACGATATTATTACATGCCTTAGCGAAGAAATTAGAGAGACGAAGAGTGCGAAAAATGGGATATAATAAACTTGTCCAGTCCAGGCCTCATAAGGTATGTTTTTAAAACCTTATCTATTAAACCCAGTAGTAGAGCACCCCTTATTCATAAAAAATAACAAACGTCCTTTTAACTTAAATTGTCTTTTGTCTCGTTTTTTCACGTTAAATAGCGATTTTGTGAAAGGGATAAGATATATTTTGACGCAAATATAGGGGTGTTATAAGTTTAACGTGTCTGTCTGTGGTATCGTAGCTCCCAAACGGATCAACCGAAAATAGTTTAAAAATCTTTTTAATGAATAGATTGAACCACTGTTTTTTTTTTTGCTTTAAAATAACTTATTTGGGATAACACAGTAAGGGTTTCAAGATGCTACAGGTAACGTACTGAATCAGACTCGCGCTTGACCGATTCTATTACGTTTATGTTTCAATGGGATAATAGTACCACATCCCACCATTCTCAAGCTAAACTTGCAATATAGCATATTGTCACAATGATGTTATTCACTTAATAATGAGAGGTCACTAAAAGTTCATTCAACTGCTGTGAAATAGAAATGCTGAAAGCAACCTTATAATTGAGGGTTAGAGATCAAAATGTTGGCAGGCCATGGTCAAATGTTGGTGATTAGTGGTACTGCCAAAGCAATTAAGGCATGTTTAATGTCCCGTTAGGGATAATAGACTAGAAAGTTGGGCGCTCTATGGTGTTATATCCTATATGCGTGCGTGTGTTATATCCGGCTTGAAAATAGACCACTCCGTCTTTTTCCGTCGATGCGGGGATATCTTTTTTTTGTCCTAGTAGTAGGACAACGAAGATTATTCTTCTTGGTCCTATAACAATATGAAACAGTAGCTGTTCCGTAGTAGTATATATGTACACTAGCCAAGAATTTTTAAATCTAACCAGTTTTTTTTTTCGACAACAGGCCAGTGCATCACTTAAAATAAGGGATTAAATTTTTGTAGCGCCACTTATAGACAAAACTGAAGAAAAACATTATTTTACCTAGTCATTGGGCACCAAGACCCTATAAAAACTGAGCCTAGCCCTGGTAGAGTCGCGGGCAGCTTATAGTACCCTATTGTTTTATACTTGTTACTTATATAGGCTAAGTAAGAACACTGAGCAGATGGCGCGACGACCTAGTTGCTTGACACAAGATATTACTTTGATATATGTATAATAAGGCAAGCCGGCCCTTAGAAGGCTCGGTTGGTCAGCTAGTTAATTAAATTTACATCTTGTTTTTATTTATGAATACTGGAGATAAAACCCAATTTTTTTTCCACACCAACAAATTTTAATTTAAGATTTATTTGTTATACTTTATTAGGTACAAATTGTGTAAATGGCGGACTCGAAGCTGTTTCTAGTTTTCAGTTTTTTTTTAAGTTTAGATATATACCTTGTATTAATGTATTCATTACTTTTATATTTAAGTCCTTATTGCTATCTTACTTACTATAGCTATAGAACAATTTTGTTTAATTCAGAAAATCCACCAGATTCTAACTAGACTGACTGAAAATAGGGAAAAAAATTTACTGCGTTACTACACATCTATGGATCCCCTTGCTTCACCCAGGTAGAAAAACTAGGTGAAGCACTGGTCTAGCCTCAACATTGTGCAAAAAATGTATCATTAAAAAAAACTAAGCATATGTGCGAAATATATATCATAAAAAAAAAACAAAACAAAATAATACTAAGCATTCGTTTTTTATTTTGCTGACTTTATCGAATGACCTAATTATTAATTTTGTTTTCTTTGCAGCATGGGATACGGAATACTCAGTGCACACTGGCCACATAATGACCCTGGAGAGGCAGAGAAGGGATATATTGCCAATGGACATGCCCACGTCGGCGTCAGTGACACCAGAGGTTGTGCCAACCGGGAACCAAACCGCGGTTGCTGTAACCTCTACACCTCCGCCACTACCAGACGACATCAATAGAACGATCAAGAATGCTACAGCGGGTATGTTTTTTCATATTCACAAATAGTTTGATCTGGTTTAGTAACTAAAAACAAAACTACCAGCTCAATGCTGAAAATCTTGGTTTTAATTCTACTTAAAGACCTTATTTGTCGCCCCCGAAGACTATCAATAAAATATTTATTTGATAAACATATAATCACGTTTTTAACCCATACGGGATAGACAGAGCCTAGGGCCATAAGATCTTAGGCCACGTTTGCGTATAATGTAGTGATAGGTTGATGGCATGATTCCCCCATTCGCCGATTCTCTCACTTGACTTTTACGGCTTGCGCAGGTAGAGAAGGAGCTATATTTCTATGTTTATATTTTTCTCCCAGATCAGAATGGAAGGATTATATTTTATATGAATGAATTCAAATTAAGTTTCGAACGCGAAAGCAAGGTTAGAGTGGTGTTTGACGGTTCTCAATCATCGGCTTCGTTTTCTCGCATTGTCCGAAACAGCCAAGGTCGATTGTCTCTTCCGGACCGAAAGCGGAGAGAATCGGCGCGTTTGCACAGCGAGCAAACTCCATGGACGCGTTAAGCTAGAATGATTGTCCTATAGTTGTAATGATGGCCGGGATCCGCTAAAACGTAATACTTATTTGTCCTTCCATCAGGTAGTAAATTTGAAGTAAAATAAATAAATTTGAATTTGTAGTTTAAAGCCTCACACGTACATTGTACACGAGCTGATAATTTCCAAGCTCCAAGCGACTACGCTATACAAAATACACAATTTGTCAGCAAAACCGCGAACTTGTATCTAGCTAGTCAGGTATCGAACGAAGGTTTCCGGTTGCCTTGTATATGGAAGAAAGAAGCTGAATATTAAATGATTCGGCATTATTTATATAACCTGCCTTCTGCTTGATCCTCCGCGGAATTTTTACTATTGGTCATCCCTTAGCTACTGTGGCGACACTAGCGCCACAATTATATCTACAAAGACGCACCACAGATGGCGTTAAAAGCAACAATCTCAGAATTGCATACAAGATGGCAAATTACTATGAAAGTCTAAATCGCGCTTGCAAAGTTTCTACGGATTGGAGCAATAAATACAACCTCCATCGTCGGAGCCGCGGTTCCCCAGGCATAACACCCTAGCCTGGCGGGAAGATCTTCCCTTTGTGGCGGTCGAGCATATCCCTATCGCTCCCGTCACATTCTCCAAACTACCTTTTACGATATCTACAGGGAAAAAAAGGAGTGACATACACACGGGCCAGATACCATAAAGGTTTTCACGCGTGCTATTCATTCTTCGAATCGACGTCTTTACCTTCAGAGACTCGTCGATGACTGATTTATGTTGAAAAATGACTTATTAGTCATTTTAATATCAAACTATTCAATAACCGTCATATTATTAAATACCTACGCCCCTAGTGACTAACCTCCGTATGAAGAAACGTTTGTTAAGCCTAGTTTAGCCAAAATGTGTTTCGTCTCGTTCTTTCACGTGTCAGGTAAGAGAGAAAGAGCCAAAACATATTTTAGTTAAAACGGGCTTATCAACGTTTCTTAATACGAGGGTATTAAAGAACTGCAGAAATTTGTATAAGAAGGGAAATGACCA
The DNA here is from genome assembly GCA_947044815.1 of Apomyelois bistriatella. Lineage (NCBI taxonomy): Eukaryota > Metazoa > Arthropoda > Insecta > Lepidoptera > Pyralidae > Apomyelois > Apomyelois bistriatella. The sequence goes on along the minus strand of OX345687.1, from coordinate 15,557,679 downwards.
ATAAAACAGTATGCACTTGAAGTTGATTTCTAAACTATATTTACTGGTTGCACTAAACACATTACATAAATATTAATAACTTTTGAGTTATTTTGTTGTATTTTACAATTGTAAAAAAAAAAAACAATGAACTTATTGAAAAAACATGCTCTTGTTTTTCGCGCTAATAATTCTAAAACATTTTTTTTAAAGATACTTTTTTTTTATAAGTGGCCAGTATTTACTTTTTTACATCAAACTGCAATAGAGCATAGCTTTTTTATACATGCCGCCTCCCAAGGGCATCTATTGACGAGATGACCTTCACAAAATAAACATGGATTTCAGAGCATTGAGGATGAACTGATTCATATTTCATAAATACTAACAAACAACTGAAAACTCACACAAACGGAAAATTATTGTTATTAAACCTATTCATTACATATTTTACAAAAAACTTAAAACAATTAATTTCAATAAAATTACTTATTTCTATAATTACAATTTGTTACATCTTCTACTAAACCAGAAATGATCCAACCGAACATAGTATTCTGTGCGATTACATTGTTTGATGAACTTTTGAAAATACCATTTTTTATAATATGTGTATAAATATCTACGCCTAGCAAAATATCTATTTTACTTGATCTAAAGAATTCAGGATCGGCTAGATTAAGCTTTTGACCTAACCAATTGAAATGATTTATATTTACAGTTTGACCTGGTAGATACGACGTTATATTTTTCACAACAAATGCATTTACAAAAACTTTTTTAGTATTATTGACTTTAGACTGAATAGGAAATCTAACCATGTGACTGATATTTCCTAATTTACTCATTCCTAGCCCTGACACGGAGCAATGTACTGGCAATTTTTTTAACCTAAGATGTTGTACTGCATCTTCGGTTATAAAACATGATTCCGAAGCTTGGTCTATTAACGCTCGAATATCTTTAGGTTTACCGGTTTTTACCTCCGTTTGTACTAATGCAGTGGGTAAAATAGGGTGCCTAATAAATTCACCTGAACTGACTGATTTCGTATTGGGGCAAATTTTTGTGGTAAAATGTAGTCTTTTTATATTATGATCTGGCTTATTGGGATGCAAAAGTGAGTGATGGCGTTTATAACATATTCGACATGTACTAGATTTCCTGCAATTAATATCTAAGTGATTAGAACCTAAACAATTTAAACATATTTTATTTTCAGTCACAAATTGTAATCTGTGTTCTACAGAGAGTTTAGCAAACTTTTTACAAAAACATAATTTGTGTTTAAAAAGGCAATACTCACAAAGCATGTTTGATTGAACCTTAATATGCATCGATTTTGGATTAATTACAGTTTTACTTTTGGGCAAATTCTCAATTTTATGTTCTATATTCTCCAAAGCGCGAAATCGATTTTCAATAAAGCACTTGAGGTTTTCAAATGACGGCATTTTATTTACATCAGAACAAAATGAACTTAACTCCCACTGCTTATGGCTTTCAAGGTCTAGTTTTTCAGCAACAATATGAGTAATTAAAATGTCCCATGAACTTACATCTACATCAAGATTTATTAGAGCACTAAGACAGTCACAAGTAGTATCTAAAATCTGTTTTAGGGCTACATTGGACTCGTTTTGTATGCGTTTTTGAGCAAATAATCTTTGTAGTATACTACTCACTAAATATTTTTTGTTATTATATCGTTGATCTAGTTTCTCCCAGCATGGGGCATAATTTGAATTAGTGACAGGAATGTGCCTGATCAGTTGTTCAGCCTCTCCAGTGAGATGACCTTTAAGATAGTGCAATTTTTGTATATTGTCAAGAGAATTGTTGCTGTGAACTAATGAGACAAACAGATTGCGAAATGTTGTCCACTCTTCATATTTACCTGAGAAGAGAGGTATAGACAGTTTTGGTAATTTTACAGAGAAACTAGTAATATTATTTACATATTTGTGATGATCTGGTGAAGAACTTATAGTACAAAATTGTTTTAAAGTGAGCATCATATGCGTTTTGCACGCAGTGTAGGTTTCTTCAACATCGTCATATATACAGTTATTTACATAGTCACTATTTTCTAATTGATCTGGTGTACAAATACTATATAACTCATTGTCATTTTGTCTAAATAATGACCAATCCTGCTCTAAATTACTTAATCTAACTTCAACATACTCAGGTGTTAAGGTTTCTAATGAATATTTTTTAAAATTAACGAAAGCTCTCTCAATCGTTAGTTCAAGTTTCCTCTGCACGTTTAGTAGGACTTCCATAATGACAAACTAACTAAACAATTAATGAATTAATTAATAACAATGGTAATAAAAGTACGGATTACCTATGAATTATAACATTAATTAAGATATTATTATAAATTACGGCACTGTACAATAGATATATTTTACAAAATTAAGTTTAAATAAATGTTTATGGGATATGTCGACCGATGAACCTTGAAACTGTATAAAATGTACTCACAAATTGAACTTCACTTTACGAATTTCCGATTAATGGGTGTTGAGTTCACTGCAGCCACCTTCAGCTGATATATTGAGCTCAGTTTTGAGCTATACTCCGCTGCTCTGAACAGACAATGCTCCAAGGCTCCTACTGATAACTTATACTTTCTAGATAGAAAAACTTGCGGCTGTGCTTGGAATTGCGACGGGAAACCAGTTTATGATCTTAGTTTTGGAGTATGAACAAAATAGATGCGCAGCGTTGGCGTGATGAGTATTTACAAAGAACATATACAAAAATAGTAAAGTATATGGACTAAAAGTAGGTTTCATATACAACTTACAACGAGGACTGACTGGAAGATATATGGCTCGACTAAGGACCAATATTAAAGAACTGCAGAAATTTGTATAAGAAGGGAAATTACCAATAAAACAGTATGCACTTGAAGTTGATTTCTAAACTATATTTACTGGTTGCACTAAACACATTACATAAATATTAATAACTTTTGAGTTATTTTGTTGTATTTTACAATTGTAAAAAAAAAAAACAATGAACTTATTGAAAAAACATGCTCTTGTTTTTCGCGCTAATAATTCTAAAACATTTTTTTTAAAGATACTTTTTTTTTATAAGTGGCCAGTATTTACTTTTTTACATCAAACTGCAATAGAGCATAGCTTTTTTATACAGAGGGTTTGATTCGAAATCAGTAATAACTGAAGGAAAAATCGAGTCCTCCGCTCTTTGCGCAGTCCTGAATAATATTTATTTAACTATATCACAATAAAACACGTTAGTTCTTCAGACATGACATTTGAGTTATATTTCTTTTTGAATACATGTGACAGATTATTTATAAAACAAACCATAAATCTTATTGACCAGTATCATCTGCTCAACAATAACTGCTTGCAATAAACTTCAATTAAAATGTAGCCTAATCAAAAGTAAGTCCTTTACCAAAACATCGTTTAAAGTTATTTTAAACTTGCCCCCGACTTTGTGGGATTTTGACGACCTCCGTGGCGTAATGGTTAACATGCCTGACCGCTACTCAGGAGGTCCCGGGTTCGATCCTCGGTCAGGTCAAGATGAAAAATGATCTTTTTCTGATTAACCTGGGTCTTGGATGTTTATCTATATATGTATTTGTTATAAAATATAGTATCGTTGAGTTAGTATCCCATAACACAAGTCTCGAACTTACTTTGGGGCTAACTCAATCTGTGTGATTTGTCCCTATATATTTATTTATTTATTTTATTTAATTAGGTTTTCTTCAATATCTATCAATAGATTTTATCTTGTTATAAATTTGTTATTAACTAGCGACCTGCTCCGGCTTCGCATGGGCACAAAAACCTTTCTCTTGAATCACTCTCTATAAAAAAAAACCGCATCAGAATCCGTTGCGTAGTTCTAAAGATTTAAGCATACATAAGGATATAGGGACAGAGAAAGCGACTTTGTTTTATACTATGTAGTGAAGATTAATTAGTGTTGTTTGCACAACTCCTACCACCAGGTATAAGTCCGCCGTTGCATTTATCTCGTGTAATGTATTTTTGTTTATTTTGTCAATAAACAACAAACAAACAAACAAACAAACATGACGTCAACATTCTTTAGGAATGATGTTGTTAATGAAAATTCGCCACCATTCAAAAAGAAGCAATTAAGGTCTAGTATCCATACTAATATTATAAATGAGAAAGTCTGTCTGTCTGTCTGTCACCTCTTCACGGATAAACTGCTGGACCGATTGTGATGAAATTTGGTAGGGATGTAGTTAACGAACTGAGGTCAAACATAGGCTACTTTTGGGCGCGATATAACCGAGTCCCACGCGGGGCGAAGCCGCGGAAACAGCTAGTTCTTTATATTTTAGCTAGATTTAAAACAAAATTATTAGTAACTAAACTAAATAGTATCTTGCTTGTGTACGAGCATTTATCGACTTCAAGCAGAATCAAAATGTTTTAATTAGCGACTATCAGTTAAATGGCCTAACAAGGTCTTACTTTGTCAATAAACAAGTTATGCAATCTGTGGTACTTTAGCAATATGCTGCGTGTATAGTTTGCTTTGCGCATTGTGTCAAAATTTCACATAAAAATTTGAAGATGATTTTTTTTTATTTGTATTTATAATATTGTTGTCATTAGGTACTTTTATATCTAACTAGCTGTTCCCCGCGGCTCCGCCCGCGTGGGACTCGGTTATATCGCGCCCAAAAGTAGCCTATGTTTGACCTCAGGTCGTTAACTACATCCCTACCAAATTTCATCACAATCGGTCCAGCAGTTTAGCCGTGAAGAGGTGACAGACAGACAGACAGACTTTCGCATTTATAATATTAGTATGGATTCGTGGCAAAGAAAATATTCCTTGGTGACTTAGTGGTACGGTAAGCTAGCTACGAGCGCATTAAGTAGAGCGCACTGACAATATACAGTGTATACTTAAAATATATTTTTAGGGCAATGTATGTGAAAATGGATAAATATATAATATACACTGAATTTTCAATTACTACACTTAAATGCTGCATTCAGTCCGTGATACTGAATAATTAACAATTTTTCTTGAAATATATTTATTACTAGCTGTTCCCCGCGGCTTCGCCCCGCGTGGGACTCGGTTATATCGCGCCCAAAAGTAGCCTATGTTTGACCTCAGGTCGTTAACTACATCCCTACCAAATTTCATCACAATCAGTCCAGCAGTTTAGCCGTGAAGAGGTGACAGACAGACAGACAGACTTTCGCATTTATAATATTAGTATGGATGTTGCAGTAACATACTAAAACCATACTAAAACCACGCACCGGCAAGCGCAGCGTCGGACATCCACCGACCAGATGGTAAGATGACCTAAAGAAGGTCGCAGGCAGACGCTGGATGCAGGCCGCTTCCAACCGGTCGTTCTGGAAATTCTTGGGGGAGGCCTATGTCCAGCAGTGGACGGCCTGCGGCTTAAATGATGATGATGAACATACTAAACATACAAAATAGAGCCACTAATACATGTTTAAAAATAGTTAAACCGAGATTGTTATATTATTTGACAAATTGATATTTACTGTATTTATATATAGTAATACATATATTTGAATTGTATTATTCCATCGTACCTACTAGAAATGTGTCAATAAAAATTCCGACGCGGCGCGTACGAAATTTCGAACAATGTATTTATTCATATGTATTCTATCATACGCATCACTCGTATAATTTTTGGAGCTCGGAAAATTTCCTATCCAGAGACGTAAATATTTTGGCCGATTTCACGATTTAATAGAAATGTACGGCCAAGTAACTTGTTGTGACGCCCAGTGAGTGGGCAATACGCGTGGGCGAATATTCGGCGGGCTAAGGTGTAAACTGAGAATTTTCTTGAATTACCAATAATGGGTAGGGAGGTGCGTAGGCAAGTCTTCAGTGGCGCAACATCCACGTGTACAATAATGTTCCAGATCACGTTTTGCGATTAAATAAGCGTGAGCAAGTTCTATTTGAAGACGAAACTGGCTCGTAATTGAAGTGTAGACTTGTTTTGCGGCGTTGTACACTTTTTGGGATGACATGGGAGCTGATCGGAAATTCGTAAGGCGCACCTTAGACGCGTTATGGGGTGGTTTTCTATCAATCATAGGGATGGACTCGAAAGGTGAATTGAATCGACTGATTTCCAAACAAATCAATTGCTGTTGCGAACAAATTCTTGATTTAAACGATGGAACAATTGAATCGACTCATTTCCAAACAAATCATCGCAAAATTCTTAATTTAATAAAAAATAAGTTAAAAAACTATAACCCGACTACGTGGTGTCTTAAAAGGATAAAACAAGGGAATAATTGAGATAGAAATCCAGAAATGCATAGGTACAAATGGTAATTGTAAAGCCGTGGTCGCACCCACTGTATAGTTATAATAATGTTCGTTTAAAAGTGTTCCTATCATACATTTATAATAGGTGCAACCACGGCTTAACATGACCATTTGTACCTATGCATTTCTGGATTTCTATCTCAATTATTCCCCTGTTTTATCCTTTTAAGACACCATGTAGTCGGGTTATAGTTTTTTAACTTAATTTTTATTTAATACTTTTCATGACTGGACCGCGTGAAATAATAGTTTACGAATGCATTTTTAACATTTCTATCTATATTTTAACTTCAACAATATGAATTATACACATATTTGTAATGTGCTCGCCAAGACCTTTCTTTTGTTACCAAACACGTGATGCCTATCTCAGTAATTTTTTTTTGAGGTTAGAAATTGAGGTTTAAATTTTGTCAGTTAAAATTTTGATACAATTTATGTAGCCTATGTTACCCACGCTATTTTTACGAATTTTTTGACACCTCACTCATTAAAATCGGTCCAGTAGTTTAGGCGCTACGATGGAACATACATACATATATACATACTTACAATTTACATATATAGACTGCCAAAATCATTACCCTTCCTTTTGGCTTCGCTGTAGTCGGGTAAAAAGAGGTGAAGGGAGAGTAGACGACGTAGACCGCCCGTCACTATGCAATATGGCACTCTCGGAGTGCAAACCGTTGATTTTTATTTTTTACTACTTTGGCAGTTAGCCTACCCGTGAAAGAGCGGTCACCGTAGCCTATTAACGCTCGTGATACCACGAGAGTCACTAGCGTGGCAACTCGTGGACTCACATGTTTCGCCACATACCCATTAATTTCCAGAAGTAATTAGAATGTTCCAGAATTTGACGTGTTACAAAGTTAGCTATCATTTCACAATGATATCATTTCTCTAAATAGATCGTACTCTGCCTTTTGTTATCAATGTTCGAGTACACAGGTGTCATCTTGTTTGCAATTGGACGTTTTCTCAATGTATTGTTTTGTACACATACCGTGTATATGACGTTGTATGGTTTGTTTACAAGTAGGTATATGTAATTATATACTCGTGGCAAACACCGGCGTCAGATTTTTCTCAAGCTGTTATGTGGAATTCATCTTTATATAATTTTTAACGTTTATACTATTATCCATTTTGTGAATATTTTGTGCTACTGCTAGCATTTCCTATGTCAATTTGATTAGTTTTTTTTTTTTTTACCTATTAAATGGTGAAGATAATAATATTTTTATTTATCTTACAATTTTTGTCCTAATTTTGATTGCTGATAATTACTTTCCTTCAACATACTAATAACTTCCGACTACATGACTACTACTTAATCACTACATAGTATAAAACAAAAGTCGCTTTCTCTGTCGCTATGTCCCTTTGTATGCTTAAATCTTTAAAACTACGCAACGGATTTTACGCGGTTTTTTAATAGATATAGTGGTTCAAGAGTGGAAGCTTTTTATGCCCATTCGAAGCCGGGGCGGGTCGCTAGTGAATACTATAGAGTAACACACACATTATTACAATATGTATGAATGACTACCTGTAGCCCGCTGCTTACATACGTTAGACCTGGCTGCCATCTGGTAGTCGACAAGAACCACGTCAGATCCCGAGAAACGGTTCCGGAAAACCCCTGTCACCAGGGTGTGCATGGTCGATCGACGCTGTAACTCACATGCTATGATGATGATTAGTTCCCCGCGCAAGCCAACTGCACTCTATCTGCATTACGTACACGTACAACGTGTGTATAATCTCACGGCCTCTCGACAGTTACTGACGCGCTAATTGATGACTCAGGTTTGTGTGAAGACGCCATTGTTTTACGACCTCCGTGGTGTAATGGTTAACATGCCTGACCGCTACTCAGGAGGTCCTGGGTTCGATCCCCGGTCAGGTCAAGATGAAAAATGATCTTTTTCTGATTGACCTGGGTCTTTGATGTCTATCTATATATGTATTTGTTATAAAATATCCCACCAAAAACATAAATGTAAAAAACGAGAGCCAAGTTCAATACAAAAATTATGCTTGGCGGTGAGCTTCGCCGCAAAAAGAATGGCGATCTAAATGAGTGCCAAGTTCTATGCAAAATCGAAATATGTTTTTATAGGAACAAAATAACATTATGAACAAGTATTAAACTCTATTTCTTTGCTTTATTAGATACCTATAACAATTGCTGTTATTTAAAAATGTGAGATCTTGAAGTAGGTTAGATTTGACTTGGCCAGTTTTTAACACAATTAAAATGTTGAATAACTTTATAAAATGACTTATGTAATGAAAACTGGCCAAGTCAAATCTGACCTACTTCAAGATCTCACATTTTTAAATAACAGCAATTGTTATAGGTATCTAATAAAGCAAAGAAATAAAGTTTAATACTTGTTCATAATGTTATTTTGTTCCTATAAAAACATATTTCGATTTTGCATAGAACTTGGCACTCATTTAGATCGCCATTCTTTTTGCGGCGAAGCTCACCGCCAAGCATAATTTTTGTCTTGAACTTGGCTCTCGTTTTTTACATTTATGTTTTTGGTGGGATATCATTACTTTTTGTAAAGAAAACTAGGCAAGTATTCCTATTGTGTTTTTTTTTTTTTGCGTTTCCGCTGCGTGGTTTTCTTTTTTATGCTATTGTCTACATTCTCTTGAATGTTAGAGATAATAGTACGCATTGCCCATTCATTATAACTCACAAATGCCGTTAAAGTACAATACTAAAAAGGAATAATTTATATCTGGACTATTCCAGCTATAACTCAAATAAATTTAGTCGAACGACGCAGCATTAAACGCAATCTAATAGGTGGGTTTCCGCTAAACAACCGGGCATAACGAGGACGCTGGCGCGAATGAGCGCCGCTAAGAGCATACTTTGGTTCGTTCGCATTTTAAGTCGTATAGCGCTGTGAGCCGCGCACAAGTGCAAGGCGCGAGCGAGTTCAAGCAGCATTCTTAGACTAGTCAATATATACATATATCGGTACCAATAAGACTTCGCTATTGCCTTGACCTTGGTATACATACACATTGGAGTTTCTTTTAGGGTACAAAGAGTTCGAGCTAACAAATTTATACCTTAAAATATTATTTCTTATTTTCAAAAGAAATCAGAGAAACGAACCTTGGGCACTGATCTTTGTTAATTTAGTGAGCCGTGGACTATTAGATAACTACTATGCAGGTATAAACCAACCGACCCGCTAAATTTTAAGTAAATCGCTACCGCTTATAATTTTGTACCATAAGTCAGAGCGTGACGCTGATTGGCTGGTGTGCTGCCGCGCGCCGCTGACGACACACCGTTGTTGGCCGGTTGTTTAGCGCGTAGGTATTACAAGTTTTTTGTATGGGGACACCACTTATTTTTTGACTTTTTTTTATTTTTTGATTTTTTCCTACGCTTACACACAATTTCCGAGCTGGATTCCAAATTTCATCCTTCTAGGTCATCTGGAAGTAGGTTAGGTTTAGGTACTATAAGTCAGTCAGTCAGTGCTAAAATTTACAACTTTTTGACCTTTATATCTTTATAACCGTTGGAGCTAGCTTCATGAAATTTGGGCTTCTACATGTCCTGATGGATCTTATTAAACACACGTAGTTTTATGTGTTTACATTAAAGAGGTTTCGAGTTATAGAAGGGTCAAAAGTGGCACCAAGTGGTTCGTGTAATATTACACTCGGCGCTGGCTAGCCAGTTCCTTTGCTTGAACTTGGCTTGACACGCTGCCGCGTGTCTAGATAGTATCGTTGAGTCAGTATCCCATAACACAAGTCTCGAACTTACTTTGGGGCTAGCTCAATCTGTGTAAATTGTCCCAATATATTTATTTTTATTTATTTATTTATTATTTACTAGCTTTTCCCCGCGGCTCCGCCCGCGTGGGACTCGGTTATATCTCGCTCAAAAGTAGCCTATGTTTGACCTCGGGCCGTTAACTACATCCCTACCAAATTTCATCACAATCGGTCCATCAGTTTAGCCGTGAAGAGTTGACAGACAGACAGACAGACTTTCGCATTTATAATATTAGTATGGATTATTGTCATTGACATAGCCCACGTCATGAGACCAAGGATTCCGTACGTAGAATGTCTCATAACAAACCTAGTCGCTGCTGGTCTGGTTCAAATCCCACTTCCCACTAATATGCTAACTGTCTCCGTGGTCCAGTGGCCTGTAGACCCCGGAGGTCGTGGGTTCGATTCCCACAGGAAGCATACCTTGTTTAGTTGTTTCCAGTTTGGTAATGACATTGCACGCTTGAATCACCTGACTGTCTGATAATAAAGATGATTCCGTGCTTCGGAGGGCACGTTAAGCCATTTGTCTGGTGCAAACAGATATTCTGTTGTATATGTTAATTTTATGTATAGATTACTAAAACAATAAAAACATACTTAAGTATACTTATAACAAAAAAAAAGTAACGTTGTATGTTAATTGAAGGTTGTCTAAAATAATCTTAGTGCATGCGTGTTTAGTATACGAACGAACATGCGTGTTTCGATGTGCTAAACATCAATTATATTTAAGCCTCCGGCGCGCGCGCATAATTTGTGCTAGATATGGCTGTATGTCGCTGTTAGTGTATGTTATATGTACTTGTGTTTGTAAACTGCACACGTACTGATGATATTAGAGGTTACAAGTAGCTTAGGATTGGTATCATTCTGGCGCAAATACAGGTGTATAATATAAAATGAGGATAATCACTTCACTACATAGTACCTATAAAACAAAATAGTTTTTTCTGTTCCTTGTGTATGCAATGTGTATGTATGCTTAAATCTTTAAAAGTACGCAACGGATTTTAATGCGGTTTTTTAAAATAGATAGAGTGATTCAAGAGGAAGGTTTTTATGTCCATGCAAAGCCGGGGCGGGTCGCTAGTATAATATATTTCTATCTTTTCTACAGTTCATAATCGTGTTTAATTTAAAAAAAAATGTGCGCAACTATTACACTACTATTATACCTACCAACTATGCACTTTTATTAATAGTACCTGGGCGACCGAGCTTCGCTGGTTTTATTGTTTTGGTAAAATCTTTTAGTATGAAAATATGGGCTAAAATGAATTTTCCCAGACATGGAACCTAGCTAGATTATCTTTTTGATTATGTAAGAACGTATGTTTAAAATTTCAGAGAAATCGTTAGAGCCGTTTTCGAAAACGCGAGTACAAATAAATTATATTGCTCCATTGCTCGTTTAATAGTATAGGATAAGGAAAGTTTGAAAGGATGTTTGTTTCTCATTCGACAGAACAGCATTGTACTAATATTATAAATGCGAAAGTGAGTTCGTATATTTGTTTGTTTGTTACCTCTTCGCGCCCTATCTACTGAACCAATCTTCCCGAAATTTTGCATACACATAGCAAGGAGTATTTAGAAGGACATAGGGTATATTTCATCCCGGGAAAAATACGTATAACAGAAACGCAAACGGAGCCACGGTTAAGAGCTAGTAAAGTTAAATTTACAGTATGAAGTATCTAGACTGTACGAGGATAAGAAATCGTATCAAATTACATAACAAGTATAAATCTCTTATGTCGCGATTATAGTTGATTATACGAGTAGCCTATGTAATGCATCGGATATCTTTACGTACTTTTGTCTGTCTGTACATTTTAATGTCTATATCGTCTGACCGACGACGTTCAAATGTAGTTTCATTGCCGAACACAGGAAAAACATGTTGTTCGTATTTGTGATTCTGACTATTTTAAAACTAACTTTCTCTCTCTCTTTCTCTCTCTCAGTCAGTTTCAATCTATACTTATAATAAATCTGTAGAGAGGTCAATTCTGTACATGAAATATATTTTCAAAATAACTATCAGGGGGTGATTAGTGATCGATACTGATGATAAAAATGCAATCAGTAAAATTTTTGTCTTATTGTCTGTCTGTCTGTATGTTCCTTATAGAAACAAAAACTACTGGATGGATTTTAACGAAACTTGGCACAATTATTCTTCATACTCCTGGGCAGGTTATAGTATACTTTTCATCACGCTACAATCAATAGGAGCAGAGTAGTGAAGGGAAAACGGGAGAAGTTACTCCATTTTTAAGCTTCCATCGCATGTGCAGTCTTAATGGTTTAAGTTACATAGAAATCATGTATGACGGAAATGCAACAGGATATTGCAAAATTCTCACGGGAACGGGAGTTAGCGGAAAAAAACTTTTGTATAAAAAAATCTAAAACGCGTGAGATAGATTATTGAAATTTGGCATGCAGGTACCCTAATGAACGTAAAGCAACGCGATATTGCAAAATTACCACGGGAGCTATTGGGAAAAAACTTTTGTATTTAAAAATCACGTAAGATGAGATGTTTTTTTCAATCTAGCATGCATGCATACCTTAGTAAGTATAAAGTTTAGTTATGGCTGTATTTTGAAAAATTAAGTTAGCGGGAAAAAAGTGTTGTATGAAAAGATCCAAACTGCCCAAGTTACATGCTTTAAATATGACAATATGCATATACCTTAGTGTATGCAAAGTTAAAAATTCCCCTGGGAACGGGAAGCGAGTTAGAGGCTTGAAATTTATAGCTCGCGCTCGCGGTAGTGCCAACCAAGGAAGTCGCGGCCGCGGTGGCGGTTGAGGGTGTTGACAGTGGTGGCGAGGCGCGGAGGGGGGGCAGATACCCGAGTGAGCAACCGGAACGCGACAGACGCGTGAGGGCAGACGTCGTTGATGGTCGTGTCAAATATTGAATTTTGCGGGCGAACTTTTCACTATTCTTGGACGGTTTAAATCTTTAGTAGGTAGTTTTATGTTGTAGATTACTGTAAAATTTTCCAGGCGGACGTTTCACGGCCCTTGAATTAACTTATAATTTTGTTTCATAATTTCTAAATTTTGTTTAAATAATTGTAGGTTATAAGTCTTTACGATGATTTTTTGTTAATTTTGTACGGAACTCTTCGTGCGCGAGTCCGACTCGCACTTGCCCGGTTTTTAGTTTTTATGTGGTCAAACTTTTACTTTCATACCGACTGACATCCACATTCTCACCTCTGAATTCCAGACGAAAGCCTAAAGGTACTTTAGGGTTAGCCTCCACTGATCGTATTTTCCTAAATTTATATCAAACCAAATTATCATAAACTAATAATCTTAAAATTAATAACAATTCATTATTCAACTGAGTTACTTATACTATAACCTCATTTAAAAATAATAAAATTAAGCATTTTTTAACCTTTATCCCACATACACAAAGATCTCTCTTTTATAACACGCCACGCGGACGAATACGCGGGCAAAAGCTAGTAACAGGAATAAATCCATTCTTTCTTTGATGATAAAATATCAAAATTTCGGTAAATACTCCTAACGTACCGGGACGGAAGCCGTGTTGCTCGAATACTATCACAGACTAGCTGTTTCCCGCGGTTTCACTCGCCATTAGTGTGTATGTACTATATAGCCTATAACCTTCCCCAAAAATCAGGCTTTCATACACAAAAACAATTTTGCAAATCCGACCAGTAGTTTTCAAGTTATAAGCGTTCAAACAAACAAACTTCAGCTTTATTATATTAGTATATAGATTATAGAAAGCTATTACTATATATATAGTCTGTACTTTGGGGCTAGCTGAACTCTTTTATTTATGTGTGATTCGTTTATCATTGTTCATTCATTTAAGGGTAGGTGAATTGACGCTGCTCACTGTCAGAATTTTCCGAAACCGCCTTTCGGCCTGTGATGTCTATTATTATTTATGTAACAAAGCCACCAACCTCAGGAAAAGCGATTGATAATTCATATATTTTTTACTCCCCAAGACCTAGAAGACAGAAGCTGGCCTCTGGCCGAGAAGGCAAGCGAGGCGTACGTGTGAACGTAAGCCCCCTAATAGATGGGGGAGAGTTATTAAAATGCAATGATTGCGTAGATATGCGACACTATAGAGAACTTGTAGGGAGATCAAGCAGGTGCGACTGGAAGGAGATGCGAAATGCTAGTACAGCGCACTCTCCCGAGATTCGGCTCGTGTAACCGAGAGGTTGGTAGAGCCGTGGGAGGTGGAGGGAAGTTCCCCAAGAGCAGGAAGATTAGCAAGAAACTCCGAACAATCGTTTTAAGCAAGTTTTTTTCCTGTTTTAATCGCTAAGACTAGTGTATGCATAGATTTTGTATTCTTATTTGTTCACCAAATTCATTTACACGGAGAACATGATGAATCTTTAAAAAAATAACATTTGTACCTACAAAGATACAAAGCGTGTTGCTTTTTTTTCTAAAGAAATCTCTTCTTAGCAAGCATAAAAAGAGATTTCTTTGAGTGAGGACTAAACCTCTGCCACTGATGACGATGTCAATATGGATGGATATAGTCACTATATCACTACATAGTATAAAACATTTGTCGCTTTCTCTGTCCCTATATCCCTTTGTATGCTTAAATCTTTAAAACTACGCAACGGATTTTGATGCGGTTTTTAATAGATAGTGATTCAAGAGGAAGGTTTTTATGCCCATGCGAAGCTGGGGCGGGTCGCTAGTTTAGTATAAGACCATGCGTCAAACATAGGCTACTTTTTTGGCGCGATAAAACAGTCCCATGCGGGCGGAGCCGCGGGCAACATCTAGTATTGTATAGATTCCCTCGTATTAAGAAACGTTAGTTAAGCCTATTTTAGCTAAAATGTGTTTCGTCTCGTTCTTTCACTTGAAGTGTCAGGTAAGAGAGAAAGAAACAAAACATATTTTAGTTAAAACGGGCTCATCAAACGTGTCTTAATACGGGGTTAGTATTTAGATAGATTTTGTATTGATTGTAGTCAATAGAAGTTTAGGAAGAAAGTTTGTAAGAATGTATGGATGTTTGTAACTATTTCACAGGATAACGGCTGAACAATAAAAAAACAAATATAACTACAAACTCACTTTCGCATTTATAATATTAGTTGGATTGGGACAAAGAATTTCATATCGCGCGCGGTCTCTCTACGAGACAATTTTTTTTTAATGCTATGGGTTGGGATGTAACGATTAATGAATCTTTATCTGTATTTTATTTAATCTGTGGTGTGTCGTCATGTCGTGCAGGTATATTGTGACGGCTGGTTTTGAGGTAAAAAGCTATATTTATCATCCATCCGCCATATTGCAAAAAAAAGGTCATCGCGACCGGTTCCGTGCGACACCGATGCTTGTTAACCGACTTGCACAGATGGTGTTATGTTCGCAGTTTATTATAGTCTGTGGAGTTTATGTTGCTCCTATCCCACTGATCTTATAAAGGTAAACGTTAGTATGTTTTAATAATTCTTCACGCTCAAACGGCCAAGCCTATTGTTATGAAACTTTGTATGGAGGTATATATCTTGGATTAACAACACATTAATGATTTTTATCCGGAAAAGTACGCGAAAAGTATAATAAAAACATGAATGTTTATACATATTTAAACAATGTACTTATAATATGGCCAGTGTGCCGTTTTATTTAAGGGTTGCTTTCTCTTAGATTATGTATACATACTTAAAGAGGTCCAATCTCAGATCACTGTGATCTGAGGGTCCAATCCTCATCATAATACATAGCACCTATAAAACAGTCGCTTCCCGCTGTCTAACCCTTTGTATGCTTAGATCTTCGAAACTACTCAACGGATTTTGATGCGGTTTGTTTTAATAGCTAGAGTGATTCAAGAGGAAGGTTTTTATAGCCGTGCGAAGCCGGGGCGGGTCCCTAGTTGCTCATATACTTCAAACTCCTATAGCTGGAATGTAGAATGTAACTGAATATGTAGTTATGGTCCAATTGGACCGTGTGCGTCTGCCACGAGATTTCAGACATTTCAGACTTTCTTTGTTATCTTACTACTAGCTTTCGCCCGCGTGGAATTCCCGCGGGAAAAGTGTTTTTTACCGGGATGAAAGGTATCCTATGTCCTTCTCAATACTTCTATCTATGTGTATGCGAAATTTCAGGAAGATTGGTTCAGTAGATAGAGCGTGAAAGCGTAATAAACAAACAAACAGACTCACGCATTTATAATATTAGTTAGGATTAGGAAGTTAGGATTCGCCAGGGCGCTGCTGTACGGGTTTGTCATACAAAATCACTAACGCAGTCGCTGGAGTTGGTGATTCTAAACTGTCATGATGGAGTAGAGTAGTAGTAGGATGGTTTACTGATAACAACTGGTTCAAGGTTGGAATCCGCGTTATTTTGACTGCAGACAAGCTTATCACGCGCTCCCGAAATTATTATTAAATAAAATGTCACAGGGGTCGCTGACTTATTATCGTTTTTCAGATGTATGTGCTTACTAAAGTCCGCTTATCCACATTATAGGTAGGTATTGTATTTTATTTTTTCTCCAACACAGTACAAATATTATATTGTATATCCTTTTATCCATATTTCATATTCAAATATTAAAAAAATTGTAGCAGTTGTGTTAGTGATTTGTCCCTATATTTCTAGCTTCCGCCCGCGGCTTCATCCGCGTAAATTTAGGGAACAGTGATTTTTCCCGGGATGAAAGGTACCCTATATCCTTCTCAGTACTCCCAACTATGTGTATGCGAAGTTTTAAGCAGATAGGTCCATAATATTATAATATTAGTTGGGATTTATTTGTGTTTTTATGTTATGAGCCAAATATAAACATTATTTCTTTCTTTCAAACTGAGTGATAGAAGTAACGATTCACTGGTACGAGTATTGGATGTCTCTGAGAATGCTTCGTTGCGTCATATCACACGGCTTTGCGTTATTGCAGTCTAAACAATCCCGCCATGCGATTCCAATTATGTCGTGTCTAGATAAACAAATGTCCATCACCACTTACATACTTACATGTACAGTCGGCTGCAGAGAAATATGACCCCCTATCAATTGTGATACTTGTTCCATGGGGTTCAGATTTTTCTGCAGCTGACTATATATATGGCTTCGTAAATGTGGTTTTTAAGTCTTATTAGCAATCAGTCAATCAGACTTAGCAGATGTGTGTGCTTCGTAGCATGTCTGGTGCTGCTTCCATCGGAGCCAAATGTCCCGGCGTCCTTTGTGACGTCGGCGTCGCATGGTATCATGGATTGTGAGTTGGCCTGCTAAAGGGTTAGGGTGCCACTAGTCTCAATTTGTAGCTTTCGCCATGATTATTGCTCGGCAAATATTTGAATTTGAACCATTTAAGGGGGCGCCCACTTAATTTGAACAACCCTGGGAGAAATAATTATTTCGAGCTCGCATTTTATAGACACAATTTTGTCAATTGGTAATAGAATAGAATAGAATAGAAAACGGTTTATTACGGTAAAACAATGATAAAGAAAAGCTTAAACTAAGTAATACAAGTAACACAAAAATAATAATTAGTGTGCTGCAGCAAGGCAAAAAGGCCATAACTCAGTGATCTTACTGCACGTTAGTACAGATCATAAAACGTTGGCAATATTTCGTTTGGTTATACGGTTATGCCAAATTTCAACCCACTTGCGGAGCCGCGTCGGGGTAATTAGGCCACAAAAAAAAACAAATGGGAAAAAGTTCTAGGTATAAAAATGTCGAATGACGTAGTTTTTTTTTCACATCAATTAATATTCAATGTCTTTTTTTTCAAGCCTTTTTTTACATTTTAGACGGAATTCTTCCGGTGTTTTTTTTTCTTATCGAAGAATAAATTTTTATCGTGTTTTCAACAAACATAATGCCTAGATTGAATCCTAAACCGTAATATATTTATTATAGAATGAATTTTGCAATGGTTTTTAAGAGACGATTATGTTATATCAACCGGTTATGAGTTAGTATCGACCCTTGAACACAAGATGACCCTTAAATATAATGACGTGTCCTATAGCAAATTTAAGTGTTAACAAGAAACCTGTGTTTTCCTAAAATTTGACTTGAAGACCACCACACGTGAACACCATTTAATGGCTTAGCACCCAAGCGGCCACTGGTGACCGTGTGACTATATGGGTTTTTATACCCTCCAGTTATAGCAGGGGGATTTAACGAAGGAAACCACGGGTACTTTGGGAGAGATTTTGAGTGAAAAGCGCCTATGTCGAGTACAAAAAGCAAAGAAGTTCGAATCACGCGCGGTTTTAAGTGACGCAAATATTTTTTTTTAATCTATGACAAAATGTAAGGCGAAAAGGTGATTAATTGATTGATTATTTTATTTATTTATTTATTAAAACTTTATTGTTCCATAAGTACAAAATACTTATACAATTGGCGGACTTAATGCTAAAAGCATTCTCTA
Source organism: Apomyelois bistriatella (assembly GCA_947044815.1). Lineage (NCBI taxonomy): Eukaryota > Metazoa > Arthropoda > Insecta > Lepidoptera > Pyralidae > Apomyelois > Apomyelois bistriatella. The sequence goes on along the minus strand of OX345687.1, from coordinate 15,539,039 downwards.
CCAGTCAACCATTGGGAGAAACAGAAAAACTGTGCGGCGCAAAAAAGTTACAAGGGAAAATAGGTTATTGATTTATTGATTTATTATTGATTGGTTAAAAGTAGGGGGGAGGGGGGAATAGCCTAGAAGTGGGACTATTTCAACTACTAGGCTATTTTCCCATTATATTCAAGCTTTCACATATGTAAAAGAGTAGTAGCTTCGCCTAGTTGAAACATTACCTTAAATGTCTCAAGATCAGGAAATTTGTTATTAAAATTGTATGAACGGATTCACTGTTTTTCGTCGAGGGGATTCCCAATTTTGAGGAAAATGCTCATCACTATCTATTATTTAATGTGTGTGTTTAACACGAAGTATCGTTAAGGGGTTATCTCTGTTCTGGACCTAACGAACTTCTATGCCGAAGTCAAATATACAATACTAGCGAGCCGCCCGGCTTCGCTTGGCTATAAAAACCTTCCTCTTGAATCAATCTATCTATTAAAAAAAACCGCATCAAAATCCGTTGTGTAGTTTCGAAGATCTAAGCATACATAGGGACATACATAGGGATAGACAGCGGGAAGTTACTTAGCTTTGTACTATGTAAAGATAGAAGTACGATTTTCTGTTTGGTCCTAATGGTTTGGTCATAAAAATAAGTAAGAACTTTTTGTTTATCATATGGGTTTTCATATAGAATTCTGAAAGCGAATAATAAACATGTTTTAGTTATATTTATTTATTTATTTTCTCTAATTTCCTTTATTATATCTATTTTCCTGCTACACGTTTCAAATCGTCTTCACATTATTGACAGAACCAGTTAATTTTAGCAAAAAAATTGAATTAAACCTTTTAATTGTTATAAATATCAAATTGTAATAAATTAGAAAGAGATTTTCCAACCAAGATTTCCCGTGTAAGAAAACCTACGTTCGTCATAATTTTTTATTATAGTTACGAGTCTTGTGATAAGACTTGTAATAAAAGTGCTTGTATGCGGCAAATACCTACTACTGTTTCGGATCATTTCAATGTGTTTTTTATCTTATGTTTTGTTTTGCTTCCATATTTCATGCGTGATAACGGTATTTTAAGTTACGCTTTTGTTGGCGGAGTTCCTTCTATGTCTTTCATATCTTAAACGACTTCCTTTATCTATATGTACTAATCCATACTTCCATACTAATATTATAAATGCGAAAGTCTGTCTGTCTGTCTGTCTGTCTGTCTGTCACCTCTTCACGGCTAAACTGCTGGACCGATTGTGATGAAATTTTGTAGGGATGTAGTTAACGACCTGAGGTCAAACATAGGCTACTTTTGGGCGTGATATAACCGAGTCCCACGCGGGGCGAAGCCGCGGGGAACAGCTAGTATATAATAAAGCTGAAGAGTTTGTTTATTTGTTTGTTTGTTTGAACGCTTATAACTTGAAAACTACTGGTCGGATTTGCAAAATTCTTTTTGTATATGAAAGCCTGATTCTTGGGGAAGATTATAGGCTATAGAACATACACACTAATGGCGAGTGAAACCGCGGGGAACAGCTAGTTGTTTTATAAGACACAAATATGAGTGATTCAGATCATTTCAATGTTTGATGATCATTTGAATATTATAACGGTGTTTGTTCTGCATAATCAGCATCATAGAATCGTCATCGGCAAATTTATTTTTTAAACTATGCTTACATATCTTAAACGACTCTCTATTTCTTTTCAAGAAAGACTGCTGGAAACTTAAATGCTTACTATTAATTTGGATCATTTCTATGTTTCTTCTCTTACTTTGTTTTGGTTATATCTTCTTGCGTTAAAACTGTATTTATATCATCAACATATTTAAGTGCTAAGCTTCTGTCGGTGGAGTTTCTCTCTTCACGTTTGCTCTACTATGTCCTTTATTTGCTTCATGTAATTCTGCCTTGGTCTACCTTGGTATTTGTATAAGAGGCAAAACAGTCTGAATTTTTTATTATAGGTAAACAGTATACTGCCCATGTAATAGCCGCCTTTTAAACAAAGCTGTCGCTTGCTCTTATGTGACAAAAATGTGTGATTTTGATTGCTCATCCCGTCTTCAAATAAATTTTTTATTTATTTATTTATTTATTTATTTTAAACAAATAAATTTCTTTTCAATTATATATATATATTTATAGCAAATGACATAATTGCTTCATTGAATGTTGAAGTTACAACATGAAAGTGATTTAATTACCGCAGTTATTCTCACAAGCCCATTGTCGTGTATTCACAGTGCGATAATTTGTGATTATTTATATAAAAAAACTGTGTTTTTTTAACAACGAGCAAATAAAACTTCTCAGACAAATCACACGTGTTGCGAAGATGTTTTGTACGTGGCAAACTAGCATAAGACCCAAAGGCCATAAGGTGTAAAGTGTGCGTAAAGTCAGCTTTGTATGCCCCCTCCTCTGGCACAAAACCTGGAGTACAAAAACAGACGTAGTTAGATTTTTAAGGGTCAAGAGGTGATCCTCTAACCAGGTTATTGCAGCAAGCCCGGCCTTCGATAAGGCATCTATTCCATCACATGTTTTGCTACAAAATTCGACAGCTGTGTCTTCAGAGAACATTAATTATTCCGCACCAAGAATCTTTAGGTTACACAGTCCGTCTATATAAATTACTAGCTGTTCCCCGCGGCTTCGCCCCGCGTGGGACTCGGTTATATCGCGCCCAAAAGTAGCCTATGTTTGACCTCAGGTCGTTAACTTCATCCCTACCAATCGGTCCAGCAGTTAAGCCGTGAAGAGGTGACAGACAGACAGACAGGCAGACAGACAGACTTTCGCATTTATAATATTAGTATGGATTAGTATAGATGAAGCAGCAAACTGGTCGAAACATATTTAAAATATATATTTATATATCCATATCCATACTAATATTATAAATGCGAAAGTCTGTCTGTCTGTCTGTCTGTCTGTCTGTCACCTCTTCACGGCTAAACTGCTGGACCGATTGTAATGAAATTTGGTAGGGATGTAGTTAACGACCTGAGGTCAAACATAGGCTACTTTTGGGCGCGATATAACCGAGTCACACGCGGGCGGAGCCGCGGGCAACAGCTAGTATTTTATATATTTAAACACAGCCATTTCGACTTGAAAAGAAGCAACAAACGTAGAACTATAAGTTGCGTTGGTGGAGGTGGTCTTATTACCGATGGTGCCTAAGACCGAAGTGCTGAAAAAAAATAAAAAAAGCGGGCCATTTGCAACCGGGAAATCGCTTAGACGAGAGAGAGAACTATGGTTTTGTCTGTAGTCACGGTTAATACTTATTATTATATATTTATTCGCATATCAGTCATTCATGCGAGTTTAAATTAATTGACCTTTATCTTAATGAGAATGTAAATAGCCGTGCACACTAAAGCGAATTGTATTTTAAACAAACTAAAATAGAACTAGATTAAGCTACACTTGCTATGCGATTGTATTAATAAGAATCGGAGCATACCTACAGAGCGTCAGAATTTGTTTGTGTTGTATGATTTTCTATAAAACATCGTACACTGGATCCGTGTACGAATAATATCATACGTTCCAATACCGATGCGGCGGACGCGCAACTTTATTGCTATTTGCGAATGTGTTTTTTTTTTTGTTATATTGTTGTGTATTTGTTTGTTGCTTTTGCCCGTAGTTTGCGTGTGCGATTTGTTCTAACTGATATACTCGTAAAGATGTTTAAATAAAAGCGAGATGACCATAGATATGTTTGAAAATCTGTTTTTTCTTAATTTGATTTTATATGATGCACTCTAGGGTGCAGGGTCGAATGATGAATGAATATGAAGTAGTAGTTTCATAAGGTTAAGTCACGTACGTAAATAACGCCCGAATACTCAAACGCTACTCAATTTTGAGTATTCGGACGTAGTTACCAGTTAGCCGCCTAGGCTGGGCGCAACGCAAATATACGTCTGGCTGGATTTTGGTATGAAAGAGCGTGCACTAGACAAGACAGATCGGGGCGCAATTTCATACAAAATATAGGCAGGTGGATGTTTGCGCTGCGATTCGGCCTGATACGGCCCGCCTAGTGGATGCTAGCATTTTTACGTAGATACTTACATTGAAATATTTAGTATACTAAGAATAAGTATTTATAATGGGCGTGGTGCGTATAAATAAAATGGCGTCAAAGTCGAAAGGTTAAAAAATAAGGAGAATTGAAAAAAATGTCTGCGCAATTTTACTGTTGTGTAATCTGATTGGGTTACGTCGTACATCCTTCGTGTTATTATCCCACGTGTACAAAATTACCAATTTGCAAGGATTGTATACCTGGTTAAGATAAAAAATAGCAATTTTTTCTGCTCATACATTTTTACAGCGACACAGCATTACGGTTCCGCTAAACCGGTATTTCCCCAAAAATTACGGTCTCAAAGTATTAAAAGCCATAGATAAAAAAAAACATTGTCGAGACCGCGCGCGATTTCCGAATTCTATGCTTTAAGCTAATTTCATAATCAATGAACACGGAATCAATTTCTATAAGTACTTATAATAAAATAAAGCTGAACAATTTGTTAGTTTAAGATAGTAACGAAACTGACATCCGAACATGCAGAGCTGATGGCTTCTTCTATATATTACTCGCTGTAGCTATATGCTGGGTAGCTCTTATATTTGTCAAAAATCACTTATCTATATTTAGGGTGTCTGGAACAGAACGCATATATGCGATAAGGCAATATATTTATTTGTGTATATTTTATATTTATTTGTCCTTTATTGTATACTAGCTGTTCCCCGCGGCTTCGCCCCGCGTGGGACTCGGTTATATCGCGCCCAAAAGTAGCGTATGTTTGACCTCAGGTCGTTAACTACATCCCTACCAAATTTCATTACAATCGGTCCAGCAGTTTAGCCGTGAAGAGGTGACAGACAGACAGACAGATTTTCGCATTTATAATATTAGTATGGACTAGAATACGGCGAATTTCGTATTGCGTTAAGACAAGGTAAAGCCCCGAAAGACTCGTAGATGGGCCATAAAAACATATTAAAAAAAAACAATCAATGACAATGCGATGCGCTAGGTACGCAATAAGCATGTGCTGCCCGTAAATGTTAATTAACTAATCATATTTCACTCAATTTACATAAATTATATGCCTGAAACCTTCCCTAAGAATCAGTTTATCTATAAGTGAAAATAGCATGAAAATCCATTTGTTAGTTTTTAAGTTTTGCCCTCAAACACAGACACAGTGCTGGCGACTTCATTTTATATAGGTACTATGTACATGATGGGACACGTGACACTACACGGTGATTTGATGAAAATCATTATTAAATGAAAAATTATAGGAAGAAGGGTCCAGGTCACGCTTACTACCATGCAAGAACGATTGAGTAATGGAGATGTCGCTTTACATCATGTATTGCGCTGTCTCGCTTACTCACTCGTTCTTGCATGGTTTTAAAAGATAGTAGTAAGCCAGCAATTAGACCTAGGCATAACTAATGAAGCAGATAAAGGAGAAAACACGAGTCGTATCGTATCAAGATATAAAGGAACTTGCAAATAATAGACAAAAATGGAAGGAACTAAACTAGTGGTTCTGTGAACAGTAGACCTCGCGAACCTTATCCGTTAACCCCCTTTTCGTTTTTTTTATTACTCTATATAGAGTATATATAGGTATTTCTTATTCTGTAATTTTTTTCCCTCGTATATTCTCAAAAGGATTTTTTCTATTTTTTTTATTTTGCCATATTATCTTATTCTGGTCAGACGGTCATAATATACAGTCATATAAAAATAAAAATAAAAATAAAAATAAAAATAAAAATAAAAATAAAAATAAAAATAAAAATAAAAATAAAAATAAAAATAAAAATAAAAATAAAAATAAAAATAAAAATAAAAATAAAAATAAAAATAAAAATAAAAATAAAAATAAAAATAAAAATAAAAATAAAAATAAAAATAAAAATAAAAACTAGTGGTTCTGTGAACAGTAGACCTCGCGAACCTTATCCGTTAACCCCCTTTTCGTTTTTTTTATTACTCTATATAGAGTATATATAGGTATTTCTTATTCTGTAATTTTTTTCCCTCGTATATTCTCAAAAGGATTTTTTCTATTTTTTTTATTTTGCCATATTATCTTATTCTGGTCAGACGGTCATAATATACAGTCATATAAAAATAAAAATAAAAATAAAAATAAAAATAAAAATAAAAATAAAAATAAAAATAAAAATAAAAATAAAAATAAAAATAAAAATAAAAATAAAAATAAAAATAAAAATAAAAATAAAAATAAAAATAAAAATAAAAATAAAAATAAAAATAAAAATAAAAATAAAAATAAAAATAAAAATAAAAATAAAAATAAAAATAAAAATAAAAATAAAAATAAAAATAAAAATAAAAATAAAAATAAAAATAAAAATAAAAATAAAAATAAAAATAAAAATAAAAATAAAAATAAAAATAAAAATAAAAATAAAAATAAAAATAAAAATAAAAATAAAAATAAAAATAAAAATAAAAATAAAAATAAAAATAAAAATAAAAATAAAAATAAAAATAAAAATAAAAATAAAAATAAAAATAAAAATAAAAATAAAAATGACCGAAAACGAATTCAAAGCGCAAAGTTGTAAAAGAACAAGTACCATGCGGCCAGTGGTATAAGCAATATAACAAATAGCAAGTTTGCTATGGAAGGAAAATGGGGGAAGTTTCCCCCATTTTTGCCCCCATTTTCTTTCCAATCAAAAAACGCTCTCGACAAAAAATTGCAAATAAATCAAGGCACACGTGTGTCAAGTTTCATTAAGATCCGTTCGTAAACAACGTCACAGAAAACTTTCCCCCTTTTTTCCCCCCTTTTCCCTCCAATAAAAAAAAACTCGACAAAAAATTGCAAATAAATCAAGGAACACGTGTACCAAGTTTCATTAAGATCCGTTCAGAAATGCGACCTCTAGCCCGGAACAAACAGACAGACAGACAGACAGACAGACAGACAGACAGACAGACATCCGGACAAAAGCAAAATTTGCCAGTCTCGAAATGGAGACTCTCGCTCGCTTCGCTCGCTCGGTCAATTAAACTATTTTATACGGTTTTCTATCGCGTTTATTTATACCTAACGTTTCAAGGACTTTACAGAGCTCATATGCATAAGAAATCATTATGTTACGGTGTACGGGCCGGAAACCTCAAACAAAATACGTCGATTGGAATGTCTCAAGAATAAGCACTCACGGCTTATAACATCATTGAATTTCCTAAAAAGATGCCGAGATAACAAGTGTTTTTGTTGAATCGAAATAGTTTTCAATGATTTATGAGCTATGGTTTTGTATTCTTGTGACGTCAGAAACAATCGCGAAAACATAAGAAATCATTATGGAAGGAACTCCACTGACAAGAGCCTAGCTCTTAAATTTATGATGATGATAGATTTTTAATGGTGCAATAAAGAATATTGTATTGTATTATTTGTTTTCAGTGCCCACTCCGGTAGTCACGGAGATTCCACTACTGCTGGGCGTCAACGGATCCGGTATACTGAAGGTGGACCTCTCCGGCAACATGCCCAAAGTCAGCGATCCCATTGTCCCTGATGATGGTAAGAATCTTATATCAAGGACAAGCTTTTGCCTGCGGCTTCTCCTGCTTGGATTTCCCTCGGGAACAGTGCTCTTTTCCGGGATTTACCCTATGTCCTTCTTAAACTATGTGTATGCGAATGGAATGCTGAACCGCTGGACCGATTTTGATGAAATCTGGTATGGATATAGTCAAAGGCGGGGTGTCAAACATATGAGTAGGCTATGTATACTAATATTATAAAGAGGAAAGATTTGTTTGTTTGTACCGAATAGACTTTTTGAAAAATTTTTTTTTGCTGGAAAGTGTGGAGGAGATAGTTTGGATCTCCAAGTGACATAGGCTAGGATCTATGTACCACGGGCGAAGCCGGGTGGACTGCTAGTCCTAAAAATGTGAAAGTGAGTTCGTTTGTTTGTTTGTTTCGCTTCACGCTCTATCTACTGCATCAATCTTCCTGAAATTTCGCATACACAAAGATAGAAGTATTAAGAGGGACATAGGATACCTTTCATCCCGGGAAAAAGCATTGTTACCTTGGGAAATTTACGCGGGCGATAGCTTGTTTTATATATACACTAGCGACCCGCCCCGGCTTCGCATGGGCATAAAAACATTCCTCTTGAATCACTCTATCTATTAAAAAAACCGCATCAAAATCCGTTGCGTAGTTTTAAAGATTTAAGCATACAAAGGGACATAGCGACAGAGAAAGCGACTTTGTTTTATACTATGTAGTGATATTTAGCTAGATTTAGATTTTGGTCTGTTTAAATAAGGTTATGAATACTTCCAATGTCACACTCCACACATGTTACTTGCCGTGACAAATTGTAATTACACAGTCTCACAATTATTTGCCAATTATTGGTTAGACCAATCGTTTGTGTATTATTTACGAAGTGCCCTTGAAAACTGTGAAATTAGTACAATGGTTAAAATAAATTGTATCTGACGTTAAAAGAATTAAACACTCACAAGCGACTATTTTATATTTGAGTAGGCAAAAAGCATGAGGCCTACCTGATGGATAGCAGTTACCGCAGCCTCCAGAAATATAACGGACGTGCTGTCTAACCCTGAAGATGTCTTTCAAGCCCTTTTTGGAGCCCTCATGTAGTTAATGTTTTGTTTTTTCTAGTACTATCACTGTCACTACATAGTATAAAACAAAGTCGCTTTTTCTGTTATGTCCCTTTGTATGCTTAAATCTTTAAAACTACGCAACGGATTTTGATGCGGTTTTTCTTATAGATAGAGTGATTCAAGAGAAAGGTTTTTATGACCATGCGAAACCGGGGCGGATCTCTAGTTAACATCACAACAAGACCATATGGAGAAGATAAATGTTGGTGACCATCAATGTTAATAAGCCTATTTTATATAACTGTAAACCTCTGTATAATATTAGCCCTGTGCCGCGGCTTCGCCAGCGTGGGACTAGGTTATATCGCGTCTATTAGTAGCCTTTGTTTGACCCCTGGTTCTTAACTCTATGTATACCAAATAACATCGAAATGGTCCAGTAGTTTAGCCGTTAAAGCGTAATATAGACTTTCTTATTTATATATGAGTTACCTACTAGCTGACACGGCGCACACTAGTTTAGGTATAAATTAGTAGGTAACTAAACAATGTTATATTGTCTAATTGGACTTGAACTAGGCGTTATCATTCCTGACCCTTTGTGTATAACTGGAACTTGACCGATATATTTATCATTATAGGAATCAACATTACGGAGATATTAACTGAGACACCGGAGATGATCAAGGCCGAACACAATCTCACTGCCTTAACCTATGTAAGTACTACTGTTTTATTTCTCATCTGACGACCTCCGTGGCGTAATGGTTAACACGATACCTTGGTGAACATTAGCGCCATCGTCATTTAAAAATCATTATTCCCTGAAAACACAAGTTATAAAAAATCCCTGTTATGTAATTAAGGTTCTGGATCTGAAGTTAATTTTAATCATATTAAATTATAGTTCCCTATAGTTACAAATTGCAATAGTGCTTAAAACGGCCACTTTTAGCAGTTTTGCAATTTATAACTATAGGGAACTATAATTTAATATGATTCAAATTAACTTCAGATCCAGAACCTTAATTGCATAAAAATAATTTTTGATAATGAATGTTTTCAGTGAATAATTATTTTTAAATGTTGGTAGCGCTAGTGTTCACCAAGGTATCATCTTAACATGTCTGCCCGCTAAGGTGGCGGCTGAAAATCAGCGCTAGATATCCTTGCATGTCTAGTAGGCTTTTGCCTTAAAATCCACCCTTAACATCGTTGTGATAAGGTTCAATAAATACCGGTAGCTACTTTTTAAATAATAAATATGTTTTTTACAGGACAATCACGACTTCTACAACAGTTCGTTCATTGGGAACGTGACCTATTTCAACGAGCATTGGAACAACATCACAGCATCGACAGCCACCGTACACAATATACTGAGCCATTCACATAGGCGCGCGGCGGTATGTACTTTTTTCTTCGCCAGAGCGTGTTTGTTTAATTTTCAGCTCGCGCTTCAGTGCCCCTAGTATGAGTTTTTCTTAAGGTGATACCTCGGTGATTAAAATTAACTTCAGATCCAGAACCATAATTACAGCAGAGGGATTTTTGATAACTTGTGTTTTCAGTGAGTAATGATTTTAAATGACGGTAGCGCTAGTGTTCACCGAGGTATCACCTTAACGCGGACGCTAGCGACGGCGTTACCGAATTAGTATGGCAAACCTGTACAGCGCCTCTGGCGGAAAGTAAGGCAACTAAAAAATTCCATAAAAAAATCCTAACGCAGTCGCTAGCTTCTGCGTTAAGAAAAACTCATACTAGGGGCACAGAGCTCAGGGTACGCTATTAATCATGGTCCTGATTTGGCGGTACTGGTTATTACAATGGAGCGACTGCCGTCTGACCTCCGTAACCCAGACAAACAGGAACATGATCCGGGTGTGTTAGTGGCCAACGCTGTCAGATTTTTCAGACTGCCTAGAGGCATCGGATATAGCCTCCTGCCATCTGTCGATAACAGCCGATGCCTCAAGATATAAATGCTACTAATGGCGACCAATCCAAATATGGCTGCACAATCGCCGTCGCTTGACGCGCGCTTGGCTATCGAGCTCCTCAATTACAGAATACAATAAGTAATAGTACAGGACCCATACTATATATCTATCATCTCTAAAAACCATGCAAGATCTAGTGAGTAAGCGAGATGTCGCCTTACATCATGTATTGCGCTGTCTCGCTTACTCGCTGGAACTTGCATGGTTTTTAGAGATGATAGTAGGCCACCACATGTTCATACAGCGAAACGCGCCGATTTAGAGCGTTCTAATAGCGTACTGTCCCGTACTATACTGAATCATATTAACGCCATCTATCGATTACTTGAGGCACTGCGATTCTTGTCTACAAAAGAGATACTACTGTTGTAAATAGATGATATTATTATGTGCCATGAACCCATTAAGCTTTGGAACAACATGGGAAGATGGTTTGAGCAAAATTTTTGAAATGAGTCTTCTAGAATGTTCGCGGTATATTTTTTCGGGCGTTTTACAGAAAATATTCTCGTTTATTTCTTTTTAAATTATCAAGATACCTCACATTATTATATACTAGCGACCCGCCACGGCTTCGCATGGGCATGAAAACCTTCCTCTTGAATCACTCTATCTATTAAAAAAACCGCATCAAAATCCGTTGCGTAGTTTTAAAGATCTAAGCATACAAAGGGACATAGGGACAGAGAAAGCGACTATGTTTTATACTATGTAGTGATGTCATATATGTGAGAATAATAATAAATAAAGAGAAATACCATTTAAAAATGCATCCTAAAAGCAACTTATAAGATGCATTTTTCTACTAAATACTTCTACTAACAAACATACGATTTCCAGTCCATAAACCTCAGTTTCCCGTTCCCATTCTACGGGCATACCATCACGAACATCACGATGGCTACCGGTGGTTTTATTTACACTGGCGATCACGTGCACAATTGGCTGGCAGCGACACAGTACATAGCTCCGTTGATGGCCAACTTCGATACGACGCTGAGCAACGACAGCGTGGTGGCTTATAGCGATGATGGTATGTATCGTTTGTATGTGAATCAGTGCAAAGATCCCTCCCGAAGCACGGAATCATCTTATTATCAGACAATCAGGTGATAAAACAATCAACAATCTGAAAATAAGTAGACAAAGTACGTTGCCCGTGGTATTCCACGACCCTCAGGTCTACAGGCAAACTCCTTAATCACTGGACCACGCAGGCAGTTAAACTTTATAAAGTACGAGTTCTATCTTCCATGCTGGACTGGGAGAAAAAGAAAACAGAATGCACCAGCTGCTTCTCTTCCCGCGCAAGCCGTAAATGTCTTCTGAGGGAATCGCCGAATGGGGATATCATGACATAGGCGATGCGGCTAGCAACCCGTCACTATTGATTTCCTGTTTCAACTACCATTATGCTAAACGTGGCCTAAGGTCTTATGGGTCTAGGCTCTGTCTACCCCGTATGGGATAAAGACGTGATTATATGTATGTATGTATGTATGTAAGTATGAGTTTCACATACTGAACACAAAAAATGTGATAAATGAAGTACCGCTCGATTGATTTTGTGCACTTCACATAAACCATCTTCTAAATAGTCCGAACAAAGCCTAAATATTTGGTTTGGATAGGTAAGCCCATTTTTTGGTATAAAATTACATACAACGAATGGCATTGCTTTTTATATATATTTATGATGACGATAGAGTATCGCGTACACTATGTTGACCCCACAGAATAGCGCACAGAAAAGCGTGTCACTGGTTTGGTTTGCAAGCCAACGTTTCAAAACAGAGAAAACGGGCGGGGAATTTGATAGCGTCATTTATTGCCACTATTATTGGTCAGTAATATTAGGTGGCTTTGTTGTAAACTACGCAATACATTTCTAATAAAATGTGGTGTGGTTTACATGTATGAATTGTAGGTAAGAAGAGAGAATAAGCTAGCCACACCGATCCTGGAACTAAATCCGCGACAAAACATTTCTATTCGGATATATTCTCTGTGGCAGACCCAATGAAATCGCCGGTACATTGTGACATTGTGACTAATAGAACTGCATGATACTCCTATTATGAATTTATTGGGTGTGTGGTACTTAACGATTGAGCACGTCTGTCCTATTTGGTGTGTGTATGATTAACTCATTGTACATAATTTGAATCTTTATTGCATAGAAGATAAGGTTTAAATTGTCACTTTGCAATTGTTGTAGTTCTTAGTGGCCTGTAATTGTTTTCGTGTCTTTAATAGCGAGAGAAGAGCGGTGTATTTTTTCAAGTATATTAATTTTTAGACTTAATTCGAAATATAGTTTGTGAACACTTGTTTATTATAAAAACAAATATTCTTTAACTTAATATTGTGGGTTAGAGGAGCATTTTGTTTTGTATTGCAAAAACTATTTGCTTACATTACTGTCGAGGCCTAAAATGAATCAATTTTGGAAGGTTGAAGTGCAGCTTGTCAAGTCCTTTAATAATTTTTTTTATTGCTATTTTAGCTGTGACTTGTATAATGTTTTTCTTACGCTTGCGAGGAAAGAATGTGTTAAAATTTTCATTGGCACCAACAAGACGGAACGGTCGCCTTGTTCCTTTTTCAAAATTTTAGAAATGCTAATTTAAAATAACAATTGACAATTGTGATCGTAAGAGAACCTTATATAGAGTTTTTGGAGGGAAAGTAGTACTGTCGCTATGTCGGCGCTGTAGGTTTTTTCGACTATTTGTGCTTAATATTGGTGGATTATTATTCGCAAAGGGTTCTTGAACAAGCGTGAGTGTTGGGAAGTGATACAGTGTCGATTACGTGACTTTTATCTTTGTCACCAAAATCTTCAAGTTATAGCTAAGTGAAGTTTTTCCACCGCTTCACTTAGCCATCTGACTGACTAGAAGTACTCACTTGACTAGATTAGACTACTGACTTGACTTTTTGACTTGACTTGACTAAAGTAGGACTGAAGAAGATTAATAAATTGAAGAAAGGCCTTAAAGGACTAGTTTCCAAGGCCGTAAAAAGTATTTAAAAAAAAAAGATAACCTTATAGGTACACAAAAAAAAGAAAAAAAAAAATAGTGGCCAGCAATATTCATCATCAGATGATTATTAATAAAAAATAAAAATAAAATGTGGCCAGTAATATTCATTATCAGATGATTATTAATAAAAAAAAATGAAACAAAATAGTGGCCAGCAATATTAATATTTAATTATATTCGGCAGGTGAGAAATTCACAGCATTCTGGCACAACGTGGCTCTGCAAGAGAACTCGACAACAAGCTTCACATTCGCTTGCACCCTCTACAAGAACGGTGACATCGTGTTCGCATACAAGAACATCCCGATTAAGATCCAGGAGATCAACGAGACCTTCCATCCGGTCAAAGTGGGCATCAGCGACGCTTATATCACCGATCGGATTGTTTTCTGTGAGTTAAATGCTTTTTTTAATTTTATATTTGTATTCATCACTAGCAGTCCACCCCGGCTTCGCCCGTGGTACATACATAGCCTATGTTACTCGGGGATAGTGTGGCTTTCCAGCAGTGAAAGAGTTTTTCAAATCAATCCAGTAGTTTCGAAGCCTATTCGATACAATCAAACAATCAAATCTTTCCTTTTTATAATATTAGTATAGATAAGACTCAAAAATAACGTTGTTTAACCTGAGGAATGAAATTTCCGATGGTTGTACTCACAGAATTTAGAAACATTAACAAGAAGTGGCATAGCGCACGAAAGCGTGTCACCAGTTGGGCTTGCAAGCCAACGTTTCACAGAAAAAATAGGCGGGGAATTTGATTTATTGCCACTGTTATTATAATATTCTCTGTTCTGTGGTTGTACTAAAATAATATGACATTATAATCAGCCCATCGGTTAGATTATGCCAAAATAATGGGTAGGTACATATTTTACGGTTTATAAAATTAGTTAATATACACAAAGTTACAGAATGGCTAAGTTCCGAAGTGGTTGTGACGCTACAACGTGAAATACTTGCCTAGATGTGACGTAGAGAGAGATTTAAGAATGCTGTTTACTTGTGTGTCAGAGAAAAGAAAAAAAAAACGTTAATAATCTATCTGGTAGACCAAAAATATATTTTTCTCATGCCCATTTAATTGATATAAGATTTTATTTGTTTACATAGGAAAGTGGGATAAGGTAAAGGGAAGGAAGATGAAGATTTTATTTATTTATTTACTAGCTGTTGCCCGGGGCTCCGCTCTCGTGGGAATTCCGGGATAAAATATAGCCTATGTGTTGTTCTAAGGTCTAAGCAATCTCCATTCCAGATTTCAGCCAAATCCATTCAGCCGTTCTTGAGTTATAAATTGTGTACCTATCACGACTTTCTTTTATATATATACTAGCTGTTCCCGCGGCTTCGCCCCGCGTGGGACTCGGTTATATCGCGCCCAAAAGTAGCCTATGTTTGACCTCAGGTCGTTAACTACATCCCTACCAAATTTCATCACAATCGGTCCAGCAGTTTAGCCGTGAAGAGTTGACAGACAGACAGACTTTCGCATTTATAATATTAGTATTTAAGTATTTATATGGATATATGTATATAGATTTATTAAAACTTTATTGTTCCATAAGTACAAAATACTTATACAACTGGCGGAATTAATGCTAAAAGCATTATCTACCAGTCAACTATTAGGAGAAACAGATTTTTTATCAAATTTTCCTTTTTATGCGCAGACGTCCGCCGCAAAACCATATACGAGTACCACCGCGCCAGCTTCAAGAATCACGAGATCACAAACAATACTATCCTCAGGCTTGAGGCGTTGCCCACGTGCATGCAGTATGACACATGCGAGGGATGCCTCAACCACAATACCGCGTTTAATGTAAGTAACTATATATGGCGTAATGGTTAACATGCCTGACCACTACTCAAGAGGGTTCAGTGCCCCTAGTACGTGTTTTTCTTGACGCAGACGCTAGCGACTGCGTTAGCAATTTAGTATGGCAAACCGGTACAGCGCCTCTGGCGGACAGTAAGGCAACTAAGAAATTCCATACAAAATCCTAACGCAGTCGCTAGCGTCTGCGTTAAGAAAAACTCATACTAGGGGGCACAGGTCAATCAGAAAAAGATCTTTTTTCATCATGACCTGACCGGGGATCGAAACCGGGACCTCTTTAGTAGTGGACAGACATGTTAACCATTACGCTACGGAGGTCGTCGATGATGATTAAGGCGCCGAAAACGCAGAAATGATTTTAAATTCAGAAATTTAGTTCAAATTTATTTTTGTTTTTAGTGTTCGTGGTGTAGCAGTATACGCAAATGTTCCAGCGGCACTGATAAGAACAAACAGGACTGGACTCTCAGAAGTAAGTGATTTGTACACATACATACATATACATATATACACATACATACATATACAAGGTGGACTCAAATCAACTGCAAATATTTTAAGGGTAGATTCAGACCACTATACTGAACAACTTTTCCAAATAAACTTATGTCGAAATATGAAATTAATTTTTTCACTCGCCATACTTAAACAGATCAGCTGATTCTCAATTTGTATGGAAGGTCAAAAAAATTTTTTCGTATTTCTTTATAAGTTTATTTGGAAAAGTTGTTCAGTTTAGTGGTCTGAATCTGCCCTTAAAATATTTGCAGTTTATTTGAGTCCACCTTGTATATGTATGTATGTGTATATATGTATAGATAAGACCGTGTGGTAGTGGTTTCGTTTCCCACGGGAAGCATAGTTTGTTTAGATGATTCCGTGCTTCAGTAGACACGTTAAGCCGTTGATCCCTGTTACCATCTGGTAGTTAAAAGAACCAGGTCAAAGAAAAAAATTTTTAAGCAGCGCTAAATCACTTGGCCGATCTTATGTCAATCCCATAAATCAAATCAAATCAAATCTATTTATTGTGGAACACAGGTTTATAAGATCTTCATAATATAATTATTTTGTGTCACTGTGACCTGTCCTAAGACGTACAATAATTTTACAAAATCATCTATATTTTTAGCGTCAATAACTTAGTCATTACTTATAACAAATTTGAAATTAATAAATTCTGTGATAAAAAATTTATCCCATACATTTTGTTATTGTCGACATTCATCAACGTTTTATAAATTGTGACTTTTTGTTTGTATTTTTTTTTTTTTTGGCTTTTTATTATGACCCGTTGGTGTTTTGTCGACAGGCTGCGACAGGCGAGCGGTGACCAACGTGACGTCATGTCCGGCCAAGCCGGCATCCGCTGAGAACAACTCTAGCACCGCTTACGTCACCGTGGGCCAGGGACAGCCTTACCATGACCCGGTGGTGCATGCTTGTAAGTAATCGTCCAAGTATTCACAGTTGTATTTATTTTCGAAAAATTTTATGTTACATACCTACTACCTACCTTATATATAATATATACCTTATATATAATCACGTCTTTATCCCATACGGGGTAGACAGAGCCTAGAGCCATAAGACCTTAGGCCACGTTTAGCATAATGGTAGTTGAAACAGGAAATCAATAGTGATGGGTTAAAATTTATGTTTAATCGAGTATTTTTGCATAATACAATACAATATACATTTTGTATTATTTATTCGCTGTATTCGTGATAATGCGTGACTGTTACAATGGAAGTGGTACAATCCCGTTTAAGTGACTATAATCCTTACTGATTAACTTACTGACCAAAATTCGCACACTTTCGCGCTCTACCTCAAAAACGGTTGATCGTATGAAAAGAAAGTTAAAACTAAAGTTGTAGAGAATTTTATATTCTACAACTTTTATTATAGGTGAAAATCTCATTTAAGCAATAGAAAGCGAGATATTCGCGAAAAACCGATTTTTATGACATTTGACCTTTAATATCTTAAGACGCGGACACGATGGCATTTGTGACTTTTTAGAGAATATTTAGAACGACAAAACAAAGGTTTATATTATACCAATTTACAGCTTATTATCTCTCATTTCGAGGTTGACCCCTTTTTTACCTAATATGACTGGGCTATAAAAAATAATACAATTGAAGAAAATCTTCAAAAAACTCGTATCCAGGTCCACTTCCCTCCACCTCCCACGGCTCTACCAACCTCTCGGTTATACGAGCCGAATCTCGGGAGAGTGCACTGTACTAGCATTTCGCATCTCTTTCCAGTCGCACCTGCTTGATCTCCCTACAAGTTCTCTATAGTGTCGCCTATCTCTGCAATTATTGCATCTTAATAACTCTCCCCCATCCTTAGGGGGCTTACGTTCATACGTACGCCTCGCTTGCCTTCGTATCCAGGTCCATAAAAATAATAGACAAAAAAAAAACAAAAATATAAAAACAATGAATTTAAAATAGGAATATTCCTTTTCTCATAACAGACGACGCGCCAAAATCGAACCAGCCACGCCAACCTCAGCCAGGCCAACCGGCCGCGACTACGACATTCGAGGAACCCCCCCACTCGGGTGTAGGGGGGGTGGTGGCAGCGTTCGTGTGCGTGTCACTCGTGTGCAGCCTCGCCGCTTGGACCGTTTACGCTTTTAGGAACCCGCATACTAGGAGTGGCCAGTTGCTTATCAAGGTAAGTCGCTTTGTTCCAGACTAGCGACACGCCCCGGCTTCGCACGGACGCAATGCTGTATAATACTACTATACTAATATAATAAAGCTGAAGAGTTTGTTTGTTTGAACGCTTATAACTTGAAAACTATTGGTCGGATTTGCAAAATTATTTTTGTATATGAAAGCCTGATTCTTGGGAAAGGTTATAGGCTATACTATATACACACTAATGGCGAGTAAAAACGCGGGAAACAGCTAGTGTATTAAACATATAAACCTTCTTGAATCATTTTATCTATTAAAAAAACCGCATCAAAATCCTTTGCGTAGTTTCAAAGATCTAAGCATACTTAGGGAAGCGACTTTGTTTTATACTATGTGTCATATATTTATAAGATGAACACAAATCAACTGCAAATATTTTAAGGGCAGATTCGGACCACTATACTGACTAACTTTCCTAACTATTTTCACAACTGGTTGTTAAACTCGGTTGCCATGGCGGCCCAAAGGAAATAAATTTATATCAAAATACGTTTTATTTTCACTTTCCAGATCAGACTAGATTCTCAATTTGTATGGGAGGTCAAAAAACTTTTTCGTATTTCGATATAAGTTTATTCGGAATAGGTGTTCAGTATAATAATTTGAATCTGCCCTTAAAATATTTGCATTCGATTTGTTATGTGATCTTTTCTGGAGTGCTATTTTTGAGATGTATGACTCACCCAAAACCGGCGAGTCGAATGATTATCGTTCGAGTCACCGGGTATGTCGCATGAAAATCATCCGAATACGAACGATAATCATACGACTCGCCGGTTTTGCTGTGTCATACATTTCATTAAAATAGCACTCCTGGCACGGCAATGGATTTTTTTTCAATATTTTTTACCTATGACCTTAATACACAAATACCAAACCATAATATAATACCAATTAATAAACATATATTATTTCCCGTCCAGTACCGACCATCACAGTGGAACTGGCGACGCGGCGAGGCTCGCTACACGGCCGCCACGATACACATGTAACAAACACGGCTGCAGTCTGCCAACAACCAATCACCGGATCGTATTAACTGACTATATTCGCGTCAAACATATCAGCCAATGAGATTTGTGACTGTGTTCACGTCGAACGTATAGGCCAATGAGATTTGTTACTTATCGCCCAATCGGATTCGAGATTGCAACCCTTATGATTTTAACATCGTGAAGTCTAAACCGGATGTCTATATTCAGTACATGTTATGGGATGTCTTTCTATAGGGACTATAATATAGAAATTGACTTCTCATACATACTTATTAGTTGTCTGATCATTTTGTACGAAAGGTCGAGTTTTATTTGTTTAACTGTATGTTCCCAGATAAAATGTAAACAATAATATGGTCAGAGCTTATGGTTTTATCTATTGGGTAATCACTTTTGTAATAATTTAATTGCATTTTTAATTTATCATTTTCAATTTTTTGCATTGTATTTGCTAATGAACTGTTAAAAGCACACTGTGTTTTATAAGATATTTTATGCGTACAATTAAATATTTAAATAAATTTCATAAAATTTTAGTAATATACAAAATAGTGGTAGAAATGGCTTATACGTTCGACGTGAACTGAGCCTTAGGGCAACACGGATTTGACATTAATGGTTCACGCACGTATCTCAACGTGTGTAACCCTATATGCCGTTTTATTCATAAGAAATAACACTCTTATTAACTATTGTTTAGTAAAAGTTTGTTATTTGAATAAAGCGGCTTAATATCACGTGTTTTAGATCTATTTATCATATGTGTTATCAATTTTTAGAAATATTAGCTCTTTTTTAGGGAGAATTTAAAAAAGAATTATTATAAAATTAAAAATAAATTGTATCTGTATACACATTTTTACCATGTATTTATATACCGTATTATGACTCCCTTATTCTCAAAAATCTCCAGACTTAGTTGAAATATGTTTTGTCCTTATCTCTTTTCAATATTTGACATTGAAAGAGCGAGACAAAATATATGTAAGTTTAAATAGGTTTGTTGGTTTTTGTAAATAAGGTGTAACTGCTTTCGAGGTGATAAAGGAATATAGAACCTTTTAGAACATAATGTTGAATTCAATTTTGCAGTTTTGGAGAAAAGCGAAATGGTCTCAATGATACATAACAAAGTGTTGAATCGACACCAACAATCTCGGATGCTCGCTCGCTTGTTTCACAAGATTCGCGCTAATACGATTGTTTTACACCTAAAAATAATATCTGTTTTTTTAAGTATTGATAAAACGAGACAGCTATATGTGCTGTCCTACTTTTTTATTGCTTCGAAGGCAGTCTGTTTGAAAGATTGTCCATCATTCCATGGATAAGGCTTGTGACACGCGAATTTTTTAGCGCCTGATCGGATTTTACCCGACAAAAATTATCGCCTTTATCGCCAACGTCGGATAAGTAAATTAGTTTTCGTGTTATTGTCTATTCTGTTGCATTGGATTAGTATCTGATGGCCTACTTTCATCTCTAAAAACCATGCAAGTTCCAGTGAGTAAGCGAGACAGCGCAATACATGATGCAAGGCGACATCTCTCTTACTCAATCGTTCTTGTATGGTTTCCATTTATGATAGAATAATGTCATGGAAAAATAAATAAATTCTGATCGAAAACATTTTGACATTTCATGGCGCTGCGCTGGGCGCACAACTAACATAGTCTGGTGGTCAAAGGATTATATATTTGAATTTTAGATTTTGCAATATTTTTTAATTGTGATTTTTAGTATAATTTCTTATTGTACTTTAAACAAAATCAAATGTTATTATTATATAATATTGAATAATTACTATTTCCCGGACTTTTAAGTTTACACGACGGCTTATTTATATTGAATCAAAAGTCTTGGTTATGTTTGATTAATCACACTAATGTCTATGCAACTAAATCGTAATCATATCGTTACAAGGTCAATTGACCCAGCACGCCCTGGTGTCAAAGTATTGTAGACAATATATTTTTTATTGATCGATATGGTAAATACTGTAACACATTGTAATAAAGTTAGCTGTCGTGTAAACACACTTAACAATGTTTTTTGTGTATAACTTGGTCATTTACAGAAATAGTTTGGCAATCGCTGCGCTTTTATCTCTCATCATATCGCTTTCTCGGTTTCAACCCAGTTTGCTCCTGGTGGCCTACTATCATCTCTTAAAACCATGCAAGATCCAGTGAGTAAGGGGGATGTCGCCTTACATCATTTATTGCGCCGTCTCGCTTTCTCACTGGAACTTGCATGGTTTTAAAAGACTGTAGTAACCCCCCTGAGCCTATGATTAAAAAAAATCTTATTCTTATCTCTTTACTCATTTACTTCGTATAATTTAATGATGTAGCATTATTTTTAGGACCGTACGCGAGTGCTGCCATCTGTCTCTCGGTTGATTAATATCCAATGTCAATTAATTTTGGAATAGGATAAAAGAAACTACCTACTGTATTATTATATACTAGCCTTTTACACCACTTTCTGTTTTACACCCACATTCAAGCTCTCTGCTTTACCCAAAGGTTGACTGTTAGATAATGCTTTAAGCATTAAGTCCGCCTATTGTGCTTTACGTTTGTATTATATACAATCAAATGTTAATTAAATAAATACAGAAACTAGCGAAAGTGACAATGCAGTAATATGACAGCTGTCAAAATGGACTAATTTTGACAAGTAAATTTTTTTTTTGCATTTGTGGTTGCTAGACGCCGCCTTTGCCAACCCTTCTATAATTGACCTAGTTAATACGTGAACGGCCTTAATATAAAAATTTATTTCACAATGAATTTTAAGCATCGCACGAACTTTATCTATGTGAATTCTCTAAATAATATGTTATTCATTATTATGTCCTTCATTTCGTGTAGGTGTCACGGTCAATCGACTATGCACACCCTGGATAAATATGGTATTAAGACAGGATGAGCGCTTTATTTTTCGCTTTTATAATTTGAAATGCATTTTGAGATTACGGCCGTAAGCACGAACATGGCTGTTGTACAATAATGATCTTTATTAAACCGTATTGATGGTCTATTCTCCACCAATCTGATATGAAAGCATTTCACATTTGAGTGTGGTATGTCGTTTGAAAATAAGAATGAAGATACGAAGTATATAGACGGTTTTGCTGTAATACTAGTTTCAAAGGTTTGCGTTGCCTATATATAGGTATATCTTTTAAAGCTTTTTACTAGATTTTCAATGGTTGAAGATTAGAGATGTATGAGATGCCTTTATTTAACCTTATTAAAGTTTTTTTAAATACTTTTATATCTTGATAAATGCATACATTTTAAACTTATACTAATAACATGAGAGCTTGTTATTTTATACGCGGTTATTACCGATCAGATTTCAAGTTATTCTTTGCATTATATATAAATTATTTCTTTGAATATTTTATGATCTAGTACATATCATAATAAAAAAACAGGATAGCCGTCAGAATGATTTTACAGCCTGAAATAAAAAATGATGAAAATGTACACTCATTTATCTTCCAGAGTCAAAAGCAGTTTGATACCTTAATAACGTCTATATACATCGTTCTTCAATGGTGATTATAAGGATTAGACATAGAGGTGGTGAGTTGATGTGCAGACTGCTGGTTGAATAAACTCGTGCCTTGAGTTCCGTAGGGCAGGCATCCGTCCCCAATTAGTTATATAAGAATACGTCTTTCCCTGTCAAGGGCTCTTTTGAATAGATTATATACAAAAACCTTTATCCCCATAATCTCTGAGAAAATTTACATCAAAATATATATCTTAGTTTTCTTTTATCAATACATATAATAAGACACTAAAATCCGAGTGTCTGTACATTTGATATTTTTCAAAAAAACTGATAGATTGCGATTAAAAAAGAGTAACAGAAACCAAAAAGACAGTTTTTGGAATTTTTGTCTGTCTGTATGTATGTATGTATGTATGTCTGTCTGGTACGTTATAACTTCGGAAATACTCAACGGATTTAAACGCGGTTTTCACAGTTGGATTACATATAATTAGGAGCGTTGTCAAAACTTTGTTTCGTCAAAATCGGTTAAGGGAAAAAGAAGTTATGGTCGATTGAAAATTTACTTCAAACACTGCAAGTTGCGTACCTATAGACAAAACCCATTTGAAATTTCGGCAGTAGCAAGCAAAGCATGTTGGCCTATCGGTAGAGGTCGCGGATCATTTCTTTAAGTAGAGGGTTCGAATCCTGCTAGACATTACTTCTTTTGTTTTTACCCTTTTTTTGTATTGTATTAATTTTTTAGAAGTCTATTTTTTTAAATATTTTAGTAAAGAAATGTTTCTAGAAAGTAGTTGGATCGAATCCTGCCATAAACAATAATTTTCTGTTTTCGTTTTTTATTTGTTTTCTAGAATTATTTTCTTACTTAGAGAAAGCTCTTAGCGTTAACTCCGTTAATATAAAAGTATTTTGTACTTATCTATCTATACATATAATAAGACAGTAAAAATCGAGTGTCTGTACATTAAATATTTTTCTAAAAAACCTCTACGGGGCAATTAAAGAAGAGTAATAAAAACCAAAAAAACAATTTTTGTTTTCACAGGTGAATTACATATAATTAGGAGCGTTGTAAAATCTTTGTTTCATCAAAATCGGTTAAGGGAAATAGAAGTTATGGTCATTTAAAGTTTACTACAAGCACTGCTTCAAAACTTTTAAACAGTTGAATGCGATTTACATAAACGTATTTAATTTAGATAAAGCTAAAATTTCTACTTATATCAATAAAGACAGAAACACACTGCAGTCTCTATTAAATTTTAATAAAATAATACATTGAATGTTTGTGGGCGTATGATTTAGTTACATAAAATACCAATAGATGGCGCTGACTTTATTTTAATAGCAGATTGAAATTTTTCCTTATTTAAAAAAAATTTGGTTGTTGATTTAGTACTATTGGTTGGTTTGTTTATCGGTCGTTTGTTGTGTTGTATTGTAAGCTATTTGAATTGATTGGTTGGTTTGGGTTGGCTTTGGTTTAAAAAATAATCAAATCAGTGTTTCACGGAACATACGGTCGTGTCGTAAGGACGAATTTATCTGACTTATCACTATTTATTGAGATTTTCTCCACTTTACACGCCCACTAAAACTTTGGGAGTGGATTTTAGGTCCTAATGACTCTGTAATAGGCTGCGTCTACTCTTTTAGAGACAAAGATTGATAGATGAATGTTAAGAGCTCCTTCTTCTGAAGGTCCGTTGTCCGTAAGCCGCGTAGTCGCGGCGCTCACTCATTTTGTAGGCATTTAGACATCATATTTGGGAAAATAACACTACAAAATCTACTTCAGCGATTTTCACTATATAAATACTTTATCTAAAGGCTATAACATAAAAGCAGGACAATAAGTTCATTATTTTAGGCATAGTATTGAAAATAAACTTCCAAAGGAGGCAACTTTGATTTTTCTATCGAGCTAATTTTGTCTGATATTGTTACTGGTACTGTAAGCGAATTTCACTCTGCTAGATCCTCAACTAAAAACATATATTTTTTTCAGAATTTTACGACTGTTTAATACTGATTCCTATTGATTTTAAAAACGGTATTTGAGAAAGAAGTGGCCCTAATATTTAACGATATCGTAGCAATGTAATGGCTTTATAAAATTGGCACGGGAAAAGGATACAATAGAATTAACTATAGGTCTGGATAGTTGTAGTTTCCACAGGTTTCGCGAAAAGTGACCTACACGCGGGCGGAGCCGCGGGCAACAGCTAGTATATAATAAGCTAAATTTTTTTGTTATCAGTTAAAAATTACGCTCAAATTATACGTTTTCGTTACAATTGGTCGAATATTTTTTTTGTAAATTATTTAGTCGCTTCAAAGTTACGGCAAAATACATTTTATTTTACATGGAATAAGATTCCATTTGTAAGTTAATACTGTTCTGTCGTCGGTCTATTACAAATACAATTTGAATCTTTTAGATGTTAAGGTCAGATGTTTTTGTACAAAAGATACTGATTAGCACTTTTGGAGGTAAGTTATCCTAAGATATACACGTTTTTAAAATGCTGATTTTTGATATCACTGCAGTTCACATTGTTCCAGTAGTATTCCAGTACAGTGATCGAGTAAACTTTAGACTGATTATATTGTCTACATTATCATATATTAACAATGCGAAGCCCTAAATTATTATGTGCATTTTAGATTGCAATAGTTATTTACCACCACATAGGATAAAATATATTTAAAATCGTTTAAAAGGTTTGTTATTTTTATAAGACTTTTAAATCGATAATCTTGATCGGTGATCTGTGTATATGATATTTCTGGGATTTTGAATGTTTGAATAATAAGAAGTATGCTGGCACAATGTGAACTAAACATGAATTTTCATGGTATTATAAGGAATCTCTATATCAGATTTAATATGTCAATTATTATGAAAATATTAGAATCATTTAACTAATGGAAATTTATTTTTTAAATAATGTTAACATTGTCTTACGGAACTCACCCATATCATTCGAATTTGAGTGTACAAAGTGCACGGTTAACCAAATTTTTTCTTATATTCTACTGTACGTTGTTTGGAATAGTTTAGGTATTTTATATGAGAATTAGTGATATTATGATATAAAAAGTATATATTATGATCATAGTTTATTATATTCGATTTTGGGACTTTTATAATGTTTTAATTTGGTACTTACTTCAAATGGACTTTTGGTAACTATTAGTTTTACACCAAAGATCTTTCAAATCGTGATTACGTCATCTCCAGGTACCGTCGGATTAATGTTTTTTTTTTCGCGGTACCATCACAATGTATTATCACATTTCAAACTTACTTAAAAAGTGTAAATGATATTTTTAGAAACAAGATCGACCAATAAAATGTGCCGTTGAAATATATCTGGGTTTCATTACCTTCCTTCTAATTCTTTACAGTCAGTCTTAAGCCGGTCGAAAAAAACCGTTATGTCAACGTTAAAAGCCTTATTACGTTGACATAGAGGTTCTTTGTCACTTACTAAAGAGCAATGGTCTAGATTGAAGGTTTGCCAAAGAGTGATGGAACTCAGCATTTTAGGTGTAAAACTGTTGGACAGAGTAAGAAACACCACACTGCGTTCTATTAGTTAAATATCAGATGTAGGAATAAAAAGCATCTAGGCTAAAGTGTAAATGGGTGGGTTACGTGTGCCGCATGCATCCGGAAAGATGGACTGGATTACTAACAACCTGGGTCCCAGCTGATGGGTATAGAAAGGAAGGAAGGCCAAGAAAAAGATGGTCAGATGAATTAAGTTTGAAAAGGTTTGGAAAGAAGCGGCACAGGACAGGGACGCATGGAAGAAAAGAGGGAGGCTTTTGCCCAACAGTGGGACACATAAAGCTAGGAAAAAAAAATTTTTTGACCGGCTGAAGCCGATTCTTCGTTGCCTTATATATTTTAACTAGCTGTTCCCCGCGGTTTCACTCGTCCTTGGTGTGTATGTACTATAGCCTGTAACAATCCTCAAGAATCAAGCTATAATATGCAGAAAGAATATTTCAAATCCGACCAGAAGTTCCCAAGTTATAAGCGTTCAAAAAAGCAAACAAACTCTTAAGTGTAATAAGTTTTTCTTAACGCAGACGCTAGCGACTGCGTTAGGATTTTATATGGAATTTCTTAGTTGCCTTACTATCCGCCAGAAGCGCTGTACAGGTTTGCCATACTAAATCGCTAACACAGTCGCTCCAGCTTTATAATATTAGTATAGTTTGAGATTGCAGGTATATGTAGGCAGGCATTCGACTAGGCAGTGTAGAGTACTCGTGGAGACTGTCCAACTAAAATGACTTTCCCCCGTATTAAGAAACGTTTGTTAAGCCAATGTTAGCTAAAATGTGTTGCATCTCTTTCTTTCACGTGAAGTGTCAGGTAAGAGAAAAAGAGAAAACATATTTTAGTTAAAATGGGCTTAACAAACGTTTCTTAACACGGGGGTTTGACATAGATACATACATACACCTATAATTGTTTTGCCGTCTACTTTACCATATCCCATTCATGGGTTGGTTTGGTACTAACATGTGAAAAATTTGGTAAGGTTTGGTAAGTAATTAAATTATTTATTTTAAAACTAGCTGTTCTCCGCGGCTCTGCCCCGCGTCGGACTCGGTTATATCGCGCCCAAAAGTAGCCTATGTTTGACCTCAGGTCGTTAACTACATCCCTACCAAATTTCATTACAATCGGTCCAGCAGTTTAGCCGTGAAGAGTGACAGACAGACAGACAGACTTTCGCATTTATAATATTAGTATGGAAGTATGGATTTAAACAATATGAAACGTTTTTGTGAGAAAAAGCAATCGTCTGTTTTCAGTCGTAATACTTGGTCTAATAAGGTCCAGGTGCAAGAACATAATCGGCGTCTTATGTCATAATAGCTTGAAAATTTCCGTTTTTAGAGATCCGGGCCTCAACTGAAAATCGGAACCATTTTGGTCAAGGGGGTTATAAATAGATAAACGAATGCGCAGTAAATAGCTCACGAATCATACTAATGTTTGTATATTAGGACGTTTGTTACTCTTTCACAGGTAAACGGCTGAACCGGTTCGGCTGAAAT
The DNA here is from genome assembly GCA_947044815.1 of Apomyelois bistriatella. Classification (NCBI taxonomy): domain Eukaryota; kingdom Metazoa; phylum Arthropoda; class Insecta; order Lepidoptera; family Pyralidae; genus Apomyelois; species Apomyelois bistriatella. Next base: position 15,511,128 of record OX345687.1, on the reverse strand, counting down.
TTGGAACGGAGATTGCATAGACCCTGGAACAACATATAAGCTATATTTTATCCCGGAATTCCCACGGGAGCGGAACCCCGGGCAATAGCTAGTTGTTTATAAGACGTGGTGGTAACCTTATACTAATGGTGGTAGTATTTATTTCTCTCTTTCAGTTTGTATGAAAATACATTATAAAGGTTATTTTTATAGTTTTGTTAAAGCGCCAATGGAACTAGGTATAATCTTTTAAAAAAACTAGTAATGGGATCCATTTTAATGTGTATAAACCGTAAAATGACGTTTTATATCTATATTACAAATGAGTCGGTGTTAAAAGATATCTCGGACTCGCTCTTGGTCAGTTATGAAATAAAAAAAAGAACACATTTCAATTCTTACGCCAACTCATTGTTAAGAATCGCGATAACAGCACAGGCGGTTTGCTCACCTCCTCAATATCCAAAAAGCGACAACCAAATATGGACTATACGGCTCTCTTGTTGATTATCGCCTGCGCAGAAGCAAGAATAATGTGCGAACGATCCAAAATGCCTTTAGAACTTGGCGATTGGCAAAACACGATGGTGCACATGGACTCTGCCGTAGTTGAAAACAACCCGGTCTCAATCATGGAAGGACAGATATACGTATATGAGAATTACTTCCCTGGATACACAATACGGTACATACACGTAGATAATTTAGCTCAGAAAACGTGCGGCGCGAGCGCTCAAATCAAAGATGGCGGACTTGGGAAAAATAGTGTGCTGATCGTGCTCCATGCTGAGGCGAATCAGGAGATACGGTCGGTGGTGGACGTTTGGGGAACGAAGGATGCGAACCCACCCAGCTCGGTCAAGCTGAAACCATTTATGGATGAAAATTTAAAAAATGTGAAGTCGCTGTACCTTTTTCATGGATTGAGGGCTATAAATCATAACAAAGGATTTTAATTGCTGTTGGGACCTCTTCTTAAAGTTTGTTACTCATTTCTCTGCCACAGGCAAAGCTTAACACGTTAGTGGACGGTTTTGAAAACACAATAGAAGTTTGATTGTTATAACGTCTATAGACATAGTGCGTCCGCCAACGTGTTAATGGTGTGTACAAGAATGATATTTTATTTATAACTAGCTGTTGCCCGCAGCTTCACCCGCATAATACTGCTGGTACATAGCTTGTGTCTGAACATATTCCTTATAAAATGGTGAAAGATTTTTTTCTAATATAGATGTAGTGGGTCTGAAGTTGATTTTCCACAAAGGTTCATGGAGACTGAAAAAAATTTGCAATATTACGGTGGCTTCCAACTGATTGCTGAAAATAATATACTACTACTATACCACGTGATCGAAGTTGCAGGTATTAAATCATAGCTGGTTCAAAATTCTCTCCAAAGTCGAACCTAGAATTATTGAAGTAAACTTATTATTTTTATTATTTTAAGGCTTTTATTTTGTATATTTAAATTTTTTGTACCTCAGGTAAATGACACAAATATTGGTTTGCTTTTTTTCTTAATATGATCATTTAACAAATTTATTTGAGTTTAATTCATAATGGTAACAAGTTGAAGTATTATGAATGTCAATTGAAACTAATTAAAGAAAAGATAGAATTGCAAAATGCAAATTAAATTTACATGAAATTAAATCGAAAGGACCGAGGATAAAATTGGAAAGTACCAATGCCAACTCGCAGTCGTAAGTTTCTAACTTAGTCAGTTCCGTATTATCATAGGTACTGTGACTTATTGATAGATACTGTCACAGAACCCTAGCTAAGATCTAAAATCCACTCGCTAGTTTTTTTTCCAGTACTACCTACCCGACCCGGCTTCGCATGGGCATAAAAACCTTCCTATTGAATCACTCTATCTATTAAAAAAACCGCATCAAGATCCGTTGCGTAGTTTTGAAGATTTAAAGCATACAAAGGGATAAAGGGACAGAGAAAGCGACTTTGTTTTATACTATGTAGTGATAGTGATTTCTTTGGACTAAGTACGATCACAACTCAATAATAAAGTATGACGTAGAAAATTAACACAATGGATTATGGTGGCGATTATTTCAATTAGTGTTTTGGTAATAAGAACATACATTTCTAATTAAAAATAATTTTCGGTCCTTAACTTTACTCATAAGTAGTATTTGGACTACTTCGGCGCATGTACGCGTAAAAGTGTACGCTAAATATTATTTGAAATTACTTTCAAACGACCATGAAGATAATTATTACTATTTTCAGTAAGTATAAGCTACAAATTTAAGCTAGACATAATACCCAGAAGAAATAGTAGGTAAATATAGATATACTAATATTGTAAAGCTGAAGATTTTGTTTGTTTGAACGCATATAACTTTGGAACTACTGGTGGGATTTGAAATTTTTTTTCTGCATATGATAGCTTGATTCTTGGTGAAGGTTATAGGCTATAGTACATACACACCAAGGGCGAATGAAACCGCGGGAAACAGCTAGTTTTAACTATGTTCCTACTCGAAACGTTAGTTACTTTCATTTTCTATTTACATTTACAGTATTTATTAGTTGCGTGCTAGCCGTGACATTACAGTCGAAAGAGGACTCCAGCCAGCGCACAGGCTTTGCACAGCCAAAAAGTATTCTGCGCGTCTTCGGCTATTATCTCAACCCTGTGAAATTATACGATCCTATAAATAAAAATTGTACATATGTTGGATGTTTACGTAAATGCAATTGCAGAAAAGGGACATGCAACCGATCGTGTACCGGGAAGATGAAAGGATCACAACAGTCTTTGCAAAATTCGTTTTTGTCCGATAGAAAAACGTTGTAATAAAATACTCTTTTATGTTCCTACTCGACACATCAGACTTTTTTTTTATTTACATTTCCAGTATTTATTAGTAGCGTGCTTACCGGGACATTACAGTTGAAAGAGGACTCCAACCACCTTACAAGCCTGACACAGCCAAAAAATTCGCTACGTTACGTCGGTTATTATGTGAACCCTGTGAGATTATACGCAGAGCCTAAAAATAAAAATTGTAGAAAAGGATGTTTGCGTAAATGCAGTTGCAAAAAAGGGAAATGCCATGGAACGTGTATTGGCAAGAGACAAGGATCACTCATATATATTGGCGGGTATATAACTAGAAGACAACCCTTATGGCAAATAACAAACTTATACTACTTAGATTTGGTTCCGGATAGCCAATCTCAGTTTGAGGATATAATTATATTGGACATCGACGCTAATCAATGTGACTGCGGTGAAAATTCTCTTATTTTGTTGTTTTTATAATAAAATGTATTATGGTTCGGCTTTTATCATTTGCAATCGTTCATTACTTCTATCGTTCATTACTTCTATCCCCACATCATTGCATGTTATTCTACACGGCAGTGAGAACGTTAAATATAAACTGCGTGTCATGGAGATCAAAATGTTTCGCTGGATAGGTTGAGTATCGCGGAAAGACCGCGTTAGAAACTCTCGTTTAGGCAAGACAGCCTTGATGTTCGTGACATAGCGTACAACCTATAGGAGAATGGCAAACAATGGTCCGGGCATGTTTTACGGAAACCGGCAGGTTACGTTGGGAACAAAGGTAAGGTAATCCTAAACTCGAGTCAAACAAGCTGGATAAATAAAAAGCTTTAATGTTTAATACAGTTTATTCAACATCAAATATTTTATAGGTAATAGTAATTTTTCTTACGTCTAAAATAGTTTTGCTTCGATTTATACGTCCAAAAATATTATGTAGGTAAGTATGTGATGTTACAAGCGTATATTTTATATTTAGGGACACAATGTCTCATATTAAAAACAAACAAAAAAAAATCGACAGCAACAATTCGTCATGGTTACGGATCATAAATATAGATACAGTACTGAGCAATAAATAATGCACATCGGCTATACACTGTAGTACCTACTCAGGGGGTCAGCGGGGAGCGGATGGTGTAGCGGGGAAGGGTAATGCGTGCAATGCAAACATCGTCAACGTAAAGTATGTAAAATATAGCTTCATCTCTATGACAGCTGTCAAATCGTATAAATTTTCTTGTTGTCGCACTTCTATACTATCTATATTTCTGTCGAATTAAGAGTGGGGTGGTCCTCAGAGTAAAATGTCCACGTCTGTTAACAGCTGTCACAGGGTTCATGCGATATTTTACAGACTGTAGAATGACAAGCTACCCTCCCCCCAACGTCTCGTCACCCCGCAGGAACGTCAAGCACAAAGTTTTCGGACAATAGCTCAGTTTCTTTGAATACCATCTCTGTCAATGACAGATTCGTATGGCCACTGAGCCATGAGTAAGTGACGGCTCTATACGAATCTGAAACTAGTCGACTTATCTTGTCAATGTGCATTATTAGTACTGTATTGTAGTTCATGCACTCGAAACCACAACCCTCCTACGTACAATCAGGTAAATAAGATGCTTTTACCTAGGTTGGGTGTTAATACTCTGGCATATTTAGACATGCTGCGATACTCGTGGAAATTTTGAAGGGAATCTGCATAAAAAGTACCTAAAATCTCTGTCCGAGAAAAATAAATAAGGTATTGGTCCGTATTCTCACCTTTTCAGGATTATAAGTAATTATAAATCCACTAGATTTCGCCCGCGGCTTCGCCCGCATGAGTTTCGGGAATAGTGCTTTTTTCCCGTGATGAAAGGTACCCTATGTCCTTCTCAACACTCCTAGCTATGTTAATCATAGTTAAATTATTCACATATAAAAAGTATAAAAATAGCACATTCAAAAAATATTAAATAATTTAAAAAACAACAATAAATGTTACTTACTTAAAAAAAATATGTACCTACTTACTTAATAAAAATGATAAAAGAAATTTCAAATGGATTTCTTGCCAAATAGTCTCTATGATTTATAACTGGTAATACTAGTATCGTCATTTTTAGTAGAATTTGAACCCAAGACCGTCGCAAAAACTAATAGTTATTCCATGAAAATACTGGTAGACATATCACCTTGTGTATTGAATGGTAAATTAGGTATATGTTTATATGATTCTATATAAATAACGTGGTTTATCCACCAGCGATGTTTGTTATATAATAATTTGTATTGTTTGTTGATCATTGTATGATGACGTCGCGAAAAGCGCGCCAAAATGAAGGATGGTTAAATTTTAACCCCCGTATTAAGAAACGTTTGTTAAGCCTATTTTAGTTAAAATATGTTTCGTCTCGTTCTTTCACATGAAGTGTCAGGTAAGAGAGAAAGAGCCAAAAGCCATAAAGTTGGCTATCCTAAATTGAATAACGTCGCATTGTTATAATTAATGCATATCCAAAAATACATACACGTTACTTAAATATGTGTGTTATACACACTAACATAAATAAATATTCAGTTTCAAGATATTATTTTAAATGAGCAATTTATAAATTACGATGTCATGTACAGAATATGAAGATATAGATGTCGTAGACCGATCGTAATATATGTCTAGCCTGGCCAGATCATAATATGAATTTTATAATGTACCTAAAAGCGCGTCGCCATCTTTCTTTTTCACACTAGTGCGAGAAAGATGGCGAATGCGTTTAATAATTTTCATACAAGATTTCCTTAGATTTTTTTTAATGTAGGTAGATATATTTGTATCTTGCTGGTATAACCCTAAACTTAACTTTATATAAGTACCAGAGTTTTTAACACCATACAGACAGAAATATTTTTTTCGGGTAAATAGTCACTCAGAATAAGTAATAGTACTAATGTAATCCAACGTTTAGTACCAAACGATATGGCGGAATTGAATCGGCAAATAACGAAATGCCAGTACATCTACTCAGGCATATTACAACCCGACCGCTTTTAAGATCGGCGAACGACATGGGCGTAAAAAGAAATTAAACACCCCTTGTAGTCATATAGTTAAGACTTAGTTTGAGTTAACCATAATATTGCGAACTATAAAGTAACTGGGTATTCAATGGTACCATACCATTGAGGCCCACATTCATAGACGCGGAGCGTTATTACGTTGACATAAAGACTTTTCTGACCAACTGAAGCCTATTTGGTCTCCATTAGTGTGGGACTCCCGTCAAACTAGCCTTTAAATCTGAAGTCTGAAAATATGACTCGTAGTCAAAATGGAAATGTAACAAGATATTAACAATTAATTACAAACATCTAGACAAAAGGTCATTCCTTAATTGGTAGTACATGTTAGGTGAACTTACTTATGTAAGTCGCATGCCGAAGTCGTGGAACGATCCCGAATTGTCATATTATGTTCAGTCTTCCAAATCTTCTTGATCGAGAAGGTTACAAGCCTGTAAAAAAAAAAAATTGATACTAGTTTTTAAGGTAAAAGGCGAAAGATTTATGCGTTTTGAAGGGAAACCAGAGAAACTCAAATCTGGAGATTCTACAAAGATTCCAATCTAAACTTTTACGAATGATTGTGAATGCACCCTGGTACGTAAAAAACCAACAGATACATAGAGACTTAAGCATCCCAACGATCAAAGAGGAGATAAGAGAAAGAATGCCCAAATACAGGAATCGTCTATTAATTCATGAAAACGAGCTTGCAAGTAGACTCGTGCAGCCAGGAGCAGTTTTCTCCAGATTAAAGAGGACATCTCCTCTAGATTTGTGAATTGTAGAATGTCACTGTTTAAAGATCGACTACCGATATGACTGTGGTGGACAAGTCACTGGATTTGGACCACGAAAAATTGTAATATAATAAGCTACAAATACTGCTTAATGTCCATTCATGGAGACAGATTGCAATAGAAGAGGAGAAAAAAAAAAAAAAGTTTTTAAGGTTCCGTACTTAAAGGATAAAAACCGTCCGTCCGTCTGTCACTAGGCAACCGAAAAGACAAAACTGCACCTACCCGACTCCTTTAATGTAGTTCTACCTGTCGGTTGCCTGGAAGAAATTGCTTTAGCGATAAGGCCGCCTTTGTAGATCAAAGGTGAAATGTATTATTTATTTCTTTGTTATTGGTGTAATAAAGAGTTTTATTATTATTATTTATTAGGCAGTATTTCATGAACCGTGATAGCTAATAAGACAGTTTAAATTGTTTAATAAAAATAAGTAATTCCGTGCTTCGGAAAGCACGTCAAGCCGTTGGTCCTGGCTGCCATCTGCTAGTCGTTACCTTTAACGTCAGACCACGTCAGAGGCCGAGAGTCGGTTCCGAAGAACTCTCACACCAGGGTGTGCATGGTCGATGTCATTTTAAATTTTTGTCCTTTTTAACCGACTTCAAAATATATACATATATTATATATTTACAATAGTCCATACCTCTTCAGAGCCGTTTTCACGGTACGACTTGTGACTGGTCGGCTTCCTTTTCTTGTTCATCAAGGGGTCAAGGCATAACACAAATGCCATGTAGCTGGACAACAGCGTCAGGAGCCAGAGCACAAGGATCACCACAATCTAGAATCAAATGGATTCATTTATCCCAACTAAAATTATAAATGCGAAAGAGAGTTTGTATATTTTTTGGTTTATTACCTCTTCACGCGTATTTACTTAACCATTCGTCCTGAAATTTCGCATACACATAGCTAGGAGTATTGAGAAGGACTTAGGGCACCTTTCATCCCGTTCCCGAGGGAATTTTACGCGGGCGAAGCCGCGGGCAATAGCCAGTTTATTATGTTTTCTTGATCCAAATTATAGAAGTCCTCTATATAAATCTATAAATTGGATTCAAACTTCCTATTATCTTCTAAGGAACAGCTTGGACCAGAAAGCGGTTCAAAGGTGGAAAGACTAAGGAAACCTATGTTGGTGGCCTATCTAGGGTTAACAAGTAAATGATTAAAAAAACAAATTACCAGACTGCATTTTTATACCTAACATTTTAATCAAGCGCCAAAAAACCACCATTTTGTTTCTTTTTATTATTTTGTTATACCCAGTATCACACACAGTAAATGAGAATCTAACGACACCTCTCAAGCTAAAATGCATTGTGTCCTTCAGACTGCAGAGCGTACTCTCGAAAACATAACCCTCCTTATAGCACAATCGGAGACAAAGACAATATCTAATCATCCAGACTAATGGCAAGCTTACCATGATAACTCTGGTGTTTCTTGTCTCGTACTTGCATTCACATTGGGGACACAGCGCTTGTGCCCTCCCTTTTATATCGATTCCTACGTGTGGAAGAACTACAGCTTCGCAGTTGCTGAAATACATAGTTCAGGATTAGGCTTTTAGAATCTATACTTATGCTAATCCAATCCATCCAACTAATATTATAAATGTGAAAGTGACTTTGTATATTTGTTTCCTCTTCATGCCCTATCTACTGAGCAAACTTCCTGAAATTTCGCATACACATCGCTAGGAGTATTGAGAAAGAAATAGGGTACCTTTCATCTCGGGAAAAAACACTCTTCCCGAGGGAAATTCATGCGGGTGAAAGCTAGTTGTATTATAAATGTGAAAGTTTGTATAGATGTTTGTTACTCTTTCACAGGAAAACGGCTACACCAATTTGGCTGATATTTGAAATGGAGATTGCTTAAACCCTGGAACAACAAATAGATTAAATTGTATCCTAGAATTCTCACGGGAGCGAAGCCCCAGGGTTACCCGGGGCTAGCTAAGCTAGTATAATATAAAGGAAAAGATTGATAGTTTGTTTATAGGGGATAATCTTTAGAATTACTTACTAAAAAATACAAAATTTGAAAAAAAAAGGAAAAAATTCTTTCTGCATAGGATAACCTTTTTATGTTGTTCTTATCAAGTGTGGAGTACAAGTTGCGACTTACCATTTGTCCGGTGGTACATTAGCGATGAAAAGTTGACGGTTTGTGCTTTGAGTGTCATTCAGGACTTCTGCAGGGTTTGAGCAGACGCACCGACAACGTTTGTCTTCATAAGATTGGCTCTACAAACATATGGCTCATTATCAAGCATGTTACATTCTACTAAGGACTAGATATTAGGAAGTATGTGGTCAAAAGATAGAAGAGAGAAGGTAATGTTCAGTACGGTAATGAAAGGATAAAACATACCAAGACTGGCCCGGTGCATAGGACCAAAGCCCAAAATAAAGTCGATAACATGTTTAAAGTTTCATTTGCGCCTTCATTAGATAATTATTTCCTAGGGCATTATTTAACGCAAGATATGAATACAAAATTATTTATGTATTTCATATATTTTACAAAGCTTTAGATTATAGACACAATACGAAATAAGTAATGATTATAGGTTTTGCACAGATTTTCAAAGAGAATATAAAGCAAAATAAAAACAAGCCGAAAAGAATGACAGTGACACTGTGACAGTAACTTCAAAAGTTGCCACATTTTAATACATTGATTTTTTGTAGACAATGACAATTTTTATAACTGGCAACAAATGTACCTAAGTGTTAAATTTTTTTTACCTTGGCTACCACCATCTCTTAAAACCATGCAAGATCCAGTGAGTAAGGGATATGTCGCCTTACATCATGTATTGCGCTGTCTCACTTACTAACTCGATCTTCGGTCGAATTCGATCTGATAGTATTGGCCACTAACACACTCTGGTCGTAATCCTGTATCCCGGGTCTGTTTTCCTTGTAAAAAGTCTAAAATGGGTTGGTTACGGAGGTCAGACTACAGTCGCTCCATTGTAATAACCAGTTCCGCCAAATCAGGGCCATAATTCATAGCGTACCCTGGGCTCTGAAGCGTAAGCTGAAGATGCAACCGGGAAACACGCTCGGACGAAGAAGAGTAAGGCACCAGTAGTGTGTATAGTTGATTCAAAGTGCCAAAAGCTGATTTCTCATCTGATGACTTACTTATATTATGGTGAATATAAATTAACTGCAAATATTTTAAAAGATCCTATATGACAGCAATAGAAAAATATATAAATGAAACACTATATTTTTCAATATAATTTTATTGAATATCAAATCAAACTACTTACATATATACGAGACGTTACATATATTGTGTTATTGCTTGGCGTATCATTCACCAATAACATAAATATCACCAATAGCTATATTACGTAGGACATATTGTAAATATATCAGGGTGTCGATTCTGCTAACGTTAAATCACAATCGTGTCAAAATAGTGTTTCAATTGTCGTGCTTTTTTAGACACTAGTAACAAGAAATGTATATTTTTTTATACCACTGCTGATGATCACACCACACACTACATTCACATCACATCATACTGTCATAACTCTTGTAAATAGTGTGTAAAAAGCACTACTATTAAAACACTAATGCGATTTTGACTTAACGTTAGCAGAATCGACGCCCAGGTAAGGAAGCAGGGTTGGAATAAACCTTTCTTATCGGAAGTCCGCGTACGCAAACTAAATTCACTTATGCTACGCGACGCGTCAACAAGGCCGCTTGGGCGTCGCCTATGGGGCTGACATCAGCCTACTAGCGTCACCAATCTTTTTATTTTTTTTACTCTAAAATTCGGTGGCCTACTAACATCTCTTAAAACCATACAAGATCCAGTGAGTAAACGGGACAGCGCAATCGTTCTTGCATGGTTTTAAGAGATGGCGGTAAGCCGTTGAAAAAAATCTAAGACTAGTAAATAACTTCTACTATTTTTGGAATTACTTTTATTTTTCCCCTTTTGACGGTTATGAGATTTATTTCTTTTGTATTGAGAATCAAGTTATTTAGTAGCGAAGCGTTGTCTTAAATTTTCTCAATTTGACCTTATTTTGGTGGTGGTGGTGCTATTTGGCTGATATCAGCCCCGCTAGGCGACCCACCACGGTTTATATTGCGTTCCTTCGACGATGCGCCTCCACCACGCGCACCACATCATATCTATCTATATAAACCGCGCCTTTCGACCCGAGTTCTATACAAAACCGATTACTTTTAAACGTCAGTTTAATTATAATTATGATTACACTTTCCTTTTAAGGTGATACCTCGGTGAACACTAGCGCCACCGTCATTTAAAAATCATTACTTACTGTAAACACACGTTATCAAAAATCCCTCTGCTGTAATTATGTTTCTGGATCTGAAGTTAATTTTAATCATATTCAATTATAGTTCCATATAGTTACAAATTACAAAACTGCTAAAAGTGGCCGTTTTAAGCAATAATGCAATTTGTAACTATAGGGAATTATAATTTAATATGTTTAAAATTAACTTCAGATCCAGAACCTTAATTACAGCAGAGGGATTTTTGATAACTTGTGTTTTCAGTGAGTAATGATTTTTAAATGACGGTGGCGCTAGTGTTCACCGAGGTATCACCTTAAGTGTAAACGAATTTTTTAAAAACGTTTTGTTTGTCAACTCGGGTCCTTAGGCATCTATTCTGTGAAATAGGTACTGAGTGACGACACTATACAAAAATGCCAAATCTTTCCGATGATTAATGGCCGTTGTGCAATATCGCAGGGTACTGTATAATAAATTATATATTTACATTGAACACCGCATATAATAATATGTATTTTGCATATAAAATGTCCCGTCCGGGTTTCCCGGTATTTGTCCCAGTTTAGAGGGTGTCCGGGCCGGTCATTTGTAGTCCAGGTTTAAAAACGACAAACCGGGATCGGGTATTAGGCTCCAACATACGGTTTTCACGCGTCTTCTTGCTAATTTTTAGAGATGGCAACCCTAAATATATTTTTTATAATACAAATATTTAAAAGTAGAACCCTGTGCCCCTACCACGAGTCTACTACTTCGTTAAACAACTGTGTTAGCAGACTCGTAGTAGTCACTTAATTCCCGAGCTATGTTCCTTGGGATGCAACCGGAAACACGCTTTGTAGCCGACGATAATTTAAAAGTAGGGAAATTATTACAGATATTATACATGCAGATTTTCATATTTAATTCTACATCTACAATAACACCTTAAAAATTAACAAAATGCCTAATTAAGCCTGTATAGCTAAATGTGTTTTGTTCCTTTCTCTCTTAGCTATATACACCGTGAAAGAAAAAAACGAAACACATTTTCGTTCAAATGGGGCAAAACATTTGTTAATTTTTATGAGCAAGGGATATTTAATTAATCTATTTCACATATACATTTAAAAATATCTTACAATTGCAACGGAAATACAAATATCTAAATTATTATCATTTTATATTTAATTTTATTTATAGTAAATTGATCTAAGGGTTATAAAACATATTTTATAATTGTTTCTTTGATTTTGAGATATCCATGCAGTCATTTTTTTAACATTATAATGTATATATAAAAAATTAAAAATATATATATACAAATTATTTATTTGTCTAAGGAAATATTTTTCTTGCCTTGTAAAACGCCATAACCAATGAATTTTAATAATAACCATATTTTTTTATAACTTATAACGGGTTTTGGAGTACCGCATAACATTTTCTTGTCCAAAGGGCCTCTCCTTGTTAGATCAATATCCCCGCGCAAGCCTTTCAAATGTACGGGGTGTACAGACCCGTCATTTTAAAGGCGATACAAATAATTATTTATTCACCAGTTATTAAAAAAAAAAAAATTATACCTGATTTAGATATTATTAAATCAATTTTCATGACCAAAGACCGAACAGGGCTTTCTTATTCAGTAGTCTAGGATGTTTATGGTTCGTCCGAACGTTCTTCAATCAAACCGCGAACCTCCACACATTTGCTTTCTCGCTCAGACGATTGACAGTGAGTGAGAAAGCATGATTTGAAGCGCGATATGCACATGAATCTCGAAAAGTATACATTTTCAATTGGTAAATTTTTAAAGTCTAAAATTTTTTTTTAGAACACATTCGATTTGAATTTAAAAGCGACTCACAAATGACACACACTAACACGCACGACAAAAAATAGTGCAATAATGCAAAGATATGCAAATAATTTTGTTGTTTAGCTTTTAAATCTAATCTTAATGAACTAACAAGGCATTTAATTTAAGATATTCGTTACTAGAAACTAGAAATGTGGATTAAAATTTTCCTTACGTCTAACGTGCGTTCGTCGATGCGCTAAATCATTTGTCTCAGGTACATTTAGCACAAAATTTAAGACTCCACTTTTATTCGGCTCTTAATTCGGTCGTAACCGAGTAAACGCTGTGATGACGATGAGACGAGTTGACGGCAATGAAACATTTCTTAGGTTATAATCGTTCGTTTGCTAATAATAGCCAGTTTTAACTAAAAATGTGTTTAGTCTTGTTATTTTCAATTGAAATATCGATAAGACAGAAAGGGACAAAACATATTTTTAATTAAAATGGAATTTAAGTTCCGCAGTTTTTTGTGACAGATCAATGATAAACAAAGTGTACAAATGAGAACAAAAAGCCTACTCCCCACATTCATAAAAAAATACAAGCGTTTGTTAATTTTCATTTCAACTAAAATGCATTTTGCATCGTTCGTTCAATTTGAATATCGATAAAGAGAGAAAGGTAACTGAACAAATTTTTAGTTAAAATAATTCAACAAATGTTTATACATTTTTATGATTAAGGTCTAGCGTCTCGAGTGTCGACGCCTTGCAGCGCCCAGCGTGTTTATTTATTTAGTTCAAGAACAATTTCGACACCAGCACGTTTAGCGTTTGTAACGCCACGTTACGCGTAGACGTGCTCTAGTCGCAATGTAGGGAATTTTAAGGGATTTTTCTTCTCATCCGTGTACCATGCTCCGTATACCTACAGTACAGAGGGTACCTATATCCTATTAGTCTTTTAAAGGAGACGTCAGCGATACAGCTATATATGCAACCGGGAATGAAGCCTTAGAGCGAACGCGTACTACAGTCGAACTGGCATTTAGCTGCATAAAGGCTGGGCTTGTTTTAACTTAATAATATTTTTGCTAGCGGGTAACGTTAATTCGGGTGAAAGTTAACTTTATTTGAGTTGACGATACCTAAAACGTAACGTTAGATAACGGTATCGTTAAAACTAGCCCAATCTTTATCCGGCAAAATGTGAATCTGGGTGTAGGGCACGTTCACTCTTATTTACAAATAAACGTTATCCGTCCTACAACACATAATTCCATACAATACATAATGTACAGTAACCTGTAGAGAAATCTGACCCTCCATGCCACAGGTATAGCTATTGAAAGGGGATCAGATTTCTCTGCAGTCCACTGTACCACTAAATTCATGACAGTTCTACCATTACTTACACAATAAAGTATATATTATATTGCTTAAAATGTAAATTAGCTACCATGTGAAAATAGTCACAGGTAATCAAGAGGAACGCTCGGTTTTTGTGTAAAAGCTGCGTGATGTTACATGCATAGAGAGGGTTTTTGATAACTCATTTAGTTGACATGAAAGTACGAAACAAAACGTAATCTTAAATCAAATAGTTCAAGCTAAGTTTATAACATTATTTGTTGATTTGGATCATAAGATTTTGAGTAACAACAAAACGCTGGTTGAGCTTGGTGTGCCTATCGTATATATACACACATATATCGCATTATAATGCGACATTGCACTACACTTGTCGGTTGTATAATTGATCCAAATGATATTTTAGCACAAATATTGAAACTTAAATCTCTAGAATATAAAACAAAATATACATTTTCCGTAAACAGCCGACTAGACTGAGCCTAAAGTACGACCACTCAATAGCCATTCAGCTAGTTGAGCATGGTGTGCCTATCGTATATAATGAGACGTTCCATTACATTTTTCGCTTATATAATTGATCCAAATTACGTGTAGATTTTAAACAGGGTAGATATTAAAATCGCGGTCCGAAAATTAAATGATTTTTTGCTAAGAAAACAAAACACGATTGAGCCTCAAACCAGCTAGTTGAGCATGGTGTGCCTATCGCATATAATGCGATATTGTTCTACATCTGTCGCTTGTATTTATCAAAATGACGTTTAGAATACATATTAAATTATCTTCTGGAAATAAAAAAAATATATTTTGCGAAACAAATCGCGATTAATCCTCAACCAGGTTAGTTGAGCATGGTGTGCCTATCGTATATAATGTGAATGCTCTACACCTGTCACTTATATAGTTAATCAAAATGACGTTTGGGATGCATTATATCGTCTGGAAATAAAAAAATAATATTTTGCGAAAACAAAAAACGCGACTGAGAATAAAACCAACTAGTTGAGCATGGCGTGCTTATCGTATATAATGCGATATTGCTTTACATCTTTCGCATGTAGGTATAATTAATCAAAATGACGTTTAGAACACATATTAAATTATCTCCCGGAAATTATAAAAATGATATTTTGCGAAGAAAACAAAACGCGACTAATCCTCAACCTGGTTAGTTGAGCATGGTGTGCCTATCGTATATATTGCGGCGTTGCTCCCGCACTTGCCGCTTCCACTTGTCCTGCTGATGTGTGACGCGGTTCAGGACGTTCCCGCGGGCGCCCATATGTTGAGAGGGACCGCTTATTGTGCTCTCGTCCTGGGAATATAGAAAATAGTAGCAATATTAAATATAGTACATTACTGTCGACGCCGGAAATAAATCAATTTATGACCGAGTATGTTACAAGTTTGAAACGAAGCTGAGGCGGACGCCTGAAACACCAGGGGTGTCACGTTCGCGTTGCCGACCATTAAGAAATCTTTTCACGCCTTTGTTGTAGTCCTTTGGGAAAACCGTGGCGGGAGTTGATTCCACAGTACCAGCGTACGTTGGAGGAAATTCCCTTTCAAGCGTACTGTACTTGACGATTTTGAGTATAACGTCAAATGCTTTTAAAACGACGTGTACGTTTTTAAAGCAATAAAATTACCAAACCTACAAAAGTGTCCAGCAATTTTCATTACCGACCATTGGAATAGGTTTTTATGGTAAGCTGGCCAGAGTGAAACTAAAAACCTAATTAATTAATATTAAATTAATATAATCCATATCCATACTTCCATACTAATATTATAAATGCGAAAGTCTGTCTGTCTGTCTGTCTGTCTGTCACCTCTTCACGACTAAACGGATGGACCGATTGGGATGAAATTTGGTAGGGATGTAGTTAACGACCTGAGGTCAAACATAGGCTACTTTTGGGCACGATATAACCGAGTCCCACGCGGGCGGAGCCGCGGGGAACAGCTAGTAATTAATATAATTAAAGTATACATTAAAAAACCTCCATAAGCGGCTGCAAAAGTATTTTTTTATTACATTATTGGCCTGAGTCAGCAATGAGTCTATTGACTAATTGATTCAGCAATGAGTCTATTGACTAATTGATTTTTTTTAAAATAATGATCTTATTTCCTAGCAAGGGGAAAAATATAAGTACTCACATCCTCATTGGTGTGTTCCTGGTACGAAGCCTTGGCTCTCTTATTGATGAGTGGATCTAGACAGATCAGGAAGCCCATGTAGACCACCAGCAGCATTATCACCCAGATCACTATTATCACCACCACCTGTAAACACATAAATATATATATATATATATACTAGCTGTTCCCCGCGGCTCCGCTCGCGTGGGACTCAGTTATATCGCGCCAAAAGTAGTCTATGTTTGACCTCAGGTCGTTAACTACATCTCTACAAAATTTCATCACAATCGGTCCATCCGTTTAGCCGTGATGAGGTGACAGACAGACAGACAGACTTTCGCATTTATAATATTAGTATGGATATATATATTATTATATACTATTTTATTATTTTTATTATATGTACATATAAATATATATTATATGTACATATAAATATATATATATATATATATATATATATATATATATATATATATATATATATATATATATATATATATGTACATATAATAAAAATAATAAAATAGTTAAAATACATTTCTTTGTACATTTAGTAATTTTGACTGAAATGGAAGAGGGAAATTTAAAACGAATAATAGAAAGCAAAACATTTTTTTTTTTGAATATTTTTCTGTCTGTCTGTCTGTATGATCACGCTTATCAGCGAAAGTATTGAACCGATTTGATTCAAACTTTCACCAATACATCTAAAGTTTGTTTCATCAAAATCGGTTCACTAAAAATGTCATATAAAAGATAATTAGTCCAGAAATTCCCATGATAACGAGAAGACTACGCGCACGAAGTCGCGGGCCACAGCTAGTATTACATTAATTACAAGCAAAACGGGAAACCACCAATGCGCTGGGCCAACAATAAAAATCTAATCATGGGCACAACCTGGATGCGTGCAGCGGGAGACCAGGCGAAGTGGAAAATTCATGAAGAGGCCTATACCCAACTATCGGTGACACCGGGCTGATAAAGAAGATGAAGACTAGCAAAACTGACCTTTATTATGGTAGTGTTTCGGTTCTCATACTTGCACTCGCACAGCGGACAGAACTCCTGCTCGTGTCCCCGTATGTCGTCACCTACCCGTGGCAGTATGACCACCTCGCAGTTGCTGCAATGGAAACCATATTTAAGAAATGCCTTATGGCATTGTCAGCTGCCTTGTGACGTCTGATTATTTTTTTTACAATAAAGGGACTAAAGAGAAACATAATCTATAAAAAAATTCACTTTTCTATTCTGATTCACGGCAATCTGTCAAGAAAAATACCGCTCTTTTGTCTGTTTAGTATTTTTTCAATAATCTGTAATATCCCTTCTCTAGCTAAGGAGGGATTCTGAGTTATCAACCTGTAACATATCCTATCCTTACAACTACAGAGGATATATAGAGTGGAGTTGGTATTCGAGGAACGCAATAAAAAAAGTTAGCTGATGACCTTTTTCATTGTTTCAACTAAAGTTGTCACTTTGATGTTTCGAAACAAGTCATATAAATCATAGTAGACGTAGCAGCCCAAACTGACGCCTTTTCTTTTTGTTTTTATAGGTCACAAACAACTGATGTTTTTTTTAATGTTTCAAAAAAAGTCATCTAAATCATAGAAGAAGTCGTAAGCAGCATAAACTAATGACTTTTTTTTAGATCTGGTTGATATTTTTGACAAAAAGTAAGCTAAATCTAAAGAAGCCTTGACAAATTTTTTTTTATTCATAATGAATATTATGAAAAAAATGGGAACGATAAGGGAATGCATGATCACAAAATAGAATGCAAAATGCGTCAAAAGGAACGATCTGGCAACACTGCCTATTACACTTTTTCTTAGAAACACAGTGTCCTGATCCACATTTGTATTATAATTATGTTACTCTCCATCTAGCGATGAGTGGAGAAGTTATAAAGAAATAGGTTAAGCATGTTTTAAGATGCCATCTTTATAAAATGATCACTTACCATCTATCTGGTTGAACATTGGCAATATAGAGTCTCCGATCTGAGCCTGCAGTGTTGTTCAGTACCGCAGAAGGACTGGGACACACACATTTACATCTTTTGTCTTCATATGATTGGCCCTGAAATAATATAATTATATTAAAACAGTGTATGATGCATTCATTCAAGGACAAGGCTAATATATAATACCCGGCACATAAGTTGTACACAAATGGGACGTACGGGGGGGCTGTGCACATTAAAGTTTGTGTGAAAATCAGGTACTGTGCATACAAGGTCATTTCAGTTTATGGCCAAATGCCGCGAACTATACAAATGTCTGTAAAAATGATTGCAAATCTTGTGAATAAATATATATGATTAAAGGTTAGACATGATCATCAGTATCGACTTCGCCTGACCACCTTCATGTTGACCCTGACTTTCCGAATACCTATCTTGGTCCTTCACACAAGTTCCACAACACTAAAGTATGTAATCATGTTCATTCATTGTTTTCAGTACAAAGAAGTATTTTGAAAGACAGAATACCAACTTCGTCTCCGAAATAGGTACTTAATAAATATGATGACTCCTAGGTAATAAAAAAAAATGCAATTGTGATCTTTTGCTGGTGTACTTGCATGACAATTATGTATGTCATTGATCAATTATGATATAGATATAAAAGAATACAAGCAGATTTCACTAAAACAAGTAAAGGATTCAAATCATCATCATTTTACAATATGGAAGGTATGAAGGATAAGCTTATAATTATAAATTTGTAAAAACATTAGCAAAAATAAAACAATGTAATTATTTTTATACGTACAGATACAAAAAAAACACACGTAGCCGCAAAACTCAATAGCACGAATTTGTAGTACATTTTTAGCTTAATGTAAATAAAAATAAATAACTGCTTATAATACAATTTATTGTAAATCACAAAATCACGCAATAAGATTATTTTTTGTCAACACAGCAGTAAAGTAGACATTTTGTTCAATGTTGCCATAATTAAACCAGAAAAGTGATATAAGTATAAATCGAATCGGATTGCCCTATAGTTTCCGAAGAATACAATACAAAATGCGTGTGCCATAAAAAATGTGTGCCTCCACTGAGTAAGGGAGATGTCATCTTTCATCGTGTATTGCGCTGTCTCGCTTACTCACTGGATCTTGCATGGTTTTAAGAGATGGTGGTAAGCACAGAATTTAGAAATATTCGGATAATTTCTATTCTGTGGTGGTATGGTAAGCCACATTTTGATACCGATTCTAACAGATGGCGCTACGATTTATTTCTACATGCTTTCAATAGATGTCGCACCATGTCTCATTTTTACTGCAAGGATCTCTTCAAATAACCATCCAAAAACGACTGAGACGGCGTAATACCAATATACATTAGATCTCCCTTGCTAATTTGCTTTTGCATGGTTTTAGGACATAACGTTTCAACTACGGTTTTAGTACAAAAAAAAACTAGGTACCTATTTTAGTGCTTATGTCCATGAGTTATACTTTTTAATCACAAACTTAAAAGAGCTTTCAACGAAATATTCCTTTATTTATTGTACCTACCTATGTGAAAAATAAATTACTTAGTATATTTTTTTCACTACGTAATTGTACAAAATAATGCGAGTGGTCTATGACTCAGATCTTATGGTGCGACTTGGAAATCTGGCTCAATTATCTTCCCATACATTTTTACCCGAAACCGAAATGCTATCATTACGGTAAGTACAACCGGTACCTAACCATATACCCCAAAATGACGGTATTTAGGACCCTTAAATGTAAGAACGTTAATTTAGGATCCTAAAATACCGGTTTCCATCCCGCAATACCTACAACTGTGCTGGTACCTACCCTAGGACTACCATAAGATTTTATAACCGCAGATGCCACAGACTAGCGACTGGCGTTAGCGATTTTGTATGACAGCGCCCCTGGGATATAGTAAGGCAACTAAGAAATTCCATACAAATCCTAACGCAGTCGCTAGCCTCTGCGTTTGTGAAATCTCATACTAGGGGGTACAGTAGGGTACCTACTACCTACTGCTATCATGATGAGTTTTATGTTGAATGGTGTACTTAATGGGCGCATATGTTAAGTAATGTAACCCAACACAATCAGTAAAATAGTCTTTATTACTTTGACTGAAGATTTACGAGTTAAAATAATATTTTCAATATCATAACAGCCCTGAGGGTCCGTACCCCATTTTTACAAGTTATTAATGTAGTTACAGAAATAAAGTGTGTATGTTAAGGGTGCCTCAAGTGCGGGGTAATGAGATGTTTAATTTGTTTGGAGTTTGTTGCAATTATGTCTGGTTGATTCCTCTACCATAAGTTTTTGCAAACTATAGTTACTTGTTGGGATTTTGTATGGAAATTCGTATCAAGTAGATACATATTGGAAAATACAAATTCATCTTTAATCGTGTGGTAGCCAAGGATCGTAGCCAATGGAAATCTATAGTCTCCGCCTACCTCTACGGGAGCCAGTGGGGTTACCACCTTCTTTTAAAACCATGCAAGATCCAGTGAGTAAGGGAGATGTTGCCTTACATCATGTATTGCGCTGTCTTGCTTTTTAGAGATGATAGTAGGCCGTGACGTGCGTGACAGACGTGATGATATAGATAATGTATGTATTCTACAAGTATTGTGTCCAGGGCTTCGTGTTCTGTGGCTTAAACTTTGTGTTTTAAAATATACCTATCTCTTGGGTCACCGGATACGTCGATACGTTGACGGTGGCAAGAGATCTCCGGATGACCTCGTTAAGGCTGGCATGGCGTGAGAATCGACCAGCGCTACGTTGGCAGGATAGGCCATGGTGACCGAATTGGTCGACCATTTCCCCGCAGTGGCAGCGATGAACCTGAGTGATTTTCGAACCAAGTATAAGCTGTCCTCCGATGACTCAAGAGCTGGAGAATACCTCGGACAGCGAATAAGCTTAGCCATCCAGAGAGGTAATGCAGCCAGTGTCTTGGGTACATTACCGAGTGGCAGCGACCTCGCACAAATTTTATATTTGCTATAGTTTAGTCTAGTTTTATTTTATAGTATAGTTTAGTCTAGTTTTATTTTTATAGTTTAGTTATATCCTGTTGTTAAATGAATTAAAATCAAATATACCTATCTACAAAAAAATAAAAATAAAGGTACGTTAAGCTGTTGGTCCCGGCTGCCATCTGGTAGTCTGGGAACCACGTCAGAGGCCGAAACATGGTCTCAAAAAACTCTGACACCGGGGAGTGCATAGTGTCATAGTCAATTGACCATGCACGAAAAATGATAAGTGAGAGTAATTATACCTATAACAAGAAATTACAAGAAAAGGGGTAATAGTATCTATCGTTAAGTATACTATTATTGTTCTTTACTTTTTGTATTTTGTACAATAAAGGTTAATAAATAAATAAAAAATTCTGTCCGTAGCTGTCGCAAAACGTCATTTTATATTCAACCCGAATCTCTTTCTCCGTTGATACAGAGGGGCACAAACAAACATCTATCACCGTCGTAGACCACCGTTTTCCCGCCAACACGGACAAAATGGCGTCCTACAAATGGCGTTCATTAAGAGAACGCGGTCTTGTATTAAAACAATCGTGCGGTTAACTAACTCATTATGGTTCTAACGAGGTAATTCCGCTTAATACTAGCTCGTCTTGGGTAGTGAGGACAGGGGAATGTTTGTATTCGAATAGCTTGGAAAATTGTACAAAATAGGTATCTACAATTTAATTGACAAACTCATTTTCGAAAGAATTCAATACACTTTTTAATTAACAAATACCAACAACCAAACAATAAATACAGTTAATCACTACACCACTAAGTACATAGTATAAAACAAAGTCGCTATCTCTGTCCCTGTGTCCCTATGTATGCTTAAATTAATCGTTTAAACTATGTACGGATTTTGATTCGTTTTTTTTTTAATAGATAGAGTGATTCAAGAGGAAGGTTTTTATGCACATGCGAAGCCGGGGCGGATCGCTAGTATTCAATTAAAAAATACACGTAGTCTGTAAGGGTCGAAGGCAATGGAAATCTCTGGTCTCTGCCTACCCCTACAGGAGATAGGCGTGATGATATGTATGTATATATACGGAAGTCTTCTTTTCTTCTTAGATGAGTACTGGACTAAAATCAGTGGCCAGGAAAGTTTTTATTTCCTTTTATAAATTCGAAAAATATTACTTGTTTGTCTAATAAAACTTTTCTATAAGCCTGTTTACACTACACTTCATTGATATAATATGTAGAAAATGACTGGATATGCTATTTCGATAGAAAATTGTATTTTTTCACTCAAATTGACTATGCTCTTCATAGATTTAAAAAAAAAATGAGAGATAGCGCAATTCGAACTTCTTTGATGTTCTTAAACCTATTGTCAAGTGTCTACGCCTATTGTGAAATGTCGTGAACTTTAAAAGACGGACAAGGAAGGCCGGCCTTAAGTAGATGGGATAAGTTCCTAGAGAAGAGAGAGACCGTAGGCCTATAAGTATATTATAATTATGAATTTAAACTTGAGTGCTGTGTTCCTCAGAAAAAAAAAATCGACAGACAGAGACAGACAACAGAGTGTCATCTCACATCAAATCTTATAAGGGTCCCGTTTTTGCCACTTGATGTACAGAGCCCTAAAAAGGACTTGTAAGGTAACACTGACCACAGCACGCCCCGCTGTCAGAGTTGTGCCTCGGTGCTTGATATGCCTTAGAAGTGAAACACGTGCAAGGAATGTGGCGGTAAGTAATGGTGGCGGGCATACTGGGACTGACAGAAGTGGGTGGCTGCCAGAAGAACGCCAAGTATTTTGGTATAAGGATTATAAATTATTTATCCCTTACCACCAGAACTCAACGTCGATTTAATTAAACGGAATCAACAAGTACTTAGATGAAGTCAATTCTGGTCAACTCACAACTCGAAAAGTCTCATCTATCTTCGTCCGAGCGTGTTGCCCGGTTGCAACTTCAGCTTACCCTTCAGAGTCCAGGGTACGCTATTGATCATGGTCCCGATTTGGCAGAGCTGGTTATTACAGACTGCCGTCTGACCTCCGTAACCCTTTTATACAGGGAAACCAGACCAACAGGAACACGACTCGGTTGTGTTAACACTGTCAGATTTTTCAGGCTGCCTAAAGGCATCTGACATAGCCTAACGACTACCATCTACCGATAACAACCGGGACCGACAGTTTAACGTGCCTTCCGGAGCACGGAGAAGCTCAAGACAGAAATGCCACTAATGGCGACCAATCCAAACATGGCCGCGGACTCGCCGTCGCCGTCGCATGAAGCGTGCTATCGTTACGAATACGCGCTAAAAATGTCGCATCTATGTAAAATATAAATCGATGGTACATATTTACTATTTATGTTGAGTAAACATTCTACAAAGAGGTGGTCACAGGGCGGCGGCTATTCAAACTTGGGCTCGCTTGGAAATATGACAATGGTTTACTGTACGCCAATGTGAACTCACCTTTAGCTCCCGTAGGTTGTAAAATGGCGCTAAATTTAGTTGCATTGGAACCGTCTGGGTTAATAAAAATGTTATGGTTGGGATGCACCTAACCGTTTAGTTTATGATATCCTGGTGGATTGAGATTTCATTCGCATGGAACTTAAAATGCGTGCTCCTTTAATTTTAGTCCAATGTTGGACACATCTTCGACTTTAAAGATACAACCTCTTACAACTCATAATGATGGGTAAAGTTGCTGGAAAGAGGAAAGTTGGAAGAAGGAAAAATCTTGGTTGCGGAACATCCGAGAATGGACCGGGATAGCAAGCGCAGCGGAGCTATTTCGAAGAGCTAAAGAAAAGGAGGACTTTAAAAGACTACTTAATCGCTAACCTTCACTAGTTGGAGAGGCACCCTTAGAAGAAGAAGAAGTTGGACATACGGCCAAATACTCAAACGCTACTCAATTTTGAGAGCTGTACAAGTATCATGCTGTCACTGTCATATCGCTTATGTTCAGCGCGACAGCATGATACTTGAGCAGCCCTCAAAATTGAGTACCTAGCGTTTGATTGTTCGGGCGTTAGTCTCATATAGTTCTTAAACCTATGCCACTGCACGTGACTAGAGAGTAGGTAGATGTCCATCGCTCCGCTCAGAACGTAGACGCCATTCCGGAACCTTTATTTTAAGTGACATTAAACGTGGAGAGAATATTTATTTTTTCAAAATCTTCACTGTTCTGTAGCGGTTCATTGAAAACCTTTCTTTCAAATTTAAACCTTATAGCACGCATAGTCTGTGATTGAAATGACTGTGACAAACGGACACACGTAGACGGCCAGATGGACATGCCCGACCTATAAAGGTTCTGAGTTTGCCATTTGGCTACGGAACCCCAAAATCTAATAGACCTATGTCTACCAGTCGGCATTAGTACAACTCATGGACTCAATGCCCGGCTTTCTGTGATGTGTCTCAAACGGGCTCTGGCTCTCTCTATGAAGAGAACGATTATGAAGTTAGCTCTATGAACTATTTTATAATCTTTTGTCTATGATAAAAACACACGATAAACTTAGGGTGCACATCGGCTGTGTGATAAAACAACAACAAACACTGTAAAAACATCATTAGAACTAGAGTTTAGAAAAACTTAAATGAATACTTTCTTTTTTTTAACATGGATTTCCACATTTTCGCCTGTCACCCAGCCTGGGCACCTAGAGCGCGCCATGACGGGAAACTGGATCTGAGGAATACCTACACTAACAAAAGTAGCACTGCAATATAACTTTCGTCGTGTGACTACAGTGGCGTGCGTATTTCAACTTTATCAAGAAAAAAAAAACAAAAGAAAAAAATAAGAAACGATCAAGTAAAGCAACATTTTAGCGGCGGAACCAACCGTTATTGTTCCCAGCGGGCAAGCGCGAATTCAGCAAAGACTACCTACCTACACCTCCAAAGTTTATTACGCTCAAATTGTATGCATTATTTATTTAATTTAAAAGCGAAGAATGGTGAAGATCCAACACGATCATACCGCTCCGCGCCGAAATGAGAACGAAAGAATGCAAAGTATAAATAAGTCCTGCGCTAGGTTCTTAAGCTGGATACATACATGCGTGATCGTAAAATGGAAGAGATTTTGTGTTTAGGCCAGATAGATGTCTTTGATGATCCAACCAACTCATTCGGAAAACTATTATTGTTAAGTTTTAGAAAAGAAACTGAAATGATATTAAAGTGTGGCAACACTAAAGTTGGAATTTAACTGGTCACATTTATTGATGCATGGAAACCAGAACCAGATCTTCTCAGATGAAGATCTTTGACGAGATGGATGGGTGACACCGATAAGTTGGCAACTGAATACTCAGGTACGTTCAGGATTAAAGAAGTGAGGTAGATAGCAAAGCCTTCTTTCTCCATTCTAAGTTTTTGGTAAAGAAAATCTAAAAGATGATATCAAAAGGATTCTTTCTACGGGATTGGAAAAGATTAAAGAAAAGAATGACGATTGAAGAAGTTCCTAATTTTTACTAAAACCTGTATTATTGTTATTATTTATTGTAATCAGTAGGTATAAGAACATAGAATAATATGATAAAAAAAAATATTATTTGCCATCGAAAGATCAAAATGTACATGGGACTAACCAAATGTATATCGCTTGCGCGGCTTAGGTATACGTGCTTCGAACTGGCGTAGTGAACCCATGTCAATCCCATAGGTATATTTTTATGTTCTTGTCGACATTCTTTAACGTTTTGATATTATGAACTTATAATTAAATGATTTTTAAGTTAGGTATTAAGTGTAAATAAAAATATGTATTTTTAGAATAAGGTATATATTATATGGCCCTATTGTTAATACTTAACATGTTGTTGCCTGAAATAAATATATAAATAAAAAAGCAAGCCTTATTTAAAAAAAAAACAATTGCGCGTTACTCTCTTTGTGTTCCAGCCTTAGCATGAAACGAAAGGTATTCCATACTATAGGTACAGAAACGATTCAAGCAATACACCCGAGTTTAAGTACAGTTTCTTGTGGCCCAAATGGTGGGAAATGTTGCCATTTTGAGTAAAAATCACATATTCAAACTGTTAGTGGCTGCTGTAACTTCCCGTGCAATGTTTAATATATTTTATTTTAATAACAGGAAAGTTTTTATGACTGTTATTTTATTTTTATTGAATAAAAAAAAATTCTTGCCTTTTTTAGGTTGGATAGGGTGCCTCTTTTGTTAGAGTATATTATAGTCCTCCTTATCGATTTCGATGTCGGCGATACTGGTCAAAAATAAAATATCTGTCATTCTTGTCATGAGCCCTGGGGGCTTAGCCAAAGTCACAATCGCAAAAACGAGTTACGATAAGAACAAAATGTATGGGAATGACATTAGATTGACCACGTGATTTACCGCAGCTTATGACAATCCCATACATTTTGTTCTTGTCGACATTCGTTAACGTTTTGAGATTGTGACTTAGGCTAAGCCCCTGTAACTAATTCTGTGCCCGTGTTGTCTTACTGTCAGTGAGTCACAATTTCAAAAATAGAACGGTCATCTAGCAGCTAGATGCTTAGTCACCAGAAACACAGAGAACCAAAAAAAATCCGAAAGAGTTGTCTACTCTTAAGCCGGGGACGACACTCCTACGCTATGTCCCACGTATGGCTTAACATGCAGTCGACTGTACACAAGACACCATCAGTCTTTAAACACGTATTTGACATAACGCAGTCAAGTCACGTACCGGGGTGGCCACATGACAGAATGTAGCATAAAATACAGCAGTCACCATGCCCCGTGCATATCGATGCTGTTTTAGGGAAAATGTTTTTATGCTCGTATAAATTTATGTGAAATAACATTTATAATATAAGTACTTACTTATTTCTTCGGCGTTACATGGTTATTTTATTTGGAATTCAATACTTTAACAAACTTTAAGTACTAATACCCAAAATAAAGAGTATTAAACCAAATGGAGACGGCATGCTCACTTATTTCAAAACAAAAAACGGGGGAGGAAACACGCAAAATACCAAAGTATTAAAACTAATGCATAATTTGAACACGTCGTCGCTACGCACACACATGACTAAAATATCCAACACAAGCAAAAAACACTCGCACTCAAGTACATCAGTATGACCGGTGGTCATATACATTTGGCAGAGGGGTCGCCTTTCAGTGACACTCCGGTTGGTTAAATGATGTGTTTAAAAATCTAAAATAACTGCTGAAGCAAAGCTTGCGGTCATTACAGCTGAATGGAATACTTAAGCAAAAAACACTCGCACTCAAGTACATCAGTATGACCGGTGGTCATATACATTTGGCAGAGGGGTCGCCTTTCAGTGACACTCCGGTTGGTTAAATGATGTGTTTAAAAATCTAAAATAACTGCTGAAGCAAAGCTTGCGGTCATTACAGCTACAACCTACCACAATCTTTTCGAGTTATAAACCGAATGTTCATATTTTTTTTTTTTAATTATTGAAATCCAAACCCTTCTTCAATCATAAACAAAAACACTTTCAAATATTAATCATCATCACACATCGTGCAAACCCACAAAATTAGCAGAGAAACAACGTTAGCTCTGTTAATTCCCTCGGCAGCATATTAACAAGGGGCATTTCTCTATTAAAATGATAAATGATTGCAATCATCGTTTTCTTCTTATCCCCTATATTTTGACCCCCCACTCCCTTTAAACTTCCATACAAGCGTGACGAAAGAGGGGCGAAAAGACACCGTTTCGAGGGTCCAATTAACATGGCCGCATTCACCCTGTTTCAAGCTCGTGTGTTAACTTTTACAAATTACAGGAGCAATGAGATAGAACTGCTTTTGTTTTGTCTCAGTTTCTAAAGAAGATGAATCGTTGTTTGGACCACTTTGGACCCCTTTTTGTGAAATTATCGCCATTTAAACTTTTCAGGTGCGCGGTCGCCGCGGTGCTAAATTGAAATGAAACGAATTTCGTTTTAATTTTTTTCCGTGTTTTTGCAACATTCGTAATTTTTTGAAGCGAATTCTGTTTAGGAGGTTTTATTTTTTTTATTATTTGGTACGTGATGACGAAGAAGATAGAATTTACTACACCTGAACATGTATAGTATTGAAAGACATATTCTGCGTCATGACACGCCTGCGTCATGATCCTATTGGCCAGTTGTCCGTGTAAAAAAGGTAAGCAGTGGTCATCATCATCATCATCTCGACGCTACAGCCCCGAGTGGACCTGGGCCTGGTCAAGTTAATTCCAGATCCAGATCTTCCGATTTTGGGATCAAAAACGTCATCATCAAGTCAATCCGCATAAAGAAGTTTTACTTCAATAAAACTTTGTCCAACAATCATATATATCATAATGCATTAGCGATAAGCCCGCCTTTGTACACATTGTTTGTAATTGTATCAACATTTATAATTTGTATGTTAATGGTACAATATAATATATCTATCTATCATACCAGATAAACGCTGGGATAATGAGGAAGGTCTACGCCATAAAAACCTTAATTCAAATCCTAAATACCTACATCGAAAGGGAAAACCTTAAAACGGAAATTCAAAAGTTGCTTCCCCAAAGGGTTGCCATTATTAAAATTAAAATTAGATTATGTTTCTGGTTGCTTGGAGGTGGGTAATTATGTAGGAAGATGATTCAGTGAACAATATAATTCGATAGCTACTCAAAAATTTATGCTTGATCTCAGCGAAACAGTTTTTGTATGTTTTTGATTGCAGTTAAGGCTCTATGATAATTACTTTTGGGATGGGGTTTGTTGGGGTGATGTACAGGAGGTTTCATTTACGCCTGTTTATTACATCCCTATGTGTAGAAGATTTTTGTAGTCTCGGATATCTGAAGCGAAGTTTTTCTCTGTCTCTTTCTTAACCACTAAGGTGTGAAGTACTGTAGCAAAGTGAGGCCGTCTTTTGTATCTTCTATTATATAAGCTCAAATTGAAACACTGGCCAATTGTCATTTTTTAACAAATTAATCTTGAATTCTTTTTGTCAAGCTATAAGTTTTGGAAAAATTATTTGCTTATACAGGATTATTTTTAAGTTTACTTATATTTTATACAAGGTTCTTAGGCAAAAAATATTAAGGAAATTTCGTGAAGTAAGTACTTAGCAACTTAGTTGTTTTCAAAAACAGCGATTATTTACTTCAAGCGTTATTTCGAATACCTGTTCGAAACCGAGCAACTGTTTAAAATAAAAAGGACTGGCCATCTAGTATTAAAATACTGGCCACTAATAAAAACTATTTAGTCATTTTAGAATTAGGAAATCGCGCGCGGTCAGCATTTTTTTTTAAATCTATTCCAAAGATAAAATCAAAAAGTGCGTCACGTGCACGCAGTGACAAAGACCGTAAACTTTTTTCTAAAATCATTGGCCCTTTGTAACACCCTGTACAACCCTATATTGTTATTGTGATAAAGGGCTGGCGACGCGAGCTCTGTGACAGTTCCGTGTACATAAGTAATGATATTACTTATAACTTGTGCTCTTGCCAGTTAGCAGGTAGGAGCAAGGGTTATAGCAAATTAGAACGGTTCAAACGAGAATAGGCTTGGATATTACGGTGTTCAGCCTTACTTGGCCTTACTGAATGATAGCTGGCTTCTCTTTGACTTTACGATAATAATAATTAATTTTATTTCAGATTAAATCTATAGTAATATTATAAAGAGAAAAGATTTGTATATTTTTGATTATTGTGTGTGACATAGGATAGTAATGTATGTACCACGGGCGAAGCCGAGGTTGACTCCTAGTAATCCATATAATAAGTGCAAAATTATATTTAAAAAAACAGAATTAATTAAGTTAATCGAGTTGTTAAGTACATAACATTTTTATACTTTTGAAGTCAACCCAATATACTACAGTCCAAAGTCTGTACTTAGGATTTAGTACATCTTCATCATCATTTGAGTAGCAGGCTTCCAATTGGACATTCTGGATAAATGTAATAAATCCAAAACAATAAAATAAAATAAATACAAATTATATACAGACAAACTAACAGTTTGAGCTAGACCCAAAACCCTTGACAAAGAAAATATAGACTCAACGTGAGTTCGAGACTTGTGTTATAGGGTAGATACTAAATCAACGATACAAAAGAAATACATAAGTACTCTAGATTATATAAAAGAAAGTCGTATAAGTCACTACACTAAACATATAACTCAAGGTCTACTGACCAATCTTTCAAATTTTTTATACACATAGAAGTATTGTGAAAGAGATACCTTTCATCCCGGGAAAAAGCACTGTTCCCGAGGGTAGTTCACGCGGGCGAAGCTGCGGGCAAAAGCTAGTTATATACATATAAACAAGGAAGACCCAAGCCAGTGAGAAATATAAATATAGGACTCACTCAAAACCGGTGAGCCGATTGATAATCGTTCGACCTACCGATTTTGCGTATGTCATAAGTACATCCCAACTCATATTATACCAACTGTGGGTCTAAAAAGGCCACTTTAGCAATTCATCGAATCGAATTCATATTACGAATTCCTTAGTAATTCTTTAGCAATTCCTATTTCTTTAAATTTTTTGAAGAAGAATTGCAAAGTTTAGTTGGCTATTTTACAAAAAATAGACGAATTGCTTCAGAGTTGCTAAGGAATTCGTAATATGAATCAATTCGATGAATTCCTCAAAGTGGCGATTTTAGACCCCCTGATATTATGAATGCGAGAGTGAGTTTGTTCGTTACGCCTCACGCCCTATCTACTGAAGCAATCTTCTTAAAATTTATACCTTAACCATCTTCTTCAAGAATCAGACTATCATAAGTTTAAATCGCTCTGACACCCACACAACATCCATGCGAAAAGAGGTGTGGTCTATTCTTATACTTGAGACTACGAGTAAGAATGACGCAGCTGCTCGTAGAACATCAAGTTTATAAAAAAAGTCTACCCCACAACTTTGTACACAAATTAGCAATTTCCTACGCACACAAGTGAACAGTAACATCCTTATTATCCCCGCGAATATTTTTTTTAATTTTCCTGTCCTTATAATTTCTATTTACGACGCTTTTTTAACTTTCTTAAGTCCGCCCCCTTGAATTTACGGGGAAATTATAAAATTAAATTACCTCGGTCCGGACCCCACACTAGCGCCATCTAATCGGCATTCTATGGTCTCTATGAAATCACATTAGGGCTCAGTGTACACGCCTCGGGGTATCCCATGAGAACTCGGATCAAGTAAGACTAGATGCGTTTAGAAGTTCCATTTTATTATTTCTTCTGTAAAACTGTATTAAGAATAGCAGTCCACCCCGCTTCGCTCGTGGTACGTACAGAATAACCTGCCACTCGGGGATAATTTTGGCTTTCCAGAGCAGAGTTCTGAATGATGAATGATTTTTTCAAATCGGGCTAGTCGTTTCGAAGTCTATTCGATGTAGAGAGACAAACAAAAAATCAAATCTTTCTTCTTTAGGTATACCTAATATTAGTATACAAGTATTGATATATATTAAAGAAACTGATTAAAAGGGCAATATGTATTTATGTGTGATGAAAAGGTTACCGGTAGCTGAGGACAAGGAAAAGAACTTGTAAGTATATGAAATGGCAGCCGCGGCAGGGGGTTACCGTGGGTATGGATGGATATTCTTCGCGCCTTTTTCTTATTTTTTAAAATACTTTAGGTTAGGTTAAATTTATAAAACACGTAAAAAACAGTAGTTTTATGTTGCTCAATAAATTTCCTCCAATCCTTCTTACGTATATTATATTCTAGAATCATTGAATGACGGTAATTCACAAACTAAAAACAGGCAAATAGAGATTTTGAACCGAATGATTTTAATAAAATATGTTATAACTTGCTGATCCAGAACTCTGTACGTTGAACACAATTTTCTCGCCGTTTAATCATTTTCTGAATTTGCACAAATATTTCCAGACCAAAATTAACCAAATAGGTCTAGCCTCTCGAGTTTTAGCAAGACTAACGAACAGCAATTAATTTTTATTTATATGAATAAGATATTATTATAAAATAAATATTTTTCATCATAAAAGCAATAATAGTGAAATCCCTATATTTTTAACATTATCAGGGATAAACGATAAAATGCCAATTTTCTCCTTGTCTATTCTATTAAATCTATATCCACATCTCGGCCGTCTGCGTACGTTTTTGCAGATTAAAAATGTAATTAATTTTTTATTACGCCCTCTATTTGGCCGAGGCCGATCCCGTTATTTTCGGCCAGTACTCACCCCGGGCTACCCTCAGATTGTTTACAATCACTAAGCCTACATTTACTCTATCTTAGGACCCCTGATTAGTAATAATATTGGTAGTATCTTGCCCCTCGTAATCTAAGATAATTGTTTCTATAAGTCGATACATGTAAGTAATGTTTTACAGATTCTTCCGTGATTGGTTCTATGCTGTTGTGCTTTTAATATCTGGTGTAGGAATAGACGATAGGTTTAGTAAATAAAAGACGACTAAGGGTTTTATAGTTATCTTCTTTGTACTTCACTATAACTGGTGGGTTCTACCAACAACATCATTTTGAACACATCAGCCAGACGACCGTTTATAAAAAATTATCTTGTAATTTTTTTTTATATATGACTAGCTTTTGCCCGCGGCTTCGCCCGCGTTAACTCCCCTCAGGAACATTTTCCCGGGATGAAATATACCCTATGTCCTTCTCCTGGCTCTAAACTACCTCCTTGACAATTTTCAGCTAAATCGGTTCAGCCGTTCTTGAGTTATAAGTGGAGTAACTAACACGACTTTCTTTTATATATATAGATTATGTTTGCAGTCAAGGATACAGCCCGTAAGAGATGGAGCAGATGTTACCGTAGCTTTTAAAATTTGTAACATCTTGAGATATACCTAGTGAAGAGAAAAATAGACATCGCAATTAAGCGAACCCCGAGCTTTGAACACAAACTACTTGTTGTTAACGAATAGTAATTCTGCGCAAACAGAACTACAAGAATTTCTCTAAATCAAATTGTTGATCAACTGACATTGAATGTTAAAACTTCTACTGTCTTATTAATAAACCAGTTATAAGGTCCGCTTAACTTTAAACCAAGGTTTAAAGCAGTTTTAGTAAAAATACTTATTAATAAACCCAGTTTAAGGATAGAATAACTTAAACCTAGGTTCAACCTTGGTGTAAAGATATACCTAGCAACCATTAGGTTTAGCGACAGATTAAGGACAATCTAACCTAAAATTTTGGTGACAAGTCTGGTATCTTCTTCGTCCGAGCGTGTTTTCCGGTTGCATCTTTAGTTCGCGCTTCATAACCCAAAGTACGCTATTAATCATGGTCTTGGTTTAGCGGAACTGGTTATTACCAACAATGGAGCGACTGCCGTCTGACATCCGTAACCCTTTTTACAGGGAATCCAGACCCACAGGAACATGATCCGGATGTGTTAGTGGCCAACACTGTCAGATTATTCAGGCTGCCTAAAGGCATCTCTGACATAGCCTAACGACTGCCATCTACCGATAACAACCGGGAATCAACGGCTTAACGTTTCTTCCTAAGCACGGCGGAGCTCAAGATAGAAATGCCACTAATGGCGACCAATCCAAACATGGTCGCGCACTCTCCGTCATTGTTGCTTGACACGTGCTATCGTAACGAATACGCGCTCCAAATAGGCAAATAAAAGTGGCCTACTATCTACCATCTCTTAAAAATCATGCAAGTACGAGTGAGTAAGCGAGACAGCGCAATACATGATGTAAGACGACATCTGCCTTACTCAATCGTTCTTGAATGGTTTTAAGAGATGGTAGTACCATATAGCCATGTGTGGTACCAGCATTACAATTCATAAGTGCTACAAGATGGTAAGAGACTATTATTTGAGCTGCATTCATAGGAAATTTTTGATAACACATGTTAAAAATAAAATGCTTTCAAGAGAAAATAAATATATATTTCATTTATCACTTTTTGATTTTGCAGCCTCCATATTATATTGAGCAGTAATCATCTGGAACTCTGCCTGCTTCTTTTGCTCAAAACAATAAATTCTTCTTCATCTTCTACTGTTATTATCCGGCACGTTTCGTTTAAAGCCACCAGCCGAGCGTGAACAACAAAAACACAAAAAACATATTAAACATTACTATACATTACAAACCAATTTTATCAAATAAGATTATTTTTTATTTATTTATTTTGTATTTCCCTGGAAACGAGTCTTTTAAGGATTTCTTGAATTTATTAATCTGGTTTTGATATATCACTTCTGTCAACAATGTGACATAAAAGTCCAAAATGAAAAAAAGAAACAAAATATTCGTTTTCTTATTATGGTAAAAAGGTCAGTGTTGCAACTTTCTACCTTAAACCGAGGTGTAACTTTAGTATAGCTAAAACGTCGCTAATCTAAGTTTATTAATAAGGATATTAAAACTTGGTTGAAACATCCTTATTCCTAGTTTAACTATTCCAAGCGTAACCTCGGTGTAAGCTTGGATTAGGGTTATTTTATTAATAAGACAGCTAGAATACAAGATGTCAATCAAATTCGCATTGAATACATTGAAACCGGTAACCCGTTTAAAATAAAAAGTCACCGCAGTAAAGGGCATAACGCTGTAAGTAACAATGAAAAGTCGGATAGTGCGCCGAACATAATCAGATCGAGGGAACAAGTGGAAATTGAATTTGGGAAGACTTGACCCACTAGAGACAAAACCCTAAATCAACAAATCAAAACTGAACTCTAAAACAAAACAATTAGAGATGCAAATGCTGAAAACGCTGAAGAAATAGTCGGGGATGATGGTTGTTATGGGAAAAGAAACTTTTGATGTATTTGTAGAGAGTTTAAAATCCATTGTAGAGGATAATTTTGGGGTGACCAGTAACATCATGCTTGTTTGTTTCTAATAGCAAAAAAACTAACAGATGCAGGCATTTCACGGGTATAATAATGTACTTATCCGGATTTAAATGCCCCTTTTGATGTTGCACTCTCGCGGGCTGCTTTTTTATAGTCAGGTGTCTCCTTTTATTAGGCCCTTAGAATTGGTTTATAATTTTTGTCAATGGTTTTGGAGTGACGTAATGGACTTTATGGGGTATAAATTGTTGGGATTGCAATAACTCTTAAGCTAGTTAGTATAAGTAGATGATATCGGTTGATTGGTGCTTATTTTAATTTATATTTTAATAGTATATCAATCAATACATGTAGGATGGGAGAAAACATTTATTTTAGTGTAGAATTATACAAGAATATCTTACAATGATCAAGGTTTTTGATGCAAATGAAAAAAACAAACATCAAATCAATCAAATACCCACTTGTTTTAATCAAACATTGGTTGCTGTTAATATTATTTTCAATATTATAGATAATTTCTATTCATTTTTCTTATTGTCATGCTGAAAACTTTTGGTAGTTTCAGATTCTAAAAAAATAGTAGAGCATCAATGAAAATTAACAAACGCAAATCTCTAAAAAAACTAACATATCTTTTCTCATTTGAATCAATAACAATTTGCTCTACAATTACATCATCTAAGGCTAACTGAACATGTTCAGTCGACTAACAAAAATTAATTCTATCAAACAATACCCAACAATAGCACTAATCTGAAGCACATTCATAATCCCATGCGATATAACGTAACATCATCGATTGCACTGTACGCCCCTTAATTTCTGTAGCAAATCTTTTCGCTTGCAATGTTTTCATTAGCTCTTATCGCGCCAATTTTAAGATTCAATTTCCCATGTTCTAATCTAAGTTAGTTGCAAATTAGGGTTGACAATTTTGAGGCTGTCTAAATGATTAGGATTTCAGTTGCGAAATCATCATTCTCACTTAAAGTGTTGGGTTTAAGGTCTATTATTGCGTGTTCATTTTAATATGGTTGCAAAATAAAGTTGTCGATTTAGAACATTTCGATTAAGCGAAGTGCATGGGATATAATTTTAGAAATTTTACATGTTACTTAGCGCCATGAATTTACGGTTTGATTTTGCGTGTGGTGTTCATTTGTTTGCGAATAAGTTGTCGATATGGTGTATTTCGTATGGGGTAAGCGCATGGGCGTAATATTGTTGGTAGAGACTAATTTTATAGTTATTTCGGATCCATTTGGCAACCCCGCAGGTTGGGGGCATTTTTTGCTAATCATTATTTGTTGTTGATGTTAGTGTTCGTTGATTATTGATTGTTTCGTTGGCCTTTTCGACGAGGGGTAGAAAGGCCAAAATGGGGTTGTGACGTTTTCTGAATGGCAGTTACTCGGCAGTTAATGTCAATTTTTTTTCTATATCTTAAATTTGTTGTAACCGCGTGGCGTTGAAGTGTAAAACATTAGTATAGAATTTGAGGAGTGTACACTACCTAAGCTGATGTTTTTTTTAAACGTTTATAGCTTTAGCACTAATTGGGTGGATATGAAAAATTCTTTCTGCCTAAGATAGCCTGATTCTCGGAGATTATAGACAGTAATGCCCGAATACTCAAACGCTACTCAATTTTGAATGCTGTTCAAGTATCATGCTGTCACTATCATATTGCTGACGTTCAGCGCGACAGCTGATACTTGAGCAGCTCCCAAAAAATGGTAGCGTTTGAGTATTGGGGCGTAATGCGTATGACATACACACCTAGTGCGAGTAAAACCGCGGAAAAGCTAGTTCTATGATAAAGATACTACAATAAGAAGC
The DNA here is from genome assembly GCA_947044815.1 of Apomyelois bistriatella. Taxonomy (NCBI): domain Eukaryota; kingdom Metazoa; phylum Arthropoda; class Insecta; order Lepidoptera; family Pyralidae; genus Apomyelois; species Apomyelois bistriatella. The sequence goes on along the minus strand of OX345687.1, from coordinate 15,474,154 downwards.
AAAAATAATACCTTTATATCTAATAATAAAATAATTAATTTTCTGCACCTTATTTTTGTAAACAATCACTTTTATGTTGTCTGGAGTTTTTGGAGGGAAAGAAAACTGTCATTTTGTCCGTGATGTTTTTAATTTCCAAAACTTAGGTTTTTTCGAGTATCTGTGCATAATTGTTGGATTATTTATTCGCAGTGTTCATGTCGTGAACAAGAGTGAGTGTTGGGAAGTGGTACAGTGTCGATTACGCGACTTTTAACTTTGTCACCAAAATCTCCAAGTTATACCTAAGTGAAATTTTTCCACCGCTTCACTTAGCCATCTGACTCTGACTAGACTTACTCACTTGACTGGAGTAGTAGACTACTTTATCAATCTTCTTCAATCCTACTTTAGTCAAGTTAGTAGTCTATAATTAAATAAAGGCTTTAAAGGACTAGTAAAAAAAAGTTTAAATAAATTAGTTTGTCTGGAATAAATAGATTGCATTAGCGATAAGGCCGCCTATCGTATTATCTATGTTTGTGATTTCCACATTGTATATTTTTACTGGTGCAATAAAGAGTTTTTGTCTTGTCTTATATTGTTCACTAGCTTTTACCCGCGGCTTGGCTCGCGTGGAATTAGAAAACTTTTGGTGTACACATACAAATATTCCAGTAATCTCCCTTAGGAACTTGATGCTTTTTGAGGACCAAAAGTAGCTAATGTTACTCTCCATCTTTTCAACTAACTCTATGCCAAAAATCAGGTCGATTTGCTTAGCTACGGCGTGAAGGAAGCACAAACAAACAAACAAACTTTCACATTTATAATATTAGTATGGATAGTAAAGCTGGGAATACAGCATTGTGTTTAGTATTAATGTCTCGTTGCAGCTCGCTGTGCCCAGACGCTGGATTTCTGACCCAAGACACTGACTTGAATTAAATGTCCGGTAAACGCCCTTGAAGAATTGAGGGTTTGTGAACACAGAAAATGGCGGATTTTAGCTTAACTTTGATAACTGACTTTTTGAAAAGCAAATTTTAACTGATAAGTTTAACCAATTGGAATCGCGCGCAGCAGGCAAATTTATTTTATCTATGCGTTTAACGAAACTATCTACGTGGGTACTTATAAAAAACTAGCTATTGCCAGCGGTTTCGCCCACGTAAATTTCCTTCAGGAACAGTGATTCCCGGGATGAAAGGCACCCTATGTCCTTCTTCTTCTAACTATGTGATTGGTTCACTAGATAGGGCGTGGAAGTGTAACAAACAAATAAACAAACATACAAACTCAGTTTAATAGAGAAGTAGGACAGTAGGGATAATTGAAAACAAAGATTTTTTTTTACCTCCATACAAAATACTGACAACTGGATTTGTACGGCCGCGAGTGAACTCATTGTGTTTCAATTCCATTGATTTTTTGTTTAATTGAATATAGGTGTGTATCTCCTTAACATGCCTACTGTAAATGTCCATAAAGTCTATGTTTGTCCAAATAATTACGTTAAGAGAGGAAGTGGTCTATCCTCATTGCTCCTATACATAGTGTAGTGTTATTTTCACTCTTCTTCCCTGAATAAATTATTAAGAACACAACAATTAAAAAAGAAAGTAGATCTACTGTGTCTGTCTGTCTGTGCGCGCAAATCTTACAAACTAACAATTGGATTTTTATGCGTTTTTTACTAATAAATAGAGTGATTCCCAGGAAAGGTTTAAGGTATACATTATATAGATTTATATAAATACCTAATAATTTATATAAATACCTAATAATTCTAAGAAAGTACGAAGTTCCCCCGGTTCCGCTAGTCTTAGCATAGGTATATTATCAGCATTTTTTTTGTACCCGCTCTCGCATGCATTTGAACCACATCTCAGGTAACGCTCCTAGAATATTTGTCAAGAGTTCAGTACCCATATGGACGTTGAAATATAAAAGCAGTTCTTTGAAATTTAAATAACACCATTTCTGAATTGGACACTTCAGGAAACCAAGATGGATGGCTTGTGCGGCCATCACAGGTAGTTAATAAATCTTTTCTGGGAATCTTGAAGTAGGAATCAGCTTAATGATATCTAATGAATGAATGAATCAAAACTTTATTGCACCATCTAGCTGTTCAATGCGGTTTCACCCGCCCATGGTGTATGTACTTACTATAGCCTATATCTAACCTTCTCTAAGAACCAGGCTACCATATGCAAAAATAATTTTTGTAATCGGATTTGTAGTTCTAAAGTTATAAGTGTTCAAACAAATAAACAATATAATAAAGCTGAAAGGTTTGTTAGTACGTTTGAACGATTATAACTTGAGAACTACTGGGAGCTTCGCCAAAGTCACAATCTCTAAACATTTATGAAGTACGATAAGATTTAAATGTATGGGATTGATACATAGAATTTTGGAAATCGCGCGCGGTCTTCGACGCCAGGCATTTTTTTTTTAAATCTATGGATTGAAATCACAATTTTAATGACATAAAACTACTTAGGTACTTTTATTCATCAATTTACATTTACATAATTAAAAACAGAAACCTAAACTAATTACTTAAACTAAAATAAAATCAAGACATATTACAAAAAAAAATTTTTTGGATTGATATAAGATTGACCACGTGATTTACTGCAGCTTACGTCAATACCATACATTTTGTTCTTGTCGATTCGTTAGCCTTTTGAAATTGTGACGTTGGCTGAGCTCGGATTTGAAAAATTCTTTTGGCATATAATAGCATGTTGGAGAATTATTGACTTTATTACATTCACGAACTATCACTTATTCGATTTGACTCTAATGGTCGTCAAAGGAGACAGTTAATTATAGTTTTTTTTTTTTAAACAGCGCATTTTATGAAGCGTTTTTTAGATTTAAAATTTTAAAAACATTGTGATTCTTTTTTAGTAATATCAAAACAAACTAAGTATTTAAATGTAGTGTCCTCCATCTTGATCTAGAAATCACTACTAAAATATACTGTAAAGAGTAAGATTCTAGCGTAATCACTACATAGTATAAAACAAAGTCGCTTTCTCCGTCCCTATGTCCCTAATCCCTATGTATGCTTAAATCTTTAAAACCACGCAACGGATTTTGACGCGGTTTTTTAAATAGATAGAGTGATTCAAGAGAAAGGTTTTTATGCCTATGCGAAGCTGGGACGGGTTGCTAGTAAACTATATAAAAAAAAAATTCACACCCCTCATTACCCATGAGGGTTAACAATAAACAAGCACAGATGCAAATCCTCGCAGACTGTATTAACCAATCAAATATTCTTTCTCGAATTCCTTCATGGAGCTCCAAGCTGTAAATATATTGTCCAATTTCAACGTAAAGTTTAGCCCACCCTCTGTGATTTTCGCCTAATAATTTATTTACAGAATTAAGCCGTCGACGTCGTCTCGTTAGGAGATTCCGCTGTTACGTTGTTTTGTCGTCCGTCACTTCGCCGTGGTAGTGCCTCCGAAGTGCGCAACTTTTGATAAAAGCCGTAAATATGTAGGTATAAGTAATAATTACATATTTGAGCCTCTTGCGCGTCTTACAACTAAGAATGCCGAAGACCAGGCGAAGTGGAGGAGAAAAAGGAGGAAAGCGGACCCTGGGCTCCGAAGCAATCAGCTGAGGAAGTAGCCGGAGAAGCGCTAAGATGACAGATATTCATAGATTAATATATAAGAGAACAGAATACCACTAGCAAAAAAAAAACAGAGTTGGCTGGTAGAGTCGGTCAGGGTCGGCCTCGAAAAACAGACTGCGACCAAATCGCAATAGGAGTACCCGAAATCGGCGAGCGTGTATGACGAGAGTGATGTGTGAGGAGGCAGCGAGAGAGGTATGTAAGGATCGTAGCCAATGGAAATCTCTAGTCTCTGCCTACCCGGAAGACAGACGTGATGTACTCGTATGTATAATACTACTAGCTCTAACTGCAAACCGTAATACATACAGCTCATTTTAAAAGGATATGTGCATCTCAGCTTTCGTTTTTTCACCTCATCCCCAAGGCACACTAATGAATTATTCTCACTCAACCCACAAAGACATAATTAAACCCAAAGGACAACAATTCGGTTTTAACTGGTGCCTTTGCTATTCGTTATTCTCTTTTGAGCAGAATGGGAATTTCAGGTACTCATTTCTACCGTTTATGTCATCGTTTACTATTTCTATAATCTTAGTTTCAATGTTGCTAATATACCCCTTGAAGGACTAAATGAAAGAATGATATTGTACGTGAATACTGAAAGGATGAAATGAGGTCAATCATTAAGCTAAGAATACATCGGAGTTGCAATTTTAAATCCTAGTAACGTGCATTTGCCGTACGAGACGTGCAACCCATACATACCCATACATATTTGTTTTCGGTATCTAATTTTTAGAAAAAAAAATTATATATTAGTCAGGCAATGTTATTATATTATTATTATACTTACTCCTCTTACAGTCCACTATACGTCTATACCAAATACGTAAGTGACGTTAGTACCGCTACTGACCGCCAACACAAAATAAAACACAGAAAAAAAAAATTGCCGTGGTGTCTACCTCCATAGTTTTACAAGCTCCCGAGCGCAACTCATTTAACTGAATTATCGGAATGCGAATAGTCATTATATATAATTGGCACAAAATGTTTAGCAAGAAAGTCTGTTGATAGTTATAAAAGTTACTTGTGGTTCATACCTATAATACCAACTATCCAACTAATATTATAAATGCGAAAGTGAGTTTGTAGATTTGTTTGTTCGTTACTCTTCACGCCCTATCTTATAAACAAATCTTCTTCAAATTTCGCATACACATAGCTAGGAGTATTGAAAAGGACTTAGGGTACTTTTCATCCCGGGAAAAGCACTGTTTCCGAGGGAAATTCATGTTGGCGAAGCTGCGGGTCGAATCTAGTAATATGATAGATGTGAAAGTGTGTTTTAATGTCATCTTATTTTCGTATCAATTACTATATATAGTAAATTTTCAACTTTTCAATTTAACAATCCTATCCTAAATTTTTCTGCTCAATCGACAACACTTACGGAATTATAGAAACACTTCTACAAAACGGTACAGGGCCAAAAAAACACTCAAAAAAACTTCCAATAACAATGAATAGGACAAAACCGTCCAATTTAAAATGGTCCGTAAAACGTGGTTACTACTTCTAAAGGGAAGGTCTTCAGTAATGGTTGGTGGTAGGGCTTCGAAGTATGGCGCGTGCAGTCCACGTGCCTTTGTGGTTTTGCCCCTTTTGCCCAAGTCTCCATCACAATTAATGTCAAAGTGCTAATTGTTGATGGCCGACGGCAACTCAATATATTTTGGCCTGTCAGTTAGTAGATTAGATCTTGACGTTAAAATTATTACTTTGACAGATTTACCTGCCATTAAATATCAAAAATAATATTATTCATGTATCCTAATCTTTATATTATAAAAGAAAGTCGTGTTAGTTTCACTATTTATAACCCGGTGTGGCGACCGATCGCACGCTACGACTCGCCTTCATTCATATCCATCATCTTTACTTCATATCACAAACCATTGACATTTCATTAGAAGAATAAATTCATCAATCAATATTAGTTAGGAAGTTAGGATGTCTGTTTACCTTTCTTCATTGTTGTTTTCCATAAAATCATCATGTCGTTTTTCCGACGGTCCAAAGTCCAGGGTCAATAAATAGAAATGCAATATTTTTGTCTCAAACGACCGGGCCGGGACAGGAGGTCCGTTGGGGCCACATCAAACGGACGAATGGCGGCCCCCGGGGACCCCATGACGCGAGTACATTAGATTAAGCATTTTGATCCACACGTATCGCATTACCGTTCAACTCTTTTTAGAAGCCCGACGATAGTGAAAATATGGTATATTTTGTCCGAGTCTTCGTTCGGGCGGTTTGCTATAAAGAATGGTTTTTTCTAATTTTAAGATTTTGATCTTTATTTTATTTTTAAATGTACCTAACTAATTACATTTTATTCATGGTTATTTCTGATTCCAATTAGATTTTAATTTCTTCTTCTTCTTCTCAGCATATTTGCGTCCACTGCTGGACATATGCCTTTTCCATGGCTCTCCATTCTGTTCTTAATGCGGCGGTTCTAGTCCAACGTCAAACAAAATATTTTAATTTGAATAATTGTAATTGTAAGTACCTATACTTATACAACACTAGCTGTTCCCCGCGGCTTCGCCCCGCGTGGTGGGACTCGGTTATATCGCGCCCAAAAGTATGTTTGACCTCAGGTCGTTAACTACCAAATTTCATCAAAATCGGTCCAGCAGTTTAGCCGTGAAGAGGTGACATACAGACAGACTTTCGCATTTATAATATTAGTACGGATATGGATATGGATATGGAAGTGTGGTTATACTATTATCTATACAAAACGGCAAAAACCGTTTTGTGTAGATAATACTGAACTCTCACTTCGCCGGTCGTTTTGTATTGCCGTAGGCAGCAAAGAATAGAATGTTTTGGGGGTTTAGCCAAAGTCACAATTTCTAAATGTTAACGAACGTCGACAAGAACTAATTATATGGAGATTGACCTAGGAACGACCGCGAGATTCAGCGCAGCTTACCTATGCATGTCAATCCCATAGATACATATTGTTCTTTTCGACGTTCATTAACGTTTTAACTCGTGACGTTGGCGAAGCGCCCAGGTACTCGTATCGACGATTTTCGTAGTCACAGTTGGATTTCTGACATCGATCCAAAGCAGAACGAGTCAAGACTAGTTATCAAATAGCATCCCTACCTTAGAGCATCAAGCCAACCGGAGTGGCCACCATATGGATGGTGGACATACCCCCTCTACCAAATATATATGACAACCGATCTTACTGCTTAAATATGTGTGCATGTATTTTTTTGGTTTTGTTGAATATTTTTGTCAGGTGCATGGTTAGCGTACCAAAGAATTTGGAAAACGCGCGCGGCAATTTTATTTTTAATCTATGGTAGTGTTGAGGTTTTATGATCTGTCTAGGGGAGTTTTTGGAGGGAAAGTAAACTGTCGCTATGTCCGCGCTGTATTTAATTTCCAAAACTTAGGTTTTTTCGAGTGTTTGTGCATAATATTGGTGGATTATTATTCGCAAAGTGTTCGTGAACAAGCGTGAGTGTTGGAAAGTGATACAGTGTCGATTACGTGACTTTTTATCTGTGTCACCAAAATCTCCATGATAAAGCTAAGTGAAATATTTCCACCGCTTCACTTAGCCATCTGACTCAGACTAGACTTACTTACTTGACTGGACTTGACTACTGACTTGAATTTTTGACTCGACTGACTTAAGTAGGACTGAAGAAGATTAATAAATTCAAGAAAGGCCTTAAAGGACTAGATTCCATGGCCGTATAAACTAATCAAAAAAAAAAAAAACTAGTGTCTAGGAAAAATGGCTGAATAAAATATGTATCGCTTATATGTTGCATTTATAATTTAATACGCTTCCACTGCGACTTTTCAAATAATGCACGTTAGGATACTTACAAATCGCGCGTGATTCGTCACCCTGCGATCAGAATGTGGCAGACATTTACGTAGAAATAAGTGCGCATGCCGTCTCCGGTTGGTCTAATACTCTAAGATCCCTACCCACTATACAAATTGGTGCAAAGTGAATTAGATACGTGTACCAATGGTACACTAAAATAATTTTCAAAGCACGTGCCGGCCACGCGTCGCGCAATCATGGGAATAAGAACACGAACGCTTGAACCTGTCCTAAATATAATTGTTGTCGTTGGGGTATGTCGGTATTAATGTATTTTATTGCAGTCTAAAATATAGTCGAATTGCTGCGTTGTAAGTTTGATTCTTGAGAAAAAAAGCGTAATATAAGCTCCGGCTTCGCATGGGCATAAAAACCTTCCTCTTGAACCACTCTAGCTATTAAAAAAAACACATCAAAATCCGTTGCGTAGTTTTAAAGATTTAAGCATACAAAGGGACATAGGGACAGAGAAAGCGACTTTCTTTTATACTATGAAGTGATATTTATATTAGTATTAAATCATCCTCTCTTTCACTCGCCGCTTGACTGTAAAATATCCCTTTCTGGGATAAGTCCGTCGTTGTTTTAATTGTAAGCTTATGTATTTACTTTTGTTTTAGTACAATAAAGTCCTTACATACAAACAAACGTAATAACTGATGGGCATGTAAGTATCGAGAGTACCACTTAAGAACTTACTAACTGAGACGGCTAAGTGACCTAAAGAAAATCTGACATCAAAGCTCTCTTTATTACATTATATAATTTTTTATATTATACTTTATTACATTATTTATTTTATATTTGTTTCTGAAAGCGGCCCTTTTTCCACTTTGTTCCAAGAGCCGGCTTCAAAAATCTTAAAAAACCACAATGTGCAGGATCAATTGACCTTATAACCCACACGGTATGAATGAAGGAAAAGCAACCTGAATTCTAAATGTGTGGAAGCGCTTGTTAATTTATGATAGGTAGACAACGATAGCATAACGTTTTAGGAGCTCGATCGTCGCACGCGGCGCGCGTGCTCGTAACGATAGTGCGTGTCAAGCGACGAAGACGGCGAGTGCGCGGCCATGTTTGGATTGGTCGCCATTAGTGGCATTTTCTATCTTGAGTTCCTCCGCGTGTTTCGGAAGGCACGTTAAGCCGTTGGTCGTTTCTGTTGGTCTGATTTCCCTGTATAAAAGGATTAGGGAGGAGACGGCAGTCGCTCCATTGTAATATACCAGTACCACCAAATCAGGACCATGATTAATAAGTATACCCTGGGCTCTGAAGCATAAGCTGAAGATGCAACCGGGAAACACGCTCAGACGAAGTACGATAGCGTAACGGTTAGGTACATTTCCTAACCGGAAATGAGTAACAGCGACGCGACGACCTTTTTAGACAATTTTATCAATTTGCGGTGAGCGCACGCGTTGGATGTCCCTACGTCACATCCGGAATATATCCAGACCGGAAATTTCAAATAATGGGGTTATATTAAAATTGTTGTAATAAGATGAATGAAATAAAGCTCGTCGTATCGGGATGTGAAAAGGCTAGCGGGAGATAGAAGCACCTGGTCTTAAATTTTAAATACAAACGGTTGCCCGCGGCTCCGCCCACATGGTATGTTCAGTTATGTCGCTCCCAAAATGCCTATGTCTGAGCCGGTCCTTTACTATATTCATACCAAACTTCATAAATATGTAGGTATCTTAGATTTTGGTCGCCACCTTACATTCATAACTAATGGTCATCCAAAAAGGGACAAAACTTCGTATGCAAACAACCTCGTAATTGTACTAAAATTCATCCACAGAATGCGGTCTCGTTATCCCCCGTCACCCGATATTCGCATAATTAGCAGAGATCATAACCCGCCTAACGGGGCATGTCAAAACAAGCCCTTGTAATTACCACTCCGGCCGGCAGATGGCGCATTTTTTAATTTTTCGATTTCGGACTACCCTGCATTATGCATGACGCTTTTATCGCTCGCTGTGGTTCCTACGGGACCAGGGGCGGTGGTTTAAGGCACAAGAGGTAGCGGGTATCACTTGTGATAATGTTATGAGCGATTTTATTATAACTGGTCGGTTGGCGTGTAAGGTAAATCTCGTTTCCGGAACTCAAAGTGCCGGAAAAAAATGTTTATAATAGCTTTTGTAAACAATTTATGCTAGATATTTTGGTTACTTACTTTATCCATCGTTATTTGTAATAGGAATGTAAGTACCCAGAGTGTAAGTAGGTAGAGTTAAATTAACCTTTACTAATCGATCACGAAAGCAATTCCACGAAATTAATTACACAAAAAATTGCAACTTGTAGCCGCAATTTCGTAACTTTCTGCCTGTTTGTTTATATATACCTAATACGACACTTCAACGTTATGTGTTTTAAAATAAGTTACATATTTACACACATAATATAATTAAGTATCTACTTGGAATGTTTATTTACTTAATTTCGTTTCATAATTTAACTCAAGCGCGACAGCGATTTAGGATTCGCTTGTAACTCATGGCTTGGACTATACACGATTACCATACCCTTTTTAGGGCTCTCAGTTGAGCGTGGAACCACGGATGGGCGCAGGCAGGGTACATTATACTACATGCATCACTCCATTTACAAAAATCTGACTATTTCGGTCGGTCTCTCTCTATCTGTTTTTCCATGCTAAGTTTGATGTCATTTTATTCCTTAGGGAAAAATTAATAGCAAAATATATTAGTAGATGGGAGATAATAATTTTGCTATTATATAATAAAAAACAAGTGAATAGTGTTGAAAAAAATAACTAATCCTAACTATTATGAATGCGAAAGTGAGTTTGTTTAATCTCCCATCTACTTAATCAATCTTCCTGAAATTTCGCATACACTTAGGTAGAAGTATTAAGGAGGACATAAGATACCTTTCATCCCGGGAGAAAGTACTGCTCCCGTGGGAAATTTGCGCAAGTGAAGCCGCGTGCGAAAGCTAGTTTCTAATAAATATAATAATTAATGCAGCTCATAGACGAAATAAATAATAATTACATAAAGATAAAGGGACAAAATAAAAACAATGTTAGAGAACCTACAAATCCTTTATTGTATGAATTTGGGTATAAATAAAGTGGCTTTAAAAAAAAGAAACACTAAATCCTAATCTAGCGTCGCGGCGTGCGTTAAAGTGAGTTAAAATGATTTTAGCCACTTAACACGTTGGTGGACACACGACTGCTATAGCAGTTATAACAATAAAACTTCTATTATGTTTTCAAAATCGTCCGCGAACGTGTTAAGCCAGTTTCCCTGTATAAATAGTTACGGAGGTCAGACGGCAGTCGCTTCATTGTTAGGTACAGCTATTTAAAAAAACAATTATTAACAATTACCAGTTGTCCTGCCTCCAGCCAAGGAAAATGTAAAATCAACTGTTGTTGGTCGGAAATATCTGATACTCGCGAAATGAGCTCTAAAATGTGTGTCGGATATATCCAATTAAACAATTGGCTAGTCCAATTTAAAAAAAAAATACGGTATCTCTAAAATGGTCAATTTTATCGAAAAAACACGTAAAAATCACTATCATTTATTTTGGGCTAGTCAATTGGGAATGGCTTGGATAAGAAAGTGATTATTTTGATGTGAAACTTTAGATAAATTCATGTTTGTTTTTCAATCACTTCAGAAACACTGAATAAATGTGGATAAAATTTAGCAAAAAGAGATACCTAGTTTATAATCTGAAATAGGACACAGGGATACAATGGTGTACAAGGCGAGCGTATAGTCACAGGCAACAACTAGTTAATTATATTAATAGAGGTAGAAACGAAAAATCAAAAGAAGATAAAACATTTAATATGCATATGGATTTGCCGAGTTCAATATCGTGTATTCATTTAGATTTAAAAATGAAACTTGTAAATTCGATTTCAATCACAGACTAAAAATGTTTCTTTCTTTTTTGCTAAATTTTATTTTTATAAGTACGTCTACTAGAATTTGTGAACTTTCAGAAATCCATACTTCCATATCCATACTTTCATACTAATATACTTATATACTATATACTAATATTATAAATGCGAAAGTCTTTCTGTCTGTCTGTCTGTCTGTCTGTCTGTCACCTCTTCACGGCTAAACTGCTCTACCGATTGTAATGAAATTTGGTAGGTATGTAGTTAACGACCTGAGGTCAAACATAGGCTACTTTTGGACGCGATATAACCAAGTCCCACGCGGGGCAGAGCCGCGGGGAACAGCTAGTAAAAAAATAAAATAAAAATGTTTATTGAGTAAAATACATTTCACAGAAAACTTGAAGTTGGAGATAAACTGGAGCCTTCTTTTAAGGAATTGTCTTTATTTTCAAACAATCAAATGATTCAACAAACTGGAAATAAAAAGGTAAGTTGTTTGATCGTATATTAAGTTCGATATGTATATTAAGTTCATTATAGTTAATGATGATGATAGATTTTTAAAAGCGTTTTTTAAAAGCCTTGCCTAAAGAAATCGCAATAAATACTTATAATAAAATAAAAATGCAACAAAAGAGAGAACCGAGTTCTGTTTGTTTTTTACAGATCCAAAGCTTGCATTCGGCAAAATTTAATTTATTCAGATCCGAATGCATTGTTTATTTTAACAGATACAAAATTTCAAAATTTAAATATTTCCAGAATAAAAATAAAATACAGCGTTCGAGTACCTACCTGAAAATAAAAGGGGTTTCGCCTGACGTGTCCCTACGATGTAAGTTGAATATAAAATAAAAAAGATATAGAACTGAAACTTTAGAACTCTTTATGTATTTGGGCCAAATATAAAAATATTAAACATTCTGCGCCCAAATCGCAGACCATTTGAAAAGGGAGACATTAGGATTACCCGAAATCGGCGAGCGCGTATGACGAGAATGATGAGTGTGGAGAAAGCGAGGGAGGTAGGTATGTGAGGATCGTAGAATATAGAAATCTCCAGTCTCTGTTTACCCCTACGGGTGATAGGCATTATAATATGTATGTATGTAAAAAAGAAGGAACCAAATTAGTTCACAAAGACAAAAGTGCATCAATACCTCCAAAAAAAAAAGATTACCTTTGATCTGAACCGAATGATGCAATTGAAAATAATTTAAATAAACGTGATGAGTTTGATATGTTGTGTGGCAAGCTATTTTATTTTGTGTTGGTTATTAAACAATCTTGGCCTATGGAAAATACAGAGGATTAATAATAGACTGATTTTTTATCAAGATAAATTAATGATTAACAAATACATTTTTACAATCAAGTTTACAAATTGCCTTCCTTACCACTAAATTTTAAACTAATTTAACCAAAACTACCATAAAATAATGAATAAACTTGATTGACATACGATCGACCACGGGTTTTAGCGCAGCTAATGTCAATCCCGTAATTTTTTTTGTCGACATTCGTAAGCGTTTTGAAATTGTGACGTCTGTTAAATAAGAATAATTAATTGGTTATAATTTTAATAATTGAATAGAAGTTATAACATACACGTTATTGCCCGCGTAAGTATAAAGTATAATGATAAGTGTACACGTTTTGGATGAATAAAGTAGTTAATCCTTTACACATTCGCCATTTTGATTTTGGAGGAAGACAATATACCGGCCGGGCAACTTCCGCCGGATGTGGGCTCGTAGCCTTCCCTTCCTGTCAGACTGCCAGCAAAATAGGCTTTATACTTTCATGCTTTCACTTTACATAAATAGAACTTAAGCCTTAATATTCTTCGTAAGCCGAGGTGCATTATTTTGAAAGGGTATTATATTTGTGTGTCATTAAATATAGGCACAACATTTAAAGACTTGATTTTTATACCTACATAGTATAAAACATAGTCGCCTTCTCTGTCCCTATATCCCTTTGTATGCTTAAATCTTTAAAACTAAGCAACGGATTTTGATGCGGTTTTTTAATAGATAGAGTGATTCAAGAGGAAGGTATTTATACCCATGCGAAGCCGGACGGATCGCTAAATATATATAGGTACATATTTAGTTGTCAACTTTTTTTCTATTTAAAATTTTCAGCACAAAAATAAAATTAATACATTATTGTTGGACTTATAATAAACGGCATCAACCATGAGACTAAGAAAATAAATAAATAAAAACTATTTAAAGTCTTCTAACTTAACGCTATTTTTATATTGCATAGAAAATAAATATTAAGAAATTAAAAAAAAGAATAATCAGCAAATTTCTTGTTAACTAAACAAATCGATGGTATTACTGTTGTCATTAGTATTATTAGAGATTTTACGGATTTCTTCTATTATATTGATAAAAGCGTACTAAGATTAACTCGTACATACTTCCATACTTGATATTATAAATGCGAAAGTCTGACGTCTGTTACACTTTCACTGCCAAACCGGTGGACCGATTTTGATTAAGTTTTGTACGGATATAGTCAAAAAGCAGTGATATACCTACAAAAAAGAGTTACATTATTTAATAGGGATGTTTCGATGTTAATAATGTGGCGCCAAGTCGGATCGCTGGTTCGATTTCTATCTTAAAAGAAACAAAAAATTCGTCGTTCCGATTTAAACAATAATTGAAATACATAACAGACTTTCTCAAAAGGGCAGACAAAACTCCCTGTACATAATTACCCCGGCACGTGTAACAAAGCCCTAATTTACGTTCAGAAACTTGTAAATTTGTTCCCTGTATCGATTTGGGCATAATTAGTGTGTGCCAATCGCGTCGACCCATCCGTCAAGCTTTTTGGACCACCTAGCGCGAAAAGGTTGGCACAGAGCGTGAATGGACTAATTAAATAATTCAGTAATTCGTAGAGTCGGTATAGTCCGTCGACGGCGACGTAAACATGCGTGAGACGACTCGGGGGAGGGTTAGGGGGTGGTTCGATGGAGGGGCGAGGGCGTGGCTCGTGACGTCACGCCGCAATCGCCTCAGTCGGTCATCACCCGGCGAGAACAGCGGCCGCCGCGGCGCGTCGCCATCTTTAATCCGAAAGTACGATATAATTCGCCAAAATTTTTGACCGCCAGTACCACTCACCTTCCAAGGTGTTGAAGTTGGAGGACGACCCTTGGGGGTCGTGTGCCATGTACTCCCCGGATAAGATGAAATCCGGTGGAGGGCTCATGGCACCACCGGGGTGCTTCCCTGGCCGGTACAGCCCTACGTATCGGAGTTCGGACCCGAGGCGGTGCGTGCCCAATCCTTCAGTGAGTACACAGCCTTATATTTATTTACTTTTGAATTGGATCATACGTGTTTGTGCGGTTTTTAGGTTAATAACGGAAATAATAAACATGTATATTTACAAACACAACCATTCAAATTAGAAATTATTATTAACTGTATTAGGTACATATAACACAAATAAAGACAATAAAATTAATATAAATAACAACAAAAAACCATTTGTTTTCAGCATAACATAACCTGATAACACTTGATTTTCAGGAATATATATTCTGTGCTCAGCGAATTGTTTTTTTTTTAGTGCTGGCGTAAGCTTTGCGATTTAAATGGAGCTCCATTAACTTGTCCTAATCATTTCTTTTTCAGCCTTTTATAAAGAACACATAGTTTTCAGTGAAGTTTTAGATTTAATCAACTTTTAAATTAAAAATACTTAATTATCTTTAATTTTAAGATTATTAAGTACATCTTATGCTTTTATTAAAGACATTTTTTGAAATATAAACAAAACATAATGAATATAATATTTGCCCATTTGTCACTGATTACTTAAATAAAAACAATATTAAATAATTCTTCGGAATTAAGTAAATCTGCTCTTTATTAGGCAAAACATAATTAAAATTAAATTTTGCATGGTTATAGCTTATTACCCTTAGTGTTTTGTTTGAATTAACTTTAATACATGTTACTATTATTTTCATTCATCTTTTAACATAATTAACAAAATCTCTACAAAAATAACCAGCAATTCAAATATGATTAATACAACTGCCAAAAACATATTCAAAATTAAAACGAAAATCAGATCCGCTACGCCATCGCTACGCCGACGCTACAACCTGCCACATCGGCTACGCCGGTTCCGCGCCCGTCGGAATTTGATTGCAGTTAAATTGTTTCATGAGTAATGATATACCTTTTTATAAATTGTTAAACCTCTGGGGTGGGTTTTAAACTGTGCATTGTTATTATTATGAGTTCGGGTCATAATCTTATATCTATACTTATAAATGATGCTGTAGAATTTGAATTTCTTCTATTACTGGTTGGTTTTGAGAAGTATTTTTTTTTGTTTTTACAATGCTTGATTTTTGAGGTTGGTTGCAGGCTGCATTACATAGATTATCAACTTGTATTCTTTACTTTTAAAAGTTTTGATAGTGTTCAATTATTGTAGAAGTTTTATTATAGTTAGTTTAATTATTATTGTTTTTGTTAAAAAATAAGTCATATCATAACCTTTTTTCTGTGTTTACACATGTGGAAGAGTGGTTTAATTTAAAATATGTATTTAGAGTATTTAAAATATGATTCAAAAATCTTAGATTCGCGTTGGTAAAGTCATTATTGTTTGATGAACGATGTTTTCACTAAATTAAGCAAGAAAGACTGAATTAATCTAAATAAAATTGAGCACCAAAATATATATCAAATTTATAAATATAGTACATTTTATGCAATATTATTTACTCGTTTATCATAACTTCCACATCTAATAATATGTAGGTAGTATTTATTTTCTTTCTTTCAAACAACTAGTTGTTACAGATAATAACTGTACCAAACAAATTAACTCTTCAGTCTATAAGTACGTATATTATTTAAAAATTAAACCAATTCATTTGATGTTAAATTTATGGTATTTTTTTATTATTATAACGTAAAAGTAGTGTTAGTTACACCAAGAACAAAAAGATACTTCTAATATTGTGTAAAAATATAATTTATAGACATTTAAAATAATTTTATTTGTCCCTATATATTTATTTACTTATTTAATATAAGGTCTTTGTTAGTTCTAAATTACAAGAAGGTTTAAGCGCGGGCGGCGTTAGTCCAAATTAAAAATGCCTTTGTAGGTAGGCGTAGCCGACGGGCGGCGTAGAACCGTCGTAGCGAGACGGTTCGTAGTAGCGTAGCTCGCCTACGAGGCTACGACTCTCGTAGATTGTGTAGCACCATCGTAGGCATTTGTGTTTTTTAGGTATTTTGTACGAACTACGTTTATATTTTAAACAATAGCAATATATCTTTATCTTTACATAGTATAAAAAAAAGTCGCTTTCCGCTGTCTGTCCCTATGTATGCTTAAGTCTTTGAAACTACGCGACGGATTTTATAATAGATAGAGTGATTCATTAGGAAGGTTTTTATGTAAGTAAAACCTATAATATAGCACCCGTGCGAAGCCGGGGCGGGTCGCTAGTTGATAATCTAAAATTGACCGTAACTGTAAAGAATCTTCATAAAAAGTTTATGATGGCTGATGACATAATCTGAAAATATTAGTCTAAGTTTTAGTTTAATTGTTACTGTTTATTGCCAGAACCTTAATTACATATAAATTACAATTCGTTAAATGGTTGAGTTTGTTGTTTATATCTTTATTACTTTAATTTACACACTAAATGAATAATATTATTAAACTCAAAAGACAATGGCGGACTTATCCCAGTAAGGGATCTCTTACAGTCAACCGGCGAATGACGAAAGAAAATGCATGAGAAAAGGGTAGAAGGCAATTAAATTTTTAGTAAAAATAATCATATTTTTATCACAAAATTAATATATATCTTAAAATATTTAATAATGTATATGAATCAAAACGTATTAAATTAAAGTATGTCCGCATAAAAAAAGAAAATAATAAACCATAAAATTCCAGATTATAGAGTCAATTAAAGAAATGTGTTAACTAAATTAAATATTAAATAATTAGAGCCTCAAATTATTAAAACTGAAAGCCTTTAGAACTCTATCTATTGGTTTATTATGTGTTTGTTATATGTGACATATAAGAGAACAAAATCTTTCTCTATAATGGTTTATTATCGTTAGTTTTCTTACGTAGATCATCCCATTTTTTTAAATTACTAAACTTCACTGAAAAGTATGTTATAAAAATGTTCTAATTTTTCATTATTATTTTTGTATCTAAAAGACATTTCAGGTACTGACAGAAGACAAATTGCAGAGATTCGACGGAGTGAAAATAAATCAAATACACACTTAACAAAATTACCTAATTTAATATGAGAACAAATATTCTCAAAATTTGTTTATTTTAAATACCAGAATTTAATTTAATACAAACTAAATATAATCGGCTTGCCGTTCCACTTTTCCTTAAATTGCGATAACTGACTATTAATATTTTAATATAAATATATTCTAATAATAGTAAACATTTATTTCAGAATAAAAATTCCATAGATATGTTAGTAAATACAAATTACTAAGGCTAAATACTACAATGAATTTGTAGTTAGAACTGTAGTTGTATGAATTGCAATAAATGAATTGAATAACAGGAAAATAATTTTTAATTGTAAATATTTTTATTCTTTAACAGCCCTATAAAATCTGTGACATAAATACTTATGCTAAAAACGTTACTTATGAATTGTTTCTTCGAAAATGTGTTTCGTTTTTCTTTGTAATCCTACTGCCTTGCCGTTCATTATATCTATAAAAACCTTAACTAAATCGATGTTACGTTACTGTTTTATCCTTGAAAACTTTTACTGATTTAATAGTTATTGATATCATCATTTAAAGAAAGACTAGATTTTTGTTGATGTTTTTTTTTTTTTTTTGTTTCAAATAGTTTTTTACAATATGTGTGGTAGCAGTCTTTATACGGCTTAAAAAATAGGGTATTTTAAGGGTTTTAAACATTCGTATATTAATTGTCAATTTTTAAAAAAAAAGTCATTTTTGTGTCTGTATCGAACTACTATAAGCTTGATTTAGTATTTTATTTAGGTACATTAATATGATATTGAAAATTTTAAATTAGTTTGAGGTGGAAATTAATAATTAAAAATTAATAATAAAAAAATATATATTATTATGAGGGGGTTAAAGGAGATCGATAAAAAGAGGGAAATCAGGGTAATATATTTGTATGTATATCCTATAACTTCGTGTATCTCGAAAAACGGCTGTCAATGTTTTTTGTTATTCGCATATTTTGTTATCTCCTTATTCATAAAAAATAACAATCAATTATTACCAATTTAACTAAAATATGTTCTGACTCTTTCTATCTTATCGAAATTTATCGTGAAAGCAAGAGCCAAAGCACATTTTAGTTGAAAAGGGCTTAAGATACGATTGTTAACTTTTATAAGTAAGATAGATAGATAGATATACTCTTTATTATACCATTATCATACAAATTATACATGTTGAATACATATACAAACAATGTGTACAAAGGCGGACTTATCGCTGTTGCAATTTCTAACAAGGAGTCTTGATAGATTTTTAGGATTTCTACGAAAAGTTGTTATTTACTCAGACTATGATATTCCATAGAAAATACAAAATAACAGTATGTTGAATATATATAAATATATTCTCGCGAAATTCTGGTAAAGACGCGTGCAGAAGCCAGTTACTTCTACTTCTAATTGCAGAAGGAGAGGGAGGAGGGAGGGGGGGGGGGGGGGGTATTAATCCAAAATTGTCTGTCATTTCGTAGCATAGCAGTTCTAGATAATACATTTCTGATCAACGCCTGACGTAAATGCCAGATTGTATGTGTAGATATACATCTATACGGCATAAATATGTTGCTGTCACGCCATTTTCTACCCAAATAACCCCCTGTCTTGGTCTCAACGTCAAGAGAAACGCAGGGAAGGGTTGGTATAATTTGAACTGACAGTAGGTATTTACGTAAATAAAATTTAGAGATATAGCTTTAAATCTATATAAATAAAAACGATTAGCAAAGTTCGTTATGGTGAAGAGCTTTGATTGAAAAATAGGTACATACCCCCCGTACGAACCCCGGGCGAACCTCTAGTGAGAACTTCATGCTTAGTCCGAAGTCGGTTAAAAATAGGTATAAGTCAATGTATGATTGAACCCGTAAAAAAATATATTTGAAAGTCATTCACAAGTATTATATCATCTCTACATTTCTACATAACACGTTGCCATACCATAAATACCTATATCAATTTAATTTCCTATAATACTATAGAACAGATAAGTACAAAACAAAATAACAATAATATTTTTTTTTAAACCCGACACCTCATACCACGCCTCTTAATCCGAACAATTAAAGGCTGAACTCCAGAATGCCTGCAGTACTCGGTTGCTATCGCTTTATCAATCTTAAAGGATACGAGCAGCACCCCGCACCCCACTCCCCTAAACCTCTCCTAGCGCAGGCCACTACAAAACAAACATAACCTCACTAAATCCACCTACAACACCTCCAATTTTTTACCAACATCTCCAAATGAAATAAGCAACATCATTATCCAAAATTAAAAGAAAATTAACACGTGCGGCGACGAGACTAAAACAAATAAAACGTCAGATATAGCATAGATTTACTATAAGCGCTATATAGATGTGGATGGTTTTATTGCATTTCTGTTGTGAATATCGTTTTCTCTTTTCTCCCTGTTGAGTACAATGATGGTGCGAGCGAGCTGGATAGCGGCTGCCGATGCTGTCTTATTTTATTCATCGCGATGGAATGAGGCGAGACGGATAACATTTGCAGGGTAGTGTTAGTAGAGCGCAAAGGTGAGATAGAGAATGCCACTTAAGGCCGACTGCAAGTAAATCGGACTTGAGGGTGAGCGTCCAACGATTGTTATGCGACTTATGTAGTAACGTCTGCGTTCATAAAAGGAATGATAATAATGGTAATAAAAAAGGAGAATGCATCTATTAAAATATAACCTTTGGAAATATGTAAACAAGTTAAGAACGTTGTTCTGGAGTACTATTTTTGAGATGAATGACTCACTTAAAAAAGTCTCACTGGTTGTGTCCAATGAAAATCATTCAAATACGAACGATAATAAATCGACTCACCGATTATGCGTGTCGCATTTCAAAAATAGCACTCCTGAGTTTTTGTCATGTCAGCGCTATCTTCTTTTCGAGTCGTAATGGCTGTATGGAGGGCCCAATTATAGGTATATAGGTAAACCGTCTATCTGACGTTAAGTCTCCTTAGAAATATGCCAAATTCAGGCCTGTTTTTTTTTTTGACGGCAATTTCACAGTAAAGAGGGGGTGGTCTATTCTTAAGACTGTAGAATCAGAAAGCGCGTTCCATAACAGTTCCAAATTTTATTATAAAAAGAACTTTAGCTTATCTTTCCTCAGATACAGCCTATTGACAGACAGACCGACATACATACATACATATCACCACGCCTGTCTCCCGTAGGGGTAGGCAGAGACTAGAGATTTCCATTGGCTTCGATCATACCGACATCGTAGGCTTAGTAAAAGAGTCCAGTTTTCACAATTTATCTGCGAAACCCTAAAAATAGCTCGCTGGTCGCCGATGGCAAAGGGACCGTCAACCAAAAAGCTTTTACGAGTAACTTTTATAACGTATTTTTTTCACAACCTATTTCCATCAGTTTGTGTATTCGCATAGAAAAAATTGTCCATCCATGCAATACGCCATATTTGTTTTGGTCGTCGAAGTTTCAGTGTAGTATATTATGAATTTTGTGGCGGGCATGTATATTTAGAATGTTTTAGGTGGACTTCTGTATCTCATCGCTACATAGTATAAAACAAAGTCGCTTTCTCGGTCCCTATGTCCCTTTGTATGCTTAAATCTTTAAAACTACGCAACGGATTTTGATGCGGTTTTTTTAATAGATACAGTGATTCAAAAGGAAGGTTTTTTATGCCCATGCGAAGCGGGGATGTGTCGCTAGTAGGTAATACTATATTTGCGAATTATTATTGTAAAGTTTTCTTAGTGTTAAGGTGTAATACCTCGGTGAACACTAGCGCCACCGTCATTTAAAAATCATTACTCACTGAAATTACAAGTTATCAAAAATCCCTCTGCTTTAATTAGGGTTCTGGATTTGAAGTTAATTTTAAACATTTTAAATTATTAAATTATAATTTCTTATAGTTACAAATTGCATTATTGCTTAAAACGGCCACTTTTAGCAGTTTTATGTTACTCTTTTTCTGAGCTTCTTTTAATAAACCATTGCTAAAGGTAGTATAGTTTATTATCGTTTTATCGTTAACACGAGAGGGCGTTTCAGGTTTTTTTTTTCATTTAATATGGCATCCAAGTTTATTAATTTTCTATATTTTTACAAAAAGTAAGCATTTATTACGAATACTTATATAATTATTGGTGTCCTCAAGGGTCATGTTAAGTAACTTGAAGTTAGGTACGTAAGTCTTAAAATTCAAGACAATCAACTTGTACCTCTATAATACCAACGAAACAGATTTCAGACTGAGCAAATAACCCTACTTGAACGACTAAATATAAACCTAATTGCATTAAACACAGATCTCAAATTGCCTTACCAGAACTAAGGGAACGGGCAAACAAAAGAGGCTTTGTACTGCACACTATTGTCTCACGTTAAAGGCGAATATCCTTTGTCGTGGTCCAACAGAAAATAAGCGTTTTTGGTCCGTATTCGAAAAGGAGCGTACGCTATTCTAGACTTTATAGACATATGTAGCAGCTTGACGTTATGACAATAAGGAAGAATAAAAATATTTTTATGAAAGACAAGAATCATAAATAATTCAGAAGTTTAGTTTTGTTTGTGAGAGGAAAATTCGGTTAAGCTTCGAATGCCTTGTCATTTTTATTTTTACTCATATATATGAAACAAAAACAGATACAGTAATACTCAGTGCTTCTACTGTTGAAAACACAGATTTTGTATGAAAATTATATTATAGGCCAGGAGCTATTTTTGAAATCAGTGACTCACAGAAATCAGCGAGTCGAGGATTCTGTTAGACAAGGTCCGCTAATTGTAAAAGTATTATTTCACTTGTGGTACAATAATTCTTTCTTCATTCATCTCTATATATAAGATTTTTTAATATTTTACCTATATAAATTAAGCGAATGAATATATAATCTGATTATCTACCCACGATCGTACACCGCTTTAAATTATTCCTATATTATACCTAATTTTTTTTTAATTTCCTAATTAACATTGGATATTGTCAAACCAGTTGTGAAAAAGTATTTTTTATTTGGAAACTCGTTTCACCAGAATTTGGTATAATCTTTATAGATACATCTGAAGAGTGTGTCATACTAGATATTTGAAAAATAGAGCTCTAGGATACATTTGTTTGAGTAGGTTTTCCATTGTTACCAACATGGGAGCAGAGCGAATAAGCAGAAGTCAATTTCCAAGCATCTCTAGGTGAAAAAAATGCTCCCCCCCTTCCTAGTGCACAGGGCGTTCAAATGTCCCTAGGGTCTTTAACTACATATAAGTCTATCGTAGGTTAACGATCAGACAATATGCCGGCATTTTATGGATGGTCTAATACCCGCCATTTCGTTCATAGCTAAACGTTTGACGATTTGCCTAGCTTTAAAATATATAAAAATAAAATAATAAAATGAGTTTCCTCATTCGTTATCAGAACCATCATACAAATTGCTTATTAACGTGCAAGGTGCTCACTATAGATAGTCAAAGTACTCTGTAAAGCAACGCATTGATAAATTAAAATATCAATGTAGACTGGACCGGACTTAGATACAAATAACTGAAAATAGCGGCCCATAGCCGTTTGCTGACCTCCAAAATTCAATTCTCAAATGGCACCCAATGATAATGATCAATATACATGCTGATTCTATAGCAAACTCATAATAAATGCTAAATGTAACTAAACCGAACAGTGAAATTTCGACGCCTAATTCATACGCCATAAATGGGAGCTTTACGAACTTTCTTCGTCGGAACACTTACGAAAACCTATTAAGCTGAGACGTTGGCATTTTAATAACTGAGTGCAAGCTAGCAGTACTTGGTAAACTTGAAATTAACTTGGGGCCCGTGGGAACCGTTCCCCGGTATGAATAGCCTGCTATTGTTACTTGAGCCGCAGTCTAGCTAGATTTATATTCAGTTTTGTCGTCTAAGCACTGATCTTTACATATATTTACTTGGATTATGTATAGTGGAAGATAGCACCCTTTGTGCTATCTTCCACTATACATAATCCAATATTTTTGTATAAGGGAAGAGATTATATGAAGTAGCTCAATCGTGCATTGATGATGAAATCAATTAGGTAAGATATCCGTATTCCAAAAACTCTTTTTTTATTCAAAATAGTTTGTAAGTATTTTTTTTTTTTCAAAAAGATTTTTATTCTTTGGACTTGCAGTTACAGCATAAATTGAATAAATTCGGTAGAAGTGAATACAGAAGCTGGCTTACATTTTCGCCGCGCGATAGAAAGAGAGGGGAATATTATTACTTCTTCCGCCGCCGCAAGGCGGTCTATACTCTCTCTCCGTCTTACGATTTTATTTTTCCAATTAGCAGAGCTATTTTTGCAATGTATGACATACCCAAACCGACGAGTCGAATGATAATTGTTCATTTTCGAATGATTTTCATGCGACTTAATCGGTGGAACAATAATCATTCAACTCACCGGTTTTGGGTGAGTCATACATCTTAAAAATAGTACTCCAAGTCACGTGTCCGCGAGTTATATATTTTTAACCCATCTCAAAAAGTGCACAAAGCCACAGAAGAGGTTTTCATTTATAAAAATAAGTTATAGTCTTAACTAACCCTAATATGACTTATTCTTTATATCAATTTTCATTTATAAAAATAAGTTATAGAGTCATAACTAAACGTAATATGACCAATTCTTTATATCAATTTTCATTTATAAAAATAAGTTATAGAGTCATAATTCTATGCCTAACAGGACCAATTCTTAACAACCCTTCAATAACCTGTTGCCGGCAATAAAATCTTAAATGAAACGGAGATTTCATCCTCAATACAGCTGAATGTATAAAAAAATACATTATTCACATGGGCGGGGATTATGATACACAGTTTTACGAGTGGACTTATATACATAAGTCCACTCGTAAAACTGTCGATCATTTTTACGAGTTCGGATATCCGGGGCGCGTGTCCGGGGCCGGATCGGATTCAACTCAGATTTGCTTATAAAACCCACTGGATATAAGTCACTTTTTCGGCATATTACACTCGGAAGTATCGAATTGGTCTTTAGTACCGATTTATTTAGACCAGTCCATTCGAAATCAAGTCCAATGGAGATTTGGTCTGATTGCGATTTAGTCATATTAAGACGTAAAATAATATATATAAATCCGCTACTTTTGCTACAATTGTATGTTTGTTTGTCTTTATTGCTTTGAAATACACAGTAAATACAATATTATTAAAATCAGAAGACAATGGCGGACTTATCCCAGGAAGTGATCTCTTACACTCAAACGGCGAATGACGAAAGAAAATGCATGAGAAGAGGGTAGAAGCGCAAACATAGACGTTGATTTTTGGTTGCTGGTTTTTTTACTCAACCTTAATAAAATTATTTATTTAACCACTTTAAAAACCTTAAACTACTTAATTTAACAGAAAAAAATATCTATAGAAATAATGGTTTTTAAGTTTTATATATTACAGCCCTTTTTACTTAGCACCTGTTTACACGAGAAAGGGTAAGTAGATTTATGTTTTTTTTTCCGGGTTTTCCGGTTGACAGTGGTGCGGAAGAATATTGTTTTGTATGTTTTATTTTTAAATGTATGTTAATGTTAAGAGTATGTATATGTAAAAAACTTTATTGTACAGAAAGAACATTGATTAAACAACATAGAACACAACAAAATGCGGACTTATCCCTAATAGGGATCTCTTACAGTCAACCTGTATAATAAAGGCAAAAGAGTACATGAGCATTGAAGAGGGTACATCACAAAGAATACACTTATGACATTATACAACTATATACAACACAAAAGTTACTTATTCTATACTTAAAATCAACTCAAGTCCGAGCGTTCGAAGTATTCCCTAACCCTGAATTTGAAATGTGAATAGGTATAGATAGTAGTTGTTTTTTTTTTGGATAATAATATTTTAGTGTTTATTATATGTTAATAGTGTGCAATTAATCTTTAAAGGATTTTGACACGGTTGACGTCTATATAAATCAGCATTTTCTTAGCGTTTTCCCAGCTACGTTGCCTACTATAGGTACCTATGATACGAAATTAAATGCGGTCCACAGTTTATATATAACTAGCGACCCACCCCGGCTTCGCATGGGCATAAAAACCTTCCTCTTGAGTCACTCTATCTATTAAAAAAACCGCATAAAAATCCGTTGCGTAGTTTTAAAGATTTAAGCATACAAAGGGACATAGGGACAGAGAAAGCTACTTTGTTTTATACTATGCAGTGATAAGTTTGCCTGACCTTACTTTGTAAAAAAAGCCTATTATAGCGCTGATGATTTTCTCAATGACAAGGATGTGTAACTTAAGCTTGGTGCGGAGTCCTCCAAACTATAGCTAAAAATCCTTTGTTCCCGTTGAGTTACACCATTTTGTGTTACACTGTTACCCATTGGGAAAAAAAATACCGATTAGTTACACTGTAACTCAATGCCACATTTTTTTGATCATATGTACATTCAGTACATTATTTTTTATTTTTTTTTATTATATCATGCATGACATCTTTTATTACTTGACATTTTTATTAAACTATTTCAATAATCCTCAATATTTAATAATTTAATAATAAACTTATTGTAATTATAAAAATATTCAAATGTAAACTCGTCTGATTTGACTCAAATTTTGTGAATTGACGTTTTTGAAGAAAATGCTGCTGTGGAGTTTGTGGCGCCACTTCTTCTCCACTTGCGCTTTGGAAGTGGTGGTAAATATAAAATAAGTTACAATTGACGTCAATAAGTGATAAGAATATCCCATATTGAAAATAAACAATTTGAATTTGAATAAGAATTCCTGACTATTACTTATTATTTAATTAATTGCCAGGTTACGCATAGGTATCTGAGCGTTTTCTCACTTGTACCCAAACTATATTAGCAGATCATATCCGGACTACGTCATAATGTTAATTAGAATTGATGTGTGTCATACGCAAATGACTATTTCTACCGACATAATAACACTCAGCCACGTCAGACCTCACTGCCGCACAAGTAGTGACGTCTGACGCCCCCTGCCTGACGTGTGACGTCTGACGCTTTGACATGTGTAAGCTATAAGCATAGTTTGCACGATTTGCACGCGATTTAATGGTGTGTAGGTATGTCAACTGATTTAAATATTTTGTAACATCTAATCGGGACGATGACAACTGCTTCGGTGGTACAACGGTTAAAGCCTTTGCCTGTAGTGGGTTCGATTCTCACGGGAAGCATACTTTGTTTTATTTGTTTCCAGTTTGGTTAAAGACATTGCACCTGATGGTCTGATAATAAAACTAATTCCGTGCTTCGGAAGGCACGTTAAGCCTTCTTAGTAATTCCTTATGGCTGCCATCTGGTAGTCAATAAAGAAACTAAATCAGAGAACTCTTATAGCCATGAACATGGCAATTGATCTTGTAAGCCAAAAGAAATGAATAATATGAAAGCAAAACAAAATTTTTTGCGCCCAAATAATTTGGAATCGCGACGCCAGGCAAATTTATTTTTTATTCTATGATGGCGCCAAAGAAGTTCGAATCGCGTGCGGATTTAAGTGACGCAATTTTTTTTTTTTAACCTATGGATGGCGATTTTTTAGTATTGGAAGCAGCAATCACAGACCAGATAAATTATCCGAACAGAAATGTTTTGACGCGGATTTAGTTCCAGGGTCAGTGTGGCTATCGTATTCTCTCTTCTCACCTTCAATTCATACATGTAAACCACACCACATCTTATTAGAAATGCATTACGTAGTATAAAACAAAGCCACCTAATATTATCGACCAATAACAGCGGCAATAAATGACGCAATCAAATTCTCCGCCCATTTTTCTGAATGAAACGTTGGCTTACAAGCCAAACCAGTGACATGCTTTTCGTGCGCTGTGCCACTTCTTGTTAATATTTCTTAACTCTGTGGAAGCAATGTTGCCAGATCAGATAATTATTTGCAATAGAAGTTTATTTTGAACCATTGAGAACTATAATACATTTAACTTAAGTTGTGTGTAGATTATCTTTCAAAGCCCATTAGTGATGAACTCGACTAATGGGCCCTGAAAGATAATCTAGTTCTACTTTGATCGATATGTAGCTGCGCTGGCCTTAAGCAGCTTAGGAATAGAACACCTCCGTGGCGTAATGGTTAAGATGCCTGTCCGCAGATAGATCCCGGGTTCGTTCTCCGATCAGGTCAATATGAAAAATGATCTTGTTCTGATAGACATGGGTCTTGGAAGTTTATTTAAATATGTATTTAAAAAAAAATAGTATCGTTGAGTTAGTATTCCATAACACAAGTCTCGAACTTATGAGTACTTTGGGGCTAACTCAATTTATGTGATTCGTACCTATATATATACCTGTATACGATTTCTCGAAACCCATGGCCTTCGGGTCTTCAGGCAAACGCCTTACCCATTGAACCAAAGAGACTTAGCATATGGCTTTTTGGCGCCCCTTGCCACCTGGCGATTAGGGCGACCGCTCCTTTTGCTCTTGCTTTACAACACAACCGGATAATTCTCTTTGACACTAATTAATTACAGACACTTTGTACCAAAAAAAGATTTTTGATCGATATTCAAGAAATTAAACCTCTTGTAATTACAACAGTACTGAAAAAGAACATTTACAACCTGTTACCTGTAACACAAGTTGTTCGTTTAAACTATAGGGTATGGTAAGGCGCATGAGTAGATAGCGGATTAGAGAGAAAGGTTTTTACCACGTTACTGCACTGAAATCGGGTTTAAGTTTACTTCTGACGAGCTCCGTAGCGTAATGGTTAACATGCCTGATCATTACTCAGGAGGTCCCGGATTTGATCCCTGATCAGTTCAAGATGAAAAATGATATTATCTGATTGGCCTGGGTCTTGGATGTTAATTTATATATGCGTTTGTTATAAAATATAGTATAGTTGGGTTAGTATCCCATAACACAAGTCTTGAACTTACTTTGGGGCTAACTCAATCTGTGTGATTTGTCCCTATATATTTGTCCCCTAAATATTAAAAAAAAACTTTTCTTTGTTCTAATAGAACCATCACGTATGAAGATAAACTGGTTTCTATGTGACAAGCCCATCTTCATTATTTCCAAGTAACATCATCAGCTTGAAGTTCAGAGCCTAGGATATACTTCTATAATGATCCAAGATATGATGGCACTTATCATTACGTTACGATGATGCTACTGCCATCTGACCTCAGTAATCCTTATTACAGGTAAACCGGCCAATAAGAAGGATCAGGGTTCGTACTTAAAGTGCCTTTCGAAGCACTGTGCCACCAGTAGTGATCTGTCCAGGTTAAGCTACTCTTGAGGTCGCTTGACACGCATGATCGTTAATGTGTTTTATACTTGGACGTTTTGCTAAAAAACTTTACTGCCCGTATTATTTATTTGAATAAGTATAGTGCAACAAATAAGATGAACGAAAAGCTGTTTATTAATTCGCTTGCTTCTTTCTCGGCCTTGTGGATGGATGGTAAAAAGGGCTTAAATATCAGTGAGGTCTTTCATCCTTTGTTTTTCCGCATACCTAGTGTATCGGAGGATATGTCATGTAAGTACCAACTACATAGGGGTTTTGCGCAACTTCCCTAAGAAGTTCTGTAACTGTTATTTTAAATCCAGTGTTTCGAGATAAAATGAAGTCAGGCACATCACTATATAATTGACCCTTTGTCACAAAGTACAGGGGGCTTACTTCTTCGTCCGAGCGTGTTTCCCGATTACATCTTCGGCTTACGCTTCAGAGCCCAGGGCTTACTACCATCTCAAATCCATGCAAGAACGAGTGAGTAAGCGAGATGGCGCAATACATGATGCGCGTACCGGTCTCATCTGGTTGTATAAAGCTTTTCCTCTGTTCCGTTACCTACTCATGTGTACGAGGTGCGTGACCAATCGTGGGAGCGAACAGATGTCCGTGAAACAACATTGTAACAACCAAATAACTGCCATTTGTGGTTCTCAATCGATATAAAAGAGTTGTAGAGAGTTATCGAAAGGAATATCCATACATCCATATATACCTACAGGGTGACATAGGGTAACACCGTTATCTTTCAAATAGTTGATAGAACATAATAAAAATATCTGATAAAAAAAAAATTAGGAATTTGTCTTATAATCAAAATGTTTTATTCCCAAATTCAGAACCTAACTTACATAACACGATATATAAAATTTTTGATAACTTGTGTTTGTAGTAAATAATTTTTAAATGATGGTGGCGCTAGTGTTCACCAAGTTTATTTTGTTTAGTCCTTCCATGCTGGTCTGGGAGAATAACACATAATATACTGCTTCTCTTCCCGCGCAAGCCGTTAATGTCGACTAAGGCGATGCGGCTAGCCATAACTATTGATTCCCTGTTTCAAATATCATCGTGCTAAACGTGGTCTGAGGACTTATGGCCCTAGGCTCTGTCTACCCCGTATGGGATACAGACGTGACTGTATGTATGTATGTAAACATCTTGTTCACTCGGCCTTTTCCATTTTATTGAATAAATGATTATTTCTTTACAATTACTGAAGATTTCATCGTGGGAATAGCTTGCATATGTTGCAGTAATTTATATTATGCCTTAGAAGCCTAAATATAGGAATTATCCGGTCGTTAACTTAATGGTTTTAAATATGTACTTCTTATGGAATTGTACATCTTTTGCTATATTTACAAGGTATCACAATAATGTATGACAAACCTTAACAGCGCCCCTGATTTCTGAAATTACATACGAAATCCAAACGCAGTCGCCGGCGTTTATAAAACGTCATAATAGGGGTAATGCCTTGCCTTAGCCAAAGAAAATATACGCTACGGTAACCACTTTCCATCAAGTAGGCCTGATTGCCGACTCAGTATAAAAATAAAAAAAAGCTACGCGAATCCTAGCTACCCTTTTTTATGTACTTATACAAAAGGTGAGCTGTGGCGTCTGACTAAGCCGTGAATGTTAAAACCCTACCGGGCCAAATCCATACTTCCATATCCATACTAATATTATAAATGCGAAAGTCTGTCTGTCTGTCTGTCTGTCTGTCACCTCTTCACGGCTAAACCGCTGGACCGATTGTGATTAAATTTGGTAGGGATGTAGTTAACGACCTGAAGTCAAACAAAGGCTACTTTTGGACGCGATATAACCGAGTCCCACGCGGGGCGAAGCCGCGGGGAGCAGCTAGTTTTATTATATACTAATAAGCTTTCTCCCGCGTGAATTTCCCATGGGAACAGTGCTTTTTTCGATGAAAGGTATCCTCTCCTTTTCAATACTTCTATTTATGTGTATGCAAAATTTCAGATAAATTGGTGCTTTAGATAGGGCGTTAAAGCGAAACAAACAAACAAACCTACTTTCGCAGTTATAATATTAGGATAGATAGGAAGTAAGGATAACTGGTTATAAGCCTACTATTACACGATAGAAGAAGATGACACTCGTTTAGTCAATTATCATCATTTCAGCCTTAGGCTGTTCGCTAATGGACATATGCCTCCCCCAAAAATTTCCAAAACGACTGGTTAGAAGCGGTCTGCCTGCCCCTGCCTGCGACATTCTTCAGGTCATCTGACCATCTGGTCAGTGGGTGATGCTGCGCTTGAAGGTGCGTGGTCGCCATTCGAGGACCTTTCTGCCCCATCAGCCATCGGTTCGTCGCGCTATGTGCTCCGCCCACTGCCACTTCAAAGCGCTAATCTGCTCGGCTATGTCAGCAACCTTTGTTCTTTAACGGATAACTTCATTTCTGATTTGGTCTCGTAGGGAAACACCGAGTATAGCCCTCTTTATAGCTCTTTGGGCGACCTTGAGCTTTCTTATTAGGCTCATATAGTAAGGGACCAATTTAGTAAATTAATAGAGCATTAAATCTTAGAAGAATATATTTATATTCAACCACAAACACAAATAAAGCCGTGTTCTAGCACTCTAAATTTAAAATAGCTGTAAATAGCGATGTTTACTTGTGTTAGTTGACTTATTGAACGGCGGTAAATATAACTGTTTACTTGGCCTTGCGAGCTTAGTTCTTCTTGGGGTTCCGTATAGGAACCAAATTATTTACAAAGATTAGCCAATGTTTGTCCAACCTATCAAATTTATTATTTATTTCAAAAAAAGTCAAAATATAAAATATATTTTGACTTTTTTTGAATTTATGTACACAAAAAATACAAACAAATAAAAGTTGTTTATATAAAAAAAGAATACAAGCATGATATGCACTTATTTCAAAAGATTTTTTTTTCAGTCCTCGTGCAACACGGTTCTCGGTAAGGAAGCTTCCAGAGTAGAGCCGTGAGTGGAGAAATTATCAATAGATGTTGACTGACGTGTGCGTGCATATAATTCAATAATTATGAAATACTAGCTGACCCGGCGAACTCCGTACCGCCGGAACGCACTTTTCTCACCGTTCAAACCTTCCCTGAACTTCCACAAATATTTCAAGACCAAAATTTTGCCAAATCGGCCCAGCCATTCTCGAGTTTTAGCCAGACTAAACAAACAGAAATTAATTTTTATATCACTATCACTATTATGTCTCTTTATTATGAATAACTCTTATTCAAGAGGAAGGTTTTTATGCCCATGCGAAGCCGGGGCGGGTCGCTAGTAAGTAAATATAGATGAAATTATTCCTAAAATCCTTTAGGAATAATTTGATTTTTTAAGGAATTATAATTTTTATACGGAACCCTCAAGTTGTGTTTGATAGATTTTTTTTCAGTCGTTAAATAATACGTACTTTAATAAAAAGTAGATAAGGATTGAGTAAATCAGGCTCATGGTCGATTAGAGTGTAAATACTTTATTACTGCGAAACACATGTTTCCAGGGCCGTAAAACATATTATTAAACATATTTAAAAAAAATATAATCTCGTGTCAAAAAGAGCGCGTGATTCCAAATTCTTTGGCGAAACATATTATATAACTATAGCCCCGGGCGAAAGCTAGTATAGATATAGATTACGAGTACTTAAATCGCTTCACAACTGAGACAGGTTAGGGCTCCGATACTTGGACTCAGGTGGTAGGCAATTAGGCGCGTGTGGTGGCCACTTGCAATGATTTGGGGATACCACTTCCGGTGGTACGACACGCGATGACGCAGGCGCGGCCAACTTTTTTTAAACGTCGAAATAAACGTTTACTAACTTGAAGGAGCCATGGAGTTTATATATGTATATTCGTTGTTTTTTTTTTCTTTAAATTCCTTGATGTTATTGAAGTTTTTTTTTTTTTAAATATATTATTGTAAATTCAAGTTATAAAATAAGTATAAGCAAATCAAAAAAATTAAGTAATATAAATATTAAAGATTTTATAATTCCTTTTTTATTTTATCCTTTTATTATAATTGCGCAAGGGAGTTTGTTGAATTGTTTGTTAGAGGCATCAAACCTCTTCTTGAAATTTTTCAAACACTGTCATTAGAAGTACTGGGAAGGACACTGAGTATCTTTTGTCCCGGAAAAATGTACTATTCCCGTTTTATTTACGCAAATAAAGACGAGGGCGAAATTGATATAATTTAATTTCGCGATTTAAGTTCAAAATACAATAACAAACCCAAGATAAGACCATAACATCGGTATTTTTGTACTAAAATTAATAAGTATATGACCTTAATGAATTTCTGAGTGATTGACCATTTGCTAATTATATTTTTATAAATGTCATGGCCAGGTCTTGGAATGAATCTCTTTATGATTGGCCGAATATTTCGTATGGTTTTCGATTGGCCGAATATTTCGTGTGGTATATAGTCTGATTTTTGCAAAATATAACGTCATACACGTTATATTTTGCAAAAATCAGACTACCTACACACTATAGTTTATAAAACTAACTTAAAATCCTATTATTTTAAAGGTCTATTGATGATAATAGGTTTACTTATTAACTTTTCGGAAACCCTCCTTATTTATATTATAAATACGAAAGTCTGTCTGTTTGTCAATATTTTTGTATGTTACGCTTTCTATTTATTTCTTTTTGTTAAACCGATTTTGATAAAAATTGGTATGATATAGTTAAAGGCCAGAGGTCAAACATAGGTTACTTTTGGGTGCGATATAAACGAGTGCCACTTGGATAGAGCCGCGGGCAACAGCTAGTTTAAAATAAATTACAATTAAATGTACTCTATTATATAAAATGCTGTATAAAATAAACTTAATAACAATAGTCTTTGGGACATTATACCGAAGATACTGTCAGAATTTTCTTGTTACCAAACTAATTTCTTGCGGCCGAGGAAAGTGCCAGCTTTCCGGTTTCCGTAATTTGTTCAAAATAGCTTTAAAAAGGCCGGGAATCGTAGTTGTAATAGTACTGTTGTCGCAAGTCAAAGGCAAAGTACAAAAGTAAAACAACAACTACCAATAGCAAGGTGTGTACCTAAGCTATCCGAGTAACTATTCTCTTAATCAAGCACCAACAATCGACAACACAGCCTTTCCAAACAAAACATCCTGATTTATTCATGGGCCTTCGCCAATTCCCAACAAATCTGAGTTGGAGACCAACTCACGCCGACAACCTGTCAATAAAGCCAATAAACTCTTGAAACTTTGTTAAGTAGCAGGCACAATTTATCGATTTCATGCGACCTTACCCCCCTATATGTCACTTTTCAGTAGATATTGATAGTCGTTGACGGGAATCCCTCTGACGTCCCCTACGACAACATTACCAAGTTAAAAAATACTCACAAATTATATAAACAAACAAAAATCAACCTTAACTCGTAACGTTTAGGGTTTTATGGGTTTCTGTTGTCGGTAAAGATGGTATTGTACGGCGACATGTAAGAAAATATTTTTCGTGTACCACAGCGAATTTTCCGGGGAAGCTTATGTGGATTTACTTCTCCCAAATGCGACCTTTTCATAACCTGGATCGATCCGGTCAAGAGATTTGCTGCTAAATCCGGTTCATCCGGCACCCGGTTCTTGAGTGAAAGTGAGTGTAGGGTATTACACAAATCCTATTCTCGAGTATTAGTGTTTTATTTTTGCTTTGTATTTAACTAGATTTCTTTTAAAATAGTATTGTCTTGTGCTTTCAAAACGGCTTAATATTTTTTTATTTCTTTTTTAAATGAAGTTTTTTATATGATTTTACGTTTCGAGTTAAAAGAAAATAAACAATATATTTTGTGGTTCAAATATTGAAAACACGATTTATCGTATTCAATATTGGATCAATTAGACAATATCAGCTAATCACATAGTAAAAAATCCTTTTTGAGTTTAAGAATTTTGAAAGTAATAAAAGGCACAATTTTCATTATTTTTATTTTTGAATCTAAGATAAAGAAAAGGAGATTTTTGGTATCTTACAATCAAATTAAAGCATGTCTTTTAAATTTTAATAAATTTAAAAAAAAAAAAACAAAATCAAATTTCTAAATTTTAAATAGATGAAATAGAAATTTATGTTTCCCACGCAAGAAAACAAAACATCTAAAAATCTCCAAAAGTGTTTCTTTCCCCAACTGTTCACCACCGCTGTGTTCCACTCGACCGGAAGTAGTACAAGATGGCGGCGGTCACGTGACCGGCGGGATTCACCCCAGTTTCCTGTGCTCTTCAAACATGTCAAATATTAGTGTGAATATTCTATATAGAGTGTGTCGATGTATCAAATATAGTAAGAAAATTAATTTGAGGCTCTAGTTGCATTAATCTATGTTTTCTTCCTTAAATTAATGTTTTATATTATAAAGAAACTTACTGGTGTGTTGTAAGTTGTAATTAATAAGAGAATAAATATATAGGTACAATAAAATTCATTTTAAACACTGACATTAAACTATAACTTATTATAGAGAATGATTGGCATTAAATCTTTATTCTATATTACCTATTGTTCTTATATTATTGTTATACATTTTGTATACTGTTAAATTGTAACAATGTGAACTAAATATGACTGTGATATTATAATTAAAAAATAACTTATTTGCGTTTTACGTAAATTGTTTTATTATCACTAGCCGCACCCCGCGGTGATGTACTTTACAATGCGCCGTTCTTTGACAAAACCTACGGGAAACACGTACTTTCGGGATAAAAATTATCCTTTGTGATAATCCAAGGCATCAGCTACCTTTATACCAATTTTCATAAAAATTGGCTTGGCCGTTGCGCGTGAAAAAGTAACAAACATACACACTTTCGCTTTTATAATATTAGCAGGATATGCATAGTGGTATTAAACACAAGGCAAAATTTTTTTAATTTGAAAAATACAAAAATAAAGCGCACTCTAAATATACCTCATGGCAATAAAATTACGCGCAGATAGGCAAGTGACGCGCGCTCTAACGAATAAAGAATTATACTTACTCTATATGTCAAGTGCGTTGCGGGTAGTTTGATAATTATCGCTACTGTTATAGTAGTGTCACCCCTCTGTTTGATAGCGCGCATCTGTTATGATTTTGCAGTAGTTAAAATATGATTTATAGCAGGTTATTTAAATAACAA
Organism: Apomyelois bistriatella; assembly: GCA_947044815.1. Lineage (NCBI taxonomy): Eukaryota > Metazoa > Arthropoda > Insecta > Lepidoptera > Pyralidae > Apomyelois > Apomyelois bistriatella. The sequence continues at coordinate 15,437,904 of OX345687.1, read as the reverse complement.
AATTACCATGACGTTAATAACACTGCTATGAAACTGCTGTTTATAAAGTTCTACATGCTTTTTTTTTTTCGACGGATGGAGATATGTCAGAAAGCCTTTAATTAAAAAAAGTTCTGCCTGAAATAAAAAAATATTTTTTCTTTTGCTTGAAGTGCTTGACATGCTGGAAGTGTCTTGATACGTACGATGTTCTTATATACAGTTTAATAGGACTGCAGTGTGCTTTCAGCTTCAATACTAGCTTTCGCCCGAGGCTTAGCCCGCGTGAATTTCCCACGGCAACAATGCTTTTTTCAGGGACGAAAGACATCCTATGTCCTTCTCAATACTTCTATCTATGTGTATGCGAAATTTCGGAAGAATTGGTGCAGTAGATAGGGCGTTAAAGCGCAACAAACAAACATACTCTCTATCGCATTTATAATATTAGTTAGGAAGTTAGGATTAGGATAGTTAGAATTTGGATTCTTGGCACATTTCAGGTAGGTAGGTATATTAAAAAGCTAAGACAACTGCTTGCGTTGGTACTTACTGACCTTCTACTGACATGGTATTGCGCAATGAAGACCATATAACCCACAAGGTAATGGTCATAGGTACAGGAAAGCAAGAGAATAACAGAGTTCGCCAAACACTTGCAAGTCGAACCGTTTCCGTTTCCGAGAATTGACGCTAAATATGGCGAAAAAGTATTAACAAAGTATAAAATACTTCTTAATATAGGGAATAGTATTTTTTTGGCACATATAAACATATACCATATAAAAAAATAAAATTGTGCATAACATTGTAAGACTACCCCCAGTATCAAAAAAGTTTGTTTAGCCTATTTGAGCTAAAATGTGTTTTGTCTCTTTCTTTCATGTGAAATGTCGTTAAGAGAGAAAGAGACAAACATATTTTAGTTGAAATGTGCTTTACAAACGTTTTTAATAGGCACGGGGGGTACATAGTCTTGTAATATTACTTTAATTTTTTTAGGTGGTATAAAAATGTTTATTGGGAGATAAAAAATAATATTCCTCGAGATAGCTTAAACGGTACTTAATGAAAAAATAACTTTTCATACTAGCAAAGAATAAATCAGCAATCAGCAAATATTGTTTGCGTTTGTTGCGTACAAAAATAAATAAGTACCTAAAGCAAACAAACTCGCATAACTTTGATATCTTTATTTAAAGATTTAAATAAGAATATCAGATTTCACTCACATTCAGTCCATTTAATTATTTTCGATATACTAAATCCTTAACCCCAATGATACACAAAATAATACATATATTTTTGTATCACACATTATATAGCTTGATTTTAATATTTATTAATCAATAATAATAACATAACTAGCAGCAATATTTAATTCTGTAGCTTCGTATGCATTTTTTATAGATTAAATAGTTTTGCATGGCCTTTGATACCAAAACCCATTAATTTAGGAAGCTAATTCATATTTTTCAGTACAAAAAGTTTCAAAAAAAAATATCCTTAATGTAACAAAAACGCGGGAAAGGATTCTTAATTTGAAATATTAGGAGGCGGACTTCTTAGTTTTATTATTTGAATTTGACGTATAGGTGGCCAGCATTACTTTTGAACAGGAGGACGTGAAAATTCTTTAATCAACTGTCAACTATAGAGGTAGAAATGAAATCAGCGTGCATCCTAAGGGCACAATAAAAAAGCGAGCGAGCCCCTATGTCCGCCACTGTCAATCAATTACAGAGCGCAGCTTGGTACGCAGCGTCAATGTAAGCCCCGCCTCGTATCGATCCGCCACGCCTCCTAGCGGGCATTTCAGACGTGTCTGTACGCTGAACGCGCGAGGATTGAGGGTAGTTTTAGTTTGGCCAATGTTGGCGAGCCTCTTCGTACGTTCGATGTCATTTGAATGGTATTTAAATTAAGAAGGAAATTTGGAGTTTGTGGAAATAAAATGTTTATTGTGGTTTATGAGTTAGTTATTTATTTGTTTTTTTTTTTTTAATTAGAATTAGATTCATATAGACGTGCTTCTAGATAAACGACTCTATTAGTAGGTAGAGTTTTTGAATTGGGTTTTAGCCTTCTACCCTAGAGGTTTTTTATTCCAATGCATTTATTTATTTATTGTTTTTCTACATACCTGATGCTAGAATAAATAAAATAAAAAATACTTATTCAAATTGTACTATGTAGGTTCTTTCGAACTGATCTCATAAATATTTTATTAAACTGGTTCAATACTTTGCTTTCTTATCGAATAAGTTGCAAGGTCAAATCAGCTCACGTTTATCTGATATACTTACAGGTTTCCCGTGAAATTCAATTTCATGACCTCCGTGTCATAGGCAATAAACGCCTTATTCTTAACCACTGGTTGGCTGGAAGAGATCTCTTCATGGGATTAGTCCGTTATTGCATTTATCTCATACTAGCTTTCGCTCGCGGCTTCGCCCGCACAAATTTCCCTCTGGAACAGTGCTTCTTCAGGGATGAAAGGTACCCTGTGTCCTTTTCCTGGTTCTAAGCTACCCCACCCCCCAATTTTCAGCCAAAAAAGTTCAGCCGTTCTTGAGTTATAAATAGTGTAACTAACACAACTTTCTTTTGTATATATAAGATAGATTAATATGTATTTTTGTTTATTTTAAAGTTATTACAAACGAACAAATCTACAGAGGCAACTTTAAAGTGGCGTACAAGTAAACAATTTAAAATTTGAAGACTTTAAAAAAAATTTGTAAAGAAATAAAAATAGGTGCGATGCAAATAGTTCAATAAGAAACGAGGAAAAGCCTGAAAATCCGTTAGCTACGGTTACTTAACATAATTTATCGTTATGGTCCATAAGTCCTATGGCACTGGTTATGAAATCTCACTGTTATTTTCAGAAGTCGCCTTATAATTTGGCAAAGTGCATGAAACAGTAATGTGGGTAATGCCGCGGCAAGTTATCAAATATATATCCCAAGTACTAAAACCAGTACAGTGAAGCCGCGCCGTTAGTAGCCCTCTGACGATAACAATTAACGTAACGTTAACGGTTACTGTTAGTGTTGCCAGCTAATGCAACGCGTTATTTGCCCGCCAAGGCGCCCACTCACGGCGCGACTAATGCTAATGTGATTAGATTAGCCGGGTAAAGTGCAGTGTGCCCGGTTAATGCTCGCTTGGGTGATTTTGGTGGTTCACTCCGAGTGTTTTAAATTTTGTCACATACGGTTATAATGTTTTATTATTTTGATCATATTCGGAATCAATTTACTTAAGTGATAGGAGAGATCGGAAAGATATATGATCATCATCATTTCAGCTGTAGGCTGTCCACTGCTGGACATAGGTCTCTCCAAAATGACCGGTTGGAAGCGGCCTGTATCCAGCGCCTGCCTGCGACCTTCTTTAGGTCATCTGACCATCTGGTCGATGGGTGTCCAAAGAGATATAATCAAAAAAATAATTTTGAGATATTTCATTCTCAAAATTAATTTTTTGATCATTTAGTATTTATATATCTAACAAATATCATCAACTAGCTGTTGCCCCGGGCTCAGCTGCCGTGGGAATTTCTGAATAAAATATAGCCTTTGTGTTGTTTCAGGGTCTGAGCAATCTCCATTCTAAATTTAATATATATTCTTACCCATTACATAAATAAAACTAAAACTATTTAATGTTTAGAAATTTAAAACTATGTAATAAAGAAAAAATCATAATTATTCATCTAATTTATATGACTAAATAAAGATACATACTAAGGTTACATAAAGATAGGATTTTAAAACAATTAATGATTTGAAAACACTTTAATGCACATCATTTCATTGTGCAGGATCGGAAATTTTCTATTTTCTATTAATTATTAGTACCAGAAAATAAAAAGAGATCTGTCGCTAATGGAATTTCTTCCGGCCAACCTAAGGTTAACTGTTTTTTTATTATTATATTACCAGAAAACATTACTGTATTAAATTAAAATTAAAATAATGTTGATCCCTTTATTGCCTGGTAATAGGAGTGACTGCCGTCTGACCTCCGTTAGGCTATTTACAGGGAAACTGTCTTAGAGGTTATTTACAATTTTACAATATTTTTGGTCATGTGTGAAATTAGACCATGAAATGGTTGACGACATGAGGTGATCTATTTTACATTTCAGTCCGATCCCCGTTCAGGTCAAGATAAAAAATGATCTTTTTAACCGACTTCAAAAAAAAGGAGGAGGTTCTCAATTCGTCGGAATGTTTTATGTTTTTTTTTTGTTTTTTCTGACTGACCTAGGTCTTGGATGTTTATCTATGTATGTATTTGTTATAAAATATAGTATCATTGAGTTAGTATCCCATAACACAAGTCTCGAACTTACTTTGGGGCCAATTCAATATGTGTGATTTGTCCTTATATATTTATTTATTTATTGCCCCTTCGTAAGACCAGTTAAGGCATTGTCCTTAGGGTAATCGTAAGCTTTGACTTTACGGTTACCTTAAGGCCAATTCTATTTGAACCCATTTCTATTAAGATTTGTACTCCGAAGGGCACCGTTAACCTAGGTTGCTGCAAGCTGACCAGGTCTTTTTTAAATTAACAAGGCTTGCATATTATATATATAGCTTTAGCTCTCTTCCATTAACCACTGCCTAACTATGTAGATAAGACCCAGTAGGTATATAAAGTTATTCTGAAATTGCTCCTGCAAAATATACCTTCTAATCCCCAGTAACGATATGCACAGACATTTCAGTCAAAGTGCACCCAATTATCAATTCCCTAAATACGGCCCCTTCCCTTCCTTACATTAAATACAATATCTTTAAATTGTTCCTAAGTACAGCCCTCCCTCATTGCGTATTTTTATCGTCATTACCATAATCTCCTATTAACTGTCTCCCTCTTTCGCTGTCTGTTTTGTATATCTGTCCTTGTCTACGGAAGTTAAAACGACAGTGAATATAGGAGGCATTCTCGTATGATTTAGGTAAAGATTGTTCGCGTCTCTTAGGCACTTTGTATGCGATTAACTCAGTGTAATTGTTGGATTCCATTTTGAGTAATTTTTTACGGCTTAAACTTTTTTCAAGAGGGCAAGTGCGTTTGCCAGGCAATTTACGAACTTATAGCAATTATAATAAGCCATTTTTTACTGGTTATTTTAAAATTGGTCACGTCTAACAAGTTGTATTAAAAGTGCCACTGAAAGAAAATTAAGTGGTGAAGAGAAAGCCTTAATGGCATTAAGTCCACCTATTATTGTATTTTTTATAAGTGCAAATATAGTGTCAATAAATAGGTAAATAATAACCAGTCGAGCCTTATCTTAAATAAATCTTAGAAAGCATTTTTATATCAAACTAGCTTTAGCCCGCGGCGTTGCTCGCGTGAACATCCCCCGGGAACAATGCTGTTTCCCGAGATGAAAAGTACCCTATGTCCTTCTCCTGGTTCTAAGCTACTTCATTACCAATTTTCAGCCAAATCGGTTCAGCCTTTCTTGAGTTATAAATATTGTAACTAAACACTTTCTTTTATTTGAAACCTTATTACTTTTATATCCTATCGCCTTCCCGGTTACATCCTCTTATTTATATCTCCTCCTTCATCCTAGCGCCTTTCTGGTTGAGGGGTCCACTTTTTCTCTTCAATTTCGACCGGCCTTCGGCATACATATAGGAATTTTACTGCAACGTCGATCCAGCACTTTTGACTTGTGGCTCTGGCGAGGGCGGCATGGCTAGAAACTTGTTCCCAACGTAACTTGCCGGTTTCCGTAAAACGTTGCTTTAGTCGTAGGTGATTCTTCAGGCCTTATCATGGATTTGCAGACCTGTCCCTTTATCTTAACCGGCATTCTAGGGTCACAAGAATATCAGCCACTTCAAGCCAATTTTGTTGTTGTTCTTTGGAGTTTGGGCTTAAAGAATATCAACGAATAGGTGTTCGGTAAATTATGATTTACCCCACATGGAGAGATTTCTCTGCTCCGCACTTATTAATGGAAAATGGTTTTTGAAGACCCAAAAATAACGCTTTAACCTGGTAAATAAATATAGATTTCGATATAAGAATAGTAAATACTTGGTCAACACCGTTATTTTTGGGTAATGATTGTTGATAATGCTATCGATCGCTATTAAATGTAAGGACAGATAAGCTGATATATGATCTTTGATTCCTGTCCAAATCTTTCAAGGTTTGTGTATATTATATTTTTTTTGGAAATTTTTAATTTAAACTTATTCAAAAATACGAATAAACTCGACCAACACTGGCACTAAAGCCACTCAAAATTATGTCAAAACAAATGCTTAGAAACTTTCCATTTGAGGGGAGGGCAGAGGGTGTCTCCCTTATTTAGTCGCGCTGTTTAACAACATGGGTAAAAGGGCTAACAATTAATTATTCATGAGGAAGGAAGATGACGAGCCTTGGTACCTTTCAGGGCTGTTTTTCGGCCGTTTTTGCGTTTCAGTGTAAATACGTTGAACTATAATCCTGTAGTTTTAATGCGGATTATTTGAGTAGAATGGAAATTTTGGTTAGAATACTTAAACCAACTTTTGTATATTTTCACAAATTCATGTAGGTACTATCTATTTTTGTACAAAAAAAAAGCTTTAAACTTAACTATTATTATAGCTTTTGCTTGCACCTTCGCCCGCGTGCATTTTCTTCGGGAACAGTGCTTTTTCTCGGTATGAAAGGTACCCTACGTCCTTCTCAATACATCCAACTAGGTGTATGTAAAATTTTAAGAAGATTGTTTCTGTAAATAAGGAGTGAAAGCGTAAAAAACAAAGAAACTCACTTTCGAATTTTATAAGTTGGGAAGTTGGGATACTTCTATTGGTAATTCCACGAATGATGCCTTGGTTTACTTTTTTTGATAAGCGCACTTTTTTGTGACATCATAAGTGTATATCGATAGGACATTTGACACAGCAAATTTTTCTTTGTTTGCCTTGAAATCCCTATAAATAACCAATGTTATGTTGACGTTATGTCTCGTTTATTGTAAAGAGGTTCTATGTTGCAGTAACAGTTTCATGTTGGTTTATTCTTAAGATTTTACTTTATTTACATTTAAACTTGTTATAAAAACAACAATACTTAAAATAAAGCTTGTGGCATGGTGCCAAGAGGTCCGACTTCATTCTCGAGACCATGGCATTCACTATTCCCAAAAACCGGCTACAAGTCTCCAGTGACATCAGCAAGCCTAGAGGCACAATTAAAAAAATATTATGCTTTTAGAATATTCGTAATTTGAAATTTCAAATGTCCGCTTAAAAGACTACAAAGTGCTCAAGAAAATTAGCATTTATGTCGTAGGGCATTGTACTGGTAATTCAGTAGTCCATCTTCATGAAATCACAATGAGGGCAATTTTATCGATTCGTGTTTGAAATGAAAATTGTGCCGTTTGTCGGGCTCCGGGGATCAAAATTAGCCGGGCATTATGGACATTTTTAACCTGCAGTCTAAGTCAACATCGATTCAATTAATGTAATTTTGCGAGTAAACAGGTTGATGTGTGTCATTCTTTGTGACATTGAGCCAGGTAATTGTCAGTTTTGTTTTATTTTTATACTGCAACGAGGAAATCGTAATTGGATGTAAAATAGTGTTTACAGGGCGTTTACCTAATTGATCTTATATCTAACATGAATTCAAACAATGAATAGAGTTGTTTTATTTAACAAATCAATCGATAAAATGTGTTTGTTCAAAATTTGACTTCAAAAACCATAGATTTCGGTGATCATTTTTTATTTGTTTGTTTCGTTCATCTATACTTTTACAGTCATATTAAAAATAGGAAAGATTTGGTTTCTTGTTTGTTTAACGAATAGGCTTAAAAACTACTGGATCGATTTGAAAAATACTTACACCGTTGGAAAGCCACACTATCCCCGTGTTACATAGGCTTTGTGTGTATCACGGGCATAGCCAGGGTGGACTGATAGTAGTATATATAGTACGTCAAATGTCCAGTGGTCAATCAATCTATGGTAACTGCCAACTAATCGTTAAAAACAAAATAGCCGCAGGCAAAGGGGTATTTACCATAACATAGCAACTTTTATTTGTAAAAAAGAAGTGCAAATATTTACCTAACACTTTAAAGGGTCACTTATAGTCACATTAGAGGTTATACTCGTAATAGCTGTGTGGCCAGGCACGGGAGGCGTGTCTGATGCAGTCTGTTAGTTTATGGTAGCCATAGCCAAGTCTATTAATCAAAAGTACCAAATGTAAATACAACGACCGTTTGAGAGATTAAGAACTTTACAATGACATTTTTTTATTCTTTCAGTTTGTTTACAAGTCGTAACCCACTGGTTAACTATTAGCCTTATATTATTATTAATAAAATATTACCTATTAGTCTTATATTATAATTATATTAGCCTTATAGAATTATTATATTATTACATGGACCTGTAAACTTGTGAAATTCGGAACAATATGTTCCCTCAAATGTTTTAAAGGCCAGTGTCCCTTGGTCTGCTATTTATTGAGTATTTTAGAAGACATTTTCATTCGGTGTGTGGTTGAAAATAAAAAGTTATATTCTGAAAATAAAACTAAACACACTTTATACTAAATGCTACCTTTTGCCGTTAACATATTCTTAAGCTTTAAGCTTGAGAGAGTAGTAGCTTACTCTTGGTTATCTTTGGTTCTCTTACTATCACTAATCTCGGGATTTCTTAATCTTATAGTTTAAATATAAGTTAAAAAAATATCGAACGTGTGAACTTTAGTAACGCATTTTTTTAATCAAACTGTTCCAGAGAGAGACTGTTGAAACAATTTTATTAGTTCTTTTTTAAACGATGTCCTAGAATAAATACAGATAAATAACATAATTTGAGTAAGCCCCAAAGAAAATTAGATTCTTGTGTTATGGGATACTAACTCAATGAAACTTTATTTCATAATAAATACTTACATATATAGATAAACATCCGAAACCTAGGACCTCTTCTTCCCTCCACCTCCCATGGCTCTACCAACCTCTCGGTTATACGAGCCGAATCTTGGGAGAGTGCGCTGTACTAGCATTTCGCATCTCTTTCCAGTCGCACCTACTTGATCTCCCTACAAGTTCTCTATAGTGTCCTATCTATGCAATCATTGCATTTTAATAACCTTCCCCCATCCTTAGGGGGCTTACGTTCACAAGTACGGCCAGAGGCCAGCTTCGAAACCCAGGACCATTTGAAAAGATAATTTTTCATCTTAACATGACCGGGGATAAAACCCGAGACCTTATGAGTAGCGGACAGGCATGTAATCATTGCGCCACGAAGGTCGTTAATATTAATAGGTCATGTAGGTACTTATAAAGAAAGACCACCTTTTTAATCGGTTACTGAATATTATCGTTTTAGGGGGTTACATCTAATATAACAGTAAAGACAGTAAAGTTTATCATAGAATTAGAAACTGCTTCTGTCAGACTTCTTAATTTTTTTAACCTTATTAATTATTTACATGATTGTAAAAGACCTAAAGCCTGAGGCTTTTTGAGCCCACTCGATAATGACTCGAAAATAATTAAATAAAATCCGTTTTCATCATTTTGTTGGTCAAAATAAATATTCAATCAAAAATATATATGAAATGCATGCAAGCTGTACGATACTTTAAAAAACCAGGGCGTTTTTCTTTACAGAGTCGAATATTGGAGGATGCATCGCTGATGTGCAACTCATGGTCGCCAAGGCATAACGTGAGTACCGAATTTCACATAATTACCGGCAATTTATTATATTTATACGTAGCCATTACTAAAAATATATTAACAAAAATCTACACTAAGTATTTACTTATTTTATTATTTAACGTTTTATCCTTAACGTATTCAAAAATGACTCACGTTCAACGACAGCACAAAGGTGCAATACATTGTTGTGATTGGCTAACGATTTGACGGTTCCAAATTCCAAATAGAATAGGATTTGAATTTGAAAATTGGAAGACTAGTCATTTTAGAGGACATCAAGGAAAAAAAAACATCACGTTTTGAATTAGTGTAAATCGTCGTTGCGTGAGTTTTTTTGCTATTTCATTAAGCTATTTTTCTTTTTGTATATTTATATATTTTATATAAATAATCATTTAAGTATGTATTCACATGAAATTTTGAAGCTCGATTGGTGAAGCCTTCGGAAAATGTACCGGATTTTTTTAAAATTTTATTTGTATTATTGAACAGTAATTTAATTTTCCTTTAAAAAAAAAATATTGACGCTCTGCGAATTGCTAGCGATAATCTTTGGCCAAAGATAATTTTCTGGTGTTTGTCAATGTACAGCTAAGCGATATTTTTTTCAGTGTACATTTCAGCGTTAAAGGTTTCATACCACTTAAGGGTAAGTAAAAATTTTTAAGAATCCAAATCATCATTTTTTATCTATGTATGGAATAAAAACCAACTTGGATTTGATTTTATTCTTGAACATACAGAGCAAGCAAGCAACATTGAGTCAATCACAAAAAGAGCGGATGCAGGAAGAGCCGCCAAGTAAAGAACAGTAATTAAAACGTAATTTGCCTAATTGAATTTGAAGAATATTAAATAGAAAATATATAAGAAAAATAACTTATAGCAAAAAAACTTAATATTTTAGGTTTTCAGTTAATAAACTTAATAAAAATAAAGAAAAAAAAAACAATTATCTGTCGTCATACTATATTTTTAATTTAAAAGCTAATACTAACTTTTACGACGAATTTTAAATTGCTTTAATATTTATATTTTTTTTATTTGCACTTGCATTTATGCATTTGAACCTTTCTTGAACTTCTAGTAGTTTGAATCAAAACCAAAATTAAATAAATAATTAGCCAAATCTTCCTAGAAAAACCATAGAAAAGTACAATAAATAAGTTTGATATTGTTGGGATCTGATTACACTTTTACATTTTTCATGCAGGAAATACTTTCATTGATTATTCGTTTGTTTATCATGTACGTAATCAACATTTTAATACTGTCCGAAAAATGTTTAATTAAAATTGCTTTCGTTTCAAACTACCGAGTATAAAATGAGAATCGTTAGGGTGCATTTACACCCAGAGTCAATATTAAGCAACTACAGCAAAAAATATTCGAAATTTAAAAAATGCTTTCACGGCTTTACCGCTGGACTAAATTCGATGAAGTTTGGTATGGATTAAGGGGACCAGGGGACAAACAAAGGCTACTTTTGGGCTCAATTAACCGAATGCCACGAGGGCGAAGCTACGGGCAACAGCTAGTAAATAAATAAAATAAAAACTGAATAGTAGTAAATATCTACTTCTGCAAACGGAACCATTCACCGAGAATGCTCGAGGTTGAGAAACAGCCCAGTTTATTTATTTATTTTATTAGGTACAAACAACAAATTGCAGTCAAACAAAAATTATTTACATCATATGCCAAGGTTAGTTTCTTAAATAAATAGTCGCAAATGGACTATTTTTCTAATGACAATATCTAAGAAGGCCAGTAAGCCTATTCTCGAAATTTGTTAATGATGTACAATTTGACAGTATATTCCACAGAATTTAGAAATATTAACATGAAGTGGGATAGCGCACGAATAACGTGTCACTAATTTGGCTTGCAAGCCAACGTTTCACACAGAAAAAATGGGCGGGGAATTTGATATTGCCACTGTTATTGGTCGATAATATTAGGTGGCTTTGTTGTAAACTACGTAAATACGTTTCTAATAAGGTGTGGTGTGGTTTACATGGGTTTACATGTATTAATTGATGATAAAAAGGGAGAATATGCTGCCACACTGATCCTGGAACTAAATCCGCGTTATAACATTTATATTCGGATAATTTCTCTGTTCTGTGGTATAGATATCTATCTGGGTATGAGTATCTACGCAGATATACTATTTATTGTCACAATCGAGTTATAAAAAAAACTGTTTAAATTTATAATATTATTAGCCCGACTAGTATACATTTTCAGTGACAGTGTGTACGTAGCCCTACCGCAGCGAGTACCTAATGGCCCTATTAATTTTCACGTGAAAAATATACTTAATTGCATTTATAACCATCACATTACAATACCGAGTTAATTATACGAGTATTTACTTGTATTTCGCGCTGAATCAATGTTAATTTATTTACTACTAGCAGTACAGACTTCGTCCGCGTGGAATTTATATAAAGTATTGTTCTGTACGCAGAGTTGACGATACAATTTCTATAATAAACGTAGCCTAAGTTACCTACTCCTTTTACAACAGCTATCCGCCTCTGATAGTCCCGTAGTAAAAAGTACTATTTTGGTATGCGGTCATTCAATGTTACAAGTAGACACTTCAATTTTATTTATTTGTATAATTATAGATTTGGTTGATTGTACTAATATATATGTAGTATAAATCCAAAACAAATGCTATGCAGGTGGCCTTGTGGCCCAATTTTGGGCTTTTGAATATAAAACAGACTGTCGATATGCTAAAAAGTGTTATTTGTTATTTATTTTAATACTAGCTGTTGCCCGCGGCTCCGCCCGCGTGGGACTCGGTTATATCGCGTCCAAAAGTAGCCTATGTTTGACCTCAGGTCGTTAACTGCATCCCTACCAAATTTCATCACAATCGGTCCAGCAGTTTAGCCGTGAAGAGGTGACAGACAGACAGACAGACAGACAGACTTTCGCATTTATAATATTAGTATGGATAGTATGGATTTATTATTTTCTTATTATCATAATATATTGAAAGCCCAAGACCTATAACGGGCTGTTTTAATTAATGAGTTACACAAACTAGACATAAGTACGCAAAGCCTTTAACTTTATTAATGCACTAACTGTTTCCCGTGGGTTCCACTTATCTTTGGTGGATATATTTTTATAACCTTTTTCAAAAATCAATTTATTATATGCAGAAATAATATTTCGTATCCGACCGGTGAATCTAAAGTTATTAGCGTTCACTGTTCAACTTTTTATAGATTACTAGTTTCCGCTCTCATAGGAATTACGAGATAAAATATAGCCTATGTGTTGTTCCAGGGTCTAAGCAATCTCCATTCCAAATTTCATCCAAATTGGTTCAGCCGTTTTCCTGTGAAAGAGTAACAAACATACACACTCACACACAAACTTTCGCCTTTTAAATATTAGTGTGATAAACTGGTGAATTAGTGAAAATGATTAGCAAGGAAACTGGCCGGTGGTACGCTAACTCATTACGACCTAGATTTAAAAAAAAATTGCGTTAAGACCGCGCGCGATTCGAAATTCTTTGGATTATAATTACATTTGAAATAAGAACTATCATTTTCATAACATCGTCTTCAGAACTGCATATGTGTGTGCTAGTTCGAAATGTCAAAGTGCACACACTTCGCGTTCGAAATACGAAATAAAAAATGCACGAAGGTGACCGAACTAAATCGTGAAAGTTAATTAAGAGAGCTCGTCGGCTATCGTGATATGTCAGCGATTCGGTAGTACACGTATTGGAGGACTGGCCATCCGGCTATTATTATTTTTGTTTTTATTTTTCTCCACATTTATTTCTAGAACTAGCTGTTTCCCGCGACTTCTTGCGCGTAGGCTTCGCTCCCGTTCCCGTTGGAATTTAGCGATTTATTTTTTCCCTTGTAACAATAACCAATTCAAAAACATAATATTACTTTTCCAATTTGGTGCATTCGTTCGAAAATTATCTTTTATTTGTAGGCAAACATGCCTTGAGTTTATTGAAATGACGATAACTTTCTTTTTTATGAATCGATTTTGATGATACAAACTTTAAATGTTTTGCTGAGTTGAAATAAAGTAATTGGTGAAAGTAAATCGATTCAGTTCTTTCGGAGATAATCATGATAATACATATACAGACAGACAGACAAAAAAATTTTTTATTCTATTTAAGTGTTTCTCTATATCCATTTCAATCAAAAATACAAAATATACAGACAAAATATTTTTACTGTTTTATTATATGTACATAAATAAATATACATTGTCATGTATCTAAGAATACTAGCGTAACGTCGTGCTCCTGGAATTAAGAATATAACCCTTTAGGCGCTATTACGTCGTTTTTTTTTTAAATATACCTTTAAAGAAACGCCCATAAAAACCAGAGATAAATTAGCAACTGTTCAAAGTCACAAAGTAATTATGGAACTAACAAACTTTTCTTGTTATAAAATCAAATCACCTCTTAATATCTCACTGGTTAAATTTCCTACTAGGGCTTACTAAAAACATTACCTCTGTCCTCTTAAACTTAAATTATTCTCCTAAATTTTAATTCATTAGTAGAATTATCGTGGCCAATTTGTACAGTCACTATCTCAACCTTTCTTGCATGGACCTTTGTTCTATGGTAGATAAAGGATAATTTGCAATGTATTTTGGCAACCTGCAATATTGTAGGCTTTACGTTTTATATGATAAAAATAAATTTTCTGTTTAAGTCGATAAAGTATTAAAACATTAAAGTCAATTATTTTCTTATACGCCGATTTTTTTTTTATAAAGTTAATACAGCTTCTACATCATTATTCTACTGCCAGCCGACATTAAATTACTTATAACCTGATTCCCATATTTCTGCTAGTAACTATACTGAGTAGGTACCATGATATACTATACAATTAATTTCATATTTTAATTATCATTTGTTTTGGATTCATACTACATATACAACTAAGCAAAGGCATGATAAAAACAAAAAAAGTATATCTAAGAAAGAAACTACTGCTTAAAATAGCTAGTTTTGCTCATGTAATTAAACACCTTTTAATTTGATATCGATAAACGTCTGCCGTGTTTTTAATCGATTGAAATCACTAGTTGTCTGTAGCGGATAGCGGGAAACCCAGCCCAAACGCCAGTCAAATGTCAATTTCCTTTACGTTCTAAATTTGAATAATTTAAACTTTTCATAGCCTTCTTGCAAGGGCTGCTATAATGTTTTTCTTTTGTTGTTTGTTAGTGGCCAACATTTTTGCTTTAAAATATTTATTCTAGACACATAGGTAAATAAAATAAAAAACATTGCGCGCGTATTCTAATTCTATGTCTGGACATGATGATTATAGTTAGTGATTTATTAAAAAAATTGAAGATATTGTTTAAAACCTACCTCCTAATTTCTCACTGGTTGAATTAAAGATTTACTAAAAATGTTTCGGTGCCCGCTATACACTAAGTACTAAGATATTTCCATCATATTATTTGCTGTTTGATTCTGTTATTCTGTTACCTTTAGGTACCAGAGGTAGGTAAATCAGAAAAATGAAGTATTTCCCCCTTAGGTAACCATAAAAATTTATAATATTTTAAATAAAAATTTTAAATAAAATGTTTTTTTCTCGTCTTCTCTCATTAAATATCAGAAAGAGAGAAAATGTCTAAACATATTTAGTTAAAAAGGGGCTTAACAAACGAACGTTACTTTTTTTTATAAAAAAGCAGTTTAGATTTTTACCAGAAGAGTGGTCTATTCTATAAACCAAACGACACAGCTCTATTTTAAAAAACAAATATTAGAAAATAGCCTATTTAATATTTTTGTTTCTCTTTAATTATATACTTACCCCTCTTTTACGGCTGGTGAAATTCGCGTATAATTTTATCCCCCGTACTTCCGACACATAATCGTAACAGCTAAGTGGGTGCGTAATCCTGGGTACACTCGCGCTCGAAACTGTTTACCATTTCCTTTTCATCTTTTTTGAATAAAATATGCTAGTAAAGCCGTTTGTTTATCCAACTAGCTAAAGTGAGTATTCACGCTCTATCTATCAAACCTATCTTCTCATACATCTCATCTTTTCGTATACATATAGTTTACAGTAGAATTATTGAGAAGGACATAGACTTTCATCCCAGGAAAAAGCACTGTTCCCGAGGGAAATTCACGAGGGGAAGCCGCGGGCAAAAGCTAGTATATGATAATTACTATTTTTTGTGGATGAAATAATTGATCATAATTGGTAATTATATACGTACTTAAGTATATTAGTATTATTTTAATAGCAAAGGTTACTACTTCAATAATACCAAATTTGCCATAAGAATTGGGCTATCGTATATACAATAAGAATTTTTCCAAATCCAGCCCATAGTTTTGGGGTTGTAAACATTCAAGTTTAGATATAAAAAAGTTTTTAGTTTATTCTTTCTAACGATTACTCCTGACCTGACCTCCGGTGTGGCAGCCTGGCATGATGACTATTATTTAGACCACAGACTCAAAAATAAATAAATTTAAATACTTATAATATAGGGACAAATCACACATATTGAGTAAGCCCCAAAGCAAGAGTCGAGACTTGTGTATGAGGTACTAACTTAACGATACTATATTTCATTACAAATACATGTATAGATAAACATCCAAGACCCATGCTAATCAGGAAAAGATCATTTTTCATCTTGACCTCAAACCTGGGACCTCTTGAGTAGAGGTCAGGCATGTTAACCGTTACGCCACTCAGTGGGTCTAAAAACGCCACTTTAGCAATTCTGCGAATCGAATTCATATTACGAATTCCTTAGCAATTCTTTAGCAATTCCTATTTCTTCGAAGAGGAATTGCAAAGTTTAGTTGGCCATTTTACAAAAAAAAGAGGAATTGCTACAGGATTGCTGAGAAATTCGTAATATGAATTCGATTCGCAGAATTGCTAAAGTGGCGTTTTTAGACCCCCAGGTCATCAAATCCATACTAATATTATAAATGCGAAAGCCTGTCTGTCTGTCTGTCTGTCTGTCTGTCACCTCTTCACGGCTAAACTGCTGGACCGATTGTGATGAAATTTGGTAGGGATGTAGTTAACGACCTGAGGTCAAACATAGGCTACTTTTGGGCGCGATATAACCGAGTCCCACGCGGGCGGAGCCGCGGGGAACAGCTAGTAATACTATATATTCACTTCTATGTGCGACAGTACCCATCACAATTTAAACGCCCGCTCTTTGTGACATTTGATACGTCGCCAGCTAAGCAGTAATTTAGTAATGGATTATTGTACTGCATCCTTTGTGGGCTTATCCTATGTCCCTACATTTATCTCGAATATTATCCGCTCATATATTTAGGTAAGGTTAAAGTGTCCAAGTGAAGTCACAGAATATAATAATCAATTATTCTTATACTATGGTTTATAATCTACTAGCTGTTCCCCGCGGCTTCGCCCCGCGTGGGACTCGGTTATATCGCGCCCAAAAGTAGCCTATGTTTGACCTCAGGTCGTTAACTACATACCTACCAAATTTCATCACAATCGGTCCAGCAGTTTAGCCGTGAAGAGGTGACAGACAGACAGATAGACTTTCGCATTTATAATATTAGTATGGAAGTATGGATGGATTCTAATAGAATAAAGCTATGAGTTTGTTTGATTGAGCACTTGTATACTTTAGAAATCTGCTCGGGATTTTTTATATATAGCCTGTTATTGGGGAAGGTTATAGGGTAGTACATACATACTACGGGCGAGTGGGATCTGGGACTGGGAACAGCAAATAATATTAAAAAATTGGCAAATAATATAATCCATACTAATATTATAAATCCTATATATTTATGAAAAGCGCATGGTAATCCCGTGGTATTCCCTATCGTAGCTTAAAAGACAAAAAAAAAATCCAGCAAATTTCAGTCTATTTCATTTTTAAGCGACTTAAAAAAAAATTAGAAGGTTCTCAATTCGTCGGAATGTTTTATTTTTATACTAGCTTTAGCCCGCGGCTTCGCTCGCGTTTCTTTCGGGAACAGTGCTTATTCCCGGGATGAAAGGTACCCTATGTCCTTCTCAATACTTCTAGCTATGTGTATGCGAAATTTCAGAAAGATTGGTTCAGTAGATAGGCCGTGAAGGCGTAGCAAACAAACGAACAAACAAACTCCATTTCGCATTCATAATATTAGTATGAAGTATGATGATATTATTTTTAATATATGTTCTCTTAATTTGACAACATTTTTGAACAAATTGACATAGATACCTATACCACTGGAAAAACGTTGTGACGAAAGCCGAACTCCTTCAAGCAACACAGCTTCCGTACGAAGACGTGTTGCTCAATGGATAAATCTAATTGATTGTGTTAATTAATAATAATAATAATTATTATTTGTAATTAATTTTAAATTTTATTTATAACTAGCTGTTCCCCGCGGCTTCGCCCCGCGTGGGACTCGGTTATATCGCGCCCAAAAGTAGCCTATGTTTGACCTCAGGTCTTTAACTACATCCCTACCAAATTTCATCACAATCGGTCCAGCAGTTTAGCCGTGAAGAGGTGACAGACAGACAGACAGAAAGACAGACAGACAGACAGATTTTCGCATTTATAATATTAGTATGGATTAATTCCTCCAAACTTATAAATAATTATGTAACTTAATAATATACAAAGGGTGTTACAATTGTTATTTGTCAATTGAATTGTTACATCCCGTATAATTGATAAGCAATGCGTCATTTAATGCGATATGATGGGACCGTTTTGTAAGGGTTGTTTTGTTATTAGGGTTCCATACACGATATGTAAAAACGAGACCCTATTACTGTGAGTCTCTAGATGGCGCTACAAACATCACTTCAAATATCATGATGGGAGCTTGTTTTTGAACGAAAAGAAAGATCGGGAAATAATAAAAACATTATTTTTATCGTTAATCTAACTATATTCTGATTAAAGCTTTATTTTTTTAAATTTAAATGTTATCCCCCTCTCCGAGTCTTCAAGCAAAAACCTTAGTTACTAGACAACAAAACTCTATACCAGGTGATGCACGGTCAACCGACTTTAACTATACGATTTGAATAGAATATGACGATGATTTACCTTGAATGAATATTGAACGAACCTTTCGAGAGCAGGGACCTACTTCATTGACTAGCGGTTCCCGTGGTTTCGCTCGCGCATTGTTTGTATGTACTTTAGCCTATAACCTTTCCCAAGAATCAGGCTATCATATGCAGAAACAATTTTTCAAATCCAACTATTAGTAGTTCTTAGGTTATAGCGGTTAAGGTGATACCTCGGTGTACACTAGCGCCACCGTCATTTAAAAATCATTACTCACTGAAAACACAAGTTATCAAAAATCCCTCTGCTGTAATTATGGTTCTGGATCTGAAGTTAATTTTAATCATATTCAATTATTAAATTATAGTTCCATATAGTTACAAATTGCAAAACTGCTAAAAGTGGCCGTTTTAAGCAATAATGCAATTTGTAACTATAGAGAATTATAATTTAATAATTCAATATGTTTAAAATTAACTTCAGATCCAGAACCATAATTACAGCAGAGGGATTTTTGATAACTTGTGTTTTCAGTGAGTAATGATTTTTAAATGACGGTGGCGCTAGTGTTCACCGAGGTATCACCTTAAACAAAACAAACAATAAAATAACGCCGGATGCCGCTTCCAACCGGTCGTTTTGGTAATTTAAGGGGGAGGGCTATGTCCACTGGTGGACATAGCCTGTGTGGTGGCCTGTGACAATGATGCTTATGTCGAAACAATAAACTTCTTAGTTTCTTTCTTTTGATTTTATCATTTTCTTGACATATTTGACATTATTTTACCATATATTGTTTGTTTGTTTGTTTGTGATTGCTTACAAGGAATTAAAACGGCTTCATGCCAGCTCCTGCATACGTAATATACCTAAGGACCTCCCATTCTACTAAGACTTCATTTTTGTATGCCAGATGGGCGAAACATATATGTACAATATCTACTTATGTATATAATATTTTACATGTTTACAAAAAATAAATGATACATATAATCACGTCTTTATGCCATGCGGGGTAGACAGAGCCTAGGGCCATAAGACTTTAGGCCACGCTTAGCTTAATGGTAGTTGAAACAGGAAATCAATAGTGATGGGTTGCTAGCCGCATCGCCTATGACATGATTTCCCCATTCGGCGATTCCCTCAGACGACTTTTACGGCTTGCGCGGGAAGAGAAGCAGCTGGTACATTCTATGTTTTTATTTTTCTCCCAGACCAGCATGGAAGATGATAATAACAATAAATGATAAGTTTCATTTTAGCACGGAGGAGATAAAACACTAATAATTATCGCGACTCTCCACAACGGCCCCTAGCAAATTGTGCATGCAATTTTAATACAATTGAAATTGAAGGGTTACTGTCATGGGTCAAGAGGGGTGACAGTAATGCAGATCATATGGTGTCACATCTAGTCATAGAATTTGGTACTTATTTATTTTTAATACTTTTTACGGCCACTAATTAGAATTTGGAAATTGCGGGTACAGGCTTTTTTTTAATTTAAGCGTCTAGCGAACTTTTTAAAGGATTGCAAATATTATAACTGATTTTTTTTTGCGCATAGGTATATAAAAGTAAATATATAATTATTTGAAAAAAATCGCGCATAGGTACATATAAATAATCTCTCTCTTACTTTGGAAAAAAATTCCGTCTTTTTGTTATAAAAACCTATTCGTAATAATATATATTTTATAGTTTATCTTAGTTTCTTTATAAGAGTATACTAGCGACCAGCTCCGGCTTTGCATGGGTGCAATGTCATAGGATACACAAAAAAGCCTTCCTCTTGAATCACACTATAATTATTTATTTAATTAATACAATTATTTACAGTTAAAAATACGTGCCACCTACTAAAGATATAAAAAAAAGACAAAAAAAAAGTTTTAATAAAAGTAAGCCAAGTCACTGTCCTCGCAAGGTAGTGCCCAAACAGCTGGCGGCATTTCCTCTTTGAAAAACCCTTGGGTATGTAATGAACCTCGATATTTCGTATACTCTCAAAACACGCTGCAATTTTATTTATTTCTATCAACTCATAGCTTACTAGTTGTTCCCTACTTTGTTTGAAATACAATATATTGCAAAACGTCTATCACTAGTCTCCTGTAGCGCGGTGGTAATGAGGCGGCGTGTCGCGTTCGATTCCCTTCCCACGCTCGATTGCTGCTCATTTTTTACCCCCGGGGATTAGTGAGATTGACAGTAATTTACACTTAGCTCTTAGCAATTGATCAGATAGAGTTTCGTATTTACAATGAGCGACGAAAAAAGAATTAGATCGGATATATTTGAATCCATTCTGGACTTATTATTGCGAACTTCTAAAGTAAATTCTATAAA
Organism: Apomyelois bistriatella; assembly: GCA_947044815.1. Taxonomy (NCBI): domain Eukaryota; kingdom Metazoa; phylum Arthropoda; class Insecta; order Lepidoptera; family Pyralidae; genus Apomyelois; species Apomyelois bistriatella. The sequence continues at coordinate 15,416,771 of OX345687.1, read as the reverse complement.
TTATAATACATATAAAATAATAATTATATAAATTAATAACGTGAAAATTTGTATAGAAGTTTGTTTCTTTCACAGGAAAATGGCTGAACCGATTTGTCTGAAATGTGGAATGGAGATTGATTAGACCCTGGAACAACACATGGGCTATATTTAATCCATGAATTCCTACGGGAGCGTAGAAGTCCTAGTTTTTATATATTTTTTAAAGTACCGTACTAGGTATGGTATAAATACTTATTATAACTGGTAAGTATTTACTTATCTAAATCAAACTTAATTAGAAACTTGAGCCTACGCCAACGTACCGAAGATGCTGGCATTATTGCTTGGTAAAATAGCCAAACTAAAAACTTCCCGTAAATTAAATAGTCGAAACAAAGGGCCGATAGGTACTTACTCCACTAAAAACCTTAAAGATCCACCAAAATAGACACCCTCAACTTTAACTTACTTTTTACGTCTCTCACACAAAGTGTTCGCAAGCTTGGTCACAAATCAATTTGAATGCAAACCGTGAGGGGACGTAAAACGAGGCAGGTAGGCCGATCCTACCAAAACTATCAGCCTGAAAGTGGTATATGCTATAAAGTTGTTACTTGTGAGTCTGTGCGCGCACGAAGCATCTGCCGGGAACATGGACGGGACAGAAGTATTTTATTTTATCTTAAAGATGTTTTTTTCAAAGTCAATGATACTTTATTCTTCGTTATGCATTTAAAAAGATGTTACATAATTTTATATACGTATCAATGCACGCAGCCCAAGGAGGTATACACAATAATAACGAAATTTAAAAAAAAAGTAATTTTCATTTAATAGTAGTTTTTAATTTTGAATCGCGTCTTATTATTTATTTGTAAAGAAATTATCAGGACATTTTAATTAATATTGGGTATCCCGTTAAAGGAGCTTCGGAATCAGAAAATACAGAATGTAGCGCGAATTACCTTCATACATGTGACGTTTCTTTTTATCTACTTTTAATGCAGTGACTCGCCATCCATCCATCACCAGTTAACCTTAAGGACGTTGAGAAAAGGTATTGATAGGATGCACAAGCACCATTTAAAGGAATTTTATTTACATAATAAAAACAAAAAAAAATGATTATTATGAAAAAGATAACCTGATATAGATATATGTATAGAAAATAATATAAAGTACGGTTCCAAAGATGCTGGCAGCATTTCCTTGTTAAAAAGCCAAACTAATTCGGCAGCTGACTAAAGTACTATCCATACTCCATACTAATATTATAAATGCGAAAGTCTGTCTGTCTGTCTGTCTGTCTGTCTGTCTGTCTGTCTGTCACCTCTTCACGGCTAAACGGATGGACCGATTGGGATGAAATTTGGTAGGGATGTAGTTAACGACCTGAGGTCAAACATAGGCTACTTTTGGGCGCGATATAACCGAGTCCCACGCGGGCGGAGCCGCGGGGAACAGCTAGTAATATATATACATATCTTTAAAGTGGCCTTTATGAATGCTACAAAGCTGTAAATCTATTAACTGTAGTCTGTGAGCGCTGTGTTTCTCTTGTCAAGGGTTCTTTGTAAGAAGCTTTCTCTCTATAATCTCGATGATCGTAGCTAGCGGGTCAGAATTTCTCATAAATAATTTAAAGTAATCCAAGAAAAACCTTGACAGAGACGCGATTATATTGCATATATATAAAGCGTTCTAAATGTGTTGAATTTATATATTACTATCTGTGCCCTGCGATTTCATTCACCGTTAAACAAGTAAACACAGTTTTAAAAATAGAAAAATAAATGTTATAAGAAATTTATAATAAAAATGCTATTTTTGAAAAGTATGACATACCTACTCAAAATCGGTGAGTCAAAAGATTTTCGTTCGAGTCACCGGTTATGTCGTATGAAAATCACTTGAAAACAAATGGTAAGGTTAATAATCCTTTGATTGTTACAAATGTGAGGTTTTTAAGAATTTTCGTATGAATGTTTGTTCCTCTTTAAGGCTGAACCACAGATTAAAGATAACTAAGCTAAACTAAATCGGCTATTATATGGTCTGTTTGGTCTTAAATTAACGTATTTATTTATTGAAATCAAAAGTCGTAAAAGAGCTACCTAATAAACCGCTGTATGGACTTTGACGTCTATTTTTTTATATATTTAATTTAATTTGGAAATTGCAATATGCTTGGGTAAAGCAGAAAGCTTTAACATAAATTGTAAATAGGTATTTATTAATTTGAAAAATTCTCACTAGATTGATTTTGCTACTAAAATTCCCGAAAATCCCAGGCATAAGCTAATTTAACTCTATTTTTAATTATTAATAATATTTGAAAAAAAAATATAGTTAACATAATTAAATATTAGCTTTCGCCCGCATGAATTTCCCTCGGAAACAGTGCTTTTTCCCGGGATGAAAGGTACTCTGTGTCCTTCTCAATATTCCTAGCTATGTGTATAAGAAATTTCAGAAAGATTGGTTCAGTAGATAGGGCGTGAAGAGGTGACAAACAAAACAACAAATATACAAACTCACTTTCGCATTTATAATATTAGTTGGGATTAACAAAATAAGGGCTTTTTAAGTGGACCAAGTTAAAAGAGCTAATGTGGACATCATAAATAATTCAACTATTGGAGAAACTACGAGTGTCTATGAATTATTAAAAAGGTATTTGATAGTACTTACATAAAGGCTATTTGCCTAATTTTTGTGTTGATTTTTTATTTATATATCGATAGAACCTTTTGTTGGACATTAAACAAGACATATTTTATTGAACTTATTTATTTTAATAAAATTATTTAACTTTCAAATATGAAATGAACATATACCTACATTCAATTTGAAACCAGTTTTTTATATACAAATTTCGTCGAATGTTTTTTTTTATCTTTGTATTTTTATTATTTTGTATTTATAAAGCATGAAACCCCTAAATAAAGTATGTTTCCTATTGGGACCACTACCGAGTTATCAGGCGCTTTAGCCACTGGCCTAAGAGGCTATCATATGTACAAAAAAACTTTCAAATCTAACTAATATTTCTGAAGTTATAAGCATTCAAGTGAACAAATCCCAGATATATATTATAAGTGCTAGTTGTTCTCTGCGGTTTCTCTCGGCCGTTGTTTGAATGTACTACCTTCTCTAAGAACAGGCTATATTACATTTTTTTTTAATCCAACCAGTGCTTCTCAAGTTATAAACGTTTAAACAAACGGGCTCCTCAGTTTTATTATATACTAGCTGTTGCCCGGGGCTCCGCTCCCATGGGAATTCCGAGATAAAATATAGAACGGGTCTAAGCTATCTCCATTTCAAATTTCAGCCAAATCCGTTCAGCCGTTCTTGAGTTATAAATTGTGTTACTAACACGACTTTCTTTTATATATATAGATGTATAGATACGTATTATGAAATGTCTCTTTCCTATATTCTGTACCTTAGGTATTAAAGAAAATAGCCACATAAAAAAAAATAAACAAATTAAAACCAAATAAAAAAAAATACGTTTATTTTACATACAGCTTTATGACAGTATATAATTATAATATAATCCAAGGAATACATCTGTTAAACCAGTAAGAAAAAGAAAAGAGAGACAAAGAAGAAATAAATATATAGAAAGAAATAGATAGGGAGAGCAGATCGACTGGTCATATATTGTTCCCTTGTTTTTTTTTTTGGAACAGTATTATTTTTAATGTGAATTAAAAAAATAACGTTACAATAGGCTTGTTTCCATTAAGAATAAATATAATGGATAGGGGTTTATAATGATTAATTATATTATGGAGAAAATAACAAACAATTTTAATTATTAAAAACGTTAAAGATTAATAATATTTTTTAAAAATAAATTTCGTAAAATGAAACCTTTAGTCACGTGACAGTGAACACCAATCAGAAAGCGTTACGTCACCCCGTGCGAAACTCCAATCTTGTCTTTGACGTTTCGAGTATCACTACCGGTTCTTGATAAAATTTTGGTTTTTAACAACTAATATCAAGTTGATACAGTTTTTGCTAATTATAATTTGAAAGAATTAACCATGGAATCTGGATTCAGCAAAGCAGACAGTAATAATTTGCCCAGAATCGATGCCGTTATGCTTAGAAATTTTTTCGCGTCGAACAGTAACTTTTGCTCATCTGAATTTCGCAATGTTAAAACTTCCTTGTAAGTATAAAATATTTATTATAAGCTTAAATGCTATGTGATATTTCAGTTCAGTACACAAGAACTTAATGTTGTGACGTACATTTTGCAAGATACTGTTTACTATATTACTGTTCCTTTCATATGATACTCCATATAATTAGTCATATCATTTGGCAACTAGAATAAAAAGAGTATGTTTGTAACATTAATTAGAAAACTAAAATGAAACGTTCACTCCTAAAAGTGAAACAACTTAACCTGAACTCATGTATTTATTATTTAGAAAATAGAGATTCTACAAAACACATCTAGTTTGCTCGAATTAAGTAATATATTGTATTGTGTGAAATACTTAATCAAAATGATCTTCACAAAAATACATTCTTGAACCTGTTGATAAAGTTTGTTTGTTTGTAATATCTTTATTGCTTTAAAATACATAGTAAATAGAACATTATTAAAATCAGAAGACAATGGCGGACTTATCCCAGGAAGGGATCTCTTAGCATAAAGTATGATCTCTAAAGTATGAGCATCATCTCTTCTTGCAAGTTTTAGCCACTTTTTCCGTATTTCTCCATTGTTTGGAACATATATAAATAACTTGTTTGGCGTTTTTATAGTCGTGCTATCACACTGGGGCACTATACAGTACTTATAATATGAGAAATTTATTTTTAAATGATTAAAACTAGCTATAACGTACGGAGACACGATCGCTCTTTGGTTTGTTTCGCACGGCGTGACGTCATTCAAGACGCCATGACAGTCTTGTGCGTTTTGGAACCAAATTGAAAAATGGTTTTTTAAAACGCGAAATTTATAATGTAAACGCTCGATTAAAAATAAATAAACCTTTTTTTCGATAAAATGCCTAATAAGCTACAATATTAAGCAGTTATTGAAATTTTGTCAACTAGCCTATTATTAAGTTATAAATTTATAATGATGATGTTTAATTTTAACTAGCTAATCCCCGCCGTTCCACTCTCCCATGGTGTATTAGTACCTAGCCTTCTCCAAGAATCAGACTATCATACTCAAAAATATTTTATATAAATCCAACTAGTTATAAGAGTTCAAACAAACTGTAGGTTACTTTATATATATTTATTTATATCTTGTAATTATTCACTCTTCACTTATTCAAATAAACATATATCATAGAATACTAGTCGATATTATACAAGAAGCAGGACGACCTCCGTGGCGTAATGGTTAACATGCCTGACCGCTACTCAGGAGGTCGCGGGTTCGATCCCCGGTCAGGTCCAAATGAAAAATGATCTTTTTCTGATTGACCTGGGTCTTGGATTTTTATCTATATATGTATTTGTTATAAATTATAGAATCGTTGAGTTAGTATCCCATAACACAAGTCTCGAACTTACTTTGGGGCTAACTCAATCTGTGTGATTTGTCCCTATATATTTATTTATTATTTATTTAGTTATAGAACAAGAAAAAAATCATAGTTATATATTTTCGACAGGGCGACCTCTTCAGTGGTCTAAACGACGGGCTCCTCAGTCGGGCGGAGGCTCTCGCGGCGGTGGACATAAGTAAGCACCAGTCGGGGCCACAGCCGGGCCCCCCACTGCCGCAGCTGAAGCATGACATGGTATACCACCACTCAGTTGGAGGCCCCCCGCCGCATAACGCAAGGCCGCATCAGGTATATTTGTGACTGTATAGATATATTTATTTATTTTTTATTACACTACGGAGTAATGTAAAGAAATCGTGGTTGTCGGTTTCCGTGAGCTTTTGCGCTTGTGTTATCTTTTGGTGTCAAAGGGGATTGTTTATATCACTACATAGTATAAAACAAAGTCTCTTTCTCTGTCCCTATGTCCCTTTGTATGCTTAAATCTTTAAAACTACGCAACGGATTTTGTTGCGGTTTTTTTAATAGATAGAGTGATTCAAAAGGATGGTTTTTATGCCCATGCGGAGCCGGGGCGGGTCGCTAGTTTAATATAAAATGAATTGGTAAAAGTAGCGAAAAGACTTGAAGCTGAAATTTGGCAGGTAGGAAGGTTTATAAGGAGTAGATGGCAGCTAATATAAATTTTCCGAAATTCCCATAAACATGTGAGCGTACGGCCGTAATCTTAGATTTTTGAAAATATCACATCGATATTGCTTTCAGTCTACGCGTTCCGTAGCATCGGCTACAAAGTTCGTAGCATTTCGTAGCTCACCTACGAAACGCTACACAAACATTTTAGTATAGAATTCTATAATCTGTGGTTCAATGAAGCATTTTATTAGCTCCCGATACAAGAAAATGATATGTGTTGGAGGTAGAATTTTTTGTTGTTGTTTGAAATCTGTTTGTTTATGTCACCATATCATCCTAACAATTTCAAAGCCTTTTTAAAGCTAATGCGATGTAGATGGTTCTATCTCGTATCTATTTTTTATAATATTATTGTATATTTTCAATTTGATTTATTAGAAATACATCATGAACAGTATCGCCAACCCATCAACCCCAAGGTAGTGTAACTGGTAATTGAAACATGAATGCAAATAAATAAAATTGCCTTTTAATCTTGTATAGTTACTAACAAGTACCTCAATTAACCATAATCAAGAAACCTAAACCATCAACTTAAAACCCAGCATCGACCCATCAAACAAAATATAATTTAAAACAAATAAAAAAAACAAAATCGCCCACGTAGCAATGATACGAATCGAATATAACTCCCATAAAAATAAAGTGTTCTCATAAAAATGTTGTCGAATTGGTAGGCTCGGCGCCTTGCTTGACATAAATATAATAATATTATGTAAAAGATGGAAATCTTCACGGGAATCGAAGGGGCTACCTCCTTTGGGAGTCCCTGCCAAGGGGGTGGAGACGTATTCGCTCCATACTATAATTTTATGCACTATTATGTGATGTAATGTAGTGTTTTGAAAACGATATTAAGTTTGTATACTGTTTCTTTGTCTGTACATAAATCATCTCTGTCACTCACTGGACTGCAAGAGATCCTTTTCTGGGATAAGTACACCATTGTACTTTTGTTTTCTATGCTTTTGTATTCACATTTGTTTTAGTATAATAAAGTTATAACAAACAAACAAACAAACAAGTATATAAAATTGTATAATTTTCCTGGTTGTAAAGCCGTTCTACCTTAAGGCTACTTCTTGTTTTGCAGTTGATGTACGGTAGTTGCCTAAGACGGCCTTAAACCATGAAAGATGAGAATGCGTGTTTATTTGTTCTTCAAAATGCGTAAAAAAATAAAAATACACTTTTATAATCTACTTTTTAAATGTGTAATACACCATCCGCCATATTGGGTTTCGACGTCCGTCACTCCGTAGGTAAATTAACTCATTTTGAAACAGACTTTGGTAATCTTTCGTAGAATCGTAATATTTTTGACTAAAGGAGTGACGTCACAAACGAAACAGAATCATACTATTACTAATTCTGTGACAGAATGGCGGCTAGCATTTACGCGCGTAAATTCGAAATAAAAAGTTAAGTAAGTAGTGTCATTTTTCGGTTGTTTTGAGTAAATATAAAAATTGTAATTGTTTATTACAACCTGAGCTGAGGATTAATGTAAACTAGTTATCAAAATCGGTGTAAAGCCTTTTGTAGTACCCAGTACTACAGTAGTAGTACTGCCATATCTAGGACTACGAATTCAGCGTTTTCTGCGCTCTAAAGCGTTAAGTATGGATCTCTTTTTTTATGTCATCTTAACACTTAAATAGAGAAAGAAATCATCAAAATCATCAGTAGCAATGGATGTAACTGGAAAAACACTGGCCAGAAAAATTTCCACCACATCTCCATAGCCTAAAAAACCCAATCAAACTAACTTTTCATTCTATTCTAAAATCTTGTATAACATCCCACAAAGAAAAAAACAAAAACAACAAACTAATACTAAGAACATGCTAAAATCACTAAACCACCCCACGCCCTCGCAATAAAACCAATATAATGTCGAGAGAGAAAAAAAACTCGAAATTTCCCAATTTCCCCCAACCCTTACCCCGAATCTTCTGAGTTCGAACCGCGTAATGCCAGCTTTATAGCCACGGAACCCGGTCCCAGCAGTTTGGGGGTCCGTACGGGTCGCTAATCCGTAAATATAGTGGGGACCCCGTCTGATTCGATTATATTTTATAAAGTCGTGTAGACACTTCTGTCATGTTGTTGTAATAAATATTATGATCAAGGCCCCTACGTCATATTTTATAGCAATAAGAGGTGTTATGATTTCTTCTTTTTTAATAAGGAAATAAATAAATATATAAGAACAAATCACACAGATTGAGTTAGCCCAAAAAGTAAGTTCGAGACTTGTGTTATGGGATTAACTTATTATTATTAATTACTCTTTAAAATTGATCTTTTCTGATTGACCTGGGTCTTGGATGTTTATTAATGTATTTGTTACAAAATATAGTATCGTTGAGTTCGTATCCCATAACACAAGTTTTAAACTTACTTTGGGGTTAACTCAATCTGTGTGATTTGTCCGTATATATTTACTTATTATTTAATATTTTTTATTGTTTTCTAACAATTTTCTAAATCTGATAGTGTTGGCCATTATTCTGAGGTTGGTCACTAATATACGAGTATCATTCTCCTATTGATTTGATTTTCCTATATTACGTGATTTTTGTATTTTTGTTTTGTCCAAAAAAGATGTACGTATTAGTCGTAGTTTTACTTTAAATACTAAGTACGTGTGTGAAATTGAATAAATTAAACACACGATTTTCAACTACATATTTGTAGGCACAACGTTTGTCGGGTCAGTGCCCCTAGTATGAGTTTTTCTTAACGCAGACGCTAGCGACTGCGTTAGGATTTTGTATGGAATTTCTTAGTTGCCTTACTATACGCCAGAGGCGCTGTACAGGTTTGCCATACTAAATCGCTAACGCAGTCGCTAGCGTCTGCGTTAAGAAAAACTCATACTAGGGGCACAGATGTATAGAAAAATAACCCCACAATAGTGCGCTCCAAACGTTCCCTTTCCACGACACTGTTACACGGTTGATTTTTAAACAATATCCCAGTGATAAACTCCAAGTGTCCCCGGCGACCGCCGCGACAATTGTCGCGGTCCCAGGGCACCGTGTTGCCCCTTTTCCACTTTGACTTTTGTTTAAGTTCCAATGTTTACTCGTTTTTTTATTTCGGTAGGGCTGTGACGTATTGACGGACACTTGAAAGGAGTTTTTATGCTATTGTTACGCTTGTGTGTTTTCTCTATAAATAAATGTAAAGTTGCGATTCGGAAGGCGATCTCGGTTACTGTCACAGTGTCACTAGATGGCGCTTGAGCTGAATTCGATGCCAATTTGTCTGAATAATCTAACGTTAGTAAACAATTACAAAAAAAAATAGGTACTATGTATATTATTAGGTACACAAATTAAATGGTCTTTAAAAAATATCTGTAAAGAGAGAGTCGTTGTTCATTTTGGACCTTGCAAAAATGTATAACACATCAATACATAGTATAAAACAAAGTCGGTTCTGTAATGTATAAGTAAAAAAGCGTTAATTTTTTTCTTGAAAATGGCCTCATTTTCTACAAAACTATAAAGTTTAGCTCAACATTAAGTTACCTTCCTAAAGCCACAGATAGTTTTTTTTTTCATAATGTCCAGCGATTGACCGCGATCCCACCTGATGTTAAATGCAGATGTGGCCTAAGATGGAGCTCGCTGGCACATTAATAGTATTCACTCTAGCCTTGAAAAGACCCAAATTGTATGTGTCCGGGAATATGTTTGTTGTTAATAATACTTCAAAATGTCTGTGTCTCCTATACGATTAGTAATATAGCTACTATGTAAGGGTGGGGGTGCGTAAAACTGACACTAAAACTGTAGCCATCATGTCGAAATGACAATCATATTGCGTTCATATTGGAGCCATCAAATTGCAGTAGGTAATGTAACCCTATGTTATGCTTGTAGGGGACAGTTGGGCCTTGAAAACTAAGTATAAGCGGGACGGACGCGAGAGCGGTTTTACTGACTGCCTTTGCTCAACGACGAGTTCGATTATTAATGTACTTACTTAAAAAATAAAGTTCCCAGTTTGTAGTTAATTACTTTAGATATCTGGAGTCGGTCATGTTTTTCAATAAATTGTTTATTATGAAATAAATTGACTTGTTACTTTTCTAGGTAGATAATTAAATTCCAGATGGTTATGTTTTTTTGCCTGTCACACACACCGAGTTTCAAACGAGCGTTTGAGACAGTGTTGGCGCGCAAATTCAAAGATATCTCTTGTTAGAATATCAATATATTCTTGGTTGTATGTACGTTATGTCTATGCACCACATCTTATGATGACATCTGTCAATGTTCATAATTGTCTACGTCCAAATAATACTTTTTGCATTTCCTGTTCCCGGGCTCACCGGCTTAGCTCATTTTGTGTTGTAGTATTTTGTGTTAAATATTAATCTTAATTAATCTCCAATATAATTTGACTTGTCCAAAATCTTTACGCTTCGATACTGAAGAATAAATCAATTTGGATTATCTGGGAGTTTATTTTCAACACATATCAAGTTCACATGCCTGTGGTTGGTTGAAGTGCACACGCTGAAATTCCACTGCTGCATACTCCACAACATCTCTCGGGGCTATTCATTTCATTCACCGATGGCTAAAAACTGAACTAACGAAACTTCATACAACCTTATTCGTCCATACGACCTCCGTGGCATAATGTTTAACATGCCTGCCCGCTACTCAGGAGGTCCCGGGTATTCCCGGTCTGGTAAAAATTAAAAATGATATTTTTTTCATTGACTTGGGTTTTAGCTATTTATTGCATATCTATTTGTCATAATATAGTATCGGTGAGTTAGTATCACATAACCAAAGTCTCGAACTTACTTTGGGGCTAATTCAATCTGTGTGATTGGTCCATATGTATTTATTTATTATTATTTTCAATAGAATAGGATTGTGTATTGTACATAACTACTATTAGCATTTTTCTTTGGTAAAGAATGTTTTATGTAGAAATCGCTACATCTTCGCTACACAGCAACGAACGCTAGTTTCCTGGCCCACGTAGTTCTCACACCCCGTATAAATTCAGCCACTTGTCCAAATCATAACGTTGCGATACAAATCACTATTAACGGAATATAATTTATTTAATATCCACTTGCAATCCCATCGGCCCTAACGTTAGTGATGTGAAACGTACGAAATTGACAATTAAATCGATAAATCAATAAAATTGTGACATTCATATAGGTACTTTACTTAAGTGTACGTTGAAGATATGATAATTAAATGGTATGAAATGTTTTTTTTTTCCTTTATTATTAAATTTACAAATATTCCTCGCCTGCCAAATATGCGATATAATCGGTACATTACCGATATATCGGTAATGTACCGATTATATCTGAGTAACCGATGTAAGTACTGAATGTTTGCATGAATGCATTTGATTTATTTCTTGGCTATTTTTGCGACATCTATTTATTAAAGGTTGATAAATAAAGTGATCATTGTTATCCAACCTTATTCACATAACGCCTTTCCGGCGGCAATCTCAGCTAGTTTATTTTGAGTCCTTTCGACCACTTTGCTAGGCCTTATTTATTTATTTAAAAATGTATTGATAAGGAACAATAAGTAAACCTAATGCTATTAGCATTCTTCAGCAACTATCATAAAACCCTTAAGTTAATAAAAATATGTCTGTATTATTAAATTAAAATGTTATTTAAAATAATATAATTTAATATTTCATCTATTTTATTTGTTTTATTTTATTTGGAGAACATACAGTCTTTAAAATCAACATAATTACTAATTAACATCTAACGACCATTTACATGTTCATCTATCATTGAATTCTTCCTTTAAACATTTATTATTTAATTTATTTTGTCATTCATCGATATCGATATCGATATTGACGCATACACTTCACTATCCCGAAAATGACATAGGGTGGCTCCCTTATTACGTATACACAATGACATACGCATGCTAGGGATGTTTGTCTGTGTGTAACAAATTGTTGGTCCTTGCACGAGGGCTGCGCACCTGTGCGGTTTGTGAAGCGAGGCCCAATTAGACAAACATAGGCAAAAATATGATTTAATTTATAAGAAACCTTCTAACGTCAACAATTTTTGGGAATGGTAATGGAATGGAAAAGAAAAAACCAAGAAATCTTATATTTTATTTAGATTTAGATTTTAATTTGATTGGGCTATTAATTATTTACTTACTGTATTTTTAGGATCTTAAGAAACCTCTGGTATATAAGCTGATCTCTTTCCATTATCTATTTGATATGTATTAATACGTTTTGAGTCCTCTAGTTAGTTATATCATATATAGTTCATTTATTATTTATTTAGGGTATACATGGCCTTTCGCTATTTAATTCTTTTTTTATTCATTGTTATTAACAATCAAGAAATCACACTCCTAATAGATTTTAAGTTATTCTTATTTACAGTCCATTCTTAAATATTGCTGAAATTTTTTGTTTTGACTTTTAGATTTTAAGGCACCAAAAATCCTATACTACATACAAAGACCTAATCTAACCAAAACATCGTCCTTTAAAAATAGTTTTCATTTAAGCCACCCCTAGCCGCCGTACCGGTTTCTGGGTACGGTAACCGCTTCCCATCAGGTGGGCCGTATGCCTGTTTGTCTACTAAATGATATAAAAAAAGCCTTAAAAAAATTAGAAATTGAATTAATAGGACAAAAGTAAAGAAACGTCCAAACTGTGCACCAACATGTGAGTTTTCGTGCCACACGCCTTGTAATTGTGATGTAGCGTTCCCTAGAGAGGTTAGTGTGCGCGCCGCCTAACACGAACGGCTCCGAAAGACTTATGGCCCGCTCCTATTGAGATATATGGCCGTGCTGATTGTTTTTGTTTTGTTTTATTGACGTATCACTAGGAAGTAAACGAATAGAAATACGCCAATGAGGTACACTTCGTAATAGCAGTGTCTATTTTCTTTGGTATTTAGTTGGTAAAAGGGAGTTGATTCGCCTTCCAAATTCAAATCAAAATTCCTTAAATTAATAAAGAAATGGAACAAAATGTTTTTCTATTAAACTAGGTTCTTAATTTGAATATAGAGGATTGAGTTTGTTAAGTCCGTGATTCATTTTAAATTTCGAATGTTACCTTTTTTTTAAATTTTAAATTTCTTATTTACTCTTGGATTTAATTGTAATTTTTACAAAGATGTTCTATTTTTAAATGCACATTATCCTTTCTGAATGTGTGCATTTTAGAAACTATTAGAAACGATTCATTACACCTTTTATTTTAGCGCTATTTGGAGCCTATGGGCTGATTATAAGGAACCGGTATATCCGAAAATAGCGTTACACCCAAAAATAGCTTTAGCTGAAACACTTTTCTTTAAAATTATACACGCGTACCTATTCCTTTATACGATACTTAAAACAGTTATAAGGATTTCTTTATTCATACAAGCCGTTTGCCTAAAGTCAATTCTAATAATCTCATAATTGTGAAAACTGATCATATCAAAACTCGCAAATTTGACTAATGCAGCAAAATTAATGGCAGTGAGGATGACGTCCTAGTTGACATTGTCCGTCAAAACATTGTGTCCCGAGTTGTCGCCGGCGCATATGGCCCCGCTTCCCAAGCACTCGAAACATCCATTTGGCCGACAATGCCTCTCCACTACTAAGCATATTGGTAAAACACTCGCCGCCCAATCGGAACACAATAGGCCCCACGAAAAATCAAGTGTTTGCTCTCATAAAGAATGACTGCAAATCTGCACAAACATTGTTTATGTTTCGATATACCCCACCTATTGTCTCGCCCTTCTGTTTGCAATGAAACGTCCGATTTAACTCGAATACCCGAGTTAATTCGGCGAAAAATAATAATCATAACTCCCTAGGTAATCCTCATTGTCGTATAGAATTGGGCAGTACGATAAAACGAATTACAAATAGCCTTTCTTTTCGCAGATGGGCCACCATGGCATGGAGGGGCTGGACATGCTGGATCCTCTGACGTCATCGTCCATGACGACCCTAGCGCCGATGGGCGAAGCGGCGCCACCGCACCATCAGCTGCACGGGTACGGCGCCATGAACCACGTCATGAACCACCACCACCACGCTGGAGGGTTGGCACACGCTCCCCCCGCGCACCTAGGACACCCCGCTGCCGCTCTACATCCAGACACAGATACAGATCCCCGCGAGCTTGAAGCGTTCGCAGAACGGTTCAAACAGCGACGAATCAAACTGGGCGTCACGCAAGCCGACGTCGGCAAAGCATTAGCGAACTTAAAGCTGCCCGGCGTCGGCGCACTCTCACAGAGCACGATCTGCAGGTTCGAAAGCCTCACACTGAGCCATAACAACATGATCGCGCTAAAACCTATTCTCCAGGCGTGGTTGGAAGAGGCAGAAGCACAGGCGAAAAACAAAAGACGGGACCCTGACGCGCCCAGCGTACTACCGGCCGGGGAGAAGAAACGCAAGAGAACCTCGATAGCGGCCCCTGAGAAAAGAAGTCTGGAAGCGTACTTCGCGGTGCAGCCGAGACCTTCGGGCGAGAAGATCACGGCGATCGCGGAAAAACTGGACCTGAAGAAGAACGTGGTCCGCGTTTGGTTCTGCAATCAGCGGCAGAAACAGAAGCGGATGAAGTTCGCCGCGCAGCACTGACCGGCGGGGGGCGGCGCGGCTCTGCTGTACCCGGGCTCCGGGTACGGCTACTGAGCCACAGCCGCCTGCCCGGGCGCCGGCTCCAACGCTCGGCGTTGGACTTCTCATGAGCAATAAACCCCCCTCGATCTCATTCCCCTCACTTCTCGAGTCGACTCGCAAGTAGCCCCTTGTGTAGATATTGTATATGACCGATTTGTGTTTAGTTTTACACTTTTACATGACTTCTTATATATTTTTCGAGACACAGGGTATATAATTGATTATATACATATCATTACAATAATAGAAGTCGCTTCACCACAACGTTATGTTCTACGCGCCGTATTTTGATGTTTTCTGAGCATCGATATGTACATGAAAAAAATTGAAATTCAGGATTTTTAAGAGAATGTGCCTTGCAAATAATCAATATTCTGTGTTTAATGTTAGTAACTTCATCGCTGCATGTCGCAGGACTACTGCACGCCGACGGCGTTGCTCGTGCGTGCACAGATTATGTGGGTGACATGTGGGTGATATGCCAACAACAGTAACTCCTTACCGCGTGCAGCTCGCTGGTCTGTGCACAGTCTTATATTATTGTATTTTATTGATATTTGTTACGTGTTTCTGTTCTCGTATTATTATTAAAATTGTACAAAATAATTATAAGAATAATTTCTCGTTTAAGTTGTAGATAGTATTCGGTAGAGTAACCAAAACTTGTTTACATTCCGTTCGTTCTATTGTTTTCGGTATTTATACATACATTTCACAAAATGGCACAATTTTAGAATAGGAAGTTATTAGTGACATTTAGCCAAAATAGTATTAAAATTCATTTGTAAATAGACCACATTTCGATTAACATCTAGGCATTAGTTTAAATACATTATAGTTACTAAATTGAAAGGAATTAGTACAACGCATATGGGTTCATGCATTATGTACATACGAGGAGATAGGACTAAGTTGATCTCACCATTTTATGAGCTGGCTCGCTTTCCTCTGTAGAATATAGAATCTGCAAGATGCACTTTCTAGATTTAATATTTTCAAGGACCACTTATATAACTTCATACCTATCATTTTTATATCTCCATTAATTTTGTTCGTTGTTTTGGTGTTGCCAAATTAGCTCGATAAACTAAATTCAAATTCTGGGAGGCCAAAATTCCATAAAGATACTTAAAAAAAAAATTTAACTAATTTTGTTGTCAATTTGCATGAATCCAAAAAGGCGACAATGCGCCACGGCTTAAGAAAACAAAAAATAAAAAAGTTTGCGAATTATAAATAATATTTTTAAATGATATTTTGTAAATATAGTGTTAAATGAATTAATTAAAAAAAACGTGCAATCTAGACCTCGGTAATAATTAATTAAATTAACTGCTAGGAATTTATTAACTTACGAAGGAACTACACTACTCTGTCGAATAAGATGTATAAAGCGGACTTATTATCTATCTCTCTCTTACGACTACTTTCAATGTTATTTCATCAAACATATTTGAAAAAATCAGAACTTTACTGTGATTCAAAAATATATAAGCCAATCAGCTCATACTCAATCGTGTAAGTAGGACAACACTATCCGCGAGAACGATAGAGGGAATAGAATAAAAAAGTAATAAATAATGACCGCTTTTGACATCTCATTTGGAAGATGTAATATCAAAAAATAATGCTTTATTCTAAACAACATTCTAGTCATTGTATTTTTTAAAGTAATTTAAGTTTTTTTATCTACCAAAGTTCATGCCAAAAATTTAATTTATGAATTTTTAATACAAATATAACAACTATGAAAATTTTACTTGAACTATAATATAAAATCAATAACTTATATTCTGTTTATATTATTATTATTACCTTTTCGGAGTCATTGATTTTTATATCATAAGATCTCAATGTTTTACTTCCTATTATTAATTTACCTGAATATAACCATTTCATATAAAAAAAAATAGTTTCAGAAACAACATTGACTGTTTGGGGCCTTTGTAATGAAATTTTGCATTACTCATAAATTTAATTTGGTAATTTTTTTTATGTTGTTCCATTTTCATAATGATTCAAAAGATTTGAAGTTCTTTCTTTTAAATTGGCAATTGAATTTGGAATGATATTTCTTTTTAAATATTTGTTTGTTCAACTGTTTTATTTTAATTGACGTTCTGAATTTAAACGCCATCTTATTTTATTTGTAAATAAAAGGAGATAAATATAATAAATAGACCAAACGTAACAATTATTATAATTAGTTCACAAACTGAGTGACATATCTGTTATTATGATGTTTTTAAAGTATTTATCTTTTTTTAAATTAGGTAAAAATGATTTCTCATGTAATGCCATTAATATTGGTTTGTATCACAAGCGAGACAGAAATAACTTCGAGTTCATATACCTAAGTTATTTTTTCTATTTAATTACTTAAAATATTACATAACCGCCTTATTCATATTTTTTTTATGTAATTTAGTCCATTTTGACTAGAATATATTTTATCAATTTCTCTCTTAACGTAAAAAAGACCGCATTTCAGTTAAAATGGACTAAAAACAATTGTCATTTTTTATGAATAAGTGGGTAAGTAAAAATAATGTTTTCAATATTTTCGATACTAGTTCCTAACTACAGTTTTCAAATTCAAAGATGAAGATTCTAGTAAATATCTATCAATTATTTTTTAATTAGGTACATGATTCTGTAACCGACGCTCAGTTAGTCAAATAATAAGTTAAATGTAGACATTAGAAGTTTCTCTTGCAATTATTAATTCTTAATTATTATTATTAATAATAAAAGGAGACAAACTTATTTCGAAAAACAATAAACAATAAATTGAAAATAGAAATATTAGTAAATATGTGTTTTATTAACTATCAGTTAACTGTTTTTTTTTATTTTTGACCTAAAAATGCAGTGCTAAAGTTCTAGACTGAACCATAAAGCCCTGGGTTCAATTCTCGGTCAAGTCACTTAATATTTTTTGAGAATTTTCTGGGTGTTAAATAAAATATCCTTAGAAAGCCTAAAATACGTTTGGTATTTTTTCTCTTATTGATATTTAACGAGATAAAACACTAGGTACCTATATAGTGTTAGGTTGTACGTGTAAGAGGAGTAGAGGTAGGTAACCACGCTATTCCGGTAGCGGAATAGCGTGGTTACCTACCTCCGCGTAACCGCGAACCGCGCGGTTCGGTGCGGCGGTAGTAGTAGTACTGAGGTCCTGGGTTCGAATCCCAATATGGACAAATTCGTCAAGTTATTCAGAACGAGTCCTAGGATCTCACAGACCATAACATCAATAGAAGTAAAGAGGTCGAAAAACAGACTGGGTTTCGCACTAATTTTATTCTACCGCTGTGGTCCAGAGGCTAAGGCATTTGCCTGAAAACCAGGATGTCGATTCTGCTAACGTTAAATCACAATCGTGTCAAAATAGTGTTTCAATAGTAGTGCTTTTTACACACTATTTACAAGAGTTATGACAGTATGATGTGATGTGAATTTAGTGTGTGGTGTGACCATCAGCAGTGATATAAAAAATATGTACATTTCTTGTAACTAGTGTGTAAAAAGGCACTACCATTGAAACACTATTTTGACACGATTGTGATTTAACGTTAGCAGAATCGACACCCAGGAGGTCGTGGGATCAATTTCCATGTGCCGTTTCAGTTTGGTTAAGACAACAAAAGTTTGAATCACCTGATTGTCGGAATAAAGATTGATAATGATTGATGTTTAGGTACTCTAATCCTAACTAATATTATAAATGCGAAAGTGAGTTTGTTTGTTTGTTACGCTTTCACTATCTACTGCACCAATCTTACTGAAAATACGCATACACATAGACAATATTGAGAAGGACATAGAAACCTTTCATCCCGGGAAAAAGTACCGTTCTCGTGGGAAATTTACGCGGGAGAAACCGTGGGCAAAAGCTATTTTGGTAATGATGCGTAGGTACTGAACAATGAGGCTCTCCTCCTACTCCTATAGCCCAGGCGTTTGTCTCTGAACCTGGGGGTAGTGGGTTTTGCAGGTATCGTGGCATTGCAGGCTTAATCACCTGAAAACAAATGTCGGAGAAAGCTGGTACAATCGATTGTCTGACAATAAAGAAGATTCTATGCTACGGAAGGCACGTTAATCCGTTGGTCCCGGCTGCCATCTAGTATACGTTAAAGGAACAACGTCAGATGCCGAGAGGCGGTTCGAAAAATTCTGACACCAGGGTGTGCATCTGTGTGTGTCATGTGAAGAGACACACACACGTGCACACCCTGGTACCACCCAAGAGACTCTTCGGTGGTACGCTAACTCCAGCTAAGGTATAGTAATAGGGCAAGTTAAATAAAAGCTTGTTATAAAATAAAATTGAGTCTTATGGAGGTAGCCATTCGAAAAAAATATATATTTGTCAGTCTGTACTCAATCCAGCTTAAGACTAAAAAAACCGTATCAAGTAAAATAAAATCACGTAATAAAATAAATAAGCTGGAGTCTAATGCAGGAAGCCATTCGAAAAGAAAAAAATATATTTGCCTGTCTGTACTCAATCCAGCTTAAGACTAAAAAAAAGCGTATCTAATCAAATGGTGTTTGAATTGAAAAAGCAAGTGCCCCGGGCGATTAGCATGTGCCGAGCTTACTTGAATTTAATTTGGTGAGGGGTTTACCGTTATTTGTTAACAAGATTGTGTTTTTGTTGGTTTATTGGTTGGTAATTTAGAACGGGGTGCTTCGGCAAGCTTCGGGGCTCCTGTGAGGTCGAGGAGCCAAGGTGCTCAAAGTTTCAAATGCATAATCCATACTTCCATATATCCATATTTCTATATTTATCAATCAATATATATAAAAATCAATGTTTGCCACTTTTCGTTGTAATTTTATAACTCAAGAACGGGCTTACCTATCCAAACCAAATGTTTAGGCTTTGTTCAGACTATTTATTGTGAAGTTTGCACAAAATCGGTCGAGCGGATCTTTTTTATTTTATTTCACTTTATCCGTAGCGAAGCAAGTACTTATATGCGAAAGTCTTTCTTCTTGTCTTTTACGCTTTCACTGCCAAACCACTGGACCGATTTCGATGAAATTTGGTAAGTTAAAGACCAGGGGTCAAACAGATACTTCTACTACTATTAATACTACTAGTTATATAATACATATAAAATAAGTCGTGTTAGTTACAAGATAAGATTAATTAATAACTAATTTACAACTCAAGATCTACTGAACTAATCTCTCTGAAATTTACACACATAGTTAGAAGTATTGTAAAGGACAAAACTACCTTTCATCCCGAGAAAATGCATTGTTCCCATAGGAACTCGGGCAAAGCCGCGGGCAAAAGCTCGTATTAATATAAGTATCAAAATCGTTGACTGTGAGTACAGTAAGATATCCTTGAGTGAGTACTCAAGGATAGTATTACCACTCAAACCGTTTAGCTTTTAAGGACCTTAAAATTCGGGGCTCAGTGGGGAGTTAAGTGGACGCTCACCGGTGAAGGCTGGACACGTGAGTAAGTGCGGCGCGGAGCCATACGTCAGCCGCCTCGGGGGATACCGCGCCACGGACACCGCCCGTAGAATGTAAACTGCTAGAAATACACAATTTTTTTTTAAATAGTGCAAAGGATTTCCAGACTACTGATTAAAGAGAACTTTTTTATTTTATTTTATACATGTAATCGTAATTAAAATATTACTAATTGGTTACTATGTTATTAATGATTGTTTTCAATCCTAAATGTTGATGAAATTTTGTTTAAAATTTAAGTTTAGTTAATTAGTGAATTATTGTGTTTTTTAAATATAATCAATGAATCACGAATGCGTAAAGTAAATATGTGACGGTGCGTATGACTCATAGAATTTTGGATTCTCTATTTTTTTATCGTTTGTTCTTCTGAATATGACGAAAATAACGGTAAATAGAATCTCGGCTCTTGATCAAAGTCACTGTTTCAAAACTAGCGTTTTGAACATGAATGTCGACAAGAACAAAATGTATTCAATCGTATGTCAATCCCATACATTTGGTTCTTGTCGAATTCGTTAACGTTTTGAGATTGTGACTTTGGCTAAGCCCCCAGGGGGCTACCATGTCCAAGGTATTGATGAAAAACTAATATAAGATAAAAAGCCTTAATTTTAGAAATGACAAAATCGTAGTTTGAATTCCAAGCAGAATCATTTATAATTTAAATGTAGTACAATGCAACATACATTGTATAATACAATTCTTGGAACAACGCGGTAGCGGTATGATATATTATTGAATAAATAAAATAATCGTGTTTTGAATAAATATATATTATTATAAAAGGTATGACGAGTTCTTTATTAAGGAATAAAATTAAACTAGCATAATTGCAGCTATTGTCCAATAAAATTCCGCAAAATCATTTTTTAATTTCGCGTTCCCGCTCGCCTTGAAAGACAAAATGCGAGACGTGCACAGTTACGTTCTACAGGGGTCAGCAGTTCGAACTACACCGACTATACATTTTATTGTCGGCGAGCGAATTAAATTATACAACCATCTATCCAGTTAGGACCCCACGGCCGAAGGTAAGTAAACTAGGACCCCTCCCGGCCCCGTTTGGATCCATCCCGGAAATCTATAATATACTACTTACCTAATCTTCAGCTTTATAATAATACTGCCTGTTAATTTGTAGGTATAAAATCTTATATTCATAGCTATCTTTTGGGCTGTGAAAAAATGTGGACGACTTCAAAAATCTATCTTTATATCTTGTATATCTATCTAAATCAATGCCCTCCGTTAGTCTGGTTAAAACTCGAGAATGACTGGGCCGATTTGGCAAATTTTTATCTTGAAATATTTGTGGAAGTTCAGGGAAGGTTTGAACGGTGAGAAAAGAGCGTTAAAGAATTACGGAGTTCACCGGGTCAGCTAGTTTAATCATATTTTTATTTAACAAAAGCAGAAACGTGTTCTTGCCAAAATTCAACCAGTTCAGTCAACTTTCCTTGGGAATGACTAAGTTGTTGGAATCCATAGATAGAGGTGCAAGTCTATTTAGGTTGTTGTTTCGTGTCTTTATTCATATCGTGTTGATTATAATCAATTAACCCTTCATACCCTGGTGATTTTTTAAAACCTCCACTCCTTTGAAGGGAATCTGTTGTTCCCTTAGGGCGGCAAGGGCGGCCTCTTCTTAATCTTAAGTGATAGTAAAGACGGATCTCTCTCTCTCTCTGTCTCTCTCTCATCTTAGCCCATTCCTTTGCATTCGGCTGATTATACCTCTACATACATATTGTGGCGCTGCTGACACTACCAGCTTCTGCAGCCGGATCACCTCCCCTCACCGCGGAGTCCCCGAGCGCCCTAATAAATGGCTCGACTGATAGTTGTTCGTCCTCTTTCGCTTGACATCTACCAGTTGAGTACATTACTGCTTTTCTTACTTCAGTCACCAACTTTGTGCTTGTACTATCCACGACCCTAACTTTCGTTGTATAACTCGAAATAAATAGTAGTGTATATTCTAATATAATCTTTTATTTATCTCCTTCTACTGTAAGACAATAACGTTATAATATTACAGGCTAAGCTATTATCAGGCAGCCCTGCACCCCTAGCTACGCCACTGACCAAATCACAGCACAAATATTCAGCTACCTAAAGTCAACAGCGCCGTAACGCAAACACCAAAATTATATTAAATTTTCTTAAATCGATAGGGTTGGCCCGACCCGGGGGCTATTCTATGCTTTTCGAATTAGGGTTAATATGAAATGTATGTACATGTGAGCACAAACAATTGGCTAATCCCTGTGTTTGTGGAGTGTTCTAATTGGTGGCTCAATCGATTGCTTTGTTCGATTGTTGTATGTTACTCGATATATCTCAAGCAGATATAATTTATTCAATTAGATTGGTCTACATACCATGTAGTAATGCGGCCTTTCGGAGGATTCTCGAGAGCAGATGAGATGACTGTTTATAGTTTATAGCGAGTTGGATTCGTGTTGAGATAGCAGCGCTCCGTCTATTGAATTTTTTTTTATATGTTTTTTCTTACATATGGAAATTAAACAAATTATAACATTTTACTCTTCAAAAATTTAGACCTTATCCATTAAAAAAATACAGGACTTTTTTTTCTTTGTGACGATCGAACTTCTTCATAAACCTTATTTCTGTCAGTGTCGAGTTTTCTTGATATTCAATTTATTGATATTCTTAATTTAGTCAAGTTAGTAGTTAACTCTAGTCAGTCATAGGGCTAAGTGAAGCGGTGGAAAATTTCACTTAACATTATCTTAGATATATTCAGCATTCTTACAATAATATATACTTACAAAGTGAAAAAAAAAATAACAGAAAAAATAGAAAAAAAAAATAAAATTGTGAGGCATGTTAGCAAGAATGCTGGCCGTATTTCCCCGCTGGATAGCAATACTTATCCGTTGGGCGAAATAGAAACCAGCCTTCCTGTCACCAGCAGCGGAGATCAGACGGGGAGAGATCTCATTGAAAAAATCTCTCGCACTGGGGCCCCAAGGTCTAAACGTCTCTACCTACACCAAACGGCACAAATATGTAATCTTGATTAAGACTATATTTGCGTCGTTTGGCGGTTTCAGCGCTCTCAGCTGCCGATCCAGCTCTCGATACCGATCCCTTGAGGTGGGAAGGCGCCAGTGTGTCAACGCATGTAGCGTCCCACACTAGAGCTTTTCCGCGATCCCAAGGAATCAAAGACATACCGTCAGACCTCTTGCCATCATCGCGTGCTACACCTCGTGGTTCAAGGGTGCAAGGGACGTTGATGGTGGCAAGAGCCCTTCTGATGATGTCATTTAGAGAGCTGTGACGAGAAAGCCTACCAGCGTTGAGATGACAGTGAAGACCATGGAGCCCAAACTGATCTACGCTGCTGCCACACGGGCAAAGATGAGGCGAACATATGGCGGTTCCCAAGCGGAGCCCAACAGCTGTACGAAAAGAGTTATTGTCCAGCAATGTAAAGAGAGCAAGTAAAAGAGGGGATGGCGTGAAGCCAGTGGCTGGACTCCTTCGAGGAAACTGCTTGGAGCCTGGCGCGGTCTTAATCACTACTGTAATTTTGAGTCAAAAAGTCTACTGTCCTTTGCGCCAAGGGGGCGTCCCAGAGTCTTTGTTGGAGATTGTGGTGAGAAAGATTAAAAGTCACTTAATCGGCACTGTCCCACTCATGCTTGTTCATAATCACTTAGCGAATAATAATCCACCATTGTTCTTTATGCACAAATGCTCAAAAAACACACATTTTGGAACATCGATGTCCTAACCAAACTGGAAACAAGTAAACAAAGTATGCTTCCAGTGAGAATCAAACCCAATACGGCTGTAGAATCTACAAGCCTTAACTACTGAATCACGGAGGTAGTACCATGATAAAAAATGTACACTGGGCTCTGAAGCATAAGCCAAAGCTAACCAGGAAACACGCTCGGACGAAGAAGATACAAAACAAAGCCAATGGACCGTACAATCACAGTGACCTTAACACATGGCACAGGAATCATATAAATCATATTTCGGTAAGCTCATTAAACATTCATATCGCTATAAAGTGGTAAAAGGAAGGGCATTGTTTACACTATTATAGTTTAGTTGTTATAAATCATATTGCCTTTTGTATAAGTAGTTTATTATCTTGAGGCAGAATGGAGGGGCAGGCTGGAATTAGAAATACGTAGACGGACGAGACTCGCAGACATAGCCGAGATAAGACTAGACCTTGGTGAACACTAGCGCCACCATCAACAAAAAATAATTATTCACTGAAAACACAAGTTATCAAAAATCCGTGTTATGTCCGTGTACGTTATCCGGGTTTTGGATCGGAAGTTAATTTTAATCATATTAAATTATAGATCCTTAAAGTTACAAATTGCAAAACTGCTAAAAGTGGCCGTTTTAAGCAATATTGCAATTTGTAATTATAGTAGATTATCGTTTATTTTCTTCAGAGGAATACCTAAATAGAACCTAAAAATAACACTAAACTGAGGAAATGCAGTACATTAAATAACAAACATGAAAATGAAACAAATCATTTGAGCCAACCGCCAAAGATAGGAAAGAATAAGCCGAATCAAATCACTTTGGGTCTAAGTGGTATATCAGGTACGGAACCCGGGCTATAAATAAATCAATTGCATTCGAGTGGGTGTCCGCGCCGCCTGGGGATCCCTAAATTTAGAGAGCTCGGATAAATCATTGTTATAACTAATTTGGTAACTAGCGAAACGTGGTGCACTTTTTTATTATCTTATTAACTAGCTGCCGGTAGGTCGACCGCCTATCTCGATTCTCTCCTCTCGTAATGGCTACTTGTATCATTTCGCTCCGTTTTACGCACAAAAGGCTTTAAAAAAATAATTTTTTTTAAGCGTTTTAGCGTAAGACGGAGCGAAATGTGGCGAATGCGATACAAGTAGCCATTACAAGAGGAGAGAATCGAGATAGGCGGTCGACCTACCGGTCCGGCTTTGTACAGGTATTAACACGTTAGCGGACACACGACTGCTATAGCAGTTACAACAATAAAACTTCTATTGTGTTTTCAAAAACGTCCGCGAACGTGTTAAGTTTTCTTGGTATTATTTTATAATTTCCTGATCAAGTTATACTTGTTTTTTAGGGTTCCTCACCTATAACCTTTTCCAAGAAGGTAATCACCATCATCAATTCGTGTAGGTAACACGGTCAATTTACCATGCACAACCTTGTATCAGAGTTCTTTACAACCACCTAGAGGCTTCTGACGTGGTTCCTATGTGCGTAGTGTACCTACCTATATTTTATTTGCTTATGTGGCATATAGGCAGCTTGAAAACCTATAAGACTGAAATTATACACATAATAAAAGCAAAAAGACCTAGTTAGTACTAAATAGCTGCTTCAAAGAAAATAGAAGCTTTGAAGTGCCAACTGAAGATACTCACACCCCACAGAGAAATTACACAGTAAAATTAATTTGTACCTACATACGATACTCGTACTCTGTCGTATTCCCTTAAAACACTAGCCTTGAAATTAAATGTTCCCTTAATTACCACAAAAATTGGATAATTAGGTACAATTGAAGCATTGCAATATTTTTTCTGTTTTTTTTTTTTAGTAGGGGTTTTTGTTTATAAAAATGTTTAGTTTGTAGTTTTGTTTATTTAAGTAATTAATTCGATAAATAATCAAAGAATCTAGGTTACAAGGAAATAAGTGTATAAATACCCAGGGGTATATCTGACTGAAACTAGCTACCAGATTGAATTATGATTGCCACACTCACAGTCCTCAGTTTTGAAAAAAAAAAAACTACTTTATAAGTATAATAGAACATTAAATCTTCTTCTTCTTAGTCACACACTCTTGGTAGAGTGGTCGTGATTATAGATTGGGTTTCTCCATGACCGCGACTCTTGCAATTCTTCTCCACACATCTCTGTCTGCAGCTTTCTTATTATTATACTAGCTGTTCCCCGCGGCTTCGCCCCGCGTGGGACTCGGTTATATCGCGCCCAAAAGTAGCCTATGTTTGACCTCAGGTCGTTAACTACATCCCTACCAAATTTCATCACAATCGGTCCAGCAGTTTAGCCGTGAAGAGTGACAGACAGACAGACAGACTTTCGCATTTATAATATTAGTATGGATGCAAAGTTATATTATTGTATGCAAAGTTACCTATGCACAAACATATCTCGTGGTTGTACAACAAAAGAAAAATATTTGACATCATTATGCTTAAATTTCAAGTTAAGTTCGCCAACGTGGAAAAATCAGTGGTGAACGTACTGAAGTATTCACGCGAAAAAACGGATAATGAGGGGCGCTGATCAAAGTTTCATATGTGTAGTGATGGGATGTGTTGATTCAGATATATCGATATTTAAAAGTATTTAAACAACGACGTGTGTTCACTGTTAATAGGCGTCTAAAGGAATAACAGATAGAAATTGGTATTGTTGAAATTTACCAATTTAAAACTGACAAGCTGATTGAATAATTCTTGTAGAACGTTAGTAGGTTAGATAAATACCATACAATGATAATAATAACAGTGTATTCAATTATGTACCCTTTTCAAGCGGCAGATTCCACCAAAAACAACATTTCCAAGTAGTTGGAAGTTAAGTCAGGTACCTAGGTATTTATATAAAAAAAACACGTCTATTAATAAGAACTTCACATCAGGTGGACCGCATGTCTGTTTTAAAATGGTACAAAAGCCGCTTGCTTGCTATAAAATTAAGGTCTCGCAAAACACATTGTTTTAAGATCAATTTTCTTTGATTTTGAAACCTGCCTCTGACTTATCGAATCAAGACAAAAGAATGGTATTCCCTTTGTAGTATGGAGTCGCTATGTGTAAGTACTAGTAACATCGTGAAACACCTAGCTTAGATAGCTACCCTAGGCTCTAACGTTGTTACCTCTGATGATGTAACCAGGAATACGATCGGATCGCTTGCTGAACCTATTTTTCTCGAAATATTTTTGTCTTTATGTTTTAATATTTACTAATCTTAGTATTTTTGAAATAACAAAATATAGTTTAACAACAATAAAATTTATGAACCGTTCAGAATATCGATGTATTTCTGTGACAACGTATCCCATCACTAATAAACTCTTGACTGTACGCGTGGTGGGTGGGCTACTTTATGAACTTAGTTGACGTATAGCAATTCACTGTACTTAGGCGAGCACTTAAAGTTTATTGTCCTTGATATAAACTGTTGGAATTACTAGCATACTGTAATCGTTTTCACAAAAGTTAGACTTTTATTACGTTATATTTTTCGTTTTCATATTTAAAGATACAATAAATCGTTATTTAAACCCATTGTAAAAATGTGTAGTCATTATGTAGAACTGACGCAATTTAAGAAAAGTTTGTTTGCCATACTAAACTAAACTTGGATACAGTTTTACTTAGAAATATCTAAAAATATTTATTTTAGGATAAGTACTTTTACTACTTATTTTTTTATAATGCCTGGCTTTTTGTTTCCACTCTAGTATATCTATTGGTTTTTCTTATATTGGACTTATTAAAAAACTTTCTTTACCTATATAATAAAATTAAATATATTCTGTCCCATTTGTTCAAAAGTCCCACCTTTCTCTGCCCCCAGGATGCCAGAGAAGTGGTTGAATTATTGTGTATTGTTTAGAGGGTGAGAAAAACAGTGAATTTACAAGTGTTGTGAAATGATCTTATGACATAAATTAGCAGTGCACAAGTGGCACCTTAAAGGTATCATAAGGTAGTTAGTGGCTTTAAGTGGGCCGTGTGCTTGACTTTTAACCTAATCGTCTCGTCTAAGCTAATTATATAAAAATTTTGCTTCTTGCCCATTATTTTACAAATGCTCAGTATTATTTCTAAGCATCGGTTTGTAATAATAGAAAAGTTCATACATAATAATAAAAGCTTTTAAAATTTGTTATAGATGTAATGGAACAATAGAAAATTATGTAGGTATGTGCTTCACTAAAATTTCAATTTACTTAGATATTTTAATTTTAAGCCTTGAAAAAATAACAATACGCCCATAAATCCGAAAATTATATTTTTACGACAACTTAAAACTTACTTGAGCGTTCGGAGTGTTCCCCTCTTGCGCACTTTTATTACATCGAAATTGACTAATTAATTTTTTTTCGAGTACAAATTAAGCAACGAACCGAGACACCGTCCTGAAATTTACGCCTTATTTCATTACTTGGGGCTTTTTAATCACTTTTCTTCGGAGTGATCTTTTTTTTTCTGGCTATGCTTTTTTAAATTCAAATTAATTCTGTTCTAATTTCTTTTAGAATTTGGCCCGGGGGCGATGAATATTTGCAACGAAATTTTCTAGCTGTGTTTATGTTTCAAAAGTTAAAAAAGGAATTTTGATTTTATTATATCTTCAGCCAATCAGAAAGCAATAACAAAAAGTCATAATGCAACTGCAACTAGCATTTCAATCATAGATTTAATAAAAATTGCCTCGATCGCGCGCGTTTCGAAATTCTTTGATTTCAATGCATAGTTAAGCTACGTTTTGATTGTTCGGTTTTAGGTATTCATTTTTTATAGTTTCAAAAAAAGTTCAACTGATGCATTAT
Source organism: Apomyelois bistriatella (assembly GCA_947044815.1). Taxonomy (NCBI): domain Eukaryota; kingdom Metazoa; phylum Arthropoda; class Insecta; order Lepidoptera; family Pyralidae; genus Apomyelois; species Apomyelois bistriatella. The sequence goes on along the minus strand of OX345687.1, from coordinate 15,387,742 downwards.
TTGCTTATAGGGTAAATCGCTGAAGAATAGACCACTGACCATAGATATTTTTGCATATCTTAAGGAGGCTAATAGTGCTAACACCATGGACTTTTTTATTTGTAAGAATCAAATAAAAACCATATTATGCAAATCAACTTGAATTTTAATTTGGACGTTGCGTCGTAAATACGGCCAAGGGACAAACAGACCTATATTTGTTTTTGAGACCTATCATAAGTTGAAGTTCTGTTCATTAATTTAGTATAATGTTCAAGTAGGTATGTAGCTAGGGTACATAGTCGGAATAAAATCATTTATATTTTAGTGCACATTTGCATAATTTTATTGACAGTCTTTTCAACCCGGGTTTGTCTGATGTGACATAGTCAATAGCATATCTTTTGACATTACCTGTACAGAGCCTAAGCATAGCCTAAGCATAAGCATTAGCATAAGCCCTACACCTACTGTTTAAAAAAAGTAAAAATTTAATCATCATTTCGAGTAGGCGTCACGGTCAATCGACCATGCACACCAGTCCCAGAGTTCTTCGGAACCGCCTCTCGGCATCTGACGTAGAAAATTTAATAAAACGACACAACATTTAGATAGAGATAAGTTTGTCCTCAAACTTGTTATAACAATTCTCATTTTTAACCCAACCTCGTAACTTTACCCATCACAGTTATCCGGTTGAAAGGCAATTTTAGCAAAAAACCGTCTGCCATCAACTATTCCATTAAGTGAGATTTTAGGAAGCCGGCGAGCCGACCGGCCGCTTCATAATCTGTACAGGATTCACCCAATTCCACTCACTCTTAATTCGTTTTGGGAGTTACTTACCTGCAGATGTAATTAAGAAAACTTTTCGGATTAACCACCTTGTTTTTCCACTTGTAAGCCCCAGTTTTCCCTGAGCTCCGCCGCCCCCCTTCGTGGCTAATGAGACAGGATATTCCGCGGCGTTTTGTCACAAATTACAGGTCTGGCTTGATTGGCTGCTCGTGCGCCATTTTTCGGCCACTTATTTAGTTTTGCTGTGCCACATTTTGGCTACACCCCTAGACAGTGAATTATTCGTTAATTTCGTGTTGTAAATTTGTTCCTCCTTCCGGCTACTATTTGTTATGTAAGGTACTGTAATAGTTTTCTTTTAAGAAATAGTACAGGCTCTATTTTACTCAAAATCGGTTAGTCGAATTACACAAGGTGAATTTAAATCAACTGCAAATATTTTAAGGGCAGGTTCAGACCACTAAACTGAACAACTTTCCCCAATAAACTTAAGTCAAAATACGAAAAAAAAATCTTTGACCTCCCATTCAAATTGAAAATCAGCTGATCTAGTTTAGTATGGAGAGTGAAAAATAAAACTTCGTATTTCGATATAAGTTTATTTGGAAAAGTTGTTCAGTATAGTGGTCTGTATCTGCCCTTAAAATATTTGCAGTTGATTTGTGTCCACCTTATATTAAAACAAAATTAACGCTTCCTTTCTAGATCGCCATTTAAGTATGAGGCTTTTTCGCGTTTTGTCGTAATTGTCTTTTGTTGCTCTATTCTAGACAATACCATACTTTTATGATCAATTTTATAATGATTAAGATTGGATAATTTATTAAACTATTTTATTTATTAAACTTCATAAGGTACCTACATATATTTGTAAATAAATGAAAATTGTAAATGGCGGAAAAAGCCAAAGTTTGGCTTTGGCTTTTCCGCCATTTACATTTTTCAATGAATCAAAATCGATGATAAACATAATCATCATCATTTCAACGTTATCCCGGTTGCATCCCAAGTCGAGGCTTCAGAGCCTATAAATTCGATCTGCGTAGCCGTGACTTGGATTGGTCGCCGACACCAATAGCATATCATGACGGTTTCCGTGCTTCGGAAACCACACAACGTTGTTGTTTTCGGTTGCTACCTCTAGACAGTAAGCTAAATGAGAAGCTTGAAAAATCTGACACTAGTTGAACAATAAGAAGGAAACTAAATGTATTGAGCCTTAACTCTTAGCACGGCTTTGGGAAACTGTGTGCTTTGAGTTTCTTTTAATAAAAAAATAAAGTAATAATCCAACATATAAAAAAAACTCAAATCCCCTCACGATATAAAAACTGTACATATAGTAACATGCATTATTTCAATGAACAAACATATCATGACAACAATCCTATGGGTCTGGATCCCTAGAGAGATATATTCATATAAACATTACCTATACTAAACTTTTATATGTAACGCGCGTTCAAGAAGCGTTGTCTGAAAAAAAAAAAACAAAAGAAAATTCCATGGAATGCGCCACATAAATTTGTGCCACTCTAGGGAGTACTACAGTTTGCATACAGTTGTTGTATGGGGTATAAGATTTTTGTTAAAAACGGGATTTATTTATTTAAACTTTATTGTATAAAATACAGATGTATAGCAATAGGCGAACTTAATGCTAAAAGCATTATCTAACAGTCAACCTTTGGGTCAAGCAGAGATCGTAATGTGGTTGTGTTTATTTAAATTGATCTGACCCGATTTTTTTAAACGTGAATTTGTTTTTAATTTAATTATGAGCATAAAAATGTGAAATTATTATTGCTTCTGAAATATATATTGAATACAATGATATAATTTTTTGTACCGTGTAGAATCCGGCTTACGAGTAAGAATCTACTCACACTTCCTATCTTACTGTGGTATCATAAAAGGCAAATAAATGAGAAAAACAAGTCAAAATTTCTTTGTAAGTACTTCTGTTTTTTTAACTTCTGGATAGTTCATGGTCTACAAAAGCTCTTTTCAGACCATTCTAAGGTAAGGTTGACGTCAAGTTGACGGCTGGTCATAAGATAATGCCAAACAGGATGTCTAAAGTATGTATGATTGATTATCTTCATAAGATTTCGCGATTTGGATTCAAACTCATCTAAGATACCCTTTACGTTCGTTTTGTGAACGTAAGCCCTAAGGATGGGGGAGAGTTATTAAAATGCAATGATTGCATAGATAGGCGACACTATAGAGAACTTGTAGGGAGATCAAGCAGGTGCGACTGGAAAGAGATGCGAAATGCTAGTACAGCGCTCTCTCCCAAGATTCGGCTCGTATAACCGAGAGGTTGGTAAAGCCATGGGAGGTGGAGGGAAGTGTTCATCTAAGATACTATTTGGAAAAAGTTGGGATAATGATAATTATTAACTTTCTCTCCCTGTCTTCTTTGCGCTTTCTCGATCGCTACCTCAGTTGGCTGTTTGGAGCCCAGGCTCCGCTTTCCAATGATGATTTTAACTATAACTCAGACACTTGTAATCAAGTAGTAGTAATATATACCATCTCACACAACCCGATGTCTGAAGAAAATCAGCTGTCTCTCCAACTAGAAAAAAACGATCGTCTTTCTTGTCCTAAGCTCCGTTGAACAGGGCGTCGATTCTGCTAACGTTAAGTCACAATCGTGTCAAAATAGTGTTTCAATAGTAGTGCTTTTTACACACTATTTACAAGAGTTATGACAGTATGATGTGATGTGAATTTAGTGTGTGGTGTGATCATCAGAAGTGATATAAAAAAAATATACATTTCTTGTAACTAGTGCGTAAAAAAGCACTACCATTGAAACACTATTTTGACACGATTGTGATTTAACGTTAGCAGAATCGACGCCCTGATAGTCACCCTACTATTCCACGCACACACTCGCACGCCTCGCCGCGCCGGCACACACACTCAGCGCTAGGGTCGTGTATACTCCGCGCTCGGTTATTGCAGCCAGCCCTGATTTCCCGCGTGGTACAACCCTAGTGCAGCACTTTAACTTTATCATTTCAAGTTATCTACATACATTTTCTTAAGAACTTTGTCATTCGATACTGCAACCCTCATCTTTTGATTGTATATAAGTAGGTATTTTTGTTGTGTCGTTTCTATTTAAATTTTGATATTTAATGGGCTTATCAGGCAATTAGGTTTTTTTTAGTGATAAGTATTTATTATTAGTTAGTTACCAGCTTTATTTTTGTCATCATGAGTATGAGTATCACTGTCACCAGATAGTATAAAACAAAGTCGCTTTCTCGGTCCCTATGTCCCTTTGTATGCTTAAATCTCTAAAACTGCGTAACGGATTTTGATGTGGCTTTTTTTAATAGATAGTGATTCAAGAGGAAGGTTTTTATGCCCATGCGAAGCCGGGGCGGGTCGCTAGTTGTAACTAAACGAGGATAGTCAGAAATCATCAACACTTTTTTATTGTATTAGGATTATTCATCTTGATAAAAATAAAACAATAATTGTACAATCAAGTATTTTATTACAAATAAATAGCCTTCCATTTATATTACTCACAAAATTTAGGTTCTAGGAACGAAATAATTATGTTTAAATTTAAAATACGCGTCTCTACATCTTTGGCGAACATAAATCTTCTTTTCCAAATCAAGAACTGACAAATTTGATAGATTATATTTAAAAATCAGTATTTACTTGAATTCCGTTTACAATATACTTGGGTAAAAATAAATATCTGATAAAAAATGATTAACAGAAATAACGTAGTAGGTACGACAAAAATCTAAAACTATAATGCTTATAGTTTATTACAAAAAAAAAACTGAAATTGCGTTAATTTAAGTAATAATTAGCTGCTATACAAACTCATTTCAGAAAATTCTTTTATAATTAAACGCGAATTAATTTTTAAAATGGATTATTTATATACTTGATATTTATTTTTACAAATTACAAAACAGACAAAGAATTTGACTTGATAAATATTGTTAATAGATATCATTATTATTGTATTATTTTAAATATTATAGACATTACTTAACTAAATTTGAATTTTATGTTATAATGGATTGCCGCAAACACAGCAATAGTAAACTTTAGAAAAATTACTTTGGACTATCGATAATTATAATACAAATCTGAAAGCATGGGAGTAAACCACTAGCTCTATATGAAATAAAATCTTTGCTAGAAATATTATAAAAAAAAGTATATTCTTATTTTAAAAATTGTCAAACACGATTTTTTTTTTGTTCTCCTTTAATTTCTGCGATATCTATTATAACGTGACATCCAAATTATTTATTATTTTAATATTGTATATAGATTAAAATAGTATGTAGCTAATAGACTAAATAGATATTATTTAGGGATAAATATTATAAGAAGAAACCTTATTTTTTATAATAATAATATAATCAAGATCACTTTTATAAGTTTTAAGCGTGTTAATTAACTGATCATAAGTAATAATTTAAGATAAACCGAATAGTAAGCAGCTACTAGACTATTTACTCAATCCAAATGTTTTACAAAGTATTATAACTAAATACAATGTTTTGCAGTTTTTTTTTTTTTCAACAAATAATTATACGCACAAAGCATTACCTAAATTTGTTTTTAATGTTACGTGTATCAACTGGGCTGAAACCACACAATTTTAATTATAATATTTACAATGAAAGAGACGTTTACTAACTTATGGCACTATTTTATTTATTATCTACGTAACTTTATTTTAATTTTATTATACACAATTATTTACCAATAAATTTCTTTCAGCGCTAAAATGAAATGAGAAAAATTATTTACGAAAAAAGTGAAAATATTAGTTTCTAATTAAGATTGATGAAGAAAATATATTTTTTATCATCCAAAATCTTGTAATTGAAGATAAACGTTAATATTTATTTTAATTAAATCGGAAATTGTTTATTTTTTAAATTACACAGTTATAAAAACAATAATTATTCCATCTTTAATAATAAGGAAACTACTTGATTGATTGGCTAAAATTGAAAGTATTCCTTAAGAATATAAAAGTAAGTATCTGTGATATACTTATTAAATAATATAAAATGCAGACACAATGACACAGATCCTATGTAGACAATTATTATAATTAATAATTATTTTTGTTAAACTTAAATTTATTATATTTAATTAATATTTAGAAATGCATTAACTTAATTCTATTTGTACTTTTAAGTACATTATTTTGTAACCGTCTGTTGGCGCTCATGTATATTTCAAATAAGAAATATTCTGATGTACATCTACTACAAAATATTTGCATTTTGAAATATACACAATTTTTTCATTATTTATGGTTTATAAATGCATTTTTATAATTAAAAAATATTTATTTCAAGCTATTCTCATAAAGAAAATTGCTCATTTTTTATGTAAGAGATTATGTACTAGAACTGTTCTGTACTAGTACATAATTGTATAAAACAAAAAACATGAATTTTATATTTCAATATTTTTAAAAATGGAGGAAACTCCTTCTTGGACATTGATATAAATAAAACAGTATCTAAGTGATGTTTACTGACGCTAAAAAATGACTGAAATTAAAATCCGAACTTTACTTCATGTTGGTAGGTACAAGATACTTACGATTTATATTACCTAGACAATATGCGTGAACCTAAGACATCGATTAATACATATGGCCGTAGATATATTCAACTATTAGACTTATTTTTTATTATCCGCTGGGCATAATTTTATCATGTATTATGTTATATTATAACAATATTTACTGTAATTATATTCACATACAATAAGAAGATTATATTCATTTAAATTACATACGACAATATAATGAAAAATAGTGCAAAATCTATACCGCATTCTTACGTCTTTTTTAGTCTTTTTTTAGATTATAGAACTAGGAACGACGCAATTTTTCTTTTTTGAAATCTATGATTTAGATATTTAGAAGTTAAAATAAATTGGTTTAAATTTTTTGATTCAATATTTAAATATCTGTTTGTTTACTTATTTATACTTCAAAATACAAACAATAAAAATTTTAATAGAATTTACTTTTTCATTGAAATATAATTAATGTATAAAAGTATAGTTTATAATATGTAATATTCTTATCGATAGCAATTATATAATTGACAATTACACAGACAATACCTACCTACGGTTATAGATAGTAGGTATAACATTTAATTTATTGTCACTATTAATATAATCACTATTACATATTATAATGTGATATGCCAAACAAGGACAATATGAGGTTTGATAAGATGACATTTTATGTGTCGGGTCGTTGCTATAGAAACCTATGTGTGTACTTATGCGTGTTATCGTCTATTATTAAACCTCACTTTTTATCTCCGGTTACATTTGAGTACTAGATTTATAAATAAATCTTACGCCCGAATACTCAAACGCTACTCAATTTTGAGAGCTGCTCAAGTATCATGCTGTCGCGCTGAACGTCAACGATATGACAGTGACAGCATGATACGAGTACCTGAACAGCTCAAAAAATTGAGTAGCGTTTGAGTATTCAGCCATTAGAATCTTTAATAATGGCCCAACATAAGCAATTTTAATGTATGAGCTATTATTTTTATGAAACAAAGGCACTATAATATTAGCGCTGGGTTTACAATCAAAATAAAATAAACAAAGTGAATATTGTAACAACAGCTTTTATTAAATGTGTTTCAATCATTGAAATATCGTAGATGGCGACATGGACGACATTTAAAGACAGAAATAAAATAAAAAGTACAGAATCCTGAACCACCTTAATATTACAAAAATTTATATACTACGACTAATTATGTTAGCATAAATGCAGACAGCATTTTTATCGAAATACCAACTAGTAATTAGTATTACTTAAGTGTTTTGAGAATGTTTCGTTCGTAATTATTTTGTACACTTGTGCACAAAATAATAATAATTATGACAATGCTATTTATTTTTATCGTGTCAGTCCATGTCACACAGTTACGAATTGTAACTAATTTTGGCCTAAAGCGCGGTGAATGCCTTCGAATATTTTCGAAAGATTTAAATACTAATTATACTATATATTAGAATTTATCTTAGGCCGATAGACCGGCTAGGTCCTTCTGTAGGTTCAAGTTCTATTCGTTTGAAACAGCCATTTGGCAGTTGGTCAAGGATATCCTTTACGTTGTCCACCTCAAGTCGCAAGTGGTCGTGCTCATCCTGATATTGCTTCATCCATCTGAAATACAAATATGTTTGTTGGTTTGTAATAACTTTATTGTACTAAAACACAAGTGAATACAAAATCATAGATAATAAAACAAAAGTTAAATGGCGGACTTATCCCAATAAGGGATCTCTATACATATATATTGAAATATCAAATACAAATTCCAAATCCAACAAATCTTGGGGGAAGTGTGAAAAATAATATAAATTAGTAATTTCTCAACTAGATCAATAGGTCTAGAAAATGTACAGAATGGGCATTGTCCATTATTTCAAAGTAGTTCTGATTGAAAAACCATTTGGAGGAATAAGCTTAGTGTTTAATTTTCTGTTATCAAAATAAAAAAAGATGCAGTAAATAATATTATTTTTGAATAAATAATTTTGACTTTTATTTGCCTTCTATGACGTCACTGTTGGCTGTATGCGCTGTGTTAAATTTTTTTACCTTTGCCTTAATATTGAGCGATAAGAAAAATGTCACTGTTATGTCAAGTCAATGTCTATCCGCTCTGTCTGTATTGCCTAAACAAAAACATAACCTCATCTCAATCATATTAATAATAAAAGTGCTTGCTTGTGAATCTAAAGATGAATTATTACAGTAAATGTTTTGTCCCAATATGTAAAAACGATTCGACAAATTCTCCTAATAAAATATTTGTTTGGATTATAGAAGATTTGCGTGAGAAATGGTGACGAGAAGTAAAAGCAGAGTATTTTAAAGTTGTATGTACAATGTATTGTAGCGAAGATCACTTTTCTATGTAATTAGTTTCACTGTTTTCGATATTTTGATTTACAAGTAGAAAGACAACAACAACAAAGATAGGTACTTAGGTAAATTTTTGTTTGGGGTTATTTGAAATATTTCCAATGACCAAATTCAGAAAGGTGACATTGACATATTTTATTTGACACGAGTATATATATTTTTTAATTTCCGTCATGACTATCTACTGCATTATACAACCACGCGTGACGTCACGCGTGAAAATATTTAAAAATTAATATAAATTAATCTAAGGTAAATAAATCAGAAATATTCAAATTAATATCTTAAAATATAGAAAGCTATCCGAAAAAAATATAAAAAAAATAAGAGAAAAATTTAAGACAATGCCCATTAGTTAAATACACAACGCTTGGTTTATATTTTTAATTATATATATGTATTTATATTTATTATCTTATATTATTATATTAATTATAAATATAATTATATATCATAAGTAAGTAAATAGTTAGATGACAGGCAACAAACCACTAGAACTCTCATTAACTATTTTATAATTTTTGTAGACTTTGTTTATTAATTTAATTAATTTTTTAAATGATCACCCAGCCCACATTTCCTAGTAAGATTTATTAGTCGGACCTACTTCAAATACATTTTTAATTAGTAATGTATCTGTGATTGGGTGAATGCACTTCCTCTTTACAAACTTCTGTGGTTTATTGAAATATGTCAAATCAGAAAATTAAAATATGTAAGTGTATTATTGTGACTAATTATGTATGTAGTTATCTATAAATGTTTATGTTCATTTCATATCCTTTATGTCTTTGCTAGTCTTTGTTTGCACTTCTACTCTTTTCTTGTGCATTTTCTTTCGTCATTCGCCGGTTGACTGTAAGAGATCCCATCCTGGGATAAGTCCGCCATTGTCTTCTTATTTTAATAATGTTCCTTTTACTTTGTATTTTAAAGCAATAAAGATATTACAAACAAACAAACAGATATTTTGTAACAATGTTATATAAATAAATTAAATTTATTTTTTAATTACATACCTTTGGTGATTATTCTTAGCTTCTGTAAGCGACTTGATCTTGCCCTCGAGGTCTTCAGCCATCAGAGCAGCCTCAGCTTTATCTAAACTTTCCTCTGTAAAACAAAATTGTAAGTAAATAATACGCTTAACGTGAATAACAACTACCACAATACATAGCCTTTCGCAAATGCAAAGCTAAAACTATTACACTCACCAAAATTTAACTCAATTTTTCAGTAAAATTTTAGTGAGTGTTAAATGGAGACCTGCCAATATAAAAATACGAAATAGTTTACCAGCTATCTTTAAATCTATACCTCAACTTTAAAACTTGTAATATGGATAATTGTCAATAAAACACTGCCCGCTGTTCATAGGGCAGTGTTAATACCGACCCTTATGTACGGTAGTGAAAGTTGGGTATGGCAAAAAATAATGAAAGTAGAGTGAATGCGGTTGAAATGAGAGCTTTAAGGAGTATGTGTGGTTTATGCTTGAGCGATAAAATAAGAAATAGTGAGATTAGAAAAAGATGCGGTGTAAATGAGGATGTAGTGACAAAGATAGAAAAAGGGATGTTGAGATGGTTTGGACATGTAGAGAGGATGGATGAAAGGAGACTGACGAAAAGTATATACAAAGCAGAGTTGGCTGGGAGCGGCGGTCAGGGTCGGCCTCGTAAAACATACTGCGACCAAATCGCAGACCTTTTGAAAAAGGGAGACATTAGGAGTACCCGAAATCGGCGAGCGTGTATGACGAGAGTGAGGCGAGAGAGGTATTTAAGGATCGTAGCCAATGGAAATCTCTAGTCTCTGCCTACCCCTACGGGAGACAGGCGTGATGATATGTATGTATGTATGTCAATAAAAGAAGTTGAAAAGGTAATAGGGTAGGAGTGAAAATTTTTAAAACGCTTGCATATTTTTCTGTCGGTAGGAATAAGGTTCCTTGATACCAGAAATAAATCTCAAATTTTTAGAATCAGCCAATTATTTTAAATAAAATATTATATTTTAATGACGAATTAATGGCGTCGCTACGGCCTTTGCGGTCTATTCCTTTGCTTCGTTCGGTAAAAACAACAAATGTCATTGTCATGTTGGTTTTGGTTCTGAGATTTACGACAGAAAAAAAATCAAGCGTTTCAAAAATTTTCACTCATACCCTATTGTTAACAACCCATATGTCTTTCAAAATATTGAACATTATTAAACGAATTTAATTTATTTTAGATAGATTTAATAATATCGACACATCTGTAAATATTGTTCACCGTTTTTTTATTCATTTAATTAGTTAGTTTAGCTAGAGTATAAAAAGTATAAAAATTAACCTAAAACTTCACTAATATTTACAGATTTTTTATACAAAAGAATAAACGAAAAAAAAAACAAAAGTAAGTTTAGCTATTGAATTTATTTCTATGTCTATATTATGTAACGCTTTGGTTGTTGTACTGTGATGTTGTACAGTTCTTCTATGCTTAAATAAATAAATTTATATCACCTTATAAAGACATTATATCTCATGAAGTAGGTAATACAAATTATAAAAAAAATAGTTTGATCATTATTATCTAATATCTCATAATATTCACTATTAATAATAATGTAAAAAAAAATATAATAACTATTGTGCTTGTGTATTAAAAAATAATTAATTCCTGTAATTGATGACAGGTCTCCATTGATTTCATAATATATATCGCTATTGCTCTCTTATGCTATATAATTAGGTATACCTACGCGAACTTAATAAATAATACGCGCAATGAAGGTTAGTATCAAAAGTTATCTGTCTTTTCGCAGAAAAAACATATGGCCTATTATTATTCGCCAACTAACGTTTCGAAGAATTTTATTACGCAGAATAATCATTCACCTACTTTTTTATAAATTTGCTCCTCCTCCTCCTCACAGTCAATAACAGTATTTTTGGTCTTATTTTTATATTTTCACTTTTTAAAATGCCAATTTTAAGTAGCGAATGATTTTAAGCGTAATATTCCTTTAGTTAATTATTGTTTACCGAACTCATACGAATTATACGACTTGCCTACGACTTATGTATATGTCGCAGGGATATGATAAAAACAGGGATTTGGTCATTCCCTAAGGGATTTGATCAAATCACGGAGGATGTTAAAATAACATAGATTTTATCTTTTCCCTAAACAAATCTAGTGAATTGAACAATTGTTTGTGGACAAGAATCTTCAGGAGCACATTTATGTAATGTTTGTGACAATTCCGTGCATGCAATATGTGGCATTACGACAAGCGAAGAAGGATATGGGTATGGAGTTCTATGTTTATTATGCCAAAAAGAAGAGAATATCAAAAAGCAAAGGGAAGATGCTTTACAAAATTTAAAAATCTTCTGATAAAATGAAAGACACTTGTTCGAAGAAATTCAAAGATATATTAGTTGGTTCCACCGTTTTGGTTGATGTACCAAAAGTAGACAGGGGTCCACTAGATGTAAATAATATTACAGGGATTGTATAAGACACCAAAAACAATTTATTTCAAATTGGTACTTCAGTTGGCATCATAAAAGATTGGCTTCCTATAAACGCTGTTCAAATATCTACAGCTACAATAACCAATTCCATTCCACCGACTAAGCTAAGTTTGCGTGAAATTGCAGGAAAATTATCTTTATTTGGAGGTCAAGGATTCAAACAATGTTCCTGTCAAGAGTCCAAAGTACGATGCAAAACGAATAAATGTGCCTGTAAGAAAAGTAATGTTCTTTGTAATTCACGATGCCACAAATCTGCTACATGTTTTAATAAGTGATTATTACAAATATGTATCATTATAATACGCAACTAAAATGTTTTTCTATTTTTGAGAAATATTTGTTCATTCTTTTAAAAAAATGATTTAGGTATACTTATATTACAAATATTTTTTTATATTACAAATTCTTGATTGTTATAATTAAGTAGTTTTATCTTACCAAATAAATCCTTAATATACCCTAGAAAAGTTATTTTTGTCATTTCACTGAACCAATTTAGGGATTTGTTCAATTCACTAGATTTGTTTAGGGAAAAGATAAAATCGTATTGTTATTTTAACATCCTCCGTGATTTGATCAAATCCCTTAGGAAATTGACCAAATCCCTGTTTTTATCATATCCCTGCGACATATATAAGGTGAATTTAAATCGACTGCAAATATTTTAAGGGCAGATTCAGACCATTAAACTGAACAACTTTTCTAAATAAACTTATGTCGTCTTAATAACTTAGTAGGTATGTCTGTATCTGCCCTTAAAATATTTGCAGTTAAATTGTGTCCACCTAAATATAAATTAAATAAATTAAACTACAAAATTTAAAAAAGTTACTTACTTTATGTAGGTAAGTATGAAGTCCGTGCTAACCATATGTGCAAGTAAATAAATTTCTAAGAAGCAACATGCCAGATGAAAAACTAACCTAATTAAAGTTTAAAACTAAATTTTAATATAAGCACGTACAAAAAAGAAATATGCATGTTATTTCATGTAATTTTTTATTTTTATTAGTTTTATGTAAAATAAGTAAAATTTTAGATGATATATCTGAAGTTAGGAAATTAGGACAATAAATTTTCAAAGCACACGCGTCATATTTTCGCTTTTTTTTTAAGTATACTTTTTATCAAATTACTGTGAAACTATTTATCGATCAAATTAGTTAATCTCTGAAACAGAAACGATAAAATGAATAGGTAAGGAATTAATTTTTAATAATAATGATTTATAAAAATAAATTCATTAAAAAAACATGCAGATTCCTATTTAAGCCTCTAAAAATTAATATGATAAGTTAGAATTTTTACGCTTTACCCTGTATTTATGTTACTTTCTACTTATGAAAGATTAATACCATCATATTATTTTAATTAACTACTTTTAAAAGTTTAATTATCGTATGTACCTCTACAATTAAATTTTTTTGGATAGACCTACTACAACTTACCTATGTACAACAATTAAGTAATTTCGTACTTTTTTATTTATTAACTGAGCTCGTTACATTTTACTGATAAAAGATTAAAATCGATCATATTATTTTTGGTGATTTTTCAAGTTTTATTATCACACCACATAATATTTTCCTATCTACATTTATGTACAAAAATCGAGTAATTTTATTTATTAACTGAATTTAATTTACTTTATTTAAACTTATTAAATCGTTCATATGCTTTAAGGTGATACCTCGGTGAACACTAGCGCCACCGTCATTTAAAAATCATTACTCACTGAAAACACAAGTTATCAAAAATCCCTCTGCTGTAATTATGGTTCTGGATCTGAAGTTAATTTTAATCATATTCAATTATTAAATTATAGTTTCATATAGTTACAACTTGCAAAACTGCTAAAAGTGGCCGTTTTAAGCAATAATGCAATTTGTAACTATAGGGAATTATAATTTAATAATTTACTATGTTTAAAATTAACTTCAGATCCAGAACCTTAATTACAGCAGAGGGATTTTTGATAACTTGTGTTTTCAGTGAGTAATGATTTTTAAATGACGGTGGCGCTAGTGTTCACCGAGGTATCACCTTAATTACAGCGAGGGATTTTTGATAACTTGTGTTTTCAGTGAGTAATGATTTTTAAATGACGGTGGCGCTAGTGTTCACCGAGGTATCACCTTAAGTTTTATTATCCTATCAGTATACTATATTAGACACTTTCCTATCTACATTATATGTACTTACTTAAAAAATTTAATAATTTCATACTAATAATTTATTTACATATTAAATTTATTCATGAAGATTTTTACGCGGCATTTTATTATTAAACAATCAAAACTATATCTTACAGCCAATAAGCAGCGGTACGAAAGTTAATTCATAGACATTTGTTACCCGACTACGGAGAAGCAAAAAAGGAGGGTTATGTGTTTGAATTCGTTGTATGGAGGTATGTCTGTGTCTATGTTCGTTCGTATATTTTTTAATTATTTCGTTAGATTCGTTTTTTATCTGTCAATGAATAAATACCCATTGATAGCCGGGCATAAGAGACGTTTTATTAAAAAAAAGCCAGATTTTCGGCGGCAAAAGGTACGTACATTCATTAAAATTTATTTCCTTAAGCCATGATGTATGAGAGGTTTTAAAAGGCGATTTAAAAATATAAAACATATGTTTGAAAGTGTTTTGGAATGTAAGACCAAAACAAAATAATTACGTATGGCAAATGGGTCGTTTTTCGTTTTAATTATATTTAGTATCGCTTCTTACTGGCTGCACAATCTACGTACACCTAGTGAATGATATCAACTATAACCTAAATAATTAGGGATGCTCGAATCTGTATCGATATTAACGTCAGTAGGTAACAAGATGTACAAATTGTTTTGATTCAGTACCAGAATACCGAATACCAAAGTTAATATTTCTTTGAAATAATCTGTTTCTTTTTTTGTAATGCTTGACCAATTGGAGACGACCTCCGTGGCGTAATGGTTAACATGCCATACTGCCAGACCGCTACTCAGGCGGTCCCGGATTCGATCCCCGATCAGGTCAAGATGAAAAATGATCTTATTCTGATTGACCTGGGTCTTGGATGTTTATCTATATATGTATTTGTTATAAAATATAGTATCGTTGAGTTTGTATCCCATAACACAAGTCTCGAACTTACTTTGGGGCTAACTCAATCTGTGTGATTTGTCCCTATATATTTATTTATTTATTTAATTAACTTTGTCGTTATTACTTTAACAAATTTATAGTTTTGTTAAAGACCAATTTTATTGCTTTAATCACTTGTATCGCTTAACATGATTATCAATTATATCGATCTTAAAAATTCAAGATGCAGGGATCAAATGCGATTCAGTATATCGATAAAAAGCACCTGTATCAAGCATCCCTAGCTTAAATGTATCTCAAAACAGTAACATTCCTGGCCTAGTATTTGTATAAGGTAGAAATAACGATCAAAATATATTTGCTATGGTTCAGTCGATGTCCCTTCTTTTTTAAATAGATATGTAGGCAGGCCTAAAGCACAGAATTGGTAATATAAAGTACAGCGCTTTAAGCCGTTGGTCCCGGCTGCCATCTGGTAGTCGTTTAAGGACAAAGGCCGAAAGACGGTTCCGAAGAACTCTGACACCAGTGTGTACATAGTCAATTGACCATGACCCTAAACGGAATGAAGATGATAAATCCAAACTAATATTATAAATGCAAAAGTGAGGTGTATGTTTGTCTGTTTGTTTGTTACGCTCTCACTGCTCCCGATATATCGGGAGCGCAAACACGGGCGAAGCCGCGGGCAAAAGCTAGTATATAAATGAATAAAGAACAAGAAATTTTATACTTGAGATTGGGCTAGATAAGATTTTTAACTAATTATTCTTTTTCTAATATATGTTAACATCAATTTAACATCGTATACGAATATTAATAATTTTAAATATATATGATTTTTTCATTATATTGTATACATTTAGGTGTAATATACATTTTTACACACAAAGCCGAATCTTCAACCATATTTACGCAATGAGGCAGTACTACAGTAGTACTACTACTACGGACAGATAGACACACAAACATCCTATAGGTAAATATTTTTATTATTTACTGAGCCGTAAAACAAAAAAAAAACGGATGGCTGTGCCTTCTAAAAGTAGTAATTATGGAGCCTTATCACTTTCCACCTTTCCTTTCGGAGTCATTCTCAGTTTCCAAAGTAAAGAAAAATTATATGTTATCGATACCTATATAACAGAAACTAACAGGAGTCAGGTCAAATGAGATAAAAAAAACTAACTATTGATGTCAATCAGTCAAAAGCATTTCGCATTCATTGTCTGATCATTGACATAAATGACCTGATCTGTTGGATTTTTTTTTACTTATTATATATTTTAATTTTTTTTTGAGACAAGTTATTAAAATTACCTCTGTAAGTTAACGAAAATAGTATCTGCGATTTCAACTCCTCTTGCCACATACCACAACGTTGTCAGTAAAGCATTAAAGGCCCACGAAAAATGGGCATTCACAGCAGCTTGTTGACTCTAGTTAGTGCCAATCGCGTGCTGCTCTCTCTGGTGGTCTAGGATCTTATGCCACAGTACCCAGTAATTTGACTGCCTCTCTCACCCTTCAAGCCGGAACACAACAATGCAAGCACTGCTACTTGGCGGCAGAAATAGGTGAAAGTGAGGTACCCAAGCAAACGACCTCTGTACGAAGGTCTACCTCTGGTAAATAGAACCTATATTGAACGAATCACCCAGAATATCGAAAAGCATTGTGCATTCATTGACTGATTGGAAATTATATCTGCGATTTAAACTCTTACTACATATCACAACATTTTTTGGGATATACTAACAGCATTGCATCTATAAATAAATGAAAATAGTATCTGCGATTTCAACTCCTCTTACCACATACCATAACGTTGTCAGTAAAGCATTTAAGGCCCACGAAAAATGGGCATTCACAGCAGCTTGTTGACTCTAGTAAGTGCCAATCGCATGCTGCTAATTCGTGGTCTTGGATGTTTTGCCACAGTACCCAGTAATTTGACTGCCTCTCTCACCCTTCAAGCCGGAACACAACAATGCAAGCATTGCTACTTGGCGGCAGAAATAGGTGAAAGTGAGGTACCCAAGCAGACGACCTTTGTACGAAGGTCTACCTCTGGTAAATAGAACCTATATTGAACGAATCACCCAGAATATCGAAAAGCATTGTACATTCATTGACTGATTGGAAATTATATCTGCGATTTAAACTCTTACTACATATCACAACATTTTTTGGGATATTCTAACAGCATTGCATCTATAAATAAATGAAAATAGTATCTGCGATTTCAACTCCTCTTACCACATACCATAACGTTGTCAGTAAATCATTTAAGGCCCACGAAAAATGGGCATCCACAGCAGCTTGTTGACTCTAGTTAGTGCCAATCGCATGCTGCTAATTCGTGGTCTTGGATCTTTTGCCACAGTACCCAGTAATTTTACTGCCTCTCTCACCCTTTAAGCCGGAACACAACAATGCAATCACTGCTACTTGGCGGCAGAAATTGGTGAAAGTGAGGTACCCAAGCTTACGACCTTTGTACGAAGGTCTACCTCTGGTGAATAGAACCTATATTGAAGGAATTACTCAGAATATCGAAAAGCATTATGCATTGATTGACTGATTATTGACCTAAATGAACTGACCTATGTATTGTTTATTATTATAAGTATTTGTGGTTTATCGGAAATATTATTTGCTATTTTAACTACTCTTACCACATACCATAACGTTGTCAGTAAAGCATTTAAGGCCCACGAAAAATGGGCATTCACAGCAGCTTGTTGACTCTAGTAAGTGCCAATCGCATGCTGCTAATTCGTGGTATTGGATGTTTTGCCACAGTACCCAGTAATTTGACTGCCTCTCTCACCCTTCAAGCCGGAACACAACAATGCAAGCACTGCTACTTGGTGGCAGAAATAGGTGAAAGTGAGGTACCCAAGCAGACGACCTTTGTACGAAGGTCTACCTCTGGTGAATAGAACCTATATTGAAGGAATTACTCAGAATATCGAAAAGCATTATGCATTGATTGACTGATTATTGACCTAAATGAACTGACCTATGTATTGTTTATTATTATAAGTATTTGTGGTTTATCGGAAATATTATTTGCTATTTTAACTACTCTTACCACATACCATAACGTTGTCAGTAAAGCATTTAAGGCCCACGAAAAATGGGCATTCACAGCAGCTTGTTGACTCTAGTAAGTGCCAATCGCATGCTGCTAATTCGTGGTCTTGGATGTTTTGCCACAGTACCCAGTAATTTGACTGCCTCTCTCACCCTTCAAGCCGGAACACAACAATGCAAGCACTGCTACTTGGTGGCAGAAATAGGTGAAAGTGAGGTACCCAAGCAGACGACCTTTGTACGAAGGTCTACCTCTGGTGAATAGAACCTATATTGAAGGAATCACTTAGAATATCGAAAAGCATTATGCATTGATTGACTGATTATTGACCTAAATGAACTGACCTATGTATTGTTTATTATTATAAGTATTAATGGTTTATTGGAAATAATATCTTCGATTTCAACTCCTCTTGCCACATACCATAACGTTGTCAGTAAAGCATTTAAGGCCCACGAAAAATGGGCATTCACAGCAGCTTGTTGACTCTAGTTTGTGCCAATCGCATGCTGCTAATTCGTGGTCTTGGATCTTTTGCCACAGTACCCAGTAATTTGACTGCCTCTCTCACCCTTCAAGCCGGAACACAACAATGCAAGCACTGCTACTTGGTGGCAGAAATAGGTGAAAGTGAGGTACCCAAGCAGGCGATCTTTGTACGAAGGTCTACCTCTGGTATAAAATGTTATATACATATATATGTATAGAAAATATACTTTATATATTATATACAATTTTTTTTTAATATAGGAACATTAAATTAAAATTATAATATTAGACAATGACAATATTTGTGCGAATAAATAATGACATTGGTACTAAAAATAAATTTATTTTAATACTTTTTAATTGTTAAAATACATTTTATTTTTATTATTTGTATTTATTAAATCGTTCGCAAAATGAATTTATGTCATTTGTTGTTCGATAAACCTTTCAACCTCAAATATTTATTAAAGATGATACTTTTAAATAGATAATGAACTACTTAATAGTTTTTGTTTTTTGTATAACTTTATAATTTTATCAAGATTTTTATACGGATTAATATAACAAATAATTATTTTTCAAAATTGGTTTCCAATAATATATTTAAAATTGTTATAAGAGAAGAAAAAACAATAATTTTAAGAGAATATTAAAAGATTGAAATGAAAACAATGATACAAAATAATAAATGCAACGAAATTGCTCAATGAAAAAATCGACCACATCATGCGATAAGCGCGTAAAGTAAAAGAAAGCTTTCGCTCCTCTCCTGTGAGAAGGAAATATTAATTTTATTTATATAAGAAATAAGATATAAAATCAGACATCGTAGTCGTCCAAGCTATTGGGTCCAGTTTTACGGTTATTGGTTCGGAAATGAGGTTAGTTTCTAGGTTTCATTTTCAAATAAAAATACTTATACATAATTAATTATATATATACTATATACAATGCCTCAAAAAAGTAAGAAGTATTTTCTCCTAGAAATATATATAGAAATGATAAATATTGGATTATATCAGTCTTCTATTTAATCTAGATTTAATTATCTGTATACTGTTAGTGCAATAACCACGGAGGTTTTCTCTGTATAAATAACCGTGAATTCATACAGTAGTAATATATTATGTGCATCTATAAAGGGTACCTATTAGTGAACTAATTTTCGTTCACTCGGATCAAATTTTCGAATACTTAAAACTTTTTAATAATTCACATTTAAATCTTTCGAAGACTAGAATTAATATTAATGTGCCAGCAAGCTCCGTCTTTGACTACATAGAGATCTTGGTCAATCGCTTCATTGATTTCAGGTAATTATATAAAAAATATTTTATTTATTTCTTTCCTCGAATTGATTTCTTTCGTAACCTCTCAATTAATGTAAATTGAATATTTGAAAATGTACGAAAACTGTTAACTGGAGACACTTTCTGCTTGGACGACCACAAATAAGTTGTTTTCTTTGCAGCGGTCGTAGCAATTGCTTCTTTTAGGTATAATCTTGGGTAATAACATAGTATTAGGAAATCGCGTATCAGGCAATTTTTTGAAGTTACAATTCTTTTGGCGCGATTGGGAAAAAAGATGAGAGTGGATTTTAAAGCATGCGCGCGCGCACTGACAGAAAAAAGTTAGTTGCTAAAAAAATTATAGAACAGTATGCATTTAATTATGTTTGACATTATTTGGCGTTACTATTGCTACGACCACTGCCTAGGTGAACTAATTACATATTTATTGCCTATTTATACTTAAATCGAAATTGTTAATTTTTGCTAAGCAATTATAGGTCTTGAGTAAAATGATTAGTATAAATAATGTAGGGTTAATGTTTTGTTCTCAATTTTAAGTAAAAGCTATGCTATGCCTTGAATCTCACTGTGTGAAAAACTTTATAATAAAAGGATATTTATAAAGGTTTGGGGTCAAATATTTAATTGGATGATGGAAAATCGAAAAAAATATACACTCAATTTTTCATATAGTGAGATCTGATATAAATGTGTATCTATTTGTAGCGGTTATCAAAATGTAACTCCTAGTTATGTAACTAGTGTCACAAGTAATCCTTAAAAAAGCCAATTATATAATAGGTATGTACTAACATAAAATAAAAAAGTTAATAAACTAAAAAAAACCGATACCTCTACCGAAAAATAACGTCTGAAGTCTAAACCGATTTAGATGAAATTTTACATAGTTTAAATCCCAAGGAAATAGACTACTTTAAAGGATAAAGCGCGCAAGTACCCTTTATAACCCATAAGCCAAGATTCAGCTTACATCTTAGTATACTTTTCTATGTGTAATAGAGTAAGGGAGTCACCACACTTATAAAAGCTGAATCGGCTTAAACCGGTAAGAAAAACCTTTATGTCAATGTGATAAGGTCGTTTTCTGTCGGCCGGAGTCGCGTCGCGCTATGCGAGCCGAGTCGATGCGAAACATAGATTTAAAAAAAAAATTGCGGTCCGCGCGCTAGATTCCTAGTTCTATGATGCGAATGGAATTAACGACACCCTTATTTATTTATTTATTTTTCGCTAACATGTACATAATATGAAGTAGGTGGTATTACATAGTTTGGTAAGTATGTACATAAACCCAGGCTAGGTGTTGCGAAGTCTTTGAATTGGTAGGTAAATTTTAAGTAAATTAAAATTTATACATTACAATTTTATTAATATTGAAAAATAAAATAAAAATAATGATAATAAAATAAGTAAGTATGTCAAAAATGTTTAAATGATTACGTCACTTAGTATAAAATAACAATTATAACTTATTCGTAGACATGAAGGTTTTACTGACTGGCTGAAGCCGATTCCGCGCCGATAAGTGTAGGGACGCCCTTAGAGTGTAGTGGAAAAGAGCAATTATATATTCTAGCAATTAGTTAATGATCAAAAGCCAAAGATCAAAAGGTGGTACTCACTAAGTCTATCCAAGGCATTGTCGTCCAAGGTTGGTAGATTGTTGAGCTCATCCATTATGACCTTCAAGTCTTCCAAGCCCTTGGACACTTGTTTCTCGGCTTCCCTCGCGTCGGTGTTGGCTTGGCCGACCTGTTTTTAAAAAAGGTGGTTTTGTTTAAAAAATCTCGATGCATTTTTTTTTATTTCTAGTATAAATAGCATAAGTGAAAAATTCTTTGACAATAGCCAAAACGTAAGCGGTTATAATTTTTTTTTTTAATATTAAATCTTGTCTTATAAAAATGGTTATAGTCTGAACTATATTGAATTTTCCCAATACTCTGTCACCTGACACCTCTATTATTATTTCACTAAGATCTCAGTTTAAGTTGTTTTTAATTAATCCTGTATACTATAACGTAGGTAGAATTTACGAATTACTTAAGGTATGTGTGAGGAGAGAAGATAAATCCAGGTTTCAGCGAATCGCACAATATTTATTATTTGTACTTTGCAACAGGTTAGACTCTTAAGGATAACCATTAATGAGAGATTATAGGGGTCGTGAGATCAAAGTAGGCACGAGATCCAGTCAGGCAGCCGCTATGAAATAGCCAGCCACTTAACTTGAGATGGTGAGATCAGCCGAAAGAGGTCTTCCAGTGGACGCGCGCAGCCTTATATATGGCCCTCGGGGGTGATGCGGTGCGGGGCAGCGAGGAAGGACCGCCGTAGGAGAATGCGCGATATTATGTATATGTAATGTCACTACAGCATATAATTCATATGCACAATAGAAAAGCTATTATTATGTGTTAGTTAGTAAATTCAGGTCTGTCTTATTTTTCTTCTTGGAGGAAAAAGCGTTCCATTGGGTAAAGCCGTTACCCGCTCTTTGATCCGTTGCTCTATGGTTACGCCAAATAATACCTGTATACCTATATAAAACGAGGATATTTTACCTTAGTTTTGGCATCATGGGTAAGCTTCATGTTTTCAGCCGCATCTTTCTCCAGATTCTTCAGTTGCTGCTCTGTGCCTTGTACACGAGCTGAAAGAAGAAATATTTTTTTGAACAAAAAGAAATTTTACAGTCTTGTTAAATAGAATACTGGCTGGTTTAATCTCAACGTGTATAAACACTTGCGCCACCGCCCTTTGTTCGCGACCGCGGAGGTCCACGGTACGCACCGACCATCCAAGCCTTGACACTACTCAATGCTCTGGTTGCTCAACTTCTTCAAGTTGACATAATATTATGTCAATTTAAATTCTTCTGTTTGTACATCTATATCTATCTATATATAAATGAAACCCGTTTTCCGTTGTCACGATATAGCATGAAAACTGCTTGACTGATTTTTTTTGTAGTTTTCTAATACTCTGTACAAGGTTCTTACGGAAAAAAATATTAAGAAAGGCGGTACGAAGTTCGCCGGGTCAGCTAGTGTATAATATTTTTGTCCAAAATTCATTCCAAATATAAATTTAAAATGTCTAGAACCATAGAGCACCACGGCCTCCGTACCGGAAAGCCGAAATATTGCATGAAGACTTGAACTTACTTGATAACTTGTCTGCTTCGTCTCTCAGCCGCACAGCGTCCACTCTAGCTAGAGACGCCTTTTTTTTTATTTCATGAGCCGCCTGGAAGTAAATAAACGATAGTACTTAATTAAACAACCCCTTATTCATAAAAATTGACAAACGTTTGTTAAGCCCATTTTAACTAAAATATGTTTTGACCCTTTCTCTTTGATCAAAATTTACGGTGAAAGAAAGAGCCGAACACATTTTAGTTAAAATGGGCTTAACAAACGACTGTTATTATATTTATGAATAAGAGGATAAGTCTTTTGCACAATAAAATTAATGTCCATATAAAAACGCCTCCGACTCACACTTGACAGTTATATAAGTACGAATTGGTTGAAAACACCCAAAGATCACATTTTTTCTGGGACCTGACCACGGTGTTCTTATTTGTACAGTCGTGGGCACAGATTTAAACCAATCGGATCTTCAGTCAATACAATTAAGGTCTAAAATTGAATATAGTTTTATGACAATCAATGGAATTAAACTTCCTTTTTCTAATTAAGATATTTAAGACCCTCAACCACTCATATAAGAAACATTATTTCACCACTTAACATAAAATATAGATATACTAGCTTACGCTCGTGACTTCGCCCGCATGAGTTTCCCTTAGGAAATTGTGCTTTTTACCGAGATGAAAGGTACTCTATGTCCTTCTCAATACTCTTAGACGTATGCGTGTATATTCAGGAAGATTGGTTCAGTAGATAGGGCGTGAAGAGTAACAAACAAACAAGCAAACATATATACAAACTCAATTTCGCGTTTATAATTAACTAGCGATCCGCCCCAGCTTCGCATAGGCATAAAAACCTTCCTCTTGAATCACTCTATCTACTAAAAAAACCGCATCAAAAGCTGTTGAGTAGTTAAAAAGATTGAAGCATACATAGGGCCAGAGAAAGCGACTTTGTTTTAAGTATACTATGTAGTGATTGGGATGGGATTGGGATGGTACCTACCTCAGAAGCCTTATCAGCATATTTTTTCTGCGCTTCCTGCGCCAAGTCCCTAGCTTCCTTCGCCTTTTCTCCAGCTGTATACAGCTCCTCAGTGATGAAGTTGATGCTCTCTTCAGCAGCTGCAAGTTTCTCCTGGATCGTTGGCACGTCCTGGACCGCCTGGGCTGCTTTCTGACGCGACTGTTCCACTTGGTCTGTGAATTCTGGAAATTTAAAGAATGAGGGTATTAATTAATTATACTCATCACCAGTTTCGGAACTGGTTTTGTAGGAGACTGTACGCTACCTACAGTACTATACTTAAGGTGATACCTCGGTGAACACTAGCGCCACCGTCATTTAAAAATCATTACTCACTGAAAACACAAGTTATCAAAAATCCCTCTGCTATAATTACGGTTCTGGATCTAAAGTTAATTTCAAACATATTAAATTACTAGCTGTTACCCGCGGCTCCGCCCGCGTGTAGGTCGCTTTTCGCGTAACCTGTGTTACATTGAAATGAAATGACGCAATCGAAGTAGCCAGGACATTATTCAAATATAAACAAATATCATGTTTCAGAGTTAAGTTCAAAGAATCTCTTTGTAGACAACATTAGCAGTTCTTCCCTCAGAGGCTAATAAAAATAGATTTTCGGCGCTACTGACCCGCGAGCAAGCCACATACAGTTGTCCATGCGAGAAACGTCTTGTTGACTTGTTCTTAGGTCGATGCCAGCTGCTTTTACGGTTTGTCCCTGCGACTTATTTATCGTCATGGCAAAGCATACAGCAACTGGAAACTGGGTGCGTTTAAATTGAAAGGGGTAATTGTTGGGGATGAGTGGTATTCGAGGTATGTACACCGTTTCGCCTGAACCACACCCTGTGAGAATTTCGGCCTGTATTAAGTTGCGCTGCAAAACCGTTACTTTGAGTCGGGTCCCGTTGCATAGTTTAGGCGGAGAAAGATTTCTTAGGAGCATAATGGGAACGCCGACTTTAAGGGTAATGTTATGAGCAGGAAGACCACTTGCAGCCAATGAAAATCGATAGGGTAGGTGGTAGCATCATCCTGATGCACAACACTGTTATATGAAGTGTAAATCACTTCATCCCCGACAATTTCCGCCAAAACCTTGAGTTTCGGTAAACGTTTCCGAAGCCCGAGATGACGCATGACGCTCGCGGTCAGCGGACAACCGAGACTCTCTGTCAGAAGTAAAGACCGAGACAATGCATGGCGTTGCCTATCTTCATCGAGTCGCATCTGTCTATCCGCATTCGATTCTTGAGATCTAGCTAACCTTCTGCTTTTAGCTATTCTGGAATGATGCGACAGATTAGATCGTTTCCTCCTAGGCATTATTTAAAATAATTAAAATCCATATTTCCATATCCATACTAATATTATAAATGCGTAAGTCTGTCTGTCTGTCACCTCTTCATGGCTAAACTGCTGGACCGATTGTGATGAAATTTGGTAGGGATGTAGTTAACGACCTGAGGTCAAACATAAGCCACTTTTGGGCGCGATATAACCGAGTCACTCCCACGCGGGGCGAAGCCGCGGGGAACAGCTAGTTCTTTATAAAAGGTGAATTTAAATCAACTGCAATGCAAATATTTTAAGGGCAGATTCAGACCACTCAACTGAACAATAGAGGTGAGACGTATTTACTGGAACAGGTTTTTGGAATAGGTTTTGGCTTGGACGCGTAAGTACGCGTTCCCGCATGCGAGTCTTTTAGCGTATCGAGTATTTACGAGTACGGCGACTTCACCGGTACGCGCAACTCAAAAACTAGGATGCGAGCGTTCGGGACTATATTCGGAAGACGTCGTCGTGAAACTTCGGGATCGCTCGACTCGCCCGCTGTCGCACCTAGCCGCCGAGCGATGTATTTCGGCGAGTTATTGTTTATTCAAATAACACTTTTATTACAAACACAATAAGGTCATTTTCTTTTGGTAGCATATTTGTTTTGGTGTGATAATAATACTTGTTGTTTACTTACAATTTGCAATTTTTAAAACAAACAGTTGTTAGTTGTTAGCTTTCGCCGAAAGTTCAATATGAAAGTAAGTACTTATGTATAAACGTATTGAAAAAAAAAAACAAGAAAACAAAATAATAAATAAAAAAAGATTAAGAATCACTTTGTATATAAAAAAAATGTAAATAAAAGTAATCAATGAATATAAAATCGATTGAAAACTTCTAATATATATTTTACTTAAATACTCTTTTTGATTGAAATTTTAATAAAAACTGCTGACAGTCCTAAGCCTGTATAAAGTATGAAGGGAAGTTTTAAGTCAATATTAAAAAAATTGGATAAAAAAAATACGAAGTGTGAAGACTCAATCAATACTTGTAAAACTACTTAGTCCATATACGCAAGACGCGCATTTACGGGAATCATTTGGTTACGCAATGAGTCCATTGAGTCGCGTACTCGTAAATACTCGTGGATCTAGTCTTTGGATCTAGTCTTTTTCTGGACGCGTACTCGCAAGACTCAGTCCGCGTTTTACCTAGTACGTCTCACCTCTACTGAACAACTTTCCTAAATAAACAAACTTATGTCGAAATAGGAAAAAACCAATTAATACACAACAACCAAAGAACCAAATCAAAAGAACCACAAAGACAAAGCCCAACAATTTTTTTAATTTGCTAGGGTTAATTTTAATCTGCTATACCATAATGCGAAACCATAGCGAGTTGTTAAGTAAGTAAGCGCCATCTATTGAGATTTCATGTTACTAAATTTACGATCAAATTCAATGTGTTATTTTATTAAAATTAATAGGTGCAGTGCGTGTTTTCGTCTTTATTGATATGGATAATAGAAAGTAGAAATCCTAGCCTTATCTAAATTAAATTAAACTTAAGTAAACGCATTAACAGTTTTAAGCAGTGTTTGAAGTAAATTTTCAATCGACCATAACTTCTTTTTCCCTTAACCGATTTTGACGAAACAAAGTTTTGACAACGCTCCTAACTATATGTAATCCAACTGTGAAAACCGCGTTTAAATCCATTGAGTATTTTCGAAGTTATAACGTACCAGACAGACATACATACATACATACAGACAGACAAAAATTCCAAAAACTGTCTTTTTGGTTTCTGTTACTCTTTTTAAACCGCACTCAATCAGTTTTTTTGAAAAATATTAAATGTACAGACACTCGCATTTTAGTGTCTTATTATATGTATATTCTTTATAAAAGGTGAATTTAAATCAACTGCAATGCAAATATTTTAAGGGCAGATTCAGACCACTCAACTGAACAACTTTCCTAAATAAACAAACTTATGTCGAAATAGGAAAAAACCAATCAATACACAACAACCAAAGAACCAAATCAAAAGAACCACAAAGACAAAGCCCAACAATTTTTTTAATTTGCTAGGGTTAATTTCAATCTGCTATACCATAATGCGAAACCATAGCGAGTTGTTAAGTAAGTAAGCGCCATCTATTGAGATTTCATGTTACTAAATTTACGATCAAATTCAATGTGTTATTTTATTAAAATTAATAGGTGCAGTGCGTGTTTTCGTCTTTATTGATATGGATAATAGAAAGTAGAAATCCTAGCCTTATCTAAATTAAATTAAACTTAAGTAAACACATTAACAGTTTTAAGCAGTGTTTGAAGTAAATTTTCAATCGACCATAACTTCTTTTTCCCTTAACCGATTTTGACGAAACAAAGTTTTGACAACGCTCCTAACTATATGTAATCCAACTGTGAAAACCGCGTTTAAATCCATTGAGTATTTTCGAAGTTATAACGTACCAGACAGACATACATACATACATACAGACAGACAAAAATTCCAAAAACTGTCTTTTTGGTTTCTGTTACTCTTTTTAAACCGCACTCAATCAGTTTTTTTGAAAAATATTAAATGTACAGACACTCGCATTTTAGTGTCTTATTATATGTATATATAGATTATTCCCTATACTTACAAATTGCATTATTGCTTAAAACGGCCACTTTCAGCAGTTTATCAATTTGTAACCTTATTTACCCTAAGTACTACCTTAAGTACGGTGGCGCTAGTGTTCACCGAGGTATCACCTTAAGGTGATTATAGTTCCATATAGTTACAAATTGAAAAACTGCTAAAAGTGGCCGTTTTAAGCAATAATGCAATTTGTAACTATAGGGAATTATAATTTAATATGTTTAAAATTAACATCAGATCCAGAACCTTAATTACAGCAGAGGGATTTTTGATAACTTGTGTTTTCAGTGAGTAATGATTTTTAAATGACGGTGGCGCTAGTGTTCACCGAGGTATCACCTTAAGGTCATTATAGTTCCATATAGTTACAAATTGCAAAACTGCTAAAAGTGGCCGTTTTAAGCAATAATGCAATTTGTAACTATAGGGAATTATAATTTAATAAATGAATATGATTAAAATTAACTTCAGATCCAGAACCTTAATTACAGCAGAGGGATTTTTGATAACTTGTGTTTTCAGTGAGTAATGATTTTTAAATGTCGGTGGCGCTAGTGTTCACCGAGGTATCACCTTAAGGGCGAGAATGGCCTGGCTGGGTAAATCAAACAAACGTGTTGTGTCTTTGACTCTGTATTAAGGACTACTAAATGACCATGTGATGCATTGTGATTAAAAGGTATACTGTAGAATTTTAACTCAAAAGAGACTTTTAGTTGACTTTTACGGAATAGGCTTGTGTCCATTAAGAATAAATATAATGGATAGGGGTTTATAATGATTAATTATATTATGGAGAAAATAACAAACAATTTTAATTATTAAAATCATTAAAGATTAATAATATTTTTTAAAAATAAATTTCGTAAAATGATACCTTTAGTCTCGTGACAGTGAACACCAATCAGAAAGCGTTACGTCACGCTGTGCGAAACTCCAATCTTGTCTTTGACGTTTCGAGTATCACTTGTTCTTGATAAAATTTTGGTTTTTAACAACTAAAATCAAGTTGATACAGTTTTTGCTAATTATAATTTGAAAGAATTTACCATGGAATCTGGATTCAGCAAAGCAGACAGTAATAATTTGCCCAGAATCGATGCCGTTATGCTTGGAATTTTTTTCGCGTCGAACAGTAACTTTTGCTCATCTGAATTTCGCAATGTTAAAACTTCCTTGTAAGTATAAAATATTTATTATAAGCTTAAATGCTATGTGATATTTCAGTTTAGTACACAAGAACTTAATGTTGTGACGTACATTTTGCAAGATACTGTTTACTATTTTACTGTTCCCTTCATATGATACTCCATATAATTAGTCATATCATTTGGCAACTAGAATAATAAAAAGAGTATGTTTGTAACATTAATTAGAAAACTAAAATAAAACGTTCACTCCTAAAAGTGAAACAACTTAACCTGAACTCATTTATTTATTTATTTATTAAAACTTTATTGTTCCATAAGAAAATAGGTACTTAAAAATAAACAAATTTACCACGATGGGTATTTTAATGCATATCATACTAAACTACGTAAACATACATACACAATACATAAATATACATACTTATACCCTTACTTATATATCTACATATATTAAATATATATATATATATCTATGCACATACATACGAGTATATAAATATACATTATATAAGCCTACATAAATACTTTTACGAAAACTTTCACAAAGAACTTTCACACGCAGAAGTGAGCATAAACTCTTTTTTTAAAGGTAAATTTAGAAGAAATTTCTTTAAATATATCGGCAGGCAAAGCATTCCAGAGAATGTGTAGGAATTTGCCATAAAACTACTGCGAAATAAAGGAATAAACAGCAAATGAGAGTTAGAAGAACGAAGCTGTCGGTCGTGAGAGTCTGCAAGAAATTTGAACTTATATTTTAAGTATTCAGGTGACTGAGGATTCGTAATAATTCGTAATAATCGTAATAACTCATGTATTTATTATTTAGAAAATAGGGATTCTACAAAACACATCTAGTTTGCTCGAATTAAGTAATAGATTGTATTGTGTGAAATACTTAATCAAAATGATCTTCACAAAAATACATTCTTGAACCTGTTGATAAAGTTTGTTTGTTTGTAATATCTTTATTGCTTTAAAATACATAGTAAATAGAACATTATTAAAATCAGAAGACAATGGCGGACTTATCCCAGGAAGGGATCTCTTAGCATTAAGTATGATCTCTAAAGTATGAGCATCATCTCTTCTTGCAAGTTTTAGCCACTTTTTCCGTATTTCTCCATTGTTTGGAACATATATAAATAACTTGTTTGGCGTTTTTATAGTCGTGCTATCACACTGGGGCACTATACAGTACTTATAATATGAGAAATTTATTTTTAAACGATTAAAACTAGCTATAACGTACGAAGACACGATCGCTCTTTGGTTTGTTTCGCACGGCGTGACGTCATTCAAGACGCCATGACAGTCTTGTGCATTTTGGAACCAAATTGAAAAATTATTTTTTAAAACGCGAAATTTATAATGTAAACGCTCGATTAAAAATAAATAAACCTTTTTTTTCGATGAAATGCCTAATAAGCTAAAATATTAAGCAGTTATTGAAATTTTGTCAACTAGCCTATTGGTTCGTGCTGTACCATAAACGAAGTTTATAGAAATTGATGCAAACTATGCATGGAATATGCCATGGAAATAACACAACGAGTTTTATTTAGAATGGAAATAAAAGGATGTCCAGCTTTAGCCTAGAAAAAGAGAATTTTCCACTTTAACATTTCGAAAGGCCTGTCTTTTCCGTGTCCAAAGTTGTTTGCCATCTAGCGGAAACATTTAGAACTAACCACAGAACGCGGGCTGCTTCGCGTCTGTGTCCTCACCCGACTCTACGTACTTGAACGTATGCTTTTCTAAGGGTGATTTCACAGTATTAATGTGCAAAAATGACGTAAGAGGGCGCTAATCACTCTTTATATCACGAATCGAATTTAGTATCTCATTCTATGCTTATCTATAACAAATAATAATTTTATTACCACTCGTCATACACGCTCGCATAGTGAACATGGGATGCGTGATAATGGTGTTACAATCAAAAATGCCGAAGACTGTTAGAAGTGAAAAAGGAAACCTTGCAACAAGCTGATGATGTAACCGGGAAACGTTAAGATGAGAGAGAGAGAGACAGGAGTATACTGTTACGGCCACACAAAAAAGATCTTATTCTACATAAGGTTTATAGGTAAAGTGGTATAAGGTTGAAGATTTCTTTAGCGATAAGTCCGCAAGCTTAGCACTGTGCTAAGTAGCTTCTGTAGTATTTTTGTGTGTGGCACATTAGATATATGTATACTTTTATTTGTGGCCCAGTGTACATATATTTTAAACATACCTTTCAAAGTCTTATAAATTTCATTAGCTTCTTTCAACGTGGCGTTCGTCAGCTCCACGTCGTGTTTAGCTTGCGCGTGTTGCTCGTCCAGCTTAGCCAGGAGGTCGTTCAGCTCATCCTGCCTGTCATGGCCGTGGTCCAGGAGTTCTTTGCCCCGACGCACGGCATCTTCCAGATTCTTGAGAACATCTTCATTGCTTGCCACGAGTCGGTTCAAATCGGCCGTTTTTTCTTCGATCTGGTTGGTGATAATATGAAAGGTTTGAAATAATGCCCATAATGAGAAAAAAAATCGGTTGTCTGTAAAGTCGGTTTACTGGCGATAGTTGAACGTGACAACGTCATAAGAAATTCGCTTGCACTTCAAGCCTTAAATGGAACGCCTCAGAGCGAGGTAACGCCGCATCGCGTCATGTTTTTTCGTGCGTGCAGCCGGCTCCGTCAAATTATAAGACGGTGTCACGTCAAAAATCAAATTCATAGATCGAGCATTTTTAAATGTGATATTATGTATTCTATTATTGGTTATGTATACTTCATGTCTTTCCTATAATGTTGTGAAAGAGTAGGTCTGTCTGACACAAGCATTAACAATATTCTGTAAACCACGTAGCTAGTGAAAGAAATAAATAATTTTTCATTTTCATTTTCAAGGTAGCAGGAAAACGCTGGATGATTGGATCGGTCTTTGAAATCTGTAAGGAAAACCTACTTACGTCCAGCAATGGACGTCTTGACACTGCGTGTACTCGTGAGCCGCAACAACATTCTGAATGCTATCGAAGGTAACCAACAGTGTTGGCTACAGTTTCGTAGCTTGTCATTCTTGTACTACGCCCCTAGTATTAGTTTTTCTTAACGCTAGCGACTGCGTTAGGATTTTGTATGGAATTTTATAGTTGCCTTACTATCCGCCAGAGGCGCTGTACAGGTTTGTCATACTAAATCGCTAACGCAGTCGCTAGCGTCTGCGTTAAGAAAAACTCATACTAGGGGCACTGAAATTGACGTATGTCGTCGCGCTTTGCACGCGTTACCCTTCCCCGCTGATGCCTTGATTACCTCTCCTCCGCCAACGTCGGAAGGTGGCGCACGACTTTGTCGGACTACAACATAATTTTAAGTCGCTACTAATACTGTTACTTAACACTCATTGATGTCTGAGATAAATAAATATTTTATATTTAGACTAGCGACCTGCCCCGCCTTCGTATGGGCATAAAAACCTTCCTCTTCAGAATCACTCTATTTATCCGTTAAGTAAAAATCCGTTGCGTAGTTTTAAAGATTTAAAGCATACAAAGGGACATAGGGACAGAGAAAGCGACTTTGTTTTATACTATTTAGTGATGATTCACGTGCAATTACTACAATACAATAAAAGTACTCACAGTCTTATTCATCGCACTAGCTTCAATCTTCAACTTCTCTATGTTGATATCGGGAAGCATAGTGGTGTTGACCTCAGCGTACAGGCCTAGGGCTTCATCGTACACGTCCTTAGCCCTGGCCAGTGCCTGGTCGGCCAGTTCCACCATGCTGTTCAGCTTGCCTGATGCTGCGTTCAGCTCCGTGGATAGGATCTGAATCTCGTTGCTGCGGGATGGGTGGGATTTTAATTTTATACCTACTACTTCCTTATCTTACGGGTCCTATGACAGATACGCATTTTGCGCAAAATTATTGACTAAGGCCCGCGAAAAATAAAACAAAAATGTAAATAGACATATTCATTCCGTTACTTTGTGTATAAAAACCAAAAAGGATACTTTTATAGGGTTTCAACATTCACTCAGTTTGATAAAAACTGAGATTGCGTAAGTACTCTTTATTGTACCAACTAGCTGTTCCCCGCGGCTTCGCCCCGCGTGGGACTCGGTTATATCGCGCCCAAAAGTAGCCTATGTTTGACCTCAGATCGTTAATTACATCCCTACCAAATTTCATCACAATCGTTTCAGCAGTTTAGCCGTGAAGTGGTGACAGACAGACAGACAGACAGACTTTCGCATTTATAATATTAGTATGGATAACAGAAAAAAAATACATTAAAATAATTGTATGCATAGCGGGCTTGACGCTATTGCCAATTCACAACATTTCAATTTTTTATAGGTACCTCAAATTGTTAACTATTTTGAAGTTTATGTTTTAATAATACTGTTAAAAAAAATTCGACCATTTTTATCGCTTATTTATCGAAATATTCCCAAAAAACTTTGTGCAGTCCCAATGGCGGATTAACGTCGTGTACACCTTTGCGCATTAATACAGTATAATTAAAAAATTGAGGTGTCAAATGTCATTGTCAAATTAAATAAAGAGATAGTCTGTGGTTTGAGCATTCCTATCATCCTCCTCCTATCACCTTAGATCATGTACCTATAGATGTACAAATAGCATGGCGGCACATGAGACAGAAGATGGACTTTCCTATTTCGCCATCTCATTTTCGCAGGAAATGACAAATCATAACTACATCTATATTATTTCTAAATCTATGTTATCACCACTACCAACCAAAAACAAAAACAAACAAACGTCAATCGTGACAATGTCAATTTCACTATTTTTATTTTTTAGCTCGTGTAGGCAAAGGTAATGGGTTTATTTATCCTCTAAAGCATTTGAATTTACAAAATTTTGATTGAATTTACAAAATTTTAAAAATATTTTTCTATAACTTAGATCTAAAATATCACGAAAAGAAAAAATACGTGTTTCCTAGTTTTCAAAATACTATTTACTGAGCATAAGAAAACAAATGGCAAAAAAAATGAAATGTTGTCAATTCTACCAAAAAGGGTGAAAGCAGAAAGTGGTAATAAAATACGACAAATCTTACACGAAATCATACACAAAACAATAGAAGTACAAAATTGCCGCCATTTTGTCAATCTATGCATTCAACAAATCAAATATGATGAGAAAAAACCTTACCTTATATTAGCTTGTTTGTTGATGCCGTCTTTAGCTATCTTATTGGCAGATAAAGATGTATTAAACGCCTTCTCAGCTATTTCTCTAATGTTCTTGGCTTCTGATTCCAGCTTCTCAGCCAAGAGGCGGGACTCCTTGGCTAGTTTGGACATCTCGCCAGATTGCTTGCCAAACTGGTCGGAGCGGTCCCGGGCCTTATTCAAAGCTGCCGCACCTTCGCCCTCCAAGTACTCAAGGGCACTCTGTCAAAAATTACAATACAATACAAACTACCTAATCGGCAATTTGATTAGTGATGAGATGGATATATGTTATGGCGTACCCCAGGGAAGTATTCTGGGTCCGACTTTATTCCTCATATACATAAACGGGCTGACAAACCTAAATCTTGACGGTTGCCAAATATTTTCATATGCGGATGACACGGCTTTGGTTTTCACGGCTAAGTCTTGGACTTCTGTATTTAAACTGGCTGAGGCCGGGCTATCTAAAGTATCACGCTGGTTACAATCATGTTTGCTTACTCTCAATATTCCAAAAACAAATTACATATGTTTCGCTAAAACTGCAAGGTCTAATCCGCCAACTAACTTTCATCTTAAAATTCACCAATGTAATGATGCTTTAGTAAATTGGGGTTTGACGCATACCGTCCCATTCGCATTCGGTCACGAATTCAAAAATGGTCCCATTCGCATTCGGTCCCATTCGCATTCGGTCCCATTCGCATTCGGTCCTATTCGCATTCGGTCCCATTCTCAAAATGGTCAAAACCAGTGGGGGTCACCCCACAGA
Source organism: Apomyelois bistriatella (assembly GCA_947044815.1). Taxonomy (NCBI): domain Eukaryota; kingdom Metazoa; phylum Arthropoda; class Insecta; order Lepidoptera; family Pyralidae; genus Apomyelois; species Apomyelois bistriatella. Next base: position 15,352,197 of record OX345687.1, on the reverse strand, counting down.
TAAAAAATGTTTTTAACATTTTCAAGAAAGAAGAAGAAAGGTTCTCTAATTTCGACCACGCACCGGTAAGATGGTCAGATGACCTAAAGAAGGTCGCAGGCAGGCGCTGGATGCAGGCCGCTTCCAACCAGTCATTTTGGAAATCCTTGGGGGAGGCCTATGTCCAGCCTGCGGCTGAAATGATGATGATGACAACTCTATCCAGTGCGGGATGGCGAGTTCTTTCTGCTACATTTGCCTGGTTAAAAAAAAATTAAGTTGTACTTGAATGACTTACGTTTATTTCTTTACCAGCAGCCTCGATTGTGTCTTCGGCTTTGGATAGGCTAGCCTTGCTCTCCTCGACCGCTTCCTTACCATCGTAACTCTCGTCTTCAATCTTCCGAAGCATGTTTCTGAAAAGCGTCTCATTCTTCAAAACTTCGGTCTTACGTATTTTTTTATCCTTATTGTGAGACATACTTACGGGAAGCATAACTGCCTCCGTTGTTCAAAGGTCTATTTTTTTTCCTTGATCCAGTGGTTAAGGCGTTTGCCTGTAGGCCCGGGGGTCGAGGGTTCGATTCCCACGAGAAGTATAATTTGATTAGTTGTTTCCAGTTTGGTTAGGTTAGGTTAGGTTTTAAAAAAAAAGATAAGATAAAAACATTTCATTGCGTGTATTTGGGACAGAATTCAAGAGGCAACTCAGGGATTAAGAGAGGTTTCAATTTATTAATTGAACCTCGATTAAAGCGTACGCTGGGCGCTGAAACGTAAGTTGAGGATGCAATTGAAACACGTCAGTCTTCTTCTTTCTTCGTGTTGCAGGCATCCATAGGCTATACGGTAACCACTTTCTATCAGGTCGGCCGAAGCCCTGATGAAGTAGGTACTAAGAAACTTCAATACTTACTTAACGTCGGCAAGCCTGTTGGCCAAATCAGTCAAAGTATCAGTCAGGTTTTCTCCAGAACCATCACCGGCTTCAGATTGGGCATCCTTTGACAAAGCATCGATCTCAGCTCGAACTCGGGCTAGTTCGTTGTCAAAATCTGCATTTTCCACTACCGTTGGGGCTTTGGAGATCTTTGAAAGAATCTGTAAGGAAAATTGAGGATTTGTCATAAAAATGGCATCCTTAGTTTTTTTTTTTTTCATTAAAATGGCATTCCCATCCGTATCAGAGATTTTTTTAAGAAATGCAAATGTGTAACATTTTTTTTCTTTTTGATAAGTAGAATTAAATATTGTTACACAAATCACACAGATTGAGCTAGTCCCAACAAGGGACAAACAACTTCCAAGACAGCAACAAATATCTGGCGCAGTTCAAAGAAACTTACATCATCCAATTCTTGGAGCTCTTTCCTGTGTTGATTGACAGCATCTTGGACCAAATTGTAGCAAGCAGGACAGTCTTCACATCCGAAGCCGTCGCCACGTCGACGCTTATTTTCCATACACCTGATGAGAGAAAAATTAAAGTATTTTGGTTATTTTGAGTACAATATTTCGTTATTGCATCAATCAAATTATGACAACCTAAGTAGTCTAGGTATAACTTATCAGACCTACACTTCGAGCTACACAACTTCCATTCTGGCACGGAGGCCGTGTTGCTCAAAAGATCTACAAGACTGCAAAACAGTTATCAGATCATGATTTACAAAAGTACCTATAGTTTCGTAACTTTTGCATATTAAACTTGTTTTTGGCAAACAGGGACAGCCTCATCATGTATCATGTCGCACTGTTCACTCATCTCTTCCATAGCCTTGCAACCTTTGGGGACTTTGGGGTATACTTAAACAGACCGACGTCCATCCAAGTTTTCTTGGCAGGAGCACCGACCAGGCATTGTTCAACTCAGAAGGGATGCTGTTACAAATATACCATTCTTTTTTATTGGCAAGTGGACTTTACTGTTCTTGAAAGTCTCCACAATTTTGCACTGATCATTCGTCTCTCAAAAAAAAAAGGGGGGGGGAATGAACTTATAACTTGCCTGTCACACCGACGTCCCTCCAAGTTTTCTTGGCAGGAGCACCGACCACGCATTGTAGGTGTTCGAGAATTGTTCAACGCAGAAGGAATGCTGTTACAAAACATACTATTCTTCTTCTTGGCAAGTGGACTTATCTGTTCTTGTAAATCTCCATTACGTCGCACTGTTCGTTCGTCTCTCAAAAAAAAAGGGGGGGGGGGGGGAATGAACTTATAACTTGCCTGTCACACCGACGTCCCTCCACGTTTTCTTGGCAAGAGCACTGCCCAGACATGTCGCACTGGTAGGTGTTGGAGCCCCAGTCGTCACAATCGCAGTCCTCGCAGCCCTCGGAGGAGAACCCGTAGTGGTATTGTTTGCAGCGGTCGCAGTGTATGCTGTATTTAAAATGATTATCTTTCAGACTTCTATATCATATCGACGACCTCCGTGGCGTGATGGTTAACATGTCTGACCGCTATTCAGTGCCCCTAGTATGAGTTTTTCTTAACGCAGACGCTAGCGACTGCGTTAGCGATTTTGTATGACAAACCTGTACAGCGTCTCTGGCGGATAGTAAGGCAACTAAGAAATTCCATATAAAATCCTAACGCAGTCGCTAGCGTCTGCGTTAATAAAAACTCATACTAGGGGTACAGGAGGTCCCGGGTTCGATCCCCTGTCAGGTCAAGATGAAAAATGATCTTTTCCGATTGGCTTTTGCTTGTGGCTTCACCCGCGTGAATTTCCTTTTCCTCAGGAACAGAGATTTTTTCCGGAATGAAAGGTACCCTATATCCTTCTCAATACTTCTATGTGTATGCGAAATTTCAGGAAGATCGGTTTAGAAGATAGGGCGTGAAATCATAACAAACAAACAAATAAATAAACAAACCAACTCACTTTCGCCTTTATTAGTGTGATTTTCAAATGTTTTTGATAGAAATGATGGTTTCCGAATCAAAAGGTGTAAATTCCATACTTACCCATCGATTCCAGGCTTACAATAGCACTGCCCTGTGAGAGGATGGCAGGAGGAGTTGAAGGACCCTTCAAGGTTGCAGTCGCAAGCCTTGCAGCCTGCTCCTGATACGATGTTGTAGTAGCCGTCCTATGACAGTAGACAACCAAAATTAATGAGTACTTTTCCTATAAAATGGTAAAGAAATTATACCTAGGCATACTTTGTACCAAATTTGAACCCATTCAGTACAGCAGGTTAAAAGAAAATTGCTGTGACAGACGTACAGACAGCGTATGATCCTATAAGAGTACCGTTTTGTAAATTTTAGGTACGGTACCCTAAAAAGAGACTAGATATTTACGGAGAAGGATATACCTACTTAACTATAATTACTATTTTTGTGTATATTTACCCATTTTCCCCAGTTTATTTAAAAGGTTGGGTCTTCCGGCACATTAGAACCAGAGGTGTCTTTTTCGTATAATTGTCTGATTTTATTTATTTCACTATCCATATTTTTCTTCCATGTGGCTGGTAGTCTGCCAACGCCCTTAAATATTTCAAGAATGTTGAGGGGAAGGTATATATGCACTGGATACTGGCATACCGGTAATTAGAGTATAGTAGTTCCTCCTTTCTGAAAGAGAGGATCTACGAGAACCAAGCTATGGTAGCTGTCAGCTCAGATCTTAGATTGTATATAGAAAAATGAGTACTTGTCACTTCCAATAACATTATGAATCGCCCAATACACCTCTTCATAAAGCACCAACATGATCTATCTCATCTCATCCATTTACTCGGAATCCAAAGTTCCAAGTGTATGTGTTCCAAAGTGTATGTGTTCCAGAGCATATGTTTTCCAAAGTATATGTCTTCCAAAGTGTGTGTAGGAGAAAGGATTACCTACCTCGCACTTATCACAGTTTCTCCCGATGACATGAGGGCGACAGGAACAGTATCCCGTGAGACCATCGCACTGAGGCGGACCTTCAGGACTCTCCATCGTGCCAGCTTCGAGGCACTGGCATGGCTTGCAGTCACCCTTTTTCTTAGGGTCCAGTGCATCACCAAAGAAACCTAGATATTGAAAAAAATGCTTTGACATTCATTTGACCTATTTTGCAAAAAAGTGAATATTAAGTAAGTATTTATAACATCATTTCAGGGTTTTAGTCTCAGGGCTCGTAAATAACAGTAATTTGTATCCAGGTCATTAGAACTATATATATCTCGGCCTTCTGCTCATGAACTATCTCAGTCTATGATGATGCTCTGTCCTGATTTTCTGATGATAAACACCAATTCATATAATTTAGATACCTCTCAGAATTACCTGATCTACTTAAATCCATTGCAGATTCTTAACCATAATATCAGCCCTTTTTCCTAAGCTTTTAGTATTTTTATTCGTAAAAACTAAATTTTGATCATACTCGAAAAATATATCAGAAGTAGAGCCGTACTCTGAATAGCCCCGCAGTCTTGATGACAATAAAGTTATTGAAAAAAAGAACAAAAAATAACTCACCGCTCAAGCATTTGTCGCAGTGCTCCCCGGCCGTGTTGTAAATACACTTGAGACACTCCCCAGTGGTCCTGTTGCAGTTGCCGACTGCATTCGGGTCAACATTGCCGTTGCATTGGCACTCTGTGCACTTCGTCTCGGGACCAAACTGACCCGTGGGGTCGCCGAAGTGGCCGTCAGCACAGACTTCGCATCTTGGACCTGTAATAAGAAATAAATGAGAAAAATTATGATATGTGGTCCACATATGTCAGCCGCTGTACTCCGTAGAGTTGTTTAATTAAGGCGGCTATAGATACACATCTGCCGCATGAGCAACATTTTACGTGTATAGGCGAGCAGGGGCAATACTTAAATTGGGCCTACAGCGCGACAGGGGCGCAAAACCTTTCTAGCACTAGATTGTACCAATCCTTCAGTGTTTCGACAAATTCAACGGCAGGCTTGTGTGTTGAGACGGCCGAATTTATGTCGATTTACGGGCGACCGGTATTGCTCCTGTGGCAGGTGTGTAGATTATTGTAATGCTCATAAGTCAACTTAGATTTTGTTTATAATGACCAGTTACCTGCCTGAGGCAACCATCCTTGAGAGGGGATTGTTAGTAAACTCACTTTTTAGGTGCCACTTCATCGCTTAAACATGCCAACTGGACAGTCAGTACCCACGAAGCTGTTATTCATGAGTTGTCTACACCCGCCTATTTATTTTTATTCCACTTGAGACCCAAAAAGGTTGCAATGACCCAATAACTTCGAAATACTGACTTGGGTTAAAATCCTAAGGAGTTCCACCAAGATCTTACCAGCATAGCCAACTGGGCAGTCAGTACACACGATGCTGCTGTCCATCAGCTGAATACACCCGCTGTCTTCTGGACACGGACACGGTTTGCAGTCATCAGGGGTTCCAGCGATGGCGTTTCCATAGAAACCCTTGGCGCAAAGCTCGCAATTACTGCCGGTGGTATTGTGTTTGCAGATACAGAAACCTGGGGAGAATTGGAGTTCATTAACTTTAGAAATATAATGAAAGTGATGATACTTTAATTACTTGATTGTACATTTTCCAACTATTACTCTCTTTTTATCTGTTTCGCAGTTGTATTTCGCATTGATTAGAGCAATATTTTTTGTGACTGTCTATCGGCATATGATCAATCTTCTTTACAGATGATTAAATCATTTTATAGACACGTTAACCAACAAAGCATGCATGTTCATTATATCCCCTCTATTTGTTCCTTAGTCCATTCTTAATTAGAAAGCATAAGGCGAATTTCTTAGTGAATCAACGACTTTATATTATTTTCTGATTTAAATACAAACATATCTTCATATTTTAGTGTGACTAAAATATGTCCATTATCTAGATATAGGCCTCCCATATAAATGTCCAATCGACCGATTCAATGCAGCCTTTACACAGCTTCTTCTTGGAATTAAAGGTCACCAGACAATCTGGTTCAAGTTTTCCAGTACCTGATTGCCGTTCCAGAAGTTTGACAAAATCTTGTATCAAAAATTAAATACTCACCGGTAGCAGTATCACAAATATGGGCATGCCCGTTGCAGTCACAGGGAATGCAAGTGGAATACGGCCCCCCATTGGCAGGCTCGTGCTTGTATCCAGGAGCACATTCTTCGCAGTAGTCACCCACGTAAGCACTGGGGCAGGTACACTTCTCAACCCAGTTCGCCGGGGCAGATCCTCTCTCCCGGCCGACTTTCGCTGTCTCCAGTTTGAAGTTCATCAAATATCCTATACCGCCTTTATTGTACGTGCCTCTGACTTTGATAGCAGTAAGATTTTGGAGTATCGACATGAATTCGAAGTTGGATAATGTCGGAGTCCAACCATATTTAGGATCTTCATGAAGCCTGAAGGTATATTGTTGTGCCTGCAACAAATTGCTAGTTCTAAAGTACACACTAAACAACAAAAAAAAAAAACAATCGCATCGCGTCAGTCGCTGAGCAAAACACTGTACTGAACAGGTCTTACCTGATCTGAAGGTTCTGGATTATTCTGGCCGTAGATGTTCATGGAGACAGATGTGCGGGCACCCTCGAGAATGATATCTTGAGAAGATGGATAGCCTCTGGCCTCTCCAAGTCGTAGCGTGAATTTGAGGTCATGATTGTATGATGGTCTCTGGTCTCCAAGGAAATTGTTGGAAGCAACGAAGTATAACACTTCTTGACCTCGAGCTTGGACAGCTGTAGTAAAAAAGAATAGTATGACAATCATGGGTTTTATCAACTAAAGTAGTTAAATAGGGTTATTGGTAACCTGATATTAGGGATTAGAATCACTTAAAATTTTGCAGTCCTTCTTCAGAAATCTCGGTGTGAGTGTGTAAGGTATGGGGTAAGTACAAAAGGACTCAAGGTTCGACGTGCTTCCTATGATTAGGACCCCAAGAGGTAATCTTACAATAGTTATATTAATAGAACATGGCACATGTATTGCTGAGACGTTAAAAGGATTTGAAGTAGGAGGCGATATTCTACTACTGACAATCACCTTAACTGCTTGTCTACATCTTACGATTATAATCCTGTCAGACCAGCTCATCTACAAAGCACCTTCAAGTATAATCCATTGCACCAGGCCCCATGGTTTACTTGCACAAAAATATGCAGTGACTTTAAGTACTTATCTAATTTAAGGCAGATGGCAAAAATCATTACCAATATTCTGCGTGTTTGCGTTGAACTTCAGCTCAGCAGGGTTTGAATTCTCATCTTCAGCCGTCCACTTCTCAGCATCCCTGATGTAGTGCGCGCTGATCTCGTGTGCTTGGTACTTCGGTGCTGAACTGCATTGAGAGGAGTGTCCGAAGCAGAAGCAAGGGGTGCATCCGAACTCATTTTCCAAGTCCAAGTTGAAGAAGCCAGGCTTGCATCTGAAAGGTTTTGAACATTTAGAGCCTTGCTTTGTAATCACCAGATGGCTTCTTAAAACCATGCAAGAACGATAGAGTAAGAAAGACAGCGCAATACATGATGTAAGGCGAAATCTCCCTTACTCAATCGTTCTTGAGTGGTAAGCCATCAGCGTTCAAATCGTTGTCGTTAAAGTCAGTCAGTTTCTTAATTTAATTTTTTTATATTACTTTTGAAAACTATACTGTTGTTAATATTTTAAAGCTTAATTGAAGCATTGTTTTTGATTGTTGTTGATGAAACTTCCTTTTAAAACATAATTAACTATGACTTTTCTACTTCTACTATAGTACTACTTCGATAAAGAAATACCATCGTCGTTGCTTCGATATCTTCCATAATGGGATTTTCTTCTTCCTTTTGTGCCACTTTATTACTGAAGTTTAGCTGTCAGCTCTTTTAATCTAGCCTTGTCCACAATGGGATACAGACTTTTGTATGTTTTCCATTTGACATGATCTCTACATCGTATTATTATATTCTAATCTTTTTCCTAAATAGATCTTGAATAAAAAAAACATTTTGGTAAGATGGCTCAGCGACCCAAACTGGTCCTTAACCTTTTAACTTTAAGGGTTTCCTCTCATATGTTTTGGGCTATTTCTCACCATGCCAGCTCCTTTTGGAAACAAAGTAATCTAACTTTAAAAATCACTAGCTGTTGCCCGGAGCTCCGTTCCCGTGGGATTTCTGGAGTGAAATATAGCCTATGTGTTGTTCCAGTCTAATCAATCTCTATTACAAATTCCAGCCAAACCAGTTCAGCCGTTTTCCTGTAAAAGAGCAACAAACACAAACTGTCATGACTTACTCTCTACACCGCTTGCCCTCGACGTTTTGCTTGCAGAAGCATACTCCAGTAATAGGATGACACTGAGGTGAGTTGTTATGGGATCCTGGTTCGTAGCAGTCACATGGCTTGCAGCCCTGGGTGGTGAAGTCGTAGTGGTTGGCGGCACAGACGTCGCACTTGTCGCCGGTCACACCAGGCTTGCAAGGGCACCTGCCTTCGGCATTGCACTGGAGACTGCGAGAACCTAGGAAGAATGGAAATTTGCGCGTTTATCTAGACTGAATTTTCTGTAGTATTCGTATAATGTTAGCTGTGTTCATATAAAGCGCTTGATCGATTTTCATGACATTAGTAGCAAACAAATACTACTTTCTATATGTATAACCGAGTATCGCGCGGGCGGATCCGCGTACAACTAGCAATAGAAAAATTAACTTACCAACAGTATTGCAGTTGCAAGGCAGGCAGATATCTCTCTCCCCTTGGTAGTAGTTCTCCCTGCATCTCTCGCAATTGGGACCATCTCTGTTTTCAGCACAATCGATGCAGTGTCCGCCATGACCTGACTGCTCGTACAACTCTTGGTCGAAGAAGCATTTGTCGGAGAACCCGTTACAATTGCAGGCTGTTGACAAGACATGACATGAAGACAGGCTGGAGTACCGAGCGACTCGCTCGGCACTTTAAATAATTGCTAAGCAGTTTACACAGACTTATAAGAACTACAGACGACAGAGAAGCTCGAAAGTTTAGAATACAACAGGTACACAAAAAATGGTAAACAGATATTTAAAATAAATATCTATCTATATATATTAAAGAAAGTCGTGTTAGTTAGACAATTTATAACGCAAGATCTACTGAACCAATCTCTCTGAAATTTAGGCATAGCGTTCTTTTCATCCCGGGAAAAAGCACTGTTTTCGAGGGAATTTTACGCATGCGAAGCCGGGGGCAAAAGCTAGTTATATATATATATATATATATATATATATATATATAGATGATAAAAAGATATTTTCATCCCTTCTATTCTAAATGTTCAACTTTGCTGCCCCAAAAGAGGGAGCAAAGTAAGTGATTTCCGATAGGGTTTTTAGCGGGCAATAATGAGTTTAAAATTTGGAACAAAACAATACGGTCATGCCGAGTGCACATATTTTGAAAAATAAAACACTGGCTGGTAAGAATAAACGCAAAAATCGGATGAATTAAAAAAAATTAACGCAAACATTACCCAATGTACGTGTTTTGTTTTTTCTCATAGAGCGTGATGAAAAGTAGAGTGTATCATTCGGGCGCAAACATATTTTTGGCTCGGGCGATGTACTTTGAATCCCTCTCTCCGTACTGGATTCGAAAATCGCCCTCGCCGTAAAAATATTATTTTGCTCCCTTGTGATACAATCTACTATTGTCGCCTATGTGTGTGGCGCATGGTGCGTAATCAGGATGATGCTTTGGGGACACATGATTGGTTTTGTGTAAGCGAAAGCTGTACCTATATGAAACAATAAAACGGCTATAGTTTGAATGCTTCTTTCATGTTGTAATGTGCAACTGGCCGACTACGTCTGCAGTTCTTTTAATCTGTGTTAGTTTTAAAGTTATTCGCAAATAAACAGTGCAAATATTACGTTATTTTTATACCATCAAGACTTTGAATGTAATACTGAAGAAGTTGCACGTTTTATTTCATAGTTAAATATGAAAAAACATCGACTTTTCATATAAACTAGGATCAGCATTGCATTTTTTATTTATGCATATGTATTTACGCAAAATTTGTTCAAATAACACTAAGTTTTAGCTTCAAGGTATTAAAAATTCGTGGTGTATATACAATAACACCATATAGAAGAGCAAGCATGACATTTAGAATGTATTCAGCCTGGCATTCAAAAAGGTTGTGGTTATAAAATGACTACACTGGCATAATTTCAGCATATTTTAACATTAGTCCGCCTATTGTGATATACAAATGTATTTTACAATAAAGTTTATATGAATAAGAAAATATCTTTTTATTTTACAGTCAATCATTACCAAAGTTTTCGTGGAGCTTGTGTGAGCCTGTGTCAGCCTAGCGGGGCATGCGAGTTTGCGACAATCGTAGTGCCTCCGTGGTCCAGTGGTTAAGGCGTTTGACTGTAGACCCGGGGGTCGAGGGTTCGATTCCCACGAGAAGCATACTTTGTTTAGTTGTTTCCAGTTTGGTTAGGACATTGCAGGCTTGAATCACCGGCTTGATTGTCTGACAAAAAAAGACGATTCCGTGCTTCGGAAGACACGTTAAGCCGTTGGTCCCAGCTGCCATCTGGTAGTCGTTAATGAAACCAGGCCAGAGGCCGTGAGGTGGTTCCGAAGGACTCTGACACCAGGGTGTGTATAGTCGATGGACCATGACATCTACACGAAATAAATGAATGATCGTATTACACAATGTTTTATGAGATTATGTATATAACTGCTGTATTGGAGCACCTTATGATTCGACACGTTGATAAGAGATGAAACAATACCTAAATAATTTAGGTATTGTTTCATTTTTATTATCGAACTATGTAGGCACATTCAAAGCAAAGATAGTTAGGTAACGACCATGCCAAATATGAAAAAATCTAACGTTTGGGGGTCATTAGATAAGGAGTTCATTTGATAAAAAATATTAGAAGTACGAGCCATTGTGCCCTGCAGAGATCCTATATGAGGGAGTAATATGTCGGATATCTAATGCTTTGGATAGTTTAAAGTATTAGTTTATATTTAAGTACTTACTTAACTATTTTTGTTTTACTTACAGTTTGACAATTTGATTTTGATTTTTTTTTTTTGTTCGAATAGATATAAACTATATCTACAGATATAAACTGCTTAAAGTGGCCGTTTTAAGCAATAATGCAATTTGTAACTATAGGGAATTTTAATTTAATAATTTAAAATGTTTAAAATTAACTTCAGATACAGAACTTTAATTACAGCAGAGGGAATTTTGATAACTTGTGTTTTCAGTGAGTAATGATTTTTAAATGACGGTGGCGCTAGTGTTCACCGAGGTATCACCTTAAACAAACATCTATGTAACCATGTTACTTTTCTTACTTTAATAACATGAAATTAAATACCATAATAGAAAAAGCACAATTAATTTAACAAAATTAAAATAGTTATTCGCGATTCGCTTAGCTTTCGCATTGCTAACATGTTAATTAAGTTCTAACAGTACTACAAATAAAGGCGAACATTCCACAAAAGTTCTTAATTAAAAAAAACATAAAACATATGGCAACAGAAGACATAGGTAGTCTAGTATAATACTTCATAATCATTTTGGCCACAAAACGTCTACTGCTGAGGTAGCATTACCTCTTTATCTTTATTTAAAAAAGTAGCAAATTAAATTTTCAATTTTTAGGTCCATGTAAAAAAAAATATTTACAAAACTTTCTCTAAAAAACTGTACTCTAAAGTTATAATAGTATGTTTTATATGTTATTGTCCAGTATAAAGTTTTATATTCATGGATATGTGTGTAAAATCAATCAAAAACTATTAATAGAATGCGCTAACGCACTCATAGTCATAAAGTTACATGACTCTATGTGTGTAAATATCATTTTTTTATAAAGAAAACACTTTCTTAGCACAATAGATAACATAATGTATAAAACATGCTATTTAGAAGACTTCAACATAAAAATCTTTCAGGCAATCTTTCGGACAATTCGATAAATCAAGGTGTGTAGGGGGGTCACGTAGGGGTAGATAAAAAACAATAATTTAGTTACTTTTAACCCCTTCACGACCGGGTTGTACCAGGGTACCGTATATAAAAAGATGTTCTATTGTAGATACGTAGTGGAGAAATTAAGAGCTAGTTCACCTTTTTTATTTAAAATGTCTCGCATAGCCAAAATATGAAGTAAAACTGCCACTCACCTTTGCATTCATGAACATTGGTGGAAGACGCCCGGCCCCAGGGCGCGTCGTTATAGAAGTCGAGGCACTTTTCACAATCCCTGCCAGCTGTGTTGTGTTCGCACCTGTAGGAGTAAGTCAGTAGATATGAATAGTTCCTTTGGAAATAAGGGGAATAATTCTTAATAAATTAATTTCTAAGTAGTGCTGTGTAACTCTTCACTGAAACTACTTAGTGAGTCGTTTCTACATAGTGACCTACTTCGTATCTTTAGCACCGATACATTAATGTATCGGTATTATGTATCATTCGGATCATTTGACTCTTTGGTTCAAATGAATCTGTGTATGATCTCTTAATACCAAAGAATTTGAAATCGCGCGCGGTCTCTCTACAGACAATTTTTTTAATCTATGCTTAATACCATAGACGATATGCGACAGAGAAAGAAATTCGTAAGATCTGATCGCCTCGCGTTTGCCTCGATGCCCCGCGAGGAAAGGATTTGGCATAGATTAAAAAAAAATTGGCTGACGAGCGCGATTTCTTAACTATATGGTGTTCCAAATGATCTAAGTGATGCGACTCACTGATTCAGATCTTTGCACTGATTCGGATACAAATGATACATTCTTATGAAAGGTACGTTTTCTCCAGGGCTACTTTTAAGGCTTCACAAAAAGTTAAAAAACAACGCTCCATTAAATATCTAACGTTGCCCGTGTCTGTCCAACTTAAAATTTAAATTTCCTTTACTTTAGCTCTGTGTTTGATTTGTCCATAAATATCATATTAATTGTTCATATTTATATTCCAACTATAAGAAATATAGATCCAGGGATACAAAAAAAAACTAAGATTTTTATACATAAAATAGTCATTATCAGAGGCTACCGGTAGTGCTGGTACAGGTTTTTCTAGAAATCCTTTTGCCTTATATAAATATGGAACTTATTGCAAAATATTCATAATTAATAAAAATAATAACATAATTTTTAAATTCAATATTTAAAAATGTTAAATTGAGAAAAAGGATAATAATAAAAAAGCAGATAATAAAATTTGTAACTGTTAATATATATAAGGACAAATCTCACAAATTGAGCAAGTCCCAAAGTAAGCTTAAGAATTGTGATATGGTATGTATACATTTACTAATTTAACGATGCTATATTTATTGACACATTCTAAAATAATCTACAAATAAAGTGTTTTGTAGAATATGGATAGTTAAGGATCTAATTAGGAATTTGAAGCACAAAAGAGATTTAGACTAAATGCTACTTATTAGAAATAAACAAAATAAGCATCAAATTTGTGTTATTTTGCGACTTTCAATATTTACAAGTGGCTTTCGATTATAATATAGTACCAATTAGCTCTTTGCTTCAATAATCGGCTTAAAACAAAAGAACTTTTTCTATAAGCCGATCTATAACGAGTAGGTACTTATCAGGTAATAAACATCTTCATAAGAAAATACAGTTTCCTAAAATATATCAAAACTTATCGACTAAAAATAATAGGTAGGAGAAATCACAGGGAGAAATATTTTATTTACACTTTACACCCGCCCCCCGGCTTCGCATGGGCATAAAAATACAAAACGATAATTTACGAGACAATTGTTCATGAAAATCTTTGAGAATTGACGAGAAAAATACCGAAAGTATGTCGTTGGTGAATGAAGTACCTAAGTACCCATGAAAGTATAAAGAGAACTGCTCTAAACCTCTGGTCTTGTATTAGTTGTCTCGACCCAAGACCACAGAATATTATAATAGCACTCCAAGACTATGTCTGTGATCACGATCAGTAGGTCGACCGCCTATCTCGATTCTCTCCTCTCGTAATGCCTACTTGTATCGCTATCGCCACATTTCACTCCGCTTAAAACACAAAAAGCTCTAAAAAAAATTTTTTTGAAAACTTTTTGTGTATTAAGCGGAGTGAAATGTTTCTCAGCGATATAAGTAGCCATTACGAGAGGAGAAAATCGAGATCGGCGGTCGTCCTACAGGTCTTGGATTTAAAATAAGAAGATCATAGCCTATATTTTAAAAGGTACCAACCTGCAAGTCCTGCTCCTGGTGCCATCAGGCAGCTCCTGGGTATCGCAGACAGACGCATGGCCGTTACACTTGCACCTCGCGCCAACGTTGACGTCGGCGATGGCGTACCAGTAGGACTGGAGAACTTGGGCGTCGTCGAAGATCTCGTCTCCAAATGTGTTCAGACGCTCCAGGGAGATCCGCAAGTCTGTAGCTGTTACCCATTCCTGGTTAGAAAATATACATTTCATTAGTTACAATTGTCCTGAAAATTCTTTTATCATTCCAATAGTTTCATCGAGATTATGGTTGATTTTTGGAACTTCCTATTTTAGTGCATTTGGTAAATGGACATCATATTATTTGAAGATATTTTAGTGTGGTTATTATACAGATAACCATATAATCTGTGGGGTATGACCACCAGTGTGGATCTAGACATTATACTTCTTTATTCTAGCATTTTCTCTGTTGCATCTTCAGCCGTTTGCCTTGGAGACCACGGTGTGGAACCGGACATTCATTAATTGATTCATAATTGCTAGATGTTTCAAGAGCCCAAGAAACATCTTCATCCATACGTGGTAGACAGAATGCGTTGTTATTAAAAAAGTTTCAAAATACGACTGCCATTAGCCATTAGCTAAAAAAGCACTCGGACGTCCAAAGTTAAGGTTTAAGAACTCCTGTAATCGTAACGTCGGATACCTTTGTTATTACGAGCTGGAAAAGTCTCGCCGAGATGAGACCGAAATGGTACCAGTCATCCGGGACGTCAATACATGACAAAGTTACACAACCTAAAAATGAAGGGTAAAACATGTGCTGGCTAATGATGATGTCAAAGATATGACTTAATGCTGCTACCACAATTGGCTATTCGCGTATTTGCCAAAATATTTGACGAATCTATACTAATATAATAAAGAAGATTTTGTTTGTTTGAACGCTTATAACTTGAAAACTACTGGTCGAATTTGCAAATTTTTTGTATAGGTAGGTCTGATTCTTAGATAAGGTTATAGGCTATAGTACATACACACTAATAGCTAGTGAAACCGCGGGGAACAGCTAGTATGCAAATAAAAGTTTTGGCAAATATACCGTCCACAAATGGACAAATAGACAAATATTCGAATACAAATAGCCAAGTGTGGTAGCAGCATAAAATAATTGGTACAACAAAGATAACCTGTAACTCCGGGCTGCTGTCAAAAGTGTACGCTGAAGGTCGACCTTCCAGAGTGGAGAAAAGCACGTTTCCTCCAGACAGCGGGGAAATGTCGGAGTACTCGCTGTTGCACAGTGGTCTGGTCTCGTCGTTGATTTCTGCTGATCTTTGTTCGTTCACGCCATATGTGTCGCGGCAGGAAGCACTGTTGAATTTTCATTCATTCATTCATTCATTGCTATTGAATAACCTGGTGTAATAAAAATAATGGTAAAGCAGAATAGGGGGGAGAGCTCTTGTGTCGGAGGCCAGGATACACTTTGGGTCGTCGAACCGTCGCAGTAAGTTCTGTAATAAACATATTTCTTTCCGTGTCTATTTGTTTTACTCAACGAAATTTTGGAATTTATGAACTGCCTCCTAGAATATTGAACGGTAGATTTTTTAACAGACATTAAAAAGAAGGTAAAAGATTCGCCGGAATGTTTTTATTTGAGAAGACGAGGATTTTAATTGCCTCGCTTCGTATCGATGATGGCGTACGCGGCCCAGTATGGAGAGTGTGGAACCTTAGATTAGATAGAAACATGCTTGTACTTTTCGTGGGTTGCGACGCACGTCAAGCCGTTGGTCGCATCTGCTATCGCTAGATGGCAGTCGTTAAGCATTATCAGCCCCCAGCGATACTAAGATGAGGTGGAAGGACTTACGGGGCGACTTCAGACCCGACCGACTGGGAACAACTGTAAGCCCGGGAATCCTGGGCCAGATATTTCCAGTCAAGCCTGGGCCAGCATCATTGCATGGCGTCGTCGTCAGGAGGCAAAGATCCACTATGGGACTGCTCCACCCTAGTAAGTGGTATATGTGACTTACCTAAAATATTGGAAGGGCTCCCAGTCTCTGTTTTCACTTGTCTTTTTGTAGATAGCGAAACTTTGCGGTCGGGGCGAGTAGAACACAATTCTCACGTACGTGATGTCGTAGGCCTTTCCTGTGCGTCATAAAAATATATTTTATTTATTTAAAAATGTATTAAGGCAAGCAATAATATCGCGCTGCATCGGACACCCACCGACCAGATGGTCGGATGACCTGAGGAAGGTCGCAGGCAGGCGCTGGATGCAGGCCGCTTCCAACCGGTAATTTTGGAGATCCCTGGGGGAGGCCGTAGTCTAGCAATTAAGATATAACATATAACCATCAATATCATAGAAGTAATATAATACATGAATAAGTCCGTTTAAGTAGAAAAACAAAACAAATTAAAGCTTATATATTATCCGGTTTACTAAAAATAAAATGTTTTTTATCAAAAAAAAAAAAACAACCGGATCGACAACCGTACAATGTACTCGCAATGCGGAAAACTGGCTGAGATGGAGGGACATCACAAGACTTGCTGCAGCCCTGAAATTGAGCGGCGACAGCGAACCGCAACTCAGAATAGGGCCTAGCCAAAGTCACAATCTTTTTCAAAATGTTAACAAATATCGACAAGAAAAATTGTATGAAATTGACATAAGCTGAGGTAAATCACGTGGTCAATCTTATGCCAATCCCATAGATACATTTTGTTGTTGTCGAACTTCGTTAACGTTTTAAAATTGTGACGTTGGCTAAGCCCACTGTTCATCTACAGCCACGACCGCTCTACCTAGAGTGCCCTTAATGCCCTAAAGGGAGTAAGAATAAAAAAAAAGGTAAAACTAAAAATTTCCCCTATTATTACCTAAGTGCAAAGTGAGGTTGACTTGGTACGGGTGATGCTGTCGGTTTTCCATCATGGTCTCTGATTGCCACCAGGTCTGGTTGTTCTGCTCGTGATGAAGGTCGGTGAGGAAGTAGCTGGAGAACTGGCCGGGTTGACAGTAGTCACACGACCTACACACAGGTGGAAAAAAGTCAATAAATACCTATTTATCCTGAAACATTTGTTAAGGTAACGTCAACATTATTGAGAAATTCGATAGCCTAAGTTAGTAAGTCGTGCGTATAATATGCGTATTTGTAAAGATCATGCATGCTACAACATGTGACTTGGACTGGTCGCCTCTTGTGGCATTTCTGTTTAAGCTGTTTCTAATTATTATTTTTAATACATCTTCATCATAGGATTTTTTTTACGGAATTTCTTAGTTGCTTTACTATCCGCCAGGGGTGCTGTACAGGTTTGTCATACAAAATCGCTAATGCATGCACGTCTATATTTCACATACTCGACTGCCAACTTGATTGTATAAAAAACAATTAGCGATTTGGAAAACCGCTTAGAGTAAGCTCGCGGAATCCAGACAGATTATTATACAAATGCGCCACGAATTTATGCGCGATCCAAGCGGAAGCTTAAAGAGGGACATACAGATAGCGTCATGTAGGCGATTTATCGATGTATGCTCCAGCGTTCTTTTTATATGACGTGACTTGTACCCTCGGAGGATATATTTTCTCTGTTGACATACCGAGTTGAGGTGCCAGCTGAAGTTTGGATGCAGTACATTTTGGGGCCATTTTCACCGCAGGTGTTGGTAGCTTCCATTTGAACCATGAACGCCGCATTTTCGAATTCCGGGATACATCGCTGTAAAAAAAAAATATTAAAATTTTCGAAAAACTCGTACTTACTGCGATGGCTCGACGACCCAAAGTGGATTCTGGCCCCCGACAGAGCTCAAGAGACACGTAGAATAATATTATTTTTTTAAATTTGAAGTCGTAAAACAATTCTAAATAGTAAAAAAGGTTGTGAACTTTTATTCTCGTAGGGCCTTTCTTGGCACAGAATTAGTAATAGTACTACGTACTCTTGGTTCTGATAGAAGAGATTTCTTACGTAATACGCAGCCAGCACCTACAGGTTAAAAAAATGTCTGAGACCGCGCGCGGTTTTTTAATTCTATGGCAAAACAGAACACCATTATATATTTTTTATTAAAAAAATCGGTTGTCTGTAAAGTCGCTTTACTGACGATAGTTAAACGAGACAACATAAGAAATGGAACGCCTCAGAGTGAGGTAACGCCGCATTGCGTCATGTTTTTTTGTGCGTGCAGCCGGCTCCATCGAATTAGAAGACGTTGTCACGTCAAAAACTATTTTGAAAAATTTACTGTCTAAGTATAAATTCAGTAAATAAAAAGTGAAATTTCTCACGTGTGGTTCTTAATCTGTCCTAAACTTACTTTGGCGCTAACTTGTCAAAAATCCGTACAAATTACACGTTATTAAATTTTTATTTCGCGAAGCCCTAAATTACGTACAAGGTAAGGAACTCTCTAAAAGTGGTTATTCTTCGAAACAATTAGTACAAACACGTGGATCGTCATAATGAAGGCCGAAATAATTGGGACATTCTGGCGTAGATGCGAAGTTAAGGAGATAAACTTGATATATCGGATGACCGACGATAGACAGACAAAAAAAATTCAGTAACTGAAGGCTTAACCAAAATTACATCACTTCTTAGCTAGACGAAATTTAAATTAGTTAGCTGTTTCAAAGAATACCGAAATATAAATTTCCAGACAGTGCAATATTAAACAACTGTCTAAAAGTGGTTAGCGACAATGATGTTAATGTGTTTAATTTTGCTCTTTAAGTCCATAAATATAAAGTTATTATTTCAGTGCATCCAGAAAATGCTGACGAATTAGGCCAGTTTCACTAAGCAGAGGTGTAATTAGGCTGTTATGTATTATATTTTCAGTATATATTACCCGTTGGCTCACAGAATGGAAAATCTTTTCTTTTGCGCCAATTTTGTTCTCGGACCGATCGAAAACATTAAATATTTAAACGTCTGGTTTATATTGGAAAACAAGTTAGCGTACCACCAGTCAGTTTTCTTTGCTAGTCATTTTCACTAATTCACCAGTTTTGTTATTTTCTCGTGTAATAGATGTAAGTTTTCCTTAAACTAAATAAATAAATAAAAAATATCCTGCAACAAATTTCTATAGAAATAAGTAGCACCCTTCTACTAAAATTCATAATTTAAAGTTTCCTATGTTTGTATTTGAGTTTACATGAATTAAATAAATAAATAAACAATTGGGTCATTTAGGGTTAGTAGTTAGTCATACTTCGTCCGCGTGGAAATTAACAAAAAAAGTTAAGTATTGTACAGACCGCAGTTGACAAAAAAATAATTTTAAAGAAGTAAGGTACTTATTATTACAACAGCTATCTGCCATTAAAATTCCCGATAAAATCGCTTCAGCCATTCCAGAGAATGACCGTACTACAGACAGACCGACAAAAATTGTAAAAAAATTGTCATATATTTACCAAAATAAAAATACATTTAGTAAAAAGCAGCAATCCCATCCCAACTTATATTATAAATGCAAAAGTGAGTTTGTATATTTGTTTGTTTGTTACCTCTTCACGCTCTACCTACTGAACCAATGTTCCTAAAAATACATACTCGTACATATAGGCAGGAATATACAGAAGGACATATGGACATACACTTCCGAGGAAAAAGCATATTAGTTTTGCGTTTTAATAATAAAGTCAGACTCCAATTTTATTTAATTTCGATACGGCGTATGACAGTTTTGTAAAAATCGAAACCCCGAAATTTCTGATTTGCCTTATATAAGTCCTATTTCTAAGAAAAGATATTGCGTATTGTGAACACGTGTTCAATTGTTATTGCGAAATATATTCCAGACTTGTTTATGCCGTCTGTTTTTGGGATTAAAATAGACTAAGTCCTTTCATCCCGTGGGCGTCTGAGGGACAAACAGAGGTCGATAATTTCTTGTACCTCTTTCTTATAGGTGGGGGATTCCCCTTGCGATATTCTCTTATCTTATCATTTACAAGGAAAGCAAGGTAAATTAAGGAGTAAGTAAGGGTTCAAACGACACTAATTAGTCCCATCTGCATCATGGTGTATGCACCATCCGTCCACCCATCCACCACACCATACATAGCAACCCATGCCACAAAGGGGTTGAAATCTATGGCCTAGCCATAAAAGTAATGACAAACGTTTATATGGGGAGTATATTCGGCGAAAACATAGATTAAAAAAAATTGCCTCCGAGCGCGATTTCCAAATTCTTCGGTCGAAAAGGAAAAAGGCTTAGACGCCACATTTGACAAAAATACAATTTTTATCAGTTCATCAATCAGTTTTTATACATCAAATAATCAGTCTAGTAGCTTTAGGATAAAATGAGACATAAATTTTTTAATCTAAGCGAAATTAATAAAAGTTAATTTGATATATCCATACTAATCCATACTTCCATACTAATATTATAAATGCGAAAGTCTGTCTGTCTGTCTGTCTGTCTGTCTGTCACCTCTTCACGGCTAAACCGCTGGACCGATTGTGATAAAATTTGGTAGGGATGTTGTTAACGACCTGAGGTCAAACATAGGCTACTTTTGGGCGCGATATAACCGAGTCCCACGCGGGGCGAAGCCGCGGGGAACAGCTAGTTTTTTATAAGTTAAACATTTTAATCCCTAGAATTAACCTAGTTCAAACATAGACCATTTAAAGACAAAATCGCATAATGTCGTCGCACGCGCAGTCGCCGAGTGAACGTCCGCAGAGGAGCTAAATATAGTGAATACTATTTCTGAACATCACCATCTGGACGCTATAAAAACGCCTTCCGTATCGCCACAGGCTACTAGGGTGATGTCATAGCATCATAAACAAACTGCAGTAAATAAATAAATAAATAAATAAAATAAAAATCATTTATTATCATAATTCATACTACTTGGATCCATAGAAATGTACAGTACAAACTTAGCCTATGTTAGTAGAATTTATGGGATGCAAACAGACTTAAACTTAAGTTACTGCAGTGAATTGACTGGCAAAATATCAGCATATATATAAATATATATACTAGCTGTTCCCCGCGGCTTCGCCCCGCGTGGGACTCGGTTATATCGCGCCCAAAAGTATGCCTATGTTTGACCTCAGGTCGTTAACTACATCCCTACCAAATTTCATCACAATCGGTCCAACAGTTTAGCCGTGAAGAGGTCACAGACAGACAGACAGACTTTCGCATTTATAATATTAGTATGGAAGTATGGATATATACATAAAAGTTGATAGAAATTCGATTCCATCGGGAAACGTATGTGGTGTATTATTACGTTAGTACTATTATCCATTTATGATGTTGTCATGAGCTCTACTGTGCTGCCACAGATTATAAAATGCTGTTCTAGTGTTACTAAAGGCAAGTACACTTAGTTAGTTTTGCCGCCACAAATCGGCAGATAATGAGTTGACTATAGATTACGATAAGATGAATTCTATTCCCAAAGGGAAAGCATGTGAGAGAAAATAAACGATTTTAATTTATAGGTACATATTGCTATCACAGATTGCTACATGGCAATCAGATACGCAATTCATAGGTTTAGGTAGCCTAAACATGTAACCTATATGCAAAAAAAAATCCATAAATAACATAGATTAAAAAAAAAATTGCGTCACAGAGAGAGCGCGATTCGAACTTCTTTGATAAATAATATCTTTATCCAGCTTCAAATTTTTAAAACAAGTACTGGCCAACAACACTTAAGAAAAGAAAAAAAAAAGAAAATGATGAACTCGCACCTTGAATCGAACAAATCACTCGACCATTGTAAGATGTAAATGAATTTGAATGCACAATGCATCGCAAATTCAATTGGGTTTAGGAGCGGCCGGTTTATGTCGTAAAAGGTAGGTATTTAAAC
Organism: Apomyelois bistriatella; assembly: GCA_947044815.1. Taxonomy (NCBI): domain Eukaryota; kingdom Metazoa; phylum Arthropoda; class Insecta; order Lepidoptera; family Pyralidae; genus Apomyelois; species Apomyelois bistriatella. The sequence goes on along the minus strand of OX345687.1, from coordinate 15,330,134 downwards.
TAACACAGAATTACTAAAACGCCCTAAGCTATGTCGTATTTAGCTTAAGAATAGACCACTACCTCTTTCTCTGTGAAAGTGGTAAAAGTCGATATGGGGACAAACAATGACTTGAGCCTTTTGAAGTGCAGAGAAGCATCATATCACAAGTCATCACACCCATCCAAATCACGATCACACCCGGGGTTGCTTAACATCAACAACAATGTTCACAGAGCCCAATGATTCTATTCTATTCTTATTATTTATTCTATTAATATGATTTTATATTCTTTCACAACGAAGAAAGTCCAATTAATTATATCTACTGTCATTTTCAGGCCAATTTTTGGTGCGATGTAATACCACGTAAGTATGTGAAACCGCGAGCGACAACTTGTTTACTATAAATACTTTCCCCTACTTGAATCAAAATGCAGTCACATCTCAAGACGACAAGATTTTCTCATACAGACCTTGTTCCCACTACAATAAGGCTCATTTTGGTACATTTGATTTTGTCGTGCAACGATGCATAGCCCATATCTCGAGAACGTATGAGTCAGCTTCCTGGGAATAGGTTTGAGACACAGAGTATATAATTGTAGTTAATAGAAGAGCCAACAATTGGGTATTTCACACATTTCGGTTTTTAACACAAACTTAGGAGCTCGATAACGGGACATGCCTGTCGAAACGATCGTGCATGTCAAGCGACAGAGATGGGTGGCTACTAGTGGCATTTCTACTATTGGTTTTTTGCTGTATTGGTATTTTCCTTGTTATGTGTTGGAAGTAGATATAATAAAAAAAATTCCTTTTTGCTTTGGAAGGCACGTTAATATGGCAGTCGTTAGGCTGTGTCAGTACCCCTAGTATGAGATATGATTTATACAGCGCTAGCAACTGCGTCAGCTGCCATCTGGTAGTCGTTAAAGGAACCACGTCATAGCTGCCGGGACGCGGTTTCGAAGAACTCTGTTTCTGATTGTTCGTGCAACCATTACAACATGATGACGATGAGTAAAGTAACCAATTATGTAAGTTTGTTTGGATAAAATTATGGCCGAACACAAATTTATAACCTCTCGTACAAAATCCTATCAGCTGATCACAAGATTTGTATAGGTGGTCAATAAGACGTTTTCTTACTTCACTTAAACTTTTTATAAAAAGTAGCAGGAACACGTACAGGAATCCATGAACGAGTTGTTTGTTGATGCGTTTATTTGAGACTTATCTCTCCCCTTTCTAATAGTAGACAAAGAGGCCGTGCTCAAAAATGTATACAAGATTGGAATTTAATCCTTTATGTATCATAAAAAATACGTACAAAAAATTTGTCTGTGACAGGAATATAATAATACTAGCTCTCGACGGCGGCTTCGCCCAAATAAAGTTCACAAGGGAAAAATATTTTTTCCCGGGATAAAAGGTATCCTATGTCCTTGTCAATACTTATATCTATTTGTATGCGAAATTTCGAATTAAATCGTAAGAAACACACTTTCGCATTTATAATATTAGTATAGATAGCTATGGCTACTTGACTCAAATCAAGTTTACGTAACGTCAAAAGGACATAATGCAATGGATTAGTTGAAGCAACACATATGTAACCTTAATTTAAGGTTTCACTTAACTACTCTAACACTTAACTATGTTGCTTAGAACAAAGCTGGAATTGCACAGTTCTAGACGAAGCCGAGGAGATTAGGAAGTCTTGGAGTGAATTCGAAAGCCAAAGTTGCGGTAAAACTAGGTACTGAATATTATTTGGCTTAAAACAGAACGTAAAGAAGTCTGTATTTAAAATCAATTATTTAAAGAATGTATTTAAAACCTCAACTAATTTCATACTCTTATTAAAGTGGTCAATAATAAGTTATTATGAGAATCTCAAATATATTTTTGTTAATATTGTAACATAAATAGTTTTGATTTTATTCATGACTGAAGACGAAAATTGACCATTTCCCCCTTAATCTCCCAAACTATTGGGCATAAAATTTTGAAAAAAAAAAACACAAAATATAGATCATGTCTGTAGATTAGAGGAAAATCTACAAAAATTCCAACAATTGACAATTAAGTGGTAAAATCAATATAAAACGTTCACGAAAAATAGGTCACTAAAACACCACTAGATAGCGATAGTAGTAGTTTGTTGACATACCACAATTGAATATAAAAACTGACATTGGCATTGTGCGGAACCCTCTTCACGCGAGATCTCTCACTTGACCGGTTTTTCTTCATTATTCATACGTATATTATCGACTTGGAATCTTGTTGACGACATTTTTGTATAGCAATTTAATTACAATGTGATTTTAAATAAATATGTTTTTCTAGGCTCTAACTCCCAGGCTATAATGCACCCAGATCGATGCGACGCGACGCTCGCCGCCGCCGTCCCCAAAATTCACACTACATCTGCACCTAACCTATAGACTTGAAGTGCAAGCAACTCCTCAAAAATTTTCGCCCCAAAAAATTGATGATACAATTTGTTTTTTTTTTTAAATCCGTGATGTGTCGATGAAGAAAATGACCTTCATCGCTACTGTACTTATCATTAGTGCCAAAATCTTCTAACTTCCACCTTTGGCTTGACGTGGTTTCTTACTAAGCCTTCAGGGGGCTTGCTATCATTTTAAAACTATGCAAATTAAATTGAGTAGGGAGACGTCGCGTCGATTTCCATTATGTACTCGTATTACGAGTTTTTGGATCTTTTGATCATAATAAGCCCTTAGGTAGGGCAGGCACGGAATCCTCTATTATCAGTTAGGTGATTCAACCCTGCAATGTCCTAAATGAACCGAAAACATATTATATAATATACAAGCGACCAGCCCCGGCTTCGCAAGGGTGCAATACTACATAATACATGTATCCATACTTCCATATCCATTACCATACTAATATTATAAATGCGAAAGTCTGTCTGTCTGTCTGTCTTTCTGTTTGTCTGTCTGTCTGTCTGTCACCTCTTCACGGCTAAACTGCTGGACCGATTGTGATGAAATTTGGTAGGGATGTGGTTAACGACCCGAGGTCAAACATAGGCTACTTTTGGGCGCGATATAACCGAGTACCACGCGGGGCGAAGCCGCGGGGAACAGCTAGTTATACATATAATCTACCTCTTGAATCACTCTATCTATTAAGAAAAATCGCTTCAAAATACATAGGGACAGACAGCGGGAAGCGACTTTGTTTTATACTAAGTAGTGATGATAGTGAAGTGATAATCGGAGGTATTACCGATTAAAAACATATTATATACTAGCTGTTCCCCGCGGCTTCACCCCGCGTGGGACTCTGTTATATCGCGCCCAAAAGTATGCCTATGTTTGACCTCAGGTCTTTAACTACATCCCTACCAAATTTCATCACAATCGGTCCAGCAGTTTAGCCGTGAAGAGGTGACAGACAGACAGACAGACAGACTTTCGCATTTATAATATTAGTATGGATATGATACAGAATGACATTTATATATATATTTTTCGTCAATATATTGGTTTCTTTCGATAGTATACAAATAGCCTCGTCATATAACATTTACATACTAATTAATATCCCGCAATAAGGGACAATTGGTATAATCTCCAAAACGTGCGTCTCAATTTTCTATAGGTAAGTACATATACTTACATTATTTATACAATTAGTTAAATATTTATTCAGGTATATTTGATTAATTAGTCTATTATTTTAAGTCTGAACAATCATATTTAGAAGTATAAGTTATTAATTAATTACGTAACGACTAAGCATAGTTATAGCTACGCAAACAATTAGGATCACGTTTAGTTCATGTTAGTATTACGTATATGCTTATAACTTCGTTTATAGCAACCCACCCTTATTTGTTACATAAATATTTTAAATTGGAAAGTTTGTAAAAAGGAAATTATTTACTATCTTTTCCCAAAAAAACAAAAACCGACTTCCATTTTTTACCGGGACCAACTTGAAATTCGTCAGATTAGAAAAACTAAGGCACCTAAGTGTGTAATGGACTACAAATAAACGATAACAGTGACAGCGCTCCATTTTTAAACCAATAATACCAAGGGATATAGGGTCAATTGACCACAGTGTGCAGAGTCAACTGAGCTTGCAACCAACATGATATGAATCAAACCAAAGGGAAATCGAACATCAAATAAAACTATGACCATAAGGGGCATAAGGGGTCGATTGACCTTAAAAATTACTTCAACATTAAACATGCAACTTTTTATCATACGAAAAAACAATTGTCAGACGTTATACTTACCTAAGTATTCCAGTTATTTTGATTGTTAAACTACAACACTACTGCACCGATTTTGATAAAAATTCTATGTCTAGATACGACAGAATTATGAAGTGACATATTTTTTTTTGATGTGGCAAATATCCACAATATGGCAATCAAAATTATAGCTTATTTTTGCCAGTATCGAGTTTTATTTTGAATTATCTTCATTTAGTCGGGTCACAGAGTCAAGTCAAGTCAGTAGTCATGTCAAGTCAAGTTAGTCAAGGGCTAAGTGGAGCGGTGGAAGTTTCACTTAGCATTATCTTGGGAGATTTTGGTGACAAGGATTAAAGTCACTTTACGACATTGTACCGCTTCCCAACACTCACGCTTATTCACGAACACTTAGCGAATAAATATTCCACCTTTATTATGCACAAATACTCGAAAAAACACAAATATTAGAAAATAAATACAATGACGATAACTGGTGACTTTAGCTTGGAGCCAAAACCAACGGTCAATGTTAATTTTTTTGAAGTATATATAAAATCGCAATGAGATATTTCGGTGTTTTTGAGTGCACTTGCTTTCGACATAACAAACTTTGTGATGATTAATTCCTTGAGCGACTGAAGCCGCGGTCTGCAACTAGTAAGCCAATATGAGCCATTGGAAGCACGAAGGCTTAGTGGCGTATTATGAAGCGTGACAGCGAGCGAAATGGGAAGCTTACAAGGCGCAGTCGACGCTTATGGCAAATCAAATTCAATTATTTATACGCGTTATTTACATTAAAACTACTGTTTGTCCGTTTTTGGGGTTCCGCATGAATGTTGCATGTTAACACGCCTTTATGTTTATACAGGTTTCATGATCTGTTTAATAACTAGATGCAATTTTTCCGATTAATGTAGGTAATTTTTTTTATCACTACATAGTTTAAACAAAGTCGCTCTCTCTGCCCCTATGTCCCTTTGTATACTTAAATCTTTAAGGTGATACCTCGGTGAACACTAGCGCCACCGTCATTTAAAAATCATTACTCACTGAAAACACAAGTTGTCAAAAATCCCTCTGCTGTAATTCTGTGGTTCTGGATCTGAAGTTAATTTAAAACATATTAAATTATAATTCCCTATAGTTACAAATTGCATTATTGCTTAAAACGGCCACTTTTGACAGTTTTGCAATTTGTAACTATATGGAACTATAATTTAATAATTGAATATGATTAAAATTAACTTCAGGTCCAAAACCATAATTACAGCAGAGAGATTTTTGATAACTTGTGTTTTCAGTGAGTAATGATTTAAATGACGGTGGCGCTAGTGTTCACCGAGGTATCGCCTTAAAGGTACACAACGGATTTCGATGCGGTTTTTTTAATAGATAGTTATTCAAGAGTAAGGTTTTTATGCCCATGCAAAGCCGAGGCGGGTCGCTAGTCCATATATATATACTTCCATATTCATACTATCAATACATATAATAAGACACTAAAATGCGAGTGTCTGTACATTTAATATATTTCAAAAAAACTGATTGAGTTCGATTAAAAAAGAGTAACAGAAACCAAAAAGACAGTTTTTGGAATTTTTGTCTGTCTGTATGTATGTATGTATGTATGTATGTCTGTCTGGTACGTTATAACTTCGAAAATACTCAACGGATTTAAACGCGGTTTTTACAGTTGGATTACATATAATTAGGAGCGTTGTCAAAACTTTGTTTCGTCAAAATCGGTTAAGGGAAAAAGAAGTTATGGTCGATTGAAAATTTACTTCAAACACTGCTTTAAAACTTATAGACAAAACCCATTTGAAATTTCGGCAGTAACAAGCAAAGCATGTTGGCCTATCGGTAGAGGTAGCGGATCATATTTTTAAGTAGAGGGTTCGAATCCTGCTAGACATCACTTCTTGTTTTTACCCTTTTTTTGTTTTGTATTAATTTTTTAGAAGTCTATTTTTTTTATACAATACATATAATAAGACACTAAAATGCGAGTGTCTGTACATTTAATATATTTCAAAAAAACTGATTGAGTGCGATTAAAAAAGAGTAACAGAAACCAAAAAGACTTTTTGTCTGTCTGTATGTATGTATGTATGTATGTCTGTCTGGTACGTTATAACTTCGAAAATACTCAACGGATTTAAACGCCGTTTTTACAGTTGGATTACATATAATTAGGAGCGTTGTCAAAACTTTGTTTCGTCAAAATCGGTTAAGGGAAAAAGAAGTTATGGTCGATTGAAAATTTACTTCAAACACTGCTTTAAAACTTTTAGACAAAACCCATTTGAAATTTCGGCAGTAACAAGCAAAGCATGTTGGCCTATCGGTAGAGGTAGCGGATCATATTTTTAAGTAGAGGGTTCGAATCCTGCTAGACATCACTTCTTTTGTTTTTACCCTTTTTTTGTTTTGTATTAATTTTTTAGAAGTCTATTTTTTTTAAATATTTTAGTAAAGAAATGTTTCTAGAAAGTAGCTGGAATTTTCTGTTTTCGTTTTTTATTTGTTTTCTAGAATTATTTTGTTACTTAGAGAAAGCTCTTAGCGTTAATTCCATTAATATAAAAGCATTTTGTACTTATCTATCTATACATATAATAAGACAGTAAAAATCGAGTGTCTGTACATTAAATATTTTTCTAAAAAACCTCTACGGGGCAATTAAAGAAGAGTAATAAAAACAAAAAAAAAACAATATTTGCACTTTTTGTCTGTCTGTCTTTCTGTCTGTGTGGTGCGTTATAATTTCAAAACTACTCAACAGATTTGAACGCTGTTTTCACAGGTGAATTACATATAATTAGGAGCGTTGTAAAATCTTTGTTTCATCAAAATCGGTTAAGGGAAATAGAAGTTATGGCCATTTAAAGTTTACTACAAGCACTGCTTCAAAACTTTTAAACAGTTGAATGCGATTTACATAAACGTATTTAATTTAGATAAAGCTAGAATTTCTACTTATATCAATAAAGACAAAAACACACTGCAGTCTCTATTAAATTTTAATAAAATAACACATTGAATGTTTGTGGGCGTATGATTTAGTTACATAAAATATCAATAGATGGCGCTGACTTTATTTTAATAGCAGATTGAAATTTTTCCTTACGGCAGCAATTCATTCTAATTATTAAAAAAAAATTTGGCTGTTGATTTAGTACTATTGGTTGGTTTTTTTATCGGTCGTTTGTTGTGTTGTATTGTAAGCTATTTGAATTGATTGGTTGGTTTGGTTTGGCTTTGGTTTTAAAAATAATCAAATCAGTGTTTGACGGAATAATACGGTCGTGTCGTAAGGACAAATTTATCTGACTTATCACTATTTATTGAGCTTTTCTCCAATTTTCACGCCCACTAAAACTTTGGGAGTGAATTTTAGGTCCTAATGACTCTGTAATAGGCTGCGTCTACTCTTTTAGAGACAAAGATTGATAGTATGAATTTTAAGGGCTCCTTCTTCTGAAGGTCCGTTGTCCGTAAGCCGCGTAGTCGCGGCGCTCACTCATTTTGTAGGCATTAAGACATCATATTTGGGAAAATAACACTACAAAATCTACTTCAGCTATTTTCACTATATAAATACTTTATCTAAAGGTTGGTATAAAAAGCAGGACAATAAGTTTATTATTTTAGGCATAGTATTGAAAATAAACTTCCAAAGGAGGCAACTTAGATTTTTCTATCGAGCGAATTTTGTCTGATATTGGTACTGTTACTGTAAGCGAATTTCACTCTGCTATATCCTCAACTAAAAACATATATTTTTTTCAGAATTTTACGACTGTTTAATACTGATTCCCATTGATTTTAAAAACGGTATTTGAGAAAGAAGTGGCCCTAATATTTAATGATATTGTAGCAATGTAATGGCTTTATAAAATTGGCACGGGAAAAGGATACAATAGAATTAACTATAGGTCTGGATAGTTGTAGTTTCCACAGGTTACGCGAAAAGCGACCTACACGCGGGCGGAGCCGCGGGCAACAGCTAGTAATATTATAAATGCGAAAGTCTGTCTGTCTGTCTGTTACCTCTTCACGGCTAAACTGCTGGACCGATTGTGATGAAATTTGGTATGGAGTTTTGCACTAGAAGTCAAACATAGCCTACTTTCGGGTGCGATATAACCGAAATGCACGCGGGCGGAGCCGCGGGCAACAGCTAGTTTATAATAAAATTAATTCTAATAATTTAATGTTAATATGAATTTAGTTTTAGGTTTGTAGTAATGTCTTGGCTCGTACCACGGTCCACCATACATGCTGAGCCGGCCTTTTTGACCCTTGTATATTGCTTGTAGTTATAAATTTTTTTTTTATTAGTACATTAATTTATTGGTACGTTACCGCAGTGTGACACTTTGGCGGGACTGTACAATTTGTAAATCACTATTTTAGTTATATTTATGTTAGTTTGTTTAGTTTATAATTTAGCTTGTAGTTAATTTGTTTTGAGTCAAATAAACTGTTTTTTCTTTCTTTTTAGATTTAAAAAATATATACAATACACTTAATTCATGGATTGAAAAAAAAACCACTTTGTCGTCCGTCTGTATGTCTGCCTGCCAACCTTTTTTCTTTCTTCAAGAACGAAAACATGTTTCAGGTTGAAATTCTATAGCCTACGGTCTCAATCGGCTGTAAAATAATCTTAATGACCATAAAAAAACCAAATCCTTACCAAATTAAAATCGATCCAACAGTTAAGTCGTGAAAGCGTAACAGACAGACAGTCGGATAGACAGACAGACTTCACACTTATTATATTAGTAGCTTATTAAAAGCGCAATAGATTAAGAACTCCTCTATCGAACATACTTATGTACAAGGTTTTTTGGCTTTGAAATGGCTTAAATCTGTCTCGAGCAAGATTAATAAGAGCAAAATTATTTTGTTGACAGGAAAAACATAATGGCTACTTAAGCCACCTACTTAGTGACAAACAAAGTAACATAACGAGCTCTACTTACATAAATAGTCAAATGCAAAGTGACTGACAGACCAATTTTTGGTCGAAATCAAATTCAAATATTGTATTTTACTTTATTTTCTTGTCTCTATCGAAATGACTGTTTTAAACCATTCATTACTTTATAATAAAAAATATTAAAATTAGTTTATTATTATTAAAATAAAGTAAAAATCTATCTAAGTATGTGATGTGGCTTTAGGTTTATTTTTTTACTAGCTTTCGCCCGCATTAATTTCCTTTGGGAACAGTGCTTTTTTCTGGGATGAAAAGTACCCTATGTCCTTCTCAATACCCCTAGCTATATTTATGCGGAATTTCAGGAAGATTGGTTCAGTAGATAGGGCGTGAAGAGATAACAAATAAACAAACAAACAAATATACAAACTCACTTTCGCATTTATAATATTAGTCGGTATAGTTTCCATATAGTTATACTTGTTATTTAGTGCATTAGAGGAGGCTATGTCCTGCAATGGACTAATTAGGCTGGATAAGAAAGAAGGTTTTAATAATCGTTTAAGTAACACTGTGAATGTTTTGTAGTACCTACCTACAATAGGTACATACAAAAGGCATCCTGTATTCGGAACCCGAGTGTTTATTTTATGGAGGAGCTCGAAGCGATAACAGAATCTTTACGCATAAGTGCAGCGCTTGCGCAGGCAGTCGTAAAGGCACGTATACACGCACGAAATAGCATGAAAGCATGCTACTATTAGAAGCATGTATAGACGTACTTTTCTAGAAATAGTTTGCTCTTCTAGAATTTTAAGCTAAGTTTTCAACAAAATAGCCATGCACAGTAGGAAGTATTGTAGTAAATTAAAAGGCCAAAGATGGACTTGAAAGCTATTAACAAACACACTAATTAATAGGTAAATACGACACAGACATAATAATATATTATTGTTAACTCTAAGAAAGTAACATTGGCTGCATCATCACTACATAGTATAAAAAAGTCGCTTTCTCTGTCCCTATATCCCTATGTATGCTTAATAAAATCTTTAAAACTACGCTTTTGCGAAAACGGATTTTAATGCGGTTTTTTTAATAGATAGAGTGATTCAAGAAGAAGGTTTTTATGCCCATGCGAAGCTGGGGTCGGTCGCTAGTATAAAATATAAAATCGCTCGCGACAAGGCAGTTTTATTTTTAAACTTATGATTTGCTCGAAAACATTTTCATGCAACAAATAATCTAATACATACATTAAGTCCTATTGCATTTACTTTTAAAGTGCAATAAAGTTTAAATCAGTTAATTTTATGTCTATTTGCGCCAAAGAAGTTCAAATCTCGCGCGGTGAAGTGACGCAAAAAATTTTTTTTAATCTATGATCTAGGCCCTAGCACAAGATCGGTAGAGTACTAGCAAGCAACCGTTTTAGTATGCTATTAGACCATGTGTATTAGCGCCTTAATGAGGCGAGAGTAGAGTAGACACACTGTCATGTCAGCCCATTTTGTAGTGCAATGGTGAAACCATCGACCATTTTTGTTGCTAAGAATGCATTTTTATTATCCACTAGTTTTTGCCCGCGGCTTCACCGGCGTGAATTTCGGGAACAGTGCTTTTTCCCGGGATGAAAGGTACCCTATGTCCTTCTCACTACTCCTAACTATGTGTATGCGAAGTTTCAAGCAGATTGTTTCAGTAGATAAAGCGTGAAGAGGTAACAAACAAATATACAAACTCACTTACGCATTTATAATATTATAGTTGGGATATCTATTTAGTAGAACTATGTAATATAGGTCAAGCAAAAGTTTCTGATAATTTGTGATGAGGATTTTCATCATAGCGTAACATATTATTTATTTATTAAGTAAATAGGTCATTCATGGATAAAAATACAAAGTTTTGGCTATAATTAAGAATCAAATAAAATCATTTTGTTTGTATACACATATTAACCCCTCGTTTTCACATTTCTACTTAGGGAAGTCTACTGGAACCTTCGAGCATCACGTCGTGTTGCTCGAACACTGGAACAGATTTCTATTGAAATAAGTAGCAATCTTGTACTAATTTTAATGTATACAACTATTTCATTTGTTTGTTTTGTACATATATAATAAATGGATTTAAGTATGTGTGTTTCTTCTTGTCGCTCTTGCCGCTAAATGAAACGGTTTGAAATTATAGGTCAAATACTTTTGACCCTGAAATTCTTCTAGAATCCGTTCCTATGAGAATTTAGGATAAGTATTTTGTGTCATTTTATTGTCTACTATGTAGGTACTTGAAAGCCAACGCTATCGGCACCTTATGGAAAATGGTTACCGCAGCCATGCCAAGGATGAAACGTGCGCGTTGCTAACCCAAAAAAACCATTTCACGGTCTTTTAAGTGATCATCTGAATTTGTGATGGGTTTGTTTTATAGTTTGATGACAAAATTGAAAATATAACTTTAACATCAATGAAACAAATGGACGAACAAAGTCTATTAAAATATCAGACAACGGATGTTCTGATAAGTGCGTTCCGTTCATTTCTGATAACAATACATTACAAGCAGGGAGTAAACGAACCCATTTACTGAGTTACCCAACCGCCGATAACCCCTGATCCACCAAATAGTTGCTAACCATTTTTAAATACTCACTCACAGATAAATTAGGTCAATGAGCTAGAAATCGCATTTCGAAAAGTAAATATTATGAAATTAAAACGTTCGACTTAAGTGCGTGACCAATAAAACTTTTTTTCTCTGACAAACTCCGCCAACTTACTCTATGGCACAGCCATAAACAGAGAAGCATTATCGAAAGTCTTCAAAACTTTTATATCGCTTACCTGTGGTCTGCCGTCGCTCGCGTAACACGAAGCGAGTTTTTGAGAGCCTATTCTAGGTGTGTGGTAGTAGTCCTGAGCGTTCGCGGATTGTAGTAAAGTAAGTAAGGATATTAATATTAGTAACGGGGCCATTTTGGCCGAGCGCGCGGTAGACGACATCGCGCTCGCTTGCCGGGCAAGCACTGACGGTCGCTAGAACCCGTTCCACAATGGCTGCCAAAGATTAGTTACGCAGGCAGGTCACACCGAATTATTTGCCTCGACGAGGACGGTTTTATTTGTTTCTCTGAATTTTGATGATTTTAAGGCCTGTTGAAGCAAACGATCTGTAGGTAAAAATGTATTGAAAGTATGTAGACAATCGACCTAGAATATGTAGAGTCCCAAACCGGCTTGCGGATCTTTTATATTTTTACTCATATTATTATAATACAATATTATATTATGCAGCGTATTAACAAATTACAATTAGAAAAAAATATATAGTAATTTAAAAAACTAAATTACTGTTAAATTACTTATCACTATTTATTACATTTGTTACACACAACATCACATAGACCATAGATCATACATCGATAGAAAAAGTACACTGCGCAATATATAGACTACTGTAATGAGATAATTCGATATTAAATCATACCAAATTCGATACTAATTTAATAGTAAGGTTACTTCAAATCACGTAAAATATTTAGGACGAACTCTACATAATTACATTTATATTATCTTCTCTACCTTGAATATTTTTATTTACGAATTTTAGTTTTATTAGTTTAAATAAGGTTATTAAATATTGTTTAAAACGAATCAACTAAAATTAAGTAATATAGATAAATAGTATAATCAGAAATAATAAATATTTATTTATCTAAAGTAAACTAAATCATTATTGAAACAAATTAATTTACTTTATTTATTTATTTATATTCTTAAAAAACAACAAATTTGCCTTGAATCAAATTTTTTGTCACTTAAATTTTGTATGTATATTCCAAAGAACAAATGAAAATAGCGCCACAAACGAATTAAGAAAAATAGAAGAACTAACATACTATAGGTAGTTTAGGTGACTCTACTATTTTTCTTTGACAAACGTTGATCTTTGTTCGTCGTGCAAGCCACGAGAGCGTGCCACATCTTGGGCCCTTTTTTGTTAGTGAACCTGAAAAGTATAACCTTTGTTTTGGCCACGACGGCCGTCGCTGCGTCCCTTTATTGAGGCCTTTCGCAGAAAAAGTCAATAGACCATTATAAAGCCAGGTAGTTTTTACAAATATTTTGGCAAATCAGTAATTTTTGAGTAAGATTAATCAACTCATAATAAAATTTACGCAATAACAAGTTTTATCGATTATTTAGTAAACACTTTTACTTAATAATAGATAATACTTAAGTACTTTATTCTTAGCATATTCCCCGCAACTGGCTGCGTCGGAGCTAAGGACCATATCATTTTTAATCCCGGACGGAAAAGAAAGGTATTACCTATAAGCTAGACGTATCTGTGAACACACACACACGTCAGTTAGCGCTTAAACAAATAGCCCAATTTTGATGTGGTTTTTAAGGTTACTTACCCAAATGGTAAGTTAACCCTACTAATAAGACTTCACTGTCCGTCTGTTTGTCAGCAGGCTGTATCTCATGAACAATGATAGTTTTTTTAACCGATTATATATTTTTAAATCTAGTAGTTAATCCATTACGATACACAGAGTTCGTCGAAAAACTGAATTGTAAAATTTTAATTTTATAACTAAAGTTCTAAGTAAGTAAGAAATGTATATAGTGTATGCAATTCTATAGTACAATAAAGTGTTTTTACTTACTAACTTACTCAATTGGGACTCGCTCAATTAGGGTATTTTCCTTGCACGCGTCTGGAGAGCCGTAGCCCTAGGCTAGGCCTCCCTTGACGACCCGGGGAGGCCTAGTGCGCCTGTCCGAGCAGGAAAGCTAATAAACATGGAGATTATGCACCTAAATGAACTTTATTGATTGCCAAAGTACACTGTCTGACTTTGTTTTTAATTTTTTGTAATTTTTTTGCGTACGTAAAGTGTATAAGACGGTCAAGTCCGAGTTGGCTTCGCATGGAAAAAATCTTTTCTTTTTGGTTAACAAGATGTGTAAATATTTTCAAGTTGCAAGTGTCTATTGGGTTATTTCAATCTGGTGAGCAGCGTGCCTCATAATGCCTGTTTGCCTAATACATAGGGGGTTAAAAATCCTAGAGAAGAGATTTTTCTGTATTTTTTTCCAAGTTTTATTTTGGATGTGATGAGGCAATTTTTATTTTTAATCATTTTTTCTTTTAAAATTTTATTTATAATCGCAAAGTTATAAACACTAGTTAATAAATAAATTACCTTTGAAAAAAATATTTATTTTAAAATAATTAATACTATTTGAGATATTACGATGTTTTTTTTGTTGTCTATTACTATACATATTTTGATATTAGCTAAATAAAAGTGTTTTATCAACTATATAAATTAACCTAAAACTTCGAGTAATATTTTTTGTACAAAAGGATAAACGAAAAAAAATCGAATACTTCATGCTCTTGCTCGTGAAGCATGGTAGCAAGAAATAAAATAATAAACAAAATAATAAAAAAAGTAATTGCCTTTTTATTAAGTGTATATTATATCATTCAGCTTGTTAATAGAATTGAAAATACTTAATTTCATATTGAATTTTAATACACCTATAGACTAAATAAATAGTTGTGAAATCTTTTAACGCTACATTTCCTTTGAAAACTGGTCGAAATAAGCTTCTTATACTTTTGAAAGGACTTGAGTACATTATATAAGTATACTCCAAAGAAAGCACGGCTTAAGGCAAAGAGCTTTTAAGGTGATATATAAAGAATGTTCTTGAGCTTGGGCATCTGAATCTGTACCAAAGGCTCTTTACAAAAATATCTCTATATTTTCATAAATAATCTTGATACTTTAAATAAACAGTTAAATATTTTTCGGTTATATTTTTTTTTTTGCTCCATTACTTTTAATATTTATGAGTATTAATTAAGACAATATTATGGTGATTGGAGATAACAGGGCCAAAAAATCCATCGGCCTAGAGATATGTCACGTTTTCATATCACTACATAATATAAAACAAAGTCGCTTTCTCTGTCCCTATGTCCCAAATATGCTTAAATCTTTAAAACTACGCAACGGATTTTGATATAGTTTTATGTAATACATAGAGTGATTCAAGAGGAAGGTTTTTATGCCCATGCGAAGCTGGGACGGGCCGCTATTTATTGATATTGTATCAAAATTATTTGGCTAAAGGAAAATTACTTCGTATTTTTCATACAAATTCATATTAGAATTGTACTTGATTGAATAGAAGGTAACGTTACAATACAGCGCAGCCAACCAAGTGGAACTGAGTGTGGGTTGAACATGATAAAAATATCATGTTTACGTCTGTCCATCTTGTAGGTAATCATCAACATCTAAGCGTTTCCCCAGTTGCATTCCAAGTCATTCTTCGGAGCACGGATTCTGTTAATACGTGATATTTTATTTGGTATTATAATTTAGGCAATGAATTATGTGAATGGAAAAGTCGAAAGCAGAAAATTTGACTTAGGAACTTTGTTTGGACTAGTTATGAGATAATCATACTAAAAGTCCTTACCCCTCCGAGGTGAGCCCGAGGGAGGGGTAAAGAAAGTCCTTTTTTTTGGTTTTTCGCTTATAACTCGAAAACGGTGCGCCGTATGAAATTTTTTGTCCTACATAATGAAACCTGATAAAATTCTATTACTTGAGGATAGGACTCAAAATATTTTGTTTTTAAATATTCGGCATTTAAAAAAAAACCGCAGTCTCCTGCCTTACTTCAACCTTTTTTGGGAATCAAGAATAAGTAGGATAGCGGGACCTGGGCTCCGAAGCAACTAGCTCAGAGGTGCAACAGGAAAAGCGATAGAATAAAGAAAACTTAAAGCCTGATTTCAACAACTTTTTTTAAGGTTTTTTTAATATCCGTTTACTCTTAATCTTTTTTTGTTGTTCGCAAGATGTACAAGAAGGTCTATGTTTATAGGCATTTTATTTTTCATTTTTCCATTTCCATGGCCGGAAACGGATGTTTACGTTTCCGTCTTTGTGTCTCAACTAGCGTCTTATGAAATTAACTATCATACATGGCAATAATGATTAGTCTGAAAATCAAAGGTTCATTTCTAGCAATCGCTAACAAGGGATTCTAGAAATATCTACTGAGGCGAAACTCCGGGAAAATCTTTGATAATTGAAAGAATAAGTACAATAATTATATTGGCGTTATTCCTGTTGCCAAGCAAACCTTATGTCTTAGATAAGAGCCCTGGGGGCTTAGTAGCCAAAGTCCCAATCCAATGCACGACAAGAACAAAATATATGGGATTGACATAAGATTGACCACGTAACTTACCGCAGCTCATGTCAATCCCATACATTTAGTTGTCAACGTTTTGAAATTATGAGTTTGGCTAACACCCATATTCTTAAACGTTGCCTCATAGGTCGCCTCCACTCAACCTCATTCGAGGACGTCTCAAGGAAGTCCTCCAACTTTCCTTGAAAACGGTATTCTTAATTGTTTCCTTGAGCAAACTCCAGTGAGGATGAGTCAAGGAATGACGTCCCATTTCATTTCTGTATGTTGGTAAACCGCTTAACTTTTTGACGTAAAGAGAGTTTTTGACAGTTTCTTTTTCAATTTTAGCTTACTGGCATAGATTAATTATAAAACAACAAAATACTTAATATACGTACAACTTATTACAGTAGGTACAAGTTCTTTTAAATCTGGTCCTCAATAAAAGCACCTACTTTTCGTTATACGAAACGTTCAAGGCTTCTTTAAGGTACCTCTCGAGCAACCTAATATTTGACAGTTCGTTCCTCACCTCCATTGAGTAATTTCCTTAAGGTGAGGAAGCTAGTGTCAACTATGAATACCATTGAGGTCGAGTGAGGATGAGTGGAGTTTAAGGAAACGTTTGAGAATATGGGTGTAAGTCCCCAGCACTCGTAGCCAAGTGACAATTTAAAAACGCTAACGAATGTCGACAAGAAAAAAATGTATGGGATGGACATAAGCTGCGGTAAATCACGTGGTCAATCTTATGTCAATCCCATACATTTAGTTCTTGTCGACATTTGTCAACGTTTTGAAATCGTGACCTTGGCTAAGCCCCCCAAGAGTCTCCCATCACGCTGTCTCTTTATTTTCCCTCCTCTTCTTCCAAATCCTATCTTTCGTGTTGGTGACACAGTCAACCTACCATGCACACCCTGGTGTCAGAGTTTTTTGGAGTTCTCAGCCTCTGACCTGGTTTTAACAACTACCTACCAGACCCCAGCCGGGACCAACAGCCTAACGTGCCTTCCAAAGCCCGGAATCATCTTATTATCAGACAAGCAGGTGATTCCATTAGGAGTGTCGTCATTCTCATCCGTAATTTTATTATCTATGTTTGTTATTTCTTTATGGTTCTTTTTACTAGTGCAATAAAAAAAATTGTCTTCTCTTGTCTCATGAACCTTCAAGAGGAGGCTCGTGTGCAGGGTCCTTAGACCTTATGACCCATACGGAGAATAAAAGGGCTCATGTCTAGCGGTTAAGCTTTGTAAATTGAATCAATTGGAGTACTTTTTAAGAAATAATGATAACGGATACTTTGCTTTGAATAATATATTATACACTAAAATAAAATTGTATATGGATAAAGATAGGAGCTCGATAAGCTAGTAGGACGTGCTTGTTCATAGACGCTATCGTAACGCGTCAAGCTACGAGTGCTCTTCCTAGCTTGGATGGGTCGCCATTGCTGGCATTTGAATCTTCACTTCATAAAGATTCACGCACTACTGGCTCACGAAACTCCTAATAAACTCAATGTGTTCAATTTGTGTTCAATCTGTGTTCAATTTGTGTTCATATTTTTTAAAACATTTTCACAAAACCGTTTGAAGTACCGATAAAATACTGGTTCGCTCATCCAATGCACTCGAAAAACGAAAATATAACATGAAACTCGTACACTCGTATTTACACTTGATGAATTTCACAAACATGGATTCCACTTTTTTACAATTAGTTGTAGAGTTGTTGTAGCAATATGGGTAATGATTAAAAAAATCAACATTTTTAGGGTTCCATACCCCCGTGCGATGCTGGGCCGAGCAGCTAGTATAGCCATACCTATTGACCATTTTTAAGCGTCACATTAAGGAGATAGGGCACTGTATACAAGAAATAAGTGGTGATCCTCGCTCTTTCTCGTTTATGGTGCAGAGGATTGCCTTAGCAATTCAACGAGGCAATGCCGCTAGTGTTCTGGGCACCTTTGCACCGGGAACGCTAATGAGTGGGTGATCTCTTCTTGTTTTTATTTAGTTTATATTTAATTTAAGTTTAGTTTTGCTTAAGTAGTTAGATAAAAGTTTTATAATAATGTATTATTTATAACAGTTATATTATAATTAAATACCTTTTGTAGAACTAATTTTATTGGATCTTTGGAACCTCAGCATCATCATTCCGTGCAGGTGTCACGGTATCAACCATGCATACCCTGGTGTCAGAGTTACTTTGGAACCGCCACTCGGCATCTGACATTATTTCTTTAACGACTATCAGTACAGAGCAGAGGAGCAACGGCTTAGCGTGTCCGAAGCGCTGAATCATCTTTATTATCAGACAATCAGGTGATTCAAGCCTGCAATGTTCTGAAAACAACTAAACAAAGTATGCTTCACGTGTGAATTGAACCCACGATCCCCGGATCTACAGGCTAATACCTTACCGCCGCCTACAAAAGCCTTGTAAACTTTTAACATAAGCTTAGAAAGTCGCATATGAGACAAAAAAAAAGTAAAGATACATTGCCCCACTAAGGTGAGATTAAAAATAAGTCCTGATATCACTTTAGACGGGTTGACGACCCCTCTTATCAGGTTTCAAAACCAGCTTCCGTGTTAATTAGTGCTTCAAAACAAAATGCCTCCGTGGTCCAGTGGTTAAGGCGTTTACCAGTAGACTCGCAGGACGTGGGTTCGATTCCCACGGGAAGCGTACTTTGTTTTGTTGTTTCCAATTTGGTTAGGATATTCCAGGCTTGAATCACCTGATTGTCTGATAATAAAGATGAATCCGGCTTCGGAAGGCACGTTAAGCCGTATTAGTCCCGGCTACCATTTGGTAGTCGTCTAAGAAACCACGTCAGAGGTCGAGAGGCGGACACCAGGGTGTGCATGGTCGGTTGACTGTGCACCTACACGAAATGATGATGATGAGTCTAAAGTCAGCCTGGAAACCTGTATTATTATGAGTTTGTCTTAACGCAGACGCTAGCGACTACGTTAGGATTTTTTATGGAATTTCTTAGTTGCCTTACTATCCGCCAGAGGCGCTGTACAGGTTTGCCATACTTAACGCAGTCGCTAGCGTCTGCGTTGAGAAAAACTCATACTAGGGGCACTGGTCAGTTGCGAAAGCACTTTAACAGGGGATAAAGTTACACTGTCGTATACCCTCCTTACAATTGTCATGTTAATCCCTCCGTGTGCGGAAATGTAAACATTTCCATTAAATCTATCTATCTATATCTATCTATAGCTTGCCTCTGGCTAGTCTAGGATTAAAGGATCAAGTCTAGGGGCTGAAATACCTAAGTTATCAACACTGGAAGGGATCGTAATGTATATTTGATACGATCTTTTGCTGCTTCAGTAAGTTGTGATGTAGGTATTTAGGTATTTTTGTCTTTTTACCTCAAAAAACCTTCCTAGAGCTTCAAGGAAACAAGTGCTGGTAATAATCAATATAGGGTAAGTACATATAGCCATAGAATTCGGTAAAGTATTAAATAAAATTTAAGTTAAATGGATAGATGAAACAAGGAAATAGTTGAGATAAAAATCCAGAAATGCATATCTAAAAATGTGGTCATGGTTAAGCCGTGGTCGATTACTTTTCTAACTGCAGCAGTTTCTGTAATTTGCAAAATACTATTATTACTATTATTTAAACCTTATTGCTA
This sequence comes from Apomyelois bistriatella, assembly GCA_947044815.1. Taxonomy (NCBI): domain Eukaryota; kingdom Metazoa; phylum Arthropoda; class Insecta; order Lepidoptera; family Pyralidae; genus Apomyelois; species Apomyelois bistriatella. Next base: position 15,310,047 of record OX345687.1, on the reverse strand, counting down.
TTTGAATAAAATACAATAGGTGGACTCAATACCACACGTTACCTCTCCCAGATATCTTAAATACCTTGCTAGTTAAAAGTCCCACTCATCGCTTGCGTATCTAGCGATTTATATCTGTAATTTTCAATGTGATCATACAACGTCTACATCCCTAGACCAATTATTAGGGCATCGGAGGGCTGGTGTACCCGGTAAATCAATTTTCATCAATAACTGCACCAGACTAGACCATCAAAGCTCGTTACTACCCGCCGTGTATGTTGGTTTAATTAATAACTTCATTTTAAACGTCTGGAAAGGACTATGATTTTGCTATTTTGATATTATAATGTTGTGTATTATTATTATTTTTATTGTAAACGTCTTCTTTTCCTTTACCTTGTCTTACTTTCCTATGTGGGGTCGGTTCCTTTACCTTGTCCCACTTTTGTGAGGTCGGTACAGTATGTAAGTTCTTTCCATTTAGATCTATTTTCAGCCATTTCCCACGACACACACTTTCTGGGGCCCAATTCCCATGCAATCGAAGTTCACTTCACCGATATTCTCCAATTTTTTTTGGATGAGTTCACGCCAATTTACAATCGAAATATTTCAATCGATCGATGCGTTCGATTGAACTTTTTCAATTGTGATTTTTTGAAAAAGCAGAAGTCGTGATAGACTTTTGAAAAAAATGGAGAAAATCGGTGAAGTGACTTTCGATTACGCGAGAATCGGGCCCCTGGTCATATCTTTCCTCACACAATCCATTCATCTCTTTTTTGGTCTTCCACTACTCCTAGATCCCGTTATCTTTATACTGGCAATATTTCACATACCAGTAGTGTTGCGAATCAGAAGTAATTAGTAGTAATTACACTATCACACTTATATATAAAAGAGGAAAGATGTATGTTTGTATTTTTGTTTGTAACTAATTAACTTAACAATCTATGGGACCAATTTCAATAATTCTTTTACCATTATTTAAGGCTATATCTAAATTAAATTATAAAATTATAACAATAATTAAAACTAACTTATAAAAAAAAATATTCTAATATAAAAATAAATAAAAAATTTACCATTATGATATAGTATTTTCTACGATACAAAAAAGAGGATTTACTTACTTATTGTTAAAAGTTATGTGAAAATCAATTTACAAAGATTTATGTAACAGGCGTTCATGGGCAACAGTGACAACTTGCTAACACGTAGACCGTATGCCTGTTTATCTACTAAATTGTACAATAAATGAGATCATAATGGCCTCAATTTTCCAATACAACTAGTTATTCTAGGTATATATAAAAGGACACTTTCAGTAGGTAACGTTTTCGTCTGTATTGGTTATTTCATATCCCACCCATCGAGATACGATACAATATCTAAACTATTTTTTATTTACAACTAAGTGACCGGAACATAGCCACCAATGATTATTAGTTTTTTTACCTTTAAAAATATGCATTTTTGAAAATCGAATTAGCCAAACCGGTAGAGCCTTTCTCGAGTTTTTCTGAGACTAAAAAACGTCAATCTTTTTATGAAGATTACTTTATCATCATATCACTAACTGTTCTATATATCTACGAGTAAACTGATGAATTAGTGAAAATGACGAGTAAGGAAACTGTCTGGTGGTACAATCATGGCTACGAATGGACTCATAAATTAGCCCTTTTACATATTATTGCGTAAGAAAATATGCCTACAGCCCACCCGAGAGAAATTGGTTATCCTGCGACGAGGTCGTGTGTCTTAAAAACTCCATGTTAATTAATAAATATAAAGGCACGGACAACAGGGTAGATGTGAAATTTTTTGAAACGCTTGATTTTTTTTCTGTCGGTAGGAATAAGGTTCCTTGATACCAGAAATAAATCTCAAATTTTTAGAATCAGCCAATTATTTTAAATAAAATATTATATTTTAATGACGAATTAATGGCGTCGCTACGGCCTTTGCGGTCTATTCCTTTGCTTCGTTCGGTAAAAAAAAATGTCATTGTCGTGTTGGTTTTGGTTGTCATTAGTGTCATTCATGTTGGTTTTGGTTGTCATAAATGTCATTTATGACAACCAATGACAATGACAAATAAAAATAAATAAAAATTCAAGCGTTTTAAAAATTTTCACTCCTACCCTATTGACCAAATGAGTAAAATCTAAATATTTTTCTTTTTCATAATTTAAAACAAAATTATAGATTTATTGATGTTTTATTTGTTGATTTATTTATAATACCTTTTAATAAATCCATAAATAAAACAGTATTTTATTCTATCCTAACGGATGGTATGTAAGCCGACCTGCACTGTTTCACCCCTTTTAACAACCCACCTTTGCTTTCCACTCACTAATTACTGAGCGCTCGAGGGTAAAACCACATAACCGCAAAAATTATAGAAAATATACACAAAATATTATTTATAGATTCAATTATTACGTTTAATACAGTTTAAAATTATAGAAAATATACACAAAATATTATTTATAGATTCAATTATTACGTTAAATACAGTTTAAAATTATAGAAAATATACACAAAATATTATTTATAGATTCAATTATTACGTTAAATACAGTTTAAAATTATAGAAAATATACACAAAATATTATTTTTAGATTCAATTATTACGTTAAATACAGTTTAAAATTATAGAAAATAAACACAAAATATTTTTTATATATTCAATTATTACATTAATACAGTTTAAAATTATAGAAAATATACACAAAATATTATTTGTAGATTCAATTATTACGTTTAATGCAGTTTAAATTGTGTTATATTATACTTCCAATTTGATTACGTACATGTTATTTAGAGCATATCTGTTAAGGATATATTTTTCTAATGAGCTGCGCTCTTGTCAGTTGAGTACCATTTACTAAGTATTTTGGTGGATTAGAATAAAATAAATAACTATAATATGAAAAGGAAACTTTTGCACGTGGTCTTAAGGGACATTAGCATTCCTAAAGAAACGTCGACATCAGGTAATAAGCTCTAACAATATTCTTCCATAGAGGGAACAAACAGAACAGTGATTATAATTTCAGAAATCCAAATGGCATAACGCTTGTCTACAACCTCCACAACCTTTACCTTTATAATAAAAAACATATTAATAGAACACAAAACCACAAATGAACAACTAGAAAAAAACTAAAGTACAATACCAGTTATTACAACAGCATAAACATACACGATGTATAAAACCTTAATCATCATAAAAGCATGGATGTGAAAAATTTGAATAATCTGAAAATGTGTTTAATTGGAGTTGTGTCATTTCCCTCGACGACCTGTCATCAACCACGCGAGCGGTTGGCTGGAGTTGACTTCAGTTTGCCACACTGTTACGTCCTCATCATGGATAAGGTAAGTTCTTTGTTGAATTATTGTCCTCATATGTTGGGTTAATTGCATTTGAAAGTGGGGTTATACTTATACCTCACTTTGGTATTATTGAAATAGGAAATCGAGCGCGCCAGGCAATTTTTTTTTAATTTATTCTTGGTATGTTTTTATAAACTACAGCGTATTTTTTATGTATTTATTTAAACTTTTTTGCAATTGAAAAAATATACAATAGTTGGACTTAAAGCCATAAGGCATTATCTGCTAGTCAAACCTTATTAAGTAATTATCAAGTAATCATGTGAAAAGATATGATTTTTTTTTACTTTAAGTATTTTTATACATGGACATAATTGGATAAATGGAAAGGAAAGTAAGGAGACTTTTGTCGTTGAAATATGCAATTGTATCTTTTCTATGTATGTATACTGTTAAAATACAACTAAAGAGTTTTTATGTTTGTTGGTTTGTTGTTGGAAAGCTTATAACTTTAGAACAATTACTTGGAGTTTTAAAAAAAACCTGAACTTTTGGTTCAAAGGTTGGCTATAGTACAAACCAAGGTGAAACCGCGGTGAACAGCTAGTAATACGTAAAATAGTAAAACCTACAACCAGAAGATTAATTATTTTAAAAGTCTTCAGATTCATCGCCATTATCATTTCTGCCGCAGGCTCAGTGCCCCTAGTATGAGTTTTTCTTAACGCAGACGCTAGCGACTGCGTTAGCGATTAGGATGGCAAACCTGTACAGCGCCTCTGGCGGATGGTAAGGCAACTAAGAAATTCCATACAAAATCCTAACGCAGTCGCTAGCGTCTGCGTTAAGAAAATCTCATACTAGGGGCACTGTCCTCTGCTTGACATAAAACTACCAATAAAAATATTTCAGATATTGTATCTCATGACGATGGGTGGGAGGCTAAATGAAATCCATATCAATATTATAAATGCGAAAGTCTGTCTGTCTGTCTGTCTGTCTGTCACCTCTTCACGGCTAAACTGCTGGACCGATTGTGATGAAATTTGGTAGGGATGTAGTTACTACCTGAGGTCAAACATAGGCTACATTTGGGTGCGATATAACCGAGTCCCACGCGGGCGGGGCCGCGGGGAACAGCTAGTAACCAATACAGATGAAAACGTTACCTACTAAAAGTGTCCATTATAGACACCTAGAATAAAGATTTCCAGAACGCTTATTGGAAACGGCCTGCATCCAGCGTCTGCTTGCGACCTTCTTCAGGTCATCTGACCATCTGATCGGTTTATCTTCTCATTATCCTTTTTGAATGAATAAATCTTTTTTTAACTTTTTATTACATCATGCCGATAAATAGTGGTTTTGCGCCACTACTAACTATCATTTACTAATTCAGGTCAAAGAGAGGGGTATTTTGAAGCTGGAGCCTAGAATCAGAGTGTCCATAGACACCAGATCCGAGCTGACGCCACAGGTTGGTACCATAGCTAAATGTGATAAATTCGAAGTCTTTCATCATAACGTTTTTCTAGTTACTTCCCAAATACTTTCCCTTTTGGTTTTCCCACGTTGTTTTGGCTTTTTTTGTTCTTATATTTTTTTTTCCATAATAGTTGTTTGCAATGACGACCTCCGTGGCGTAACGGTTAACATGCCTGACCCCTACTTCCCGGTACGGTACGGTCCCGGGTTCGGTCAGGTCAAGATGGCAAATGATCTTTTTCTGATTGGCCTGGGTTTGGGATGTTTATCTATATACGTATTTGTTATAAAATATTGTATCGTTAAGTTAGTATCTCATAACACAAATCTCGAACTTACTTTGAGGCTAACTTAATCTGAGTGATTTGTCCCTATATATTTATTTATTTGTTCTTTAATATCATGAATGTACTGCTTGTAATGATTTTATTCAAATTAAAGATAGAGGCAATATGAAAGCGAGTATTTTTTAATTAAGAATGTAGCGTAGCGAATGAAGCTCGTTTTCATATTAAAGTATTACTTTGAAGAAATTTCGCTTATAACAAAAGATGTAAGAAAATTGTGCGTTTGTTTACACAGAATTTTATATTTGTTCTTCTAAAAATACAAAGGTAGGCTATTATTTACCAAAATGCTGTTAACCTAAAGAACAGATAATCAAAATATTATGTAAACATTAATTGTTTATTTAAAAAATAGATATATTAATTACTAGCGACCCGCCTCGGCTTCGCAAGGGCATAAAAATCTTCCCCTGAATCACACTATCTATTAAAAAAACCGCATTAATATCCGTTGCGTAGTTTAAAAGATTTAAGCATACAAAGGGACATAGGGACAGAGAAAGCGACTTAGTTTTATAGTCAATCAATTTTTGGAAACAATATTTATAATTACTGAAATGATACGACACATTGAACATAGAGTAAAAAAAATGCTTAAATACTTGTATCTCGATGGTAGAGACGATGATGGTGTTGGTGTTATTCGTCTTCTTCTTTTCGAGTCGTAATGTCTAAGGACACTATTATTGACTTTGCCCAGTACTTGGCCACCTCCACCGCCCGGTCGTTTGCCTCGTTCAAGTCCCCCATTGTGCGGGAGACAGGGCAGCTAGGGCACGACAGAAGGTGAGTTATCGACTGCACCGCGCCGTAGTCACACAGGCTTCTGACAGAGAAACCCCACCTAGCACGGCTCTCCCGGCATCTTCCAAGACCAGCTCAAAGTATGTTGAGATACTTCCAGAAAAAAGAAGAAAGATTGGTTTTTTGGAGTGTGACGGGAGCGATAGGATTATGCTCGACCGCCTCAAAGGGAAGATCTTTCCGCCAGGCCGGGTGTTATGCCTGGGGAACCGCGGCTCCGACGATGTCTTGTCGGAGGTTGTATTTATGCTCCAATCCGTAGAAACTTTGCAAGCGCGATTTAGACTTTCATAGTAATTTGCCATCTTGTATGCAATTCTGAGATTGTTGCTTTTAACGCCATCTGTGGTGCGTCTTTGTAGATATTGTTGTGGCGCTAGTGTCGCCACAGTTTCATCACTACATCAATACATAGTATACAAAGTCGCTTTCTCTGTTCCTATGTCCCTTTGTATGCTTAAATCTTTAAAACTACGCAACAGATTTTAATGCGGTTTTTTTTTCATAGATAGAGCGATTCAAGAGAAAGGTTTTTATGCCAATGCGAAGCCGGGGCGGGTCGCTAGTTACCTTATAATGTAAAAAAGGCTCCCTTAGTCGCATTTTTGATGAAAAGAGTAAAAAAACTTAAGGTAATGTGGTTAATCGTTTAAAAGTAGCCAATGTTCTATTCCAGACAAACAGACTGTCACAGACACCTACTTCTGTATCAAATCTTCATCAGTTTAGTAAAAAGGATACGAAAGCGATCACTCCATAAATTGAGATCTTTTTCCACTTTTTTTTAAATTTGCTTGCTTGATGGTGGAGTAATTTACAAGGTCAATCGACCCCGTATACCCCCCTGTGTACTTTTATTAAACATCTTCACGACCACGGAATAGGTTATTTGACGTTAGATTTCCCTAGGGATTAATTCATATCGTGTTGGTTGCAAGCTCAGTTGAAACTGCACAGTGGTGTCAGAGTGACCAATCGACCCTGTATGCCTTGGTATTATTGTCAAAAAGTTTGACACAGCTCTACGTTAAATTCCAAATACTCATACAACCACATCCGTGAAATACCAATTCGCTGCGAGTTCCTTTTCTTCTTAATACTTATGACACGATAGGCGAAGTTTGTTTTATTATTTACTAGCTTTCGCCCGTGGTTTCGCCCGCATGAAATTCCCTCGGTACAGTGCTTTTTATGCTATGTCCTTATAATACTCCTTGCTTTGTGTATGCGAAATTTCGGGGAGTTTGTTTAAGTAGATATGGTGTGAAAAGTTAACAAACAAACGAATAAACAAACTCACTTTCGCTTAGCTTCATTAGTTGGAATTTGTTAAGTACATACATACATACATATCATCACGCCTGTCTCCCGTAGGGGTAGGCAGAGACTAGAGATTTCCATTGGCTACGATCCTTACATACCTCTCTCGCCTCCTCCACACTCATCACTCTCTTCATACACGCTCGGCGATTTCGGGTACTCCTAATGTCTCCCTTTTTCAAAAGGTCTGCGATTTAGTCGCAGATTTGGTTAAGTATATATTTTTTTTCTTCTTAGCACATTCGCATTTACAGCTGGACATATGCCTTTACCATGGCTCTCTATACTGTTGTTAGTGCGACGACTCCAGTGCCCCTAGTATGAGTTTCTCATAACCCAGACGCTAGCGACTGCGTTAGGATTTTGTATGGAATTTCTTAGTTGCCTTACTATCCGCCAGAGGCGCTGTACAGGTTTGCCATACTAAATCGCTAACGCAGTCGCTAGCGTCTGCGTTAAGAAAAACTCATACTAGGGGCACAGTCCAAATCGGCCGAGATCGTCCAACCGACAGCTATTTTCTGTGCCTTATTCGATAAGAAAAAATACCTGGCGAGGACGAAGCCGAGCTTCACAGCTAGTAATACCCTAAATTTGCCCGTAAATGTGTATCGATTGACCTTAGTAAAAATCACTTCTTAATTATTATGCGGAGTGATCGAAACGGCGGGGTGTCGGGGAGGGGGTGTTAATGGAATGAGCGAACAGGGTTGCCACTTTTAATGTTTACTTCTCACTAATTTGGTACCTAGTTCTGGTTACTACAAGTTAAACACTGTTAGTCACCAGCGGGAATGTTTTCTAGTATAAATGAACTAGAATACTCGAATACTTTTCCGTGTTTTTATCTGACTATGGCAATGTCATATAATTAGCCTATTTTCATGTATGTTTGTATGTATGTTCATCTCATTTTATTTTGTAAAGACTTAACCAAAGGCAGCTTGTGTACTTACATAGGGCTTACAAAAATGTTAATGGGGTGACCGGATGACATCTCACCCTGGGGCAACCCAATTATAAGACAGCTGACCTCTAATCGAATTTATATTATACTAGCAGTCCACATCGGCTTCGCCCGTGGTACATAAAAAGACTATGTCACTCAGGGTAAGGGCTTTAAAATGGTGATTTTTTTTTTATTTTAATCGGCGCAGTAGTTTTTGAGTTTATTCATTATAAACATACACACAAAAATACAAATCTTTCCTCTTTATAATATTAGTATAGTATAGACAGACGATACCGTACTGATTGCATAGACAGGCGACACTATAGAGAACTTGTAGGGAGATCAAGCAGGTGCGACTGGAAAGAGATGCGAAATGCTAGTACAGCGCACTCTCCCGAGATTCGGCTCGTATCACCGAGAGGTTGGTAGATCCATGGGAGGTGGAGGGAAGACGATACCGTACTTCTGAAGACATTGGTCTTTTTTTTTTATTAGTCCCGGCGGCCATCTGGTCGTTCAAGGAACCACGTAAGAGGCAGTTCCGAAGAACTCCGACACCAGAAAAAGAAATCGAATTTATCAATAAAGTTAAGTAGTGGTCTATTCTATCTGTAAACCACATGGGTGATATATTTCTAGGACTATCTTATACAAACAACAAAACAGTCAATCATAGCGAAGGACAAACTCCTCATATTTTATTTGTAGTGTGTTAAAAGGGACAAAAAATGTAACATCTGGTCAACACATGACTGTGATCGATTATTTAGAAACTATGAATCCATTTTGGCTCTTCTATTGAGCTCATACCGCACTCATTAAATATTTAGACAAAATACCAAATGCAAAGCGTTAGGTACTTAAATTTATTCAAATAATAATGTAGTTAGAAGTGTTATTGTACAATAAATTGAATTGAAATAAGTAGATATAAAAAAAATGATACGGAAACTAATTCGATTATGTTTGGTGTTAAAAAATACAAAAATGTTTATAAAAAAAATTTATACCGTTTCAATAAACTTAATAAAATATAGGAAACTCAAAGCACAGAAACAAATGATATAAATTAACTTATTTCCATCAAACTAAATCGTTTAGGAACTAACTATTAACTAAGTAGTTAGGTAATTTACCTTACCTACCAAAGAATATGGAATCGCGCGCGGTCTAGGGATTTTTTTTAAATCTTTCTTATACCTACTTACCTTTAATTTTAACAACTTCCTTAGAAGCGTTGAAAAAACATCTACAAACAATGTGCATTCGTCTATACTAGGCAAATAGATAATAGGAAAGTTGCGCCGACACGTTTCTGGTTTCTACAATTGAAACCCAAAATCACCCGCAATCCGCGTTGAAAGGACCAAATAATCCGCAGGCATTGTACAATTTCCTACGAAACATGCAACGCTGCATTCAGAATTTCAAATGCAATATCCTATATGCTAGGGCAAAGCATCAGATATTTGCTACAACTGAAATAGCTCAGGAACCCATGCCTCTGTTATCTCTCTCCCGCTCTCTGTATGCCGCTTTGTGGCTCGTATATTACAACGGATTTTCGATCAATCTTCGATGTTTTCCGTTCGATAAAAATAAATAAAAAACTTTCAGTTGGTTTAGTTGGACGATGTGGAGTCTGGCTTTGTTTTAAAATATTTTTATCGGCTCTTTTGTCTGTCCACTTTTGTGCATAAGGGCCCTTTGTGCACGGTTAATTGAATGCATTTGAGGACCTCTACTACTTAATTACAAATTCCATACTATCGATTAAGCAGAACCGCGCGCGATACCAAATTTTTTGATGAATTCAACATTTTTAGTCATTTATTCGCACTGGCAGCATATTTTTTTATTTTTGTGGCGCCCCTGTCCTGAATAACTAATCAGCTTACGATTGGCGCTCATTGCCGCCGAAGACGAACTGCCAAGTGTCACGGATGCCCAGGGCGTGGTGGCTCGAACTATAATGAATACTCAAGAAATCCTATAATTGCCCTAATTATATCGTCTTCAGTTTAGAAGCCATATGTAGTCTTTTGAAAAACGGAGATATTAGGAATACCCGAAATCGGCGAGCGTGTATGGCAAGTATGTTGAGTGTGGAAGAAGCGAGGGAGGTATGTAAGGGTCGTAGCCAATGGAAATCTCTAGCCTCTGCCTACCACTACGGGAGACAGGCGTGATGATATATATGTATGTTATATTGTGGAAGAAAACACGAAAACTGCCAACATATGCTTTAACTTTTAATTACACAATCTTAATGTATTGGCCAGAGCAGCCTCGCGTTTTAGGTAATACTTATCGCGCTAACAAGTAACCTATGTTTGACCCCAGATCCTTAACTATATCTCTACCAAATTTCATCAAAGTCGGTCCAGTGGTTTAGCCGTGAAATCGTAACAGACAGACTTTCGTCTAAATATTAGTACGGATTTTTCTACTTTTTATTTTTACCTTCCAATGCATCTGTAGCATCATTAAAATATAATTTTCGCAAAGATTTTTGCGCGAATAATACATATTTCTATCATTTAAAACTTATTTTTATCTCAAAGTAATCGAAAATGCATAATATTGAATAAAGTCAGCTCACTGGGCTCCACGACTGGGCTGTGATGAAATCTTTATAACGTACACTCGTAGACCAAAGCGGTGTGTTTCTTTCTGTGTGGCCTAGTTGTCATCATGCCAGGCTGTCTGTCACACTTGAGGTACCAGGTTTGATATCGGACCAAAGATTTGACAGCAACTTGACCTGTATGTTTTTTTTTTTCAGATTAAAATATGCTTGTACTTTTATCTATACATGTATTTAAAAATTTTGTATCGTTGACTTTGTATCCCTTATCATGAGTTAAACTTTAACTTACTTTACTAATATTTATTTAAGTTCCAACGAACTCCTAACCGCCTGAAAGCATAAAATTAACCAAATCGGTCCAGCCATTCTCGAGTGTTTTCAAGACTAACGAACAGTTATTAAATTTTAAGAAGAGGAGAGTAGAGTAAGGAGATATATATCTGTTCCCGTTGGAAACAGCGATTTTGAAGAAACAGTGTTCTAAACTTCCTTGCACTCTCCTTTCTCAGTAAGGTTCACGTCAGGAAGATGGCCGGACAAAAAAACCATTATTATTTTGACTCGAATACATAAAGGAGAGAAAGTGATAAGACACAATAAATGCATAATAGATATAATATCTATTTCTCTTTTGTCTATGAGTATACTCTCTTACAGATATATTAATATCACCACGCCTCGCAATAATGGCGGCTGTATCAATTTACTATAATAAGACTCGCCTTTGAAGAGATCGATAGCCTAGATATATGGATAGTATTAGCAACGATTGTTCATGTCAAGCGACAACGAGCGTGGCCTGACTTGGATTGGTCGCTGCTAGTGGAATTTCTATCTTTCTTCTCTGTGCTTCGGAAGACTCGTTAACCCGTTTGTCCCAACTGTTATCAATAGATGGCAGTCGTTAAGTTGTGTCAAAATTCTTTAGGCAGTAAGAAAAGTTAGACAGTGTTGGCCACTAACACACTCGGATCATGTTCCTATTGGTCTGGTTTCCCTGTAAAAAGGGACGGAGGATAGACGGTAGTTGCTCTTTCTATTGTAATAACCAGTAACGCCGTTACAGTACCAAGATTAAAAGCGTACCGTGGGCTCTGAAGCGTAATCTGATGCTACCAGGAAACTAGCTCAGACGAAGAAGTAACTGGGAAACACGGTCGTCGATGTTATTTTGATGATGTTTTGTATCACTATCACTACATAGTATAAAACAAAGTCGCTTTCTCTGTCCCTATATCTCTGTCTATGCTTAAATATTTAAAACTACGCAACGGATTTTGATGCGTTTTTTTTAATAGATAGAGTGATTCAAGAGGAAGGTCTTTATATATGCTCATGCGAAGCCGGGGCGATTTGCTAGTTAAGTATGTAAGAGTTTCTAAATTATTGATTCTATTTTAGTCAAACACATAAATTAAATCAGATCCCATCGTTAATTAAAGTAATTTAACTTTTCAACTTTAGTACTTAGTTAAATTTTTAAGCTTCTTAATTTCATTACAGATAGTGTAAATATTTTACTTTGATAAAAAACATAAGAATAAAATACCTGTCTAGTTTATTATTCTCTACACTCTCTCTCTTCAGTCTAGTGTTTATAGTGACATCAACACTGAATCCCCGTGTGATATGTACCGTAGCACAGCCTATGGCATTTCCACTACGCAAATCACCTGTATACCTAATAAATCGCTAAATTTATTGCCCCATGCGCGGCGTTTCTTTTGAGTTCGCCACTTGCCACAGTCCAGCTACCGTTCTACAAGCCACAACACCCTGATCAGAGACATATTAAAAAGAAACACATCGAGTTACAAATAGGTGCGTTACAATTTAAATTTCGAAGTATCAATTTACAAAATGTGCATTGGATAATTCGCGCGAATTTTATTTATGCGCCTTCCAATTTTAAAACAAAAGAATTAAAATGGTGACCGCAAATTGGATAATTAAAATGAGTGATTTTAATTCTGTAAAAAGCCACGGTTGAAATTAAAATCTGATATGACATCTAACGTGTAATGCTAAATTGAAAATAATTACAGCCTGTAACTGTTTTAGTAATGGAAATGGTATTAAATTTAACTACTTGTCTGATTAAAAAGCCTTAGTTTGCGTAGCTGGTAGCAATTGCCAAATTAACTGAATCAGTACCTACCTTTGCAAGTATGTAAATTATTATTTATATTTGGATTAAATTTATTGACATTTGTTATTACATGCATTCAATAGTTATTGGAGATATGTTTTTTAATCTGAAATTTATTGACTATGTTGCTAGCCTGGTAATATTATGTGTATGTACTCACACAAATCAATTTAAATGGTTGGTTCTTACTTTTACTTTTTGATTTTTTTATAGATTTATTAGGACCATTGCTTGTTAAATTCATGACGACCAAAGACATAATAATAAAATTTAAACCTTTTATCGAAAGTGTGAAAAAAAAACTTATTTCTCGTCAACGCGGTTATTCTTGGAAATGTCTCCTGGTATTACAGATTACTTTTTACTTGGTGGACATTAAGCTTACTAGCCAATTCAGAAGCCTAAATATAATGAATTCCCAAAACGTCATCATAGGAATTACGACTCGGGATGCAACAGGGACAAGGTTGGAATAAAGATGAGGTACTTGTTGAGATGTGTTTATCTGTTTCACTGCTAAACATAGGTCTCCCCACATAACATAAGTCTTTTCCAGGTTATTCTATCTTCCGCTAACCTTCATATCCTGATGCGACAGGACTCCCAGTTTTTCCTTTTTTTGTTTCAGCAAAACTTCTTGGCCTACCTACCTCTTTCCCGTCTTTCTATCTTGCCTTCCTTAATGTTTTTCATAAAGACCTTTCTAGAAATCAACAATTCAATCGGTTCTGATTCTGATCTGGTTGGAGATCCACCGACCAGATGGTCAAATAAATGACCTAAAGAAGGTCGCAGGCAGACGCTGGATGCAGGCCGCTTAAAACCGGTCGTTCTGGAAATCCTTGGAGGAGGCCTATGTCCAGCAGTGGAAAATCTTCGGCTGAAATGATGATGATGATGAGAACTCTTTTCACAGGGCTCCTACGACCACGGGCCGGTGTCCCCGCAGCCGTCCGTGGACCGGCTGTCGGTGACCTGGGCGGATCCTGGGAGCATGGCCTCGTCGGGGGTCAACGAGGTCAAGTTCTCACCTTCAGCTGGTGGTGAGCTACTCTTCTTCCTCATACCATATATATTATTACTCCTTTTTAAGGAAAGTAGGTAGAGAGTGTAGAGAACACCACTTTTTTTTTCTTATTTTTTCGGTAAATTTGCGAGCGTATTATTTAGACGTCCCATGAGCTTTATAAATATACTAATTGTTTCCCGGAGCTTCACTTCGGTGGAAATTTCAGGTTAAAATATAGCCTATGTGCTGTACCAGGGTCTAAGCAATCTCCATTCCAAATTTCAGCCAAATCGGATCAGCCATTTTCCTATGAAAGAGTAACAAAAATCAATATTACAAACATTCGCGTTTATAATATAGTAGGATTATCATTTGAAATAAACTATCACATGCTTCTAAAAATATACTTACCCTAGAACCCATTGTGGTCAAAATTATCACGAAATTCTTTGTCTTGAATCGTTTGTTTTTATCATCTGGGTCACAAGACTCACAAGGTCCACTGACCCTCACTCCTATGTGTCAAAGTTTTTTGAAACCACCATTACCTCTGTAAGTAATTATTCTTTCAATATCCCTAATGGGTCGGCAGCGCGCCTGTGATATCGCCGTATAGCGGGTGTTATTATGCTCATATTTATAATTATGTATTATATTACGCGTTTTATAATATAAAATCTATATTGTACTCGTAAGTCTATAGTATGCCTTGCGAAATTACCGCATAGTAAAAATGTGGCAAGCTTAGCGAATTAATATTTTGTTTCTATCGTATTATTTCATCGATTAAAAAAAACGCCAAATTCTTTGTATTATTTAGATATTTTTTAATCGTTATTGTTTAATTACACTGTTACTCCATACGGACTGTATTGTGTACTGTATAGCCAAATAGAAAGGCACAAGAAATAAAATAAAGAGAAAGAGAAGGTACACTTTATTTTGTTTAATATCTGTGTCCGTTTTCTCATAAATTTTACTTTTATTTTTACTAAGCAGTGAGGCACTTAAGTAACGCCCACATATCAACACAACTATAAATATCACGGACACGGAGTTTTCTCTCGGAAACATAATTCAAGTTTAAAGCCCAAAGCAAAGCCAGGGTCCGCTGTATAGTCCACATTGCCCTATGCTATCTTTTTATAGCTAGCTAGCTATTTAGGACCCACTGCTCGGCAAAAGCCTCCCATACCTCTCGATTCTGTTATGACTCCAGGGGGGTTACTACCATCTCTTAAAACTATGCAAGATCCAGTGAGTAAATCATGTATCGCGCTGTCTCGCTTATTACCTACTAGCTGTTCCCCGCGGCTCCGCCCGCGTGGGACTCGGTTATATCGCGCCCAAAAGTAGCCTATGTTTGACCTCAGGTCGTTAACTACATCCCTACCAAATTTCATCACAATCGGTCCAGCAGTTTAGCCGTGAAGAGGTGACAGACAGACAGACAGACAGACAGACAGACAGACAGACAGACAGACAGACTTTCGCATTTATAATATTAGTATGGATATAAGCCACCTGTCTTTATCAAAATCCTTCAGATCATCAGTCCATCTCTTTCTACGTCTCCCTCTTTCTTTGCCCATCTGGATACTATATTTACAGCCACACAATACCCGTGCTCGACATTTGCTAGATACTTTCATAACCCCCCATATTAAAGTGTTTAGACCTATGTCGCTTGGCGAACGTGATGGCGATCGCAGTTGCGTACTTATCCACAGAACAGGGTAATATTACTTATCTCACTAGCTTTTTACGCAGCTATCCGTCATCAACTCACCCGCAACACAACTGATCGTAAATAATTTGTTTTGCTTACTTTTTGCCCTACAGCCGCCGAGCTCACTTTTATTTCCCGGGGAAGCAGGCTATAATTTGAAGATGGGCTGCCAATCAGGTTCTTTTTACCTGAGACGGGTTATCTGACCGTAAATTATTTTAGGCAATTTAAAAAACTCTTTTGGCATAATTTTTATTAAGAGAAAGGTTATTTATTTTGCAATAGACTCTCTTTTAGCAGCGGTTATGTATATAGATTGGGTGGAAAACTAAAATGTCATATATATATATTATTGAGTGTTTGTATTTTTTTTTATGCCGCCGGAAAACAGACTTCCTTAATCTATGCATATGATGCTTAGTTGGTTGTAAATGTTCCTTTTGGTCTGGTATCCCTATAATGTCAGACGGCAGTCTCTAAATTACCAAAATAACCCTGGGCTCTAGGCGTTCACTTTGAATATTTAAATCTTGATTATACAGAATGTTCTGACGACGAAGACTACTCCGCAAGTTTAAGTGCTGTTCTGAGGCAGCGCCGAGCGAGCGTTCGACGCTCTCGCAAGGGCCGCTCTCGAAGACCTTCGTCTCCATTCCTCGTGGAAGAAGTTCGGAGGAGGTCCTCTGTATTCACTACCAGCTCCGGAGAGTGAGTATACTTTGAGTAATATGCAGTATGTTCCGAAGACTTAAAGCTTTGGGGTGAGGAAGAGATGTTCTAACCTGGCATCATGTCACAAAAGCCGACCTCGAAGACTTGTTAAAGAAAATCGTGGGAGTTCTCTGTATTCAAACTAAACGCGGCAGCGACCATTTATTCTAGAGTTCTAGGTTAGTTAATACCCTTTCAAAGAACAATACACAAAGATTCATGTCAATACCTTGCAGAGGAATTTTGAGGTCATCTATGTAAGTACTCAGCCCTAAAGAGTGAGTATATCTTGCGTAATTTTTAACTCCGAAACTAAAGGCGCTTTGATGTGGCAACAACAATCCAACGGTGTCTGCAAGAGTGAAACCAGAAGAGAAGCTCAGTACCATCAGCCCTAAAGATGGAGCATGATTTGTTAAATGCTTAGATAAATACGCAAGAAAACAAACAAAAGACAGAAAGATCAGGTATAAATGCAGCAGCACTTAAAATACTTTAATTGATGGTGCCTTAAACTGTCTCCATTGTTATTTTTCTTTGAATAGCAGATTTCAAGTCCAACATTTCATCAATTCCCGTATCTCGGCCAACTAAAGATCTAGGAAAGGCTCCTTCTTTTGTTGACAAAGGATCAGTAAGTTACGTAGCGTGGTTATTACTTATTTGAGCATGACGTCAACAGGCTAGCCAGCATGAGAAGGAGTCGGGAAGGCAGGAGGTCGTCGTCTCCGTTTCCTGAACAGTTGCGGAGGGAATCTTCTGTCTTCACTTATTCTGGGGAGTAAGTATATTCGTTTTGAAAGACTCGCGGCTTATGTCAACTGTCCAAAGGTCAAAGAAGATATGTGTAAAATCCAAACCCTTAGATTTTACCAAGGATGATGGTGTTAAGAGCAAATTTGTGTGAGTACAGATTTTCGCTACTAGTTAGTAGTCAATATTAGCGTTAATCCTAATATTAGGTAATTCAGTGATATTTTTCGTATGCTATGTTTTGTGTTATTACGGTATTATAGAATTATAGCATACGAAAACAAAAATCTAAAAACATGCTTATTCCTTTGTTAAGAAACATTTCTATCTCCATCATCAAGATCCAATCCTAAAGTCGTCTAAATAAAATTTATGGCAATTTATGGCTGCAATAAAGATTTATTATTATTATTATTTGTATCTCCTTTGAGAATCACGGGTCTATTCACCCCGGACTTTTGAGAGGCTTGCGCGGGGATATTGATCCAACGCGTAGAGGCCCTTTGGAGAAGTTGATGTTATGTGTTGCTCCTGCCAAAACCCGTTCCCACTTATATCAATAGATGATATATCTATGAACAGGTCTCGGCAGGAGGAGGAACTATTTCTAATGAGTGAAAAGAAAATATGGGTTATGGAAATGAAGTTTGGATGGATAGAAACTGGGCTATTGTCATACAAAATCGGACACCTGCCATAATCATGATAACTGACTTTCTGTGGCAGGCGGTGACTCGCCACTCAGTGGATGGGCCCCCCAAATCAGTCACCAAATTCGGCAACAGAGGGGCAACATTGGAATGAGCGGCTAAGGGTGTCGAGAGGTGCGGCACCGGTTTCACCATCGCGAGGATCGCCTCGTGAGCGGGTTTCCCCGTTATTACGCCATTACGTGCAATACACTTCCACCCTTCGAGCATATAGCTCTTGCGACTCCACTCTGGCCGGCCGGCTAAGGCAAGCCAGAGGTAGGGGCCTGTCACCTCATCGGTGTCCACTCCGACCTTGGCGAAGGAAGGTCGGAGGCGAGGAGCAGGGGCTTCCCCTAGGAGCACTCAGGTCCGCGGTGTCGCCACTCACCAACAGCTCGCCACAAGCTGCCCTGCGTTGACTGACTGCACTGGAAAGGGAACCCAGTGGGCGATGGAGTCGTCACATCCCTACGCCTTTTATTATTATTATTATTAAATAAACTCCAAACAGTCTACGCAGAGTATGCTCTAGAACATTTCAACTAATTAACTAACTAGTATGGCACAGCGACCCAAATTGAGTCTTGGCCTGGCCTCTGATATTAAGGATCTCCACTTTGATCGGTTCTGCGCCACCTGTTTCCTTATAAAAACAACTATTTGACAGATTACATGGTAAACATGTTGTTCCCAGTACCGCCATCTCAATGGAGGAGATTCAATCAGCCGTGGTTACTCAGGAGCAAATATTTGAGAACATCCACGTTCACAAGGAGGTTCTAAGTTCCGTCAAACAAGAACCCATTGAAATGAGAAGGAAACTTAAAATCGTCCATCAGGTATGACTGTATTATTCCTTATTAATAGTGTATTAAAATGGTCTTTACAATTCTATTTATAGAGTACTGAAAGTCGACATGTTAAATTGTCTTGTCCAGTTTTACAATCTGTCATCAAATTCCACGCGAACGGCTTCACGCGTTGATAGTTGAGGTGACTTTATCTCGGCAGTAATACTTTTCAACAAATGGTTACCGTAACCTAGATATTTGAAAAATCTAGACACACTTGCAAACTGCCCAACACATCATCATCGTCATAAATTTAAAAGCTAAGCTCTTGTTAGTGGAGGAAAGGAACTGCCAAATGATAGACAAAAATGGAGGGAACTCCACCGACAAGCTGATGATAGTGATAACATTTAATAGATTCCTGCATATGTAGAAATCAAAGGAGGTATGCAAAGTAATTTGGTAAGTACATAAATAGTGATGGCATAATGTTTTACAGGCTAAGACTTATATAAAAAGACACGAAGGTCAGCTGCAGCAGAGATTGGCGCAGTCCAAGAGCACGAAAGATATTTACGCGCGATTCAACATATTGCTGACTTCGGTGAGTGCGTCTATTTAGTTGTTGTAAATTAATACCAAGTTCATACTAAGAAGTTTTGGCGTAGAAATATGCCAGCTATAAAATCGTAAGTTATGGTTCAAGTGATAAACGGAGCTCAATAAAAACTGCCCATGGATCGATCGGAACTAGGCGATCGAAAAAACTTTATGAATGCGCATGTATGTATATATACCACAGATTAAAAATTGGTATATTTACATGTCGATTTTGACCCCTGAAATAAAATATATAGGTTAAAATATATATAGGTTGTATTGTAAAATATAGCTAAAAAATATACTCGTATTTTTATACTTGTGAGTTTTTGTTGAGTTACCTAAATCCTAAGTGACGTACCTAAATCAATATAATCTCAACACTATTAGATCCTATTTACAAAAAAAAGCGAGAGTACTTTTAAATTTTGTAGAAATGGCAACAACTAAAACGGGAGGCAGCCAATACTTCCAATCTTCTGATCCCATGGGAGCTGAGGATCAAGGAAATCGAGTCCCATTTCGGGTCCGTCGTGGCTTCGTACTTCACTTTCCTGCGCTGGTTGTTCTGGGTCAACTTGGTTATCGGGTTCATTCTACTGGTCTTCGTTATTGTTCCAGAGGTATGGTTTCTTACACGTAGGTATATTTTATTCCTTTTTTGCACAGTGTTTCTGTTTCTCCCAATGGTTTACTAGTAGAGAATGCTTTTGGCATTAAGACCGCCAATTGTATAAGCAATTAGTAATTATGGAACAATAAAGTTTTAATAAATAAATAGTTTTTATTTACTTTCGCTTTTGTAATTGACTAGACTTTAGACTAATATTCAAACACATTTTCTCCATAACGATGATGAAATGTAATTTAGAACAGTAATCTCTGAAAAAAGTGACATATTTTAAAATATAAGCTATAGATTGCAATTTTCAGTATTTAACAGCAGATCCTAAGCAAGACGGACAAAGGAAGGTCGTAGAAGATGCAGAAAACGCTACCAACCTTCTGACCCTGTGGGAGTTCGAAGGGATCCTCAAATACTCGCCAATTTTCTATGGATACTACAGCAATATAGAACGGCCGCAGTACGCCATGCCACTGGCTTACTTCTTGACTGGACTGGTGGTCTACATTTACAGCTTTGTTGCTATATTAAGGAAGTAAGTAAAGCTTCTTCTTTACATTTGTCATACCCTTTTTAGACATGCGTCATGTCTTCTCGTCCGAGATTCCACAATGGCTCAAGACGAAAGTATTTGATAACTTATAGCTCTGAAAGGTGGACTCTTACTATGGGCATCATATCATAAGAAATCTCAAGGTCCCTCAACGCGCTATGGAGAGGGCTATGCTCGGTGTTTCTCCACGAGATCACATTAGGAGTGAGGAGATTCGTAGGAAGAACCAGGTTGACTGACATAGCACACCGGATTAGCTAATGACTTCGAATTGTCCCTTAGTCGTCTTTTAACATATCCATGGAAGGTGATAGGTGATACGCATATCGTGATCATGTAATGGTTACTTTCAGGATGGCAGAAAATTCTAGAATGTCAAAGCTGTCAGAGAAGGAAGATGAATGCATATTCTCTTGGAAGTTGTTCACCGGCTGGGATTTCATGATTGGCAACGCTGAGACCGCTCATAACAGGATCGCCTCTGTCATCCTCGGATTCAAGGAGGCATTGCTTGAAGAAGCCGAGAAGAAGAAGAACTTGAGAAAGTGAGATTCATTAAATCCAGCTGTTTCTTCCAATAACTATAAATACTTGCGCTTTGGAAGTGGTGGTAAACTTAAAATAAGTAACAATTGACGTCAATAAGTGATAAGAATATCCTATATTGAAAATAAACAATTTGAATTTGAATAATGTTATTTTTATCTATGGCGTAGTGGGGATTGACATAAGCTGGCGGTCAATCTTATCTCAATCCCATAAACTTTGTTCTTGTCGTACCGCGATTGTGACTGGCTAAGCCCCGGTGTAAGAGTATTTAGATTAAGTGAAGTTATTAAGTAGCTGAAACTTAATAAGTAGCAACCTTTTAAGTTTTATCATCTTATTGTAATTTAAAATCTTTTCAATGAATTTCATATTTTTTACTTAAATGCATATGAAAATTGCAGTTGGCGCATCATATCTCTTCGTGGAGTGGTGAATATATGCGTGATCTTACTCTTAGCTGTGTCTGCATATGCTGTTGTCACCGTTGTGTCTCGCTCAGATGACCACCCTAAAGCCAGGAGCTGGTGGCGCGAGAATGAGACGACTATAGTTGTCACACTCATCTCTATAACTTTTCCTGTCTTGTTTGAGCTGCTTGGCCTTTTTGAGCATTATCACCCAAGAAAACAGCTCAGACTTCAATTAGCAAGGTAATAATGGTTTTATAGCGTAATGTTAAACTTTTATTGTCATTCCTTATGGGGAGGGTCAGTAATAAATACAGATATCACTTTTGTGCTCTTGCCTGGAACTCAAATACCTTATTACAGTTTTTTCTTTCTTTTTAATATGAGACGGCTAGTTAGAAGCAAATTATTAATACCTACTGATCTAGTCTCATTTATCTTCATTCAAAATTATGAAATCAAAAATAGAATATTTTAATGCGTGGTTTTGATTGCAGGATCATGTTATTGAATTTGCTCAATTTATATTCTTTGATATTTGCTCTTTTCACAAAAATCGGCGGAATGAGTATTGACTTGAACGCATTGAAACCAATAAACGATAGTATGGAATCTAACATAACTTCAAACATAGTCGAGCTACACTTTCCGATGTCATGTTACGAGGAAATAGTAGCATGTGAAATTTGTAATGATATGTTTAATATAAGAATGACGACTCCAGTAACTGAATACATCTCAGATACCAATACTTTAGTAACATTGCGTCCCTTTGAAAATATATCTGATGAAAATACATTTACACAAATTAAAAGTACCTCTATAAGTTTGAAAAATGATCCCACTTCAAGAAATACGAAGAACCTTCCTATAGCAGAAAATTTAATTCAAAGTACAAGACGATCACTTATGCAAGAACAGTTAGAAAGACTTAGAAATATTGGTGGTATTACGAACACCACTACAGAATCCGATGATCCTACTTTAGAAGTTTACGATGAATATTTTGCGTTTGAAAATATAAATAACAGTATATCAACTGATGAAATAAATGGAAGTAGTTTTAGAGATTATGTGTATAATCCTACTTTAACAGACAATAATATGGGAGGATATAATATAGATACTACACAAGAAACTAAAATGAATTTCACAAACGATTATATCTCAAGTGTTACAGAAAGTTTAATTAAAACATCTTTTGAAGACCAAACTACATATGATTGGACTACTAGTAGTCAAGAAACGAGTGATTGGTCATTTAATAATGTCACGCAATATGAGGAAAAAGTCAAAAATAAATCATTTAGTGATTCTGTGACTGATAATGATGATAAATCTACAACTTTTGAACCGTACACAGATTTACACAATGATTTTACATCTTTTAATGATTATCCAACAAAAATGACAGGTATGGATGAAACGACAATAGATGAAATTATTTCTACAGCAAATATGACTATAAATCCAGATACAGAAAAAGAAACTTCTACATCAGGCTATGAATATAGTACAAATTATGTATCCTCGACTTTGGCCGCAGCATCTATTTGTCCAGATTTTCTTAATTGCTCGTTAAATTGTTCTGGACAGAACATAACGCAAGTTTTTATTATTGATAACTGTAAGATTGTAGCAAAACTTTGTTACAAGACTACTTGCAGGCATATTCAACCACTTCATAAGAATAAAACATTGGAAATCAAAGACGTAGTATACCTAGATAAATACAATAGAAAAATGTACAATTTAACACAAGAAACCAAGAAAAAATTAGAAAAATTATGTTGGGAAACTCTTTTTGGTCAGGAATTAGTGAAACTGACAATGATGGATCTGGTAAGTGTCTTAACAAATCGAGTTGACTTAGCTTCAATTTCAGTAAAAATTAAATTTATTCTGACAGTCTTACATAATTTCAGGTGTTCGTTCTATTGGGCACGTTATTTATGGATTTTTTTCGAGCACTTTTTGTGAGATATATGAACCGCTGCTGGTGTTGGGATTTAGAAAAGAAGTTTCCCGAGTATGGCGATTTCAAAATTGCGGAAAATATTCTTCATCTTATCAATAATCAAGGAATGGTTTGGATGGGGATGTTCTTCTCTCCTGGCTTGGTAGTTCTCAATGTGGTCAAATTGATGGTCATGATGTACTTGAGGTCGTGGGCTGTGATGACCTGCAATGTTCCCCATGAAGTTGTTTTTAGAGTATCCAAAAGTAACAACTTTTATTTAGCACTTTTACTTACTATGTTATTTCTATGTGTGCTTCCTGTTGGCTATGCTATTGTTTGGGTCACGCCGTCATGGCATTGTGGGCCATTCTCAGAACACAAAAAGATTTATCATATACTTACCAATAACATCTACAAAATATTACCGAAGAGCTTGAATTTTCCTCTGGAATATATCACCTCACCGGCAATTGTAATACCGTTATTAGTATTACTGATATTAATTATTTATTACTTGATATCTTTAACAAATTCATTGAGAGAAGCCAATAATGATTTGAAGGTCAGTGTATTTTCTAAAATTATATTTATTTTCTTAGATAAATGATACAAATTTAAATATATTTAATAAAGTTACACCATCTATTTTAGGCTCAATTGCGGCGCGAAAGAACTGAAGAAAGGAGAAAGATGTTTAAACTTGCTGACACGAGAGTACGAGCGGGATCAACAGCAATGGATAATACACCGTTTTCTCGATGGAAAAAAGCCTTGCCATCACTGCCTCTCAGGTCTATAGATTCAGACGAAAACAAAACTGTTACCGGAGATGGAACAACAGAGTCACAAAAAGCGGTTAAAAAGAAAGGTATTTACAGAACAGCAGCATAATACCTAGCTTCGTTTTAGAGTTTCGTACATTAAAATGAGAATCTATTTGCTGACAATGAAACAGATTTTGACTTCAATCCGTATAACAGTATTTATGTTGCTGTTATAGTGCTCAAAATTACTTAGATGGCTTTATGTGTATGCTAAATTCTAATTTATTTTTTTATTGATATATTAAAAACGATTTTTTTACCTTTTCAGGAGGAATTTTTGCTAAAATTGTGGGCATGGCGGTCGATAAAAAGTCTGATGTAGAAATAAAACCCGGTAGTGACAACAAAGATGAATCAACATCGCCAAAAAATGGTAACGATGATTCTGATACGGATTTTCACGAATCTCTACCCAAAGAAGTTTTAACTATCAAAGACATTGTGTTCAAAGGTACGCCAATAAAGAAAAAAAACAGTGTAGAATTTAAAACTGATGAAATCGAAAAAGCTAAGTTCAAAATTGAAAATAAAGGGCTCAAAGTAAAATTAGAGACTATAGATGATCGGACAGAAAAAAAGGCAATTTTGCAAAAGCAAAGAGAAGAGCAAATAATAGACGAAAAGCAGT
This sequence comes from Apomyelois bistriatella, assembly GCA_947044815.1. Taxonomy (NCBI): domain Eukaryota; kingdom Metazoa; phylum Arthropoda; class Insecta; order Lepidoptera; family Pyralidae; genus Apomyelois; species Apomyelois bistriatella. Next base: position 15,285,239 of record OX345687.1, on the reverse strand, counting down.
TAAAAGCTGCTACATCACCATCCGAAATATTTACTTTTGAATGTGGATCACAGATTGACAAAAAGTTAAAGAAGAAACAAACTTCTGAATCTAGTAATCAATCAAAACAGTCGGATTCTATAGGGTCTGTAATACCAGTTATCACTATTAGTACTACTGAAAGCGACGAAGAGTTATTACAGTCTAAAAAGGACTCAAAAGATAAAGACACGGAAGACAAAGATGAAGACACGATAACTGACTGTTTAAAAAGGATCAAGAAAAATAGTTCAGATTTAAAATCTTTGCGCAGACAAAGTAGTGTAGAAAGTATTAACGAACAAAAACTTCCAAAAGAGAAAAAAACAGATGATGGACATAAATATCAATACTCCTTGTAATTTTCAGTTAGTTCAATAAGAAAAAAAAAGTTGAGTGACTCATTTAGTGATTTCCAAGTACTTACTAAAATTGTATAGATACTATAATAGGTTGTAATTGTTATGTTAATAGCCATGCTAGCCATGATCTCTACTTTGTATTTAGAAAATATTAAAGGATTTAACTGTTTAGATTTGAAATATAGTATTTATTAGAGACACTTTTTATTACGTACAAGGTACGCTACAGTCCGAATTCGAACTAGGTACAATCGGCTGCAGAGAAATATGACCCCCTTTCGATAGTGATACTTGTGGCATGGGTGTCAGGTTTCTCTGCAAACGACTGTACATACGTACGTGACATTAAATAGATAAACTTACAACCAATTACATTAAATTAAAATTTAAAAAATCTTTTTAGTGGTGACGGTCGACTAATTTACCCCCCACATATTATTTGCAGACATTTGGTATTTTCCCCACTTACACCCCCAGAGCTTTGTAACAGCTCAACCGATTTTCATTAAACATATTATTTTGTAATGTGCACGTGATGCGCTTTCATTTCAGACCCCACTCAAGTATATTTGCAGAAATTCGGTTCTTCTTCCCCACTTTCACCCCCACAACTTCTAAACGGCTCAACCAATTTTCATCAAACTTGTCTAAGAACACTCGCCCGTATGTCACTTTTAATACAAAAAAAAAACTAAATTGAAATCGTTTCATCCGTTCGGGAGCTATGATGACAGAGACAGACAGACAGAAAGACAGACCGACAGACAGACAGACACGTCAAACTTATAACACCCCTCTTTTTGCGTCGGGGGTTAAAAATAAGAAAATAAATATTATATAATAATATGCTATTAAATGTAATTTACCGACATAGAAATAAGGTAAGTTGAAATAATAATATACTTGTCATATAATTTATAACTCCGATTACACATTTGTGAGGAACACACGCACACATATAGTTTGCTGAACATGGACACATGACGACTTAAAGGAACTAAAGCCGCGTGAGGACTAGAAGCGCATCCTTTTTTGACCTTTCTAAGCGTGTTTTCCAGTGCTTGATACCTGAACGATATGTAATTCATACCTTTCGTGGGCGGCCATGTTCTACAGCCTCTTTCATTATATGTGGTGGAAACATCCAAATATCTTTTAAAACAGCCACCAACATAATTTGGCATCGTACAGGCGCTTTTATATTTATCGCTAATACTCGTATTATTATAATTATTGATTTCGAAAATATCGTGACACTTGGCGCTTGATAATTCTTTTTCATCTAATCCGCAAACATAACACTCTGAATCAGTCAATGACATGTTTTGCCAACGCATCCCAGGTGAAATATTTATATTTTTCTTTTTCATCACATTTTGGTTTTTATCATTCTTTTTGATATTTATAGAATTTTCATTTGTAAAAGATTTACCTATGTATTTTGATTTAACAAGATCGTAAGCATCACTAAAGATACTCGTGTCAATCACAGAATTAATTTTACTCGTGTTTGTATTGTTTGTTGTCGACCAAATTGGTAGAGGGAAGGAACTAGAAATGTATTTAATAAGATCAGAAAAATCCGGTAAGATTGAAAGAGTTGGTCTACTAACATCAGATTTGTATGGAATTGTTGAAACAGTTTTTTCATCCGCTAACTTAATTTTTATCAAATTTTTAGTTAATGTATAATATTCTGTTTCAATTTTGGTAAATTTCGTTAAACTTTTCAAAGGATGATCTAAAAATTCACTTGGAACTGTTTTGATCTTTGAATTCGTCATATTCTTTGATGTCGTGGTAATTTGAAATTTTTTTGTAGTTATTTTTGAATCACCATAATTCTCATTTATATTTAAACCGTTTTCTGTACTTTCGAAAGTTGTATGAATAGGTACCATCGCTTCAATATCTTCGGTATCAATCAAAGATTCAATTTGAGCAGTCCTTAATGGCATAGCCTTTGTTGCTCTCTCTTCAACTTCAACAAATTCTGTAGATGCTCTCTCTTCAAGTTCAACCAATTCTGTAGATGCTCTCTCTTCATCTTCAACCAATTCTGTAGATGCTCTCTCTTCAACTTCAACCAATTCTGTAGATGCTCTCTCTTCAACTTCAACCAATTCTGTAGATGCTCTCTCTTCAACTTCAACCAATTCTGTAGCAACCACCTCAGCCTTGGTTGGTCGCTCTTGAATAGAAATATATGGTTTAGTTTGAGAAAAATTGGCATTCGGCGCACTTATTGAAGATGTTGGCACATATATATTGTCATCATCATCATTGTCTAATATTGATGACCATATAGAAAAATTAAAGTTAAGAACGTCATTTTCGTTTCTTTTATATGATCTAATGAAAAATGTTGGTAGTCCCTCCTCCATTTCATAGCCATTATTTGGTTTTGTAAACTGGAATTTATCGGTAACCATTGTCTTTATTAAATACTGTAAAAAACCTGACTTTAATTTGCCTAGAGCTTTCTCATTTGATGAAGTTAAATCGTGAAATATATTTATAGGTGCAAGAAGACGTGTATTTCTGGTAGATACATAATAAGATTCCTCAAAATTACTTTTATAATCTTTAGTGAACTTTGTTCCTCGTGGCATCATCGACAAAGTATAAGTTGTTTGTCTCCACTCTACCTTGTCTTCAAATTCATTGCCTTGAGAATTAATATCATTATCGTCTGTAAAGTAAAACCTTTTCTGGTTTTGAAATGCAGTTACGTTTTCTTTCGGAATTTTGTAATGGTACAAATTACGTCTTCGAGAAATCAAAGACGGTAAAACTTTAGCTGAAATGGAAATACTTGCAAGAATGTAAAAGTAAATATATATCATAATAAAAAACCCAAAATGTAAAGATAAACCATATCAAATAATTGTAGGATAAAAATACTTTATATTTATTATGATTATGACAACGACAACCTCAATCATTCCTCTATACATAATGCCAAACTAAAGTCCAAAGGATCCAAAGAGAAAACTCATAGAGAATCAAGAAATTATTTCAGCGTTCGAGGTCGAAGGTGAAGGTCTTTGGATCGTAGCATAGAGCACGGAAAAATTTTGCTCGTGCCGTGCGATATGAGGTTACCCTGCTTCATGGATATAAGCGATATAAGGTTTTATTTTTTTTAACGCCAAGTCTAGCAAGCTTCTCCATCAGCGTCGGGGCCTAAAAAATTGTTGTATTTAGTGTTGGGCCAAATGGTAAAATTCATTTTGGACCATTACTTTGGCTCAATTTCGTAGTAAAGGATATGCGTTCAAATGGTCACACAACCAAGGATGCCGAAGACCGGGCGAAGTAGAGGAGAAAAAGCAGGAAAGCTGACCCTGTGCAACCAGCCAGTTGAGGAAGCAATCAGGGAGGCGCTAACATTAAAAAGAGAGAAAGAAAAGAGAGGTTTCAAAGAGAGAGAAGAAAGAGTGAAATGTTACGTAGTACTATTACTAATTCTGTGGAAATGTGTTGATCTACAGTTTACAGTCTTTCTATAGACAAAAATGTTGTAAACTTATTGTATGTTCCGTGGATGTGAGATTATCGTGGGATTTCGATATTATAGATGACGAAATTATTTTAAAACGTAAGCATCATAAACTCCTAGATCACTTCGAAAGACCCGACCATAGATAATAATAACTTAGTATATAAAACTTACATAGATTAAAAAAAATGCGTCGCTGAGACCGTGCGTACCGTACTTCTTTGATATACCTAATCACTTTACATACATACATATAATCACGTCTTTATCCCGTACGGGGTAGACAGAGCCTAGAGCCATAAGACCTTAGGCCACGTTTAGCATAATGGTAGTTGAAACAGGAAATCAATAGTGATGGGTTGCTAGCCGCATCGCCTATGTCATGATTTCCCCGTTCGGCGATTCCCTCAGACGACTTTTACGGCTTGCGCGGTAAGAGAAGCAGCTGGTACATTCTATGTTTTTTTTTGTCCCAGACCAGCATGGAAGAGCACTTTACAATAAACTTATTATCCTGGTTGCTATCGGTAGATGGCAGTAGCAAAGTCAACAGCTTAACAAATCTAACACCAATATTGGCACGATACCGAAAGGCTAACATCGTTAGCCATTTTTAAAAACTTTTACTGACTGCTTCATCTTTGTCTATATCTTATTAAAATAATAGAAATTGCCGTAGAATTTTTTATACAATTTAGAAAGTAAAAGGCATACGGCTTCCCTGATGGTAATTGGTCACCATAGCCCATTGCCGCTGGCAACACAAGGAGTGTCACGTGCGCATTGCCGACCCATGAGGAATCTTATCACGCCATTTTTAAAGACCCCATGTTTATTCATTCATTTCGTGTAGGCGTCATGATGAATCGACCATTCATTGGTGTCAGAGTTCTTCGGAACCGCCTCTTGGCCTCTGACGTGGTTCCTTTAAAGACTACCAGACCAACCAACCAACAGCTTAACGTGCCTTCCGAAGCACGGAATCATCTTTTTTATCAGACAATCAGGTGATTCAAGCCTGCAATCTCCTAACCAAACTGGAAACAACTAAACAAAGTATGCTTCCCGTGGGAATTGAACTCTCGACCCCCGGATCTACAGGCAAACGCCTTAACCACTGGACCACGGAGGCAGTCAAGACCCCATGTTTGTAGTCTATAGTTAGTAAGAGTTTCCAACTTGAGAATAGACCGCTCCCTTTATAGGTTTAAAGATCTTATTTCTCAATAAGACAAAGGTGTAGTCAGTACAGTAGCTTAAATTTCTCTTTACGTTTCTCCTTTATTTTATGTCTCGAATAGGTTTGTCTGCTATTTAATGACAAAACTTTGGTGATGACGAGCATGAAGAAATTTTGATTAGAATAAATTAATTTTGAATAGAATTTAATATTAAGTATCTCTATAGATAGTAGGTACCTAGTTATGTTTTTCTTTTTGTATAGAACACCTATTGTAGTGTTTATTTATCTATTGGTTGCTCATTAAATAAATTAAAAATCCTTTAATTAATTTCAAGCAAAAGTTTCCCCTTATCCTTGTTAGTAGAGTTCAGAATCGATATATCTAACCAAAATATGTAGAGTATACATTAAGAGTACAAATATTGTGTCATTTTTTTTTTTTAACTTTATGATACAATATTGAATACATCTTCAGTCTATGGTCCACCAAGTGCACCATTCATAGTGCAACAGAACAATTCAAGCGAAAAATTCCTTATCTCCTCGACTGAATGGCCCTACCGGATCCCCGGGATACCACCCCGCACCCCGGCATCCCTCGTATCATCATTCCGCGGCGGTCCGGCGCAGGCGCAACATGGCGCTGCGCGCGTTAATTCCTATTTTATACTTATCTATCGCCAACGCTCAAATTCTGACACCGCCGTACTTTAACTTAGCTCAGGGAAAGAAAATCACAGCTACTGCTACATGCGGAGACGAAGGACAAGAGCTGTATTGTAAGCTGGGAGGGGCTAACACAGGTGAAGATGAACACGTGATACAAGGACAGGTGATTTTTTTTTTTGTTTTTGGTATATGCGAATTGGGTCTATGGGACGTGATTTTTGTTATTGTTCCAGAGCCGTAAAGCATATTAAAAAAAAATGTTTTTTTCGAGTTTGACTTCTATTATTTCTGTTTTTTATTATATTTTGCGGCGAGTTGTGGTTCTGGTTAAGTACAATTAGTTACCTATGGTTACTACGTTAATCTAGATGATGGGTTCGATTCCCCGCTCGAGACAGGAGTTTGATGATAGATGATCTACTAATTATATTTCTTTGATCTAATATTTGGATTGATTATGAAATAAACGTATCCGGGGTTCCGAACCAAAAATCATTAGGATTAAGAAAAACATTAAATATTCGACAATCGTCATATTATTTTAGCTTTCTTCGCAGCCGCAATACATGCATGCATCTAATTACACGATAACAACAGACCATAGACTATGCAACACATATCATATCACTTCTCGGAATAGACATATAAAGAATGTCAAAACTTGCATATATCAGCTTTCTATATGCTGACAACATGTAATCATCAACTTGTCATCCACAAATCTATGGCTTCGGAGCCTATGGTTAGCTTTAATGCTATCTATGATTTTATATATGCTATATCTTTTTGATTTCATTACATGAAAGTAAGATTTGGTATTAGGCTTATGACCGGTCAAATCTTTAAGAGTTATATTATCAAATTGAACCTTCGTTCATCGTTAAGAGGCTTTTTATGACACACACGATGATTTAGTTAATCTTTTAAGATAATCACTAAGCTAAATTATAGCTAAGAACCATTACGATTGGTTAGCTAAAGCTCTACATACTAACAGGTATAAATAAATAAATATATAGGGACAAGTCACACCGATCAAGTTAGCCCCAAAGTAAGTTCAAGACTTGAGTTATGGGATACTAACTCAACGATATACTATATTTTATAATAAATACATATATAGATAAACATCCAAGACCCAGGCCAATACAATAAATAAGTATAATAAGTATCTAAAAGTAAAACTTTCAAAACCCCAAATTTTGAGTTGGGGGTTAAAAATTGTACCAGCAATTGTTTAAAATTAGTTAATTAGGCACAAGTTTTCGTAACGGGAGGCATCGCACGCTTATCAAGCAGGATGGTGATAACTTATCTCTGCGTTATCAGGTCAGGAGCTGAGATGACTCGATCGTCAACCGAATTCCAGTTATAATTAACTTGTCTTAGAAACATTTGGTGGTGTCCTACCATCATCCTCGATGACCTCCGTGGCGTAATGGTTAAAATGCCTGACCGCTGGACAGGAGGACCCGGGTTCGATCCCCGGAGAATTCACGAATACGCTTTGGTCATTGTCTTAAACTGTGGCACTCGTTATTACAATGAAGTGACTGCAATCTGACCTTTAGACCAAAAGAATCGTGGACAGGCTGTGTTAGTAGAAATCTAACTAGGTAAACAGAAAATAAAAAGAAAAATCTTAACAAGTAGACCAACTGCGAAGGAGCTTAAGATAGTAATAAACCAGTAATAGCCTATAAATATACAAATCCTCATATAAGTAATCGATCTCCTCAATAATAAAAACGCACCCATAAGTACAATGGGCCGCATACAAAACTAATACAATCTTAACGTTACACTTACTTAATCTGTGGTAATCTACTTTTCTATATAACTGTACAGAGTATATTCAAATCCTTCTTGCGCCTGCAGAATACGCAATAACCGTGGCAGATGTCTTCAACACACTTTTTAAAGTCGGTTAATGTGTAATAATAAACTAAGATAATAACAAAAGGTTGTCAACTTGTTCAAATATTAGCTTGAATGGCTGCTTATCAGCAGTAGTAATAGGCATGGACCAATTTGTCTGACCTCTCTATCACATGAATAATCGACTTTTTTTTCTGTTACTTACTGGTTATTTTTAAATTTCCTGTCCTAATAAAGTATCCAAATATTATTATGTAAATTCTTTCCAAAGATTAAATAAAAGTAATTTCGTGATTCTATAATTCTTACTTAATAGGCTAGTTGACAAAATTTCAATAACTGCTTAATATTTTAGCTCATTAGGCATTTTATCGAAAAAAAAGGTTTATTTATTTTTAATCGAGCGTTTACATTATAAATTTCGCGTTTTAAAAAACCATTTTTCAATTTGGTTCCAAAACGCACAAGACTGTCATGGCGTCTTGAATGACGTCACGCCGTGCGAAACAAACCAAAGAGCGATCGTGTCTTCGTACGTTATAGCTAGTTTTAATTGTTTAAAAATAAATTTCTCTTATTATAAGTACTGTATAGTGCCCCAGTGTGATAGCACGACTATAAAAACGCCAAACAAGTTATTTATATATGTTCCAAACAATGGAGAAATACGGAAAAAGTGGCTAAAACTTGCAAGAAGAGATGATGCTCATACTTTAGAGATCATACTTTATGCTAAGAGATCCCTTCCTGGGATAAGTCCGCCATCGTCTTCTGATTTTAATAATATTCTATTTACTATGTATTTTAAAGCAATAAAGATATTACAAACAAACAATCTTTATCAACAGGTTCAAGAATGTATTTTTGTGAAGATCATTTTGATTAAGTATTTCACACAATACAATCTATTACTTAATTCGAGCAAACTAGATGTGTTTTGTAGAATCCCTATTTTCTAAATAATAAATACATGAGTTCAGGTTAAGTTGTTTCACTTTTAGGAGTGAACGTTTCATTTTAGTTTTCTAATTAATGTTACAAACATACTCTTTTTATTATTCTAGTTGCCAAATGACTAATTATATGGAGTATCATATGAAGGGAACAGTAAAATAGTAAACAGTATCTTGCAAAATGTACGTCACAACATTAAGTTCTTGTGTACTGAACTGAAATATCACATAGCATTTAAGCTTATAATAAATATTTTATACTTACAAGGAAGTTTTAACATTGCGAAATTAAGATGAGCAAAAGTTACTGTTCGACGCGAAAAAATTTCCAAGCATAACGGCATCGATTCTGGGCAAATGATTACTGTCTGCTTTGCTGAATCCAGATTCCATGGTTAATTCTTTCAAATTATAATTAGCAAAAACTGTATCAACTTGATATTAGTTGTTAAAAACCAAAATTTTATCAAGAACCGGTAGTGATACTCGAAACGTCAAAGACAAGATTGGAGATTCGCACGGCGTGACGTAACGCTTTCTGATTGGTGTTCACTGTCACGTGACTAAAGGTTTCATTTTACGAAATTTATTTTAAAAAAATATTATTAATCTTTAATGCTTTTAATAATTAAAATTGATTGTTATTTTCTCCATAATATAATTAATCATTATAAACCCCTATCCATTATATTTATTCTTAATGGACACAAGCCTTATTTAGACTAGTTCTTATATTATTTACTAAATCGTGAATACGACATTTTGTGTTCACTAGTATGAACACATAATGGATTGTTATTATTATAAAAGCTATAATAATAGAATAGAATAAAGTAATAGACATTTATTAAGACATTTATCACACATAAGTACAAATCAACAAAGGAGAAAATTATCAAACAAACATACATGAAATGTGACAAATATCTCAATAGGTGGCACACTAGACATGCACGGATGTCTAGCACTGATTTTCAGCCGTCACCTTTTTTTAATTCACTAATATGTTTAAAAAAAATGTTTTATAATGCTTATCATCAAAGCCATAAATAAGCCTTTGATTATTTATAAAGAAGCATACCAATATATTTTTAAATTTCTTCTAGCAAGAACAAATACATATGCGAAATGTATATTCATACTTGGAATTTTTGATCCAAGTTGATTCGGGAATGATCGCCATTCTTCGGCCAAGTTCGTCCGATGCGCAGACACATGGCCACCAAATGCAAATCTTCTTTTGTCTTCGTAACAGTTTCTTCGTATTTTTTTTTGTTTTTGCCAAACATGGTCGAAAAATATAAACGACTTTGAAAGGCGGCTTCTTTTGCGCCCCGTGGTTTTGTCGTTTATAGCTGCTTTCGGAATTAAATCATGTGATTTAAGTTTGTTCTTTAGCGTCGTAACAAACGAATACTTAATTTTTACAAAATATATGTATCTTCTTTTCAATTGTTTATTATTGTTTTTAGCGTGTCGCGACTCTGGCAAATTATATTTGTAGCGAAAACTCAGACACTTTTAATTCACACTACAGTATCTTTAATTTTATTTAGTTTCCTATGTAAAAATGACTAAAAACGGTCACTTTCGTCAATTTTTGTAAAGGTTTCTAAAGCGGATAGTATTTCAATGACTTTCGAGGATCTAATGTAAGTTTAGGATAAAAAAGTTATAGGATATCTGATAAGTTCACGTACAGAAAGAGAAATTAATTTTTGGGAAGTGGCGCTAGCGAGACCGAAGGAACAGCCTTAAAATTACAGGGAGAATTTCTTTAAACTTTTATATAAAAAAATACTTCAAAAGAAGCAAGAAGAATTTGGTTCCTTTGGTTCTATTTTCATTTTATGTAATACCATTTCTTCGGCAATAAGGCAAACGGCCACGTGATGGGAAATGGTCACTACAGCCTTATAGACGCCTGCAACACCAAGTGCCACATGCTCGTTGCCGACCATACAATTTTATTGTTTTACTTTCCATTCCTATGTGTGGATTAAAGTGTTTTATTCATTAATTCCACAGATTTGTGACATTTGCGATGCGTCAAGCGAAACGAAGAAACATCCTCCAGAGTACGCCGTGGACGGCATGGAGACCTGGTGGCAGAGCCCGCCGCTCTCCCGAGGGATGAAGTACAACGAGGTCAACCTCACCATCGACTTGGGGCAGGTGAGCGCTTACCATTTTACCTTTTCTTAGAACAGAGGATCTGTTCCTTACAGGACCTCTGAATAAGAGACTAATTTCCTCGATCGTTTTCTCATAATTACCTACATGCAAACATATTTTTAGAATAGAATAGGTATGTACATCACTTGTAAATTTTATATATTCGACCAATAGGTAAGTATTTTACAACAATTAGCGCACATCCTGGTTTCAGAGAATTTTGGAAACCATCATTCGGCCTCAAATGTAAGCTGTATCAATGTTTCCGCTTGGATGGCGCACGAATGCGCCACATAGCTATCGTTTATCTATTGTGTCTGGATTCAGCGAGCCTACGGGTTAATTTGAACCTAGTAAAATAATAGACATCAGTTTTTGTTATTGGGAAAATATTATTTTGTAAATAAATACAACGGCATTTTCCAAGAGCATCGTTTCCACGGAAAATTCAAGTGGTATATCATATAAGGAGTTTCTTAGAGATCGTAATAAGTAAACAGCTCTTATGACTTATTATCTTGTTATAACTATAGAATTAGCATAGCTATCCAGAGGGGGAACGCAGCCAGTGTTCTTGCTACCATGCTTCACGGGCAAGAGGACGAAGCATTCGAATTTTAAAATATTTTTTTTTATTTTTTTTCCTTTATTCTTTTGTACATAAAATTTGTAAATAGTAGGTTCTTTTTTAAATAAATGTATTTGACTATAGAATGCATATAATTTATTTATAAAAAGAAATTAGCTATTATTATACAAACTTAACTACTATGAGTTACGAGTAGGTTACTTATAACTATTAATAAGTAATCTCAAAAAAAGTCTTCAAAATTCTTTCTTTCTTAAAAAGATATACAGAATTTACCATGGTCAAAGTTTCAATTTACCTACACATAAATAATCACATTTTTATGCTACCTATACTAGTAAAAAATCATAGTATCGATCTGTATCGATAAATAAATAGTGGTAATATAATTACACAATTTGGCAAATCAACTATTATTTGGGTTTCAATACAATACTCATTATTGCACCAAAAAGCACTAAAATTACATAAAAACAGCTTTAATTAAAACAATGTGGCACAAAGAAAGAAAACTTTTTAAGTTAACATTTTACATGATTCGTCTATTCTGAATTTAATTAGTAGTTTGGGTACCTATCTGTATACCATCTGTTCCATATAACAAACTAAGATAGCATTTCGATGACAACAATACGAGATATTGTGAGGTCATACAATACTCAGTGTATAACATTCTCAGACTAAGCCTGAATTGATTGTTTATGCTATACCTCTGCAAATACCATTGAGATTTATATTAATCATTAGTAGTTAGGTACTTGTAAGAGTAATTTTAATCTATGTCAACATAAGTTTTTGTTTACTTACAAAAACATTTTTTATAGTTATTAAAATTGTATATTAATTATAAACATACTAGCGACCCGCCCCGGCTTCGCATGGGCATAAAAAGCTTCCTCTTGAGTCACTCTATCTATTAAAAAAACCGCTTTAAAATCCGTTGCGTAGTTTTAAAGATTTAAGCATAGGTAAGTACAAAGGGACATAGGGATAGAGAAAGCGACTGTTTTATACTATGTGGTGATTTGTAATACAAAAAAATATTATTATTAAACTAAAAAATAACTACACATATTTAAAAAAAACTTAAAAAATATTCCACTCCCTGAAAACCATTGCCCCGAGGTAGGGTGCTCAGAAGGTTGGCAGCATTGCCACGTTGGATGGCAATGCTGATTTTTTGGGCGAGGTAAAGACCAGCCATCTGGTCACGGTCACGCCCAAATCAAATTAAATCAAATATTTTGATTTGACACTCATTGCGTACCGTGATTTTGTTCATATGATTGTACTAGTATAAAAAAATGTTTAGAATTATAGCAGACTTTTATTTTTATGTTTGCCCCGTAACCTATGAGACGTTTGCAATTCAGGAGTAATAGCACAATAGCTAAAGGAATCATTTCATACCCTTTAGACTGCAAGTTGTTCTAATCGTAGACTACTATAAAGTCCTGTATCTCCATGTAGCATGTACTAACACGGTGGATTCGGGACATGTCCCAAAATAGCAGCAATATAGCATGGAAGGGTCTTTGACCTGCGTTACTTCACCGACGCCGACTAAGGGACATAAAATTAATTATAGACCGGGATAACAGGAATATTTCCAGCGAACTTCCTTGGGTTTGGTGTCAGTTTTCAAACATTTTCCACTTGATATAGTGGCAGCTATTCCTATGGGAACGTTGGGAAATTTGCTCATTTGAATTTCTCCTGGGAACAGTCCTTTTTCCCGGATTAATGGTACCCTTTGTCCCTCTCAATACCTACTCTCAAACTATGTGTTTGCGAAATTTTATTTTCAGAAAGATTGGTTTAGTACATAGAGCGTAAAAGCGTAACAAACAAACATATCTATACTATAATATTATAAAGCTGAAGAATTTGTTTGGTTTTTTGTTTGAACGCTCATAACTTGAAAACTACTAGTCGTATTTGCAAAATTCTTTTTGTAAATGACAGCCTGATTTTTGGGGAAGATTATAGGTTATATTACATACACATTAATGGCGAGTGTAACCGCGGGGAACAGCTAGTACCTAAATAAACAAAGAAACTCCTTTTCGAATTTATAATATTAGTTGGGATGGGATGGGATGCGAAATTCCAGCTCAATTATATTATCTCTCGGGCATTTTTTATTAGAGTGCAAATTGGTTTCATGTTTTGAACCATTTTCTAATTATATGCAATGCGAAATATGATTCTTGGTGCTGACAAATTGTTGCTTATGCGAATAAATTTCTCGGATGTAGCTATGCGAATATTATATGTAAGTACTTACTATGTTATTTATTAATAAGTTCTATTAAAACTGTAACAATTGCATGAAATAAAAATTTATGGAAGCAAGTGAAAAGAAAAATATTAGTGCCACCAACAGTGTGACAAAAACATTATGAGAAAAGTGTGGTCTATTCTTTAGAATGAAATTACATGACTATGTTTTGAGTTTTGATATAGCTATTGCGAGTACTCTTATCTATTGATGGATCCATCGATTTAAAAAAATGCTTGGTAGAGACCGCGCGCAATTTCCTAATTCTATGAATTAAACATACATTACTTTGCTATTAATTTTATTTATTTATTTTATACATTTGGATGAGCAACAAAACAAATTTAGTTGAAATCATATTAAAAAAAAAATGTGTAGAAACCGCGCGCGATTCGAAATTCTTTGTTGAAAATAGACGAAAAGAAAATTATAAGCGGCTGATGGTATTCTGTTTTCAAGTTTGCTTTTTACGTTACCTATGCTATTGAGCAAAAACGGACTCAAATCCCCGAAGCAGTCAGCTGAAGAAGCAACCAGAAAAGCGATAAGATGAGAGAGCGAGAGAGGTACGAAAATACAAGGGCATTTTTTAATTTCCTCCAATCTGATATTCCTGTTTTATTTAAATTTCAAGTCATCAGCAACTATAAAATATCCAAACGATAACATCATCAATGTACCGCGTGGTAGGCACTGTACACACCGGACGCTGTGGGCGGCGGCGGCACAGATAATAAAAACTTTATGTGCCAAAGGGCGAGGTCGCAACACGATTAAATTCCTATTTATTGGAAATAGATTTATGTGTAATATAATGTCGTTTTGGTGTTTACGTAAAATTACGTCTAACTAGAGACACGGTTTGTTATACTATTGGGTAAATATATATTTAGAAGACATAAATACAATAAATATTTTACCTATATACATTCAACTAAACCTTATAACCTTATAACCTTAATTCTTACAATTATTATAATAATTCAATAAAATTACTTAAATTATACCACTTATATAACTATCTAAAAATAACTGGACATATATTCATTACCTTATTAATAATTATTTATCCACTACCCGCTTGCCGTTCCACTTCCAATTTGCTACGCCCGACAGGGTTCATATTGTACCTACTTAAAAAGGACAGTGACTTCACTGTATACTATCTAGTTATAACTGTTATTGTACAATGTGAATGCAATAAATAAATTGAAATTGAAATTATCCTATTTACCATATCCTATAGACCTGTATTAGCCTACTATTATCTCTAAAAACCCATGCAATATTAAGAGATGGTGGTAAGCTCTCTGTACCCCTAGTATGAGATTTTATAAACGCAGACACTAGCGACTGCGAAGGTAATTTTATGGAACTTCTTAGTTGCCTTACTATCCGCCAGGGGCGCTGTACAGATTTGTCATACAAAATCGTCAACGCAGTCGCTAGCGTTTGCGTTTATAAAATCTCATACTAGGGGTACTGCAAAACCAGTGTCTGATGTTAAGATGATTCTGTGCTTCGGAAGCTACGTTAAACTGCCATCTGGTAGTCGTTAAAGGAACCACGTCAGAGGCTGAGAAGTGGTTTCAATAATCTCTGACACCAGGGTGTGCGTGAACAATAGACCCTGTAAACTACAAATATGATGTAAGAGTAATACATTGCAGTAAACCACCGTATTGAATATTGGCTCTACATGGCATATTAATCCATTGTTTCAGCTGCTATTTTATTGTCATCTTATAAAACACATCAGAAGCCTAGAGTTTTCAAAACACCAGGATATGCAGGGTCAATTGTTCTTATAACGTACACGACATGAACGAACAACGGAGCCATAGAGCTTCTTATAGTTATTAGCATACTAGCTGTTGCTCGCGGCTCCGCCTGCGTAGGACTCGGTTACATCGCGCATAACAGTAGCCTATTTGACCTCTGTTCCTTAACTAAATACATACCAAATTTCAACAAAATCGGTCCAGCGGTTTAGCTGTGAAAGTAACAGACAAACAGATGGACAGACTTACTTTCGCATTTATAATATTATAGTATGAATTGCCACTATATCTTTTTTACTTCAACAGGAATTTCACGTGGCGTATGTGTTCGTGAGGATGGGCATTTCGCCACGACCTGGTCTCTGGGCGCTGGAGAAGTCCACAGACTACGGGAAGACCTTCAAACCATGGCAGTATTTTTCGGACTCCCAGTAGTAAGTATATAAGTACTATTTAATCGAAGCATCAGAAAAAAAAGGAATTTTTGTATTACCAGAAAATACCATAGATTAAGAAAGAAAAATTTGCCATAGACGCGCGCGATTTCAAATTCTTTGGAAAATGCCCTATATATTATTGGGGCTTTCAACGATTCGGACACAAAATTTTCGACCATTCGAATCGTCTATATATTTTTTTTTTCACTGTCTATAAGCTTGGTTATGTCAATTATTTCTATGTTCAATGAAAATTATCCTAGCGTATTTCCGATCGTTCCATAAGATAAGCTTTGAAGTCGAATACATGGATTTAGATGGAGTCGTGTTGATAGAAAAATACTTTGTCTTTTTTGATTATGATGATAACATACAGTAGAATATTCTTATTTATTTATTTATAGCTGCTCTCAATAAATTTAGCTTCCCAAAAGTCCCAAAAATCTACGTGTGAAGTCTCCGCCGCTTTTCTCTATAGCTTCTATCTATCCTATTCTATACTATTAAACGAGTAATATTTATATACTTGCTTTTTTGACATTCCATACAGCTCTAACGATCTCTTTGTAATTTAATAGTTCTTACATAGTCAATAAGAGGTTCCATGTTTGGGAAAATTAATTTTACCCATAGATTGAAAAAAAAAAATTGCCTGGCGGCTCGCGATTCCAAATTTTATGATTTTGCCCATATTTTCACGCAAAAAGATTTTCTGCATAAAATGGTAGTTACAGTACAATAAGCGAACGAAGCTCGGTCGCTTAGATTCTTTATCTTTAATTAAAAAAATATCTTTTCAGTGACTGCAAACTATACTTTGGCGAGGAGAGCCTGCAGCCCATCACGAGAGATGACTCTGTCATTTGCAGCACGGAATACTCTAGAATCGTACCTCTGGAGGGTGGAGAGGTAATGTCTTCAACATAATATTACAAAGAATAATAAAAAACCATCCAATCATATTTTTCTAACTGCTACACTATGTAACCTTTATAAGATTTTGGATATCTCCTCTGCGGCGTCTTAGTCCTGTTTAACATAATCCATACTAATATTATAAATGCGAAAGTCTGTCTGTCTGTCTGTCTGTCATCTCTTCACGGCTAAACTGCTGGACCGGTTGTTATGAAATTTGGTAGGGATGTAGTTAACGCCCTGAGGTCAAACATAGGCTACTTTTGGGCGCTATATAACCGAGTCCCACGCGGGGAGAAAACGCGGGGAACAGTTAGTATCAAAATATTTTTTTAATTATAAATTATCTTCTTTTTTAAGAGTATCTCAATAGCTTAGGTTAATTGACACACTTTTCTAGTTCAATTATTACTGTTTTTGTAACTTATTCATAAAAAGTGATAAACGTCAACCCCTTTAAACTAAAATATGTTTTGGCTCTTTCTTTCTTATCGAAATTAACCGTGAAAGAAAGAGATAAAACACATTTTACAGGTCACCGGTGACCTCTTGGGAGCTGAGGCATTACTGAATATTCCTTTTCAGATCCCCATATCACTGCTAAACTCCCGTCCGTCGGCGAACAAGTACTTCAATTCATCAGTATTACAAGAGTGGACCCGGGCTACCAACGTGCGACTGCGGCTGATGAGGACCAAGAACATGTTAGGGCATCTGATGTCCGTGGCTCGACAGGATCCAACTGTTACCCGGAGAGTGAGTATCGCCATCTAATTTTTATCCCGATCTGTCTTTAGCTGGTTGCGTTTAATTCCGTGGTTCTGTAACTCAAAAGGCAAAATCAACCCTTACAAGGCCACTTTATCTTTCTTTTCTTGTCTGTCTGTCTGTCAGACATTTTTCTAAAGGCGCATGAAAGTTGAAATTGATAAAATATTCCCGAGTCTGCAGTTTGACTATAAAATACTCAAAATTATTAACATTTTGGTAAGAGGCAATATCTAAAAAATAAGTGTTAAAAACCTCGTGGTTGAGTGCTAGATAAAGCCTTTAATTCAAGTTTATTTTTCCACAATTACAATGTCATTAATGTTAAATAAATAAACTAATGGTAACAGAGGGAGAGGTCTTTTCTTAATCAACCATAGATTACACCATTCTAAACCAAAGATTCTTGAATTTAACATAAATGAAGATAGTTATTTGAGATTAAAATAAATTACCATTTCCAGTACTTCTACAGTATCAAAGACATAAGTATCGGTGGTCGGTGCATGTGTAACGGTCACGCGGACACCTGCGACCCTGAGAATCCGCCGACAGAGAGCAACATCCTCGTCTGCAGATGCCAACATAACACCTGTGGACCTCAGTGTGCCCAGTGCTGTCCAGGGTTCGAACAGAAAAAGTGGAGAATCTCACAGAATTGGGACAGATTTGAATGTGAACGTGAGTATTTTTCTAATTGGTAATACTAAGATGTCCAATGCTGGACATAGATATCACCACACCAATACTCAGAATAGTAACCGCACCAATCCAAAAAGTTGACAACAGAAAAACTGAAACTGCTTAACTTTATGCCATCTATGATCAGAAATTAATTTCTTTGTAATACTGGCCACTTACAATATTTAAGAAAAATATTATATGATTTAAAAATAACAAAACGAGAAAGCAGCTCTAGTAATTAGGTATCTAGGTATAATCTCTTTGCATAAAGTATTTAGAATACTGGCCATTTATAAATACTCTCCGATATTTTTGATTTTATTTTCTCGTTAACAAATAAATAAAAAACTTAAAACAAAGGACAAGATTTTATATGAGTTTTTTGGTTCATTTGTTTGTTGAATTGAATTATATTTTTCCTGTAGAGTAAAAATAAAAAAACATATTTAAGAAATTCCGTAAGTAAATTAAAATTATGATGTCATTACATATGCTTTGCATTTTTTATTATTATTTTGTCAACGTTAATATCTCGCTCGCTAATGCGAGCTATACCCATATTTTTTTATTGCAGCTCCTAAATTATTTCATTTGAATAAGTTTACATACCTTGTATTGCACATTGTGTTTTAATTGACCATTTTTTGTAAAGGTAATTTTGTATATAAAAAAAAGAAAAATTTGTGTTACTTTTACTAGCCCTTTAATCCTAATACTAACTAATATTATAAATGCAAAAGTTAGTTTGTTTGTTAGTTACGCTTTCACGCCCTATATACTGCACCAATCTTCTTGAAATTTTGCATACACATAGGTAGCTAGGAGTATCGAGAAGGACATAGAGTACCTTTCAACCCGGGGAAAAGCACTGTTCCTGAGAGAAATTTATGCGAGAGAAGCCGTGGGCGAAAGCTAGTTTATAATATTTTCCTTAAGCTAATAATACATAGCATACCAAAATCGATAGGCTGAGTAAAAAATAACTAAAAAAAATATTCTTCTCAAGCTTGTAACTGCCACAATCACACAACGGAATGCACCTACGACCCTGAAATCGACGAGGAACGTCTTTCCCTGGACATCCACGGAAGGTACGAAGGCGGTGGAGTCTGCAAGAACTGTCAGCACAATACTGAGGGGATCAACTGCAATAAATGTCGACCGACTTACTACAGGCCCTACGGGAAGACCTGGGGAGAGATCGATGTCTGTAAACGTGAGTAAATATTTAAAAAATGTTAAGTTAGGATCATGTCTTTTTTTGTTTTTATTTTTTATATTATTTATTCTTCATCATCATCATCATTTCAGCCGCAGGTCGTCCACTGCTGGACGTAGGCCTCCCCCAAAGATTTTTTTTCTTCATAAATATATTTATCTCAATTAATTCATTGTCATTTAACCCGACTTCAAATAAATCGGCCAAGTTCGAGTCGGACTCTCGCCCTGAGGGTTCCGTACCACCACACAATACTAAATGTATGCCCTAACCAATAATCATAGGCCCTAGCGACATTTGATGTGGCATTTTACGCCATTTGAAAACACTTTGTACAAATTCCGAAATAGTATATATATGTAAATGTCGAAATTATCCCATTTGTCCAAACCATTCATTTGATCGATTTTGTTCAAACCAATATTCATTCGAATTTTTTGTTGAATGCTTTTTACATACTTTCACTGCACAGTTCAAAAAATATGGGGGGGGAAGACAAACTTTTTACGAATTAAAAAAGAATAACAAAAAACATTGAACAAACAACGAATGATTTAATTTGAAGTGTTTGTAAACAATGTGGAACCTTTTGAATAAACGAGGTTTTAAAGAAAAAACGCCAAAGAAGATTATTTGAAGAACTAAGTACTTCTATCTAGAATAAAAAGAACTTAAAGGTTTAGAACTAGAAGCTCCGTTACTAAATAATATTTTTTATTGAGTTTGCGTACGAAATAAAAGCGAATATAAAAGACCTTTGCGGTCTTTTATATTCGCTTTTATTTCGTACAATTTATTAAATATTACCATTTTTGTCATAGACAATATTTCGTGGAATTTAGAATCTAGTAATAATTTTCCTTTGGTGAAACAGAACCTTTTTTTTAAGTTATATGCACTGGTTCAATTATAATCTATTCACTATAGCCTTTAAAAATACCTAGATTATATGATTCCGTTATGTTGTTTATTTTCACCTTTTACCATAGTATTAGACACTGCCTAATGCGTGAAATCGGCCCAGCCATTCTTGCGTTTTAGCCAGACTAACGAACATCTATTGATTTTTATATATATAGATAGATTATAGTTATTCAACAATATATTTTTATATATATACTACTACTTGTGTTAATTTATCACCTTCTAATAATTTCGCATTTACAATAAGTAAAAATATATAGAGACAATTCACAAATTGAGTTAGGCCCAAAGTAATTTTGACGCTTGTGTTATGGGATACTAACTCAAAGACACTAATATTTTTAACAAATACATATAAAGATAAACATTCAAGACCCAGGCCGATCAGAAAAATAGCATTTTTTAACTTGACCGGGGATCGAACCCCGGACCTCTTGAGTAGCGGTCAGGCATGTTAACCGTTACGCCACGGAAGTCGTCAGTCGTTGATTGACTTAATCCAACAGCTTGCCAGTGCGACTTGCACTACTCAACGGGCAACTGCGCAGAGGAGACAGGCCAGTGCGAGTGTCGCAAGGAGTTCCAACCGCCGAACTGCGACTCCTGCGCATACGGCTACTTCGACTACCCCGACTGCAAGCCGTGCACGTGCAACTTGAACGGGACTGAGGGCAACAACTGCACGCCTGTTGGGGGTTTGGTTAGTTTTGCTTGAAATCAATTTATTTATTTTATCTAAAGTATACACATATTTTTGACATTATGATATGCTTTGCATATTGAAAATTGAATTTGTGTTTTATTTATGTACGCATGCAATGCATTTTAGTAGTACTATCCTTAATCAAATAAGTTAACGTGTATATACCGCTGACTTCATTTTTGTATGCCAGATGGGCCAAGCATGTATGTACTATAATATTTATATACCATCCTTATTTTCACATGTTTACAAAAAATAAATGATTATTTATTATTATTTTTATTCACATATTAGATAGTAGAATAGAGGCTTTAAGTACTTTGTGTTTGTTTGTTATAATAGCTTTATTACATTTTTTTATGTACTTACTTAATGACCAGTGATTGTTCACGAACCTACCTGATGTTAAGTGCAGATGTGGTCTAAGTTATAACTCGCTGGCCCTGGGTCATTAATAGACATCTAGCCTTAAAAAGACTCAGGCTAAACTCGTACGTGTTTGAAAATATGTCAGCTTGTGAAGAATTCCATTTATTTACAGTTATATTTTTTCTTGCAGTGCCCCTGCAAATTCAACTACGCTGGAAGTTCTTGTGAAATATGCGCCGATGGTTACTACTCGCCAGAGTGCAAAAGTAAGTAAAATAGTTTTTTTTTTAATCTTTCCCTAATTGAAATTGAATTCAACATTGATAGCTATTTGCTTATACATATATTATATTCTTTGATTGTATATTAATCAAAGCATATATTATATAAGATGGACACAAATCAACTTCAAATATTTTAAGGGCATATTCATACCGCTATCCTGAACAACTTTTCCAAATAAACTTATATCTAAATACGAAAAAATTATGCGTTTATATGTATGTATCATATTATAATCAATAACTATACTAGTCTTGTTTGCACAACTTATACTATCTGTTTCTGTTTTTATTTATCCTTGTCTCCTGTCTTGACGTTGACGTTACTCCAAGCCGCCATCTTCTTCTTCATCGGCCCCTCACAACTGAGGATCGTGATCACATATTATGTGCCTCCAAGTTATGCGATCACCACTGCATGGACCACTCTGTAGATGCTGCCCCCAGCTGCTCTCCTCACTCTGCCCATCCATCTGGCTGGAGGCTTCCCCCTGGCGCGCTTTCCTACAATTTTGCCAAAAATTATAAGTTTCTCCAGACAATGCCTAGGAGATCGCATAATATGTCCGAAAAAAACTGAGGGTCCTTTCATGTCAGTGCTAGGAGAGACGCTTCGTGACGCCGAGCTCAGCAAGAATTGATTCGTTTGTTCTCATGGCAGTCCGTGATATACGTAGTAATCAGCCGCCATCTAGTGGTTGATAAAAGAACCACGTCAAAGGCCGAGAAGTGGTTTCTAATAACTCTGACAGCGTCTATTGACCCTGTAACCCATACGATATGCTGATGACTTTACGTTTGTTGGCAGACTGCGAATGCAACTCTATCGGGTCGGTGTCCCAAGTCTGCGACAAGGACTCCGGCAACTGCACTTGTAAGAGCAAGTACAGTGGCCGCACCTGCAACCAGTGCGAAGCCGGCTACTTCAACTACCCTACTTGCAAGCGTAAGTACTTTTTGGGTGCTTCACATGAAGATTCAAAAATGTATATAACTAGCGGACCCGGCCAACTTTGTACCGTCTTAAGAGGTCATTGTAAGCCTGGAAGTTACGTAGCCAGGGCCATTCAATATACTTATTTATCTCGCTTGGAGAAGTCATAATAAGACTACAAAAGACTCGTAGCCAGGGGCCCGATTCTCGCGCAATCGAAGTTCACTTCACCGATTTATTCAAATTTTTTCCAAATGTTTATCATGGATTCTGCTTTTTCAAAAAATTACAATTAAAAAAGTTTAATCGAACGCATCGATCGACCGAAATTTTCAGATTGTGAATTGGCTTAATCTTAACGAAAAAAATTGGAGAAAATCGGTGAACTGAACTTCGATTGCGTGAGAATTGGACCCCAGAGGGCCGTTAACATATGAAAATGACCAATCATAACGCACGGCGCCTAAATAGGTACTTACGCAAATACGCATGCGCCACTCGTAAAACTTCTTTAACTAGATAAGTATATTTTACTTAATTTACATTATACCCCATTTGTATTACAGACCTAAAATCTTTTCTGGGAAACATTTTATCTATTAGTGAAAACCGCAAGAAAATCTGTTTGTTAGTTTTTAAGTTAAATGCGCGCACAGACAGACAGACACAGTGCGGACAACTTTATATTATACTATGTAATGATAGATATAGATTTTGGAATCACCTTAATTTTTTTTATTAGAATGTAACTGCGACATCAGCGGTACCGAGGCCAGCATTTGTGATGACGTCACCGGCCAATGTATCTGTAAGGTTGGCTTTGGAGGTGCTCGTTGTGACCAGTGTATATCTGGGTAATTATTTCTGATATTATTCTTATTTATATGGCTCTAGCTTTGGCCGCGGCTTCGCCCGCGTGAACTTCCCTTGGGAACAGTGCTTTTTTCCAAGATGAAAGGTATCTTATATTCATCTCCTGGGTCTAAGCTAACTCCACACCAATTTTCTGCCAAATCAGTTCAACCGTTCTTGAGTTACAAATTGTGTAACTAACACGACTTTCTTTTATATAAATAAGATTTTTATAATATCCGACACAACCAAAGTTTCTAAAGACTCTGCAAAAGCAATTCCATTAGTTGGACCCTAAGGCCTTGGTCTCCTATTTTATGCTGTACGCGACGTCTGGCGTTAGCGTCACCGTGGCTGACGACGTCTGGACGCAACGCACAGCGTCGACGGTCAATACGGAGGCGTCAATCGCTACTCGCGACAACAACGTTCCCAACATTGATGCTTATAAATATTGTTTTTATGGTCCTTGTGACTTTTATCATACACTGCATTATAAGATTTTACTGCTTCAATCAACAACTCGTCTTTTTCTTTATTAAACCTCATCATTTTGTGTGACGCAAGCGATGACCTTCACGGTGCAATGGTTCGAAATGACTAGAGACGCGGCGCACGGCGTTGGGATGCCGCGTACGGCGTCAACACACCAGCATCGACATGTGAAAGAGATCACAACAGTACATTTCTATAGTAAGCATTGTGTTGTGACGCAGCGTACGGCGTAACGAGACGCCGCGTACGGCATAAAATAGGAGACCATAGCCTAAGCACCGAAAACTTAAGATGCAGCTAAGTATGTTATTGAAGGTAACATGTGAGTGAGAGAAAGAGAGTTTTCATCATTTCACCATTTAGTCCTCAGCACATATATGTCTTTTATCAGCACATTTTTCTTCAACTTGTACTTAGTAACTTTTTTACTATGTTGCGTATATTTTATCAAAATTCATACAGTTCAGTCATTTTAAAAGCAATATGTTTTCTTTCTTTCTCTTCCAACATCTCCATTTTCTATCCATAGACCCTTTCCTTACAGACGTTGCTCTGAGATATTGCTGTAATTTATTTTAATCTTTAATGCTTACTC
Organism: Apomyelois bistriatella; assembly: GCA_947044815.1. Classification (NCBI taxonomy): domain Eukaryota; kingdom Metazoa; phylum Arthropoda; class Insecta; order Lepidoptera; family Pyralidae; genus Apomyelois; species Apomyelois bistriatella. The sequence goes on along the minus strand of OX345687.1, from coordinate 15,260,672 downwards.
TGTGGCATTGGTACTAACTGTAATGACAGTGTAAATGTGGTAAATAAATAAATACTTGTTAACTAATCGCACTTTATACCTATGAGACAACAAGGGGCTGCCAGGATGTGAATTGATTTTGTTTTCAGATATAACCTGTCGATTCTGTAAATTTCAATCAACAACTCGCTTCTCACATCGCTATCACTTCACATAAAGTTCAAAATGACAAGTGAGAAGTGAGCTTCGAAGTGACGGGGAAATTACCTCACAGAATGCCACATCTTACGTCATCTCATAGAAAATGTCACGCTCCATCTAGTTCATCTCGCTGCCACGCTCGCAAGGGTAGCGCTAGTATAGATTCGAATTATCAACCGAGTTTTAAGAATGCCAGTCAAGAAACTCACAGCAGATTCAGATTCGAAGTTTAAAATGAAAGCTTACAGAATCAAGGCCCGTCCTTACTTTTAATGTTTTTAAAGTCTAAGTCATTGAGTAATTTCTTCATAGATACTTCATGGAAGTACGAGGTCGCGAACGTCAATGCGTGCCGTGTAACTGTTCTCCGACCGGATCCACTTCCACCAGTTGTTCGGCAGACGGCAAATGCAACTGCCTGGTCAGTTTTGGGGGGAAGCAGTGTGCTCAGTGCTCACCTGGATACTACAAGTACCCTGAATGTTTACGTGAGTAATATCGAGTTTACGAATCTACTTTTTTTCTTCTGAAATTGTTAGGTGTGTTGTAGACTGCATAGATATATGGTAGTAACAAAGACACACGAATAAAGAGCTTCCCCTTAATAGAGACAGTAAGAATAAGTGCCAATGGACACTATCTTGTATAATTAACTCATTTTATAAAACTAAGTTAATATTAAAATACTTACTTTTTAGCCTACAATTAGGCTATTAATTATTATATATTTTGGACATTTAAATAAAATATTAGTGACTGACTATCACAGATTTTGAGTTTAGACCCCACACGGCCATTAAAAAATGCTTTTTTTCAATATGTCCTTGATCTTGAAGGCAACTGTCCTTTGTAAATACATAATGACAAAGTTTGCTCAATCTTCGTTATAAATGCTATCACGATTAATTACTTATCGTGGATTTCTATTCTACCCGATGGTTTTTGATAATAATGCAAGAAATTTTGTTATCAGCATGCAACTGTGATGTGTCCGGGTCCCTCGGATCTACCTGTGACGACAATGGCATTTGCCACTGCAAACCCAACTTCGATGGTACTAAGTGCGATAAATGCAAGCCACAATTTTACAACTACCCCGCTTGTGAAGAATGCAACTGTGATCCCAGGGGTGTTATCCCACAATTCGCAGGTATGTTAATATTATAGTATAGGTCGCGTCATATAAAAAGAACGCTGGAGGAGAGCGGAGGCAGTAAACTTGCGCAACACGGGAAGCCAACGAACCAATCGCGTGCGCCGGATGACCCCCGCCGGCACCGCCTTCGCCGCATACATCGATACATCGCCGCAAGCGCAGCTTAACCGCCAGCGTTCATATTACATGACGCGACCTATATTGTTTAGATAAATAGGTATTTATCTAAACTACATAGTATCAAACAACGCAGGTACGTTGTTTGATTGAAATTTATAAGTTTCTTTATAATAAATGCAAATGTTCATCATTGTGTTTTTGAGATGGACCTAATATAGAACCTTGAGGAACACTAAGATATATTTCTTTGTAATTCGATTTTAATACTTTCAGGTTGTGGCTCCGTACCCGAAGGAGAGCTCTGTCTATGTAAGGAATATGCACATGGCCGTATTTGTAATGATTGCAAGCCTCTTTTCTGGAATTTACAGGAGTATAACCCTGTCGGTTGTGAGAGTAAGTTCAACAATTTTTGTTTCTTAGTATTTTATTTTAATTTTAATGAGAATAGGGACAATATATATATATAGAATAGAATTATAAATATGGAAATTTATGTTTACCAAAAACAATCGTTTGCTGTCTGTTTTTCTTTAGTTCTACAGCTATTATTATTTTATTATGATATGAGCAATTTTCGAGAGAAGGTTTCAAAAGGCTCTAACACCAGGTATGCATGGTCAAATGACCTTGTAACCATATAACTTTTTTTACACAGAATGTAGCTGCAACGTATCTGGTACCCTTGGTGGTTTGGGAGCGTGCGATACCAAAAGTGGGCAGTGCATTTGTAAGATGAACGTCGGCGAGCGACAGTGCGACCAGTGCCGAGACGGCTTCTACCAGCTCGAGTCCAACAACGTTTTCGGATGCACTGGTACGTGTTTCTTCTTTTTCAACTCTATTTTGGCCAACATTGCTGTAACGAGGAACTTTAGGATTATGAGTATTGATTGTTTTCATCGGTATGTCAGACTGAATTCTCTTTTTATTTATTTATAAGCTAGGCGCTTGGCTTTAGCCACATTCATATTTATTCTGGAAATGTTTTAAGCCGTCAAGTGTTTTACTACTTTTTTTCTGCCATCTATTAGTGTATTCTAATAATGTTTGCTGGGCCAAGGCCTCCTTCTCCATTCATCCCTATCCATGTCACTTTACTTCTAAGTATAAGTCAATAATGATTTCAAAGACAATTGGATTTTGACAGCATCAACAGAATCTTGTAAACGATCGTATTCCATTTCTCATGTATCTTTAGTGTATTTTTACAACAAATCATCAATGTTATCTGTGGAACAGAATGTGACTGCGACCCCGGTGGTTCGATCGACAACAACTGCGACAAGATGACTGGCCAGTGCCGCTGTCACTCACGAGTAGAAGGCCGGCGTTGTGATCGACCAATCAGAGCACACTATTTCCCCACTCTCCACCAATTCCAGTATGAAGTGGAGGAAGGTCTAACGCAGTCTGGACCAGTGCGGTCCAGAAACAATGATGCCGTTTTCCCTGGTTACTCTTGGAAGGGTTACGTCGTCTTCTCTGTGTTGCAGGTACGTATTAGTAGGTGATAATTTTGCGTTTGTGTAAACTGTTTCATTATAATTTGTAACAATATGCTTATCTTGTATGTGTTCATTGTCAGAGTCCTAGAGACGTATCAAACATGGTGATTTTTGTTTTTTTTCCCCGTTTAAATGATAGTCTATGTCTTAGAGCCAACCTCTTAGATATCAGGATTAGCCTAGGTACTTCCACTTGTCTTGCGAAGCATTCCCCATTTTTGAAGCTTGCTGAGGTCTCACTTTCGATATTCTAGAACCTCCTGTTGAGCAGATGATACTGGTCAATAAGATTTATGGTTTGTTTTATAAATAATCTGTCACATGTATTCAAAAAGAAATATACAAAAGTCATGTCTGAAGAACTAACGTGTTTTATTGTGATATAGTTAAATAAATATTATTCAGGACTGCGCAAAGAGCGGAGGACTCGATTTTTCCTTCACCTCCACTCATTAAGATGTTTCAAATTAGCGGATCTCTCCTTTTCGGATGCCATGATACAAGGTGCTTTTGAACAGTTCAAAGGTCTTAGAGAAAAGTAAACCATCTTACAGTTATACCTAAGGTGTACTTTTCTATGTGGCCCAATGTACAACCAATGAATCAATTTCCAGAATGAAGTGATCAACGTGGTACATATCCTTTCGAAGTCGTCATTGTACCGCATGGTGATCAAATATGCGAACCCATTGAAAGATCCCGTCGTAGCTTCTGTCATCATCACGCCGGAAAATGTCAACGATATTCAACAGAAGTGAGTATACATGAAGGAGGTTGCTAGTTAATTGATAGAATGATTAATGCACATTGTGGAAATTTTTTTTAATCTTAAGTATTTCCCCCTGCAACATTTTTGCACCGCACGGAAGTTCTGTTTCTCCTAATGGTTAATTAGTAGAGCTTTTATCATTAAGTCCGTGATTTGTACTAGTATTTTGTGCTTATGGAACAATAGCATTTTATTAAATAAATATAAATGATTAACTAGGTATAGCATATAATTATTCACACTCGCACAAAATATTTTTTTTGATTAGAAACACTTACAAATAAAACCACCACAAGGCAACAAATTTTCAATAAATACTGACACTCCTTATATTAAAGGCGTCCATGGGTGCAGTTTTAGGGCCGTATTTTTGTCATTTTGCAAGATCGAGTATTAAATGCTTGTAATGTTACTGTTTTGTGAGGTTTTCTATCCAGTACTGGCGTCAGATATTAAGGGACTACTTCTTTTCTATATGACTGCCATTCAGTAATAGCATGAAGGATTAACCTTTCTAAGCACGGAAGAGCTTATGAACTAACGGCAGCGAATTATATAAATTACGGCTTCACTCTGGTTTTAAAAAAGCCAAGACTATCAAGTTTATCCTTTCAAAAACTAAAATTTTCCATTGATTTCACCAAAAGGTTCAGCGTGCTCCTAAAACCGACCACGGAGCCGCAGCTGGTGACAGTGGCGGGCGAGAAAGGCTTGGCGCCGTCGCCTTTTGTCATGAACCCTGGCAATTGGACTGTTACCATCAAAACCACCAAGGAAGTTATGATTGTAAGTATGTCGATAGTTATCTTTTTCTTCTTATATAAGGTGAATTTAAATCAACTGCAAATATTTTAAATGCAGATTCAGTCCACTAAACTGAACAACTTTCCCAAATAAGCTTAGGTATGTCGAAATATGAAAAAAAAAATTTGACCTCCTATACAAATTGAAAATCAGCTGATCTATTTTAGTATGGAGAGTAAAAAATAAAATTTCGTATTTCGATATAAGTTTATTTGGAAAAGTTGTTTAGTATAGTGGTCTGAATCTGCCCTTGAAATATTTGCAGTTGATTTGTCTCCACCTTATATATAAAAATCAATTGCTTTTCATTAGTCTCGCAAAAACTCGTAATATTTTGGTCTTGGAATATCTGTGGAAGTTCAGGGGGATTACTACCGTCTCTTAAAACCATGCAAGATCCAATGAGCAAGCGAGACAGCGCATGATGTAAGGCGACATTTACTCACTGGATCTTGCATGGTTTTAAGAGACGGTAGTAACTCCCCAGGGAAGGTTTAAATGGTGAGAAAAGTGCGTTCAGGTGGTACAGAGTTCGCCGGATCAGCTGAAAATTGTGTCATCGTAGAAAATACTTTAATCAGACAATATTTTGTATTTAATCATAATGTTGCATTTGCCTGGCCTTTTTGAGAATTTTGAAATGAAAGCATTATCAAAGTTTATCTCGGTCATACATATATTCATAAGAGTAATATCCATTCATTCCTAAAATCATTTGCGAATTATTCTCCAAAATTTAAAATCAGGTATCTCCCCCACATTACAAGTTATCATCAATTTGTCCCCAGGATTTCTTTGTGTTAGTGCCAGAGACTTACTACGAGGCAACCATGCTGACAAAACTAGTGGACAAGCCATGCGTGGTGAATGACAATAACCTCTGCCGGCATTACGTATACCCCAGCGTGGCGGGCCGGCCGTTCGCTGACGTCAACCGTCTCAGCTCAACGGCCACCGTGTTCGTTGATGGGGAACAGGTCAGTCACAGTATTTGAAGTACCAGGGGGCTTAGCCAAAGTCTTTCTTCTTTCTTTCTTTCTTTCTTTTAGATTATGGCTTCCACCGATATTTCGAAGTCACAATCGGAAAACGTTAACGAAGTACGACAAGAACAAAATGTATGGGATTGACATAAGATTGACCACGTGATTTACCGCAGCTTATGTCAATCCTACACATTTTGTGCTTGTCGACATTCGTTAGCGTTTTGAAATTGTCACTTGGCTACGGGTTCGGTCGTTTTATGCAGAAAATCTATTTGCGTGAAAATATGGGTAAAATGAATGTTCCCAGATATGGAACCAAGCTAGATTATCTTTTGACTATGTAAGAACTTATGTTTACAATTTCAAAGAAATCGTTAGAGCCGGTTTCGAAAACGCAAGTACAAATAAATTTAAATACAAATATTGCTCGTCTGATATGTAGAAATTGATGATTGATTCATTTGAATTAGTATGAAATTGGGTCCTTCTTTTTAGCGTGTCGGCGATTTTGATCCAAAATTTTTTAGCCTGCTGACATCTAAAGCCTTCTGAACACACCTCTTTTTCATTTATTTTCTACTCATTATTGAATTTTTGTACAATTAGTAATGTTTTAGATTAATAAACATTTTGCTACTAATATAAACATATCATTATTTTTATCACCTTACCAACCATTTGTACCAATTAGTCATTATCCTTACAGCAATTAAAAGAGCTGAACGCGGCACCGAACACCATACCTCTATTGAGCAACGATCAAAACAGTCTAGAATATTCCATGACCATCGACCCTCCCGGCCGCTACGTCCTGCTAGTGGAATACGTGACTCCTGTCGGAAGCGAAACATCTACTTCGAATGCTTCATACGCGTTCTCAGCGAGGAACACACTGACGGTCCGGTTCCAATCCGGTTCGGATCCGGAGACGTACGCCATAGTAAAGCTGAACGAGTGCCCGTACACGTCGCCGTGCCGGCAGGTCGTCGTCAATGACTTGACCATGATCCATGTTGTGGATGTTACGAGTAAGGAAAACACTGTACATTTGGATGTAAGTATTTTTTTTTGTAATTTCATGGAAATTTGACTCTTTATGTAGATTAAAATTACAGACCGTTAATGTCTGTTAGACATTTCTGGTAGATAGAAATCGTTTGTCTTGAATTGAAAATGTAACTATTCGTTCTGCGACTGGATGCTATATAATTTTCGAATCTCCCTCGGGTATAAAACATTCCCCGTTCAAATATGTCTGTCTGAATTTCTACTTTTTAATTTATTACTTTTATGTTTCTATGAGTGCCTCATATGTTTTCAAATTTAAATCTGTTCTAGTATTAACGTAAAGTACAACAAATATAATTTAATGTACTTAAGTAGTTATGTTTTTTGATCGCATTATAATATTTATAGCACTGACTAAAACACAAATTGTCATTGAACAGGGAGAGCGCGACACCCTGGTAGGCATCAAGTCTATAATCGCCATCCCGGAATCGGAATGGCATCTGGACTACATGACTCCAAGACCATATTGTCTACGGCGCAACCAAAAGTGCGAACCCGCCGTATTCTCAGCCGCTGTAGACTCGAAGAAGGTAAGAGAAAACATTTTTCTTTAAGGTCGTTTTCCTCATAGCTGATGGTCCTGACCACATAATTTAGAAATATTAACAAGAAGTGGCATAGCGCACGAAAAACGTGTCACTAGTTTGGCTTGCAAGCTAACGTCTCACCATATCTCACACAGAAAAAATGGGCGGGGCATTTGATTGCGTCATTTATTGCCACTGTTGTTGGTCGATAATATTAGGTGGCTTAGTGTAAACTACGTAATACATTTCTATTCTCCATTCAGATTGAAATGGAGACCGGGTCAGGCGGAGACATGGTCACCCGCCCACCCATCCTGGACAACTCCACCGCAGTCGTGTACTTGACGCCTTCCACGGAGCCTGTCAAGATCGAGACCAAAGTCCCCACTCCTGGGGACTACATGTTCGTGGTACATTACTATCAGCCGGATCATCCAAGTAAGTTGTACAACGTTAAGTTAGATTTTTCAATATAACGAAATTTAATAAAACATGTAATAAAATAGTAAACATTTAATAATATACCGCCGTATTAAGAAACGTTTGTTAAGCCCATTTTAACTAATATATGTTTTGGCTCTTTCTCTCTTACCTGACACTTCATTTGAAAGAACGAGACGAAACACATTTTAACTAAAATAGGCTTAACAGTCGTTTCTTAATACGGGGGGTAGTAAACGAGTTTTTGGATGAACTACTTTTAGAAAAAAAGTGTTAAAAGCGCGGACATGTTTTGCCTACTTTAGATTTTGCGATATAACGATATTTAAATGTTTTACTCTCAATCGCTTAGTGGAAAAATGAGTGGTCACGAACAGATGTCAAAATTAAACATATTTTTAAATAGTCTGTTATTATATTTATCCATTATTAGACGTTGCGCCGAATTGCGTTTTAATTATCATTATCAGTCATCCAAATGGTAAACGACTTATTTGCCACGCACTTCAAGTTCAGAAAAAAATACTCAAGTTAATATATTTCTAGCAGAGAACCAGTAGCTGATGATGATGAATGCACGATCAGGTGCAAGAACGATTGAGTAAGGGAGAGGTCGCCTTACATCATGTACGCGGTCTCGCTTACTCACTGGATCTTGCATGGTTTTAAGAGATGTTAGTAAGCCACCAGAAGTTGACATCAGTACATAATATAAAACAAAGTCGCTTTCTCTGTCCCTATGTCCCTTTGTATGCTTAAATCTTTAAAATTACGCAACGGATTTTGATGCGGTTTTTTTGATAGAATGATTCAAGAGGTTTAATGTCTATCCATACTAATATTATAAATGCGAAAGTCTGTCTGTCTGTCTGTATGTCTGTCTGTCTGTCTGTCTGTCACCTCTTCACGGCTAAACTGCTGGACCGATTGTTATGAAATTTGGTAGGGATGTAGTTAACGACCTGAGGTCAAACATCGGCTACTTTTGGGCGCGATATAACCGAGTCCCACGCGGGGCGAAGCCGCGGGGAACAGCTAGTAATTGAATAAACAAATGTCTCAACAGAAAGCAACGTAGACGCCGCGATAGTAATCGACGGGACTAGTTATCAGACGCAGATGGCAGTGGAGCACTGCCCTTCCAATTCGGGCTGCAGGTCTCTGCTGCAGCAGACCGACGGAAGGAGACAGTTTCCCGTCACTGACAACATTACTATCACTTTCTCGGTAAGTTTTTTTTTATTGATGTGGATAGTGGATATAATCCACAATATGGCAATCAAACATATAGCTTATTTTTGCCAGTATCAAGTTTTAGTTAAATGTTCTTCATTTTGTCGAATCACAGTCAAGTCATTAGTCATGTCTAGTCAAGTTAGTCAAGGGCTAAGTGAAGCGGTGGAAGTTTCACTTAGCTTTATCTTGGGAAATTTTGGTGACAAGGATTAAAGTCACTTATACGACATTGTACCACTTCCCAACACTCACGCTTGTTCACTAACACTAAGCGAATAATAATCCACCTTTATTATGCACGAATACTCGAAAAAACACAAATATTAGAAAATAAATACAATGACGATAACTGAGCTACTTTAGCTTGGCGCCAAAACTCCTTCTCGGTAAGGTTCAACCAATGTCGACTTTGCTTTAATGTTCAACTAGCTTCCAGATCTAGATATTGTTGGAGCGCCGTCCTTTTCAATTTTGCCTCTTATGGATGGTAAGTTATCCATAGAAAGGAAGCCTTTACCCATCAGTGGGACAATTGACGCTACGCTTTCACAACCGCTGAACCGATTTTAATGAAATTTTGTATGGTTAAAGAGCTGAGGTCAAACATAGATTTTTTGGCGCGATATTACCGAGTACCATGCGCGCGGAGCTATGGGCAACAGCTATTAACATATATTCGTCTATTCCCGGTTGTTGCCACTGACGACATATCGGTGTATGCGAAATTTCAGGAAGATTGGTTCAGTAAATAGGGCGTAAAGAGGGAATAAACAAACAATTATACAAACTCACTGTCGCATTTATAATATTAGTTGGGATTGGGATTTAATAAAAAAATTAACAACAAGCAATATTTTCCTTGGCGACCGTACATCTTAACTAGCAAACGCCCTCATTATGAAAGTGTTTGATAGGGCGAAGGCAGCAAAGGGGTGTGGTTGGACTACGTCCTGGTGGTCGGAGCGCCGGACTTCACGGAGGCAGCCCTGAAGGAGGCCAACATGGTGGACTACACGCGACAGTTCATCGAGAACTGTGCTTCCAACCATTACCAGATCAGCCGGAATACTAGCGGTAAGGAATACAGTGCAAAATATACTTTAAAATTGGTTTACATAAGTATCATTTTTGCAATTAATTGTCTTGAAAATTTCTGTGTAAACTTGATAGTCTTCAATTCTTCATCAACTCCTTTTGTGATCCAGTAGATAAGGCGTTTGCCTATAGGCCTGGGTATCGTGAGTTTGATTCCCACGGGAAGCATACATTGTTTAGTTGTTTCCAGTTTTATTAAGACATTGCAGACTTCAGACTTGAATCACCTGATTGTCTGATAATAAAGATGATTCCACGCTTCGGAAGGCACGTTAAGCCGGTCACGGCTGTCATCCGGTAGTCGTTAAAGGAACCACTTCAGAGGTCGATGGTGCCGAAGAACTCAGACACCAGTGTGTGCATGGTCGATAGTGTGCCGTGACACCTACAAGAAATGAATGAATTTCTTTTATTTTTATTCGGAATAAGAACCTACTACTATTTACAAATTTTATGTACAAAAGAATAAATAAAAAAAAATTAAATATTTTAATTTATGAATGAGTCAATTCTTTCATCAGATTTCTGCCGCGAATCAATGTTCTCGATCACGTCGGAATACAACAGCGGAGCCCTAGCCTGCCTCTGCGACTTCATGGGCTCCACAGAGCTGGAGTGCGATACGTTCGGAGGGCAATGCCCGTGCAAGCCCAACGTGATTGGCAGATCCTGCCGCGCCTGCAGGACTGGCTACTACGGCTTCCCGAACTGCAAGCCTTGCCACTGCCCTTCAACCGCAATTTGTGATGATAACGGTAAGTTCTTTGCAGGTCAAATGTCACTTACAGGTACTGCTATGCCTTCAGGACTTACTACCGAAGTTTCTCGAATGGCAAGCACTTGCAGCCTGGTGCCTCGATGATAGCTTGCGGACATTTCACCTGTATATGTATCCATTGCAATAATGCCTTGCAAGTCATATTCGGTATTTAATTGTTTCCGTGGTCCAGCGTTAGCATGCAGACCCGGGGAACGTGGGTTCGATTCCTAAGGGGAGCATACTTTGTTTAGTTGTTTCCAGTTTGGTTAGGACATTGCAGGCTTGAATTACCTATTTGTATGATAGGCACGTTAAGCCGTTGGTCCCGGTTGCCATCTGGTACTCACTAAAAGAACCACGTCAGATCCCGAGAGGTGGTTCCGAAGAACTCTGATACCAGGGTGTACATGGTCTATTTGATACACCTACACGAAATGATGATGATGATGATCCAGTACTCTGTAAGATTTTTTACAGACTATAGCCTTTTCATGTTTCATTCTAGTAGAGTATTTTTGTGATACAGGTTTACCCACTATTTTATCATCAAACCGCCTTTGAGACTGATATCAACCAATTGATCCTGAGAAGAATAAAGTACCCGGTGGCTTACCACCATCACTTAAAACCATGCAAGAACGATTGAGTAAGGGAGATGTCGCCCCACATCATGTATTGCGCTATCTCGCTTACTCACTCGTTCTTGCAGGGTTTTAAGAGATGGTAGACCACCCGACTCACATTCCAATTTCGAATCTATGTATTCCCAGGCATGTGTATCTGCCCCAAGAACGTGGAAGGCGAGGACTGCAATCGCTGCAAGAAGTACACGTTCAACTTCGACGTGCAGCGCGGCTGCGACGACTGCAACTGCAATCCCCTCGGGGTCGTCAACAACAACCTGCAGTGCGAGGCTGACAATGGCAACTGCGAGTGAGTCAGGCCTACTACCATCTCTTATACCACTGTCGCTGCCGAAAATATTTCCCTAAATACTTCTGCGGCAATAACGACGCGAGTGAGCGTTCACACTCAGCCTTCTTACTTCTTTACTGCTCATCTGGTGGCCTACTATCGTCTCTAAAAACATGCAAGTTTTAGTGATTAAGCGAGACAGCCCAATACATGATGTAAGGCGACATCTCTCTTACTCATTGGATCTTGAATGGTTTTAAGAGATGGCAGTAACCCCCCAGTTACAAAACAAACAAACTTTGTTTCCTAGCTGCAAAGAGAACGTGATAGGCCGTGTGTGCGACCACTGCGTGCCTGGACACTACGCGTTCCCGGACTGCGCGCCCTGCAGCTGCGACCGCGACGGGACCACCGACGACGTGTGCGATCAGAACACGGCGCAGTGCTACTGCAAGAAACACGTTCGGGGACAGGTAATTTGCGTAATATTTCTCACAAAGTTCAACAGGGAACAATTAGTCCGACCACTACAGTACCACCGACGACGTATTCGATCAGAACGAAACATAATGAAAGTGCTACTGCAAGAAACACGTTCGGGGACAGTTAATTTGCGCAAATATTTCTCATAAAGTTCAACAGGAAACAATTAGTCCGACCACTAGAGTAGTGGTACTCGGTCGTCGGTGGCGACGACGTATGCGATCAGAACGAAACAGAATGAGTGCTACTACAAGAAACGCGTTCGGGGACAGGTTGCTGGAGTTAATTTAATCAACCATTTTTGTCGTAAAAATAAAGTAAAAACGGATTCGGATGATCTTGGTCTTGATCTTATCAATCATTAAGAATTTAGAAAAAACGGACTGATCGTCAGGTGCTTATTTTATAACTGCGACCGCGGCGGGACCACCGACGACGTGTGCTATAAGAACGCGGCGCAGTACTACTGCAAGAAACACGTTCGGGGACAGGTAATTTGCGCAATATTTCTCACAGTTCAACAGGAAACAATTAGTTTCAAACAGGATGGTGGAGTTAATTTAATTAACCATTTTCGTCGTAAAACTTGAGAAAACACGGACCCAGAAGATTGTCAGTGCACAGAAACAAGCGCGGGGATGGGGACAGATTGATGGAACAAATTATATTTATTTGTTTCGTAAAAATCATGAATGAGAAACGGACCCAAAGCATCTTAGCGTGAGCTCATGCGTGGTGGATGACCACCATACGTGACGTAATTACATTAGCAGCTAGAAAAATTAAGGTCTAGCTAAAAATCAGTGCTAGACATCCTTGCATGTCTAGTGTAATACTGAGCCGCCACCTATTGAGATATTTGTCACATTTCATGTATGTTTGTTTGTTAATTTTGTCCTTTGTTGATTTGTATTTGTGATGAATCCATACTTCCATATCCATACTAATATCCATACTTCCATACTAATATTATAAATGCGAAAGTCTGTCTGTCTGTCTGTCACCTCTTCACAGCTAACTGCTGGACTGATTGTGATGAAATTTGGTAGGGATGTAGTTAACGACCTGAGGTCATAGGCTACTTTTGGGCGCGATATAACCGAGTCCCACGCGGGGCGAAGCCGCAGGGAACAGCTAGTGTCTTAATAAATGTCTATTCTATAATATTATACTCTATTTTTTATTGCCAGGCGTGTAATACTTGCAAAGAGGACTACTTCAACCTGCAGGGAGACAACCCCAATGGCTGCACCAAGTGCTACTGCTTCGGGAAGACCACACGCTGCACAAGCTCTTATCTGGCATGGGGAGAGGTGAGACTTATTTGCAAGTCCACTTTTGGACTTAGCCACTTTCATACTTTCAATCTAACCGATTTACACTGAAAAATACACTTACTTATACACAACCAATTTTCATCAATCTATAGCACAAAAAGGTGACCACATAACTTTGTGCAATAAGTAACCAATCCTTTGGCTTTTTTTTTAAATTACTTTTATTAAGTCAAGTTAACTCCATTAGTGTCTGCCAAACTTTGGTTATTTCTCAAATAGCCAAAGTAGTTAGGTAAATCATTTTTGCAGTGTATATCCAAAGGGTGGATCCACCGTTGTGGTCACAACCCTAATAGACACTTTCACGGTCTTTTGAGCTATATAGCCTCTATAGACTGATGATAACAAACGCTATGACAGAATAAAGTTAAAAATACAATGAATTTAAAAGGAAATAATCAATTCAAAGTTGTTCCTGAGTGATTAGTACTCCGTCGTACATTTACCCGATTTTCGAGTGTCTGTGAGCACACTGGCCACGTCCTTTTATGAGGGCTTCGTCTGTTTAGAGGCATCAAAAAAAGAACATCTGTGCCCTTTCTGCTCTACTATACTTGATGCTATCGCTAAATAAGTCATGCCTATTGAGATTTTATGATCTTTAGTCACTCTAAGTTATCATGTATTGACGTGTGTTTAGAAAAAAATGACTGATTAAAATGTTTCACGTACTATACAATACGTTTACGTACGTTTCTTTTATGTTTCCATTTTTCTAATAATTAATACGCTTCCACTTCAAGGTAGAATGAAAAAAAATGTCCTCGTTTCAAATTTTTAAATTTTTTCACTCAAGTCATTGACAATTTGTGTTATTAGCCAATCAACACTAATATTAAAAAAAAATTGCAGGTGTTGCCCGTTTTTGTTAGAGGCCAACAATGGCGTCAAACAAGCAAGGCTCGGAACCGGTATTTTAAAGACCCAAAAATAACGGTGTTATTAAATAAAAAAATAGGATCGATTTTAGGGTCCTAAATACCTGTTTAAGACCGTTATTTTTGCGGAAGTACCGGTTGAGCGGAACCGTAATGCTAGCGGTCGCTGTAAAAATGTATGCGCAGATAAACGAGCTGGTATTTTTATTTTAACCAGGTTTCCGAGCCCTACAAATAAGTATTTTGTAATCAAGAGAAAAAATATAACAACAGAAATCATTATACCTCTATCTTTCCTAGATAAACGGCATGAGCGACTGGTACCTAGCTAACATAGAGGTGAACCGCACGCTCAACGTGTTCCCGCACCCGGATCTGCCTGCCATGCAAAATGACTCCACCATAGAAGTAGACTTCCGAGGTCTGACTGCGGAACCCAAGGTGCTGTACTTCGGAGCACCACATTACTATCTCGGTGAGTTATTTATTAAAACTATGCTGTCTGACTGTCTGTCTGTCAGTGGGCTTTGTCTCTTGAACCGTATGTATAGCATATACGTATATTTCAGAATATTTCCTTCTAATGTTTTATTTTTATGACAAAACGAATCTAGACATTTTATGTTTGACTCGTCATAAACTTGATAACATACGTCATAAGCTGATTTAGGCTTAATTCAACGCTAGGAGCGCTTACACTTTTCGGATGTTACTTTTTCTATGAAAACAGAACTGTGAAAACTTGCCACATATTTTCACACTTAGTTTCAAGGTATTTCAATATATGATATGAGTTTACTTATTCACGCCACAGCATAAATGACAGTATGTACCTTACTCGACAGTCCAATTGGTAAGCACAAAAGTGGTACCTTTCATTACTTCATATATTGTCTATGGCACATCCACAAATATTAATTTGATCCAATTAATTTTTTTGTTCTTTCGCAGGCAAACGCTTAACCTCCTACGGTGGTTACCTGACATACGGCATATACTACTCCGCCCTAGACAGAGGGCGTCCATCAGCAGATCCGGACCTCATCATCGGCGGTTCCAACAGCTTCTTAGTCCACAACAGCATAGAACAACCGCCTTCGGAGACCTCTTGGACGCATTCTGTGAGGATCACGGAGGATCAGTTCACCAACTTGGACGGGTCCGCCGTGACCAGGGACCAGTTCATGAATGTCCTCGTCAATGTCACCAGCATATATGTTCGCGCGACCTATTGGGACGAAGGCATTGCTACGAAGTGAGTATATATTGTTTAAATAAATGAATATCAATGAACAGTATAACAACATTTGACGAACTCCGTGGCGTAATGGTTAACATGCCTGACCGCTACTCAAGAGGTCCCGGGTTCGATCCCCGGTCAGGTCAAGATGAAAAATGATCTTTTTCTGATTGACCTGTGATTTGTCCATATATATATTTATTTATTTATTAGATTAAAAAATGTCAACTTGTGTAGGTGTCATGGTCAATCGACCATGGACACCCTGGTGTCAGATTTCTTCGGAACCGCCCATCGGCCTCTGACGTGGTTCCTTTATCGACTACCAGATGGCAGCCAAGACCAACGGCTTAACGTGCTTTCCGAAGCACGGCTGTCAACTAATGTTTACCTAATAATACCCATCTTTCACAGGTTGATGAGCGTGTTACTTGACGTGGCCGTGCCAGTGGAATACGACGAGTACGACCCGACGAAGCAGGCGTCCTCAGTAGAACAGTGTCAATGTCCGCCAGCATACAGGGGGATGTCATGCGAGCAGTGTGCCGCCGGATACTACAGGCTCAGTTCTGGGCCTCACGCGGGCCGATGTGTGCCTTGCCAGTGCAACGGACACTCTAGGGAGTGCGATGTCAACACTGGCATCTGTTTGGTAAGTACAAGACAAAAAAAAATTATTGCAATAGTAAAAATATACAAGTACATCCCCCCATTAACACAATGTCGATAAAGCCTAGATAGCAGTGTGCCGCTGGATACTACAAGCTTAGCTCTAGGCCTCACGCAGGACACTAGAGAGTGCGATATCAACACTGGCATCTGTTTGGTAAGAGTATCCTCTATAAGACAAATTCGACGAAGCCTAGGTAACAGTGTGCCGCTGAAAATTACAGGCTTATCTTTAGAGCTAACGCTTCTATATCTTTTGCACTATAGAGGAACTGAGTGAGGCGGACGACCAAGGCGCTGAGATACTGGTCAATATCAATAAAGGGTCCATACTTAAAACCATCATGACATGATCCGAAAAGAAGATATTTGGCAATGGTCTCGCCCGGAAAGTGTTTAGAAAAATCACGGAACATCATGTGGGGGATTCAGTCCACTTTTATGGACGTGCTCTAAATAGTTTAACATTTCCAGGGCTGCACAGACAACACCATGGGTGACCACTGCGAGCAGTGCATCATTGGTTACCATGGCAACGCGACGGTGGGCACTCCGCGCGACTGCCTCATCTGCGCCTGCCCACTTCCTTACGCGTCAAACAAGTAAGGTCTTTTAATATTTAACTACTTTATTTTATGGGCGTGCGGATTTATCTAATGTTTTTTTTTTTTATTGTGTCTTTATCCAGTTTCGCCATCGGCTGTGAGCTAAGTGAAAACGGTTCCCTGATCTCCTGCGACTGTCAACCAGGATATGGAGGCGCTCGGTGTGACTTCTGCGCCGCTGGGTACTATGGTCAACCGGAAGTACCAGGTCAGTTTAATTTATAAGAAGAGCCAGCATAGATAATGCCTTGCCTGTAAGAGTGCTACCTGCAGCAGAGGTGAACTTTTGGGGTGACATCAGATCAGCGATCTAATTGACATCATACAGGTCCTCCAAAATAGATGAAATGGTCATCGACACGAAGATGAACTCTCCTATATCATACAGTCATGCGTACGGGAGTCACCGTAGCCTATTAACGCTCGTAACCCTGGAAGATATAATATCTATAGCTGCAGTCCAAGTAATCTATTCACTCACCCTTAAAATGGATATAACAAAACGAGTATACCTTAACTACACTACATTTACTATCACTACAATTATCAGCCGACATAGCATTAGCTGTTTGTACGGTTAGACACAATGAAAAATAAGTTTGTAAGTCCAAAGGTGAAGGTATAAATTTCTGTGACCCACACTGTGGTCTTCTAAGTTGTGCCACTCAATATAGGCGTGAAAAGAGGGTAGTTTTAGTCTTAGTACTCTTTCCAACACCCAAAGTCAGTATTGAAGAATTGAAAACAAACCAAACTTACTTTACAATTACCATTAGGCGATTACTGCAAGCCATGCAACTGTTCCGGGAACATCAACCCTGAAGACCCTGGTTCCTGCGACAGCGTCACAGGAAACTGCCTCAAGTGCGTGAACAACACAGCCGGTGCTGCTTGCAACCTCTGCGCCCCTGGCTTCTTTGGAGACGCCGTCTTCTCTAAGAACTGTACTGGTAAGCGCTCAGTCCGATCATCTTATTAAGGGAGAAGGTAGACTATGCGAAGTTGCAGGTTGCTTTGGATCATTTAGATTTGAAGTCTATGAGAGAAGATATTGAGCAGTGGATGTCTTGTGTCTGAAATGACGATGATGAAGTGCTCATAGAGTTACCTATAGATAGCGTCCTGAGTAGTCCACAAAACCTGACTCCTGTGACAGCATCATGAGACAGTCAGGCCTTTGCGTTTCTGGTTTCTTTCATCATCATCATTTCAGCCGCAGACTGTCCACTGCAGACATAGGCCTCCCCCAAGGATTTCAAGAACGATCGGTTGGAAGCGGTCTGAATCCAGCGCTTGCCTGCGGCCTTCTTCGGGTTATCTGACCATCTGGGGTCTGGCGACGCTGCGCTTGCCGGTGTGTGGTCGCCATGCGAGATCCTTTTTGCCCCATCAGCTTTCGGTTCGACGTCGTCAGGGTCCTAAGCCGACTTGAAACGCAATCAGTAAATCTTTATGATAGTGTACCAAATTCATTTCATGTTCTAATAATAACTTTTTTGCCATCACTACATAGTATAAAACAAAGTCGCTTCCCGCTGTCTGTCCCTATGTATCTGATCTTTGAAACTAAGAAGGTATTTTTGATGCGGGTTTTGAATAGGGTGATTCAAGAGGCAGTTTTATATGTATAAATACATGTATTATATAGCATTGCACCCGTGCAAAAACGGGGCGGGTCGCTAGTAAAATTAAAATTTAAAAATTAAATTAAAATTTCTTTGTTTCTTTAACAAAATTTGGTAGGTACATAAATCTTGTGTTTGTGACCTTCTTATTAAGTGAAATACACCTGTGCCAGAAGGCCACGCTCTTCCATAACCATAAAAAGTACATGGTACCTAGTAGTTATCCATATATTTATACTAATATTATAAATGCGAAAGTCTGTCTGTCTGTCACCTCTTCACGGCTATACTGCTGGATCGATTGTGATGAAATTTATTAGGGATGTAGTTAACAACCTGAGGTCAAACACAGGCTACTTTTGGGCGCGATATAACCGAGTCCCACGCGGGGCGGAGCCGCGGGGAACAGCTAGTTTCATATAAGTTTAGTGAACAAATAAAAACATTCCCAGCGTGTATTTGCGACGAGCTCGGAATGGACTACTGCGACCATACGACTGGCAGCTGCGTGTGCCAGCCGGGCGTCATCGGCGACAAGTGCGACCGCTGCGAGGACAACCACTGGGGGCTGAGCAGCGGCCGAGGGTGCACCCCGTGCGACTGCGCCCTCGCTTCCAACTCTACGCAGTGCGACGACAACAACGGACAGTGCAGGTTACATTTTGTTGTTGTTTCTGTTGTCAACCAGGGTGTCGATTCTGCTAACGTTAAATCACAATCGTGTCAAAATAGTGTTTCAATTGTCGTGCTTTTTTACACACTAGTTACAAGAAATGTATATTTTTTTTATATCACTGCTGATGGTCACACCACACACTACATTCACGTCACATCATACTGTCATAACTCTTGTAAATAGTGTGTAAAAAGCACTACTATTGAAACACTATTTTGATACGATTTTGACTTAACGTTAGCAGAATCGACGCCCTGCTCGGTATCGTCGCCGACAACGACAACCGCCGGGGTCTTCATGCCAGCATGTCACACTGAAGATTCCGGGTTCAATGTTAGGATTTATTTTTACAGTTTTCAGATCTGGCGCTTAGTGTCTTGTCCAACCATCTTTAGTCTAGTTTTATTTTATAGTATAGTTTAGTCTATTTTTATTTTTATAGTTTAGTTATATCCTGTTGTTAAATGAATAAAGACCCTAAATACTATTTAATTGAAGAACATGGCAGGTACTTACCAAATTACTTTGCGTGCTTACGCCCCCAGTTAGTTCGTGAATACTACTGCCGGCCGACGCCCACCCACTACTGTTAGTCCCAACATGCCCGCCTCTATTAGTTTGCACGCACACTCCTTGCAATACGTGTTTTACCTCTACGCGAGGCATCCTCAGGCACTTAGTCATGTTGTTAATTGTTCGACGTTACTTGATAAATGTATCAAATATCAAAAACATTAATCAAAATTGTTTCATTTTATCTAGTTGTGCGAAAGGAGTGACTGGCCGACACTGCGAGCACTGCGCCGCCGGCTACTGGAACTACAGCAAAGACGGATGCGATCGTATGTATTACAATAACATACTTATTTATATCGTGTGAGTTGTAAGGTCAGTTTACCCTGCATACTCTGGTGTCAGAGTTTTGCGAACGTCTCAGTTTCTAACATGATTTCTATAACAACCACCAGATGATAGCTAAGACACAGAAATAATTTATCAGTTCTTATTTTAATTAATAGATTTACTCGTTATTTAGATTGTCTTGTGGTCTTGACATAAAGGTGAAAGTATGAAGAAGAATCATTGTCGATGAGAAAAACTTGAGGCGTCTAGTTTCCAGCTTGAAAAATAGATCTCTCCCATTCATCTCGTGGATGTTGTAAAAGGCAACAAGAAGTCATAGATGTCTAGTTTGTTTGTCCCTTTTTTAATGGTCTCGCTAATGCCCCTAGAATAAAGCAATTGACGTCCGGTACATGGCCGGTCATAAAAAAATGCTGAATCTTTTAATGTTAGATTTATTTTCTCATCCAATAAAGATACCGTTTAGTTTAGATGATTACAATATACGTTTTTATTCGTTGTCGACTTGACACCTTTGAGTTTGATTTTGTAAATAAACTTAGTCATTGAAAAGCACTTCAGATGCAATGATTTTTTTGTGTCACAACTACTTTGTTTTTGTCATATAACTTAGTAATCTGAGGATAATGGTGCTGGTTGTACAACTATACATACATTGAATTGTTATGTGTTTAATTGTTATCTTTTGTACAATTGTTTATTGTCCTAAATAAATAAAATAATAAATAAATATACCTATGACACAAATATTTTGTACCTCATAAGAACAGTGCCCCTAGTATGAGATTTTATAAACGCAGACGCTAGCGACTGCGTCAAGATTTTGTATGGAATTTCTTAGTAGCTTTTCTATCCGCCAGGGGCGCTGTACTGGTTTTGTCATACAAAACCGCTAACGCAGTCGCTAGCGTATATCATATCATACTTAAGGTACAAGTATTATATTAGGTAGATATACAAAATAATTTGTTATTGTATTCAGATTGCAACTGCAACACGGGCTACTCGGTCGGATTCATGTGCAACGCGACTGGTCAGTGTGAGTGCTTGCCCGGGGTTATCGGGGAGAAGTGCGACCGGTGCCCGGAGAGGTCAGTTTGTTACAAGCTATCATACTTCATACTAATATTATAAATGGGAAAGTGAGTTTGTTTGTTTGTTATGCCTTCACGCTCTATCTACTGAACCAATCTTCCTGAAATTTCGCATATACATAGTTAGATAAGTATTGAGAAGGACATAGGGTACCTTTCATCCCGGAAAAAGTAATTTTCTCGAGGGAAATTCACGCGAGCGAAAGCTAGTATATATAAAAGAAAGTCGTGTTATTTTCAACACATATAAATCTCCAATCTCTGAAATTAAAAAAAAAAATTCCGTTTAAATATTCTATTACAACATAGATTAGAAAAAATTGCCTCGCGTGAAACCGCGTGCTATTCGAAATTCTTTTTATTACAGTTGGTTTTCATTCATCTTAGACGGACAATATTCAAAACGAATTCGATTATTTAAGGTGGGTGCTGATCCCGAATCAAGGATGCCAGGAATGTGACTCGTGTACCGACGCCCTTATCTTCTCAGTGCAAGATCTCCGCGATCTTCTGTTGAATGAAACACAAGAGTTCAAGGTTTGTAATGTATAAGACTATCATTTCATTAATTTAAAAAAAAAAAAGATTAGGCCTTAGATTAGTTTCTAATGTACAAGTCTTTAATAAAAATAAAAAAGAAATAGGTCCTAAGTGAGATCCTTGTGGAACTCCATATTTTATTGGCAATATTTTAAATTCATACCTGGGTTGTTGTCTATTTGTCCCAAAGTCAGTTCGTCACATTTTTAAAACATGGAGTTTTTATTTGTTTAATAGTTTTATTTGTCACTTTCCCATCCAGGACAAAGCAGATTCCTTCTTCACCACCCAGCGCCTTAACTACATCTCAAACCAGACCGAGGCTCTCCGGCCTCTTGTCTCGGAACTTCAAAACGTGGACCTTGCTGACGTCACCACCGCCTTTAGAACCCTCGAAAGTGCTGCCAAGAACCTGCTTAGATCCGTAAGTTAGCTTTGCTTATTGTGTCAGTTCAATTTGAAACAATAAAGCCTATTTTTAGCCAGCCAGTTTGCTACTCTATATGTACTTACAATCTACGAAATAATCAATTTTGGACATATTTTTCACATTATAATTAAAGACGTTATGCAGCCATAAGCGAATAAGAGTATTTTCTGCCAGTTGTCACCTATCTCAGAAAATAACAAAATAGAAGTCAAGAAGAAGAATAACAAAGTTGGTAAATTTAAATGTGAAATAAAACCCGAAAATAGATAATACCAATACAACCTACTGACAAATAAAAAGGTCAATTTTATTTTTTCTTCTCAGTCCATGCTCAAGTTAGCATCAATTTAAGATACGTTTTCTCAAAATGAATTATAAACCCACCTAAGTATATGAGCTTAATTTTTTTTTTTCTTTCTTATAACAACTCATAGAAAATCCATCAAGTTTGCACTTTAAATACATCTCACAATTCGCTATACGCTTTACCAACTATACCTTGCACACAGGCTGAGTTTGCGGCAACTGATAGTGACAAGCAAATAGGCCGAGCGGCCGACCTCGCAGTGGATGCTGACAAAATTCTGAGGATGGTCCGCAGCAGTGCTGATGAAGCAGCAGCAGTGATCGCTCATGTCGCTGACTTGGCCACGGGATTGGAACTTAGTCAGCAACCCAAAGTGGACTCAGCATTGACAGAAGCCAAGCAGATCAGGAACGATCTCGCTGGTGAGTAGTAAAATAATAATCTTGATGTGGTGAAAATAGATATGTTGACAATATTACAAATATAGGATACAATTAGTACAAAGTTACTACTTATTTTAATAGAGTTCTATTGAAAAGTGAGAGTAGAAGAAGTAAATAATGTGAATTAACAACGAAGGTTGTCGTTGCGGTTGTTCTCAGAGGAACAATTTGACATATGATTCCAACTTCCTCGCATACTAAAAAATAAGCTCCCATACCATGGTTTTACTTAGAGACTGCAAAATTAATTAAAAATAAATTTTCTTATTAAAAAAAATTGAACTTAACTGCTCACAGATAAGGACCTGAAGCCAAAAGAACTGATAATGTTCGCCGCATTAGACAACGCGACCACTCAAATTGAGCGAATGAACATCTTCGTTCAGCCAGTTAATGAACAAGCAAAGGTAATCAAACAAATATTTAATATTCAGGATAATATATGAGTAAATTTTGTATTAATGACAAGTCCCAAATATTTACTTTATGGTACTTCACAGACATATACATAAAGCAGACAACATATCCAAATATAGCGTGCCAACTACGCCACACCACCAAACTAACGCACACATGGAAAACGCTTCTGTGATTGGACTAGCGATATAATAGTTTAGTCAAATATTGTGGTCCAGAGAAATTCAACTTTCTACAAATTAATTCAACATTATCGTATAACGTTTTGCTAATTTACAATTATAAAATTCAACTTATTGAAAATTAATTTCTGATTTAAGGAAATGTTTTTTTGTTTCATTATCAATTTCGTTTGTATGTGCTTTAGTGTTGTTAAATGATAATGGTGTGATTTGACAAAATGTTTATTTATTTAACTTTATTGTAAAAATACAATAGGCGGACTTAATGCTAAAAAGAATTATCTAACTGTCAACCTTTGGGTCAAGCAGAGAACAGTTTGTGGGTAAATGTTAGGTCTGCTTCCTTTTATATGCCCGTGACTTACAATTTTATCTTCATATCTCAACTATTAATTAACGTCTCCCTACTTAATAGTTTTTCAAAATTAAAAAAGAAATCGTTACACTATTAAGTTAAATTTATTTTCAACAGCGTTTCGATACTCTAGTGAACAATACCAGAGATCTCAAAAAGAAATTGGACGAGATGCTGGAGTACACAGATCTAGCGCAGCACACCGCCGATTTGGCCAAAAAACTTAACTTTAAAAACAGGTAATTTATTAAACTTCTTTTTACGACGCTAATACTCTTTGTGAGTCTTAGCGTCTTCCACTAGGTTTCCACTTAACACGCCCCCTTGCCTCGTTCTTCCAGTTTCTAAGTTTGTTCATATTTACAAGGGTCACACAATCCATCCATCTTTCCAGGAGGTCCCGAGCTCGATCTCCAGTCGGGTCAAGATGAAAATTATATTTTCTGATTGACATGGGGCCTTGGATGTTTATTTATATTTTGTATTTGTTATAAAATATAGTGACGTTGCGTTTGTATCCCATAACACGAGTTTCGAACTTACTTTGGAGCTAAGTCAATCTGTGTTATCCCTTTATATTTATTTTTTTTATCTCTTCCTTTGTCTCCCTCTGGGTTTTTTCTGTCTGCGGTGTCAATTTTGACAAACTTTGGAGCTCTGTCATACAGCAGGCGCTTATTTACATTTCGACATTTAAATTTCATGATATATATCATCGATTTATATCATCCTACAAAATAAACCTTTCCTTTTAAAAGTCCACATTGCTTTATATCTTAAATATTTACAGACAATCAAAGTCAAACAGCAAAGTAGGTTCAGTAACCGACCTCAGCAGCGCCGCCATGTTGGATCTCATTGAAGCTGCGCACGACACCGCCAACGCCACACAATTCACAAACATAGCCACCGATGCCATTGCCGACGCCACTAAGGCTCTGGAGGAGAACAAACAGCAGAACATCAACATGAACGACAGAATCATTGAACTGGATAAGAAAATGGCTGATTTGAACAATTACACGGACGTGGCGAGGCATCATGCTATGAGCTTGAGGAATAGGGTATGTATCTGTAGTAACCACTATTTGCATTTTATATCTCTCTCACTCTTATCTGCTACGACTAAATGCGAAAGTGTGTTTTTTATTTTTTTGTTCGCTACCTTTGCACGCTTTATTTACTTCATCAATCTGCTTGAAGTTTTGGATACACATAGTGACGATACGGCTACTATGAAGGCCATATTATATAGTTATCTTATATTTATTTAAACTTTATTGTTCCATAAGTACAAAATATTTAGGTATACAATAAGTGGACTTAATGCTAAAAGCATTCTCTACCAGTCAACCATTGAAAGAATCAGAAAATCTGCCGTTCATCCCGGAGAAAACGTCATCACGTTTCCGTGGGATTTACACGAGCGTAGCCGCGGTTAATAGCTAGTACCTAAATACAAATTAAAAAAAATCTAATATTATTTATAATTTTAGTAACAAATATTTCGTGACAATTATGTAATATTTGCTTTCGCCCGCATGAATTTCCCTCGAAAACAGTGCTTTTTCCCGGGATGAAACGTACCCTATGTCCTTCTCAATAATCCTAGCTATGTGTATCAGAACTGTTGGTTTATTAGATAAGGCGTGAAAAGTTAAAAAACAAAAAATCAATCAAATATGTAAACTCACTATCGTATTTATAATATTAGTTGGGACACTTTCTCAGGCTGACAACCTTCGGGATTTAGCGAAGCGGGAGAACAACAACACCAGGACGCAGGACGCGTACGCAGCTGCATCCGCCTACTCGTCCATAGTGCAGGAAATCGCCGACGCCAAAATGGCCGCCGACCAAGCTGACGAGGCCGATAGGAATGCTACAAATATCGTGAGTATTGTTAATTAAGTAGAATTAGTGTTACTTGTGAGACAGAGGTAGTTGCATATAAATGGAAAATGCAGAGAAAACATTATGGAAACATTATAGTCCAAATCAATCAATCACACAATACATACGTAGTAATATCAGTTTTAAAAGGAAATAGACGCAGAATTCAGTGTGATAGCCGTTCATAAATGTTGATAATTTAAAAACTGACTTGTAATAATTTCGTTGCTGCATCCAAGCTTTTCATTATGCAAAATTGCAACCCCTTACCAAAAAACAGCGTGGCCCACCAGCGATTTTTTTTTTGGTAAGTTTCTATTTGCTTCATTGCCTTGGTCTACCTGGACCCCTTCTTCCTTGTATCGTTCCTTCAATGATGTTCTTCATGAAATTATCATGTCGCATCAAGTGTCTCAACATTTTTCCTCGTCTGTTCTCAATTACTTTTAAAATGCTTCTCCTTTCTCCTACTCTAAGGGATATGATATCCTAATGTTTTTTTCTTTTTCTAAACATAGTCATTATGATCGGTGGCAAGCGATGGATGCAGGTCGTTTACAGATGGTTTTCTGAATATCCTTGGGAATGCCTATATCTAGCAGTGGACTGCCTGCAGCTGAAATGACGATGTTCATAAAAGAAGAGCCTCTTTCGGTAGAGTTTCTTTCATTAGTGGATAGGCCATTTCGAGTACTTACCATAATTTTTTAATTCCAATATTAAATTACATAGGAAAACGACCTGAAGCAGAGAGTAGGACCTGCGCGGGAGAAGTCTCAGAAGCTGTTACAAGAGGCCCTGCAAGCACTGGAAACCGTGGATAAGACCCTGGGGCCCAACCTGACTCTGGCTTTGAGCTCGTTAGCCAGCGCTTCCGAGACCCTGGGCAGAGCTGGTGATGACACCAACGCCATTGAACTGTATGTCTTGTGTACATTGTTTCTCAGTTTATTTTTGCTTGTTCAGAACATGTAAGAGTCAAGTGAAGTTGTCAACTTAACAATTTAAACGTTTGGAGAGGAAATGGCGTTAATATGCTTAATTTACTATAAAATATTAATTGGTACATGGCAGTTGAAGGCAGGGATTACTAACCATTTGGTGCAATAAAATCAAAAGCTTTCTTTTTTATTATTTGCTTACATATTAAATCGTGCTATTAGGTAGAGCAATTTACTTTTTTCCTCAAACAGACTTAACACTATCTTATTTACATTAAATAGAGAGTTAGTAAATTTAACCTAGTTTAAAAAAAAATGTATAAGTACATTTGTTTGGTGGAAAAAAGAGTTTTTCTCTTCCATACATGTGAATGATATTATATAGAGCAATGCCACCGCCGATTTGGTACAATAAAGAGTTTTTCTGTTATATAAACATGTAAATGATATTATATAGAGCAATGCCACCGCCGAGCACGTTCGCCCTGCAAGAGGAGGCGTCCAAAGCGGACCGAGTGAACGCGGTGGTCCGCGACACTCTCGCCACGATGTCGGAGCTGGGCTCCGCGCTGCCCAGGAGCAAGGAGTGGGCGCAGACGCTGCCCAAGCAGGCGGACGAGGCGCAGAAGATGACAGCCAACGTGGAGTCGCTATGTGAGTCCATTGGTCGTCATCATCATAATGTTCTTTATTCTGTGTTCTTTTCTTTTGTATATTTTTCTGTGTAGGTACGTGAATTTGAGAATAAATAAATTATTACGTATATATATTATCATAGTTTTGAGTAAAGCTGTTTTATGTAATTCTTTTTTTTTTGGTGCAATAATGAGTTTTTGTATTGTATTGTCAATTTACCATGCATACCAATTTTCATTAAATGTATTTTTTATTTTCGTTCCTGTAAGTTCAATCTTTCTTTCTTTTCGAGTCGAAATGGCTGTGTTAAACGTACCTTCCGAAGCACGGAATCATCTTTATTGTCAGACAATCAGGTGATTCAAGCCTGCAATGCCCTAACCATACTTGAAACCACTAAACAAAGTATGCTTCCCGTGGGAATCGAACACGATGCTAAATAGCGTCTACAGGCAAATGCCTTAACCACTGGACCACGGAGGCAGTTAGTTTATGCCATTACCTGATTGACAAGGTGACGTGGTTTAGATGAACACCGCGCACCTTAAAGAAAGAATTGGGCGCAGACTCTACTCAAGCAGGCGGACAAGACGTAGGAAGATGTTAATTTTGAGATTGGTCCATTGTGAGATCAGTTTTATATAGAAATCGTTCCCAACTGACTACAAAAACTTAATCGGGTAAAAAATTATTCACTGTGTGTTTCTTTTGATATGTATTTTCCATATAGCAGTGCCCTTGCAGGGCGTCACTTTTACTTTAACTTTTACTTATATAGTATAAGTAAAACTAATATAATAAAGCTGAAGAGTTTGTTTGTTTGTAACAAGTCTTAGGGTAGGTAGGACGAGCAGAGAAACACACAGGTAGCCGCTAGTACATTTATTTGCAGACTGATCTTAATAACTAGTAATGACAGTTCTTACGGTATACCCACATTACAATATATATCACACCTCCCTCGCTAATTAACACTAATTAACAACTTATATCTTAGAATTATAACATAAGTATAATTGTGAGACACCCTTAACAATTATTTTATTGCAAATAACTTTAACATCTAAACCTTACAACTAAAGATAAAACTCAAAACTTAAACCTTACTCAATTTCAAAACCAAACCGTACTACAGGCTTGCGAACCCTAACAGAACGTTTCTGATCATTCGGTGCAGGTGAAGGTGGTGCCTGAGCAGTAGTAGGTACTGGACTATTAACTGGATCCACCAGTTTACGAATCAACGAACTCGAAGGCGTCAAATCTGTCGCAGACGCCGATTGCGTCAGATTAGATTCCTGTCGCGATGTATCGCTACTCTCATCCACCACCTCGCCCCCGTGCGTGACGGCTGCCCCACCCCCATCGTGCTCCGTAGGTGCGCTCTCGTCTATCGGGCATGGCACATCAAATACTTAATCGTGATCGACGACGTATTTGATCCACATGCCTTTTAATCAACTGAC
This sequence comes from Apomyelois bistriatella, assembly GCA_947044815.1. NCBI lineage: Eukaryota > Metazoa > Arthropoda > Insecta > Lepidoptera > Pyralidae > Apomyelois > Apomyelois bistriatella. The sequence goes on along the minus strand of OX345687.1, from coordinate 15,232,023 downwards.
CGTTACCACTATCCACTACATATTGTCGTGAACCATCTGTGTCAACTACCTTGGCCTTCCACCATTTGTCTTGTTTGCCAAACCCTCTAGCCCATACCGTTTCACCCTGACTTAATTCCCGCTGTTTACCTCCTGAAAATTTAATTTGATTTTCCTGTGCCTTTCTTACCTTATCGTGTATCGACGTTTCTCTACGTAATAAATCTAATCGAGTACGTAGATTACGTTTTTGTAATAACATAGCTGGCGTTTCACCTGTTGTGCTATGGATCGTGTTCCTATAAGTTAAAAGAAATGTTTGTAAGGCAGCGTCTATATCTACCTTATCCCTAAATGCTTTTTTGATTGCGCCCTTGCATAATTTTACTGCGTTCTCAGCCGCTCCGTTTGAAGACGGGTGATAAGTAGGCGAAAATAATTGCCTCACTCCGTTGTTTATCAAAAACATCTTAAAATCAGCACTAGTAAAAGGCGGGCCCTGATCAGACACAAACTCCACCGGTAAACCAAACCTAGCGAAGGTTGCGCGAAGCACCTTAATAACACTTCCTGCGTTCGTTTGATTCATTTCAAACGTTTCTAGCCATTTAGTTGTAGAATCCACCAATATCAAAAATGTTTTACCTCGATAAGGTCCTAAAAAGTCTGCATGAACGCGATACCAAGGTTGCGGGTGATATGGCCACGGCTGCGGAGTGGCGCGCGGGGGAGCCGCTGCCTCTAAAGCACAAGTGTCGCAGGCGCGGCACAGCGCTTCTACATCGTAGTCGATTTGTGGTCACCACACATAACTCCTTGCCCAGGATTTAGTTTTGACAATACCCATGTGGGTACTGTGTAATTGCTTCAAAACCAGTTGTCTCAAAGCTATAGGTATAACCATCCTGTAACCCCACATAACGCACCCGCCTTCGACATATAATTCGTTACGTCTCAAAAAATACGGTTTTATATCTGTGTCGTCGGAAAAGCTGGCGGGCCATCCTGTTTCAATGTACAATTCAACCCTACTGAGTATAACATCCTTCCCTAGTGCTTTTCGAACTTCTAAATTAGTTATAGGTAAGAAATTTTCTACAAAATGTAAATAAGTTGTTTCCATTGAGTTTAAAGTTTTATCCACCCTTGTTTCCGCCGGTAACCGTGACAGCGCATCGGCGCAATTCTTTTTAGAAGTTATATACTCAATACTATAATTATAACCTGACAGTAGTACAGCCCAGCGCTGTAATCTCGATGCTGCCATAATCGGAATTCCTACTTTATCTCCAAAAATATAAGTTAATGGCTTGTGATCTGTTCTTAGTATGAATTTTCTGCCGTATAGGTACTGATGGTACTTACGGATTCCGTATACTAACGCGAGAGCTTCCTTGTCTATCTGTGCATAGTGTCGCTCGGCGGCAGTGAGTGAGCGCGAGGCGTACGCCACCGGGCGCTCGCCGTCCGGCGTCGCGTGCGATAGCACGGCGCCCACGCCCACGCTGCTGGCATCCGCAGTTAGTATCAGTGGCAGCTCGGCACTGTAATGGACTAAAACCTCACTACTCGACATTTTCTTTTTTACCTTGTCAAACGCTCCTTGACATTCGAGACTCCATATAAACTTTGACCTCGCTTTTAATAATTCATACATCGGCGCAAAAATAGTACTGATATTTTTAATGAACTTTGAATAATACATGACCATTCCGATAAAAGATCTTAGTTCTGAAACATTGGTAGGCGCGGGAGTTTCTAAGATGGCTTGTACTTTTTTATGACAGGTGTGCACCCCTTTTTCACTTATAACATGACCTAGATAATTAATTGTTTCAGCAAAGAACTCACACTTAGATTTTTTTACCCTCAAACCATACTTTTCTAATCGTTCAAACACCCTATGTAAATTTGATATGTGCTCCTCTGTTGACGTACCTGTGATGATGACGTCATCAAGGAACACCCCTACTCGTGGTAAATCAGCAAACAGTTCCTCTAATCGTCGCTGAAAAATTCCTGGACTGGAAGACAGTCCGAACACTAAACGGTTATACATAAACAACCCTTTATGCGTATTAATAACGGTATACTTTTTAGTTTCATCTAGGGGAAACTGTGCGTATGCTTGTGACAAATCAATTTTACTAAAACGTTTGCCCCCGTGCAACCGCACTAAAAGACCTTCTACTCGTGGTAGTGGATAACGGTCAGTCTCGATTACTTTGTTAAGTGTTATTTTATAGTCTGCACAAATTCTAATGTCACCATCCTTCTTGACGACGGGCACTATGGGTGTGGCCCAGTCTGAGCGCTCGACGGGGGTGAGGATGCCGTCCCGCACGTGCTGCTCCAGCACGCGCTCCACCGGCTCGCGCAGCGCGTACGCCAGCGGCCGCGCCCGCATGAACACGGGTCGCGCCCCCGGGCGCACGTGAATGCTCACTGGCGGCCCGGTGAAACATCCCAATCCGTCCGCAAATACCTTACAATATCTGGAACTGAAAGTACTTAAATCAAATTCCTGACTACTAAATACATTTTCTGAGCAATACTGTAGTACAGGCGGTATTTGTATGCTTAGCTCAGCTATCCACTGCCTTCCGAGTAAAAGCGTTTTCCCATTTTCGATTACATACAAATCTAATTCTTTACTTCGACCCTTATACTTTACTAATGGTTTGATCACCCCCAATGGACGTACAATTTCTCCCGTATAATATCTCAATATCAACGTACAGTCTTTGATAGGTAAATCACAAAATTTTTGTTTGTAGGTATCGTAACTTACGCAAGATACGGCGCTGCCCGTATCGCATTCCATTTCTACAGTTTTATTATTCACCTTTAGGGATATTAAAATTGGTTTGCACTGCCCTACTGTCAATTGGTTTAAATCAATGAGAGTTACCTCGTCACTGTCCTCACTGTCACATTCTCTTTCTACGATGATGCCGCCGCTGCTGCCGCCCGCCGCCGCCTCTATGCAATGCTGAGCCGTTAACTTCGGACACATCCGCCGTAGGTGCCCTTCTTTATTGCATACGCGGCACACGTATCGCCCAAACTTGCAATTTGACGTGTCATGTGTGCCACCGCATGCGCGACATTGTTGCTGACGCCAAGCCCCAGGCCGCTCAACCAGCCTGGCCGGCAAGGGCGCCGCCTGTGCGCGAGCGCGTCGTTGCGAGCCGCGCGCGCCGTTGCCATAAGACCCAGCCGCCGCCGTAGTCACTCCGCTAACACCCGTTTGCTTCCGATACGTTTGAACCGACTGACACTCTGCTATCGTGGCCGTTGACCTTTGCCCTTCTACTACGATCGCCGCGTCCTTTTCTGCCGATTCCAAATTTACTGCTAACGTGTATGCTTTTGCGAAGTTAAGACCAGTTTCTGCAAACAACCTTTGTCGAATTGTTTCGTTGTTGAGACCACACACTAGCTGGTCACGTAAACTTTCCTCCAACCAATTTCCAAACTCACAAGTCATGGACATCTTTTTTAATATGGCTACGTACTCCGCTATTGTTTCACCACTACCCTGCTTTCTTTGTCTAAATTTATACCGTTCCGCTAATTCACTGGGTTTGGGTTGTAAATGCTTTTCCATGATATTTACAATTTCCTTAAATGTTTTAGTTTTTGGTTTTACTGGGGTACACAAATTCACTAATAACTGGTAAGCCTCCGCCCCCATCACAGTGATTAACGTAGCAACTTGCAGTTCTACCTTCACTTCATTAACAACAAAATACTGTTCCAACCGTTCAATATATAATTTCCAATCGTCTTTTTGCACGTTAAACTCGGCGATTTTCCCGATAGTCATTATTACAATGAAATTAAATATGCACGCGTTCAAGTTCTTGTTATCCTCGTCGCCACTAACAAGTCTTAGGGTAGGTAGGACGAGCAGAGAAACACACAGGTAGCCGCTAGTACATTTATTTGCAGACTGATCTTAATAACTAGTAATGACAGTTCTTACGGTATACCCACATTACAATATATATCACAGTTTGTTTGAACGCTTATAACTTGAAAACTACGGGTCGGATTTGCAAAATTATTTTTGTATATGAAAAGATGATTCTTGGGGAAGGTTATAGGCTATAGTACATACACACTTATGGCGAGTGAAACCGCGGGGAACAGCTAGTAATATTATATGATGTATAACACCTGTAAAATTTGTGACAAGCAATAAAAAAATCTACAGTAAAGCAAACTGAGACGACTGATGCGGTGGACAAGAAATATCGGTCGGTGAAAATGCGGCAAGAAGAGCTTGAGCACAGGAGGGCCGAAGCCAACGCCAAGCTGTTGAGACTCAAGGAGCAGATCGAACAGGTAAATTATAGATTTAAAAAAACGTTAAAGTAAAAGCGTAAAAGCACGCGATAAAAGCTATGCAACAGCTTAAAAAAAGTGCAACAAAAAATATAAATTATAATAAAAAAATACTTGCAAAGAATAAGTTCTGGAGGAAATTTCTATAGAAATAATTAGTAAGTACTAATTTTAAGTTACCTATGTTAAATTTGAGTGTACAAGAATTTAAATAATAAAAATATAAATTGTTGAATTATTTATGTATGAAAAGACATTGTGCGAAGATAACTTTTAATAAAATTACATTTGCGAATTGAATTAACTTCTAGCATGTCATTTTACGAAATCAACACAATTCCTCCACCTCCAATACACATTTGCCTACTTGTTATAAAAAACAAATTCTCACATTCTTGCACCTCCAAATTTATGAAAACCAAACTAAGGTTTCTTTTTTTTTTCAAATAATATCTTCTTTTTGATGTAAAGGCGCGAACAATAGCAAACCGCATCCAATTCGGCGTCAGCTTCGACCGGCTGTCCACGCTGCAGCTGCGCCTGCCTGACAACATCGACGAGATGTCCACCTCCACGCAGGTGTCCGCCTACTTCCGCACCAAGGAGAAGGACGGCTTCCTGCTCTATCTCGGGAACCCCAAGGACACAATGCTCAGGAGGAGTAAATCTGTAAGTAGTCTTATCATCACCTGAATGTTAATTCTATTTTGCTATTGGTTAAAGATTACACATTACACAATTTTCTTACTGGTCAATGTTTCTAGCGCAATAGTCTTTTCTTCCTCTTGCTCGGAAATAGCTTCATTAGGATTTATCGCTTTTTGTCAGAATCGCAACTGGTCAGATAAGCATCTCGTCCTCTTTCAGGTTAAAGTCGCAACTCGACAGATACGCATCTTGTCAGAAACGTGATTCGTTAGTTAAAAAAACCATACGATAATAAACTCATTGCTGGCGTAGGAAAACAATGTAATTAAAAAAAAAAAATTGCCGGCCGCTACTTAAGGTTTTTTTTTTAATGTAGGTACTTACACGTTTACATACATTAGGTTTTTAGTTTTACTCTGGCTAGTTACCAAAAAAACCTATTTCAGCGGTCGTTAATGGAAATTGCTGGACACTTTTGTTAGGTTGGTAGTAATCATTAATTCATTTATTGTTTAAAAATTCGTATAAACATTTCGTTTTCTTTTTAAATAGTACAAAGCCATCGCTAGCTTTATATTGGCGCCATTGTGAAATTCAATACGATGTTGTTTTAACTTAAGAGGAAGAAAAGTATCGTACAAGCCTCAAATTTAAATGTAAAAGGCTTGGCCTAGCCTCATCCTTTCAAAAGCACTTGGCGACTTATACGAGTAACGATTCCCAAGAGGCTTGATATTCCCATTCTAAACGTCCCCGGTGATGTGCTAACTACTAAGTCTTATTTCAGGATGACTTCATGGTACTGAGCATCCAGAACGGCTACCCTCGCCTCGAGATGGACATCGGAGACAGTTACGACTCCGGACGAGACCCCGCCAAGTTCATCAGTGACAAATACGTTGCCGATAACCAGTGGTACCAGGTTATTGTGAATAGGTGAGTACATTGACATTGGCACGGTGCACACCCTGGTGTCAGAGTTCGCATCTCGGCCTCTGGCGTGGTTCCTTTTACGTCTCACGTAACAAGCACGGAATTATCTTATATATTATCAGACAATCAGGTGACAAGCCTGCAATGTCCTAACCAAACTAGAAACAACTAAACAAAGTATGCTTCCCATGGGAATCTAACCTACGGAATGGTTGATTAACAATTTTTTTAATATTCTCTAACAACAATACTATACAATATGATACTGATGATACAATACGATACAATATACAACACACTTTATAACAGCAATATTTTACAAAATATAGATACATCAAAGTGTTCTTTTGTTCTTCCAGAATATTCCAGACTTGTTATTATAATGACATCTTCTCGATATTTTAAACAGAGTGGGCCGCAGCGTCAAGCTCTCAATCCGTGAGGCTCTACCAAACGGCACAGAGTACACGCACTCGAAGGAAGGCATGCTTCCCGGAACTCACACCATATTCAACCTGGACAAGCAGAAGTCCAAGCTGTACGTTGGAGGGGTCCCGTCGGATGCCAAGCTGCAGAAGATCAGCTTCCCAGCGTTCGAGGGTCAGATCGAGGAGCTGATGATTGGAGACACGCCCGTTGGACTCTGGAACTTCGTGAATGCTACTAATCTCAAAGGATCGAGACAGAGGTGAGGATTTGTGTTCTAATATTCTTACTGGGAAGATATTGATGGACTTGTAGAAATTATTCGTGTAAGAAGGAAGGGAGTTTAGAGTGACATGAAAAGAAATATTTACCAGCAGGTGAAGGTATAATCTTGCTGAACTTCCCTTTGGCCCAGAAAAGTGGCTCTCTCTCTACCCTCTATCTGGTCTTCCTTAGGAAAATTAGAGAAATTCTATGCCTTTTCGTGCCTTATCCAATCCTACTAATATTATAAACCCGAAAGTTTGTATGAATGTTTGTTGTTACTCTTCAGAGGAAAACGGCTGAACCGATTTGACTGAAATTTGGAATAGAGATTGCTTAGACCCTGGAACATTATATATTTTATCCCGGAACTCCCACGTAAGCGGAGCTTCAGGCAACAGCTAGTTGTAATATAAGATTACAGAAAAAGGATTATGGACATAGACGTGTATTGAATTGTAATTTCCTTATTGTATGTTTTTAATGGTGCAATAAAGAGTTTTTGTCTTGTCTTGTCAAGGAACAAGCTGATAACGCCTCCAGTGTGGCCGCAAGAGTACCGTTTCAATGGAAGGTCACACGTGACCATGTCGGGCGCCGGCTACCTGGAGCCCGAGAAGAACCACATCCAGCTGTTCTTCAGGACCTACGCCCCCAATGGACTCATCTACCTCGTCGGGGAGAACAACCACTTCTTCTCCGTTCAGATGCAAGATGGCGCTGTTTACTTGCAGGTAAACTTCATATTCATCTCCCGTCTAACACAGGTTCCGGATTATCTTTATCTAATCTATATATCTTTAATATATACTCGTATCACTACATAGTATAAAACAAAGTCGCTTTTTCTGTCCCTATGTCTCTTTGTATGCTTAAATCTTTAAAACTACGCCACGGATTTTGAAGCGGTTTTTTTAGATAGATAGATTTGATTCAAGAGGAAGGTATTTATGTCCATGTACCTGAGTCTGATGAAAAAACTTTATTTGTTATACAATAAAATATACATTATCTTCTTTCTTAAATTTAAGAGCTGGGCTCTTGTCGGTGCAGTCTCTTACAAGTGCCTCTATCTTCCGCTAGGTTCTAGATTCTAAAATATACATTAATAAACTAATATTTGTACAGGTCGCTTTCGGCCCAAGAGAGGAGGACTTGGTAATCCTAGGCACTTCGAAGACATACAACGACGGAAACTGGCACAAACTGGACGCAACCAGATACTTGTCCGACTGCTCGCTCAAAGTGGACGGAGAGATCCTCAGATCAGTACTGACGTCGTCAGTGAAAGAGATACCGGCCACAGATACAATGAACTTCGGAGGCGGCAATAAGGGCATTTCCAGAGTGACCAGCCAAGGGTTCGACGGGTGTATCAGGCAGATCAGTATAGACAGGATCAATGTGGAGCTCAGTGACAGCATAGAGTCTATTGGAATGGTCTATGGTTGTCAGGTAAGTGTCATGTTTTTTTTTAATTGAAAACTTCTTTTGTTGTGCACTTTTGGGGATGGGAAAAATTTGGAAATGTTAAGGACAGGGGCCCCCAATTCTCACGCAATCGAAGTTCACTTCACCGATTTTCTCCAATTTTTTTCGATAAGTTTAAGCCACACAATCGAAAAGTTTCGATCGATCGATGTTGTTCGATTGAACTTTTTTAATTGTAATTTTTTTTAAAAGTAGAAACTATTGTAAACCTTTAAAAAAATTGGAGAAAATCGGTGAAGTGCACATCGATTGCGCGAGAATCGGGCCCCAGGTGACCCGTAGGTCGACCGCCTATCTCGATTCTCTTCTCTCGTAATGGCTACTTGTATCCATTTCGCTCCGTTTTACGCACAAAACGCTTATAAAAAAATTTTTTTTGGCAATGTTAACAAAAAAAAAATTTAAGCGTTTTGTGCGTTAGACGGAGGAAAATGTGGCGAAAGCAATACAAGTAGCCATTACGAGAGGAGAGAATCGAGATAGGCGGTCTACCTACTAATCGAAAATTCGTAAAATGAAGGGAGAGTAAACCGCCGGCGTGGCGTAAGAGAGGAAGTACTTAGTAACTCCTTCTTTCTACTGCGTGGCGGAAATGTATGCCTGCTTCTGTTTTTACTTCTACGCCGCACTTACTTTACTCCAAGATTCCATCATCAGATTCTGATCTGATGATTATGGGAGCATGTAGAAAGTATGCCCTTACAAACAAAAGTCACTTTATTTCATAATTATAATAAATCAATATTTAAATAGTCTTATAAATAAAATACTTCATCAAACGCGCCACATCCAGGCAGTGTGCCCAGAATACTAGCAGCATTTCCACGCTGGACTGATAGACTTACACGATGAAAAATAAAAAATTTCTTATCAGTCCAGGCGTCTTCTCGTTATCTTTCACTTATACTTAGTAAAATGTTTGTTTTAATACTTGCATGACACAAATACACTGTTAAGGTGATACCTCGGTGAACACTAGCGCATTGAGCAGTCATTTAAAAATCATTACTCACTGAAAATACAAGTTATCAAAAATCCCTCTGCTGTAATTAAGGTTCTGGATCTGAAGTTAATTTTAAACATATTAAATTATTAAATTATAATTCCCTATAGTTACAAATTGCATTATTGCTTAAAACGGCCACTTTTAGCAGTTTTGCAATTTGTAACTATATGGAACTATAATTTAATAATCGAATATGATTAAAATTAACTTCAGATCCAGAACCTTAATTACAGCAGAGGGATTTTTGATAACTTGTGTTTTCAGTGAGTAATGATTTTTAAATGACGGTGGCGCTAGTGTTCACCGAGGTATCATCTTAAGCTGTGTACACTCTATTGTATTATATAACAGTTCTTAGTATAGAAACTGAGGATTTCATTAACTGTAATCTGTTTAGGCACCTTGTTAACAAAAAATATTTAAAAAAAACTGGTAACACACATAAAAAATAAAAACATTCCGATCCTCCCTTTTCGGTAGTCGGTTAAAAATAAAATAAAAATTCGTGACTGGTTCAGAAAATATAATTTTGTCATCAGTTCGCATCACTGGTGTCCCTCTCCGGCCACGACAGCTACCTCCGCTACATGGACGTCACGTCTGAGAACCCGCAAGTGACGCTCAAGTTCCAGACCTCGAGTCCCGACGGCCTCCTCTTCGTATACTCAAGCAGAACGCTGACCGCCAACAGCCAGGACCTTATGTCGCTGTCACTCATCAAGGGTAAGACATCTACTTACCCCCGTATTAAGGTGATACCTCGGTGAACACTAGCGGCACTGTCGTTTAAAATTCATTACTCACTGAAAACACAAGTTATCAAAAATCCCTCTGCTGTAATTAAGGTTCTGGATCTGAAGTTAATTTTAATCATAATCAATTATTAAATTATAGTTCCGTTTATTGCTTAAAACGGCCACTTTTAGCAGTTTTGCAATTTGTAACTATATGTAAAAATAATATAATAATTGAATATGATTAAAATTAACTTATCACCAAGGAACGTTTGTTAAGCCTATTTTAGTTAAAATGTGTTTCGTGTCGTTCTTTCACATGAAGTGTCAGGTAAGAGAGAAAGAGACAAAACATATTTTAGTTAAAATGGGCTTATCAAACGTACGGCGGTTAGTCTTCGTCTTCATTTTTAGCCCCCGACGCAAAAAGAGGAGTGTTATAAGTTTGACGTGTCTTTCTGTCTGTCTGTCTGTCTCTGGCATCATAGCTCCCGAACGGATGAAGCGATTTCAATTTGTGGGGGTGAAAGTGGGGAAGGGTAACCGAATTTCTGCAAATATACTCGAGTAATAAAAACAAAATGTGTCGTGTGTTTTTTTTAATTTTTAATTGAATTTTATTGTGTGACTACAACATGGGGGTCTTCTAGAAGGGCATAAAAAAGATTCCTCCAGGGTCGGCGTCTTATAGGCTGCGGTTACCGCTTCCCATCAGGTGAGCCGTATGCCTGTTTGCTTATTTAATAGTATTAAAAAAATATTTCTAGCAATTTCCAGGTTGCATTCGGCAATTAGCGGTGCACAGGACTCGCTTTCCTGATTTGATCATGTAATTAGCCTGTGCCGCAACGTCAACTCGGCCTTATTCTTTCTTTCTCTGTCTACTTTCTCTCGTCTTTTTGAGTTTGCCCTTTTTCCAGCGCACGCGATTGGTTCGTTGGCTTCACGTGTTGCGCAAGTTTACTGTCTCCACTCTCCTCCAGTTTTCTTTTCATATGACGCGACTTGTACCTTGAATTCTGAATACAATTTTCAGGTAATGGGTCTACCAGAAACTGCAATGTTTGTATGTTAACAGGTCAACTAGTCTTGACGAGCCAACGGGAGAAGCTCGACACCGGACTGAATACATACAACGACTCCCAATGGCACGTGGTTACCGTGACACACGGCGCTAAGGCTCTCAAGATGGTCATCGACGATTACGATTATTACAGGTAAAATAAGAAAACAAGTCCTTTTATACATCTATACTTCCATACTAATATTATAAATGCGAAAGTCTGTCTGTCTGTCACCTCTTCACGGCTAAACTGCTGGACCGATTGTGATGAAATTTGGTAGGGATGTAGTTAACGACCTGAGGTCAAATATAGGCTACATTTGGGCGCGATATAACCGAGTCCCACGCGGGCGGAGCCGCGGGCAACAGCTAGTATAATATAAAGTTCAGTATTAAAGTACAGTTCCTTTTAATAACCCAAAAAAGTAAATATTTGAAAGTCTTCATCAACCATTGCCCATACAGGTTTACTCATTTATTTATTTAACTTTATTAAACTACTAGCTATTGCCCGCGGCTCCGCCCGCGTTCGCCTCGGTTATGTCGCGCCCGAAAGTAGCCTATGTTTGACTCCTAGTGCATAACTATATCCATACCAAATTTCATTACAATCGGTCCAGCAGTTTAGCTGTGAAGAGGTGACAGACAGACAGACTTTCGCATTTATAATATTAGTATAGTATATAACTTTATTACACTATATGCCATTTTCTACAGTCGATCTCTTTATCTCTTACTCGGATTATATCTTCGGCCTGTTTTGCTGTTAGTTTCCCAATCTATCTGCGATCTTTTCTGTTTCGATATTTCTAAGCGCTCAATAAAGTCGCCACAATTTTACATAAGACATTTCTATGTAAATGTCCTACCTGCACATGTATCATTTTAATGTCTGTTTTTTTTTTGTGGCATTTATCCACAAAATGGCAAACTCATAGCTTATTTTTGCCAGTATCAAGTTTTATTTGAATGTTCTTCAACTTCTTCATTTGGTCAAGTCACAGAGTCAAGTCGTAGTCAGTCATGTCCAGTCAAGTTACTCAAGTCAGAGGAAGTGAAGTGTTGGAAGTATTTCACTTAGCATTACAAGTATCTTGGAGATTTTGTTGACAAGGATTAAAGTCACTTAAACGATATTACCACTTCCCAATACTCACGCTTGTTCACGAACACTTAGCGACTAATAATCCACCATAATTATGCACAAATACTCGAAAGAAAATAGATTTTGGAAAATAATTACACAGCGCAATGTTGTGACTTATGTCTTCCCGCCAAAACTCCTTTTCTTTTTTTTTTGATTTGGCTTTAATCCACAATATGGCAATCAAATATAAAGCTTATATTTGCCAGTATCAAGTTTTATATAAATGTTCTTCACTTTGTCGAGTCACAGAGTCAAGTCAAGTCAGTAGACAGGTCTTGTCAAGTTAGTCAAGGGCTAAGTGAAGCGGTGAAAGTTTCACAGCGCAATGTTGTGACTTATGTCTTCCCGCCAAAACTCCTTTAATTGTCTGCCCCAGCACGGACACAGCCCCAGAGCCCCTCCATATCCTCAACGGGGTGTTGTTCATCGGCGGCATCCAGCCCGGCTACGTCATCGCCGGCAAGATGGGCTCCCGGACGCCGTTCCAGGGCTGCATCGCCGACGCCACGCTCAACGGCCGAGTGCTCAACCTGCTCGAGCCTTACAGCAACAGCAGCGTCACGTTCGGCAGGTGTGGCGCTGTCACCTCCACGGGCGGAGTGTTGCCAGGTATGAATATACACAGGGCTTCACTTTTATGGCAGGAAATGGAGACGAGGTGAAACACCGTTGGCTGTGTAGGGCTTCACTTTTATGGCAGGAAATGGAGACGAGGTGAAGTGTACACTATTATTCTCTCGGCGGCTGAATAATATTAACAAAATAAAATAACTTTATATACTAAATTAAGACTTAGTTCTTAAGACGACATCTTGGTGAACACTAAAGCCACCATCAACTAAAAATCATTATTCACTGAAAACACAGTATCAAAAACCCGTCTTCTATAGTTATGATTCTGGATGAAGTTAATTTTAAACATGTTAAATTATTAAATTATAGTACTTTTCTCTTTACCTATGGAACTATAATTTAATATGATTAAAATTAACTTCAGATCCAGAACCTTAATTACATAACACGGATTTTTGATAACTTGTGTTTTTTAGTGAATAATGATTTTTAGATGATGATGGCGCTAGTGTTCACCAGTCTCGTCTTAACACGTATTAGCCTGAATTCGCAATTCAAATTTGCTTACAATTTATAAACATTGCGCGAGTGCCGTCTGAAACCCTAAATAAGCGGCCTAAAAGTATCTGACACAGGCTATAGACCAGACCTGTCAACTAATGATAACAGCTGGGAAGCCTCTTGAGGCGACCAATCCTTACCGTCTTGCCGTCGCTTAACACGGGATATCGTTACGAAATATTCCCAGCTTGAAGCTTGATATTTGTATAGAATACTAGCTGACCCGGGAAACTCCGTGCCGCCTGAATGCACTTTTCTCACCGTTTAAACGTTCCTGAACTTCCACAAAAATTTCAACACCAAAATTAACTAAATCGGTCCAGCCATTCTCGACTTTTAGCGACAATAACGAACAGCAATAAAATTTTATAAGTATATAATTAGATTTTTATAAAAGAGAAGATAAGATGAAAGAATAATTTTATTGTCCAGTCTTTAAAATAAAGTCGATAAAGCTATCAAAAGGGCGTCTTGTCGGGAGATAACTATTTATGAAATTGCTATATTAATAAATGTAGATATATAACATATTTACCTGGAAAACCAGGTGAAAAAACTACCTAAGTTTAGGTAGAGTGAATAATTACGTGTCATGTAATTATTATTGCATTTGCTCAAATATTATTAGATTAACATACTCTGTGAACTGACATAATTAACCTACCTAACCTATCTTACCTAACTTAAAACTAATAACAACTCAGAGTTGCTAGGCCCATATGCCATCGAGTTAAAAAATACCCATAGCCACTATTAATATTAACCCAACGCCCTCGATATAATACAACGTAAAACAATTGTTGTGAAACCAGCAATGAAGGTAATTCCGAAGTACGTGAACCCTGAAAATGACTAAGCGCGTTTCGGAGCAAAACATAGATGGAGCCGCTGCTTACTGTGATACAAATATATTTTTTAATTATTGTTATTTCATTAGTTCAGGAATATCAGACTACTATGAACACGAGCACTAAGAATGAACAGTTTTTCGGGCTGTCTAAAGACATCTGACTCAGCTTAACGACTGCCATCTATCGATAGGCCATCGGCTTAATTTGTCTTATCATTCGTGGACTAATTCATGCTATCCATGCTAATAGGTTGGGTAGACCTGCTAGGCGATGTAGTGAAATGAAATTATTCGTTTGCATTACCTATATACTCGTTGGTAAAACTGTCGCCGTAATCCGCCATGGGGGGTCATTCCTTCGATTCTCATTAGAAGCATACTTTGCTTTAGTTTTTTCCAGTTTGGTTAGGGCTTTGCGGGCGTGAATCACCGTTGCTTGGTCCAGGCTGCCGTCTGGTAGTTGTTAAAGGAACCACGTTAGAGGCCGAGAGGCGGTTCCGAAGAACTCTGATTCTCTCTTGGTTATATCGCGCCCGAAAGTAGGCTATGTTTGACTCCTAGTGCATAACTATATACATACCAAATTTCATCACAATCGGTCCAGCAGTTTAGCCGTGAAGAGGTGACAGACAGACAGACTTTCGCATTTATAATATTAGTATGGAAGTATGGATATGGATAACTATGCCTATCTACTTGGACCCCTTCTTCCTTCTATCTTAGTTTAATTAATTAGTTATTAGTTAATTAGTTATCATACTGTACATGAAAGGTCTGTCGTTCCCAGGCGGCGACTACCCGACGCTGCCGCCGCCGACCGTGCTGCCGACGCCGCCGCCCGCGCCGCCCATTACCGAGGCGCCGGTTGTCTCCGCCGCGCCTGTCACTCCCAAGGGTAGGGATATTACGATACAATACAATACAATGCAATACGATACTATATTACAATACGATAAGATATTATAATACAACTAGCGACCCGCACCGGCTTCGCATGGGCATTAAAACCTTCCTCTTGAATCACTCTAAGTATCTATTTAAAAATACCGCATCAAAATCCGTTGCGTAGTTTTAAAGATTTAAGCATACAAAGGGACACAGGGACAGAGAAAGCGATTTTGTTTTATACTATATAGTGATATTGGTACTCCTAATACCTATAATACAATACGATAAGATCTACTTATATATAGATAAGTATATTCATATTATATTACTAGCTGTTGCCCGCGGCTCCGCCCGCGTGTAGGTCGCTTTTCGCGTAACCTGTGGAAACTACAACTATCCAGACCTATAGTTAATTCTATTGTATCCTTTTCCCGTGCCAATTTTATAAAGCCATTACATTGCTACAATATCATTAAATATTAGGGCCACTTCTTTCTCAAATACCGTTTTTAAAATCAATAGGAATCAGTATTAAACAGTCGTAAAATTCTGAAAAAAATATATGTTTTTAGTTGAGGATATAGCAGAGTGAAATTCGCTTACAGTAACAGTACCAATATCAGACAAAATTCGCTCGATAGAAAAATCTAAGTTGCCTCCTTTGGAAGTTTATTTTCAATACTATGCCTAAAATAATAAACTTATTGTCCTGCTTTTTATACCAACCTTTAGATAAAGTATTTATATAGTGAAAATAGCTGAAGTAGATTTTGTAGTGTTATTTTCCCAAATATGATGTCTTAATGCCTACAAAATGAGTGAGCGCCGCGACTACGCGGCTTACGGACAACGGACCTTCAGAAGAAGGAGCCCTTAACATTCATACTATCAATCTTTGTCTCTAAAAGAGTAGACGCAGCCTATTACAGAGTCATTAGGACCTAAAATTCACTCCCAAAGTTTTAGTGGGCGTGAAAATTGGAGAAAAGCTCAATAAATAGTGATAAGTCAGATAAATTTGTCCTTACGACACGACCGTATTATTCCGTCAAACACTGATTTGATTATTTTTAAAACCAAAGCCAAACCAAACCAACCAATCAATTCAAATAGCTTACAATACAACACAACAAACGACCGATAAAAAAACCAACCAATAGTACTAAATCAACAGCCAAATTTTTTTTTAATAATTAGAATGAATTGCTGCCGTAAGGAAAAATTTCAATCTGCTATTAAAATAAAGTCAGCGCCATCTATTGATATTTTATGTAACTAAATCATACGCCCACAAACATTCAATGTGTTATTTTATTAAAATTTAATAGAGACTGCAGTGTGTTTTTGTCTTTATTGATATAAGTAGAAATTCTAGCTTTATCTAAATTAAATACGTTTATGTAAATCGCATTCAACTGTTTAAAAGTTTTGAAGCAGTGCTTGTAGTAAACTTTAAATGGCCATAACTTCTATTTCCCTTAACCGATTTTGATGAAACAAAGATTTTACAACGCTCCTAATTATATGTAATTCACCTGTGAAAACAGCGTTCAAATCTGTTGAGTAGTTTTGAAATTATAACGCACCACACAGACAGAAAGACAGACAGACAAAAAGTGCAAATATTGTTTTTTTTTTGTTTTTATTACTCTTCTTTAATTGCCCCGTAGAGGTTTTTTAGAAAAATATTTAATGTACAGACACTCGATTTTTACTGTCTTATTATATGTATAGATAGATAAGTACAAAATGCTTTTATATTAATGGAATTAACGCTAAGAGCTTTCTCTAAGTAACAAAATAATTCTAGAAAACAAATAAAAAACGAAAACAGAAAATTCCAGCTACTTTCTAGAAACATTTCTTTACTAAAATATTTAAAAAAAATAGACTTCTAAAAAATTAATACAAAACAAAAAAAGGGTAAAAACAAAAGAAGTGATGTCTAGCAGGATTCGAACCCTCTACTTAAAAATATGATCCGCTACCTCTACCGATAGGCCAACATGCTTTGCTTGTTACTGCCGAAATTTCAAATGGGTTTTGTCTATAAGTTTTAAAGCAGTGTTTGAAGTAAATTTTCAATCGACCATAACTTCTTTTTCCCTTAACCGATTTTGACGAAACAAAGTTTTGACAACGCTCCTAATTATATGTAATCCAACTGTAAAAACGGCGTTTAAATCCGTTGAGTATTTTCGAAGTTATAACGTACCAGATAGACATACATACATACATACATACAGACAGACAAAAAGTCTTTTTGGTTTCTGTTACTCTTTTTTAATCGCACTCAATCAGTTTTTTTGAAATATATTAAATGTACAGACACTCGCATTTTAGTGTCTTATTATATGTATTGTATAAAAAAATAGACTTCTAAAAAATTAATACAAAACAAAAAAAGGGTAAAAACAAAAGAAGTGATGTCTAGCAGGATTCGAACCCTATACTTAAAAATATGATCCGCTACCTCTACCGATAGGCCAACATGCTTTGCTTGTTACTGCCGAAATTTCAAATGGGTTTTGTCTATAAGTTTTAAAGCAGTGTTTGAAGTAAATTTTCAATCGACCATAACTTCTTTTTCCCTTAACCGATTTTGACGAAACAAAGTTTTGACAACGCTCCTAATTATATGTAATCCAACTGTAAAAACCGCGTTTAAATCCGTTGAGTATTTTCGAAGTTATAACGTACCAGACAGACATACATACATACATACATACATACATACAGACAGACAAAAATTCCAAAAACTGTCTTTTTGGTTTCTGTTACTCTTTTTTAATCGAACTCAATCAGTTTTTTTGAAATATATTAAATGTACAGACACTCGCATTTTAGTGTCTTATTATATGTATTGATGTTCATATTTTTAACTAGCTGTTCCCCGCGGCTTCGCCCCGCGTGGGACTCGGTTATATTGCGCCCAAAAGTAGCCTATGTTTGACCTGAGGTCGTTAACTACATCCCTACCAAATTCATCACAATCGGTCCAGCAGTTTAGCCGTGAAGAGGTGACAGACAGACAGACTTTCGCATTTATAATATTAGTATGGGTGTTGTTACCACTTTTGATGATTTGTTGCTATACGATTTCATTTCTGCATGTTGGATTTCTTAGGCCATACTTAGACAATTTAGGGACCTCCAGGTTGACAAGGGTCTATGATTTCAGTCTTATTACCTTACAATTGAAATTTACGTTTAACAAAAATGGGGTCATTTAAAAAAAACGTTAATTTCAGCACGAGCGTCAGACATACTGGCGACTCCTAGGATCACGACAGCGAAGGCCCCGCCGACGACGCCGCGGCCGCGACCGCAGCCCGAGACTGGCTGCGCGCTCGCACACGACACTTACTATACGGTCGGAGATCCGGAGGAGGGCTACCGGTTCGGTGAGTAAACTGACAAGTTCCTAGCTATGCAAGAATATACCCAGCACAGTTTTTTTTTACTGGTAAACTGAACTCCTCGAAGCTGTGGAGGTCGACTGTGAAGGTGGTGGCCACGACACACTGCAAGCTCGGCGATCCGGAGGATAGCTACCGGATCGGTGAGTTACGAACTGACGAGTTCCTGCATGCTAGTCACTAAGAATACCTAGATATACCCAGCACAGTTTTTTTTACTGGTAAACTGAACTCCTCGAAGCTGTGGAGGTCGACTGTGAAGGTGGTGCCCACGACACACTGCAAGCTCGGCGATCCGGAGGATAGCTACCGGATCGGTGAGTTACGAACTGACGAGTTCCTGCATGCTAGTCACTAAGAATACCTATAGATATACCCAGCACAGTTTTTTTTACTGGTAAACTGAACTCCTCGAAGCTGTGGAGGTCGACTGTGAAGGTGGTGCCCACGACACACTGCAAGCTCGGCGATCCGGAGGATAGCTACCGGATCGGTGAGTTACGAACTGACGAGTTCCTGCATGCTAGTCACTAAGAATACCTAGATATACCCAGCACAGTTTTTTTTACTGGTAAACTGAACTCCTCGAAGCTGTGATGGTCGACTGTGAAGGTGGTGCCCACGACACCTACTACACGTTCGGCGATCGAAAGAGGGCTACCGGGTCGGTGAGTTACGAACTGATACCCCTACGACTTTAGACAGTTCTTGCATACTGAACTAAGAATATACCAAGCCCAAATTTTTTTTTTGCTTGTAAACTCAATTCCTCGAAGCACGACTGTTTGTCGAGTCGAAATGGCTTAGCTCATTTATTTTTATCAGTATGTGGCTACATTGATTGCTCTATCGTTGGCCGCTCCCAGATCCTCCACTGTACAGGAGTCAGAGCGGTTGGGACATATCATAAGATGATCCATAGACTACACAGCCCCCAGTCACTAATTCGAAAATCCCCACGACTATGAAAGTGGTGGATAGTTCACGCGACTGAGGGACGTGACGAGAAAATGAATATTCCCGGCTCTTGTAGATTTGCTTGTTTCCTTATATTACTCGTGTTGTGTCAAAGGTTCACGCAGAGACAGCCGCATTGAGTACGGCAAGCTGCCAGGCCGCCAGCTGGAGCTGTACGACCTCACCATCAGCTTCCGCACCTTCGACAAGCACGGTGGCCTCATATTCTACGCGGAGGCCGACAGCGCGCCAGAACAGTTCCTGGCTGTCTTTATGAAGGACGCTCGGGTGAGAATCAATGATATAATGCTTTTGTTCCTCTTTTGAAGGGAAACATTTTTTGGCTTTTGGCGTGCCATAGAAGTTAATATCTTTTCGATTGCCGACTGCTCTCGCTACTTTTTGGTTTCACGTGCTGGTACAAGTCTTTTTATTTTTAGAAATAAGTAGGTATATCCATACGCCGACTGAATCGGCCGACCGGACGCAGTCCCCTTGGCCTTCACACATAAATTCTTTACTATTCGATCCTACTCCATTCTTTCTAGGTTCCCGAGCCAGCAATGTCTGAGCTTTTGTCTCACCAAACATATTTGATGTCCAGATAATTCAACCATATTATTATCAACATCACCTTCTAGCTGCACGTAGCATTCAACTGTGGCGAGAATACCGGGCGGGTGTCCTCGGAACAGACGTACAACGACACAGAGTGGCACCAGATGACCTTGGTCCGTAACGGAGGTCACAGCAAGGTCACCGTGGACAATAAAGAGGTCGGCGAGACGAGCGTGGCCTGCGTGAGTCCGCGAGTGCTGGCCCCGCCCTTCTACTACGGAGGCCTGAGGAAGGTCACCACTCATTTCAATGAGAGCGTGGTGAGTTGGTTTCAACAGTAATTTTAACATTTCGACTAATTTTATATTTTCTTTTTACTATCTGAAACACAGGATGGTTTTTTATCCTTGTTCAGACATCCTTATTTTTATTGAAAATTATTTTATAGCTTTTTTTTAAAAACTTTTGAATTAAGATTTATTACTATTAATTTGTTCATAATTATATAAAACGCATGCAATGTTCTAACTTGAAACAACTCAAAGTAGGTATAGGTACTTCCCGATCTCCGGGTCTTATTCATTGGCCTGTGCAGTCTCATTTTACAGTGAATATTCCATAGTGGAAATGTCTTGCCGTCAGTTTTAATCTGATTATCTAATATTCTGTCTGACATCTGGTGGTCGTTCGAATCCACATCAGAAGCCGATAGGTGTTCTGACATTAGGATATGTGCAGGGTCAGTTGACCTGGTAATCTACACGATACAAACAGAACAAAACACCGGATCAAACATTGTTGGTTGTATTGTCCAGGGCTTCTACCAGCCATTCAAGGGTTGCCTCAAAGGGCTGCTGATGAACGGCCAGACTGTGAGGGACGTGCAGCAGCGGGTGAACGCGCTGCGGTGCGTCGACAACGTCGAGGATGGACTCTATTTCGAGCCCGCTAAGGGCGAGTTTAGCAGCTACCTCAAGGTAACGTTCCCTATAACTGTACCAATCTACATTACTTACACCAACTTTAAAAGAATTGAACATTATCAAAATTCAACGTTTGTTCCGAAATGATACATATATAGTCACGACTTTATACCATACCGGGTAGGCAGAATCTAGGGCTATACTACGTTTAGTAGATGATAGTTGAAACAGAAAATCAATATAGTTCTAAATTTATTAATGTATTTAATACAATTTTATTAATCTACAATAATTACCAAATAATTAAGAACTAATTTTTTAGTTTTCCAGCGGTTTTATCAACGAAATTTTAATGTTTGTTTGAAGTTTACGGTCTCATTGACCTGGTTATTAGAGAGGCTATGGCCAATATTAACCAATTAGGGAACGATCGCTGAACAGTTCCAAAGCCCAATCTTTTGGCGATCATTCCCATCGTTATCTCTAGCATGAGTCGACCATGTGAAATATAGGGACAAAAACGTGATAATGTTCACCTATCACATAAATTCTTCCATCATGATCATAAAACTAATTCCAGCTGGTGAACCACTTCCGAGTGGGCAACGAGGTCGGCATCGCTATGGAGGTGAAGCCTCGCAACAGCACGGGCCTGCTGCTGAGTGTGTACGGCAAGAAGGACTACCTGGTGATCGAGATGCTGGAGAACGAGGTGGTGGCTCGCGTGGAGAACGGAAAGGGGCCATTCCAGGCCAGCTTCAACTTCGGGGAGAACTTCTCACTGTGCGATGGGAAGTGGCACAGGATTCATGGTAACATTTTATAACATATTTATTCTTTTTTATTGTAACCTGTTGTGTATACCTAAATAAATAAATAAAATAATATAAACTAGCGACCCGCCCCGGCTTTGCATATGGGCATAAAAACCTTCCTCTTGAATCACTATCTATTAAAAAAACCGCATCAAAATCCGTTGCGTAGTTTTAAAGATTTTGAATATAATAAACATATTAAATTATTAAATAATAATTCCCCATAGTTACAAATTGCATTATTGCTTAAAACGGCCACTTTTAGCAGTTTTGCAATTTGTAACTATATGGAACTATAATTTAATAATTGAATATGATTAAAATTAACTTCAGATCCAGAACCTTAATTACAGCAGAGGGATTTTTGATAACTTGTGTTTCCAGTGACTAATGATTTTTAAATGAGTGTTCAGCGAGGTATTAAGTTTAGATTTTTAAATTTAATAAACTGGCTAAAGCCATGGTATGTGGAAGAAATTGCATCAGCGATAAGTCCGCCTTTGTACACATTGTTTGTATTTGTATTCAACATGTATAATTTTTATGATAATGGTACAATAAAGAGTATATCTATCTATCTATCTATGTGAGACCGTTATTTTTCGGTCTTTAAAATACCGTTTTCGAGCCCTGAATCGCATAATTTAAATTCTCTTTCCAATTCCAGCCTTAAAATCCCACCACGTGGTGACTATCGGCGTGGACGGTCACTTCTCGGACGCCGTCCTCGGGCAGTCGGGCTCCACGGACACCCGCTACGGGCTGTACATCGGCGGGCACGAGCGCGACGTCAGCAGCCTGCCCGGCACGCAGTCCCGCCAGGGCTTCGTCGGCTGCATCAGGAACATACAGATCAAGGAGAAGCCTGTCACCATACCCAGTACAGCCACTTCTAGGGGCGTCCATATTGGTGTTTGCCCGTTGGATTAGTTTTAATTTTTATTGTATGCGGGTATTTTGAAGTTTCACGGCAGATGTTGCTTTCTGTAAAAACATGGATTAAAAAAAATTCAGCACTATTTCGTCTATAAAGTAAATTTACAGTAGTGATACTGGGTGGCTCACACTTATTAAGTGTATATAAATTTTAATGTTACATAATTGTAAAGAATCGATTTATCAATTTATTTGTTTAAACCTAAAATAAGAAATAAATATAAATGGGACTGAGAGTGGTTAGTCTTCTATTAAATGGACGTTAAGTTATTTAATATTGACTATAAATACTTGCTTGTTCTACATTAAAAAGCCGTGATTTTTTAAATATCCCATACGTTTTCATATACCTAATCATCATCTCAATCTTATTATTATTCGATTTTTTTATTATATGTGATATATGTATGTTTATAATATTTATGTAATATAATATATATGTAAGTATACAACTGTAAAGTACACGACATAAGCAGCACAAAATGATATAAAAAACTAATCAGCGAGTTTCTCAACGCATCATAAAGATGTATTGCATTCAAAAAATCTTCTTTAACGTAAACTTATGTCATTCTAAACAATATTGTAAAAATATCAACCCATTTTAAAATGAGCTTACCTAATATGAATTCAACTTTGATTAAGAATTTTATCTACAAAAAAAAATGGCTACTTTATATAAACAATTGGGAAAACATAGATTTCCGAAGTTCGTCCGACGCAGTTTCAATACAGTGAGCAATATATATTAATGTTATTTACATTTTCCAACAATATAAAGTTATATTCTTTCTGTATGTAATTATGTATAAGATTTACAAACCAAATAAATGAACTGAATACCAACAACATTATTTCATTTATACCATTTCGTATTCAAAGTTTCTTGTTGTTTATTACTTACCTTTATATCACAACTGAACCATCTTGTTTTTTAACATAAGCTCATTTCAACTACAATATGTTTTATCCCTGTTTCTCTTATCGATATTTAACGTGAAAGAACAAGACAATTCACATTTCAGTTATGGGCTTGACAAACGTTTGTTTATTTTCATAATAATAAGGGGTAAATAAATAAGTATAGTTTCTTACTTCATTACATAGTATAAAACAAAGTCACTTACCGATGTCTGTCCCTATGTATGCTTAGATCTTTAAAACTACGCAATGGATTTTGATGCGGTAAATACGGATAGTGATTCAAAAGGGAGGTTTTTATGTATAACCCATAATATTGCACCCGTGAGTCACCAGTTCTTTATACTCACAGTTAACGGTAGTTTGCATAAAATAAAATATGGACATACAACAACGTTGAACAATTTATTTGACATTATGCTTTACAATGACCAATAAAAACAATCTTAATATTATTTTTACAACTATTGACTACATTTACATCACCAACTCCTTAAAAATCCTTTATCCAATCCCACTCGATAATGGAATACCAAAAAAGACCCACATTTTTTTTCCATAATCATATAATAAACATAAACCGTAATATTCATTTACATAGATAAAAATATTCGCTTTTGAACTTCGAGCTGCGTGTTGAATCCTGTACCGGAAGGGAGTAGCCTTAGCGATATTTTACTATTCCAATAGATCTGGCGTTTTTGCGGGGGGAAAATACACACAAGAACAGTTCTGCATACCTACATACAAAACTTACATAGTTACCCGACTGTAATGATAACACACATTAAAAATGAAACAAAAGAGCAAATAATTTGTGTACAGATTACACACACTAATACATTGCATATGCCGATTGGGCTTATACTTTGACAAAATAACGCAGCGTATGGCTACTCCCTTCCGGTAAAGAGGCCCTGTTGCTCAAAGCTTGTTAAAAAATGAATGTTTTTGAAGAGACAGCTCAGAACAAAATTAAAATTTTAGATAAGTCCCACAAACATTTTGGTTTAAAGTCCTAGTAAAATCTTGGGTTTTATATCTAAAGACAAAAGTTCAACCCCCGTATTAAGAAACGTTTGTTAAGCCTATTTTAGTTAAAATGTGTTTCGTCTCGTTCTTTCACATGAAGTGTCAGGTAAGAGAGAAAGAGCCAAAACATGTTTTAGTTAAAATGGGCTTATCAAAAGTTTTTTTAATACGGCGGTAAATAATTAACAAATGAGGCATATATTTTAATGATGACAGCGCTACCAATATCCTTAACAGACGTGTCAGCAAGGATTACCTTAGTCATAAAAAATAACGAACGAAGCCTATTTTAACTAAAATATGTTTAGTCCCTTTCTCTCTTTACCTGATTACCTGACACTTCATGTGAAAGAATGAGACAAAACACGTTTTAGTTAAAATTGGTTTATTACGTTTGTAAATATTTTCGAATAAGGGGGTCATAATTTATTTTTTAATAATTTACAGCGCCATAACACAAGCAATTAGTTTTTTCTAAATAATAGAATTAAGAAGTCGTCTCCTCTCTCCGCAACACGAAGTTGCTATATCTAATGGTCTTTATGGAAAGCTATGTAAACATAAGAGACAAACGAAAAAGATGATTCCGTAAGAAAGACATGGACTCCATGTCTTTCTTCGAAAAAAAATCGAAATATATGCGGACTTCCATAATACCTACTTGAAACTACAGTTCTAAAAATAAAATATGATTTGGTAACCAAATTGGTACCTACGTTTATTGGTTGAAGTTTATATTTTCATTAAAAAAATATTCGGGTAAAAAGGATATTTGATTGTTTCTTTTTCTTTTACTAGATTAAATCTTTTACAAATCGTTTATAAAGTCTCCTTTCGAAATATTAATGATTTTCGACATTCACAGAGAAATTTTATAATAGCAATGAACAGCCAAAATTGTCACTGCACACACATTAAATAAGTAACATTATATTTCTTCGTAAAAAAAAAATCCCATCATTTTTGTTATCTAGTACTTTCCTAAACTTAATTGTAATTAATACTTATTTACAATTTTTTTCTTAGAAATAGTATTTCAAATTATCTTGACATATTATTTGGTCTAGCTTTCGCGGGCTGAATCACTCGCTGTGATTCTATTAAACTCGCACATAATGATGAGCCAAAATAGTAAAAATATATATAACTAGCTGTTCCCCGCGGCTTCGCCCCGCGTGGGACTCGGTTATATCGCGCCCAAAAGTAGCCTATGTTTGACCTCAGGTCATTAACTACATCCCTACCAAATTTCATTACAATCGGTCCAGCAGTTTAGCCGTGAAGAGGTGACAGACAGACAGACAGACTTTCGCATTTATAATATTAAGTATGGATTTTCAATAGTTTCCTACCGTGTATTTTGGGCCATCACTAGTAGTGAGCGAGAGGCACATCATGTCTCTCGCTCTTTCTGATGTCCGCTGTCTGAGGAAACAGCGCGTTGTGCGCCATTTGTCGCCTAGGGGTTACAAGGTCTGTGTCCAACAGTGTACTTTTTGTGGCTTATATGACCTTAATATAACACGTATATTTTATTTAACATCAAATTTTAATAATTACATTCAATAGACGAATATGTTATCTAGACATAAAAAAATATAACATTTGGTATATAGAATAATAGTAATATCTTACTGCATTCGTTGATGTACCTACTGTCATCGGAAAACGTAGTGATTGACGTCATTACGTGATAAGTATATCCTATATATATATTGAGGCTAAACAATTTCATTACATATTCCTAAAAAACAAATATTTATTTTTCTCTCTTTCTTCTATGGATATTTGCTTAGAGGCAAGTCTTTACCGCACAAGGGTGCAATATATTTAAATCGCGGGCCACGGCCTAAATAATTTATATCTATCATCATCACCAAAGCTCAACAGCTACTCGTGGTAATGACAGTTTAGATGTTTGAATAATAAGTTTTTTTAGACAGCCTAAGGTTTACCACTAATATGTTGTCTATAAAAATGTAATGAACTATAAGGCCTTACATTAAAAGCATTTTTAATGCAAGATCCGTCATTAAAAACAACTTACATAATACACAATGAACAAATTACTCCTATTTTTGCATCTAAAATATTTCTAATATCAATTGGTGTTATTGATTTCAAATTGTAATTAGGTACTAAACAGATAATAAAAATAAAAATATTGAAATATGTACGTACGTACTTACATACATATTTTAATTTCATAATATATTTTTCGACAATTGATTTAGAATATGGCAAAAATTTATTTATCATGAGCTTACATAAAACGCCATAAACATAATTTTACATGCATATTTTCCAATTTTTTTCTCATTACAATCTGTTATTCCATACAAATTTACAAGAGACAAACAAATTCTTATACGATACGAAGTTATTCAACTTGTTAATACTTTAGGCCTATTATATACGTACTGATTGATAAGATTATTTGTAGACTTTTGTACATAGGTCAGGTTTCAATTATTTATGCCGCTAGACAGAGATGCAAGCATAATTGTGTTTCGGTTTAAGGATCGAGAGCATATTGGGATCCCTAGGCCACAAGGTTAAGAACAACTATGGACTACAGTGACCACGCTACTATCTTAGACGGGATTGCTGATGCTTCATTAAAGTCATCGTGTCTAGATGAATGAAATAAGCTTGTTTGATTTTTCGCATCCGATTACACATAAAGCATGATTTTCACGCACAAAGATTAATTGGTATAACAATTTATAAGCACAGACTTGTTGTGCAACAATCGACTTAGCGATCGGCGCGACAGCTTATCAAAATAAAATAAAAAGTTAAAATAAAATACTTAATAACCCCGCATTACCTATAGATTTGACTGTAGCAAGTCAGAAGAACACCGACCCCTCAGCCACTAGCACGCACGCAATAAATCCGTATTCTCTATCCGCATTCTCTATCCGCATTTTCTATCCGCATTTTCTATCCGCATTTTCTATCCGCATTATAGGAAAAGAACGGGCTGCTTGAATGACGAACAGGGGGCTTAGCCTACATCACAATCTTAAAACTCTTAACTAATGTCGACGAGAACAAAATGTATGGGATTGACATAAGCTACGGTAAATCACGTGGTCGATCTTATGTCAATCCCATACATTAAGTTCTTGTCGAACTTCTTTGAAGTTTTGAGATTGTGATTTTGGCTAAGCCCCCAGAGAAGCCACCGCGCGCTGATTAAAATACCCATAACAGAAAAAGGGCCCTAATGAACTGTCTTCGCCACAAAAAGCGTCCAAACAATCAAACACATAAAGATGGATGTCCACTTCTGAATGTTTGAAATGACACGCTTTTCTTTGATAAACGGGAACCTTATGTCGCCTCCTTACTCCCACTTAGTCATTTCTTCTTATAGTACACTGGTGCAATACCTAAAAGAGTAATTGCATATATTATTATTTTAAAAGTGAATATAAGACTGGAAAAAAATTCTTAGGAAATATTGGGGTCAAGATTGCTTAATTAAAATGAGACACCTATTTAACTAAATATCTATGTTACACTTTGTCGCCGCGCCACAAAAGCAATTTTTTTGGCAAGAGTTATTGTTTTAAAGTGTCACTTTTAGTCCATAGATTTAAAATATAATTTCTCAATGCGTCCAATTCTTCCATGTTTAAATATTTATGTACACAGGAGGAAGTAAAATCTATTAAAAAAAAAAAATATGGCATGACCACGTGGGTTAGTATCTCCTATTTCTATTAGATATCCATATCCATACTTCCATACTAATATTATAAATGCGAAAGTCTGTCTGTCTGTCACCACTTCACGGCTAAACTGCTGGACCGATTGTGATTAAATTTGGTATGGATATAGTTATGCACTAGGAGTCAAACATAGGCTACTTTCGGGCGCGATATAACCGAGGCGCACGCGGGCGGAGCCGCGGCAACATCTAGTATTGTATATATGACAAACTAGTATGACCACGAAGAAAAAGAAAACTTACGCTATTGATGCTGGCTCTCGACGATAAGCATTATGGACTGATGCTGCTGCGAGTCTGTGTGTATGGTGGGCACGGAGCGAAGACACTCGATTTGGTGGGAAGCCCAGTCCTTCTTCTGGCAGTACGTCGAACAATACGGCGTCCGCCGGCAGAGGGAGCACTCTGCTGACGCTTCGCGATTGCAGTTCGCGCACTGGAATCAAATTGTACCTGTCAAACTCTTCAACTAGGGTTGCCATGATCTAGCTAAACAAACCAGAGTGAGTAAACGAGATGTAATACATGATGTAAGCCACCACCACTTTTGCCAGTTTCGTTTCGCTTAAAAAGATAATGGTTGGCTGTTGCTAACAGAGCCGTACAAGCGGGGAAGACAAAATTCCTGATTTTATGCAATCGTCTTTTTTACTTCACCTATTATAGGCGTTAACTGTTTTTCTTTTTTTATTTAATACCACATTTTATAATCTGATTTATTTTATAGTTTTACATTACGGAAGTAAACACTGAGTGCCAGAAAACCCAACACTTTGTAAACATTGTTTTTTCAGCTATCTGTTAATGTGTCCCACTGCTAGGTATTGGCCTCTCCCCCTTAATTTTTTATATATATAAGTCATATACAATATATATAAGTTTCTCGATAGCAAATGTGTTAAAATTAACCTAATGCTAGGCATTTGATACCAGTTAACCTTTTGACCTTGATGAGAAGCCGGTAAATAGTATACAGTTGGTACTTGGATTATTTAACTGACGGTCCATGTCCATGTTATATAATAAAACATACATACATATCATCACGCCTGTCTCCCGTAGGGGTAGACAGAGACTAGAGATTTTCATTGACTGCGATCCTTACATACCTCTCTCGCTTCCTCCACACTCATCACTCTCGTCATACACGCTCGCCGATTTCGGGTACTCCTAATGTCTCCCATTTTCAAGAGGTCTGCGATTTGGTCGCAGTATGTTTTACGAGGCCGACCCTGACCGCCGCTCCCAGCCAACTCTGCTTTGTATATACTTTTCGTCAGTCTTCTTTCATCCATCCTCTACATGTCCAAACCATCTCAATAATATTGTACTGTACTAACATAATAATACTGGACTATAATTACCTTTTTGGACTCAGTATCATCCACGTTGTGCAAGGAAACCTGTTCGGCTTCGACCTGAGCGTCCACACTGGCCGCTAGCAGCGCAGACGCCCGCTCCTGTTCCAACCTATCGATCTGCCGCGCGCTCACTATCTTCACCTCCTCAACACACTGCTTTAGTTCACCGGCCAGCCGTACTAGACCCTGGCTTATGTCGTCTAAACGCTTTAGCACACCCCCCAAATCTGGTAGCCCTGTAATAAGGTGGTATTGTTAATTATTGTGATAGAAGTGTTGGATATTTTTATCTTAGTCTATTTCGAAATTCTATATTCAAAATTGTTGTTTCTTTATTTACTATAGAGTAGGCATTCAGCTCTAAGGACCTGATGGAAAGTGGTTAGTGGTAACCCTAGCCGGACGCCTGCAACAACAGGAGTGTTGTGAGCGCGTAGCCGACCCTGAAGGAATCTTTTCATGCTTTTTTTAAATCTTTTTTATGTTGTCACTCGGAAAAAAACCATGTATAATTTATTTGCCATAAATAAGGTTCATTTTTACTCTTGTTTACGCTATTTCGGATAGTGTAGTATACAAATAATAAGGTGCTTAGATGCAGCAGCTTAAATACAGTCACAATTTAATGACACTTTCTTCCCTTGGGAGACCAGGATTTGTGACAAAAATGAAAAGATTTTAACATTCGCCTTACTGTATTTAAGTATTTTATATGGAAAATTATAATGACTACTGGAAAGTAACAACTGTTAATATTTCGCAAAAAAAATTGAACTAGCATGTCGCGTTTTTCTTTTTAGCGTATTGAAATCCTAAAAATTCTCTTTGTAGCAAGATAGGAATCTTACGTTGGTCTATTTATATTTTTGTTTTTTCATTATATTTGGCATTTTCCATCATATGCTAAGGAAACCTTTGAATTTGCAGCAAGCAAACTGGTTTTACATCGCAGAGCTTATTAGTAATATTCTTACAATTTTCATAAGTAATGGCAATATAGAATATTATAATGCAATTAAAAAATACTTATTTTTAATAACAGAAATAAATCGATTTCAATCTCAGACATTATATATGCATAAAATGAATTACTGTTTATATAAACATTAAATATATAATTATTTATTTCGCTTGCTTTCAAGGAGCGAGACTTAAAATCTATTACAAGTTCTAGAGATAAGCATTTATAAACAACAAGCAAATATTTTTTTAAGCAATTAGCATTCTTTCGCAATCCATAAATTCGCACATGCATTACACATTTAAAAAACTACTAAATTGGTCCCGAGAAAATAAATATCTTATTCGCACATAAGCTGTTGCTTATTATATACTAAAGACAAAAAACTGTGGTAGCAAATTATAGTTAACTAGCTGTTCCCCGCGGCTTCGCCCCGCGTGGGACTCGGTTATATCGCGCCCAAAAGTAGCCTATGTTTGACCTCAGGTCGTTAACTACATCCCTACCAAATTTCATTACAATCGGTCCAGCAGTTTAGCCGTGAAGAGGTGACAGACAGACAGACTTTCGCATTTATAATATTAGTATGGATAATACTTAGGATTTTATGTACCTAGTGATGGAAATCTGATAGACCATGCACGGTATCAATATGACTCAAAAAAAGCCTAGTCTGGTGCGAGGCGGACTCGCGATAAGACGGTTGGGTTCTTTAAAGGAACTTCTGATAGCTTTTTTTGTAATCTATCTATGTACACTAGTGTAACTTCAGAGGTCATGTTAACTTTTATCCTAAGCGAGCGATTGCGACCAGCTTCCTAGCTTTAAGAGGACCATCGTAAAATGGCTCTGTCTCTCATCTCAGCGCTTTACCGGGTGCGTCCTTAGCTTAGTTTAGGAGCCCAGGGTCCACTGCTGTCAGGGACCATATTAAATGACTGTTATGTAGAAATAGGGTAATGCGTGTTACAATCGCTTTGCGATCATTGCTTTGCTCGCAATGACAATGTCATTTTATGAATAAATGAATTAATGAATAAACAATTTATTGCACCAATTACATAAATACATCATTTGATTGTACAGGATCAAAAATAAAATAGTACAATGCGGACTTTTCGCTAATGCAATTTCCTCCAGCCAACCTTAGGGTAAAGAGAAACACAAAATATTGCAGCGCGAGCGATGCAGAAATTTATAATATAAATTTCCATAACCTAACGTTAAGGGCTTTTACACAGTCATAGGTATTATTGTCCCAGCTCGATAGCCTAGCGCGGAGCGCGCGTCAAGCGACGGCGAGTGCGCGGCCATGTTTGGATTGGTCGCCATTATTGGCATTTTCTACCTTGAGCTCCTCCGTGCTTCGGAAGGTACGTTAAGCCGTTGGTCCCGGCTGTTATCGGTAGATGGCAGTTATTAGGCTATGTCAGCCTTTAGGCAGCCTGAAAAATCTGACAGTATTGGCCACTATCACACACGGGTCATGTTCCTGCGGGTCTGGTTTCCCTGTAAAAATGGTTGCAGAGGTCATACTAATAGCGTACCCTGGGCTCTAAAGCGTAAGCTGAAGATGCAACCGGGAAACACGCTTGGACGAAAAAGAAGGTATTATTGTCTCAGGGGTTTTTCGATTGCATACGATTTCAAAGCCCACGGTCTGCACAAACGGGATTCCATTAAAATAATCTATTCATATTATAATTAGGGATAATACTGAGAAATAACATTCGCATCCATACTTCCATACTAATATTATAAATGCGAAAGTCTGTCTGTCTGTCTGTCTGTCTGTCTGTCTGTCACCTCTTCACGGCTAAACTGATGGACCGATTGTGATGAAATTTGGTAGGGATGTAGTTAATGACCTGAGGTCAAACATAGGCTACTTTTGGGCGCGATATAACCGAGTCCCACGCGGGCGGAGCCGCGGGCAACAGCTAGTATTATATAATCGCATATTTTGTACCTGGACCAAACTCTTTAAAATTTTGTGTTAATGCCTTTATTTTTCTTTTTCATCAGTTTTTCCCAATTAAATGTAAAGCGGTATCACACTGCACAATGTGAAAATCATCACCATCATTTCACCCGCAGGCTATCCATTGCTGGACATAGGCCGGGGGTTGTGGGTTCGATTCCTGCTGGAAGCATACTTTGTTTAGTTGTTACCAGTTCGGTTAGGACATTTCAGGCTTTAATCACCTGATAGTCTGACAATAAAGTGATTCTGTGCTTCCGAAAGCACGCTAAGCCGTTGATCTAGGCTGCCTGATAGTCCTAAAAGGAATCACCACCGACACCAAGGACACCAGGGTGTGCATAGTCGATTGACCGTGACACCAACACGAAATTATGGAAATGAGGCCAAAATGTTGAATTTGAAACTAGCTGCCTCCACATCCTCCTTGAAATAATGCTAGTGAACAGTGTGGAGACTGCCACATGGAAAGAGATTAATTGCGACCTTATTCGCCGAGGGCGTGTCTGTACTAATGCGGGAAACATGGTTTGGGCACTATTGTTGTATGATCTTTTAAAAAACATCACCAAGTACCAATAGACCAATGAGTAGTTTTGTAAGTAGCCTTTACACCGTACAGAAGTCTCCACACCACAATGAAAAGCGAATCTTCAAGATATGAAATACGGTCTACTTACTACTGATTAACATTCAAATACATATA
The DNA here is from genome assembly GCA_947044815.1 of Apomyelois bistriatella. Lineage (NCBI taxonomy): Eukaryota > Metazoa > Arthropoda > Insecta > Lepidoptera > Pyralidae > Apomyelois > Apomyelois bistriatella. The sequence continues at coordinate 15,198,801 of OX345687.1, read as the reverse complement.
ATCCGTCAACATGCTAATTATAGAAGCTAATGTATAATCACAGTAGAACAGGAGTTATAGCGCAGAATACAAACATTAATTTGAGTAAACATTCGCATAAATATGAATTTGCTTGAATTCGCTTGATTCATTGATTGAATAGTTGGACTACGTGGTAGTGCAAGGTCGGATATGAAAAATTATTTCTGCATATGATAGCCTGATCCTTGGAGAATAAGGCTTATTGTTATAAGGCAGTACATACACACAACGGGCGGGTGAAATTGCAGGGAACAGCTATTAAGGTATATTTTAGCCCACTTAAATTCATAAATAGATTCTAATGTATTTGTAGCTTTTATATTGAAATCAAATTATAGATAAAAAAAACTATTTGCCTGCCGCGCGCGTATCAACAAAAATGATTTTTAAAACCATTTTTACTAAGTGATAAAATAATTCGCATCAGCCAATCATTAGCACAAAATCTTTGTCAAAATGCAAAGCTTATAAAGGCACTAATGATTAAATGATAGTAATTGTACATAAGCCACATATTTAAAAATATAATTGTCTATCATAAATCACATATGAGTGATTATCTTTTAAGCTTATGGCTAAGGATAAAGGGTGGACAAAGAAGAAGATAAATCACATTATATGAGTATTACATTAAATTTGATCTTAAAATTAAAGTGTCATCACAGTCGTATCCTAAAACTGTATTGCTTTGGAGCTGGGGCAGCAATTCTTATTTCTCTCAATTTTTTTGAAGAGGTATTGCAAAGTTTAGTTGGCCATTTTACAAAAAATAGAGGAATTGCTACAGAATTGCTAAGGAATTCGTAATATGAATCGATTCGATGAATTGCTCAAAGTGGCGTTTTTAGACCCACTGTAGTTTTTATCTCAGTCGCCTGTTACGATACCAACAAAAAGTTAGGGATGATCTATTCTTAATCCGAACACCACATGAAAACTCTTTGCTAGAAATATTCGTTATAGCCACATTTATGATTGAAATATAATCGCATAGCATATGTTTCAACATTTTGAGGTAGTATTTAGAATATGCAGATAAGAAAGTTTCAACAGCAACTAAAAATGAATACTTATAATTTACTAGCTGTTCCCCGCGGCTTCGCCCCGCGTGGGACTTGGTTATATCGCGCCCAAAAGTAGCCTATGTTTGACCTCAGGTCTTTAACTACATCTCTACCAAATTTCATCACAGTCGGTCCAGCAGTTTAGCCGTGAAGAGGTGACAGACAGACAGACAGACAGACTTTCGCATTTATAATATTAGTATGGAAGTATGGAAGTATGGATATGGAAGTATGGATGTATGGGAAAAATTAATTCAAATAAAAATAAAATCATCCCTGCATGAAACTTACATAGCCATAATAGGCTTTGTAACTCAGTTGGTTAAAATGCAAAATTTTAGGTTTTATCCAGACTCTTACCCTCAAGTGTTTAAAACATTCATTAATTTCCCTCACCACCTTTTACAACCACTACAGATAGAGTTATATGGAGAAGCAAAACAAATTACAATCTCACACAACAATGATGTAAGAAATTTGGTGAATACCACACTTGTGACATGACCTTAGACTTCTAAAGGATCTCAACGGAAACATAACCAGCTGTATAAATAAATGAATATGAATTATTCATCTTTACACCAGTTTATTCTCTGGTATTTATTGTAATGAACCGTGTGAATTCTGCATGATGAATAAAATTGCATGTGAGTGTCTGTCCGAGTGTTGTGCGAATGAAAACATTTGTTTTTCTGACCGTGTTGGAGATTATGCAAAGTATATTATAAATACTAGCTTTCACCCGCATGAATTTCTCTTGAAAGCTGTGCTTTCTCCCAAGATGAAATGTACCCTATGTCCTTCTCAGGACTCCTAGCTATGTGTATATTGGTGCAGCATATAGAGCGTGAAAACGGTAACAAACAAACAAACAAATATACAAACTCACTTTCGCATTTTAAATATTAGTTGTGATTGGGATAGTGCTGAATACTTTCATTCTTTTGCAACCAAAAGCATTCTGCAAATGGTCACAGACTGAATATATATAAACCATTGCTACACTATAAGCCTCCGCAGTAAAATTATTATTTATAGATCACACTAGCAGCTATAAGCTAATTCATGTGCATGTCCTGGTTTATAGATTTTATGTCTAGTCTGTCATGCTTTGAACTATTGATTTCAGCTACACTAAGAAATTTTATGCTATTCTATCATCATATCAGAGCCATTTGTCATCAGGGTAGTATGTAAACTGAAAATGTTTGTAAGTATTTTTATGTGGTATGTGCCTTTAAGATATTGATTGAAGTTCAATATTAGAAACATACCTGATGTTGGATCTGGATTAGCTTCAGGATTCTCCAACAAATGATAATCAGCATTACTCTCCAGGCCTTCGGCTATGGTCTGCCACGCCTCCTTCGAGTGACTGTTGTTACTGGTCTGATGAATATTGTCCACCTCACTTTCATCAATACTCCTCTCTCTTTTAATCTTGGGTTTCTTCTCATCCCCCTCCGCATTTGTACGTCTTCTTCGTTTATAGGGGGTGAAAAGACGGATCGGGCCCATGGCTGAGGATGTTGATTTAGCTTGATCAGCATCTTATAAATCAATAGTATTGAATCAATTCCTACCCTTTTCATAAAACAATTGAGACTAACAGCTGTGTATACTTTAAGCTAATACCTTCACATTCTACTCACCAGATTGATCATCGCAACAGGCTCCGCAGGTACAACTAGTGGCATGTGGTGTCAATATGCCCTCGTCTATGAGGGCCTGAATACTTCTTCCGCCAAACCTTATTGATCTCTTCCAGTCCTTACTTGAAGCTCTCCCACATATTGCTTCAAACTCACTAGGTGTATACCAGTTTACACCATATTTTATACACCTTCCTCGTCCTCCAGAGCCGAATTTCTGTTTGTGCAGTTCAGCTGATGTGTTTTTACAACGTACTGGTAGCACAGGCATGTTGGCCGTCTCGGCCCATGAGCGAGGAGTGCTGATCGCCGCCGGCACTGCTGAAGATCCACTGTCTTCATGACTAGACACAGACACTGGGGGCGACCCAGGATTCTGTATCACTATATGTGTAGTCTTGATTTCGTCGGTCACCGGCCCACCTGTTATGAAGCCGTTATCCACACACAGCATTGGCTTGAAATGAGGGAGCTGGTCCGACGTGATCACGTTGAACGTTGTGCCGGTGAGCAGCGTGCCCACAGGCAGCGAGACAGGAACTGTAACCACTCCATTGGAATCGCTCGAGAGTCTTGTTGTTTTGATCCCACTGGACAAAACGGTCGCGCCATCAGATCGCTCGGCATCGTGCTCGGCCGCTGCCGTCAGAGGATCGGGTTTGATTACTTCGGTAATGTCCGGCATAACGACGGTGTCCGAACTTCTGTTCTCCACAATCTCCGCCATAGCTTTTTAACCGCCCACCCCTGGATATCCCCTTGTGGTCGAACGGTATTGAAAAGATTTACATCAATATATACTACATTGAATATACTTTTTACTACCTATGCAAAATTTGTTCCACGTATTGAAAATGAACTTGGTTCTTTCCGTCCGCCATAATTAAATCGTTTGAAAAATAATGCAATGTTTCCATCAAGTACGCGGAGGTTGGTTATGGCGGTAAATTTAAAATCTTAATCAATTTCAAAATCTAGGGCCACGCCGCCGTACAAAAAATCACGGAAATAAGTTATGGTGTGTTACAACCTCAAGTTATCAACCTTATTATTTTATCTTCTTTCTTTATGGTTGTCATAGTAACCAACTTTGATTAATAAACAATCTAAATCTATGAGATGTTTTATTATTGGCGACGAGGAAAAAAGTATAAAAAGAAATGAACGAGGAACAATTTCAACATTTTCTGCGTGTTCAACAGGCACAGCAGGAACAAATAAATACAATTTTGCATCTGTTAACACAAACAGTAAGTAAAGTTGGAGACACACAGGCGAGTAATGTGACGAGCATTCCGTCTACATCGAACGAGAAACTTATGGTAATCAAACATTTTAATATTGAAAAATACAATACAGACAAATACAGAATCGAAGACTTTATAGAATTTTTCGAAAACAAATGCAAAATTCTAAATATCAACGATGACAAATTGAAAAGGGACATTCTATTGAACACATTAAACCCGGATACCTTCCATGAACTGAAAATAGCACTTACACCAAATTTTGAGCAAAGTACATACAATCAAATATCTTCCAAACTACTAGATCTGTATCGAATCAAAAAAACAAGATATCGGGCTCTAACACAATTTTGGAACTGCATAAGAGAACCATCTGAAACTATGGAACATTATGCCAACAAACTAAAAGGATTTAGTAGAGATTGTAACTACAAAGACAATTTATTAGAAAGACAGCTAAGAGATCGTTTTGCTACAGGATTAAACCACACAGACTTAGAAACCGATCTGCGACAAAAATGGCCAGACTTAATGGAGGCAGGAAGGGAAGTGACATTTGAGGAAATATTCAAATTTGCTCAATCACGAGAACAAGCCGAAAATGACACCATGCAAGGTACACCAACTGTGAACAAAATTAAAAATAAACATCCACGGAAATTTAATTCAAACATGAAGTCACCACGTATACTACAATCAGAACAATGTTTTAGGTGTGGTAAATATCAGAAACACGATATTTCAGATTGTATTGCAAAGGATCACACATGCAAAGATTGTAAAGTAAAAGGACATTTTGAGAGCTGCTGCTTTAAAACAGGACGTGCACGCTTGTCACAACAAAAGGTCAAATACCAGTCTACAAAAAAATTACAAAATCTAAGCTACAGTTCAGAATCTGACACAAACAGTGACAACGATGATGATTTTGTTTGCAATATTATAGGCAAAAAGAAAGACGGCAAACAAATTGACGTGACTATCGACGGCTTACACTGCACCATGGACTGGGATCCCGGATCAACTTACTCAATAATCAACACAGATTTTTGGAAGAAAATAGGATCCCCGACATTAATGAAAGGACCAAAACTAAAAGCATATGGTAACAACAAACTTAAAACAAAAGGAATTACCGACGTATTAGTAAAAACTGGCGACCAACAAAAAATATTACCTGTAGTTGTTATGAAAAATGCTAACCCAATGCTCTTCGGCTTGCAGTGGAGTGAGATGTTCGGAATGGAATTCCCTAAACCTGTTTACTCAATCAAAACTCTAACTCCAACTACACTTAAACAGGTACTGAAACAGTATGAAGAACTTTTCGATGGGAAATTAGGCAAAGTTAATAAATATCAAGTCAACATTCACGTGAAACCAGGAGCAGAACCTGTACACCTACCTGCACGCCCAATTAAATTTAGCATGAAGAAGAATGTTGAACGAGAACTGGATCGTCTTGTTGATACTGGAATTATACACAAAGTAGATCCAAATGTAACAGCATTAGAGTGGGCAACACCTACAGTAAACGTTTTAAAATCTTCAGGAGATATTAGAATCTGTGGAGATTACAGTACGACCATTAATCCTGTATTGATAAAACATTTACATCCAGTTCCTATTTTCGATCACTTACGACAGAAATTAGCTAACGGTAAACTATTCACAAAAATCGATCTCAAAGATGCCTACCTTCAATTCGAAATAGCACCGGACTCAAAAAAATATTTGACAATATCAACCCATAGAGGATACTATCAGTATAATAGAATGCCATTCGGTATATCAACTGCACCTTCAATTTTTCAAAGTTTTCTCGATCAACTACTTGGAGACATACCAAGTGTAGCAGTTTATTTTGATGATATTGCACTAACAGGAAAAGATGAAAACGAACACTTACAAACGCTCTGCACAGTATTGAACAGACTGAAACAAGCAGGTTTGAAAGTTAACTTGAAGAAATGCACATTCTTAAAGAACGAAATTGAATATCTTGGTCATATAATTGACCAATATGGAATACGCCCAACAAAAGGGAAAATAGATGCAATTACCAAGGCTTCACAACCAACCAACGTAAAGGAATTACGTTCTTTCTTAGGTCTCATAAATTATTATGAACGTTTCATTCCACATCTACATGGATTGTGTTCTGATATCTATGATCTTACCAGTGGTAAACGGAGATGGCATTGGTCTGACCATGAAAAACAGATTTTTGAAAAGGCTAAAAACACAATTGCAATGGCTAAACCACTGATAGCGTATGATGAAAATCGTTCTCTGTACTTATCCTGTGACGCGTCAGAAAAAGGAGTTGGCGCAGTTTTATATCACAAGAACAAAAACATTGAACAACCTATAGCATTTGCATCCAGAAAATTACGCCCAGCTGAGCGTAAGTACTCCGTGATCGACCGCGAAGCTCTAGCAATATTGTTTGGAATAAAGAAATTTGATCAATATCTAAGAGGTAACAAATTCACTATAGTCACAGATCATAAACCATTAATTCATATTTTGGGACCACAACGAAACTTACCCAAACTTGTTAATAACAGGCTTGTGAGATGGGCCTTATTAATTGGAAGCTACCAATATGATATTTGCTATCAAAAGGGAGAAAACAACATTTTAGCTGACTGTCTGTCCAGATTACCAAATCCTGAAACTGAACCTTCATCAGTTGAAAATAGAGTACATAAAATAACACAACGCCTTTTAGAAAGTAGAGTGGCAGATCTTCATTTAACTGAAGATAATTTGAGCCAGGAAACAACAAGAGACCCAATTTTAACACATGTTTCCCAATGTTTAAAGACAGGATGGAGAGATATGGAATGCAAACAAGAAATTAAACACTATTACAGAAAACGTTTAGAATTATCAATAGAAAATAAGATTTTAATGTGGCAAGGCAGAATAATCATTCCTGAAACACTAAGAAAGACCGTTATAAATTACTTACACAAAGGACATCCAGGTATATCTGCTATGAAAGCACTGTCACGCTTCTACGTATGGTGGCCATCACTTGATGAAGATATTGAAAATTTTGTCAAGAAGTGCAAAAGATGTCAAGAAAATAGACCGTCCAATACTGAACTTCCAATTTTTTCTTGGTCCATACCTGAACAAGTCTGGGACAGAATCCACATAGACTTTGCAGGTCCATTTGAAGGATGTTATTGGCTAGTACTATGTGACGCACTATCAAAATGGTGTGAATTAAAACCTATCAAAAACATGACTACTCAAGTTTTATGTTCTACATTAGATGATATTTTCAGCACTTTTGGACTTCCACAAATGATAGTTTCAGACAACGGCCCACAATTAACGTCTGAAGAATTCAAAAAGTATTGTCAAAAACAAGGCATTCTTCATGTAACGTCTTCACCATATCATCCACGTACAAATGGATTAGCAGAACGTTTCGTAAGGACTTTTAAAACTAGAATGGCCACAAATGATGGAAGCCCACTGAAAAATCGCCTATTAGAGTTTTTATTCAGTTATCGAAACACTCCACACTCTACTACCGGCAAATCACCAGCACAGATGATGTTCGGGAGACAATTGAATACTGTGTTGTCGAATATTCGGCCAAATAAAAGAAGAGCACTACAATATCAACATGTCAAAGCTGAAATTATGCAAAATATACCATCATATAACTCTGGAGATAAAGTTTATATTAAAACCAAATTGGAAAAGAAGTGGCAACCTGCAACAGTTGAATCGAGGAAACATAAATATTCCTATGTTGTCACTACTTCAGACGGTGTGGAAAAACGGCGACATGCTGATCATATCAGACCAAGATTACCTTCCGGAGAAACTTCAATAACCCTTCCAACCACATCAACTACTGATGTTGTTACTACCAGACCAAGACTACCATCCGAAGAAACTACAATAACTCTCCCAACCTCATCAACTACTGATGTTGTTACTACTACACCATCATCTGAAATAATAGCACCCCCAGTCCCTTTAATCATACCAGATTCGTCCCCTACGTCAAGTACGAATACAGCAAACGAAGTTTTGCCATCCTCAATCACTTCCCCTTCTTCGCCTGGTTTACCTGCAACCTTATCATCTACTCCATCATCACAATCTTCACCAGATTATAGAACACCAGCAACTGCCGCTACAGCACCCCATCCGCCCATAAGCCAGCGTGTAAGACGACCACCTCGGCGTTTGATTGAAGAGATTTAATACTAAGCGGGGAGGAATGTTACAACCTCAAGTTATCAACCTTATTATTTTATCTTCTTTCTTTATGGTTGTCATAGTAACCAACTTTGATTAATAAACAATCTAAATCTATGAGATGTTTTATTATGGTGATTACAAGTCATGCTACCACCCCGGTACCAGCTTACACCAGACAACCCTCCAAAACTCTGGAACGGTGGAAAAATAAATGACCCCAAAAATCAATAGATTCATTCATTACCGGTCAAAAACTTCCACCCGGTGTTAAAATCTGGTAATAATATCTCCTCCCTAGTCTGTGGTGGTAATCTGTAATCCCCTGGCTAATCTGGAAGTCTTTAAATAGACTCCGGAGACCGGACTGAGGGGGTTACTTTACTACCGTCTCTTATAACCATGCAAGATCCATACAGTGAGTAAGGGAGATGTCGCCTTACATCATGTATTGCAATACATGATGTAAGACGACATCGCCATGGTTTTAAAAGATGGTAGTAGCCACCATGGTGTTAGATGCTAAGAAAACAGTTAGATGGTGTTTTTCGATTGACAGCCTGTGTGATTGCCGTGCTGTGTTGAGTCTAGTAAGGCTCACCTCTTGATTTTCCTATATGGCTAATTTTTGGGGGTTAATTTAAAACCATGCCAACCAACCAACAACCACCAACACAACCATCCAGTAAGTAAGCGGGATAGCGCACTACATGATGTAAGGCGACATCTCCCTTACTCACTAGAACTTAACGCTTTGGCAACAAACGAATCGTTTTAGTTTCTACTGTACGCAGCCATAAATAAAACTAGGTAACAGAACGCAGCTCAAAACTGACAGTGTTGTATTGATTTTTCTCTATATTACGCAATATTATACAACTGAGTTTAACAGCACTGATAATCGGCACTTTGTGTTTGAATAGTAGGAACTTTTTAAATTAGTCAGCATTTCTTAACTCTCCCTTCCTGACTCTGCTTTACTTCTGCCAAACAAAATCAAAATAAAAGGAGGGAATACCGAAAAGTCATGTTTTTATTCAAAATCGGTCATTTCATTCATAAATAAGTTATATATTGTGTAAAAATATACTTTCCGTTTAAAATGTGACATTTTCATATTAAATGTTTTTAATTTACTGTGCTTTCAAGTGATAAAATGGAAGAACTACGATCCAAACATAAGTCTATACAGAACGCGGCTCATCACATTGCCTTGGAGTGTATTCACCCTCAGGTAAGTTATATAAATTGACACAAATCGGCACAATAAGAGGTACGAGAGATTTACGCGCTTGCAAATCTTCTCATAGGTTTCGCAGCACAAGTACAACTTGGACTTGCCGGCTTAGTCTCAATTAAATTATTAAGTATCTGTTCTTCATTAAACTATAGGTACTAATTGTATAAGAACATAAGAACTATAGAAAAAATGGGTTGGAGCATGTCACGAGAGATTACTAGTTCTGCAGTTATTTAGTTTTTACTCCCTGTCACTCAATGATGGGAACTTTGAAATCAAAATGGTTAATTGATGAGACAACACTCAATGACTTGTTAGCTTTTGGATTAGCTTAGCTTCTGGAGAGAATAATAGAACCAATAATGTCACTTGGCCACCAGTGACCGATAGGCTGTTGAGGCATATTAAGCTTTGCTTGTGTGTATCAACAAACAAATTTTAATATCCTATCCACCACTTTAATCAAATACTATACTTACTATAAAATATGAAATAATATAAAATGTATGTTATACAAGGTGTTTGTTAACTACATTAAAATTTACCAAATTCATTTTAAGTTAGTTAGAGATGTGCAAATTATATACAATAATATAAACAAAATGAAAAACAATTAATAATAACTGTTTAACCACAACCATGCTATCCTGGTTTATAGTAAACTGGTAGAAAACAGTTGGCTTTTAACTATTTGGCCCATCACTGGTCCACCATGCTTCATAATTCACATAAACCATATTTCAGCAGCTATCCTTAGTACGAGTTGTTGAGCTGAGTTAAAATTCTTTAGACAGCCTGAAAAAACTGTGTGGGCTCCAGAAAAACAAAGAATATTTTTTCTATCTGACATCTGTGCTGGTCAGTTAGCAGCTTGTAGCAGGAATGTGTAAGCAAAAAAGCACATCCTGGTCTCTGTAACTGGGAAAGGGCTAAGATGAGAGAAAGTTCTGTGCTGTTGACGAGCCACTGTTCTACCCACAGATAAGAGTAATGCAGCCAGCTTGATGTATGATTTTTTTTGCAATGGGCATAATTTTTGAAAGAATTTATCAGTTTGGTTATTAGAGAATGTTACACACAATTTTTTTTCTTATTTTGGAATACAGAATTACCAAGTAATTATGCAATGGTAAAGTGGTTTTTAATTTCATGTTGTGTCAATTCTAAGTACAGAGTTTACTTAGTTGGATTGTCACAATTCCCCTTCCCAGAAGTCAATATGTTGTGTCATTGAAAAAATGAAAAAAAAAAATTAAAAATCTTTGTTGGTAACATCAATGACAAAATTTACAAATAACAATGTTTAATGATGACACCCGCAGTAGTTTTATCATTCAGTCATTGGAATTACTTGTTTGATAAACAACAGTATAAGTGTACCTACATTGTCTTTGACAGATTAACTAGAATAATATTTTTCGGACCCATCCCCAATGGGGATGATCCCATTGTTGCGGACTTAATAATTGTAACAATATTCTATTTCAGTAGCGATGAAGACTCAATTACATTGGAGCGGCTTCAGTGTGGTTCACATGGACATCGAAGTACATGACATTTGATTGCTTGTGTGTTTCACTGTGTATGATATGCATAATGTGTATAGATTGGAACCTTTCTTTCGCATCATGTCTATTTTTGACACAAATTAATTTTATCAATCTGTGAAAGTCTGGGCCAGGTCACTAGTTCATACCAAAATAGACCTTGATTGCGTAGAAATATGATTTTAGTTGAATACAGGTAGGCTCAGACTTGTGCAACTGCTAGGTTTCGTGGCTGGAAAGAATATAGGAATTTAATTCACATTATTTTGTTTGGTCACAACATTTGTAAAACAAACATTCAGTGACAGCTTGTGTGACTTATGTGAGCAAAAATGACCATTATTAAATAAAGGTCATTTAAGCTTTTATAATGAAATATAAATATTTCCCTTCTGTCTACAGTCACAATTTTCAGTTTCTAAATAATATTTAGTATAGATTTTCAACCTCTGACAAGTGTCAAAGAGGTTGTTAGTATATTAGTATGGTCAAAATAATTCATGCTGCCTTCAGGTACCACTCATAAGAATTCCCTGTCATTCATCAGGGCCTTGGTTATATACAGTTTAATAAGTGACAAACTCACTGTCACATTGATATTCAAGATAAAAAATGAATCAACTAATAGAATGCATCTTTCCAAATAAATATGATTGTGTATGCTTCTTGTAAATAAATAGGTTTTAAATTAAGCATGATATGGCTGAAAGTTCCAATCGGAGCACGTGTGAAACCAGCACTATTGTTCACAGTACCGTTTGTCCTATGTCTGTGCTTGGACCGGCAGTCGACCCACGGATCCCCGTACCACGTCCACCCATATCCCTCCCCCGTCCGTCTCCAGCATGCCTTTCAAAGCCAGAGCCCGAAGATGTTCCATCCGAAGGGGCTTAAACCACACCTCGTGAGTATCACGCTTGCTTGTTGTATTCAATGCTGGACAATGCCACATACCCCTGAGTTAAATTAAGTATAATAAAAAACTTAAATACCAATAAGTGACTATGATAAACATCTTACCCCTCCATAGTATATACGGCTGCAGATAAATCTGACCCCCATACTACAAGTAATGCTGTTGAGTGGGGGTTAGGAGCACTGCAGCCTGTACAATAACTTTGGTGTATGAATGTCCTTCAGAAATTCTATTGACAATTGGAGCTATTAAGCTCTTTTTTTTTATTTTTGCATACGAGTTGGTAAAATATATTTATACACACATATATTTCGAATATTTGTGTGTTTGTTTGTCTTGGTGTCAGACAAATATCTGGGACACTAGAATCTGTTGATATTCTACAAATTTATATTTAAGGAAGACCATGTTGGGTTATGTGGTATTGTCGTATTCATCATAAGTGCAAAGCAGTTACATAGTTTTGTAAATAATTTAATACCGTATTTTTAGATTTTTATTATTTTTCCATTCATTCATTTTATTGAATTAATACAATTTACAACATTGCTTGGCTTCGGTCGATTGCTTTCTTCACCCACATCCACTGTTTTTTATACCAAATGAGAGTAATGCGACAAAAAGTTGGCAGTCTTCTATATATTTTCTATATAAAGCTAAAAGTTTTGCCTAATTTTTTTGCTTATTCAAGCATTAAGTACAAAACCTGCTATGCTTTTACCCTATCTAGGTATAAAGATCTTAAAATAACCCATATCTTTATTTTTACATTTTATACCATGTATATCTGGTTTCCATCTGTTTAGTTTTTATGTTTAGAAATATTTGTTTGCTGATTTAGTGCATAATATCAATTAGCATTCAACGAGACTCAAATACTATTGATGTTATGTCAAGTGTTAAGTACAGGTGTAAAGTGATTACTAAGCATTTAACAGTACACTTAGCAGTGATTAGACGAGGTTCTCGTTTCTGCCCATACATTTTTACAGCGACCTTTATTCGGTTCCGTTCGACTGGTATTTACCCAAAAATACTGTTCTTACTATTGAGTTTCCTTAAATCAATATTTCATAATAACAGGTTAAATTTCGTTGTTTGGCTTATCAAAAGATTGGTTATCAAAATCTTCACTTAGCACTTTCTACTTCACACCAGCACTTGTGCGTGAAATTAACAAAGTGTAAATCAACTTAGTTTGTCTATACATCACAACAGGATGCCCGAAGCACGCCAAACGATAGTCCTATACTGGGCCGGGCGCTCTGCCTCACACCACGGGGCAGCCCGGTGCCGGGCAGGGTGTCCCACCTCAACGACAAGTTCCAGGACTCCCTGACACTGACCTCGGACACTGACGCGCTCGTCGCCAAAATAAGTGCAATGTTCCCAACTGTTAGCGAAACACATATCAAGATACTGTTAAAAAAGTAAGTTTTTTTATTTTATTTATTTATTGGAAGACCTTTAACTAATAAGATATGCTATTTGTAAATAATAATAAAAAAATGCAATTTGTTTAAAACTAAATCACTACATAGAATCTCTGCAATAACCATTGACGAGACAGACGGACGGACAGCGGAAGCTTATCTTTTTATTTATTTATTGTGATAAAAACGACTTAAATCTATTACAATTATCAAATATGTAAGTAGAAAAAAAAAGTTTATCCGAATCTTGAACAAATCCATATTAGAGTCCCGTTATTACACTTAATGTACGGCACCCTATTAACCGGAGAATCGCTAAAGACTTTCAGTTGAAAATAAACCGTTTTTTTTTCTTTCTTCAATACCAAAGGTATTACAATCGGGAAGCGGTAGTTATAAGCGCCCTACAAGTAGAGAAGCATCCCATCACGACGCCCGGACCGCTCACAATGTCGCCTTCGGCGGCGCGATTGCAGAAGAGCGCTATCGGCGTTTATTCGGCGCTCCAGCTCGCGAAAGGAGTATCTGGATCTATGCAGGGTTTCAGCCACTTCACCCCACTTACTGGGACACCGCATGGTAAGCGCATTTTTTATATTATTTTAACGTTTTGATTATTTGATATCTTGGGAGGTCTGCAAGGATTGTAGGCAATGGATATCTCTAGTCTCTGAATACCCCTGCGGGAGGTTTTATGCATGTATGTATCATCCTGCTATTGACGCGTAGTTTGTAGATGCGAGTGCCGAATTACCGAAAATATTTGTTTGTTATTTTATATTTCGCCTGTTATTTGTTAGAAATTATTTTACTTCAGTATGCTTATTAGTTTGATTCTCGTTTTACAAGTAAGTTTTTCGTATTATATGAAAAATTTACCCATTTTATGCAAATGCGATAAACTGGATTTAAAATGATATATTATTATCTTTTGGATAAAAATACACGTGCTTTATTTATAAACCTTGAAAATGTTATCAACAAAATATGAATCATATGTTAATATGTGACAAACAGAGATAGGAACCGTATCAATAGATTTAAGATAAAAATAAATATCCGAAAATTCGTGTACGACGTTTTCAGTGTGTTAAAACTTAAAAAAATTAATAAACAAATCTGTTACTTTTGGATATCAGAGTGCTTATTACCCTTTCGACGGACAATACATACCAAAAACAACAATCTCAATTTATCAGTATTCCGCAGATATTTGAAAACATAAACGAAATCATCTATAAAAACGTAAAATACTATAAACGTGAAGTTTTTGCATTCAGCAAAGTAAAGTTGGAAAAGAAATACAAAGTAATGACGATCATCGCGGTCAGACGACAAAGTAAACCTTCGAAGAAGAGAGTGTCTATTTGGTCGAAGCTGAAGTGGTCAATAATGTTGCTAGGCTCGCCGTCTCTGCTGCGGCCTGCATCAGGCGCGTCCAGCTACTACGGCACGTACAGGTCCACCATCACGGAGGGCACCAGGCATCAGTCGCCGAAGATGAAATTGAAGTGAGTATCCATGTATAACCGAATTTTCACTTAACACTTCAGGTTTTTCTATGTGTTGTATGTCTACAAAAGTTGAATAAGTTACAAATATCTTGAGGGTACCTTCATACCCTGTATTCCTTCCATGAGTTTTTGTATGGTAATCTTAGTTACTTTTATATCTGCCAGGGGGTGCTTTACGGATTTCCATGCAAAATCTTTTATACGAATGGGAGAGGCACGTAGAGCCAATGAAATTTTGAATTTCTCCTTTAGGTACCTGAAAAGCATATTTCCTAAAGCTGAAGAGACTGTTATACTCGACGTACTGGCGAACAAAGACAACAATGTCCAAAAGGCCAGCGAAGAACTCATCTCGATGGGCTTCAATAAGAAGGAGACGGTGATAGTTAAGGAAAAGAAGAAAGAGAAAGAAACTCCTCAACCGCCAAAGAAAGTTGTGACGATAATGAAAACCCTGGAAGAGAAGAATCAGTGTAAGTTAGATAGTCATTGGCTTTTTTCGATAGTACAATGTTATTAATATCTTCGTTTGGGCACTAAGATGTGGGTTCCGGCGTAACTTATAGACTACTCGGCTCTATTCTCTCTATGGATGTCGTAAAACCAAATGATACACAAACAGATTCCTAAAACATATTTTCTTGTTGGTAGTGGTTTCTGCTTACAACAACATTCCTTAGTTGGTTGGCGTTAAGTAAACAACGAATCTTATAAAGTTTTAGATAGTTCAGAAGAGTTAAAAATTTAAAGATCCCTGGTCATGCTATTGTTGGCGTAAATGTAAATTGCAGTCGGCGCCTTCTAAGAGAAATAGTAAAAGGATGTTGGGTTTCAGATCGCCTTATACGACAAATATGTAAAGGGAGAAGCCTATTTTTTAGCCGAAATCAACATAGCGTAATTTAAATGTCATCTTATGTAATTCAATTGCGACTGAACTTTTTTTATCTTAATGTGCCAATCCCGGATCAATCCCCTGATGATTAATTAATTACGATATTATAATCAAATCTCAATAATCAATCAGGACCGGGGTCTTAGCCAAAGTCACAATCTAACTTCGACGACGTTCGACAAGAACAAAATGTATGGGGATGACATACGATTGACCACGTAATTTAGCGCGGCTTATGTCAATCCCATACATTTTGTTCTTTTGAAATTATGACTTTGGCTAGCCCCCCGGTTATTAAAACCTTCGTTTTTAGTAAAACAGAAGCTGCAAAACAAATACAGCTCAATAGCGGAACGGGTCATAACGATAGCGCTAGAGAGTGTCGACTACAACGAAGAGAGGGCTGAGCAGATCTTAACAGCGGTCTTACAAGAGGAAGACGCACCTAAGTCCACCATCAGTTTGGAAGTCAAGGACTCAAGGAGGCCATGCTCAGTCGATGCCAAGAAAGGGTATGTCGCATGGTCATTGTTGTTTGTATTATGTATGTAGGCTGATCGAAAGATTTTTCCATGGCACTACTACCATTCTCCGGTTGTGTCTGGGCTTAAGAAAATAGTATGAGCATTTTCTCAAAGAACTACTAGTTGTGCTATCAAGTAAAAATAGGTTCTCATCCTGCGGATCGTGATCAACGTAATGCATATAGACAGAAGAAATCCTATGAGAAAATATTTTATGTGCGTTATGGTTTATGGCAGCTCGCGTTTTGTATTTGATGGCTTAATTTTTTTTCCAAATAGTGGCAACATGATGACAAGAAAATGTTTAAAGCGACATCATAACTTCATTTCTCTGGTTAAAGTTTTCAGTGGACGGCTAACAGTGAATTTTTAATTTAACTCAATTTTGAGAGCTGCTACCCTACTACCACCTCATAAAATCATGCAAGATCCAGTGTGTAAGCGAGACAGCGCAATTCATGATGTAAGGCGACATCTCGCTTCCTCACTGGATCTTGCATGGTTTTAAGAGACAGTAGTAACCCCCCTGTTCAAATATCATGCTGTCACTGTCATATCGTTGACGTGCAGCGCGACAGCATGATACTTGAGCAGCTCTCAAAATTGAATAGCGTTTGAGTAGTCAAATATATTAAATGAATTGATATACTCGTATTGTCATATAATTGTTAGCCGTGCTCTATACTAGGATTTATTTTACTATGGACACTTTATTTATCTGTATACATAACACAACTAATGTAATGAAGTGGATTGTATATTGCACATATTATATCATATTATTCACTAATATTGTAAATACAAAACAACTCATATTAACCGTCATTTGAATTTCTATCACCCATTCATATATTTCGTAGCTTCTCTCATATATTAATACACCATATCACTAATGATTTCTCTTTTTTATATACAATCCTCTTTATTCTATTCTGAACCTTTTTTCACTATTTATTTTAATTCAATACAGAAAAATTGTTCCAAATTGCCACTGACACCAATATTAACACTAATACACTTTTGATTATTTGACAAAACTACCCAATGCTTTTTGGCTTCTCACACTAGTGTTGTGCAAATGTCGCAATTTTTTCAATTTTATCTTACTTTTTACTAGGGTTACAAATATAATCCGATCCGAAATTTGCTATTATTTGGTTTTCTACGGTTAAAGAATATAGTAATGTCGAAAATATTTAATTAATCGATGTTAGCACATCACTAAACATAAGTTGATCATGATTATTTAAACAGCGAAGTTGGTGACATACATCCATTTTTCATTGTAACATTAGCTTCGAAAGTTGATAACTTTTCTTGCACTATTTGGTTGCCACTGTCATCATTTTCGCTGTGTGAGCATCACCCACACTCATACATTGCGTGCGTTAGTGTGTGTGCCAGCGAGGAGGCGCGGGATCCGAGCCCCCTGCCCGCAGCAACCACCACGCGCCGCCTCAAGACCTGGACCGAGCATTTAAAGTATGTCTGTGTGTTTGCATGCTGGTTTGAGTTGGGTCTTAATACTCTTAATATTATCGTTATGGACTAAGAATGTTTAATGTCAATTTTTTTTCATAAAATTGCTTGATTTGTCCGTCGAATATTTCTCACCGGGTTAAGCTGAAGGACAATTTTTGATATCATTTTTATTTGGAGGACCTAATACTTTGACATGTGTCCAAATGTTGTTTTAATTTTAATAGTTTGATATAGACTATTTAAAAAATTGCAGTTTTTTAAGAATAAGAATAACTTAGTTAACAATTTATTTTGTACTAAATGAATAAGGGCCCAACATTGACCCCTGTGCGACCCCAACTTTATCTAGCTAGACGAATGACAAAATGTATTAGGTTAAATGAAATTCGAATATGGACTGTTGTAATTTGTAATTGTGTTAGTGTAGGTTGTATGTTGAATTGTGGTATAGTGTTTTGTGGTTTGGTTAACAGCATGCCACGTGTGATCCACAGATTCGAAAGCTTCATACAAATTATTGAGTTTTGTGATCAGACGAATGTTTTTAGTAGTTTGTGATATATGAATGTTATTACATTTTAGCGTTGTGATATTTATATGTTTCTGTTTATCTATCCAGTACTTCCAGTATGTATTTTTTTATATATTTTAATTTCTAAATTAATATAACTACCTAAATACCTCAATTTATGTAGATAGAACAACTATTTTCTTCCACAGTTACTTCTAGATATTAAAACATAGACATAAAGGAATTTACGTCATATCTTTATGTATGTATAATCATAATATTTCGAATGAAAAAGAACCTTTGACATATAGTTATACAATACTGTTTATATTTAATATATAATGTATACTAGTCATTAATGATTCATAATAGCAACAATCTTATTTAGTATACATTTGTAGCAAACCAAATAGATTTTAGACGTCATAGTAAAATAGAAAATCATACTCATGACCATTATTTTATGTTTAGTTTAGCTTTTCAATTTTTATACTTCTTACGCACACATATTCTTTTTATTCTATATTTAAATTAATATTTTGATTTTTATTTAAATCAACCGCATGTATTTTCTATAAATTATGTTTTTGAGTCTTAGTGCTTTAGGTATCTTTTATATTTCTGGCACCTCTTTGACGTGGTCGTCTAGGAGGTAGTATTAGCTTTCTTGATAAGCTCAGAGATATTTTAAATATAGATTAATTGTTAGATAGATATAAGGGCTTTATCTCTTCTAAATTGAATTTTTCAATTTTTATAAAGTAATGTAAGATAAAAGGTAATAATATGTTAGAAGATTTTATCTTACATTAAGCTTTGGAGTACTTAATTTGATCACAAGGGAATCTTTAGAAATTTACTTAAAATAGATTTTATATCTGTAGTATTAGAAGTTGAGGCTAAGACTAGACCTTACTTACTACTATTAACTAGACCTTACGACCTAGCCTTAATTACTGTTATTATAATTATTACTAGCAACCCGCCCCGGCTTCGCAAGGACATAAAAACCTTCCTCTTGAATCACTATCTATTAAAAAAAAACCGCATCAAAATCCGTTGCGTAGTTTTAAAGATTTAAGCATATAAAGGGATATATAGGGACAGAGAAAGCGACTTTGTTTTATACGACGTAGTGGTAGTGATACTTTTATATATACTTCAAATGACATAGTAGGTAGAGTATTAGAAGTTAAACACATAGGTGAATTTCGCCTGTAGCATTTGTGAATTTCATATGACAGTTGGTATATATCTGTGTAATATTTCAGACCTATTTTGAAGTCGAGTACTACCCCCGAATCAAAGCACAAGTCTCAATACAGCGTTCCGAAGAGCGGACCCAATCCTACGTTGAGGCAGGGACCCAAGGATAGTTTACTGTTGTAAGTATTTTGGTACAAATGTTTTAAAATCATAACTTCAGCCACATTTATAGCTAAAGCGGCTTCGGCACCGGAAATATACCAATATTTAATGATTTAATTTAAAGAAATACTACATGGTTATGTACACACTTCAAAAACAAATGAATATTCGATAAATGGCGGAAAATCATCATCATTTTGTGTAGGTGTCACGGACAATCAACCATGCATACCCGGGGGTCAGAATTGAACAACATCTCGGTGACGTGGTTCCTTTAACGACTACCAGATAGCAGCCGGGACGAACCGCTTAACTTAAAGGACGGAATTAATTTCGGCAAGCGGAAATGGGGACGAGTAGGCTTTGCTACCATATTCTTAGAAATGTCTTAAATATACAGGTTAGACTACTTGGCGTGGAACGGACCGGATCCTGACCTTCGATCGGGGCAAGCAGTGAAAGCCGAAGGTCCAGAGTCCAGGGTGCGGACCCTTTCCCAAGCCCGGGGGCCTTCAGGCCTCGCCAAAGGCCCAGCTGGATTGGCCAAAGGCTCCATATATCAAAAACTGAACAAAAAATCAGCGAAAATGTGAGTACTTGATTTATAGATGTATGCTTTTGCTTGCCTCTAAACCTCCATGATTATTAGAACGCCTCTTATATTATTTCTTATTATATTTAATTTTGTCTTTATTTGAAACCGATTTTCAAGAAAGAGGTTCGTGATTTGGCTACTTATTTTATGTTTTATACCTTTTAACTCTATTCTTCGAAGTAATCTTTTCATATTTTAAAGTAGACACTATCCGTATTCATATATTATTTTTTTCAATTCAATTTAAATTATTTTATCTACCTATGCACATTTAACTTAGAATATTTTTGCGATAGTATCGATTGAAATTTGACATAAAGAAACCATGGGTTTGTTAAAGGTTTTAAAAACCAGCCAGGGTGAACAGGCAGGCACGGACAGAACAGTAGCAAGAACACACAAAATGAAGAACAGACTATAGTCACCCAAACAATTTTATAAATAATGTTGATTTTTTTTTATTGATATCATACCTCAACCCTAAATAACTTTAATGCACATTTTTATGAAAAATATTTTGTTTCAGAGTCGCTTGAAGCGAATCAAAAGTTTGAGGAAATACATGAGTGAGTTTTACAAGGAAATCAAGCAAATTGAGTATTTTGTTTGCTATAATCTTCGATCATATATTATTAGTAGATGCACGAACGCTGCTTGAAATGTGGAATCAATAAATGATGTTAAAATCTCGAAATTGCTATGTTTCACTCTCAGTCGCTCAGTGTCCGCGTCGACAGTGAACGTTTCACGATGCCGAAATGTGCTATCAAAAATATTTTGGTATATAAGATGTTCAATTTTCAACTTTTCCTAAAAAAATGACGTATGTTGACTAGACCCGGCGTCGGATATCATGTTCGATTTTGTATGATAATGTGCATCTACCTAATATAAAATGATCGAACTCTAGAGAATTGTCTCGGCTTCGCAAATGTACTAGACCATTTCATTTCTTTGCTTTGTATTATTACGCCTCGTTGAACGCAATTTAAATGGATGTTAGTATTGTGACCTAATCTTTCTGTAATTTTGTATATGACTTATTGCCGCCTCATCATAATGTAAATCGGGATGTTTAAAAAAAAAAAACCACTGGTTTTAATAATATTGGTCAAGAATTGACTCAAATACGTATATTTGCGTTTTATTAAGTTCCAGTCTTTGCGAACCCGGGAAAGTCTATATATGTTAGAAGTGTTATAACAATCAGAAACGGTATCAGAATTTTTTTATAAAAATGCTTAATAAGATTTTAAAAATCCTTAAAAATTTGTTGCAGTCAGTGTTGCCAGATATAATAGTATCCTATTTTTTCGTAATACAGTTAAATTTTCTCCGTAATGCGATGTCAGACTTAGTTTCGTCTCGATGTTTATGTAGAGGAATAAGGATTGCAATATTCGTAACTTTGATCTCATCTAAATGTTTGAATGTTGGATGTGTATGTTGAGAAACCTTAAAATCTGATTGCTTATTTGTGTACACGAACATAATACAGAGTGTATGATCGTCGTTTCAGGCTGAGGGTTGACAGGATATGACGAACTGACGAATCATGATTTATTCAGATTAGAAAAAAAACACCCTTAGTGATGTGCCGCTGGAAATTCACAAGATTTAGGGGAATTTTCCCTTTTTACGGAAATATTACCGAGAACGGCAGTCACGTTCAACCTCTTCTTGGATGACTTGATTACATACAGCTTGACGATTTTAAACGAATATTATTTATCTGTTGGTTATTCCATTGTGGGTTAATATAGACTTTTTACGATGGTAAAGCGATCAACGTCCTCGTGAAAACAGAATAAGCTTTCATAAACGAATATATAATTATAATGTTTGCCCCTCAATCAGTGATCCGTATTCAAAATAATAATGTTGCCAAATGCATAAGAAAGTCATAAATCCCAATGATACAAGCGCCATCTATCGGGAACCCACAACGAAGGTTATCCTATCTACCCTCACTTTGCGGTCGTCTTGCTCTATGTCCCAGAATAATCTATCCCTTCCTTTATTTATAATTCTGGTAGCAAAGTAAATACGTATCAGTGTATAAAATAAGAATAGAATAGATAATTTGGCGTATTTGAAATAATGTATTTATTTACTCTTTACCTCTGGTAAAACGCCTATTTTCGTAAGATATGATTAAGAGAAAGCACTTGATATAGTACATGAAACCATTATATATTAGGATGTATAATAATATTGAGAGATAAATAAGCAATTTTCTTCATTCGTGTGATATGTCACATGCATGAAGTTCTATTGAAAATTATACTTTAAAATATTTTTAAATAATACTTCGGTCAAGTAACTTTATTATGATATAAAAATATAGTGAGTAGGTACTTGTATGATTGAAATATATCAGGCCAAAAAGTTCTTCCGCCACGCAAATACCTCAAATCACCAGGTTTTATAGATTTTTTTTCATATTGGCCATATAATAGTCACTTTAAATTATTCTTCTTTAAGTTATATCATCATAAATTTAAATGTCTTTCCTATTTAATGCCGACTGCTCAAAATTTCAATTCCTTGCATACTCGCCATTCAGAATTTATAATAGCTATTATCCTCCAAAATACAAAATCCAAGAAAAATTGCGAAATGCGCCATTTTGCAAAAATATTCTGAATATATGTATATTTTGATAAAGCCTTGTTTATTGTTTATTTGTTCATCGAATAGTTAAAATACAAGCAGGCTTAGCCAAGTGTCAAACGCTCATAAGCGATTCTCATTTACTCTTCGCTAACGCTTGAAATCTTCCGTCACACGTCATCATATGTAAGACCGATACTTAAGCAAAGTCAAGTACTATTAAGTATTCTGTGGCGAAGCGTTAATTAGAATCGCTTGTGAGCCTTTGAATCTTGGCTAAGCCCTTAGGAGCTTACTAATTATGCCACTTAGTAAATGTGCAGTAGTTTTAGTGTAGTGTTTAAGTTTAGCTTTAAGATGTATTATTTTTACTTGAAACTTGCTGCCTCATCAAAAGTCGCTTATATGTATGCTACGATTACAATTATAATATTACTATTTTAGCGTCAAAACGACACTTTAAGTAATAACTTTGATCTATGTTGTTGTGTATCATCCGAATTAGATATTTGTAGTTGTATGTGTATTTCCGTACGTAAATAGTGCTTTAATATCGATTATTATAAAACCAACGTTTCTTAAACAATCACCTCGAAACAGGCACAAATTGCCATCAAACTCCAGAGATAATAAAATCCCAGCCATTTTGTTTTCTTTTTTCTGCTTTTATGAATAATACTAGCTGTTTCCCGCGGCTTCGCCCCGCGTGGGACTCGGTTATATCGCGCCCAAAAGTAGCCTATGTTTGACCTCAGGTCGTTAACTACATCCCTACTAAATTTCATCACAATCGGTCCAGCAGTTTAGCCGTGAAGAGGTGACAGACAGACAGACAGACTTTCGCATTTATAATATTAGTATGGAAGTATGGATGCAGACAGCATCTACAACAAATCGTACCTATACGTACATCGCTTGCTAATTTATAGTTGCAAGTATTCGGGATTACGGATGACAACATTTTTGCATTGATAATTTCCAAGCAATGAGTAAGAAAAATATATGCGTCCTAAAAAAACTACTATAGCCGTCGAAAAATAAACAGATCAAATTAGTGTACCTAGTTTTTTCAATAATATAATTTAATTTTTTTATAAAAAACAAAACAAATATTTTTTATAATCATTGGTAATAGATTTCTATTACCAATTTTCCTGCTCAATAGAATTGATTTAGTCCAGTGCTTTTGAACAGTTCATCAAGGCCGAGCGCAGTGTTGAGAAGATCTTCATATCTGAGTGATAAAATATGATCATTTGTGATGTGCAAAATTGATAAAACGCGAACAGCGGCTGCTTCCCCAGGCGGCACGAGAAAGCAATTTTTGCCTTTATCGCAGCTAACTTAACGTTCATAATAAATGTAAGTGTCTTCGCTACCCTCGATCTATATTGTAGGTTATAAAAATAAATATATGTAATGTAACCATTGTGTTGTGTCCTGTTCTTCCGAACCATTGCACGTTAGTTAGAAATTAAGTATTCGGCATCAAGTTTCAATGTGAAGACGGCCCTCCAAAAGTATGCCATCGAATTATACGATGTTAAGAATAGCTCACAAATTATTTTTGTATTATGAAGAAACATTTATACATTACTCTTATGTGCAATACCAATGGCTTTTTAAGTATTTAGAAATTTAATATTTAGAATTAGATCTACAAAGATCAAGTTTTAGTAATAGAATTTACTGTGGTGTTTTGTAATAATTAAATACAAATAAACACGAAAGTACCTACCTATCATTCTATAATTGCGCTATGTAGGTACGCAACTTTGTCGCGTTATGCGATGTTATTTGCGCGTGTATACTTACCGTGCACACATGAATGCATTTGATTAAATGCGTCATAATTTATCACAGTTAGCTTTTGTTTTTTCTTGATGCCCACCGTGTAAAAATTGAGATAAAGTTGCCATACTTAAATCATTCCAAAATGTTGGCAACTCACATGTTTCATTCTAAGAATACTATCGCAAATATATTTTGATATGCTTATATTTACCTATAGTTAAAATTTGTTAGGTAAATTTAATAAAATAGACACCATTGATATAGTGTCAGATGTGTTTGTTCAGAAGTTCACATCGTTTGCACATCTCCTTAGAAATTAGAACTAACGTAGTTGACTTATCAGAAAAAAATAATTAAGTTATTTTAAAGACTAGTCTAGTACGACGCTCTTGGAGTTCTATCCAAACGCAATATTTATTTTAAGAGAATCAAATTTATATAGAATTGACGTCAGTATTACTGTAAATCGATTACTTAAAGCTTGGCGACTGTCAATGGCACCTCTGTCACAAAAATAATACTATTGCATTTATTACCTATAATAGATAGTAGAGACCCAAAAGAAAGGCACACAGAATGTTGACAAAGCCAGTGGTAACAACTGGGAATAGACGGAGTAGCGCCGCAAATCGTAATTTCTTTCTTTATGTAATCGAGTTATAACATTTTCATTAAACAAAAAAAAACCTATCGTAAGGAATGTCGACCACAGCGACATATCTGTGTACGCAGAGACCCAGTCTCCGCGCCTAGTCTAGGTGACACTAGTCAATTAGATTAAGATTAGTTATAGACAATTCCACATTCCATATTTTTGTGAACATTGTAAATTTCTTTGTCGAAATAAATTTACTTATTGTTGGTTTTGTCCAAATTGTTGTTTTACTAATTCCAATTAACGGTAACAATTGCATTTCAGTTTCATGAGTTTAACTTGCTGCGAAAGATTGGTGTCTAAAAAGCCACCCTGAATAACCAACGACATTTTATTATTTTAGATATTTATTTCGATAAGAGCAAAATTAAAATTAATAATAAGATTAATAAACTAAAGTATAAACAATAAAATAAAACTATTATAAAAGCAAATAAAAGATGAGTTATTTGAAGTGTAACAAAATATATTCAGCCTATTACAGGTATAATGAATGATTTCAAATTTAAATACACCACATATTGCAGAAATCAAACAATCTGTGCACAGTTAAATTTAAAATAGCATCACACGTACCAATGACTTAAAACATGACCTAATTAGTCCAAGTTATTAGCCTAATTTATTTAACTAGGATGTTTTATAGTCGTAGAGATTTCAATTGAGTATCATACTCATTATTCATTGAGTAAAATGCATTTGAAATCTCAGCTTATTCTCAAAACATGACGTTTTAAAACTACCTATTCATAAATGTAAATATATGGGTTGCTTTCCACTAGTGCTATGTCTTTCTCGAGCTGACGTAGTTCCTGTTCCATTTTGGTTTTCTTGAGGATCTTGGGAATGGTGTCTGTCAGCATGGGCAGCTGAAGGAAAGCCTTTTGCATCAACTGCCAGTTGTGTTTCAGGTCCTGTGGAAAAAGTCTTAATTTTTAACAGTGCCAAGTCAACAGTAACTGTCGTTACGCATCGCCGTCGTAGAATATGTCCCGGGTTCTAAACTTGAGTCTCTCATGCATCTTCAGCATGATGTTTTAAAGCTCTAATTCCGATTTGGGCCCTTCAGCTTGCTCGATATTCATTAACCAAAATGTTGTTAACTACATACCATCTATAGCAACGACAAACCATTTTTGGGTTTACCTCTTATTTCGTACGTAAGCGTAGGCGGTAGCATGCCTGTGCACAACTTTTCACCGCGTTACTTTGCCAGTTTCTGTAAGTCGTGCGTGACCATACTAAATAAGCCCAAACCCTACAGTCAATTCGCTACGTCATATACATGAATGCAGAAAGCTGTCTCCGTGATAATCAATGCCTCCAATGTTAGCACCTTCATCACTGTGACACGCCGCAGCTTCCCCTGACCAAAAAGCGAACCCAAAAAGTGCTAGCTTATCGTCGCTGAGGATGACAAGCGTGTGAAAACGGTACTGAAATATCCCTTACGTCTACTAAAATCCATTGTAAAGATGACATTAATGGATGTTTAATTTCTTACGTTTTTGATCCCAGGTTTTTGGTAAGTGTATTTTTAGAACTAATGTTTTATTGAGAATCATTCGACCTTACTCTCATTACCTTCTTGACTCGTTGAAATTACATAAAACTATAAGCTTTACCTGAAGCAGTTTCTGCCTCTCTTCCTCACTGATCTGCTTACAAAGACTCTCTTTATTATCCTCGGCGTATTGTATCTTATCCAGTTCACGTTTGATACGCCGGTTCCTCTTCACCAAGTACGCTGGCATTTTGCCGAAATCGGGCCTAAGACAGTATTCAGGCACTTCGCCCGAACCCTTGATTGTTTTTCTATGGCCATCTCTGGTGTCCACAAGTCTGAAAGTGTCATAAAACGCATTAAGGACTAGTAGAAAAATATTAAGGAAATATTTGTACTTACATTGGTCATTGTCATTGGTTATGGGGGGCACAACATTTTTTGGATAGGTAGCTATGGAAGCAAAGGAAACTATTAATATTATTATTTTACACTAGACTAGACCAGATTTCCTTGGGAAAAATTATAAATTATAATTACTTACTTGGGTTCAACAGGTCTGCCTTTGACATTTATAGCTTTTTTTATATTTGCAACTCTAAAATTAATTTTGGGTTTTTCTGGTTTCTTCCCCGGTGGTGGACGCTTCGGAACTGGAGGCAGATTCCCAGAAGTGAAGCATTTATGGTCTGACTTCTTGATTGGTTGGCCTATGCCTTCCCCTTTTTTCAAGAATTTGTCTGGCGGAGTTAGTGGAGTCTCGGCGTATCCGAATGTGCGGCGGATTTGGGGTATTTTTCTTTCCTTTAGTTCTTTTTCTAGTTTAGATTGGTACCTGTAGAAAGGATTTAAGCACCTAGTTATGTTGACCCGTGATGTGGTTGTTGTCAATTCATTGGATGGACCTGTAGGTAAATATCGTGCGCGGAGTACTGGAATATTCTAGGGAAACTATGTAGCCGACGAAATAAGTACATACTGTTTCCTATTGTGATTTATTATTATTAATCTAAACGTCCTTACATAACATATTATTGACATTAAAATATGTACTTATTTCAAATCAAATATTTTACCTTGGAGTCTTAGGGGGCTCTGGTGGGGGTTTGTCGAGTATCGTATAAATAACTTCATTATGTTCAACGATTTCAACAAGGGACATGTTGAAATGTAGAAATTCGTGAGTAATTCGAAACTCCGATTGCAAAAAATAAAAACTAAAGTACAAAAGAGCGTATTTACAGGCTTAGCTTCCCATTTGAAAGTTTATTTATTGATGTTGATAAAATCGTACATGAGTTGCTATGGATACGTTAAGTACCTACGAATGTTTTTGGTATAAATTATAAACTGCATTTTTGTATAATTTATATAATACGTTTAAAATGCAATAAGAGTAGGTATTCTATCGATTTCTAGTTTACCGAAGAAGCAAAAAAAAACAATATTTTAACTGAAATAGACTGAAATAATAAAATGCTGCATATAGGATATAGTGGTAACACTAGTGTGAAATCAAAACGTCAATAACTTTATTTTCAACTGGTAACCCTAAATAAAAAATGTCATTTCATTTGCCAAAACAAAAATGTCACCTTTGTTCGGCGATTTTTATTTTTAGATTTTTATTATTTTCGATTTATGTGATCCAATAAGCTCGTAGTTCTGTCATTTTGAATGTGCGCAGTGGGTCGCGATGCTAGGCAGGCGACTCGGTAACAGTGCTAGTAATTATTTATTTCACAAACATTTGGGCGGCGGCTTCAAACGATTTTCTAGTCGTCTAGATGATTTAGATACCGAAGAACGGCTCGAAGGATGTCTTTCCGCGTTGCCTTCGGAAGCCAAAGTGGTGATATGTGGCGGAGGAGTTATGGGGGCTGCAGTGGCATACCACTTGGCACGCCGCGGGTGGGGTGACAAAACCATCCTGATTGACAACGAAAAGTGAGTTATCTACCTACTGTTTTTATTTAGACTATTATTTATACTTAGTTAGCGCAGCTTGGTCCTCGGGAGACTAAAATGAAGTATCAATTTTCCTTTGTGTTGCTGGATCAATATTCAAATTGGCCAGATTGTAACAAAGGGTATGTTGCTTGAATTACAACAATACTGTTGCTTGAAAAGAATCAGTATTTAAACTATTTTACTTTTTATTGTCTAGAAGAGGTAATTATATGAAGAGTTACCAAATAAAGAAGGAGAAAGGTACTACTAACAAAGGGAACAGATAAAATTCAAATAGGTAAATTCCACTACTCATATTACTGTTAAATGCTAACAACAATTTATAAAATTTGGAAATCTTTGATAGTTTTGAAATGAGTTTTATTCTGTAAAAAGAGAGACAATAGTCTGTGGAGCATATTAGGGCGTAACATATGTTAAATTAAAGAATATTTAAACTAAGGAGAAAAACTAAAAGCAAAGAAAATCAGACAATAAATTCATCAAACACAGATAATATTAGAAAATTCTTAGAATAACTTGTATTCTACAAGATTATTTCTCTATCCAGAATAGGAGCCGGTAGTCGATGGCACACATCTGGGCTTGTTGGAGCCTTCAAGCCCTCACTTGCCCAAGTGCGCCTCGCCCAGTCCTCCATCCGTCTGCTTCAAGAATTGGAAGAAAAGGGAAGACCAACAGGGTGGAAACAATGTGGTTCATTGTTGCTAGCTCGGACGAGGGACCGAATGACTGTTTACAGGAGAATGAAGAGTCAGTCGGTGTATGTATGCTGAAATCTCTTCTTTATTGTAATCATTTTAACCAAATGCACTACTAGACCTGGACCTTTCCATAAAAAGCTGCAATATTTCCACTAAATAGGCTTCCACATATCCATTTTGACTGCAATCACCAGTATTTGAGAGTGAGAGATCAATAACTTTTTTAAAAACCAAGACATAGCTCATAAAAGATGGGAAGGTTGCTGAATTGGACATGTTTTTTTGGACGGGCTCTATCAAGAATTTTAATATTGACTGATTGGAAGTAGCCTGCATCCAGTGCTTGCCGGTTTATCTATTCAACAAAAATAGTCAGTGCTGTCATTGTGACTAATAGCATTGCCAAATATTTATTGAAAATAATTTAGATAAGTATTCCAATTAACACCAGAACCACAGGCAGAAATTATCAGGGTTAGTCCAGTCCGATGTGATAATAAGACTTTATTGAGACAAACTTGCAATACATTGTTCATAAATGTTTCATATGAATGTGTTAATGAAATGCTAACAAAAAGTGGTTATTACATGCCAAACATTTAAATATGTTCTAAATGAGTTTTATTTCATAGCATGTTACTGCTTGTTTATCAAATAGGTTGCAAGGTCATAGGGTCATGTACGCCTTGGTGTCTCACGGTCTATACTTACGTCATTTTCACTTACAGTAGTAATACATAAGGATTTTAGCTATGACAAAAAAAAGTATGGAGGTACAAAGGTTATAACAGCAGGGTAAACCTAGTTACTATCTTCATCTCAGCCACAATTTTTCCACTGCTGGACATAGATCTTCCACATCCACATTTGTCTGAACATGTCTTCCTTTATCAACCTCTTTTTTTAGCTTTGCAATGTGGAGTCCAGATTGTCACTGATAACTCACTCATTTATATTAATGACTAGCTTTCGCCCGCGGAACGGTGCTGTTTCCCAGGATGAAAGGTACCCTATGTCCTTCACAATACTTCTACCTATGTACCAAACAAACTCACTATCGCATTTATAATATTAGTTGGATAAGTATGATTAGTGTGATAACTCATTATAGTAAATTCACCCAGATAGATCGTGGGGTATACCCTGCGAGCTGATCACACCTAAGCACTGTCAGGAACTGTGGCCTATGCTGAATGTGGATGACATCATTGGGGGCCTATGGATCCCTGGAGACGGGGTTGGTGATCCCTATCTGCTCTGCATGTCATTGATGAAGGAAGCTGTTGCGAAAGGTTAGTGATCTTCGTTTCTCTTTATTATATCACTAGCGACCCGCCCCGGTTTCGCATGGGCATAAAAAGCTTCCTCTTAAATCACTCTATCTATTAAAAAAAACCGCATCAAAATCTGTTGTGTAGTTTTAAAGATTTAAGCATACATAGGGATATAGGGACAGAGAAAGCGCCTTTGTTTTATATTATGTAGTGATTATATGTATAAATTTGGGTGAATACTTTAAAGAAATTTATTATTATTTCTATTTGTTTTACAATCTCAGCTTGAGCTAGTATTTTATTACCATTTATGGGCGTAAACCAAGTAAATGATATAATAATTTATTGTCTAGTCTTTGTTTGTAGTTTGTCGGTCCGTTTTCGTCAATTTGGAGAAATATTATTATTATTTAAACTGATTTTGATAGTGTTATCATAGACCGTGTTACGGAATGGAATGGCAGGTTCACAATTTTTTTTTTAGTATTTCGTAAAAGAGGACACAAGAACACTATGCGTCTTAAATTATACACGCCTAGTGTTCTTGTCTCTTTCCTTTATGGGATATCAGATTTCAGCTACTCTCAAAATATATTAATTTCTATAGGATGAAAAATTCAAAATATAATCATAATATTTTTTTAATTTTTGATATTATGTATACTCTTACTTATATATATATATATATATATATATCTAATTCTAGATACTACTTAATATCGCTATGCCCAAACTGGGTGCATGTATAACTGTACTTTTTATTTGTTACCTGTTGCTGGCTGGCCTTTGCCCAGCAGTGGGACAACAAAGGCTACTAAAAAAAATATATGCAAATAAATTATCCTTATAGGCGACAAGAGAATATAATATAAGAAAATAGAACATGCAACATGTTCCAACCCATCCACGCGAGTCAAATCACACTCTACAGGTTTATAAAGCTGCTAAGACCTAAGTAAATACTACTTTACTGCTTTATCTCGTTTATTCCCGGTCGTCCCCACCATGTCGTCCCCACTGGGGACGAGTGGGAAAAAAAAGTTTCGTTCGTCCCCAGTGGTGACGATTGGTACTTTTTATTTCCCACTCGTTCCGCTATAGACCGAGAGTGTCAAAATAAAAGGGGGTTTCAATAAAAGATTTCACGGTTTGTTAAAATGCTTTAATAACAGTTTTTGAAAAATGTAATAAGTTATGTATAAATAAAAATGACTGATCACAAAATTATCACTTTAAATGCTTTAAAAAAAATAAACACTTTAAAAGTAAACTACTTATCTAAACATTGTCAACATTGAATTATTGTAAATTCGTTAATACTGTCCTAATTACCTCGGTTTTTTAGTTGCTTTCAATCAAACCCATTGACAGTCTTGCTTAGAAAAGCGTAATTTAAGCATTTTAACAAACCGTGAAATCTCTTATTGAAACCCTCTTGTATTTTGACTCTCAGTCTATAGCGGAACGAGTGGGAAATAAAAAGTGCCAATCGTCACCACTGGGGACGAACGAAACTTTTTTTTCCCACTCGTCCCCAGTGGGGACGACATGGTGGGGACGACCGGGAATAAACCCTTTATCTTAGGATATATTTTTCGTTGAAGGTGTCGGTGTGATGGAGGATTGCGCCGTGACCGCTGTTCTGTCTAAGAACGAGCGGGTGTGTGGAGTTGAGACCTCGCGAGGTGCTATCAAGTGCGAGTATTTTGTAAACTGCGCTGGTTTCTGGGCGCGGCAAGTAAGATCTAATACAATGAGTTATAGATGTCTAGTCTTTCGAGCGTTTTTCCCGGTTGCATCTTCAGCTTAAGCTTCAGACCTACTATTACTATTACGCTATTTATCATGATCCTTATTTGGCGGTACTGGTTATTACAATGGAGCGACTGCCGGCTGGACTATTGCTTTGGGGAAGGGCAAGTGAAATAAAGACTATCTTTATTTTGCAAAAGCGGGCAATTCGTGCCATTTATGGTTTAAGACCAAGGGAGTCGCTTAGGGAGTTGTTTAAGGATATTAATGTTTTAACTCTCGCTTCTCAATATATATTTGAGGTTGTTATGTATACCAGGAGAAATATTTCTTCTTTTAAAAAAATTTGCGATGTTACGGATAGACTCTTACGGAATAAAAATAAATTATATCTCCCATCATATCGGCTAAGTAGAGTTAATGACTCATTTTTGGGTAACTGTATACACTATTACAATAAGCTTCCAGAGTCTGTCCTTAGTTTTCCTGACCGAAAATTCAAAGCACATGTTAAGAATTTACTTTGTAAAAAAGCCTATTATAGCACTCATGATTTTCTCAATGACAAGGATGTGTAACTTAAGCTTGGTGCGGAGTCTCCAAACTATAGCTAAAAATTGATCATATGTACATTCAGTACATTATTTTTTTTTTAATTTTTATTATATCATGACATCTTTTATTACTTGACATTTTTATTAAACTATTTCAACAATCCTCAATATTTATTTAATACCAATACCGGACCAATAATTTTTCAGGCTGCCTAATGGCATTTGACATAACCTTAAGACTGCCGTCTATGGATAACAGCCGGGATCAACGGTTTAACGTTGCTTCCGAAGCACGGAGAAGCTCAAGATAGAAAATGCCACTAATGGCGACCAATCCTGTCATGGCCGCCTACTCGCCGTCGCTTGACGCGCGCTTTCGGTACTAACATGCGCGCTAGGCTATCGATCGAGCTCACAATGAGTTATAGATGTAAGCATTCTATAAGAAAATGAGTGGACTGTGTGAATACCCCATAGGGCGCTTTACAAATGTGAAAATAATCTTTATTACTACATATTATAAGGTATAAAATTGCACTTGAAATTTATTGTTATTCGTATAGGTCGGTCAGCTGGCGCGTCCACAGGTGAAAGTGCCTCTGCTACCTTGCGAGCATTACTATCTGCACACGAAGCCTATAGAAAACCTGGACCCGATGACTCCTGGTGAGTTTATAGTTGAACTAGCGACCCGCCCCGGCTTCGCATGGGCATAAAAACCTTCCTCTTGAATAACTCTATCTATTTAAAAAAAACCGCATCAAAATCCGTTGCCTAGTTTTAAAGATTTAAGCATACAAAGGGACATAGGGACAGAGAAAGCGACTTTGTTTTATACTATGCATGTAGTGATAGTGATTATGAATTTATTTATAACTAGTTGTTCCCCTCGGCTTCGCCCCGCGTGGGATTCGGTTATATCGCGCCCAAAAGTAGCCTATTTGACCTCAGGTCGTTAACTACATCTACCAAATTTCATCACAATCGGTCCAGTAGTTTAGCCGTGAAGAATGACAGACAGACAGACTTTCCCATTTACAATATTAGTATCGAAGTATGGATGGATGTATGGCCGCCGACAGAGCTGTTCAAGTGGCTTGTTTTTGAGCTTATAAAATAATCGTATTTTGTGTTGTCTTGTGTCGATGGTATCAACCATCTATACAGATAATCGAAAAGAAGAAGTTTAAAGTTGGTTCAAAGGATATTTATCGCGATCCAAATAGGAATCTTGGCAATAACAATGATTTGATATGGGTACGGTCAGGGATATTGTTGATTGAATATCAACGTTTTGGGAATTCAACTTTATGTGGTCCGAAAAAATATTCTCTTTTGTTTTTTGTTTCCATTGATTTACATTGAACTTTAAAATGAGTTATCAATTCTTAAATGACATTTGTTTTTGTTAATATCCATATTTCCACTGAACAAGAGAAAGAGATAGACTGGAAACAGCCGATATATGGCTATTTTTACCAGATTGCGCCAGAAAGAGGATTATTAGGTGTAATAAATAGAAATTTAAATTTTCTAAATTAACTAGCTTTTTCTAAAAATGTAACATACTGGCTTTCGCCGGCGGCTTCGCCCTCGTGAATTTCTCACGGGAATAGTGCTTTTTCCCGGGGTGAATGTTATCCTTTGTCCTTCTCAATACTTCTATCTATGTGTACGCCAAATTTCAGGAAGATTGGTGCAGTATTATAGGGTTTGAAAGCGTAACAAAAAAACAAACTCACTTTTGCAATTATAATATAAAATAATATTAGTTAGGAAATAGGATTTTTTTATTGCTACCAACTGAATAAAAAAAAATCGAGCGTTTTTAGATAATTTCACTCATTGCATGTTACTATAAATGTAAATATATTTTTGTGACAGTGGTACGAGATCCAGACGGCTATATATACTTGCGAGAGCGAGACGGCTGTATCCTGGCGGGCGGATTCGAGCCTGTGGCTAAGCCGGTCTACGAGACAGATGGTAAGACTTTGATTTATCTTATATTTTTTTTTTAAGTAATCTTGCAATCTGTTGCATAAGTAAATATAGTTTTTGATCTTTTGCTGAATATTTTAGATTTTTATCTCAAGTGTACAAATTTTTAATCATTTGTATAGCATTTCAGTTGTGTATAGTTATCGTACTGGTACATCCCTAGGATGTTAGTCAGAGGTGATATGAAGAGAGAAAAAATAAAAGTAGAAATAAGTAGCATATAATTTTTTTATTGTATGTAACTAGCTGTTGCCCGCGGCTCCGCCCGCGTGCGCCTCAGTTATATCGCGCCCGAAAGTAGCCTATGTTTGACCTCAGGTCGTTAACTACATCCCTAACAAATTTCATTACAGTCGGTCTAGCAGATTAGCCGTGAAGAGGTGACAGACAGACAGACTTTCGCATTTATAATATTAGTATGGATAGCATGGATGTTTTCTCGTATGTGTACATTTATAAATTGTTTCTTCAGTTCAAAATTTAGCCCAACGCTGCGTGGCCGAGGACTGGGACCACTTCCACGTGCTGCTGCAAGAGTTGCTCAAACGTGTGCCGGCTCTCAACGAGGCAGTGCTTCACAAACTGTGCAACGGATTGGAGGCTTTCTCGCCGGATTGCAAGTGGATCGTCGGAGAAGCGCCTGAGGTCAGGAAATGAAATGACAATTTTCAATGGTGCAATGACCTTCCTCTTGGATCTATCTATCTATTAAAAATGACCGCATCAAAATCCGTTGCGTAGTTTCGAAGATTCAAGCATACATAGGGACAGACAGCGGAAAGCGACTTTGTTTTATACAATCTAAATCATCATTATTTTCGAGTAGGCGTCACGGTCATTCGACCAATGAAAGATCGAAGATGATGATGACTTTGTAAAGAAAAGATTAACCCCCGTATTAAGAAACATTTGTTAGGCCCATATATGTTAGCTAAAATGTGTTGCGTCTCGTTCTTTCACATGAAGTGTCAGGTAAGAGAAAAAGAGGCAAAACATATTTTAGTTAAAATGGGCTTAATAAACGTTTCTTAATGCGGGGGTTAGTGTTCAAAGATTGGGACCACTTATATTCAAATTGTTTATTTTCAATATAGGATATTATTATCACTTATTGCCTTATTGTGCAACGGTTTGGAGGATTTCTCGCCGGATTGGATCGTCGGCGAAGCGCCCGAGGTCAGGAAATCATTTAAAAATTTAAATTTTCCTTTAGTTAAAAATTTTATAAGGCAAATATATTTTTAAAAATATGTATATATTTGATTGGTGCAATAAAGAGGATTTCTATTCTATTCTTTTTTAATAGCTGTGAATTTCTGAAGTCCACATCATGAGAGATGACTGTATCTTATAGTGAACAAACAAGACTGAAAACGAAGAATTTTGTGATGAAGCAAATGAACCAAATGGTAGAGCCATTTCGTAACGTCTGATCACGCGGATGGAGCCGTTCAGCGACTGGTCACAGTCGGGCTAAATTCGTGTCATCGGACGTTAAGCGGTGGCTGAAACGACAAGGACTTACACTGATACGAAGACACTTTGAAGGCTCCCGATTTCTAGAACATTCAGTTAACGCCTTATTACCACAGCGACAGCCGGCTACCGATTAAGTTATAGATTTTTCTCTGGTAACTGAAGGATTGAGCAACGTTCGATTGGGAATGCTCTTTCCAAAGTCATAAGGTTCATAATCAAGCATCTTTGTGGATGCATTGTGTGTGATCGACATATGGTAGGTATTTATAACCTAAATGCAAACTAAACTGACCCTTATGTTAGAGACCCTAACGAAAGTGGAGAGCCAAATTTATTTTTTAAAAATTTATTTAACAAAATTTGACATGACTTTATAACCGCAAATAACGTAAGAGAAAAATTAAGGACCCTAAAATTCACCTTCGGACGGCCGGTGAAATAGAGGCAGACCAAGGATATGGCGTGACGATCTTGACAGCTTTTTAAAAAAGGGGCTAGAGTTTGCCCTGGATAGAGATGAATGGAGTCAGAGGGGATAGACCTTGCCCCGCAGTGGGAGTAAATGTGGGTGGGCTTCAGAGCAAAATGACTACGAATTTGACATCATTCAATAAACTGTTAATTTATATACTTACTTAAATAATTAACGGCAAATGTATTAATTTTTCGGTTTGTGGGCGTAATCTTGATACGGCCTTATCAGCCGTGACTACTCCACATAAATTATGTAGCGAAAGATACTTATTTATAGGAATTAATTTAGCAGAAGAATATCGAGAAGAATAG
Source organism: Apomyelois bistriatella (assembly GCA_947044815.1). Lineage (NCBI taxonomy): Eukaryota > Metazoa > Arthropoda > Insecta > Lepidoptera > Pyralidae > Apomyelois > Apomyelois bistriatella. The sequence continues at coordinate 15,161,475 of OX345687.1, read as the reverse complement.
AAGTTTATTAGGAGATATAGGTACAGTTAATGAATAGATATATCACAACACGAAAATATGAAAATTATTAGATTTCCAAATCACATAGTAAACCGATAGTCGCGAGTTGTTGAAGATCTTGTTATTTTCTGTCAGCCGTCAAACGTCTTGGATCGCTCTATGGCTACATGTATGGCTCAAGTTTTATAAGAGTAAGCGGAACTCTTTGGTGGTGTTGATATAGCGATTAAATATAGGTACACCACAGGTTCATTATCGTCATTTTAAAACGGCATATATAATATATAGCGTATAACATTTTGTAATAATACTTATAGTTGAAATGTTCCTCAAGAACTGGAAGTTTCCAGATGTTCAACTACCACGTAGCGGCCGGAATGAAGACCGTCGGTATATCAGCAGCTGGGGGCGTGGCTGAAGCGACGGTGGACGAAATAGTGGATGGATACACAAAATACGACATGTATGAGCTGGACATCAACCGGTTCTTGGCGCTACATAACAACAAGCGATTCCTTAGGGATAGATTGAAAGAGGTGCCTGGTGAGTGTGAGATAGATTTATACATTTTTTTTAATCGAGAAAGGTGTAAATGCGACCCTGAGTTTAGAGCAGTAAAACTGAAAATAGTGAACGAATACACGAAGTATGATATGTACGAGCTCGACATCAACCGGTTCCTAGCGCTACGTAACAACAAGCGATTCCTTAGGGATAGGCTGAAAGAGGTGCTTGGTGAGTGTGTTAAATTAGGATTTTTTTATAAAGGTAAAGGTGTAAAAAGGACCCTGAGTTTAGAGCACTAAAGCTTAAAATACCGTCGATGAAATAGTGAACGAAATACACGAAGACATGTACGAGCTAGGCATCAACCGGTTCTTAGCGCTACGTAACAACAAGCGATTCTTTAGGGATAGATTGAAAGAGGTGCCTGGTGAGTGTAGGTTAAATTAAAAAAAAAATCTATCGGCAATGTTGTAAATAGGAACCTAACTTTAGAGCAGTAAAGCTGAAAATAGCGTCGATGAAACACCAAGTACGACATGTATGAGCTTGACATCAACAATTTTTGGCACTGCATAACATCAAGCGATTAAGTACTGGGATAGGCTGAAATAGGTGCCCACTTTCATTTTAAATTTAAACAATTCTTCAATCAAATAAAGGTTTAAATTGGACCCTGAGTTCTAAAGGTTAAAGCTGAAAATACGAGGCATATATTCGTCTTAAAGACAAGGACTTTTACAGAGAAGCATCTCTTTACCTAGTGAAGATTAGACGCGCATTCTTTAAATAAGAAAGATTACCTAAAACGCCAAAAAAAAAAAATAGAAATAACTGTTCTAATCCCCCCCCCCTGTCCTAGGTATTCACTATGGCATGCCGTATCCCTTCGACGAGTTCCAGACGGGGAGGAACCTGCGGCTGTCTCCGATTTACCCGACTTTACGAGACCACGGTGCTGTTTTCGGTCAGGTCATGGGCTATGAAAGACCGACGTGGTTCGAGCCTGTGGGTAAGAGATTTAGCTTTCAAACTACCTATCTCTCTCTCTCTCTCTCTCTCTCTCTCTCTCTCTCTCTCTCTCTCTCTCTCTCTCTCTCTCTCTTTGTCTCATTATAGTTCTTTTTTGATCCCATTTCTTTTTGTATAGATTCAGAGACCGAGAACCTCTTGACAATTTTTTTTAATTTATTACGTAAATATAATTGAAGTAATTTTAAACCTATTATTTGTCTAAATGTTCACTATTCATTGAAATGGAAAAAATATTAAAATATTTGGTAATTCATTTTTGTTAATATCTAATGATAAAATTCTATTAAAAAAATACCTACATCATCTAAAAAATTGTAGTTTATTGCTTGTTTTGATTTGATAATTTAAAAAAAAAACTAATTTAATATGTCAATATTTTTATGACGGTCATTATTTGTATATAAACTGACCCTAACCTTATGTGCTTTTCAAACAGAAACACAAAAAGATGCGCCTCCCAAGCCGCGCCCTTTCAAAATAGCGTACACCAAAACGTTTGGCAAACCGCACTGGTTCGACACCGTCCAACGCGAGTACTGGGCGTGTCGCGAATCGGTCGGCCTTGCTGACTACTCGTCCTTCACCAAAATAGATTTACAGGTAAATTGCCACACGAAAAATTGCTTACACACATACCATTGGAAACATTAAATTAATAGTGGCAACTATTTTATATTTTTATGTAGCTGGCAACTTTTATATTCTTTTTCTTCTTGCAAACTTCAATCAACAGCAATACAACTTGTTCTAGGTACACGCCGTGCTTAAATTTTTTCCCCTATAATGTATTTACCTGGACCTAAAGTCACTAAACACATACATCACGCCTATCTCAGATAGACTAGAGATTTTCATTGGCTACGATCCTTACATACCTCCCTCGCTACCTCCACACTCATCACGCTCGCCGATTTCGGGTACTCCTAATGTCTCCCTTTTAAACACTAAAATTAATATTTTGTTCTATGAGAACTAGAAAGTGTTGTATCATATTACCACTTGGAAATCAAGAATACGGTCCGCGTACTCCGTTTTTTCATAAAGCTAGTAAATCGGTTTACCAAATAAACTAAACTAAGATTATTATAAAATATATATGTGTATTTAGTGTATATAGTGGTGACTTTAGATGTGTGTGTGTGGCTATATATGTATGTATATCTCTCTCAAATTTTATATGTTTCATTAATTCCTTATATCATTTCATCTTAGTCGCAAGGGCGTGAGGTCGTCGACCTCTTACAATACCTGTGTTCCAACGACGTGGACGTGCCGGTCGGTAGCATCATACACACTGGCATGCAAAACGAGAGGGGGGGATACGAGAACGATTGCAGTTTGGCGCGAATCTCGGAGAATCAGTGAGTTTTTTTTATATTTATATTTTGAATTAATGAAAATGAAAAAACTTAGTTACCTTTGAAATGCTTGAGCGAACACCCTCTTCACGGCGATATCTAGCGTAATAGAACGCGACTAAACACGTTTAATTCAAAATAGTTTAAAAAAAATATTTTATAAAAAGTTGGTTTAAATAGTCATTCGCTTATACATTAGGCTTAGTGTAGAGAGGTAAATAAAAATTTATATAAAAATTTTAGTCTGATGTTTATTATCGCAGGAATTAAAAATTACAATAAGAATCGTATGAGGTTTTAGGCAAAAAGTCTGTTTAAGCTAATACAGCATTTATTCAACTTATGGTTGATCTCATGAAAAAGAGGACGGACTATCGGCGAGAACGCTTATTATATGATTTTAGGTGTAGACTTGGGGCGCGTAGCAGCGTCACAAGAATTTTAAAAGTTCTTAGGACTTTGCTTATTATACGAGCAGTCGAATGGCAACCATGCACCAGATGGTCAGATGACCTAAAAAAGGTCGCAGGCAGACGCTGGATGAAGGCCGCGACAACCGGTCATTTTGGAAATCTTGGGGGAGGCCTATGTCCAGCAGTGAATATGTATAGAGAAATACTTAATGACATTCCTAACTGAAAAATGTTATTACTCGATCGATGACTTTTTGAATGACGAAATTTAATGTTTGAAATCTATTTAAATCTATTTATAATAATTTGACTTTAAGAAAATGTGAATCTATTTGTAACTAACTAAAATTGTTATTGTTAATCGAATTATTAATTGTTTTTGATTTTGTTTGTTTTATGTATAACTAGCTGTTTTCCGCGGCTACGCCCCGCGTGGTACTCGGTTATATCGCACCCAAAAGTAGCCTATGTTTGACCTCAGGTCGTTAACTATATCCCTACCAAATTTCATCACAATCGGTCCAGTAGTTTAGCCGTGAAGAGGTGACAGACAGACAGACAGACAGACTTTCGCATTTATAATATTAGTATGGATATTGTAAAATTTGCACACATCTGGCAGGTTTAAAATGTAATTGGAAAATTTCAATGTAACACCTTGTATACATACATACATTTTGCAAATAAATTGATTGATTGACATCACCGACAAAACCTATAATTTATGATGATGCCGAGTCAGGACTTTTATCCCACAGTTACATGATGATAGCTCCGACAATCCAACAGACCCGATGCAAAGTGTGGCTCAAACGGCACTTGCCACAAAACGGGTCGGTCACCATGACCGACGTGACTGCCGTGTACACCGCCATCTGCGTGATGGGCCCGTTCACCAGGAACCTGCTGTCAGAACTGACAGACACTGATCTGTGCCCGTCCAATTTCCCATTCTTCACCTTCAAGGAGATAGAAGTGGGGCTCGCGAATGGAATAAGGGCTATGAATCTGACGCATACCGGCGAGTTGGGATATGTACTGTACATACCTAATGAGGTAAGTTGAGTACATCACTTTTTTGGGACATTAAAATCCAATGAGGTTGTGGTTATAAGATACTAGAATGTGAGGCATCCGATAAACGAAGTAAATAAAAAAATACAAAAACAATTATTTTCGAAAATAGGCTCCGACTCAGCATATGCTGAAGGTACATAATATCCAGCGCAGAATATAATTTACAGAATAGTGATAACCTGTTATTAGTGTACCAACATAGTGCATAATTGCATTTTTTTCCAACTTTGTTCCTATCCACCCTAAGAATTTTAGGCTTTAAGAAATTTCTTTATACACATTGTTTAAATTTGTATCAACATGTTTAGTTTTTATACTTTATCTATCTATAATAAAAAAATATAATTAGTTAGTTTAGTATTTCTATTTCTGCACAGTTCGCGTTGCACGTATACAATCGGCTGATGACGGTTGGCGAGAAGTACGGCATCAGTCACGTTGGCTACTACGCGTCGCGCGCGCTCAGGGTTGAGAAGTTCTTCGCGTTTTGGGGGCAGGATCTAGACACGATGACGACGCCGCTCGAGTGTGGGCGCACTTGGCGTGTCAAGTTCGATGTGAGTTCTATTTTTAAATGAAACTGCAAGAGTTTTTTATTCAAATTCAAATTCAAATTGTTTATTTTCAATATAGGATATTCTTATCACTTATTGACGTCAATTGTTACTTATTTTAAGTTTACCACCACTTCCAAAGCGCAAGTGGAGAAGAAGTGGCGCCACAAACTCCACAGCAGCATTTTCTTCAAAAACGTCAATTCACAAAATTTGAGTCAAATCAGACGAGTTTACATTTGAATATTTTTATAATTACCATAAGTTTATTATTAAATAAATATTGAGGATTATTGAAATAGTTTAATAAAAATGTCAAGTAATAAAAGATGTCATGATAAAATAAAAAAATAAAAAAAAATAATGTACTAAATGTACATATAATCAATTTTTAGCTATAGTTTGGAGGACTCCGCACCAAGCTTTAGTCAGTCAAGTCAAGTCAACAACGTCAAGTCAGTAGTCTAGTCAAGGAGACGAATTGATGAGGGTTCTATTTTTTTCTTCGAATGAAAACAAAGCGTTTCAAATAAGATGGTTTATATTTTTTTGGTCATGCAGCTCAACTTTGTTCTAGTTTCAAATAATGACAAAATAATGGCCATTGTTATTTGTTGACGTCACGTGGTGTACCACAAGTGGCGCTTTCGCTACTGCTCGCGTTCTCAAATTCAAAATCTTGTCAATTGAAATTCGATTCAAACATGTTCGAAATCTGAAATACACAACTACCCACACAGAAAGACATCCCATTCATCGGCCGTGACGCTCTGCTCCGTCAAAGAGACGAAGGTATTCGGCGTCAGTACGTGCAGCTGTTACTGACCGACCACGATCATGAGTTGGATTTGTGGTCGTGGGGAGGTGAACCTATATACCGCGATGGGAGCTACTGCGGCCGGACCACTACCACTAGCTACGGGTTTACTTTCAAGAAGCAGGTCGGTAAAAAAAAAATTAATTAAAATGCTTCATCGGATTTGAGTCCCTATCTATCTATCTAAAATTTAAGAGCTGTGCTCTTGTCGGTGGTCTTTTACAGGTGTTTCTATCTTCTGCCAGCCTTTTCACCTGATACGACACGAGTCCCACTTTTTCCTTTATTTGTTCTACAAAACTCCTTCTTGGTCCTGATTGAGTTCCTATTCGCTGATATTTTCTAGAACTAGGCTAACGTACGAGCCGAATGTGGTAATCTACTGCCATATGCTTGCTCTGGAGGCGCGCCATGCGATTATAAAATATAGAAAATTTCTCTCATCTAATTCATAAAAGCTGCTATCGTTTGGCCACAAACCCACTTATACAGGGTAAATTTCCAAAATATAAATTTCGAAGAAATTAAAAGAAAAATAATAATAATAAAATAAGTTTAGGTATTTAAGATAACTATTAGAGTATTATTGTTATATTGATCAACTAGCTGTTGCTCGGGGCTCCGCTCCCGTGGGAATTCTGGGATAAAATATAGCCTATGTGTTGTTCCAGGGTCTTAGCAATCTCCATTCCAAATTTCAGCCAATCGATTCAGCCGTTTTCCTGTGAAAGAGTAACAAACATACACATTCACAAACAAAATTTCGCCTTAATAATATTAGTGTGTTAGAGGCGATAATTTTACTGTGGTATAGTACCGTTACTATTTACCGTTATTATTTAACAGGTATGTCTCGGCTTCGTTGAGAACATCGACGCGGACGGAGTCGCGCACCGGATCAACAACGACTATGTACTGAGCGGCCATTACGAGATTGATATCGCTGGCATTCGGTGAGTATGAGAATACACAAATATAAAAGATTTTTGTTTTTAAAATAAAAAAATAAGAAACTATGTTCACGAAGTCTTCATCACCAACATGACGTTAGGTTGCAGGGTCAGTTGATCATGCACACCCTGGTGCCAAAATTCTTCGGATCCGCCTCTTGACCACTGATGTTACATGTCACATTATATTTTTCTTATATATACTAATATAATAAAGCTGAGGAGTTTGTTTGTTTGTTTGAACGCTTATAACTTGAAAACTACTGGTCGGATTTGAAAAATTCTTTCTGCATATGATAGCTTGATTCTTGGGGAAAGTTACAGGCTAAAGTACATACACACTAATAGCGAGTGAAACCGCGGGGAACAGCTAGTAAATCAATAGAAGCATTTTGTTTTGGTCGTTACTGAGTGCGTTACCTAACTTCGAAAAGTGTAACTCAGAATGTCATACAGAATTGTTATCGCACTTTCATGAGCTCCGTTGTGCTTCGATGGTCGTCTATTGCTAGAAGCAGCTGTTTAACTAGGCCAGATGCCTTCAGGTAGCTTGAAAAATCTATACTAATATTATAAAGCTGAAGAGTTTTTTGTTTGTTTGTTTGAACGCTTATAACTTGGAAACTACAGGTCGGATTTGAAAAATTATTTCTGCATATGATAGCTTGATTCTTGGGGAAAGTTATAGGCTATAGTACATACTGTTGCGACTAGCAACACTAATATGGCAACTAACTAAAACTAGCAATATTAAATTTGTATATTTGTCAATGGTAACATTGTATAAAATCGCCTTTCCGTTTTGACCGCAATAAACTCCGTAACTTCTACGCTGTCTTTTAATTCACAAGACGAGAATCTAGCGACCCATCAGCATGAAATACAGTCCACATTGCCACACATACACACCAAGGGCGAGTGAAAACGCGGGGAACAGCTAGTAGACTATAAAGTTGGTCAAAAATAATAATATTTTTGGTCATCGGTCATCAGGTACGCAGCCAAGGTAAATCTCCACTCGCCGAATCTGCCCACGAAGTATCCTGACAAGGAACGTGACGTGTACCAAGCCACGAGGAAGCACCACGAACCGCAACAGTTCTTGGGTCGTCATTACCAACCATAAAAAACAACAAAGTATTTAAAAAAAAAAAAATTGCCAACATAAGGAAAAGGGGGGCATCTGAAATTTTTATTTTCAAATCGAGTTATGTACAGTCAAGGGGAGACAAATCTGACTGTACACATTTTTCTGGTCCCGACTTACTTACGATATTTGTAATCAGTAAAAAAGACGCATCTTCCAGTGTTTTTATTAGTTTCAATTAAAAAATATATATTAGATGCGCTCATCTTGCTTATAACGGCAGATCGCCTGCCTAGTGCAACCAATATAGCAGGACCACGGCCAATTTAATTTAGTAGATTCCTAGCAGTTAACTGTCGAATGAAATCAAACCACCTAAAGAGTGGAGAAAGGATAACAAACAAGGTTCATGATTACTACGTTTACGTAAACGACGTGGGATTTCTGTAAAAGCGTGTTAGTACCTTGAGCCACTCATTCATCAGTTTCCATTAATGCTTAATAGCAGCTTTAGGCCATGTCCACATGCTGAAAAACAACGGCAATTGGTCGTGAAAATCTACGGTCGTTAGTGTGGCGCTTGTTGACAAACCCGGCGCCGTGCCTAAATTTTTGGAACTACGTCAAGCCATCGGGTCCTTTTGTACTTCTGCATGCTTCCATAGTTCTCCATAAAACACTAATCCAGATTTTCACGGCTTGTGGACAAGACGCCTTACACTCCCTGGTCAATCGACTACACGACCCTCGCCAGGTGACCTGGCTAATATCGAATTGATCTTGCTTAAACGAATCACCGTCGAATCAAGTTCAATTATCTTTATTTGTTAAACATGTGAATTAATTATATATAGGAGTTAATAAAAATGTCCCAATAAAAATGTCTATAATAATAATTAATAAAATCAGACAAAAACAACTTTATTTGTGAATACAGGTCAAAAAGATATTAAGTGTATATAATTGTTATTAAACGAAGAATAATTTAGTTAGAAAAAGTATAGGGAGTCGAATTTTGGGGTTTGGTGTGAATATTTTACAATTTTTACTCCACTTTGCGCATCATCCTAAAACCATTTCGTATTATTTTATGTGTGATAAAAAGTATACTATGGCCCACGAAAGAAAGAAAGAGAAGGATATACTAGCCTTCTTGCTTTAGATCTTATGTTTATCCCAATTTTGTTTTCTTAGGTTTAGCTTTCGTCTGCCAGAATATGTTATGGGATAGTTGATCTTTTATCAATGATTGTCACCTTTCCCAAAACACTAAAGTAGCGATATTAACGTTAATTCCATAACGTTAACTGTTATGCGAGTATCGTTAAAATGGCGTGGCAACAAAAATGTTTTAAAGGTAACGCTTATTTTAACGTTATTTATATCCAAATTAACGTTATCCGTGTTAACGATACAAGTCGACATAAGAAATAATACCTGGGAGGTAACTTTACCAAATTTTTAACGGTAAAACAAGCCCTGCTAAAAGAGTGGTATGCAAATTTTGTAAGCTCAAACTTCGCAACACACGTTTGCTACACTTATCAGTACCCCTAGTATAAGTTTTCTAAACGCAAACGCTAGCGACTGCGTTAGCGATTTTGTATGACAAACCTGGCGAATAGTAGGCAACTAAGAAATTCCATACAAAATCCTAACGCAGTCCTAATCCTAGAGAAACTCGTACTAGGGGTACAGAAAAATAATATTGTGCAAACGATACTCGTATACCTACGGAGTTCAATTAATGATGACAATAAATTGGAAGTTTTTTTTCGGCGGCGAATTACTTCGCTGTTTTGTATTATTATTTTATGTCTTTCGAATTAAATTCTATGTTTATTTAGTAGTTAATATAATAAGTTATATGTTTTACAAAATTAGTTCTTTCCTTCTTGGTGTAGACAAAAAGCTTTAGGTGTAAAAAAATAAACTTTACATTTTGGTATAAATGCTCTCCAGTGCGATAATTCAGTTTAGAGAAATTATATATTAAGATTAAGCTCAGGTTTATGTAAAGATATATATGAAATAAATTATTTGAAATCAATGGAATTTCTTTTATTAATAAAACAATGTACTTAGTGTTATGTATTCATAACGATGCATGTAACCCCTTTAGTTGTAACATTGGTTGGTTGTTGATTAGCAAGTAAAAGCTTTTCAAAGTTTGACAATAATCAAAATATATTATTTTTGTAACTATGTGAGAAAAAGTAGGCTAAATAAGAAGGTAAGTTACTTAGAATGTACATATGTTCAGAAAATTTATTTATTTACATCAGTAATTCAGCTTTAAAAAGTAATAATTTTAAAACTATTAGTTGAGCCCTTTATCGTGTTTATAGTAAAATATATAAAATGTTTATCTGACCTGGACCTGATGTATGTACTTTATTCATAGCTCAAAGTACAAATGCTCAACCATCACACCTATTTATCTAAGCACTCATCCACAAAGTTAAAAAAATCTATGGCCCTTTATTTAATTTTTTTTATATTTATACACCAGACACATTTATATGTACCCAAAGACTAAGTAAAAAACTTAGTGTGACGTCACTATAACGTCGTCATATTAGTCACTATAACAAATAAAAAATAAACATATAAATAACTTAGTCCACATTAAAGTAGGTATATTGTATACACCAAAGAAGTTTGAATCGCGCGCGGTTTGAAGCGACGCAATTTTTTTTTAATTTATTGTATACCTACACTGTAAAGAATGATGGCGGAATTTGTACGAATAAAAAATTTAAATATAGAGAACTTAAAATAAATTGCATTAGTAAGAATACTTCACTAGTAACATGTTTACCACCTCAAAAAAATTTTAAACCCCGGGGTTATTTTAATATTCCATTTTATTAAAGTCGACCTTTAGTTTCGTTTTCATTCCATTTTTAACGCATCTGAAACAATATGTCACCTTGAAAGTTGTTAGCATTGTCAAAGCGATATTGACAGTTCATATGGTAGGTTAGATTCATCGATTTAGTATCTATACCTATACCACTCTTAAAACCATGCAAGATCCAGTGAGTGAATGAGATGTCGCCTTACAATGATGTATTGCGCTGTCCCGCTTTTTCACTGGATCTTGCGTGTTTTTAAGAGATGGTAAGTAAGCCACCTGGGGGGGTTACCATCAACTTTTTAAGTAGCAGGCTCACTATCAAATGGTTTACTACCATTTCTTAAAACCATACAAGAAAGAGTAAGTAGGCGAGACAGAGTGACACAGTAAGACGTCATCTCCTTTCATCATGTATTACGCTTTAAGAGATGGTGCCTACCACCATCTCTAATAACTATGCAAGAACGACTGAGTAAGGGAGATGTCGCCCTTCATCATGTATTGCGCTGTCTCACTTACTCACTGGATCTTACATGGTTTTAAGAGACTGTATATAGTAACCCCCCTGGGGGCTTACTACCATCTCTTAAAACCATGCAAGAACGATTGAATAAGAGAGATGTCGCCTTACATCATATATTACGCTGTCCAGATCCAATGAGTAAGTGAGACAGCGCAATACATGATGTAAGACGACATCTCGCTTACTCACTGGATCTTGCATGGTTTTAAGAGACGGTGGTAGGCACCCTGGAATGTGTTCCTAAGCCACACAATTTATGTAACAAATGGCCTTATTTTTTGTATATCTTTCGTACAAATTCTATTATTTAAAATGAATATTTTTCTTAATACAAAAAATAAATAATTTCACTGTTAGTTTGGTGTAAGATTTTGTTTGGCGTCGAATTGGCCAAACAAAGAAAAAATTGCCACGTTGACAGAGACAAAAATATAAAAAATATCGTTGGTCCTTTTCTTCCCTATTTCGCCATCTCACTTTTTCATTAAGTAAAAATTAATTGTTACTAGTTATGCATTCTTACTAATTTGATTTATTTCATGTTTTCTGTATTTCAATTTTTTATTCGTACAAACGATGTATGGAGTTTCGCCATGACTCTTTTTACATACAAGAAACTAGCCATTGAGTCGGTGATACTGAATAAACAACTTTAAATAGGGGAGAAAAAAAAAATGGAAAATACAATTTCAGCAATCAGCGGATAAAAGTTTCTTTGAGACTTCGAATTTTTTACAAAATATCCCATTCAGTAGTATCACGGTCTGAGTATGGTTTCAGTTTCTCGAGAATGAAATTTCATTATCATAATAATGTACATAGGTAATATGTTACAATAAAAGTATAATCATAGACACTTAAATATTTTAGGTATCTTTACCTGATTCTGATAAAATATCAATAACAACTGCAATATATAAATTGGCAGCGTTTTTATATTTAGGAAGTACCTACTTAATTGTACTTATATACTCACGTCAGAAATACATACACTATTCACCTTAGAACTTAAGTTTCTTGCTTGTACTTCAAACTGCGCTCATACATAATGGAATAACGTAATTAAATTTCTAAGCTAATTTTCAGCTGTAATCTTTAATATTAATTTGAAACTTGTATTAATTATATTCCAATCGCATAGATGATAATGGTGGGATCTAATCTTTAATTTTATTTTATACAATTTATTTCCCTTTTAGTATTCTTGGCTTGAAATTAAGTGTACATCAGGATGACGTTTTCTGTTTCTCTACCCTAAGGTTGGCTGGAAGAAATTGCATTAGCGATAAGTCCACCTTTGTGTACTAATTTTATTTTCCAATTATGATGTATTTATGTAATTTGTGAAATGTGTTTATTCATTTATTAATGACGATACATACCTCAGGAAAAGTGATAATGAAGTGAATAGGGTATAAGTGAAAATTTTTGAAACGCTTGAATTTTTTTCTGTCGGTAGGAATAAGGTTCCTTGATACCAGAAATAAATCTCAGATTTTTAGTATCAGCCAATTATTTTAAATAAAATATTATATTTTAATGATGAATTAATGGCGTCGCTACGGCCTTTGCGGTCTATTCCTTTGCTCCGTTCGGTAAAAAAAACAAATGTCATTGTCATGTTGGTTTTGGTAGTCATGAATGTCATTGTCATGTTGATTTTGGTGACAATGACTTTTTTTTTTACCGAACGAAGCAAAGAAATAGACCACAAGGGCCGTAGTGACGCCATTAATTCGTTATTAAAATATAATATTTTATTTAAAATAATTGGCTGATTCTAAAAATCTGACATTTATTTCTGGTATCAAGGAACCTTATTCCTACCGACAGAAAAAAATTCAAGCGTTTCAAAAATTTTCACTCCTACCCTATTCATCCTGATGTATACCAAATTACCACTTATTATAAAAAAAGAAAAGTACATTATACAATTAATTATGTCTAGACTCTGAATACCCTGTCAGATTTACTCACATACTTATTTTCATAAATTTTACTTATGAGTAGATTAATTGTACTATATTTATATATAAAATACTAGCTGTTTCCCGCGGCTTCGCCCCGCGTGGAACACGGTTATATCGCGCCCAAAAGTAGCCTATGTTTGACCTCAGGTCGTTAACTACATCCCTACCAAATTTCATCACAATCAGTCCAGTAGTTTAGCCGTGAAGAGGTGACAGACAGACAGACAGACAGACAGACAGACAGACAGACAGACTTTCGCATTTATAATATTAGTATGGAAGTATGGATATATAAATATATAAAATATATGGTATTGTTGAGTTGTCATAACACAAGTCTCAAACTTACTTTGGGGCCAGTAAGTTTTGAGTTACAAACAAAAATACAAACATACAAATCTAGTGCGATGTGATGAGAGCAATGATTTACTTGTTTAGAAGGTGCCATCTGGTGGATTGTCATGTCAGTACTTACTTTAGAAGAAAGCAAGAAAGAGATAGCTTTAATGGATAATTCAGAATACCACAAGTCAGTGTTATTGTAATTGTTACTCATACATGACTGATATAGTTTTATTTTCGAGACTTATTATGTCATTTACACACTAATAAACAAACACTAATAATACACATACAATATACAACAACAATTTATACACCAATACTATTTATATAGTATGGTAAGAAGAATGTTTTAAATATCTATGGCCTCATAGTTACACCTAAGCCTAGGAACAAACTTATTTTCCTCCTTTTATCCCATTGTGTGGGTTTGGTAAAGATTTGCTGTTCCTTTAGCTATAGTGAAAAGAGAACCTGAGAAACTTAGGTGGGTGGCCAGTTTGCTGCAGTGGAAACTAAAACATATGCAATTACTGTTCCCAGACATTTTAGAAAAACTCTAGGTCTATTTAAATGTATGACATACCAAAAATTGGTCTTGAATAATTATTGTTGGTTTTCAAATTATTTTCATTTGACTCAAACAATAATCATTCAACTCACTGGTTTTGAGTGAATCATACATCTTAAAAAATAGAACTCCAGATTGTTAAACATAACCAACTGGGTCCTAAAATCTACAACTTAAAATAATTAGTACTTACATATTGTCAGCACTGAACACAGTACTTACAATCAGCATAATTTATTGACGTAACATCAACAGCATTGTTGATTACGAAAACACATAGAGCTAAGAAGGGGATGATTAGCTAAGTGGAAGGCTCTGAAGAACCCAGCTGAGAATACAATTGTGAAATTGTCAAGAGGAGTGTTAGCTAGCTGTAGTCTTCGTTGTTTCTTATGGGTGGAACTTTTTGTCTATCTATGAAGTTCTATTTAACCTTCATTAGCTCAATGCGCCCACCTGTGGGTCTAAAAACGCCACTTTGAGCAATTCATCTAATTGAATTGAAAGTGGCGTTTTTAGACTCCCTGATCTACTACTGTTGATGCATTTAAAACATAATAGAATAAATGGAATACATAACTTTGTACATAACTATGAATCTAATTGATATTAATAAATCAGTCATATTGAGTAAAGATCAAGGCAAATATATTTTGAAGTCTTGTCACCTATAAACAGATTCAGATGAAACTGTTGATGTCAAAAGTATGTGCAGCATACATGGTGGGCTTGCGCAATTTTTCCTTTATACAATCACACGGAGACTTTGTTTTAAAATCAAACCGGACAATTTTTGTGTCAATGTTTTCTCGTAGATATGGGGCGGCTACTGGTCTCATTTTGGACGTCAATACTTTTCCAAATGCTGAACATTTGCCTCTTCTTATTTTTTGGTTCAGAATGTAAGACATGTCTGTCACACAAGGTAGTAATGGCTCGGGCGATTCCATAGCTACTTCTTGATCCTCGTCACAATTGATGAACTTGGGCTCAAATAGTGATTCAAAAGAACTACTACTACTTAATGCTTCTTCAATAGGTTTAGGCGGTCCTGGTCCTAGTTTTTTCGCACGCAGCCCATCCTCTAAAGCCGATCTCAAGTCAATCTCAAAATCTTCTTCAACTTTGAGCTTTTTCATTGACTCCGCTAGTCGCGCGTTCTCCTCTTCTTTCCTTCTTTGTTCTTGAGCCTTGAATCTATTTGTCAATTGCTCTTCAAGGACACTCCTTATTGGACTTTCACTCAAACTGAACGAAGGTAGTGGTAAGCCAGGGAGTCGTCCCGGAGAGAAAGATAATCGGGTATCTGACAGACCTTTTTGGATACCATTTAAACTTGGTATGGGAATACGCTTGGCAAAACCATTACCAGATTCTGAATCATCATTCTGCATGCAAGTTTTGGACAAGTGGCTTGCTGCCAAAGCCTTTAAGGAAGAAAATGAATCCGATTCCGTCATTTTGTATTGTTTGGGGTAAATTTGATGCGAGGGGTTTTAAGTCGCAATCACTGCCCAAGATAAGCACTATTTTGTATCTACAATGTTATGTCTCACCATCTTAGACCCATTGTGTTTTAACAAATTATCAGTATCACACACAAAACAACCTTTTATTATATAACCAATACAAACAACGAAGAGTTGATTCAAACCCAAAAATTTAACACTAGAAGTAGCTACGTAGTTTTAATTAGATTTTTGTTTACGAAATGTTAATAAAAAAAAAATACAATAAAAATAAATACGTCACTGCCACAAACTAAATAGAGATACTACGTATGTCACTGCGTCACTGATTGCCCTTCATGACAGATGACAGTTGTGAAATTGGCAGCGAAGACCGAGGCAGTGCCCATGGCCTTATTGAACTTCGCGATTTTAAAAGAAGGCTTGCTTGCTTACTATGATGACTTAAATCAATTTAAAAATGATTGAGTGAGTTTTTCCCTTACGCACAAAGGTGGCATACTACCATCTCTTAAAACCATGCAAGATCCAGTGAGTAATCTGGAGTATCGGGACAGCGCAATACATAATGTAAGCGATATCTCCCTTACTCACTGGATCTTGCATGGTTTAAAGAGATGTTGGATTAACACTAGATTAGATATCATGTATTGCGCTATCTGACTTACTCGTTAGGCGCACCCTAGACGCTTATGCGCGCATGATGGAAAACCATCAATCAAAGGGATGGTACTCGAAAGTTAAATTGAATCGACTGATTTCCATGTAATGTGTGCCTTACGGGCCTGCTAAAACAGTTTATGGTAACTTCTGAGATGCTGCAGTCATGTGCTGCTTGTTTGTGTATAATGATTCATGTACACTGCCTACTAAATTAAAAAAAAAACGAAAATTGTCTATGTTTTACGGCTGCTGACGGATCATGTTTTGAAGTGGGCAGAAACTGAATGTGTTATTTTTTGTGATGAGTGTTCGTGTTATTTTTAAGGTAATTAAATAAAATATTATTTTTATAAAGCCCTTTTATACTCCTATATTTAGTAAATAAATAAGTACTACTGTTGTCCTTAATGTATCGCAAAGATCGGTTGACTGTTGAGGTGGCAGTTTGGTATGTCAGAATTTGGGGAATAATCCCATTTTTCACGATAATTAAGAATTCAAGGCTTTCATATTTTCATATAATTAAGAGATTGAAGGTTTCTCAAGGGTTTGGCTCAGTGCTATTGGCCGGGAATAAGGAGAACTTTGTACAATGGCTAAATATACCTACGACGATGATACGTGCAAAATGATAACTACTTATTATTGTATCGATATCTATCTCCGTAAATTTTCTGTTCAATGTGCTTATCTAGTTATAGTATAATTTATAGGTTTTGGAACAAGATAAAAGGTGAATCTTCAATTGATGAAAAGATTAAAATTAAAAGTATCAAACTAAATAAAATATCACAATCTGCTACCACTGTGTGACTACAGCTGTTCTTTATTTAAATTATCATTCTACTAGTATGTAGTAAAGACAAAGAATTGTTTTTTTTTTTTTCAACTTTTTAAACTAAAATTTATCAGCACAATGTTTGCCAAAACAACATTAATTTATTTAGTTTACATTTCAGTATTTATTTATTTATTTCATCTAAACTAATATGTTTTACATATTTTGAATTTCATTTCAATTAACTAAAATTAACAAATTTGCTGACTAAATTTAATATTGTTTCGAACAGCTGTTTCAGCTGATGTAATGATGTCACTTTTTCATAAATTTAAATCATGAATGGTATTAATTATTTTAAAAAATATAGTTTTTTGAACAAATATACACCTCAACTTACTATTGTCTGATTGGTGATTTCAACCAGCAGTAGCATATGGAAACAGAAAATGTTTGTCATCCAAGTATCTTCCTTAATGACAATAAAGTTTTTAAGAAATTTCCTATTTTTCTAGCTAATCTTATTTTCTAGTTAAAACCTCAGCATTTACTTCAGCTCCAAACTTATGCTTAAATCATATGCCTAGATATGGTGGAATTAATTATTTTAATACAGTGATTACCATCTGACTCTGTTACCCTTTTTACAGGGAACAAACCATGTGCCCAAGACAGACATAGAATTTTTGAAACTTCTGAATTGATTTGTAAAATCCTTGATTTGTTTGAAAGATGTCCTTTATTCAGTTAAATAATTAATATATCAATTTAAACAAAATACAAAACAAAAGAATGAATGCCTTTTAATTGCAGCTTACTTATTAGTGACAACTAATTTTAATGGTAAAGAGAAGATGAAGAGAGAGAAGAAGAAAAGTGACCTGCATAAGCTGCTTGCTGAATATTGGCAAGAGGTGGTGCAGGACAGATCGCAATAGAGACCCTTTTTCCTTGAGGTTAAGACTCATTTTGGGTCTCTACAAATCTTAGTAACTTGATTTTGATGATGGCTTATTGCTTGTTTCAGAATGCCAATCCAGGCGCCTCAGTGGACGGACTACCTAAACTGCCCGGTGTGCTGCCGAGAGTTTGGGCCGCCGCCCCGGAGCCCTATCAGCCTCGGTTGCGGGCACACGCTGTGTAGGCACTGCCTGAAACATCTTCACCGGAAACAATGTCCGTTCGACCAGGTAAGTCTTTATTTTTATAGCTAACTGGCTTTTCTCCGCATGGTGATTGTATTGCCTCAAAAGGTAGCCTATGATTGATTCCCGGTTTTTAACTATATCCAGACCAAATTTTATCAAAATCGTTCCAACGGTTTAGTCGTGAAAGAGTAGACAGACAGACAGACGTTCGCATTTATAATATTTGTAATTAATAATAAATTAATTTAATATTTGAAGTAATATTAGTATTAAAGTATTGATTAACTTTACACTTACTTACTTTGCTAGCTCAGCAACCGGAAGTAGATCTTGGCCTCCGAAACGAGAGTGCCACAGTTTTCTATTCTATGCTTTAGTTCACAAGTTTACAGCGCCCATCTCACACAGATCAGCCTGCATAGCACACTTTATACAGCCTATTTATATTTTGTTTCATACAAGCCTTGTCCTCTCTCTCTCATCTTAGCGCTATCCCTGCTGCTCCTCAGCTAGCTGCTTAGAGCCCAGGGTCCCATTTTTCTCCTACACTTCTCCCAGTCTTTGGCATCATTATTTCTGAAACTACGTGCATACCGTACTGCGACATCGTGCCAGCACTTTTTAGGCTTACCCCTTTCTTCCCAGCTAAGTTGCGGGTTTCCGTAAATCTTGGCCGTACCATCGTAACCAGTTCTTCTGAAGCTATGTTACGAAACATGAAGGCTATACAGACCTTGTCCTGACAAAATGAACACAACAAGAATAGAATTATCCAGAAATATCAGAAGTTATGTGCATTGGTATAAGCAAAATGTCGTTGGAATCAGAATTGATTTTGCGGAATACATATGCAATGTCAAGCACAACATCTTCACTCACTGATAGAATTTACAATAAATTGCTTTAATGCCTCAGCACCCAAGCGGTTACTCGTGGGCACATAACATTATGGATTATAATAGCTGTTGGTTGCAGCTCCGCCCGCGTGGGAATTGGTTTTATCACGCCCATAAGTAGCCGAGGTTTGACCTGATCTCAACTACATTTATACCAAATTTCATCAAAATTGGCCCAGAGACTTTCGCATTTATAATATTAGTCCATCTCCAGCTGTTATATATTATTTCATACACATGTCTACTATTCAATGTAAATCTATCATCATTTCGTGTTCGTAACACAATCAATCGACCATGCACCCTGGTGTCAGGGTTCTTCGGAACCGCCTCTCGGCATCTGATGGTTTCTTTAAAGACTGTCAAATGGCAGCTGGGACCAACGGCTGCCATTTAAGGTGCATCCGAAGCACGGAATAATCATTATTTTAATCAGACAATCAGGTGATTGTTAGGGGAGAACAACTAAACAAAGTATGCTTTCCTTAGGAATAGAAACCACGACCACCGGGTCTACAGGTAAACACCTTAACCACTGGACCACGGAGACAGTGATAAATGCCATAGACATTTTGGCAGAGAATGCCTTTTAAGTCTACTTCAGTTAGTACACATCAACCCTAAAAGCAGGGATCGAAAACCTGTTTATAATAATAAACAAGCTTATTTTTTCACCTTTATCAATACGGTTTCGATTGGCCGGTATATTTTACCCAAAAATAATGGTCTTAACCAGGTATTTAGTTTACCAAAATCGACCTTCATTTCCATTTGATATTTTTGGGTCCAAAGATAGCCCTCTCGAAAAGAGGGAGTGGTCTATTCTTAACAAAGTAAGCAAGCAACTAAGTATAATCCTTTTCTAAATACGACGCACAAAACGGTCGATGACCCGACGTGATGAATAAGGACACTTTACTCAGATACCGTTTCCGTTAGAATAATTTTAGGCCGAATTTGAATTTTATCTCTTTCACTCGTATATCAATTGTTTAATAAATTGAGAATGATAAAATTCATTTATTTAAGACAACATATTGGTCCATAGACAACACGACACAAAAATGGTCATGTTAAAGCCGTGGTCGCACCCACTGTATAGTGTACCAACAATGTTCGTTTAAAAGTTTTCCTATTTTCCATTTACAATGGGTGCGATCACGGCTTTACAATGACCATTTTTGTACCTATGCATTTCTGGATTTCTATCTCAATTATTTCCTTGTTTTATCTTTTTTAGACACCACTAGTCCTTACCTTTCCTTTTGGCTTCGCCGAAGTCGGATAAAAAAACAGCAGCCATAGACTGCCAAAACTAAGTAAAGGAATTTGTTCTCTTCCGCGCTAATAGATGGCGCTAGAAGAATCGAATCACTTGTAGTAATCATCCCAAATTTCTCTATGAATCATCCCAATTATGTTTTTATTAAGAAAATAATTAAAAAAAAAACACCTTTACGGCGGCCGAAATTATAACATTGTTTACTATAAGGCATTATTGTGTTGTGACGCAGTGAAAGTATTAATAAAACACGATTTTTTAAAAGTACATCATCCTAATACAAACTGATTTATTGCTTTAGCTATTGGATTTAGTATTACAGGTCTCATGAGATCTATAGATGGCGTTAGTGTGGTTTTGCATGTACTGCAGCCTATTTTCTTTAATCGGAACATCTGTAGTAGAATAGTATTCTGCCTTCTTCATCCGAGCGTGTTTCTTAGTTGCGTCTTCAGCTAATGCTTCAGAGCCTAGGGGTATGCTTTTAATCATGGTCCTGGTATACTGTAAGCTGTGATTTCAGCGGCAAAATTATTGTGTATCCTGCCTAGATCGGAAGAAGGCATTGTTTTAACTTTGGTCATCATGTCATGTCATTTCTTCAGGCAATACTGGACCACATAGGAAGTCAAAACTTGGTTTTATACAATTACGTTGGCAGTGAAGCATATGGGCGAATCGGGCAAGCGGTCACCGTTACCCTTTTTACGCCGTACGTACCTTGAGTGTCACAAGCGTGCTGCCAACTCGAAGCCTAGGATGTTTTGCCACCGCACCGTACCCAATAATTTACTAGTTATAACTATCACATAGTATAAAACAAAGTCGCTTCCCCCTATCTGTGCCTTTTTATGTACGCTTAGATCTTTAAAACTACGCAACGGATTTTAATGAGTTTTTTTTAATAGATTGAGTGATTCAAGATGATAGTTTATATGTACACTTCATAGTATAAAACAAAGTCGCTTTTTCTGTCCCTATGTATGCTTAAATCTTTAAAACTACGCAACGTATTTTCATGCGGTTTTTTTTAATAGATAGAGGAAGGTTTTTATGCCCATGCGAAGCTGGGGCGGGTCGCTAGTTGTTTATAAACCTTTCTTTCTTATTTATGCTGAAGTATCGATGCAGTTTATACAAACCCGTAAATAAACCTTTTATTTTCCTTCAGTCTTAAACAGGACGCGATCTTAGACGGTTCCTACCTGCTCGAATTTTGTGTAAATTTCTTCAGATGGGCTTGTTGCTTCAGGTCGTCTTTCGTGATATAGTAAGTGTTTATTTACAGTTAGATAACAAGTTTTATAATGGTTTTTAAGTATAAAGTCAATATTTGAAAGACACAGCTTTGTGATATTTTAGTGGGAAAGTGAAATACTATTTTAATAATTAATTAGATCAATTATTATTAGAATACTTTTTATTTTAGGCTGTTACCTACCACTCCGCTTGTCTAGGATCCCGTTATATCCTAATTAAAAATTGGTTCGTAAGTAGCGGGTTTTTTCCAAAAGTTTAATTTATTTTATACTAGCGACCCGCCCCGGCTTCGCTTGGGCATAAAACCTTCCTATTGAATCACTCTATCTATTTAAAAAAAAAAACATTAAAATCTGTTGCGCAGTTTTAAAGATTTAAGCATATAAAGGGACATAGGGACAGAGAAAGCGACTTTGTTATATACTACTAGCTGTTGCCCGCGGCTCCGCCCGCGTGGGACTCGGTTATATCGCGCCCAAAAGTAGCCTATGTTTGACCTCAGGTTGTTAACTACATCCCTACCAAATTTCATCACAATCGGTCCAGCAGTTTAGCCGTGAAGAGGTGACAGACAGACAGACAGACAGACAGACAGAAAGACAGGCAGACAGACTTTCGCATTTATAATATTAGTATGGAAGTATGGATGTAGTGATAGTGATACCCTGTAAACACTCAATGGAAACCTTATATGTATTAGGAATTGCTAAAAGGGTGCAACCTATTTCTAAACATGAAATGCAATAAATAAATTGAAAACAAATTTCTTCTAGCAGATTAGTGACAGAAAAATCTTATTTTTTTCAACTATGTAGGTATGTTCCACTGCTGGGCAAAAGCCTCCCCGCTCACCTTCCATGTATCTTTTTCTAGCCGTAGCGTTTCTCTCTAGCTGACTATTACGTTTTAGGGTTTCCTCGCTTTCTGTTCCATTAACATGAGCATATTTTTCAGTAGGCATGCGGCTGATGTGACCTGCCCAGATAAAATTTAATTTATATAAGTATGTATATAAATAAAAATGAATCGGAAAAATGTATAAAAAGCTTTATTATACAAAAAAAAATATGAATTTGGAAAATTAAAAAATTAAATATCACGATGACTATTAAAAATCCTTATTTTTCAAGGCATATTATAATTATAGTCCAAAAATAGAACCCTTCAATATTTTGCTACGTAATTATCAAGTGACTGAATATTGATTTATAATTTTATTACATAAATACAAACTCTATAATTAGAATGCGAAGGATTTAAGTAAGTGGAAATTCTCCTTTCATCCAAAAAGATTCATTAGTTTAGGCTTGAAAAGGTAACGCATAAACAAGGTTACTTTAGCATTTATAATAATAGTATGGATTTCATTAAACATATATGTCATGTGAACGTAGTTTTTTATTTATTTACATAAAAATGATTAAGCTTAATAATATATAGAAACAAAACAATTTTTTTCAGCAAAACGATTTTGATTTATAATCACTCAGAAGGTTTTCCATGCTGGTCTGGGAGAAAAATAAAAACATAGAATGTACCAGCTGCTTCTCTTCCCGAGCAAGCCGTAAAAGTCGTCTGAGGGAATCGCCGAATGGGGAAATCATGACAAAGGCGATGCGGCTAGCAACCCATCACTATTGATTCCCTGTTTCAACTACCATTATGCTAAACGTGGCCTAAGGTCTTATGGCTCTAGGCTCTGTCTACCCCGTATGGGATAAAGACGTGATTATATGTATGTATGGATGTATGTAAGGTTTTTCGTGAGTTTCAAATAAAATAAAAAAATATTAGTACAAAATAAGTGGGAAAGGGGGTAACGACTGGTGCAGTTGCTGAAGTACCCAAACCATGGCGCACTAGCTGCCGTGTCCCGCCTCTGCCGTACGCTGTTCTGTAGACGACTTGTGGAGGCAAAAAAGTATAAATAATAAATCGTTAGGGTGGCCTCAATTCAAACGCAAGGACTTTTGATAGTCGCCAAGTTCCCTGAATTTTTTCTTTGCTTAAGAAACTTAATACGTCTTAGAAAACTTTAAAAACAGGTAAATAACCTCGGCAAAGTTGTTCTCAAGTTATGATATGACCAAAGGAAATAGGGATTATATATTCAAAGGTTTATTTTTTTCTTACATTAAATAGTTTTTCTTCTCTTGCACGTTCTGAGTTATACGCTTAGCGCCGCATTTATGGAATTACTACGAATCTTAATAACTAACACCTTTCGACTAAAAAAATGATGACTTGGTTTCGATATTGCAAATGTCACAGAGATGAGCTAGCCCCAAAGCAAATTCTACTACCTAACAATACATAATATATTATGTAGAAAAACATCCAAGGCCAGACAATCCAAAAAAATAATAATTCAATATTCACCTGAACGGGGATCGAACCCGTGACCTTTTGACCACCTGACAAAATGACCACTAAGCCACAGAGGTCCTCAAAACCTTGTACCCTCAAGAACCTTGTTCTACTAGTTTAGCGCCCGAAACTCGTCGATATGACAGTGACAGCATGATACATGAACAGCTCTCAAAATTTAGTAGCGTTTGAGTATTCGGGCATTAACCTCTTCACCTCTGCTTTGTCAACAGGCTGTGATCCAGGTGGACCTGGAAGAGCTGGTGGTGAACACAGCTCTCCTCCAGCTCGCGGGGTACTCGCCGCCCGCGCAGCCCTACCACCCACCATGCATACAGGCCTTGCCCGAGGCCGACCGCCAGGCCTACGATGTTATCGTGCGAAGCATGGAGCATTTGGCCTTGTACCTCAAATTTTGTGGAAATGGTGAGTTGTCTATACCAATATTATACAGGGGAAAGATTTGTTTGCATCGAATAAGCTTCGAAATTACTTGACCGATTTGAAAGCCACACTATCCCGAGATGACATGGGCTATGTGTGTACCACGAGCGAAGCCGGGGTGAACTGCTAGCCATTGAATAAATCCTATAAATAAATGTACTTGAGGTTGGCTGAAAGAAATTACATTAGCAATAAGTCCGCCTTTGTAGACATGTATGTATATGTTTCAGTTTGTAATATTGTTTTGTAAATGTTACAATAAAGAGTATATCCATCCGCCTCTAAACATCTGCCAGTAAATTTTGCGTGAGACATCTGCAAATTCTAAAATCTTGATCTGTTATTTAATTATTTACTTTATTGGGGATTTCTGCGACTTCCGATCGATTTTTTTAGGCTCATCGCTGCAAGAGGTTACTTATAGCATTTTTGGACGATATGATAATCTTGTAAATTAAAAAGGGAGGGTTTCCAAACATTCGATAACTTGCGTAAATTTGGTGTCAGTATGTCTTGATCGATATGCTCCTCAACAATATTCTCTATTGAACAGCTAACAGCACGGGTAGTAGACTGTCGAGGCCGATGCAACGGAAATTGGTGACGCTGTTGCAATGTGCGGTGACTGATGAAGAAGGGCGTGGGCGGGCGGCTAGGGCGGCTCGCTCGCTTGGAGAGAGGACCGTCACGGAGCTGATACTGCAGCACCAGGTATCTACTCACAGGAAGTGTATACATCGTGACGTAGTTACAATATGCGATGACTGACGAAGAGGAGCGCTTATTTATATATATATATATATATATATATATATAAAAGCTAGCGACTCGCCCCTCGCATGGGCATAAAAACCTTCCTCTTGAATTACTCTACCTATTAAAAAAAAATCCGCATCAAAATTCGTTGCGTAGTTTAACGATTTAAGCGTACAACGGGAAACAGAGTAAGCGAAATTGTTGTATACTATGTAGTGATTTTAAAATTTAGTGATAAACCTGAATTGGCTAGTCCAATTCTTTACAAAGATGTCTAATTCGAAAACTATTTCGAGGAATAGGCTTAGGCAATAGCAACTAGAATATTTTTTTCGTTAAAATTGTATCTCTAAAATGATCTATTTAATCGAAAAAGCACCATCATATATAATCTTAGTTTCTTTTAGTTCCAGGGTCTTAGTTCAAAAGTTGAACAGGGATTGGAAAACAATTTTAATACGACTGAATTTTTTGCCGATTTGTATAGTACGGGACCTTTCGTGCGCAATTATTTCGTTAGTTGGGCTTAATTGATACTCTTTACACGCGTAGCGTACATCTATTTTTGACAATATCCTTAGTAATCTGCGTCATGAAAGTACATGCAACGTGTTTGATATTAAACATGACTTTATATAAGGAAGCCTATCCAAGTTTTTTTTTTAAAACCTGCAATTATTTTCATGGAAACCTCATTCAGGCTTTGTTTACAGAAATGTACAAACGGAACAGTTAAACGCAGGCGACTTGTTGTTTGCCAGTTAACTATTGCGAAATTGAAACAGTTTTAAGGGTTCGCCTTTGGATACGCCAAAGGTTAAAAATGGCTATTAATAAGTGCTAATGAGCTTTATTTAGTGAACGGCACTTCACTCATTCATTTCGTGTAGGTGTCACGGTCAATCGACCATGCACACCCTGGTGTCAGAGTTCTTCGGAACCGCCTCTCGGCCTCTGACGTGGTTCCTTTAACGACTACCAGAAGGCAGCCGGGAACAACAGCTTAACGTGCCTTCCGAAGCACGGAATCGTCTCTATTGTCAGACAATCAGGTGATTTAAGCCCGCAATGTCCTAACCAAAGTGGAAACAACTAGACAAAGTATGCTTCCCATGGGAATCGAACCCCCGGGTCTACAGGCGAACGCATTGACCACTGGACCACGACGGTAGTTAGTGAACGGCAATAGCTAGAACAAGGCTGGCTACTAAGACACTAGGATCGTGTTCCAATTGGTCTGGTTTCCCTGTAAGGGCTTCGGTGGTCAAACGGTAGTCGTTCTATTGTTATAACCAGTTTTCCAAATTTTGTACCACGATTAAAAGCTTACCCTGGGATTTAGGTAGCTGAAGATGCAACTAACTGTTGCCTGCGGCTTCTCCCGCGTTATATTTAAGATAGAGAAAAATCTTAGTGCTTGCACCGGTTGCACGATCAGTTGGTTGCCAGGAGGCTTTCATATTTTAAATATGGAATACCTTAAAATTCTTTTGTAAAAGCAGCTATAACTTTCTGTTCTTTCTTGACTTAAATATGACACCCACGCGTTATAAAGGGTGGTCTATTCTTAAGCTGGTGCACAGAGGGTGATTTAATCTGTACTCGCGGCCAAACGTTTAAAAACACGGCCACACAGCTTTTGGGTAAGGAATCCTGTTTAATACCATATTTTCTGGTGTTAGAATCCTCAGCAGCTGAGTGCCAACTTATGGGCGGCGGTGCGAGCGCGCGGTTGCCAGTTCCTCGGGCCAGCGATGCAGGAGGAAGTCCTCAAACTGGTGCTTTTGGCGCTCGAAGACGGCTCCGCGCTCTCAAGAAAGGTAATTCTCTAAAAATTCTTGTCATTTTGGCTTATATTTTCGGAGTATATTATATAGTATAGTATAGTACATTCGAATTTCGTGAATAGGTTTATAAAATTTAGTTATTTTGGCAAAAGTGTACATATTGGGAAGTGTGCAAATTGGGAAAGTAGACACTGTCAGCTAAGTCATTTTGGGAAATTGTACTTTATGGGAAGTGTGCAAATTGGGAAACTAAACATTGTCATCCGAGTCATTTTGGGAAAGTGTGCAAAGTGGGAAAGAAGACTGTCAGCCGAGTCATTTTGGGAAAATGTACTTTATGGGAAATGTGCAAATTATGAATGTAGACATTGTTGAAAGGCTCTCGTTTTTGCATGTCCGTGATGATGTCTTAATACTACAAAGTTTGCCTAAACTAAACTAAACAATACCAAGACACGTGTACCGAAACGTTTCATTTTAAACTTGTAAATTTTGTTCGCAGGTTTTAGTGATGTTTGTTGTCCAAAGATTAGAGCCTCACTTTCCGCAGGCTTCCAAAACTAGTATAGGCCACGTCGTCCAGCTCTTATATAGGGCTTCTTGTTTTAAGGTAAGTCGGAATATCATTGATTTTTCTATTTTATTTATTTATTTTAACTTTATTGTACGAAATACAGTTTTTACATACATACATACATATAATCACGTCTTTATCCCATACGGGGTAGACAGAGCCTAGATCCATAAGACCTTAGGCCACGTTTAGCATAATGGTAGTTGAAACAGGAAATCAATAGTGATGGGTTGCTAGCCGCATCGCCTATGTCATGATTTCCCCATTCGGCGATTCCCTCAGACGACTTTTACGGCTTGCGCGGGAAGAGAAGCAGCTGGTACATTCTATGTTTTTATTTTTCTCCCAGACCAGCATGGAAGAATTTTTTCAGTTTTTACTTGTCTCTATATTAATCTGTCAAGAGTAGGTATAAAAATAAGCATATTTTTAGTCGATATGACCATTTTTATTATCTATGCTAATATTATCAATGCGAAAGTCTGTCTGTCTATCTGTCTGTTTGTCACGCTTTCACGACTATACCGCTGCCGCTAAACCATGTTCAAGGTTATTAGGCAAATTTTAACCCCGAATATAAATTTAATGATATTTAAACA
Source organism: Apomyelois bistriatella (assembly GCA_947044815.1). Taxonomy (NCBI): domain Eukaryota; kingdom Metazoa; phylum Arthropoda; class Insecta; order Lepidoptera; family Pyralidae; genus Apomyelois; species Apomyelois bistriatella. Next base: position 15,133,391 of record OX345687.1, on the reverse strand, counting down.
AAATATTGTAAATATTTAAACGTATCTCATAATTTTTTATTAAAATCGTATCTTAAGGCTCTTCACTCGAACCACTTTCCAAAAAAAATCTCTTTCTTTAAGTGAGCTTATCAGAAATAATAAATATTATATTATTATATTATATATAGAATAAATCTTCGTGCAACTTTTTTGCTAGTATCCTTAACTTACCTCGAAACAACGAATCTCGAAAGTCATTGAAATTACTATCCGCTTTAGAAACCCTTAAGGCGACTAAGGAAAATCAGGAAAAAATATTAGGTATTAATTTTTATATGTACAAATGACTTGAAATATTGTCAAAATAGAAATTTGGACTTTACAAATAGTGTCGAAAGTGGCAGTTTTTAGTAATTTTTACAAAGGAAACTACCGCGTATTGTATTACAATGATTTGTAGATTTAAAACGTTGTAGCAAAAAAGCTGCGCGAGGATTTCTGATCAGCTAACTTTTTTTTTTGGGAATTGGCCCTAACGAGATCGAAGTCACAGCCTTAAAAATGTTTACCCACTCCTCGTAACCTTACTTACCCTAGACCTTGGATGATATCAACAGGTCTGTGTTTCTTGTTGTGTCTTGTTTCAAATGTAAACATAGTCCGATTCGTTCGCGTCCTAATTAAAAACTTCTGTTTATTGTTTACATAAAAGGACAATTTACTTTCTTTGTTTATTTTTTTTGTCTAGATAAAAGCCAAGAAGCTCTTGTTGTTGTTATTGTCTTTCAAAATCAATATATTTTAACAATTTAATGTTTAAAGCCAAGATTTTATTCATATGATACGACACATTACTAATATGGCAGCTCGTAGGCCGCCGAAGACGCATAGACACTCGGAGAGAATCATACAGGACGCACTTTTTACAGGGAAGAACTCAATACGTTATAATATTTATTTTTTCATATCATCGTCATTTCGTGTAGGTGTCACGGTCAATCGACCATGTACACTTTGGTGTGACAGTTCTTCGGAACCGCCTCTCGAATATACAATAATGTACATATGAATATATAGATAGTATATAAATATTTAATTTAAAAATATAGTTCTTGTCGGTGGAGTAATTTCCAAGTCGTCATAATACTTGATGTATTAACGTAAAAATCTTAGTGAGGTAAACCCTCGGAGTTCACTAGTGTGTAGCCTAGGTGTTTGCCCACTTTATGGTTTTCTTAATTTTTGTTTCTAAGTTTCGCCTGACAATAGCAACACAAACAAATCGTGAAAAATTTGTTTATTTTCCGTGTAACTTTTTTTTGCGTCGCACAATTTTTCTGTTTCTTTTTGCATTTAGTCTGCCAATTATATAGGTAAATTGTACCTAAGGAACAATAAAGATTGAATAAATAAAAGAGAATTAAGATCAGATCATTGGCTTCAATCACAGAATCCGTACTAATATTATAAATGCGAAAGTCTGTCTGTCTGTCTGTCTGTCACCTCTTCACGGCTAAACTGCTGGACCGATTGTGATGAAATTTGGTAGGGATGTAGTTAACAACCTGAGGTCAAACATAGGCTACTTTTGGGCGCGATATAACCGAGTCCCACGCGGGGCGAAGCCGCGGGAAACAGCTAGTTTAGAAATAAATTAACAAGAAGTGGCATAGCGCCCGAAAAACGTGTCACTAGTTTTACTTGCAAGCCAACGTTTCACACAGAAAAAATAGGCGGGGAATTTGATTGTGTCATTTATTGCCACTGTTATTGGTCGATAGTATTAGGTGGCTTTGTTGTAAACTACGTAATACATTTCTAATAAGGTGTGGTGTGGTTTACATGGTATTAATTGAAGATAAAAATAGAGAATACGCTTTAAATCCGCGTCAAAACATTTCTATTCGGATAATTTCTCTGTTCTGTGGCTACAATCGTTCACAACTTAAGTTGCGTACATAAATATAAGCGATAAAATTTTATTTAACTTCCATTGTTCCAGGTTTCAAAACGCGAATGCGACTCGTCGCTAATGCAACTAAAGGAGGAATTCCGCACTTACGAATCGCTCAGACGGGAGCACGACGCCCAAATAGTCCAAATCGCCACCGAGGCTGGCCTTAGGATAGCCCCGGACCAATGGAGTGCTTTATTGTATGGCGATACGGCGCATAAAAGTCATATGCAAAGTATAATTGATAAATTACAAACGCCTCAATCTTTTGCGCAGTCAGTTCAGGAGTTGTTCATAGCGCTGCAGAGGACGGGTGATCCAGCGCAGCTTAGCATTTTGAGCAGACACCTCGACAGGCTTGCCGGTATCGATTCTAGTCCAGGTTAGTCTTCTTCTTCGTCCGAGCGTGTTTTCTGGTTGCATGTTCAGCTGACGCTTAACCTCAGGGTACGCTATTAATTATGGTCCTGATTAGGCAAATTCAAATTCAAATTGTTTATTTTCAATATAGGATATTCTTATCACTTATTGACGTCAATTGTTACTTATTTTAAGTTTACCACCACTTCCAAAGCGCAAGTGGAGAAGAAGTGGCGCCACAAACTCCACAGCAGCATTTTCTTCAATTCACAAAATTTGAGTCAAATCAGACGAGTTTACATTTCAAATCAGGCGGTTATTCCAATGGAACGACTGCCGTCTGACCGTAACTCATTTAAACAGGGAAACCAGATGTGCTGATGGTCAACACTGTCAGATTTTTCTGGCTGCCTAAAGGCATTTGACATAGATGAACGACTGCCATCTATCGACAAAAACCGGGACTAACGGCTTAATGTGCCTTCTGAAGCACGGAGGAGCTCAAGATAGATAATGCCTCAATGGCGACCAATCCAAACACCGTCGTTTGACGCGCGCTATCGTTACGAACACGCGCCGCGCTAGGCTATCGAGCTCCTCATAGCTAGTCCAGTAGGTCGACCGCCTATCTAATTTTTTTTTGTTTATATTGTCGAATGCGTTGCCAGTAACAAAATTTATTTTTTTAAAGCGTTTTGTCTGTTAGGCGGAGTGAAATGTGGCGATAGTAATACAAGTAACCATTACGAGAGGAGAGAATCGAGATAGACGGTCTACCTACAGGTTATTGACTGTACACATAACAGGTTTTTGAAGTGAAATCTTTATTGGTCGCGTGTTTTAAGACGTTAAAAAAATAATTTAACTCGCGACACTATTCGGCTACCATAACCGACACCTCAATTCTTTAGACGCGTTGAGCATTTTTGAAATGGGAAAACAATCATTGAAATCGCGACACTCAAAAAATAGACAATTATTTTTTAAACGATTTAAAAAAAAAATACTTTTTACGGCCATGGAAACTAGTCCTTTAAGGCCTTTCTTCATTTTATTAATCTTCTTCAGTTTTACTTTAGTCAACTCAAGTCAAAAAGTCAAGTCAGTAGTCTAGTCTAGTCAAGTGAGTCACCGTCAGATGGCTAAGTGAAGCGGTGGAAAAATTTCACTTAGCTATAACTTGGAGATTTTGGTGACAAAGATAAAAGTCACGTAATCGACACTGTACCACTTGCCGACACTCACGCTTGTTCACGAACACTTTGCGAATAATAATCCACCAATAGTCGATAAAACCTAAGTTTTGGAAATTAAATACAGCGCGGACATAGCGCAGTTTACTTTCCCTCCAAAAAATCATTTTTTAACCGACACCTCAAATAAAAGACAATTTTTTTTTTCATTTTATATGCAGATGCAAAAAGTCCGGTATGGAAGCAGTTGGCGGAGGTGATGAGTTCGCTGAAGGAGGTGGTCTCGGGGCTCATCCACTACTTGCAGCAGCAGCAGGGCCGGGACTCGAACCACAACCAGAAGCAGGAGAGACTCGAACCGTCCACCAGTGAGTGACATGAAATTGTTTATCCTAATCACTGCATAGTATAAAACAAAGTCGCTTTCTCTGTCCCTATAGCCCTTTGTATGCTTAAATCTTTAAAACTAGGCAACGGATTTTGATGCGGTTTTTTTAATAGAGTGATTCAAGGGGAACGTTTTTATGCCCACGCGAAGCCGGGGCGGGTAGCTAGTTAATATTATAAATGCGATGCGATGAGTTTGTATATTTGTTTGTATACCTCTTCACGCTCTATCTTCTGCACCTATCTGCCTGAAATATAGCATACACATAGCATATACATAAAAGCACTGTTCCTGTGGGAAATTCACGCGGGCGAAAGCTAGTTGTCAATATACGGTACTAGCTTTCGCCCGCGTCTACTTACTAAGTGTTTCTTAGGGAACTAAATTGTGTTAGAAACGACGAAATCAGGCAGACTAATAATCGTGAGGTCTTAATTCATGGGGAACTACTAGTTTTAATAGCTTTTCTTTTGCTACAGGTCAGCCATCGCCCCAAAACGCGGTGTCGACGCCGACTCACAGTAAATACAAAGTGTCGATGTGTCGCGATGCTGCAACGAGATCGTTTTGTCCTAGAGGGAACACGTGCACGTTTGCGCATTCTGAGGAGGAACTCGAGAGGTCGGTATTATTTTGAGCTCAAATTGTCTAACGAAAATAATTTGTTCTATTTGGGGCTAATAGATGGCGCTACAAGAAACAAATCACTCTAGTAGCAATGTACTGACCCTGCATATTTTGGCGAAAATAGTATATGGGAAACCATCACCTAGGATTCTTTTTATCTGCTAATTGGTAGCGCTGTTAGAATTGATTTAGTTAGTGATCTATGTATGGATCTAAACACGATTTTTTTCAGTATTGTCACCCTTCAAATTGATTGTGATTTTTTTATTATGTCATCCGATTTAGAAAAATAATATCGCATCGGATCGATAGATGGCTTTAGTGGGGCTCTGTATGAACAACACACTATTGGTACACTAAAAGTTGGCGCGTTTTATTGAACATTTTTACTAGTATTGTATTGTAGTCTGTGGTATTATTATTTGTGTTGTGTGCAATATCTTTATCACACTATACGTTTTGTTCTGTTAACAATTGCTTTTGCAATATTATAAATGCGAAAGTATGTTTGTTTGTTGCGCTTTGACGCCCTATCTACTGCACCAATCTTCCTAAGATTTCGCATTCACATAGATAGAAGTATCGAGAAGGACATAGTATAACTTTCATCCCGGGAAAGAGCACTGTACAGCGGGCGAACCCGTGGGTTAGCTAGTCACTAATAATTATGTAAATACCTATACAATGTTATATGTTTGACGACTGGTAGAAAAAGTCCACGATTCCAATCTGACATTTACCTTATTTTGTTTAATAAACCATTTACAATAGTGTGCGATGTTACGTTGAATCGAATAAACTTGAGTATCGACAAAAAATACGCTACATTTTTGGCTGCAATGTAGTAAGTGTAAGGATATACCTTTTTATGTGGTCCTCTGTACTTGTGACTTCAATCTATTATAATAGTTTTAATAATGGGCAATGCGAATTTTTTAAAACAAATTTTCTTATTATTTTTATTTGCTGTGCGAACGATAAGAAATACTTTAGCAGATGCTATCGGGAAGCAATAGTATAGTAACAAGAAAATGCCTCTGTGATCCAGTGGCAAAGGCGTTTGCTTGAAAATTCATAGGGCGTGGGTTCGATTCCCACGGGAAGCACACTGGCCAGGAAATTGCAGGCTTGATTCACCTGATTGTTTGATCAGATAATAAAGATGATTTGTATTTCAAAAGGCACCACTGATAAAAGAACCACGTAGGAGGCCGAGAGGTGGTTCCGAAAAATTCCCATAACAGGGTGTGCATGGTCGCTTGACCTATTCTTTGGTTATATTAAATGGGCGGTGCTAATAGAATAAAACATTCTTGTAAAAATACTACGTGACAGAGCGAATATACTTACTTACTGTGATGGCTCAGTTGACCAAAGAGGGTCTTGGTTGAATCTTGGTCACCGATACCAGATCTCTCCTCCAATCATCTCCACAGTGCTTAGCGCCTTCTTTTGCCAGTCGGATTTTTGGAGGGCTTTCAGGTCCTTTGCAACGTCATCACTAGCGGTGCCTATGACGACCGACTGACAGAGCGAATAATCACTAATTAACACATTGGCTGCCGAAAAACATATAGATAACATGTTATGTGTAATTGTTCAAAATTGTATTTGGCACTTAAAGTGTTAAAAGACTGCAAAATTTTAAACGACCGTAGGTCGAAAGCCGATCTCGATTCACTCCTCTCGTAATGGCTACTTGTATCGCTGGGCCACATTTCTCTCCACTTAACACACAAAAAGTTATAATTTTTTTTTTTATTAGTGACAAGATTATGTCTTTGGTGCCAGCATAGTCTTATAGTAACTCTCAAAGTTGTTACAATATATTGAATACTTATGCGAAAGAGAACTTTATTTTCTAGTTCTTTGAAAGCAATTTTGCGATCTTTTGAACCAAAATATTTGGCTACTGCGATTGTATAGTCCAAGTAGCTGTTCCCCGCGGTTTCACCGACTGATTGATTAACCGCCTGCTTAAAGACAATCTTCATTGGGAATGTTTGTTTAGCCAGCCTCTATTAAATTGAAGTTTCAAAGAAGAAAGATGAGAAGATGTCCAGAGATTGACCATGAATCCACCTAATGTTAAATCTAAGGTCCAATATTGAGTTGCGGGCTTATTAATAGCCTATCTATATGTGTGTGATTTCATTTACAACTAGCTGAACCGGCGCGATTTTTGTGCCGTCTGAACATTTTTATCACCGTTTAAACCTTCCCTGAACTTCACAATATTACAGGACCAAAATTAGCCAAATAAAAAAAAATGATTTTATATGTATAGATATTTATTTCTCACTGTTGGGCAAAAGCCTCAAATCAAATCAAATCAATGCTTGGCATATCACTACATAGTAAACAGTCGCTTTTCTGTTCCTATGTCTCTTTGTATGCTTAAATCTTTAAAACTACGCAACGGATATTGATGCGGTTTTAATAATAGATAGAGTGATTCAAGAGAAAGGTTTTTATACCCATACGAAGCCGGGGCGGGTCACTAGTGTATAGATACAAAACATAAATAAAATTTGTTTAATTTTAAGTACCTATTTTCCCTTGTAACTTTTTTGCGCCGCACAGTTTTTCTGTTTCTCCCAATGGTTGACTGGTAGAGAATGCTTTTAGCATTAAGTCCGACAATTGTATAAGTATTTTGTACTTATGGAACAATAAAGTTTTAATATAAATAAATAAATACAAATTCAAATTGTTTATTTTCAATATAGGATATTCTTATCACTTATTGACGTCAATTGTTACTTATTTTAAGTTTACCACCACTTCCAAAGCGCAAGTGGAGAAGAAGTGGCGCCACAAACTCCACTGCAGCATTTTCTTCAAAAACGTCAATTCACAAAATTTGAGTCAAATCAGACGAGTTTACATTTGAATATTTTTATAATTACAATAAGTTTATAATTACATTATTAACGATAAACATATATAACATATACAAACAGGTATAGAGCGATGCCGAACACAAACCAAGGGGCGACGAATGGCAATTATACGTACATGGCGCCATTGCCAGCGAACTTGCCGCTTCCGACCGCTCTGCCGCCGCTGCCGCTGCCGCCTCCGGCCATGTATACCAGGTTTCCAATGCAGCACCATCATTTGGACAACTACAATGTGCCACGTGAGTGTCATACAGTTCTAGACTCACACCCATATTCTCAAACGTTTCCTCATAGGTCGCCTCCACTCAACCTCATTCCAGGACGCCTCAAGGAAGACCTCCAACTTTCCTTGAAACGGTATTATTAATTGTTTCCTTGAGGAAACTCCAGTGAGGATGAGTCAAGGAATGACGTCCCGTGTTGTTTCTGTATTAATAAACCACTTAACTTTTTGACGTAAAGAGAGTTTTTGATAGTTTCTTTCTCAATTTTAGCTTACTGGCATAGATTTATTATAAAACATAAAAAAACTTAATACACAATGAACTTGTTACAGTGGGTACAAGTTCTTTTAAATCTGGTCCTCAATAAAAGCACCTACTTTTCGTTAAACGAAACGTTCGAGGCTTCCTTAAGGTACCTCTCGACCTACCTATGAACTAACTATGAATACCATTGAGGTCGAGTGAGGATGAGTCGAGTTTGAGGAAACGTTTGAGAACATGTGTGTCAATCTTTAGCAGTCATAGAGAATATTATCGGATGTGAAATTGCTACTATAATGCCGCCTTCGAGGTTTCCAATGCAGCACCATCATTTGGACAACTACAATGTGCCACGTGAGTGACATACAGCTCTAGACTCACCCCCGTATTAAGAAACATTTGTTAGGCCCATATATGTTAGCTAAAATGTGTTGCGTCTCGTTCTTTCACATGAAGTGTCAGGTAAGAGAAAAAGAGGCAAAACATATTTTAGTTAAAATAGGCTTAACAAACGTTTCTCAATAAGGGGGTCAATCTTTAGCAGTTATAGAGAATATTATCGGATGTGATATTGCTACTTCAATGCCACCTTCGTGGTTTCCAATGCAGCACCATCATTGTAAGGACTTATTATTATTTAACATCTTTTTTTACACATTCTATGCAAATAAATATATTCTTTCTTTATTCTAGACTCAATCTTTAGTAGTCATAGAATATATTATCGGATGTGAAATTGCTACTTCCGCTGCAGGCTGCAATTGCCGCCTTCAAGGTTTTCAATGCAGCATCATCAATTACTTCTACATTCAACTTTTAACAGAACCAAAAACCTAATGTATGAAAATGTGTACATTTAAAAACCTCGGTTAGCGACGGAGATGTATATTTTTTAACACGTTAGCGGATACTTTTGAAAACACAATAGAAGTTTTTAATGTTATAACTGCTACAGCAGTCGTGTGTCCGCCAACGTGTTAAGTAAATTCTTGACATAGTCCCACAATGAGTCTATTTACGTATGTTTTTTTTAAATTATATTATAGTAATTTCTGTTAAAGATGGAAGAGTGGAAGGAAGCTTTATATAAATGTGTTGCCGTGTATAAGGTTGTCTTCCCTTTTTTAGTGGTACAATAAAGAATATTTTAATGTATTGTACACTGTTGACTGACGACCTCCGTGGCGCAATGGTTAACATGCCTGACCGTTACTGAGGAGGTCCCGGGTTCGATCCCCGGTCAGGTCAAGATGAAAAATGATCTTTTACTGATTGGCCTGGGTCTTGGATGTTATTTATACATGTATTTGTTATGAAATATAATCTATCGTTTAGTTAGTATCCCATAACACAAGTCTCGAACTTTGGAGCTTACTCAATCTGTGTGATTTGTCTATATATTTATTTATTTACTAGCTGTTCCCCGCGGCTTCGCCCCACGTGGGACTCGGTTATATCGCGCCCAAAAGTAGCCTATGTTTGACCTCAGGTCGTTAACTACATCCCTACCAAATTTCATCACCATCGGTCCAGCAGTTTAGCCGTGAAGAGGTAACAGACAGACAGACAGACTTTCGCATTTATAATATTAGTATGGAAGTATGGATATGGATATGGATTTACTGTTGTAGCCATGCCGACGATTGCGCCGCAGCCGCTGCCGGAAATGCTGCCAAACCCCGAGTACCAGCCTCAAGAGCCGCCACACAACGTCGAAGGCGTGCATCCTTCTGCGTGAGTCACTTTTGTTTATTTACTAGCTGTTGCCAGCGGCTCCGCCCGCGTGCTCCTCGGTTATATCGCGCCTGAAAGTAGGCTATGTTTGACTTCTAGTGCATAACTCTATCCATACTAAATTTCATCACAATCGGTCCAGCAGTTTAGCCGTGAAGAGGTGACAGACAGACAGACTTTCGCATTTATAATATTAGTATGGATATGGAAGTATGGATTTTCTAGCTAACCCGGCGAACTCCTTACCGCCTGAACGTACTTTTCTTAACGTTTAAACCTTCCCTGAACTTCCACAAACATCTCAAGACCAAAATAAGCCAAAACGGCCTAGCCATTCTCGGGTTTTATCCAGACTTACGAACAGCAATTGATTTTTATATATGTAGTTTAATCACAAATCAGGTGACTCGCCCATGGTGTGTATGTACTGTAGCATATAGCCTTTCCTAAGAGTCACGCTTTCATATGCAGAAATAATTTTTCAAATCCAACCTGAAGTACTAAAGTTATAAGCGTTCAAAGAAACGAACTCTTCAGCTTTATTAGTATAGATATTATAGAAAAAACAATAATAAATAAAACAAATTAGTACAAGGGTGCTACTTTTTTCAATAGAAATCTCTCCGTAGAATGAGAAGGAAAACTACTAAAGTAACCTTTGTTAATTGTTTATACAGTGCTTACTAGATCTCTCAACAATATTTGTTAGCTTTTTTTTTTATTCTATTGCCAATGAGAAAATACTGCAGTGGAGTTTATAGCGCCGCTCCTTCTCCACTTGCGCTTTGAAAGTGGTTAAACTTAATTTAAGTAATTATTGACGCCAATAAGTGATAAGAATATCCTATATTGAAAATAACCAATTAAAATTAAAATGAATAACCAAAAAAAAAAAAATTTTCTAGGAACTACCCATCTACTCTAATCCACAATCCACAAATCAATATAAACCAAAACGGCATCATGATCCCGGTGCCCGAGCGGCAGTTCTACGGCCGGTTCAACAATATACTTCCCGTGTCGGAGGAAGTGCCCAACAATCTACAGTACCGGGAATTCCAGATGTACCCGGTACAAGGGTACCAAGTGGAAAATATGCCCATGCAGAACTTATTTGTGCCGGTTAAGCACGAGCCGCAGAGGAACTCTAGTCCTTATTCTTTCGATGATTGTGAGTAGCTATTTTATTTGACAAGGTTTATTTTGGTAATTTGTTACGGTTCTTAAAAATGACGGTAGAAGAAATGCCCAACAATCAACAGTACTGGGAGTTCCATATGTACCTGAAACGAAAGAACCAAGTGTAGAGTACACCCATGACCATGCATAACTTGTTTATGGCCATGAATCATAAGTTGTAGAGGAACTCCAGCCCTTATTATTTCAATTATAAGCATGTCACTAGTTTGGGGTTTTTTTTTTTTAATTTCTGTATTACTTACTTTGTTTCGAAAATCCGCCGGTGTCTGGTGAAATAGTACCTTACAATTAAGGAGTCTAGGAAAGCTCCCAACAATCTCTTGTGCCAGGAGGTCCGGATATACCTAGTTCAAAGGTACCAAGTGGAGAGTATGCTCATGCAGAACTTGTTTTTTGACCTCGTAAAGCATAAGCCGCAGAAGAAATCCAGTCTTTATTATTTCGATGCTAGTGACAACTAGTTTTGTGACATGAAGATTCTTAACTAGCTGACCCGGCGCACTTCGTACCGCCTGAACGCACTTTTCTCACCGTTTAAACCTTCCCCGAACTTCCACAAATATTTCAAGACCAAAATTAACCAAATCGGTTCAGCCTTTCTCGAGTTTTAGCCAGACTAATGAACGGCAATTGATTTTTATATAACTTATCTCACCGTTTAAACCTTCCCGAACTTCCATAAATAATTCAAGACCAAAATTAACCAAATCGGTCCAGCCTTTCTCGAGTTTTAGCCAGACTAAATTGATTTTAGTATATAGATACTAACGAACGGCAATTGATTTTAATATATAAAGATTGCAATTTTTTTTTCAAAACAAGTAATAAATGAGCCAGCTTCATGTATTGATGAGTACTTGTGTCCTTCAGCTGGGAATTCGGACGAGTACCTCCTGCCGGACTTCCGGATGAAGCCCAGTTTTCCAGCAGTCCCGCCCGTGGAGCGCAGGCCTGACTGGCCGCCCGCCAATAACGATGTGAGTACTTTAACTTTTGTTACGCACATCGTCATCATGTCGTGTAGGTGTCACGGTCAATCGACTCTAAAATATAGGTATAGACAGCGGTTTTACTCGCCTACGGTGTAAACAGCTATTAAATAAATATAAGTCAACATAAAACTTAATTTTCAGATATTTTCAATGAGGCACACCATTCCGCACTGCTCGTCCACGTCGGAAGATGTGAGTACAATATACATCGCCTATTTCATAAAAATTAACAAATTTGTTTCACCTATTCTCAATACAAACAGAAAAACAAACCGCCAAACGTGGCCACTTGATTTTTTTCTGAATTAACCAAAGGAAAAATAATGAAAAGCAATACCAAAAATACTAGAAGTTATTTACTAGCGAACTGGCCTCTTAGAATTTTTTCAATTTGATCTGGTTTTAGACTAAAATAAATAAAATGATTGGTGGCGCTAGTCGGCTTATGATAGCCCCTTAAGTTTGAGACAAAGAAGACGAAGAGAAAAACTGAAACTGAAACAAACTCAAAGACCTAGAAGACAGAAGCTGGCCTCTGGCCGAGAAGGCAAGCGAGGCGTACTTGTGAACGTAAGCCCCCTAAGGATGGGGGAGAGTTATTAAAATGCAATGATTGCATAGATAGGCGACACTATAGAGAACTTGTAGGGAGATCAAGCAGGTGCGACTGGAAAGAGATGCGAAATGCTAGTACAGCGCACTCTCCCGAGATTCGGCTCGTATAACCGAGAGGTTGGTAGAGCCATGGGAGGTGGAGGGAAGCCCGTTAAGTTTCTCAGATAAATGTTAAACTGTTCTCTGCTTGACCCAAAGGTTGACTTTGAGATAATGTTTTTAGTATTAAATAAAATAAAATATATTTATTTTAGGTTTCTTAGACCCATAATGTTAAAAAATAAATAAACAATTGACAAAAACTCGATAATTCAATAAATATTATAAACTCATAAAAATCAAAAATATTTCTTACAATTGTTAAAATTGCCTCTCCATCCGGCTGCACGGAACATATCTGTCGCAGCAATCCCGTATTAAGTCCGCCTTTTGTATTTTTGCAACAAAGTTAAATAAATGAATAAATAAAAATAAATGTTAATTAAGTTTTTGTTTAATGTTAGTTAAGCTGATGGGTCGATGATATTAGGAAGGTTGCTGGCAACAACTGGATTGCGGTGGCTCACAGTAGGGATACATGGCGTAGACAGAGGGAGGCTTATGCCCAGCAGTGGGTTGTGAACAGCTGATGATGATGATGAAGCTGTTTTATGTAATTTTAGAATTTTGTGGTGCAATAAAGAGTATTTGTATTGTATTGTATTGTATTGAACTATATAAAATTACCAGATGTTCAACGTGTCGAACGACCGGCTAGCGGTCGGCACTGACAGGCTGATCGCGATGACCGATCGGCTCACAGTCAACGATGCCTTCAGAGCGGACGATGTAAGTGTAGTAGTTGAGAGGAAATTTTATTTATGTGTTATATAACTTCTTTATATGTATATCTCGACTGTTTCCCAAATATATAAGTAAAAAATCAATAAAAATAATTTTATTACAAGGTGGGCACAAATCAACTGCAAATATTTTAAGGGCAGATACAGACCACTATACTGAACAACTTTTCCAAATAAACTTATATCCGAAATATGAAATTTTATTTTTCACTCTCCATACTAAACTAGATCAGCTGATTCTCAATTTGTATGGGAGGATTTTTTTCGTATTACGATATATGTTTATTTAGGAAAGTTGTTCAGTTTAGTGGTCTGAATCTGCCCTTAAAATATTTGCAGTTGATTTAAATTCACCTTATATATATATATATATATATATATATATATTTACTGTTTCCCAAATACAAAGTTTAAAAAAAATCAATAAAAAACAATTTTATGTAAAACTAAAAAATCAAAAAAATATGGCCGTGCTAGCTAGCTACCCCATCTCGTTAATCGCATTTTTAGCTAAATCTATCCCACTGCTGGGCAAAAATCTTCCTTTGCTTTCTCATATTACGGTCAATTATTTATTACTTGCTAACGACCCGCCCCAGCTTCGTATGCAGCATAAAAACTTTCCTCTTGATTCACTCTATTTATTTAAAAAAAAACCGCATCAAAATCCGTTGTGTAGTTTTAAAGATTTAAGCATACAAAGGGACATAGGGACAGAGAAAGCGACTTCGTTTTATACTATGTGGTGATGATGCATCAAAGAAGACAAGATACCATCTATCTTAAATTTAAGAGCTGTGGTCTTATCGGTGTATAAGACGAGATAATTATTAACAATTTATATAAGACTAGCTGTTCCCCGCGGCTTCGCCCCGCGTGGGACTCGGTTATATCGCGCCAAAACATAGCCTATGTTTGACCTCAAGTCGTTAACTAAATCCCTACCAAATTTCATCACAATCGGTCCGGCAGTTTAGCCGTGAAGAGATGACAGACAGACAGACAGACTTTCGCATTTATAATATTAGTATGGATACTAGCACCCACATTTGTTTGTTTTAACTTAATCTGGCGTCCTTTTTGTAATTGATTTTCAACTTCTTACAGCAAGAGCTAGAGAAAGAGCTACAGGCGTTGGAGCGTCGAATCGACACCGAATTCAAAAGCACCGACTAACATCGGTCCTCCGACGATATCCTCGTGGAAAGCACCACGTAAACCGCTCGCTTACAACCGGTTGTAACTGGTTCCAACTAGCTGTAACCGGTTCGACGGACAGAGGAGAGACTGCCTCGGGAAAGGTCGGCATAGTGCGTCTGCCTCGAAATAAGACTGGAAACATTACCAAAGTTGAACGTTTCGAGGCGTGAAGTGTGCCTCAGTAGACTGAGTTCGGGAGTTAAGTCTGAGATCGCGCGATACGACGATCTGAGCTCAACGGTTGAATTTATTTATTTATTCTTTTCTTCCACATAACAATTGTATTTAATCCTACCCTATTTATTGTTTTTATGAGATTTTTGTTATTGTACTTTTAAAGGTCTGTTTTATTGGTGAAACGAAGATAGATATTATGACGCATTATATGTTAACTTCAGGAGACATTGTGATAAGCGTCGTCTATATAACTTGTAACTGCGTATTCATTATGCACTAATGATTATACATTCTATACACGCGTAAATTTAGCTAAAATAGAATCTTGAAGAATCTTGTGAATATGAAGAAGGTAAGTAGCCAATTATTTCTATTCCCTGTCCATGAAATTGCAACAATAGTTATACCAATTGATTTGTTCGCGCGCGATACATGGGACACGGATATCCACGGCTATATCATTTTCCTTAAGTCTTTCATCACAGACGCCATAAATTGCGGTGCGTAAATAATATCGGCCAATGTGATTACTGCCTCCGTGGTCCAGTGAATAAGGCGTTTGCCTGTAGACCCGCTAGTCGAGGGTTCGATTCCCATGGGAAGCATACTTTGTTTAGTTGTTTCCAGTTTGGTTAGGACATTGCAGGCTTGAAATCACCTGATTGTCTGGTAATAAAGATGATTCCACGCTTCGGAAGCCACGTTAAGCCGTTGGTGCCGCCGTTGATGTAAAGCAAGAACTGAACGCAATATTACAAAAGTAATACATTTTTATTGCGTCTTACTCTCTCACACAGTCACTAAAAGAAAGAGACTACTAATGACGGTTATATCTTTCGCACTTCGCTAGTTAAATGTCGCTGTTAATATTTTAATTATGTTTTGAATCAAAACTTTGATATTACCGGGTATAAAGTGCAAGGAAGTCATTATCAATCCCTTTCGCTGAATGTTTAAAAGAAAATCCGCTAGGGGCAGCTCTTTTGAGCCGCTGCACATGTATGTGCGTATGAATATTATGTGCGAGACGGCAAGTGTGCGTTCTTGTATTTAAAACCTTACTGTTAAGGAATAAAGTCTATAGATGTTTTACCGACGATTTTGAGCTATTGTAAACAATCGAAAATTGTTAACGTAATATATTCGCATCCAGTGCTGCCTCTAGCGGATTTCTTTTGACTCCAAAGAAAAAAATCGTGCCACGTGTATTTTTTATTGTACACAAAAGTTATCATATAACTTGACTGTGACATATTTTACGTTGAACATCACGTGCGTTATTTATTATATTTTTTAGTATATAATTTGGCCAAAGGTCGAATTTTATCTGCGTCACTATGTAAAGTAGGTATTTATATATATATTTAACCTCCTGGAAATGAAGGGGAAATATCACTTTTTGTACTAGTGGTAACTGAGGGTGTAAATATATATTATAATAGTATCTCACTTATTTCTAAATTATGAATTAGTCTGGGTTGTTGATTGTCGAGTTACATGTGTCATGACAAACGGCCTATACTCGCGAATGATAAATATAACAAACTAGCTGTTACCCGCGTCTTCGCTCGCGTGAGACTTAAATCACGCTAAAAAGAAGCCTATGTTTGATCCCTTGTCCTTAACTATATCCATACTAAATCGGTCCAGCAGTTTGGCTGTAAAAGCGTAACAGACAGATATTGGATTTCGCTATATCACATTTGTGTATGTGTGTACGTGACCCGCTCGAAAAAGCACGACCATCAAGTAGTTCATTAGTCAAAAAAAAATATTCCTTGCGTCAGGACCTGAAGAAGGAAGCGAGCAGGCGCTAGATGCAGGCCGGTTCCAACCGGTCATTTTGGAAATCCTTGGGGAAAAGCCTTTGTCCAGCAGTGGACAGCTTGCAGCTGTCATAATGAAGCTTAAGCTTAACAAGCTATCTCTATAGTCGATTGTCACAGACGTGTAACTCGACGGTTAAACAATACAGATTAAATATTTTTTTATTGCAGGCCAGGTCGTCACGAGTAGGATACGGTATATGGTAAGGGAATGACGTCTGATTAGTATAGATCTTCATCATCAGCATCACGATGATGATGATGAGAATAGATCTTGACAGAATACTGCCCTGTTATAATAGTTTACTTAAGGTAATGGCCTAATACCTTACACGCCTTGGGGTCTGTTGCTAGCCACGGAAAAAAAAGATTTGATAAGTAATAAATCTAAACTTGTAATGTTGTATTAGTTTAAAAAATCGTGAATTAAATTCGTAGCAAGTATGCTTATATACAGAATAGTATGCTTATATAACATACGTTATATACAGAAAAAGTTGAAACAGGCCCCATTTTTTACTCGAAAATTAAACAAAACACGCGAGTCCTAGCAAATTCAAGAAACATTGGGCACTAAATACTTATTCATAAAGTTCAATTTGCATACAGTTCATTAAGCGCTGCAGTATTTATCTTTTGGTTGGAAAAATTTAAATCAATCATAAATTAGCAATGGTTCCGCTGACGACCGTATTTCATCATATTATATTGAATGAACATTTATTGACGCCAATTTATAATAGTAATCACTATCGCAGGTAATTATTAATCAAATCCACGTGCCACTAGCGCACTCTGGTGGCAAAACTTAGAAGTATCGCTGTAGGTGGGGTCGCGGTTTTGCATTTTTGGTCCTTGTATATCTATAGACAATTAATCGGGAAGTGTCATGTCTCGCCGATGGTTGCCTGATAAAACTTAGCATGTATAATATTATATCTTAAAGAAGGCTAGCAGACTGAAAAAGCGTATCAAATCAGACGAACCATATGCCTGTGTAATAAATAGAACTGACTGCCATGAGGGTTTTAAGAATGACTCATTCGGGTACTAACATCAAACCTCACTCAAAAAGTGACAGCTAACATAGATATCTAAGCAAATCGTTCCATATTATATTGTCTGTAGTAGTGTATGAATTTATTAAAATCAAACAAATTAAATATGATTGTTGCCTAGGCTGTGTTTGGGAGATAAAACATTTTACTAAGGCAATACTGATTGTTGCCAAGCGGCTGTGCAGTCATCAGGTAGTCACGTGTTATCATACTAAATAATAGACCATTAGTCATCTTTATTTTTGAAGTGGCACCTTTTAATTTTTTTTTAAATGTCGGTTACTGTTACTACACGCTCAGACTTGGCCGAATCTTTAGTCTTATCAAATTTCTAATCTATACATTTATAAATATACATCACAATAGTCCAATGCATTACTGTGATTGGTTAACGATTTCATAGTCCAGCTAGCGCCATCTAAAATAGAGAACTCGATTTTCAAAAGCTTTTTAATTCTGTGCCCGTGGCCACACAATTACCAAAACAATAGTATCAAAAATTCAATTCATTTTAATTTAAATTTTATGAATAATGAATATCTTTGTCGCTCTAATCCTAGTGACGGATCCTCGTTAGAGATTAGCTCTGTATTCCGCACGCTCGGGCCCAGCTGCACTCTTATCGACATTTTATTTGCTTTCTTTTATTTTAAAGACAAGTTTTACAACATACTAGATGTCAGCAGTAACGCTTTTTTATTCAAAATATTCTGATTGGTAAATAATTCTAATTTTCAGCTTTTCCCCTAAAATGTTTATTATTTGACATAATTGGATTTGAAACAATCTTTAAATATTATAAAACCTTCATTAATTAAAATGTATAAAATTTCAAAAATTTAATGGCGATTTGAGTTGGAACTGGAGTTAACTAGAAGGACCGTTCCCTTAAATTTCTATAGTAAATTTATATTTATACAATAGGTATATCGGCAATAGCTAATTTTTTATTTTCTTTTTATACATATTCTAAAATATCTCGTGAAGAATAGTAAGTTCATCTTATTAAATATAAACATGTTTTAATGTTTTTATTATTTAAATTATAATACGGTCTTGAGTTTGCTATATACAGTAAAATCGACTGGGGTTCAATGGAAATTGTGGATGATATAAACTAGCGCTGTTGAAAGAGCTCGACACAACTGAAGGGGTATAAAAAATAAAATTATGTATTTGTTTCTCGCTTACATGATAATAATATGAGGTAGGTGGAGTTACATAATTTGGTAAGTATGTTCATTAACCTAGGCTGGGTGTTGTGAAGTTTTTAAATTGGTATTTAATGGACAAAATAAATCAAGTCTTTTCGGTATATTCGGCCATTATTAGCACGTTCAAACCAAACAATTCTTTACCCTTCAAACGAATTAAGCCAGCCTACTTTGTTAAATGTGGCTTTTTGGTTTATCAATATCTCGATATCGAGATTTTCTACCGCATTTCCACAATTTCTTTTGGGTTTCAAGTTTACACCGATTTATGTACATAATTTTGTTTTAAGCTAATTTCGGTTAACTCGCTACATAAGTGTTGTCAAATTACAATACTTTTACATTGTTTATTTAAGATTTTTTTTTTATGTGCACATAATTTTAACACAGTTTTGATTGAATTCTGGTTTGGAATTTAAATAAAACAACTTTTAAATGTTTTACAAAAAAGCGAAAAACATTTGTTGCGAAAACTAAAATTCATTTTTGGAAGCCAAATAATATAAGTAGACGCAATTTTATCAATCTACGTGTGATTGAACAGGTATTTAGTACTCGACAATAAATATTGCAAATCGACTTCTGGAAAGAGATAGCCAATTAGATAAACAAGAATAGATCACAGTATTTTTTTACAGCGAAAGACAATTTAAGAGATAGAATATAGGATTTTACTTTTAAATTTATTGTACAGCCCATCTTATCTATCATATCAAGGAATATGAAAAAAAACATTCTCTTTCTTTTTCGATAAACTAAGAACCGAGTTAAACAATAGTTTACACTTAAAACGGCAGTTTAATAATATAGTTAAACATCTGTTTTATTTGCAAAGCACATGTTGGTGACTACGGATCTTAGTAATATTTTAACTTAAAATGTATTTTCCAATTGTTAGTTCATTTTTATGAAAAAGGATTACAATATTAATTGCTTAATTTTGTAGCGTGAATCAATGAACTGTCGCTGTGTTTTGACATGTGTATTTGTCGTGCTTAATAATTTTAGTCAGTTCATAAATAGAACATTGGTATTTAAGGGGGTATCGTAAGCCAACTAGCGCCACCAATCATTTTATTTCTTTTCCTTTAAAATCAAGTCAATTTAAAAAAAAAATCTATGAAGGCGGGCCACTAGGAAATAACGTTTAGTATTTTTGGTATTAATTTTCATTATTTTTCTTTTAGTTAATTCAGAAAAAAACCCGATAACGGCCAAAATTGGTCACTTTTTTCTGTCTGTTCTTTTCTGAATTGGCCAAAGTAAAAACTTTATTATAAAAGTAAAAGAAACAAAATGATTGGTGGCGCTAGTTGGCTTATGATAGCCCCTTAAGGTACTGTCACAAGGCTCCTTTTGAGATAATGGTTAGTCAAAATGCGTTTACTGATTATAATCAGAATCAGAAAAGTTTTCTTAAAATATAACACTGGCCAATGTGTGTCTTCAATATTTTAAAAACATAAACATATGTATAGATAACTCCTTCATTTTTTTAACGCCTGCTTTTTGTTTTTCTATGCCTTGTGAAACTTGGCATTGTTAGTAAACTAAACCTTTGTACTACAGAGTGGCTTTAGCATATTGCAATATGTGAAATTGTGTAAAACTAATTATATTAGGTCGTTATATTTTTATTTCTTTTTGTGATTACTCTTTTTAACAAACGTCAGTGTTAAAAATACTAGAAATGTCTGAAATCGGCGCGGTTTAGACATATTCATTTATATATGTTAAATATATATGTTTTCGTATGACAAAAAAATTAATCAAAGAAAATATTAAGATATATTATCATCTTGTTTAACACTATTGTTTCTTGATTTATAAATATTTAGGCAAGATGAATTTGAAAAAGTATGCCAATCGGCTGAAATTAATATTTCTACCTATATATTAATTTATATATTCAAAATTTATTGTACTTATTTTACGACTCCCTTGTAAGCTTTTTACGACTACGCTTAGAATCGTAAGCAACTTTCAAGGAGACACCGAACTGTACTGTAAAAATGTAGTTTTGAAGTATCTCTTCCGTTCGCACTAAGAGCGGCAGACAAGGACGGATATAGTTTTATAATTAGTAGCAAACTGGCAAAGCTCGCTTTTAATATAATGCTAGTGTAGTTTATGTAATCGGATCGATGTCTTAAGGCTGGTGATATTTATTCCCTAGGCCGTGTTCGGGCAGATGATGATTGGTATGTCCTTTAGTGTGGGCAGATAAATTATCGTATAGCAGTATATGTACATAGCGGGCAGTACCTACATAGACACGAAAACGAAAAAAAAAAATGAATATTATAATTCGAAATTTAAACCAATGTCATCATAACTTGGCTTTTAAAATTTCATCTGATCGAAGAATGTCATATTGGATTTTAGTATTTATTTGGACTAGGGGCTATCAAATATTAAATTTGAAAACGTATACATTAATATATATTACATATTTAAAAATTTGTGAACATTACGATCGTTGCTCGATATTTCCGATAATGAATCTTGTTTCAGATATCGTTGACTACTAAATTAGTGTATCCGTTTATATTAATTAGCTTCGAAGGATCAGGGGGGTTACTACCGTCTCTTAAAACCATGCAAGATCCAGTGAGTAAGCGAGACAGCGCAATACATGATGTAAGGCGACATCTCCCTTACTCAATCGTTCTTGGCATGGTTTTAAGAGATGGTAGAAGGCCACCAGCGCCTTCTATCGTCTTTCTACCCGAACACGGCCCATCTCTAGTGGAGATATGTAATATAGATAAGCTGAGAGATACAACTCGACGCATTGTAAATATCTAGTTATTATTTATCTGTACAGTGATCTCGGCCTGTCCCTCGGGGAATCTGCCCAGCGTCTTCAGCCCTATTCAATACATTTCACATTGACTTCCTAATAGAAGGACGTCGAAGCAAGTAATGTATATACTTATAGATCAGTCATCTGTAAGGTCTCTTAGTACTTATATTGGTCTATCCAAACTTTCGATTACAGTGTCAATCAGAAATGTGATCTGTTTAGCATGACATAACGTGCATTTTTGGTATGACAATTGTTATTCTATATGCAAAAAGTGTGAGAGCGACAGAAACAAAGGTACTTGGCTAACATACTGAACAGAAGTAATACCTTTTCATTTTTAGGTTGGTACCAATTAGCAAGATAGATGAGCAAATAATATACGCAGGTGATTTGGTTTTAGATTTGCAGACGTGCATAATTTCGTTTTTGTCAAGCTTTCGAAAACCTAAACCCAAACCAAGGGATTATTTTCTATTAAAAATTTGCAGATGGCAAATAACTTAGCTAGTATTTTGTTAAATTGGCACATTATGTTTTTTTCATTATTATTTATTTTAATACAATTATGTAAGTATTTATTTAATGAATACCATTGTATGTGTTAGAAAAATATAATATTACGTATGTTCAAACTACTATTAGGAAAATAGTTCCTTGGGCCGGTGATAGGTACAGGATCAACCATTCGCAGAAAGGTCATGATGCCGTTTCATTTTCGTAGTAGTCTGTGTCCTAACATCAATATTTTGACAATTAAATTAAATTATTAAATATGTATGTAGGTTGAGATTGTTACCTACCGCGTCCCTCTAGTTTTAAAGTATTTTTTTAAAGTGTTTGACAATGTTTTATAAGATGAATTGGGCGACTAATTAGTATGTAGATTTTATCATGTACGTGTGTGTACGATATATATTTTTTTTACTCGATAAATTTAAGAAATGGGTTTCTATTCATCTCTTGCTCAGAAAAAATACACATCTATTATCGGAAATAGCGAGTTTAGAATTTAGGTTCCTCTCTTAATTGGCCGAGACCAACAACTGTCTTCATGTTAAGCTAGGCCTTATATCTTGACTACATTTTTTTCAGCAATTGTTGATAAATTACATGCCTAGTTTTATCTACCTCTCGATGCAAGCGATAGTAGCTGCCAATTATATTTGATAGCGACAACACAATAAATTTATATGACAATAAATAATTTTATTTTCGCTTTGTAGTTATGACTTATGAGTTTAGTTCGCACTGTCTCTTTATAACGAGCTTAGACTATTTTATTTGAATCCTAGAAATATCCAGTTAAACTAGACATGACTAAACATCACGTGCAATATTAGTGATCGGTTACAATCTGTCAATATGCAGATTTAAGCTTTGTTGCATTTATATAAGATCTATTTTTCCTCGACAGATTGCGACTTCTTACATCACTCAGTGGAAGTAATTTTCTTTTGTATAGTGAATACCAATTTTATTTTGGTGTATTTTTTTCCTAGGAAAAGTCATATATTTATTGAGGGTCTGTTTAAAGACTCGATGACTTTGTATTGTGATCTAACGTGCAATGCGACTGACTTACGTCATTATATTTAATTTGAATTGAGAACATTTTATTGTTTTGGGTTTCATGCGCATTGACTTCACTCCGATTATATTTTACCGTAAGGTTTACTACCAACTCGCGACATATAAATTAGCTTATCCACACTATGAATTTCTATGCCCACTGGATCGTATAAAGAAAAAATACTATCTTTTACGCTATAAACTCCATAGCGAAGAAGATACTAATCAATTGCCATGTAAATTATACAAAAATGAGATTTTTTTTTAAATACATACTGCTGTTATTTGAATTAAATCGGAGTTGGGTCGATGCGCGGATACCATGACTCGCCTGATGTTATAAATGTGGCCATTGATAGCGTGCTAGACGTAGAACCTTGTGCTGTCAAACGCGGAGACGTTATAATTCCTTTCGCACATTGTTTTACTAATTTAATGTTTTTACTGCACATTCATCTATAGAACAAAAAAAAATATTTTGTCTTCGAAAACGAAACACTCGTGTTTTCGATGCAATCAATACATCCGAATGCCACAATGTTTTGCAATATTTTTTTTTACATAGTCTAAGATCAATACGTCTAATGTGTCTTATATTTATATTATTTATATATATTTATATATTGTATAAGTACATTTGAATTTGTGAAAATGAGTTGTGTAACCTCTATTATCAGAGAGCAATGTGGGTATCATGAAAAATAAATGTTTTTAGTTCGAAGCTCTAG
The DNA here is from genome assembly GCA_947044815.1 of Apomyelois bistriatella. Taxonomy (NCBI): domain Eukaryota; kingdom Metazoa; phylum Arthropoda; class Insecta; order Lepidoptera; family Pyralidae; genus Apomyelois; species Apomyelois bistriatella. Next base: position 15,109,556 of record OX345687.1, on the reverse strand, counting down.
TCGTGCTCGAAAAATATGGTAATCGAATTATAACATCAGGCTGTCGTTACCAGCGCGTCAACTAGAGAAATTATAAATTAACTAACAAGTTTAACATTATAACTATTTATTTAATTTAGTGTAAGTTTTGCGTCGGAGCTGTAACTAAGTTGTCCTGCCATTCATTTTACGTACGCACTATACGCGCATTATAATCTAATTTTTCAAAGAATATAATAAAAATCGGATAATTGTTTTATTTTTTATCAAACTAATATGGCGCAGCGACCGTGAGTTTTATTATACTCATTTTTTTATTAATGAATTTTAAAATTAAAATTTAAAGGTTGATTTTTACCATGTATTTTATTCTTTATGTTTCATTTAAATTGAAAACGAATAATTGATTAAAGTAAGAGTAATAATGAATCGACTGCAAAGCAGTAATGTTTGGTGGATGCCCAATTTTGTTGGGCAAAATGGATAAATGACTACATTGGCCATTTATCATTTTGAGCATTAATGCAATCTGTCTCATTATATTGTTTACTGTCTAGATCCTATTTGCGGTCTCTACGCTGGTTATTTTCCTAATTGCCAACTATGAGTATAAAACATTTTTTTTTATTTGATTTGAATGTCGTTTTAAAGCCCTTACTTTTGCGTATAGTGCGTAATACATCAAACGTGTGGTCTTATATTATGCCGACATCCACTGATGGGCTAAAATATAAAAAAAAAACTAGTTTTACAATCGTTATTTACTATAGTAGTTAAGGTGGATAGAAATCAACTGCAAATATTTTATGATTCAGACTACTATACTGAACAACTTTTCCAAATAAAGTTAAATAGTAAAACAAAAAAAATTTACCTCCCTTACAAATTGAGAATCATCCAATATAGTTTAGTAAGGAGAAAAAAATACCGTTATATGTTTATTTTGAAAAGTTGTTCAGGGGGTTACTACCGTCTCTTAAAACCATGCTAGATCCAGTGAGTAAGCGAGACAGCGCGATACATGATGTAAGGTGACATCTCCCTTAATCACTGGATCTTGCATGGTTTTAAGAGATGGTGGTAAGCCACCTATATAGTGGTCTGAATCGGCCCTTTGAAATATTTGCAGTTGATTTGTGTCCACCTTATATAAACCACGACATTTTTTAGGGTTTTCTATAGTTATTTTTGTGGTTTATAGAAAACATAAATAAACTGTTGGAAACTAGTTTTTTTTTTACCAGGTATGCCCATCACTACCGACATCTATATTTTAACCTCAAATCTCCCAATTTTAGAAATTCTTCATAATAAACAAGGTGAAACGCACGACTGAAGATTTTTTTGTTCATTTTGCTAAAGGTAGCAGCTATATCGAACAGTAAGTAAGTGCTTATGTGTTTCATCTTGTTTATTTTGCATGTGTTGCTAGTATTTTAAAAGCGCGTAAATTAAATGCCGAATTGTGCTTGTTCTGTTATGTTAGATAAATGTATTTATGTAAAACAAAATAAATTTCAAAAACTCGTTGTTCAATTCGCGCGCTTATTCATATTATCTCAACTCAAAACAATTCTTTATATTATAATTTTGATAAAATTTCACACTGAGTATTGGCAATCTGTTTATCTGGCTCGTGTTTCGCGGGTAACATACATTATCTTAATGCATCACATAGTGCAGATAATATAGTCATAGGATAATGTATTTGAGAAACCATAACGGCAGTTTTGTGTAGATAAGTAAATTTTTTTAAGGTCGTACGAGGCTTGTGTCTCTTGTATTTGTGTTATCCGCGAAATTTAGCTGTCTATCCGTACACCACATTTTTTTTGTACTGTAAGATGTGAGCTACTTAAACCGTTCTTACAGCAGTAATCATGTAACTTAATAGTAGAAATGTTGACTGTATCTCGTTTCACAGCTGCTGCTAGCTCTTAACCCCCAAGCACCTGGTTTTACTGAATAGACATATACATATATATTGCTAAGTATAGTGCCCATGAAGCGTTTGAAAATATTCAGTTCGCTTTATTAAGGTGTTATTGTCTGATTGTGGCAACTGTGAAACATTGTATTTTTGTGTAAATTAAAAATCGTGTATATTTGAAAAAGTTTTAGCAATGAAATTGTTGTTTGATATTTAACAGAGATGTTTATTTTGTTTTGTTTATATTGTGATATCCCTAATGTGCATCACACACGGAGCCGAGCCCTGCGCCCCGAGTCTCCTATATCTAAATACAAACGTCAAAACGTCAATATTTTTTAATTGACACTTAACGTCACGTCTCCTTGATAACTTGAATAGCAAACGTTATGCATTAGTGGCAAATGGCAAAACAAAATTGCTGGCCATTACTGGTATTGATAAGGGAATAACATTTTAAAGATTCATGCATTCATTCATATAATCACGTCTTTATCCCATACGGGGTAGACAGAACTTAGGACCATAAGACCTTAGGCCACGTTTACGTTACATTAAAATGGGAAACCAATATTATTGACCCATGGTAGGTAAAGCTAAAATTTTACTAAATTGAAAAGGGATTATAGCTGATGCTGTTATTGTATTATGTTATGATGTGAATAAGTTATTACGGAGTAAGGGAGACAATTTGTTATATTTATTAGCTACATTTGATGGATGAGACTCGTTGCCCAGAGGACTCGGCCCGGCCGCGTCGGGCTGGCTCGTTCCGTTCCGTTTCACACTTGTATTGGAGGCGCATGGCCCCCGATCGTATTTTGCTCGTTGCATTTGTTTAAGAATGCATATTTTTCCATTGGTATATAATTAAAATATGTATAGTCGATAGATGTTACAGTAGTTATGTGTAAACCTTATAGAACTATATTATCGAGAAGCTAAGTTCGTGATGTGATTTTTAAGAAGTCAGTACAAGTAATTTGAATTTTTCAAAGAAAACCATGTAACCCTTGCTTAGTCGTTGGGATGTATTTTATATAACTAATGTGTGATTTCGCGGGTCTGCCTGCGTATGCGCACCAGCGGCCCGCAACTAGATGTAGACGTAGTGATGAATGGACAGGCTGAAGCCTAGTTAGAATGCATTTTCCTACGCGTTACTTTTATTTGTTGCTTAAATAGTTTGTTTACTACTTGATTGATTATTCTTTTACGAAATAAAAATGTTTTTTGTGGTAATACGCTTTTCATTTGAAATGTACATTTGGGTGATATAAATCGGTGTTTGTGTGTTTCAATAAAAATAATGCACAACGATGGTTCACTTTTGATGATTTCCAGATTTAGACACGTTTTGCCATATGGCAAAATAGCCACGCATAGTAAACCTCGGTATACTACAAAACGTATCTTGTGTGTTGTGTCCTTAAATCTCATGTTGTCCTTCTCTGACACATTAGCGAGCAGAAAATCTAACGGTGCAATAATTTTTGGAACGGAAACCAGTGTTTTTAATATATAAAAAAACAGCGGCCGATTTTAGGGCACTATATGTATACTTGAAAAATGACCGTTATTTTTCTGTAATATATGGCCAAAAAAGTGTGCTGGTTAAGGTGATACCTCGGTGAACACTAGCGCCACCGTCATATAAAAATCATTATTACTCACTGAAAACACAAGTTATGAAAAATCGCTCTGCTGTAATTATGGTTCCGGATCTGAAGTTAATTTTAATCATATTCAATTATTATATATATATATATATACTAGCGGTTCCCCGCGGCTTCGCCCCGCGTGGGACTCGGTTATATCGCGCCCAAAAGTAGCCTATGTTTGACCTCAGGTCTTTAAGTACATCCCTACCAAATTTCATCACAATCGGTAAAGCAGTTTAGCCGTGAAGAGGTGACAGACAGACTTTCACATTTATAATATTAGTATGGATATATATATATATAATCAGTCAATCATTAACCAGCACACTTTTTTGGCCATATATTAAATATATATTAAATTAAAAACATATCTGGTTAGGGATACGTAAAACAAAAATCTGTTTGGTTGATTGGTAACGTGTCTTCTTGTGGGACAATGAAGTTTATAAATAACAGTCACCATCATGTTCTATTAATCACCTAATTGTGACTTTCTAAGAATCTAATTATCCGAGTGGGTCACAATCCGAATGAATCATTCGGTGACTCACCTACACCACTGTTATGATAACTCGCCCCTATTTTACCAGACAACTCACGGGGTAAAAACCTACCCTACATGATCTTCACTGATGCAAAAGTATTATAAATTCTGTAGCAAAAGCTAAAATAAAATGTTTACAGATTATTTAGAATTACACACTGGATTCGTATTGTGCGAGAGTTATTTAGATTTTCACATAATATATAATTATAATGAAATATAAAGAAATAACTTAAATGAATTTGAATAATTTCTGCGGGATACGTAAATGGAAAGAGGTAGGTATATTGTTGGTTTATAGTATTTTTCGTTGTATGGACAAAAATATAAATAAAACGAATTAGTGACTATGAAATAATAGTTGATAAATAAAAAAAAATATTGGTAAACGACATTCTATGCTCGAAAAGGTTAGAATATTTTTCCCGTCCTATTACAGCTTCGTGTGTTTTCTCATTTATCAAACAATTAAAAAACGTATGTATTACATCGTAGCACGTGCTATAGTTGTTTAGTTTTTGGTTAATATAGTCTACAATATTTTTAACCCTTTTCACTTATTTCTGGAGGTTCATGTTCGACATAGGAAACGAAGACGACAAAGAACAACGACCCAGGTTTGACCCAGAAAAATCATATTTTTTTTTAAATATAATATATCGAGTGGCAATAAAAAATTAAAACTTCTGTTCACAATTTGTCTGAAGCGGAGGTCGTGGGTGCGGAAAACATGCCAAACACGTTACGACAATGACTAGTTTGATTAATTTTTATTTGATTGTGTAATAATAAAGATGATTAAAAATTAACCTTCGAAACGCTCGCTTGTTTGTTGATCCCGGACACCCCTTGGTAGTACAATGATAAAAGCCGTAAAGCTTTCAAGATGGTTAGGAAACTGGCCTCAATGGAAACTTAAAATGCCTAATATTATACATTTGGAAAAAAACCCCCGTGAACTCTGTTTCTAATTGAGAACCATAATCTCTTAAGAATCGTATCGTGCAGTTCCTAATTCTATGCATAATCTATCTATCTATCTATATATATGAAAATGAAACCCGTTTTCCGTTGTCACGACATATCATGAAAACGGATTGACCGATTTGGCTGATTTTTTTTGTAGTTTTCTAATACTCTGTACAAGGTTCTTACGGGAAAAAAATAAGAAAGGCGGTACGAAGTTCACCGGGTCAGCTAGTATGGAATAAAAATGGAAAATTACTTTGGGGCTTTTGACGTTTCACAAACAAACGTAAATAATGAACAATGAGTGACAGCTTTACTGTAAAGCTTTGAATTACAAAGAGCTTATCGCGCCTTCCATCGCCACAACAAACAGCGCCGCGACGCCCCCAGACGGTGCGGTGCAAACGTCCCTTATTTTTATGCTGTGCTTGTGCGCCGATTTTATTTATATTCACCCTAACTTTCTGACTATGGCATCTTTTGAATATATTTTTACCCTACTTTAACGTATCACTAAATATTAATAAAATTGAAACTTCAGTTTATAATGTTAAAAACTTTTCAACAAAAAAAAATATTAATTATAACAAGCGAATCCGCCGGCAACATATACCTCTTAAAAGTACCCTTAAAACTCACCAACCATAGTTGATTTTTGAACAGCGGTCCCATTTGGGTCTTGGGTACATCTGTGAGATTTTCATTGAATCAAATAAAAAAAAAATGAAAAAACCCTAAGTAAAGTGTAGAGTTAACCTCATAGATATGAAAAGACGTAATGCGGTTTTATAGGTAACTACGTAAATATAATCAATATCAACAATTTTACAAGTCTCGAATTTTCTTTGGGGCTAACTCAATATGTGTTATTAGTCCCTATATATTTATTTTTGTAGTAGGTTGGGTGTGAACGGAGCTTTACTGTGATTTTATATCAAAAGATTTTTATTAGACGCGTAAATATATTTCCGAAAGGGGGCGCGCGTGTTGAAGAGCACGCGCGCCCCCTTTCGGAAATAAATAAAAGTGCCGACACAAGTACTCCTAATTGTAATTGCACGAATGCACTTTTAATGAAAAGGGGTTTTAATGAACAACCGATACGCAGTAGGGACATATAGGTACGTGCTGGTGGGTACTACATGATAAACATATACCGTATGGTGCTGTCAAAGCTGAAATTTGCTTGCATTTACTTCTTTCAAGTCGTGTTCCTCATAGCTGAGGGTCTGTATGTTTTTTGTGTTAAAATTTACCTTTGTTTTTATTCTATCAGTTGTATTTCGGTTACAAAGTTGATAGAGGTTAGTGAAATTGGTACGACGAATCATGCTAGCCACAAATTGGCAGCGCGTTAGTAACACCCTCATGATTTCATGAGCATAAATACATGGCTATTTTGACCGCGTGTTCATATTTCGTTGTCCGTATGCTTGACTTAAATGTAAAAGTCTGTCTGTCTGTTGCGGTTTCACGGCTTAACCGCTGGACGAATTTTAATGAAATTTGGTAAGAATATAGTTAAGAATCAGGGTTCAAAAGTACTTTTGTGCGCGATATAACCGAGTCCACGAGGGCGAGCCGCGGGCAACAGCTAGTCGTATATAAAAATAACTAGCAGTGACCATTGACTGGACACGTTTATGTCTTTTATATGTGAAAAAATTAAATAACATATTTAATTATTTATTTAGCCGTACGTCTTACAGCATAAAAATAACACTCCCTTTCATCCCATGGATGTTGTAAAAGGTGATTAAAGGACATATAGGTCTCAATTTCATTCAGCAGTGCTTTCATAGTATATGATTTTATAAAAAATTTGACTACCCATGTTGCCTAGTGGTTATTATTGCAGGTTGTCTCACCGGAGCTCCTAGGTTTAATCCCAGGTCAGGTCAAAAAGGAAATCCTTTTGAATGATCCTTTTCACATTGACCTCGGTCTTGGATGTTTATCTACTTATTATTTATTGCAAAATACAGTATCGTTGAGTTGACATAAAAAAACAGTTTCGAATTTATACTTTGGCACTAGCTCAATCTGTGTTGTGTCCATATATATTACTAGCTGTTTCATCAGTCATACACCATTAAATACAACACAAATAGTACATACACACCTAGGCTTGGTGTGTATGTAGTATTTAAGCTTTTTTAAATCAGGCAATCATATGTACTTAGTAGCAATTATTTATTTACAATTAAATCCGACCTGTACTTAGTTCTATAGATATAAGCGTACAAACAAACAAACTTTTCAATATTTTTTATATTAGTATAGATTATTTACTTTGTAACAGTCTGCTTGCAAATTAACTTTGTAACATTGGTAAGTATTTGTAAATTTAAGTATTTAAAACTACTAACACATTACATCGCTAATACCTTTTTATTGAACCATGTTAGTAAAACTTTTACCCTAATGAAGTTAAAGAACGACCCTAACGTGTCTTAGCTTAAAAGGGTCCCTAGACGCCATCGTTTTGTTTTTAATCATAGTTCATTTTGTATTGACGTTCATATTAAACTGATCGATGAAAAAGATTCTAACTACTATCATATATTTTGCAGCGAAATTAGATTCTATTGCAGGGGCTTAAAGTTTAGTATCAGTAAGAGTGTTGAAATGGACTTTAGTTTTTTTGGGAAAGAGGGAGCTGCTTTAAGTTTGTGTTAATATGGATAAGACATTTTTGGAACTAACTTTTAATTAAAGCTCCTATGGTTATTTCAAGGTGAAATTTATTTTCAGGATTGGCAACACATAAGTGACAATCTCAAGTATTGCTGGCGTCCATAAGCAACGGTAACCACTAGTTATTATATACTAGCTGTTCCCCGCGGCTTCGCCAACGAGGGACTCGGTTATATCGCGCCCTATGTTTGACCTCAGGTCGTTAACTACATCCCTACCAAATTTCATCACAATCGGTCCAGCAGTTTAGCCGTAAAGAGGTGACAGACAGGCAGACAGACAGACTTTCGCATTCATAATATTATTATGGATTATATTCTGTTTGCATGCTCAGAAATATAAAATGTTTAATCTCTGGTATCTTACACATGTATTTTACTAGAATTAAAGTGAGTTACATACATCATATACATCTTATATATAATCATCATCATCATTTCAGCCGCAGGCTGTCCCCTGCTGGACATAGGCCTCCGCTTAGGATTTCCAGAACGACCGTTTGGAAGCGAACTGCATCTAGCGTCTGCCTGCGACCTTCTTCAGGTCATCTGACCATCTGGTCGGTGGGTGTCCGACGCTGCGCTTAATATTTAATCGTTGACATAAAAAACTGACTATTTTTTTTTATTTTGAAATAAGAAGTCGCGCGTGGTCTATGGCATTTTTTTAGTCTATGTTTGTTACAGATTAAATTCGAATCCACACTAAGCTGTCCTCTACACCCCGATACCTGGCGTACGGTAGGTGAAAACTTAGTTCATATTGAAGAGTTACGTGTGGCCGTGAGTAGACGTGGTTCCTGCGACCAAGGGATTAGCACGTAAGTTGGTTTTAGGCTTATTCTTAAAATTTAGAGTGATAAGGTTAATTTTTATTTATTTATTGTAAGTAACAACTACAGCCATTCTTAAAGCTATATATTGATATAATGACAGATTTTCGAAGAGTTGTTAACAGCAAAAATCATAAATACTATTTGACAAGAGTAAAAAATAATATACCTACCTGTTGAGCACAACTTTATTATTATTTGTTTAAATTTTTGGTGTTACTGGACTTAACACGAGGTAATATAGGACGTGTGTTAAGTTTTTATATATCTATAATTATGTTGTGAACTTTTTATGCTCTTGTGAAGTATTTAATATCGACAGTTTGTTTATTTGTTTGTTTGTAACGCTTTCACGCTCTATCTACTAAACTAATCTTCCTGAATTTTCGCATACACATAGAAGTATTGAGAAAGACATAGGATAGGTACCTTTTATCCTGGGAAAAAGCACTGTTCCCGAGGGGTATAGGGTGTAAGATTAGTTTGTCATTTACGAAACTTTGATGCTTTGTCTTGATTTTATCCCTTATTCGTCTTTTACGATATTCATTGGTAGAGTAAGTCTTTAAAGCCGGTATCCACATGACTTTTCTTAGTTATTGTATTTTAATTAGCTGCAGCGAATTATTTGTTTAAATTTTTGGTGTTAATTACCTGGACTTAACACGAGGTAATATAGGACGTGTGTTAAGTTTTTATATCTATAATTATGTTGTGAACTCTCTCCCTTATTAAAATAGTTACGAAGTTCAAAATCAAATCCATTCTCCATAATGCTTATGCACCATCATCATATCGGCTACAAGACGTCCATTGCTGGTCATAGACCTCCCTCAAAGTTTTCCAATCGGTCCGATTGAATGCTTATGCGATGTGATGTAAAGATGTATCGTATTTTGTTGATAACTTGGAATAAGTGAGTATGCTTCTAAAAATATGTAGTCCAACGCATTTACGTATACTTATATTTACTTATTCCACGTTATGTGTATAATTAAATTCCCTGCGCATTCGTGTTTATTAATAAATACGTTTTCAAGTTGTTCTCGATACCTAAAGCGGTTTTAAATATATTGTACAATAAAAACAGTTAATAAATTTATGTGATATAAATATATATATATATATATATATATATATATATATATATATATATATATTTATATATATATATATCTTCTTTTATCTTAATCATCATGGGGTGCCATTTTTGAAATTAAGTTTGGAGGTCATCAGACGTATATTAATTCTTATATATATTATACTAGCTGTTGCCCGCGGCTCCGCCCGCGTGCGCCTCGGTTATATCGCGCCCGAAAGTAGGCTATGTTTGACTCCTAGTGCATAACTATATCCATACCAAATTTCATCACAATCGGTGCAGCAGTTTAGCCGTGAAAGGTGACAGACAGACAGACAAACAGACAGACTTTCGCATTTATAATATTAAGTATGGAAGTATGGATATAAAACAAATACCTATCTACTTTGGTGCCCGATTATGATTGCCAAAAAGTTTAATATCTACAAAATTATTCTATACACACTAAACACTGTTACTTATAAATAGATAAGAAAAGCGCGTCGAAATTTTATTTAAACTTAAATAAATTAATAAATTTCTATACAATCTAGGTATTCTAATATAATAAAGCTGAAGATGTTGTTTGTTTCAACGTTTTTAACTTTAGAATTAAGTACTGGTCGGTAATCATAATACATCTTTTATATTTATAACTATTTAGTTATTAATATAGTTGTATTTTATATTAAAATTTATAACATAAATAAACTTAAACAAAAAACATGCTGTTGTTTTTGCGCGCCAATGTTCTTAACAATTTACAAATAAATATTTTTTTTATGAGTTGCCAGTATTTATGTTTTTCACATCCAACTGCAAAGAGGTGTAGCATAGCATAGCTTTTTTATACAACAGCTAGATAATAAAATTTATTAAACTGACATAACATAACAAAAGAAAAACTGCCATAACATACATTAATATTATAAAGGGGAATGATTTAATTGCTTGTTTAATTGCAGCGATTGGCTTCTAAACTACTGGACCGATTTGAAAAATTATTTCACCGTTAGAAAGTCACACTATTCCCGAGTGACATAAGCTATGTATGTACCACGGGCGATGCCGGGGTGGGCTGCAAGTATTTTATAATTTTAGTAATAAATACATATAAATAAATATAAATTATGACCGCAATTTAAAAATACAAAAATACAAAGTGAACTATTTACACCGGGTTCATTAAATTCGTAGTTTCTCTATAAACATGACTCACCACAGGGGAGGTCGCGTGTTTAAATGCACTCCGCACCCCCCGGTGTAACCTGACCCCTCCACCCTCGTTCGTTGTCAACTAATTAGATTATAAGGAATGACTTCTTTTGCGATGCGAAGGCCAAGATACGCTGGCGGCTCGATTTATGGTCTTAGATAGGGTTGTTTGTGAGTCATGATATGAATGGCATGATTAAGAAAGTGCATGCTTTGTGCATTTATTTATTACTTGTTTTTGCCCAGCGCCGATTAATAAAGTTTTTCATTAAGTAAAATTTTACTTAATTTAATTTATTGACGTGTGTAATATATTTTCGAATCAATAGCAAATATTTAATTCTATATTTCTTTTATTTCAGCAAACAAAATGCTGCTATTCGTTTTCATATCATTCTGCATACAGCACATCTTAACAATAGACACAGGTGATATTTTAAATACTAATACTTAACTATTATTTCAGTATTTTACAGATTAATTTTCACTATTTTAAATTAATCTGTAAAGTAAATAAATACGTACATAAATAAGGTGGACTCAAATCAACTGCAAATATTTTAAGGGCTGATTCAAACCACTAAACTAAACAACTTTTCCAAATAAACTTATGTCGAAATACGAAAAAAAATTTTTGACCTCCCATACAAATTGAGAATCAGCTGATCTGGTTAAGTATATGGAGAGTGAAAAAAATAATTTCATATTTTGATAAGAAGTTTATTTGGAAAAGTTGTTCAGTATAGTGGTCTGAATCTGCCCTTAAATATTTGCAGTTGATTTGAGTCCTCCTTATATATGTGTATAGTACGTTGAATCGCACTGAAAATTAATCTGTAAAGTACATAAATAATAGATATTATATAAAATATCTGGTAAACAGAGGTGGTGGTCCTTCGGGCAGTACGTGGTCGGGACGCTCGGCTGCCATGCGGCCAAGGCAAGGTGTTTCTGGATGGACCAGATTCCTACGTTCTGTGGCTGAAGAACGATCGGGACTTTCTGTATAGGTTTCCCAATGACGACACTGAGAGACGGTGAGTATCTACCATTTCGTGTATTTAGATAAACCAAAAACCTTAAAATCTTATCCATGTGGTAACTGACAACAGACCACAAGGGTAAAACTAATGGGACAAACTGGGTGTTAATGATTTATAATAAACGATTGTATTAGTCACCAGTGCCATCATGTATACAAAAACACTGGACATTAAAATTTTTTTTAAAATAGTGAATCGTCGAATGACGTTCCAGGTTTAATTTTAAAAGAAGTTCCTACGATATAGCCAAGTCGCGGGTAACAGCTAGTGAGGTATAAATATTATCTTGTTTTCCAGTTCGATGAACCACGATCCCTTCACGTCATGCGACGGCGCGTCCTGTCCTGACGATACCTCTCTCCTGCTCAAGCGCGTGGGAGACCAGGACAGCGGGGTGTACCGGTGCCGCGTGCACTACCAGGCTTCTCCCTCCGTAGACTACGTCATCGATGTCAGATTAGTTGGTCAGTCTTACTTCAAATCAGTCCGGACCCGTGCTTCACCTAAGTTCTCCACCTGGGTGAAGCACGGGCACTTCTAAGGGTCCGTGCTCCAACTGTTGTTAGGACAATAGGGTAAGTAGAGACAATAACCTAATCAGTTACCAACTGACTTCCCTTACTACTGTAATAAGGGACAATAACCTAATCAGTTGGAGCACACGAGTAAATAAAAAAAAAAATACATAATTTCACAAATATTTCTAACTTTTATTTGCAGTGAATCTGGTTTACTATTTTCTTGTAATTAGTGCTAATGTCCTATTTAGCCAAAATTACTTAGCATGCAAAATTGATAAAAGAAAAAGGGGCTAAACATTTTTTTGTTAATTTTTATAAATAAGTATTCATTACATTTGCCAATACATAAAAATACCTACAGACTACTGGTACAGAACATAGTCCAAAATTCCAACTTATCCTTAACCGGTTTTATTAATGAAACTTAATAATTTCCAGACTCTCCTGGAACACCCAGGATCTACGACGAGATGGGGGAGGAAATAAAGAAGGCGTACGTGGGCCCTCTCAGCCTTGGGGCGGACTTCACCCTCGTCTGTGAAGTTGACGATGGTATGTAACAGTATGTAGCTAAATTGTAAGGAAAACTTGCAAAAACAACTAGTTATGTCACATATATATTTTTACCTACTTTAAAAAATAAGCGGTTCTAAATTTCTTATCCCAACTAATATTATAAATGTGATAGTGAGTTTGTATATTTGTTTGTTACCTCTTCACGCCCTATTTACTGAAACAATCTTACTGAAATTTCGCATAGCTAGCAGCATTGAGAAGGACATAGGCCTTTCATCCCGGGAAAAATCAATGTTCCCGAGGGAATTTCATGCGAGCGAAGCCGCAGGCGAAAGCTAGTCCATACTAATATTATAAATGCGAAAGTCTGTCTGTCTGTCTGTCTGTCTGTCACCTCTTCACGGCTAAACTGCTGGACCGATTGTGATGAAATTTGGTAGGGATTTAGTTAACAACCTGAGGTCAAACATAGGCTACTTTTGGGCGCGATATAACCGAGTGCCACGCGGGGCGAAGCCGCGGGGAACAGCTAGTATTATATATACCTTATAAAGTATAAGAAAGTCGCAATGGCGGCCTTATCCATAAATCATTTAGTCATATGTATAAATACTGATTTGAAAAATCATATTTCTTATATACGAACGGACTTTCAGAATTTATCCTATCTCCATTATCAAAACAACCTGAAGAATTTAGTTTTGTAAATAAAAAAGTAAACTGCATTTAATTTAATTTATTTATTCAGATAACAATGATCCACTGTGTTAGTAACAATTTAACTTAAAACTATGTTAGTAATTGGCACACACATGAAAATACAAAAATCATCTATGTCATCTGCAGTCTGCTTATCAGCGAGGCGACTCATTTGCGTCTGATGGCCTAGAACTAGAACGTAGAAGCATTAAGCATGTTATACAAGTAAAGCAATATGATTATTATATAACTCTCCTGTTGTCGTTCATCAAGCAAGGATCTTTTTATTTATTTTACTTACCGTCTTATTTATTTTCTGTTTTGCAGACCAACCTGACACATTAGTCTACTGGCGTCGCAACAACGAGGTGATAGAACGAGCCCACACGGCCCGGCCCGGCGTCCTCCGCGCCGAGGTGCGCGCGCGCAACATATCCAGGGCGGAACTAGACGCACACTATGAGTGCCTGGCGCAGAATGCTGACGTCACTGAGCCTCTCAGTGCCAGCGTCGTCATAAAGATGTACTGTAAGTGTCCATATTTCTTGACAGGTTCGTACGTATACAATTGTCGTGCTACTTCAGGGTAAGGCAATGGGGTATATAGTTAAATTAGTTCATAAGTCACTAAGACTACTTAAGTTTTTTAATTACATTTATGAGCTAGTTTTTCGAATAAATAATTTTTCATTTATTCATTCATTTCTTCAGATCAGTCCGGATAGATATAACTATTTTATTATGACACGGAGGGCAAGGTCGGACAACGTTGGATGTAAGAAATACCTTCTGCCGTATTTTATATTCAATCTCTTTCTCAAATTTACAAAGTAACTATTAGAATTTATGATACACAGTGAGACAAACACACACGTCGGAACCAGAGGAACAATTGACCCCGCGGCGTTTACAGGACTGCCCACTCTCGCGCATCTTACGATGTGACTAAAAACGGTTACAAAGCGTGGTCAGTTTCAGCCGTAGGGCTGAAACTGACCACGCTTTGTAACCGTTTTTTTAATGTGTGGTCTACCCACACATCTGACATAGCCTAACGACTGCCATCTACCGATAACAGCCGGGACCAACGGCTTAACGTGTCTTCTGAAGCACAGAGGAGCTCAAGATAGAAATGCCACTTATGGCGACCAATCCAAACATGGCCGTCGCTTGACGAGTGTTACGAAAACGCGCGCCGCGCTAGGCTATCGAAGCTCAAGTCCTAATATACCCAAATATCGACAGTACCACCGCTAAACGTGGAGATCCGTTTAAACAACAACTTCGACTTCGAGGCCGGGCAGCCGCGCGTGGTGGACTGCGTGGTGGTCGGCTGCGTACCCCCCCCCACCATCACCTGGCACCTCGGAGACACGCTGCTCAGGCCCAGCGTTCATAAGGTATTCCTCTACGTATGTACCTAGTGTTCTGTTATTGATAATTTAAAGGCGTTTTTATTGTTTTAATTTGAAACACAAAACAAATTGCCAACGGAAAAATATTTTATTTATTTTACATGTTTTTCGGGTATCTTACAGCTTAATACATAGTATAGTATTCATTCTAATTGTGTGTATAAACACACAATAAGAATGTGAAATATCCACATAAAGATACGGAACTTATAAACTAGGCAACAATATTAAGAAAGTGTTTATTTAATTACCAAATTATGACGATGTACTCGTTCAGAGAGCAAATTAGTAAGCGATTCACAAAGTATCAGTTACTAGACAGTTAAGGCAACTATTAATAAATCTGTGGCACTATTCATTAACTATTAATTAATGTGTAAGGAAATTTACTTGTCTTGTTCATCTGCGCGCTTTTAGCGGGGTGCTTAATATGAATCTAGGCGTATATCTAAGTACTGTTTTTTATTTACTAGCTTCTCGCCCAAGCTTTCCAATGATTGACATATATCCTCCGTGGGTAATTTGTACTTAAGTTGATGTGATCAAGTGGAATATATATACCTAAGGAATTGAGCGAACCCTAGGCTACGAAGCAGTCAAATGAGAAAGCCACCGGGAAAGCGCTAAGATAAGGGAGAGAGAGGGAGATATGAGATAAGGATCCATTGTTATATAACAAATTTTGGTAATTGTATTAAGTGGGCAAACCAGAAGCCAGATGGTCGAACAATATTTAAAAGATGGCAGCAAAATCAAGAAGTTGCGACTGAAAAAAACGTTGAGTAGTCAGGACTCTACCGAGATTCGGCTAGTATAACCGAAAGGTTGGTAGAGCCATGGGATGGAGTAGAGCAATGGAAGGTCAACCTCTAAACAAGAGGAGATTCTCAATCATATACTGTTCCCAGGAACTGCATGACGGGAATTACACAGTGTCCTCGCTGACCCTGGCCCCGTCACTACGAGACTCCAAACAATCGCTGGTCTGCCGCGCTCACAACTCGCACCTGGAGAATGCAGTTTTTGAAGACAAGGTCACACTTAACGTTGGATGTAAGTTCTTCTGTCAGGTCTTCTAGATTAGCCTTCTCTCTCATTTAAAATTTCGTCGTTTTTTAACTCTTGGTTGAAAGGGAAAGGTCTATTCTCCAGTAAAAAACCACATGACGATTAGATTTCTTTTGCCGAAACGATTTATATGTGTGCTATCAAATTTAAAAATGGTTATATTTTTCGCTTCTATATATGCGGACCCCGATAGTTGCCAAGTAAGAATAAAATTCCTTTTTCACAACTGGTTGTTAAACTGAGTTGCCATGTCGGCCGAAGGACGCCATTGGGAATACGCTAATGTAAAAGGCAGGAGTCGGTAACCTGGTCTAAATATATAAAAAAATCAGCTTGTTTTTGTACACATAGACGGTTCCGCTCAACCGATATTTCTCCAAAAATAACGGGCTTAACCAGATATTTTGGACTATAAAATTTATTTATTTAAAAGTCGTATTTGCGGAGATACTGTCTTGTCTCCAGACACTTTGCATGACCTCTATTTACTGTATTTACGTTAAAATAAATTATTTATGATCTATTTATGATTTAAAATCGACCGCTATATTGCTTACCACGATAACAGACCTTATTATTTTGTTTAGTTGTTATTGTGACCTTGTTATTTTCAAATCTTAAAATATCCATGCCTTCAAGGTTAATTGTTTGTGAACCAGATCGCCCCATTTGCCTTACCACCCGCGAGGAAACCGTGGGTGCCATTCAAAGGGAGGCGGAAACAGTGACGTGCGCGGTGGACGCGTCGCCAGAGCCGCTGCAGTTCAGCTGGACCTTCGCTGACTCCAGGACCCTATATACCAGTGTTAAGGTAGATTTGTTTGTCGACATCTACACTTATTTAAAAGTATGTTAAACTATACATATAATAAAATAGTAAAAATATTTTATCTGTACATTTAGTAATTTTTGATTGAAATGGATAGAGGGATATTTAAAATGAATACTAGGATGCAAAAACTTTTTTTCAAATTATTGTCTGTCTGTCTGTATGTATGATTACGCTTTGTCCGAAAGTACTGAGCCATTTGCTTAAAACTCACCAACCGTTTTGTTTTAACTCGGAAGAACATCTAATGGTTATTTCATCAAAATCGATTCATTAAAAATAAGTAATCGTCATTTGAATGAACTCAAGGCATGTTTGCCTGCAAAAATAGCAATTATTTTTTTTCGAATTTCGAACGAGCGAATGAAATTGGATAATTCTTTTTTAGTGTTGGTTATTTTTCATGACAAATTTTGTATAAAAAAAGAGGATTCTCGGGCGTTTCACGCGGGAATTTCGGGAGCAATTCCCGAAACTCCTACCGATTCATTAAAAATAAGTAATCGTCATTTGAATGAACTCAAGGCATGTTTGCCTGCAAAAATAGCAATTATTTTTTTTCGAATTTCGAACGAGCGAATGAAATTGGATAATTCTTTTTTAGTGTTGGTTATTTTTCATGACAAATTTTGTATAAAAAAAGAGGATTCTCGGGCGTTTCACGCGGGAATTTCGGGAGCAATTCCCGAAACTCCTACGATAACAGGAACGAAGCCCAAGCGCACTATATCACGAGCTACAGCTAGTGGTACAATAATGAGTATATCTTTATAGATATAAGTTTATTTGGAAAAGTTGGTCTGAATCTGCCCTTACTTTCTAGTTGATTTGTGTCCACCTTATTAACACCTCATTTGTACAGAAAGTGTCAGGTCACCACCACCGCTACTCCTCGACTCTGACCTGGCTGCCGCGCGACGGGGACGTGGGCACGCTGCTCTGCCGAGCTACCAACGCGTTCGGGGAACAGAAACGGCCGTGCGCCTTCACCATCTCACCCGGGGGGGCGCCGCACCCCCCCGACTGTGCTGTGTTGAGGGCATATCCTGACATGCTGAGGGTGCAGTGCAAAAAAGGTTTGGATCTCTCGCTATTATGGTTCAAGATATTTATCGCATTGGAATTAATTCTGTTATGATAGGTTAAGTTTGGATAAATAAATAAATACTTCTCATAAAGAATACAATTCACTTACAATGAGAAATGAAATTCTTATCACATAGTTTAAAATAATAATAATATTTTTTTGTATTACAAATCACCACATAGTATAAAACAAAGTCGCTTTGTCTGTCCCTATGTCCCTTTGTATGCTTAAATCTTTAAAATACGCAACGGATTTTGATGCGGTTTTTTTAATCGATAGAGTAATTCAAGAGGATGGTTATTATGCCCATGCGGAGCCGGGGCGGGTCGCTAGTAATAAATACTTATACACATTTTCGAAAATGTACACAGGTATATACATACAGTATATATATATATATATATATATATATCAAAAGTGATATTTTGATATATATATATATATATATATATATCAAAAGTGATAGCTAGCAAAAAAATCTATATAAATATGTGTTATATATACTTACTAGCTGTGGCCCGCGGCTCCGCTCGCGTGCGCCTCGGTTATATCGCACCCAAAAGTAGCCTATGTTTGACCTCAGGTTGTTAACTACATCCCTATAAAATTTCATCACAATCGGTCCAGCAGTTTAGCCGTGAAGAGGTGACAGACAGACTCGCATTTATAATATTAGTATGGATTATTCTTTGTATTATTACTTGTTGATCAACCGACCATATATCAGAGTTCTTCGTAACCGCCTCTCGGCCTGAGATCGATGTATTTTGGTTTCATGGCTCAAATACTGTAAGAAATGAACATTTGTTGCATAAAAATTAATATGAGTCAAGAAGCCTATTACTATATTGCGCGCCGGGCAATTTTATGTTAATATTTTTTTTTCACAAGGTTGGGACGCAGGTCGGCGACAGATCATCCATCTAGAGCTATTGTCTTCTGACGGTACAGTGGTCCACAATGTGTCCGATGCAGCCGGCCACTTCCAGCTACCCGACGTTGATGAGGAGGGGAATATCACCGCGGTGGTATACGCAAGCAACGCCAGGGGGCGGAGTGAGGTTAAGACAATACATCTCCATACGCTGAAGCCTTTAGTCGCATCAGGTATTTAAATATATAACTCCGAGATCTAAGATCTTCGATTATATTACCACCGTTGTGGAAGAGCTTTAAGTCAATATCAAGCCATACATTGCTTTTCTCACTGTCAAAGTATAAGCCGAATCGGCATATGCAATGTATTAGTGTGTGTAATCTATACACAAATTATTTGCTCTTTTGAATTAAGCCTGTAATGTCCTAACCAAACTGGAAATAACTAAACTAATAATGCTCCCGGGTCTATAGGCAAATGCCTTAATCACTGGACCACGGAGGCAGTTCAGTCTTCAGCAGCAGAAGAGAAGTGTAAGATGTATTGTGCTCTATACGAAATTGGTCGATGATATCATTGTCATTATAAAAAGCTAATTTTACGCTTTAAGCTAACTTTCATCATCATTAACTGTCTAATGCCCACTGGTACATGCCTGTCCGCTACTCAAGAGGTCCTGGGTTCGATCCCGGTTAAGTCAAGATGAAAAATGGTATTTTTCTGAATGGGCTGGATCTTGGATGTTTATCTTGTATTTGCTGTAAACGTTGAGTTAGTATCCAATAACACAAGTCTCGATCCCACTTTTGGGCTAGCTCAATCTGTGTGATTTGTCCTTATATATTTATAATTTGTATTTCATTTGAGGATCACGGGTCTATTCAACCCGGTATTTTGAGAGGCTTGCGCGGGGATATTTATACAACGCGTAGCATAGAGCCTTTTGGAGAATTATTTTTTATTATTATTATCTTTTGAGAGGCTTGCGCGGGGATATCGATCCAACGCGCAAAGGCCCTTGGAGAATCATATTTTATAATTAGGTATTATTTATTCTACAATTGTACAGCAGTAACCGAAGACACCCCATCGCATCCCTGGGCCAGGTGGCTGGAGGCCGCTGCGGGGGCGGTGGCGGTGGCTGCGGCGGTGGCGGCCACCGCGCTCTGTGTCAGAGCACTAAAGGCCAGGAGAGATAATGTTGAACACAACCCCGATCTCGTGCCTAGATCTGATGGTAAATTTCTTTCATTGAAGATAGATAAAAAATTATTTGCTCTCTGTTAAGATGAAGAGTATTCTCAATTGTACTGTAATCAAGGCTTGGAACCATTATCAAAAGTACTGGTTCTGAAATGAAATGAAATCTATGGTTTTAACCATTAACGCTATAGATCAAGGTCCATTAGGACTCATATTTTATAAGAGGTTTTCTGAATAATCTTTCCAATGTAGCTGATACTCTAAAGACTATTCTTGCAGGATCCTTCCATCGCGAGCCTGACTTCACCCGCGAGGAACGAGTGCTGGGCACCACTAACATCACAGTCAACCAGCTCGCCTCTTGTCAAAATGTGAGAATCTTTACTTAAATACTTAAAAAATTACCAAATGTCAACTCAGCTCTTTGGCGAACCCAAGGACCTTCGTCCACGCGATTAAGAGTCTAGTCGTCATGAGCGTCTTTCTCCGATTTGAACCCAAAACCCAGTTGGTTTTAAGCCCCGTAAGAAAAGAAACAATTGCCATGCCTAGGCCACATTCAAGCGCATCTTAGCACATTTATACGGCTACGAGTATTTCAATTATATTAACAGCAAAAATAAAATAAACAAATAAATCTACTAGACATCACGGTTTTTGTCTGCAATTAAAGGGTTTTACAACCTGAAGTGAGAACAGGGTCCTGGCATATCAATGTCTTGTTTTCCTTGTAAGAGGTCCTAAAATATATTTGAAAAGATTTGTTGAAATTCTGTCAATGGTAGAATCCCATACCAGTCTGAAAAAGTTCCAAGGAAATTGAGGCTAATTCCATTCCAATTTGGCACTTTTTGCAAAAATCTTCCGAAAGATGGGGGAGTTGACTATTCTTGATTCGAAAACACTGTTATTTGCTTTTCATTGTGTAAAAATAATTGCTGAAATGAATTAAGCTAGCTTCTGGCCTTTTACATTTATATTATATTTTTTATAGCAATACTCGCCGTCCCCCGTGCCTTCCTGTCGTGTATTGGTTGGCTGCGCACACGCACCGGCCCAGGAAACCTGCCCAACCACACAGCACTCTTACTATGTTTAACTTTGCTTGGGTATCTTGGATAACTTCATGGTATCAGAAAAATTGAACAAACACCCTTTGAAGGCAGCATTCTTGATCTCCAACTTAATCCAACGTGTAAATGATTTTTTTATTCAAAAATACGTGTCATAAGTTGAAGACTGAATGATGATTAGAATGTTTTTTTGTATATAAATTACTATTTCTAGTCAAACTAGTCTTAATATGATATAAGCGTTAAATGTACCTACCCCAACTATTAATGCGAAATTGAGTTTGTATATTATTTTCTACTGAACCAATGTTCCTGAAATTTTGCATATACATAGTTAGAAGAATTGAGAGGGACATAGGGTACCTTTCATCCCGGGAAAAAGCACTGTTCCCGAGGGAAATTCACACGGGCTGCTAAAAGCTGCGGGCGAAAGCTAGTATAACATAATCTTCTTTTTGGAAATGATAAGGGAGGAAAGCCATGTAACGCAAATATTATTAAATATATAGATATAGATTACGGGATCTAGGAGTAGAGGGAGGATTTTGTGAGGAAGAATATGACCAAGAGGCGTGTGATGCAGGTAATGGCTGGACATAAATCTAAATGGAAGGAACTTATATGTTGTGCCGACCCCTCTTAAGAAAGTGGGATAAGGTCTGATTTGGCGGTACTGGTTATTACAATGGAGCGACTGCCGTCTGACCTTCATAACCCTTTTATACAGGGAAACCAGACCCCCAGGAACATGAACCGGGTGTGTTAGTGGCGAACACTGTTAGATTTTTCAGGCTGCCTAAAGGCATCTGACAAATAAAAACTAAATAACATAAGATGTTATGTAAGACCTGTTAATTACATTAAGGATGCAATAAAGTATTGAGTATGTACTAAAGGGCCACAATAAGACTTAAAACTTTTTGTATTTGTAATAACAAGCTGGCGGAATATTCATAAGTTTTGTAATATTATATAAATAGTATCTAAAGAGAACTAATTGTTATGTATGACTGACTATGTAAAATAAAACTAAGGTTAAATTAATAAACAATACATATATACTCATTTTTTTTTGGCTTTGTTGTTAACTACGTATTACATTTCTAATAATGTGTGGTGTGGTTAACATGTATGAATAGAAATTAAGAAGAGAGAATACGCTAGCCACACTGATCCTGGAACTAAATCCGCATCAAAACATTTCTATTCGTATAATTTCTCTGTTCTGTGCATACACTCAAAATAGATAGTAAAATCAACGTTGATTCATCATTTTTGTCGTTAAATCGATCAATCCTACCTACCCGTTACTCTTAACGTAATTACCCTACTCCGACAATCGAAAATAAATTGTAAACATTCCTACGAGCTATTTTCAATCATATACATAAACGGAATAAGTCACAATATTAAAAAGTAGCGTTGTTACATAGAGCTATTATGGTGTTATGAATGTTGTCTGATTTTGATGTGGTTGTCCAGTAGAGCGTGTCCGAGACGGTTTTAATATCGATTTGTTCGTCTAATGCGTTCGTTATATCAAATCACGGTAAAAAAAAATATTGTGCCTTATTTCATCATTTCAGCCACAGTCTTTCCACTGCTGGACATAGGCCTCCCCCAGGGATTTCCAGAAAGCCGTTTGGAAGCCGCCTGCATCCAGCGCTTGCCTCCGACCTTCTTCGTTCTTTGCGCTATGTGCCACGCTCACTGCAACTTCAAAGAGCTAACCCGCTGGACTTTGCGGACGAGCTCCGTGGTTAATATGCCTGACCGCTACTCAGGAGGTCCCGGGTTCGATCCCCGGTCAGGTCAAGATGAAAAATGATCTTTTTCTGATTGACCTTGGTCTTGGTCCCATAACACAAGTCTCGAACTTACTTTGGGGCTAACTCAATCTGTGTGATTTGTCCCTCCCTTAAAAAAAAAGCTTTTTCCGGCAACAGCCACTACAGCGATTGGCTTTGATACAAAATTGAATTTTTTAACCAACCAAAGTATGCAGGCACGATTGTCCTTTTTAGTACCTGTAAAAATTACAAAAAAAATCTGAATGCGTTGTTTCTATGTGGTAACTTGTTTGCCTCAAGCATCTCATTAAGGCATTGATTAGCAAAACATCTGTTTATTGATTTCTAAAGCTGGTAGAAAGTAGGGGTTGAGAACGGCCGCCTCAGGCTTTGTTTTAAGACGGAAAGTTGCAAGCGTAGGTAATGTTAAGGTATTTCAGGGTGAGATCACGTTAGTGGGCGGAAGCGGAGATCGTTTTAAAATTTATGTATACAAATCAAATCATATACATTATATTGTTATACGCAGATAAGAAAATATAGAATAAGGTTATTACATTGAGCCACTTTAGGTGTATAAGTAGTGTTAAGTGGAACACTTTTATTTTATGTAACATATTGAGTCTACCATAAGATATATATGTATATTAGTAAAGATCTTATGACGCACCTTTTAATATACATACGCATATTATACTTATTTCAATTTCAATTATAAACTTTTAATAATTTCAAACATACTACTGTAATTTTTATTAATGTAAATATGGATCTTTGTAATCCGAAATAAATGATTTTTTATTTATTTATATTATTGTGCAGTAGTTATATGATCTCGACGACGCTACCAAAAACCCGCTCTCTCAAGCCCAGCACACAGCCTTACCCAGGAGTGGGGAGGCATCTCGAGGAGGGGGACCAAGCCGGCAGTCTCGCCGCGGCGCCCTCACAACCTGCGCAAGCGCAACTGATTTTTTTGTGAATTGTTTTTATTTGCACCTGCATGCAACTCCAAATCACAAGGTCAGTAGTCTACTAAAAGTGCAATGAAGTGTAAGTGGAGGTTTTAGTAAGTGCCACTGTTATGTTATGTAAACTGGTTGGAACAAGTCGGTCGTCCGGTCTGAAATGTTGAGGTGTGCTATATTGATAATATTAATGTTAACATTAGTTTGTCAAGAAAGAGATTTTTTCATTCGGCTGTATTATGTTTATTTATACGTAGGAGAGGATTTCTTACTTATAATTAGAACTTAGTCATTATCTATTTAATCAAGATATATTTGTCTTCCTATTTGGAAAATTCGTTTTTCATATGAAGGGATATACTTTTTGAAAGCTCCTAAAAAAATTTCATGAAAAGCAGTTCAGTGAGTTACTAAGTAGTTTATTTATAAATCAATACAAAAGGAAAAGATTTCCTTCTTCACCTATTTCTCTAAACTTTAAGAGCTGTGAGCTCTTGTCGGTGGAGTCTCTATTCCAGGAGTTTTTATCTTCCGCTAGCCTTTTCACATCCTTATACGAAACTACTTCACCTTTTGCCTTTATTTATACTCTTTCTTTGTCTACCTCTTCCCTGTCTTTGTTATATAAGGGAAATTTAGTAAGACAATCTCATCTTACTGTTACTATATCGAACTAACGACCAACTTGAAGATGTACATAATGTATTCAACTGATTTCAACTTATGTAAAGTCCATGCTAATATTATAAATACGAAAGTCTGTCTATCATGCTTACGCGGCTTAACGATGGACCGATTTTGATAAAATTTGGTATGGATATAGTTAAGGACCAGGGATCAAACATGTTTTCGGCGTGATTGAACCTAGTCTTACGCGGGCGGAGCCTTAGGCAAATAACTAGTTATTATTTATTAAACCAAAACACTGCGACTGCCGTCTGACCTCCGTAACCTTATTTAAATGGGAACCAGACCGAAAGACATAATTCTGGTGTGTTAGTGGTTAAGACTGTCTGATTTTCAGGCTGCCTACACATATGTCACAGTCTATATAACGACTGATATCTAGATATCTTACTCGCGACCAGCGACCAATGGCTTAGTTATAAGCACGGATGCATCTAAACTGAGTTGCTTCGAAACCTGGGATTCGTTTTATCGCAATGTCTTAATATTTTTACGCCGTAATGGATTCAAGACATACACAGTTTTGATAGTTTTGACCGCCTGCCTGACACTAAGTGCGGTTTCTTTTGGCATACGGTTTAGAATCATAACTAAAATTCAATTTATTCACTCTTTAAAAAACTTTATAATATACTAGCTGTTGCCCGCGGCTCCGCCCGCGTGGGACTCGGTTATATCGCGCCCAAAAGTAGCCTATGTTTGACCCCAGGTCGTTAACTACATCCCTACCAAATTTCATCACAATCGGTCCAGCAGTTTAGCCGTGAAGAGGTGACAGACAGACAGACAGACAGACAGACAGACAGACAGACAGACAGACAGACAGACTTTCGCATTTATAATATTAGTATGGATTTCGGGAATTATATATTTTTCTCTATTCGTTACGCGATTCTCTGATTATTTCACTTCATAAACAATTGTATAATCGTGTCTGAACTTTATTATAGTAAAAACAAAACTATGACTACATGCAATATTTAAGAGCTGAAGAAGTCCTCAATAGTGTACTTACATATTTCGTTCTAATAACATTTTCTTTCATTAATTCTGAAGCTGATATTTATTTATTTCTGCGCTTCTATTGCCACGGGGAGAGTATCATCCATCCATCCTACACTACATTGTATTACATGCTTCGAGTATATTAGAACATACGTATAAGTATGAATGAAGGCAAAAAAACACGTGCTTGCTATGAACATCCGGCTGCTTCGCGCGTTTCTAGCGCAAGTCACAGGCGGCAGCGGGTGGTTGAGTAACTCTTTCACTGTGTCAACTTGTGACGCAACCCTTTTAGAGAAATGAATAGATTTTTTTTATTGGTTGACAATGGGCTCTGACGCGTTAGATAAAGAGGCAAATAGGAAACACGCTCGGATGAAGAAAGTCGTTGTAAAGTTTAGATTTCCTGAAGAACTTTACACTTTTTTTTATGTGTGTTAGTTTTTAAAACCATCATTTTTAAATCGATAAGTTTTTCATAGATTTGAGAATGGCAGCCCGATCGCTTTTGATATTTACTTAAAATCTGTCTTTTTGAAGGTATTGAGATTAGAAAATCTGTAATTTGGTGGACTCTACATCCTCAAAAAATTTCATAATATTCAAAAGGCGGTACTTTTTACACATTTACATGGTCAATGGAAATTCGTTCACTTACAACTAAAATCGCAGACTCGAAATCTACTAGAACCACGAGTCGTGAACAGCGAACACGTAAAAAGCGATTAAAATAAAATTTAATTTTCTATAAAAGATTTTTTTATAAAGTTAAGTACGATACAAATAAGAACTCTTTGAACAAGTTACGGTGTAAGGATACCAATAAAAGTAACATAAATGAGTATTTACAAATTATCTCAACTGATTCTATTTTTTTAATGAAAATTAAATTATTATGAAAATCTATTAACAGAATTAGTAATAGAAGTACGGCAAAGTCGTTGCTGATTATTTAGTAAGGTGATATAAGTCTATAAGTTAGACTACCGAAAATAATGAACTAGTCCCGACCGTGACTTGCACTACAAATGTTAGTTTCCACTGCGCGCGAGTGGAGAGCTGAGCAAGTGGGTCGCTTTGCAGTCGCCGGAGCCTGCACCTGGTTAAATCGCGGATAATCCAACCATAAACATAGTCTATGGTTTCTCTTAACTAAGAGCGAACAAGATTATGTATATTGGTTCCTTTTGGTGTTAAGATGTTTTGACCATGAGGCCCAGAAATCAGTCGCAGAGAGTTCTTTTTGAAAAGATCTCTGATCTGATCCCTGCCGCTGGTGAACTAGGCATGGATGATTTTCGCCAAAGGATCAGTATTATGCTATCGCAGCCAGTGTTCTTGCTACTATGGTTCAGATGCACGACCACGAAAAATTTAAATTTTAGTTTATTATTGTACATTTTTTTTAGTATAGTTTTTCTAGATAGGCAGTAATTTGTTTTAGTTTAATTAATCCGCCATCTTGGCATTTTTTATTTTTTTTAAATATTTGCAAATACTTTAATCATGAATACAAAAATGATTGTGCCATTTGCCAACTAAATATAAATAAAACAGGTTTATGGGCCAGAGGCATAGTGTCTTGAAATTCACCATATACGAAAATGCAAAATATAATAAACTCTTTGACCCCGGCGTGGCGCAGTGTCTCCATTTTGTGATAATCTTGCGACAATATTCAATACAAAATTTAAGTGAAATGTATAATAGGTGCTTAAGAAAATATAAATAAAAAAAATAAACAAAGAAAAAAGAGAACTAGCTTTTAGCAAAGGCTTCGCCCGCGTAATTTCCAGTGTTCTATATTTCCCAAGATATTTGTCGAGCATAATAGAGTAAGTACTATCTATTCCATCAATTCTGTGACTTGAGCAAATCTTTGGGTCGTTGACTCCAAATAATAATAGACCAATCGAAATTAAATGTAATTACATAACGATAAGGTCGAATTTTCTACGCGACTGCCAGGCTCCGTAAACGTTGTCCAGTTTTGGTTCTGCTAGAGAATAATGAAGGTACAAAAGTATTGTTTACTGGTATCAATTATTAAGTGAAAGTGTTATTACGTACACCACGCAACATTAGGCATTATATGTGATGTCAATAAATATAGAACATCGATGTTGGGCTTTCGATTATGACATCGATGTATACATCGATGTTTTTCGAATATCGATCATCCCTAATGTGACTCCTGGCTTTACGGCTCCGCGACAAAAAGATGAGCCACTTCTTGCCAGTAGGTTTATATGACTTAAGAAAATATATATAATAAAATGATAGGATGAGTTTGGCATATTAGTTTAGGATGAGTAAAGAAATGGAATGAGACTTAATAGGATGAATACGTAACAACCCTTATCTACTGAATCTTTTATTGCCCGAGTACCTAAACCCAAAAATTATACATATAGCTGATACGAGTTTCTATAAGGAGTACACAGGACACTCTTATTCCTCTAGTTTTTAAGAAAGAAGCCGATAAAATTTAATTGATCAGCTTTAAAGGTTATTAAAAATTTACCGTGTGTCATGACTCATTTTGTTCTCTCGCCATTTTATGGTATTACGTCACTCCTGTGCACTATAATGTCTGCAATAGATTGTGAAATGAAATGACAGTTCGATGAAATAATTCCAGATAATCGAATGACGTAGTTTTAATCGAGCGATTAAGCGCTTTTAATATGCCCTACATAGCTTTTAAGCTATCGATATCGATTAATAATCAGATAAAATCAAATATTGTCTACTCCATTTAGATCGTTATTTCTAGATTTTCGCATAGTATGAACAAAGATTAAGATAAAAAATCTGTGTGTTTTTTTCTAACTGAACTGACCACTTGCATAACAGTGAATGTAGTAAAATACTCCTAACTACTACAATGGCTCAGTGACCCAAAAAGCTCTCCACTAAAAAAGACGAGGACAAAAGCTAGGGTCTCCGAATCGCAAGTTGTTAAAAATTGTATTTTATATAAGGTGAATTTAAATCAACTGCAAATATTTTAAGGGCAGATACAGACCACTATACTGAACAACTTTCCCAAATAAACTTATATCGCAATACTAAAAAAATTTTTTGACCTCATACAAATTGAGAATCAGCTAAGTATGGAGAGTGAAAAATAAAATTTCGTATTTCGATATAAAGTTTATTTGGAAAAGTTGTTCAGTATAGTGTGGTCTGTATCTGCCCTTAAAATATTTGCAATTGATTTGCGTCCTTATATAATAATGGTTTCGGTTTTGGTTGGTGAAATATTTTCATAGAAGTCATGAAAAATTAATTGATGCATGTAAAAGACATCAACGCGTCTTTCTGCTCTCATGATTTTTGCCAATCAAATTATAAGTGGTCCTCACAAGTCTGTCACCATGAAAATTACGGGAAACTCGATCTTAGCTGACGTTTTCTACCTACCTGCCAATTTCGAGCTTCGTTTGTGGCGTTCCAAACAATAAACCAGTCGACAGGTTCTAGTTTACGAGATTTGATTTTTTGAGAAAAAAGTTGAAAAATTGGCATTTTGTTATTTTGACAGATTTTAATACAAAGGGCTACGTTTTCATACAATAAACATCTTAATCATGTACACAACGTGTGAAAATTGCAATTATACCTATGTTAAGTGAAACGAGGACCTATTACAGTTAAACTTTCAATGTCGGTTTGTCAACAAAATTATTTTTGTTTGAACTTTTTTTTTCAACAAGTATACTTAAATAAATGATTTTGATTTACTCACAGGACATGTCCGAGAATATACCCGTATATTTACTGCTACTGCTTGACTCATATATTGCCAGTAATGAAACGGCAAAGTGTTTCCACTTAATTGTGAAATATATTTCGTATCTGT
This sequence comes from Apomyelois bistriatella, assembly GCA_947044815.1. Classification (NCBI taxonomy): domain Eukaryota; kingdom Metazoa; phylum Arthropoda; class Insecta; order Lepidoptera; family Pyralidae; genus Apomyelois; species Apomyelois bistriatella. Next base: position 15,080,002 of record OX345687.1, on the reverse strand, counting down.
GAAACTGGGCTACGGCCACACCCGCCTATAAAATACTAGCCTGTCTTATTACACGACTTAATTATATCTTCAGTAAAATACTTTATTTATTAACCATAGCAAAGTAATTGCTACAAGAAGTTTTTGAGGTTTTTATATGGTATTTAATCCTTTTAAATGATTTTACATATTAATTTGGTTTCATCCCACTCATCTATACTTACTAGTACCTCATTCATTAAAATACCGATGTCCATCTGTGAATAATAATATCAATGTAGCTATTCCCTATTCTATAAAGTGTATATATGACTGGCTTTTGCCAGCAGCTTCGCCCGCGTGGATATTCTTCGGGAACAGTACTTTTTCCCGATATGATAGGTACCGTATGTCCTTCTCAATACTTCTAAATATGCATGTGTGACATTTCAGGAAGATTGGTTTAGTAGTCAGGGCGTGAAAGACTAACAAACAAACTCACTTTCGCATTTATAATATTAGTTGGATGGATACAATCCAATTAAACAATATCATGTCAGTTTTTAGCTACTGTGCCTTGACATTGCACATTCGAATCCTGTCCTCCACATATACTAGTCCCGTCCTGTCCTCCAATGTGCAATCGGACATTATAAGAAATGTATTGTCTGCACTGGACGTCCACATAAGCACCGGGTAACGGTATTATCCTGGAGTCTGTTATCGAAAGGATCGATAATCGACATATCTGCTGACCTTTCATGCTCTGCAACTATATAGTCAGTGTTGCTAACAATAAAAGACTTTGTAGCCTGAACTAAAACTCAAATTGTGGCTGTCTATTATTTTCTGCCCCTAATAACAACTTTGAGACGTTCTCTGTAGATTCCTCGCAGAAAACTAGCGGTTTCGACGCGACGAACGGACGTACTGCTACTCAGATTACAGAAAGAAGGAAATATGATTATGTAAGAATATTTGTGGAAGTTCAGGGAAGGTTGAGAAAAGTGCGTTCAGACGGTACGAAGTGCGCTGGGTGAGCAAGTAGGTAATATAAATGAATTGTATATGTATTTCAACATAAATATTTGTATAGTCCATATTTGAGATAATCATATTATTTAATCAGTCTACTTCCTACACGACAGGAGCAAATGACCAAAATTCTAAATGTAATTAAATATATAAATACGTCTCATTAGTCCATCGTTCTATAGTTCTAATCCAATGGCAGTCATTAAATTAACAAACCACCGGGTTTGGCCAAAATCTGATTTAGTTAGTGAATCTGCACTAACTAAATCAGATTTTGGCCAAACCCGGTGGTCGATATCCATTTCATCTTAACATATTGATCCGTACAAGAACAGTTAAAATAAAAACATCGATATAAATTCTTATAATAATATAAATACATGAACAAGCCACATCTCTTTTTGTCTGTGATCAGAGGACAGATCCTAACTGTGATGTCTACAAGATCAACAAGACTTAATTCATTGAAAACATCTATAATTAGTCGAGCCTATGTTTAGAGCTACAATTTACTAGTATATAATCGTATGACTGGGTACATTGACCGGAAAAAGAATAAACTTAATAACTTAAGCTCTGTAATGTCGCAATTACAGTACATTTATATTAAACAGACAAGATGTTGCCCGCGGCTCCGCCCGCCTTAATATCCATACCTTTCCACACATCCAGACACTTTCGCACTTATGCATTGATATGGATGGAAGTAAGGAAATAGAAGTTCCCAGTTCCCCCTCTTGCGTGGTACTTCGTTATGTCGCGGTAAGAATTAGTCTTTCCTTGAATTTTTCAAATTGCTATTACAATTGAAAAAAGTTGACGAACCTCTTTTTCGAAGGTCGGTTCGATTAAAAAGAATACCCTCTTTGTGGTACTAATGGTAGGAAGAGTAGTTGAAAGTGAAACTTTTAGTGGACTTGACAGTATGCGCGTCCAGTCCACTGCTTCGTGTTGTATTTTATGTTTTTTTATAGTACATCGCACATCGACTTAGTGCACGCTGTACAACGGGCCAGATAGTAGTAAGAAAGTATATCTATGTGGTGCATAGATTACTATAGAAATCCATATCAATTCTGACTATCCTTATGCTCTGATTCACTGAGCACTGCGGCCTTATTCACTGCCATCTGGTAGTCGTTAAAAGAACCAAAGGCCGAGAGGCGGTTCCGAAGAATTGTGACACCATGGTGTGCACGGTCGATTGACCGTGTCACCTACATGATGATGACTGAGCAGTGATAAAAAGTCGTACTTATTTCTGTTGTAGGATGACAGACTACGAGAAAATCAAGGCGACGTGTATCGCCAAGGGTGAACTGTGGGAGGACCCGGACTTCCCCGCGGTGCAGAGTTCCGTATTCTACTACCAGAGGCCGCCCTTCCACTTCTATTGGAAAAGACCCAAGGTAACTTCTATTATGACCTTCGTAAATCCCACTAACACCTATTATAAAGGCAAAAGTTTGTTTTTTTACTTCTTCACGCTCAACGACTGTGCCAATTTTTATGAATTTGGTATGGAGGTAGCTCATACTTATGGAATAACACATAGGATTTAGACTTTTTAATCCGAAAAGTACGCGTTTCCGTCAAAAAAATGCATTAGAAAGTAGATGGCACTGCTGTGTATAAAAAACCGCGGATATAGATATGGAAGATTAACACAGATAGAGCTATAGCCAGAAAATTGGCCGGTTTTAATAAATTGCGTGCGTGTTATTGTATATTGTTTAATAAATTAGATAGTTTGACCACGATTTGACCGCGAGGAATTTTACACTACAATCCTCGCTTCCTATCCTATGACCTTCAACTGAAAAATATCTAAATAGTTGCTGAATTTTTTATTCGAGTTTATATTTAAATCGACCGTTGCACCCACTCACTTTATATTTTTGAACAGTCAAACGCTTCAAGGCTTCTGATTTAGAATATTGAAAAGTTACTAGATTAATGCCTACACATTTCGGTACGGTGATACCTCGGTGAACACTAGCGCCACCATCAATTAAAAAATATTTAATGAAAACACAAGTTATCAAAAATCCGTCTTCTGTAATTAAGGTTCTAAATCTGAAGTCAATTTTAAACATGTTAGGCTGAATCAGATGCTGTCATCATTCTGTTTTCAAAGCAAACCCTGTTTGTGCCTAAACAGTTTTAGTAAGCAGCTATTTTAGCGGTAACTGTTTTGAACATGTTAAAACACTGTTTGGATCTTTTAAAATAAAATGAAAACCCTTTACAAACAGAAAATATCTGTTACAGTTTCAAAAGTGTTTGTGGCCGAAAAGGTTTAAAACACCCAAATGAACGTTACAGGAATATTTCTGAGACAGATTTAATGGGTAACCATTACGAGTGTTACACTTCTTATGATGTTTTTGAGTCCCTGCTTTGTTCCAAAGGTGCACCCGTGTAGGCTAGTTCAAAAGAAAATTTGTATTTAAAAAATTTACATTTGAAATTATGCGCAGGCACTCGCGGTGAAAGTAACCGGCCCACGACACACTTGTGACTGATTTGGTTAATACGACTACATTCATACGAATTTAGACTTAAAAACACAATGTGTAGGTTTGGATGACTTGGTAAATCGCTTGACTGGACTATTGTGTGCTATTGTGATGTCGATGGTACTCGTACCCGGGAAGCCGTGTCGTTTGTCGATGGTATAAGAATCCCTAATATAGGAACTAATACAATTTGTTTTTAATTAAGTAATGATAATTCTGGCCCACCCACCCCTGTTAGATACACTGGAGCATCAGATTTTGGGGATCTGACTAGAATAACGGCGGATTTCCCAAAGAAGAGTTGACGTCAGGCACGTCGATCGTATAAATAAGCCAAATATTTAACATTTTATGTCATGGTAAATATAAATAAATACTTATCCAAGAAATATACAAAATATCAAGTCTTTCACCACAGAACTGAATATGAAATTTCATTATACTATACATATATAAAAAAAATTACAATATCATACCTACAGACCATATAAAGACTATCGTCATGTCTATTCAAAAAAGGCACTTCTTATTTTTAATTCCAGCCAGGTATTTATGTGGTATTTACAAAGCCATCAAGATGCTGTGGGCGTAACGCAGAACCGTACCGTTACAATAGTATAATGCTACCTACACAACAATGCCTGACGAAACCAAGAGTAGACATGCTAGAGTGACCTTCGCAAATCGGCAGGGTAATGGCTTCGCGCTTCTTGGCTTTTGGCCTGACCTGACGACTCAGTGTAAACAGTGTTATAATAGCAAGTAATTATTTATTTTTACTGGCAATACTAGGTACATACTTTTAGTAGTGGTATTATATTTGTAAACTTGTTACAACTAAGACTTCGTTTAAGCTTTATTGTTATAGTTAACTAATGAATGTTTAACATGAAAAGAAGTTTATTAATGTTTAATTTAAATTTTTAATAAGCCTCAAATCGATTGCAGTATATTCGGATTCGGAGACAAATAATCTTTGACCATTGAACAGATTTTTTTTTTTGTTAGAAGGACATTTAAATTTATTAGAAAGCAATGGCCACAATTTGATTATTGAATTTACATCCGACTTGCACAGATTGCACAGACGTTTTACATATTATCAAATTTCTTCACTTTTACTCGTATAAGTGCATACAGTAGTTACTTTAAACATCCAAGACTTTTCATTGTAAAAGGTCATGCTGCGATTTGCCCTGACAAGGAATCGAACCTACACCGAAACATTAGCAGTGTTAACCATTACGATATGCAGGCGTCCAGTAGGCTTCGTCAAAATAAATAGCCCGGCCTTTCCACCGGAAATCTTTGCTCAACGGGCTTTTTAGAGCATTTCTATCACTTTGTTTTTTGAACCTGAATAAAGAAAACCGACAATTTCATACCTCGTTACACGTGAACAACCTGACGGCCGGATAGAATATCTATATTTATAAAACAAACAACTATATGGCTAACCACACACCACCTCAACAGCTGGATCGATAACTTGACAAATTTCATGATGGTTCAGACTTTAGACCTAATAAGCTTTAAAACTCTCTTTAGTTGGTCTTAAGTATACCATTCTAGTAGTTATTAACATCATTAATATATATAAAAAATCAATGCCACTTTTCTTTGTAATTTTATAACTCAAGAACGGGCTCACCTATCCAAATCAAACATTTAGGCTATGTTCGGACTATTTATTAGAAGGTTTATGTGAAGCTTGCACAAAATCGGTCGAATTTCACTTTATACGTAGCGTAGCCCGGGCCGCTAGTTAGATGAAAAAAATGGAGAAATCCGAATAAATAAAAAAAATATTATTACCACCTTTAAAATTATATGTTTATATGTCTGTGCAGCCTACAAGCTATCTCAAAACCAATTTGGCGGATTATGGAAATACCTATTTGGCGAAAACTAATGACAGTGGGTGTATTTAGGAGTATCATGATGTAAATTAGGTAACCTGACTAACATACTAAATATTTCATGTAGGAAGGTTTTATGTTAAACAACACCAAAATTATAATTTTGAAAGTAACTTCGCGATGCTAACGATAAATTAGTTTCGAATTTGAACATAATTACTTAGTCACTATTAAAGGAAGTTAATTCATTCATTATATTTAATGGTTTCCTAATATTTTAGCTTCCCGCGTAATTTTTAGTCAATTTATCTAATTAATTAAGAAATACTTGTATTTAAATATTTATATATGTTTGTTGTTATAATAATTATTAAATTAGTACTTAATGATTTGACTAATTATTAATATTTTTTTATATTTTATTTTATTTGGTTTCTTTAACGACTTTTTTTGTAATTTAGAAGTGAACATTGACCCACACACACACGTTTCCTTTACTTATTTGACAGACAATCGCAATCCACAGAATATATAATAGTACTCAGGCTCCGAAGATATGCGGCTTGGGGCGCAACCGGATAAACGCTAGGATAGACGGTGGAAAAGTAGACAGTATGCAAAAATACCACACATTTTTTATTGAATTCCACTTCAGTAATAGGCATGACCAGTTTTAAAAAGGACTTATTACTTCGACGTATGACCATAACACCCATTTTGCCAAGAATGTAGAGCCTGCCCCGCAACCTCGGTGGACAGCAAGGCGAAGGAATCGAGCCTTAAACAGCCAGGCGTTTAGCAATGACCAATGATCGTATTCAGTGTCAAGAATGTTTTATTTATTTAGAAGACGTCGTAACTTGCAATTGCAACCTTATCATTAGACCAAGGACATATCTATACTATAGCAGCTATAGGCATGTTGTTCGCATAATTTTTGTTCAATCTACACGGGACGGGTTATGGTTTAAGAAATTTGTTTCTCAAAAGAATTTGTACAATTCACTTATATGAGAAAATACATTTTTTATATAGTTTATATACTTACAACTAAACGAGCCTCTTAGATTTTTTTTATCTAGCCTTTCCTAATCTAGTTTGACTACTTAATAGTACGAATAAAAAAGACTCAATAAGCTTACCACAAGCTTGGGGTGACTACCACTGCCACTACCACAAAGGTCTGCCACATACTGCGCGCGGGGTGAGGAAACACGCACAATACTAAACACTAAATAACATTATTCGAACACATCTCTACGACCATACTTGACAAAATTATCCAACACAAGCAAAAAATACACGCACACACATACAAGCAGTAAGACCGGTCATCATATACATTTGGCAGTGTCATGTCGGTGGCCACTTCGGTTGGTTTGATGTTCTAAGACTTTACCAGACTTCAACAATGTGTTTCCAGTATATTTTTCTAGTGTTAATTGAGCATCATCATAACGGTGCTTGGAAACGCCTGTTTCCTGACACCTGCGCACGCGCCGCTGTCATGATGAATGCTATAAGTAATTCTCGAATAGCGGAATAATGTGAGGAGTTGTTTACGTTTTTATTGGGTACTAGCTGTACCCAGCATGTCTTTGCTAAGCCTTTTATGTGCTGTTGTGTAAACTTCAATAAAAGCTAAATTAAAGAAGTCAAATTTAAGGGGCGTGTTTTCCACCGCTTTATTTTTGGTCTTTATTACTCACTAGCTGCTCCCCGCGGTTTCACTCGCCATTAGTGTGTAAGTACTATAACCTTCCCCAAGAATCAGGCTCTCATATACAAAAAGATTTTTGCAAATCCGACCATTAGTTTTCAAGTTATAAGCGTTCAAACAAACAAACAAACTCTTCAGCTTTATTATATTAGTATATAGAATGTAAATAAATATAAATTCGTTTAGAAGTCGTTATCTTTTATGTGTACGTCATTTCACGTCATTTTATTTGTATCCCAAGTGTGTTTCTTTATTTGTTTATACAATTAAAAAAATAATTAGTTGTTTCTAGTTTGGTTAGAACATTGCAGGCGTGAAACACCCGATTGTCTGTTAATAATGATGATTCCGTGCTTGGATTGGAAGGCACATTATGCCTACCGAAGCCGTTGGTCCCGGCTGCCATCTGGTAGTTCAGAGGCCGAAAGGTTCCGAAGATCTCTGACACCATGTGTGCGTGATCGATTTACCGTGTCAACTACACGAAATGACGATGAATGCAGTACTTGCAGTACAGGAATGAATCTTTCCTTCTTTACTATTCTTCGGGGTCAAACTATCTAATTTATAAAACAATTACACCCTGATATAGTAAAAATGTGTGTTAGTTTGCATGGGCGCATCTGTGGGCGGCGTGCCAAGACTGCCAAGTACGATCGCTATATCGACAATGGCTAACCTGTTTGTCTACTTTTGACCTTTTTCTAAATATTCGCATTGCTAATTAGCTAAAGCGTCTGGCATACCAGTTTTGGTATTTTGAGTCTGAATTTGTTAAAAATATACCTGTTAAACATATTTGTATCCTTACTTTGGAGTCCGGAATAAGGGTGGACGAGTTCATCTTCCCTGGGAAGTCGTAGAAGGTAGCAAGGAATTATAATGTCAATTTAAAATGCAAAACACTTCAATGTTAACATTTACGATAAAAAATGATAATAACGTACGCGGAGGTATGCGGAAACAATGCTTACTTTATTATAACCTTATATGTATAGGCATAGAATAAATAATAGTACTGCTAAGTGGTGTAATAGGTTAAAATTTAGTTCGAAGGTAGATTGTAATTGTTCAATAATTACATAGAATACATCTTAGTACTGCTAAGTATAGGTTAAAATTTTCGAAGGTAAATTGTTATTGTTCAATAATTAAATAAAAAATGTTTTGTTTCAGGAAATCTACCCAAACTCCACGTTTATGACGGATACCGACACGTTCGACGTGGCCACTGGGAAATTAGGTAAAATCTAAACTCAATATACTTATTTAAACTTTTGCACGGAGATATGCATTAGAACCTCGAAAGTCATTAAAATACTATCCGCTGTAGTTTCCTTTGTAAATATTACTAAAAACGGCCACTTTTTACACTTTTTATAAAGGTTTCTAAAGCGGATAGTATTTCAATGACTTTCGAGGTTCTAATGTAACTTAAGGATACTAGCGCGAGGAAAGTTGCGCGAGGATATTTACTGTCGTCTCACTTACATAAAGATAAATTATTTTTTCTGTATTTTCAAGGTCGCTAGCGCAAGAAAAAATAATTTAATTTTTTTTTATAATAATGCAATGCGATTTTTAAAACTATGCTTTGCGAAAGTGTTTTGTTTTTTGTGACCTACCTATAGATCTGTCTAAAACTAATTTAACTTCACTGCAATATAGACTTAGGCATGCATGCGAACCGCCTTGGTTTTACCTAGATAATCTATACTCACATGATAAAATAAGTCATGAAAATTTTTATAACATTAAATACAGAAGGCCCAAAAATATATCAGCAAAGGGCTCCGAAGAAACCAGCTGCAGTACCGGCAAAGCGCTAAGATAAGCGTTAAAACTGTGCATTGGTTATGGAGAAAATTGTATATAGAGTAAAACACAACTTTTCATATACGGATCAGCTCACAGCTTTACTACTTTATTGAGCGAGCGAGCGAAGCGAGCGAGAGTCTCCATTTCGAGACTGGCAAATTTTGCTTTTGTCCGGATGTCTTGTCTGTCTGTCTGTCTGTTTGTTCCGGGCTAGAGGTCGCATTTCTGAACGGATCTTAATGAAACTTGACACACGTGTTCCTTGATTTATTTGCAATTTTATGTCGAGAGCGTTTTTTTTCTTTTTTTTTTCTTTTGTGGTGGCAATACCTGAAGGCCTGATGTTTTTATTTTTATTTTTTTATGACCGTCTGACCAGAATAGGATAATATGGCAAAACTATAGAAAAAATTCTTTTGAGAATATACGAGGGAAAAAATTAACAGAATGGGAAATACCTATCTATAGAGTTATTAAAAAATGGTAAAGGGGGTTACGGATGAGGTTCGCGAGGTCTACTGTTCACAGAACTGCTAGTTTTATTTGTGCATTAGCTGTTGCCCGCGGCTCCGCCCGCGTAGTAAAATCGGTTAAATCGTACCCAAAGGTAGCCTATGTTAGACTCCTGCTCCTTAACTATACCCATATCAACTTTCATCCTTATAGACATAGATATAGGTTAAGTTCATTATAATAACGAAATTCCAGTGCGCATGATAGTATAAAATAAAGAGTAGGTAAGTAGGTACATAACAGTAAAAAAATCCCAACAAATATTACAAATGCGAAAGTAAGTTTGTATATTTGTTTGTTTGTTACCTCTTCACGCCCTATACTGAAACAATGTTCCTGAAATTTCGCATACACATAGCTAGGAGTATTAATAAGGACATAGGGTACATTTCATCCCGGAAAAAAGCACAGTTCCCGAGGGAAATTCATGCAAGCGAAGCCGTGTGCAAAAGCTGATTACTCTATAATTTCATCTAGCGCCTGTTAACCAGGGGTGTTACGCGCACATGCCAATCAGTATTCATTAAAAATAAATAATTTGTTTTGAAGCATATTGTCCTTTTAATACGATTGGCCACAGAGCAACAGGTCGTTGCCCTCGGTTATATTTTGACAGGTCCACATCAAAGTGAAAGTCAGCCAGGAGCATGTCAGTAGAAACGAAATTTGGATTAATTATTCTCTCAAAAGCTATTTGTAAATCAATTGCGTATCATAAGATTCGCATATTCGAAAATTATCGACCGATATTAATAGGAAAATTTTAAGTCCATCGTCCACGTATTCTCAAATCTTTGAAAAAGCTCAAATGTGGCGACGACGTTCTTGCTTATGGCATCCAGCCCTACCTTAGCTTCTCACTAACTCTCTGATAATAAAAAATAGACATTGTGCCAAAGACTGTAAAATAAAAAAAGTCTTATTTTATTATATAAAAGTATAGCTTATTTTAAAACTGTATAAAAAAGTCCGTCTAACTAATAAATACTTATAATATTATAAATGCGAGTCTGTCTGTTACGCTTTCACGGCTAAACTACTCGACCGCTTTTGATGAAATTTGGTACGGATGTGGTTTTAGTTAAATACCGGTGGTCAAATATAGGATACTTTTGGCGCGATATAATATATCTGAGTTCGGGCGCGTTTACGGCTCCGCCCGCGTGGCATAGCTAGTAAAGCTATAAGTAAGTAATTTCACCGTGGACAAGTCCCACAAGGTAGGTTAATAACATAAACATAATACTTAAAACACCTTGACCTTATGCACGAGTTCAAGAACTCCAAATAGATAAACTTTCTTCTCTCGAAGTGCCAACAAAGTAACCTACATTCTTCAATAAATGCGCAGGCGCATGCGACCCGTGAGAAGGAAGTCATAACGGTGCGTTGCGCAATCTCAGTGCGCCATTTCTCTTTATTGGGCCACCACCTGGGAATCAAGCGAAAGTTGCATTTTCTCAACAATTTTCTTTATATTGTGGTTAATTATTTGCGATGTTCGTGAAACCGCGTGATTTTATTATATTAAAGTTGTTTTGTTTTTTAGTTATGGTGGAGACACGGAGATATATATATACATTTATCGAAAGCGGTGCTATTTTGTGTCTCTATTTTGTTTACCATGATTTTGGACACTATACACTACTGTGCAATCGCATATTTTGTTTTTCCTGTTATGAGGACACAATTCACCAAACTGATGCTATATAACTGAATTTACCATTCTGCGCTTTTACCATTTCGCTCATTTATCTTAGTGCACTTTTACATTTTGCTCGTTTACCATTTTGCGAGTGGTATTCATTTTGCGCTTTTAAGGTGATACCTCGGTGAACACTAGCGCCACCGTCATTTAAAAATCATTACTCACTGAAAACACAAGTTATCAAAAATTCCTCTGCTGTAATTATGGTTCTGAATCTGAAGTTAATTTTAATCATATTCAATTATTAAATTATAGTTTCATATAGTTATAAATTGCAAAACTGCTAAAAGTGGCCGTTTTAAGCAATAATGCAATTTGTAACTATAAGGAATTATAATTTAAAAATTTAATATGTTTAAAATTAAATTCAGATCTAGAATCTTAATTACAGCAGAGGGATTGATAACTTGTGTTTTCATTGAGTAATGATTTTTAAATGACGGTGGCGCTAGTGTACACCGAGGTATCACCTTAAGGTGATACCTCGGTGAACACTAGCGCCACCGTCATTTAAAAATCATTACTTACTGAAAACACAAGTTATCAAAAATCCCTCTGCTGTAATTAAGGTTCTGGATCTGTAGTTAATTTTAAACATATCAAATTATTAAATTATAATTCCCCTTAGTTACAAATTGCATCATTGCTAAAAACGGCCACTTTTAGCAGTTTTGCAATTTGTAACTATATGGAACTATAATTTAACAATTGAATATGATTAAAATTAACTTCATATCCAGAACCATAATTACAGCAGAGGGATTTTTGATAACTTGTGTTTTCAGTGAGTAATGATTTTTAAATGACGGTGGCGCTAGTGTTCACTGAGGTATCACCTTAACATAATGCGCCTAAACGTTTATAGCCAATACATTATGTCACGTTTATGTATCATGTTCACATATCGATGACGGAGAAATAGACTTAAATGGGCGTTAATTATTGAGTGTTTATCAAAGAATTTGGGATCTCGCGCCCGCCAGGCAAATTTATTTTTTGATCTATGTAGTTTATGAATTTTTATGAATATGAAAGTCTGTTAATTATAATAGTCGCATCATATCCACCAGTTCAGTATAAGTAGTTGAGGTGCACCACAGAAATGAGAAATTATCTATTCTGTGAGTTGCAAATTTGCCATAGGTAGATGAACAAATCACGGAAATATATTGCTTGCAAGCGCCGATGTGAAAACCTCTGTCTTTGCGGGTAGACGTCAAAACTCAATGTTTTGAAAAGAAAAATCTATGTAATTCAACCATAGATTTAAAAAAAAAATTGACCGCGCGCAGTTTTGACTTCTTTGAATGCAACGAATTTAGAATCGCGCGCTGGAGCCAATTTTTTTTTTAATCTATTTTGTATACTACTAACAACACAAGGTAGACAGTGTCTAAAAGTATTTATGATATGCACGCTACTAAGCAGTTGCAGCTATGGTCAGAGAAACGTCTGCGATACAAGACTCGTTCACTCAAGCGGTTGTTACAGGGGACAGATGGCTGGTATCCTGCCTGGGAGTGCTGTTTCTCAGCAAAGGCCTCTTCCACAAGGTGGTGCCCACCGACCAGCGGATAGACAAGGAATACGCTGGGATATTCAGGTACCTAATCAACAGTACAAAAAGACCCAAAGGTTCGACGAACTTCTTATAATTTAGGGCCCCATAAGAAGACCTAATCACCATCATCTTTTTCTAACTACTTATCTAAAATTTAAGAGCAGTTCTTTAGTCGGTAGAGTCGTCGGAGGTTATCTTCCGCTAGCCTTACATCCTAATTCGAAAGAACTACTTACCAGTTTTTTTTTTTTATTTATTTGTTTTTACGTAACACTTTGGTCTTCTTCTTCCACACATAATATTGATCTGTAGGGTTGGGGGCTAAATAAAACTATTATTTATTTGTATATAAAATTTTCAATATTTATTATGTGTTCATTAGGAAGAAAAACACGCCGTCTTACAAACACCTGTGACGCAAAGACACTACAGAGTAACTAACTGAGCTAGCTAGTAGGAAACAATGTTTATATAAAATAATTTTTGATACCAATATACTCAAATTACGTAAGAAGGTACCGCTACCAGACAGACACAGGTCATCATCACCATTTCGTGTAGGTGACACGGTCAATTGACCATGCACACCCTCGTGTCAGAGTTCTTCGGAACCGCTTTTCGGCCTCTGACATGGTTTCTACTACTACCAGATAGCAGCCGAGACCAAAGGCTTAACGTGCCTTCCGAAGTACGCAACATCTTTGTATTTCTAAACTGAAAACAACTAAGCAAAGTCTATATTTACTGTAGGAATCAAATCCACGACCTCCAGGTATTTAGGCAAACGCCTTAACCACTGGACCACAGAGATAGTTGATAGTTGACCTCAGTTTTTCTCGTCACCTCTAACGACACCCACGGAAAGAGAGCGGCTTAATTTATTGATATCTTTAACTGAATGGAATGTGTGATTTTGCAATAGAAGTACCTACGTTAAGTAATTATGCTGGGTGTTACTCCAAGGTTATTGGTTTAAATCTAGATTTCATTTATAATTATAACAAAGTGAAAGGTGTTGATTGCTTATACTCGTAACTACCTACAGTCACAGAGTACATAATAGTACCAAGAATACGAAGGTATCGGTAGTGTCACAGAATAGATGCATTATAATTTTTCCCAAAAAACTAAATGATCGTTCCTTCCGTACACCAGAAAAAAATTAAGTTAAAAAACTGTAACCCGACTACGTTAATAAAATTACAGAAAAAACAAAATTTTTAAAAACAAGCATTTATCATTTGTTAATAAAATAAACTAAAAAACTTAAAACCATTTTCAGTAAGTTTTTTTTAATTTTAGTTAAATTATTTTTGAGTTTAGAATCTGAGGTTTAAATTCAATTTTGGTATAAGTTATATAGCCTATGTTAGGAATCGTTTGACATCTCATTTATTAAAATCGGTCCAGTAGTTTAGGCGCTACGATGGAACATACATACATACTTACATATATACATACACTAGCTGTTGCCGGCGGCTCCGCCCGCGTGCGCCTCGGTTATATCGCGCCCGAAAGTAGGCTATGTTTGACTCCTAGTGCATAACTATATCCATACCAAATTTCATCACAATCGGTCCAGCAGTTTAGCCGTGAAGAGGTGACAGACAGACAGACAGACAGACAGACAGACAGACAGACAGACAGACCGACAGACAGACTTTCGCATTTATAATATTAGTATGGATACATAGACTGCCAAAATCATTACCCTTCCTTTTGGCTTGGCCGTAGTCGGGTAAAAACTTAAAGACTTAGCCAAAGTCACAAGAACAATGTCTACAAGAACAAAATGTATGGGATTGACATAAGCTGTGGTAAATGACGTGGTCACCCTGGACGTGGTGGTCTCGTGCGATAACGTTGATTCGATTGGTCAGGTGAAGTAAACAAGGCTGCATTGATTTTAGTGATGCCGCTCGATAGCCAAATATCGATAGCGTTTTGATAGACTATCGATAGTTTGAGAAAAAAACAATACTATCGATAGTCTATGTAATATTTCGAAGCAATATTAATACTATCGATAGTATTAATATTGCTTCAAAACATCTTTCGTAACCTTATCAATAGTATTGCTCAAAAACTGCTATTGATAGTATCGATAGGCCTAACGATAGTATGGCCTTGTTCTATTAAAACTATCGATTAAAGCTAATTGGTTTTCAGATTCCGCATATGGTGGTGCGGGCAATGGACCGAAGTGCTCGTGGACGACCGCCTCCCTACTGTGGACGAGCGGCTAGCGTTCCTCCAGTCGTCCCAGACTGGGCAGCTCTGGCCTGCGCTGCTGGAGAAGGCTTATGCCAAGTAAGCACAAAGGGATTTGCCATTTAAGTTGATTAGAAAAAGACATTTGTACGAAGGTCGGTAGCGAACTGGAATCGCCTCTCGGCCTCTGACGTGGTTCCATTAACAACTACCTTAACGTGCTTTTTTTATCAGAAAATCTGGTGATTCACGCCTGCAATGGCCAAACCAAACTGAGGGGCTACTACCGTCTCTTACAACCATGCAAGTTCCAGTGAGTAAGCGAGACAGCTCGATACAAGATGTAATGCGACATCCCCCTTACTCACAGGATCTTGCATGGTTTTAAGAAATGGTGGTAAGCCACCTGGAAACAACTAAACAAATGCAACATGCTTCCTTTGAGAATCGAATTCACGACCCGGCGGTCTACAGGCAAAAGCCTTAACCACTTGACCACCGAGGCAGTTTGTTGGTACAAATGACAAAGTATTATAATTTCAGATTGCACGGTTCTTACGAGGCTCTGAAATACGGCAACTTGCTTGATGGGTTAGCGGACCTGACGGGCGGCATTACGGAATCCCTTGCAGAGACGGTTGACGTGGCCACCCTGGGCAATCTCCTCCGACATAGCAGTCTCGTTACAGCCTACTATTGTCCAAGTGTGAGTTTTCTTGTTGTTACGAAGCCAGCTTCGAAATGGGATTTATATTTCCCATTTCGAAGCCAGCTAAGAAATTTAGCTACGAAATGGGACTTAGGGGTTTTATCTACAGAGTACGATATAAGGAGCCCCATAGAAGAGTGATACGGTTTAGAATAGAATAGACATTAATCCTTATATTAAAAAAAAATTGCGTTTGAGAGACCGCGTGCGATTCGAACTTCTTTGCATTAATCACATATTTATTTCTATTTTGTTTTGTATGTGCCATCTGTGGTGCGTCTTTGTAGATATTGTTTTGGCGCTAGTGTCGCCACATGTGTATAGACTGCCGTACATTAGCAGATCTGTATAGAATGTACAGTGGGCCTCATATATAAAAATCTTAGATCATAATAAGTATATTACCTAAGGAGTGAGCGTAAAGTGGTATCGCTTTGTGCGGTTCACCGCTCATGAACTTTTAACCAAACCCTAAGTGAGTCCACCACTGGGTCGTCACCACTAGTATATTATCATGAGCTTTTCCGTGCTTCAGAAGGTCTGATAACCCGGTCTCGACTGCAACCGCTAGATGGCAGTCGCTAATATAGTTGGCCACTAACATAAAACATAAGGACAGAGTCAAGCCGCTCCAACCATAGACAAGCGACTCTTATTCAAAGAATCGACTTTATTACTTCTAAAAATTAACTTATAGAGGTAAAGGGCAGGAACTTAAAGATTTTGCTTATATCTAAAGTTTACCTTTATTACTTTTCAGTCTGCAGAGGAAGTCATCATAGGACTACAGGCCGAAATGAATTACAGAATATACAGAATAGAAAAGGTAAGTTTTATTCACTCATGGTGTCGGCCAAATGGTTCGGTCTCTATCAATATCTCTATAATACGAAATTGTTTAGAAAATTCAGACTTAACGCCTCTCAATAAACCACAAATTTAAACGTAATAATAGAGTAATCCACAGCCGCTAAAATTAATTTTGTAAACTTAAATTTCAGGTTCACACGTCAGAAGGCTCTATGTACTTAGTACTATTGAAAAGGCCCTTGACCCCCGGCGGGCGGCATGTAGGGACGACTATGGACAATGCTACGTAAGTACAGAACTACTGGAACATCCCTCTTTAACTATATCTATACTAATATTATAAAGAGAAAATAAATAAAAATAAATAAATATATAGGGACAAATTACACAGATTGAGTTAGCCCCAAAGTAAGTTCGAGACTTGTGTTATGGGATACTAACTCAACGATACTATAACTTATAACAAATACATATAATAGATAAACATCCAAGACCCAGGTCAATCAGAAAAAGATCATTTTTCATCTTGACCTGACCGGGGATCGAACCCGGGACCTCCTGAGTAGCGGTCAGGCATGTTAACCATTACGCCACGGAGGTCGTCAAGATTTGATGATGATGATGATAATTTGTTTACATCGATTAGGCTTCGAAACTACTGGGGGGTTACTACCAGGGATGTTGCGGATCCCGATTTTTTCACATCCGCGGATGCGAATGCGGATGCGGATTTTAACAGGCTCACATCCGCGGATGCGGATGCGGATGCGGATGTTTCAGATCCTATATAAATAAAGTACATAAATGAAGAATTAAATCAATACAAAATTATTATAATCATTTTTATTAATGTATTACAAGTTTTTACTATACTTAATACTTTTGTATCAAAGAAATAATTAACATGTTTCAGAATAAAAGTGAACAAATGTATCCAAAATTTTAAACTTCACTTTTTGTTTTTAATTAGTACTCGACGTTAAAAATAGGAGCATTATACTTAATAAATAGCAATAATGTCGTTTTTTTTCAGATTCAAGCCGGTTACGTAAAGGCTCATAAATTAAACCCGCGCTACTAAATAATTGTTCGCACAAACTAATACGTAATGATTTATTTACACGATACAATCGATGCACCATAATAAACGCGTCGGATCTTATCACCTTTTTTTTCGCTCCCATTGGTCATTGTCGCGCGCGAACGGCACGCGCCATTCACAGGCCCCGCCCCTTTTCTTTCTTGTCGCAACTCGTATGACATCCGCATCCGCATTAAAATCCGCATTGATTTATTGCGGATGCGGATGCAGATGCAGATGTCGAAATCTTTGCGGAAGCTCCGCATTTGCGGATGCGGATGCGAATATTCGCAACATCCCTGGTTACTACCGTCCCTTAAAACCATGCAAGATCCAGTGAGTAAGCGAGACAGCGCGATACATAATGTAAGGCGACATCCCCCTTACTCGCTGGATCTGCATGGTTTTAAGAGATGGTGGTAACCCACCTGAACCGTTTTGAAATACTCTTTCACTGCTGGATAGCCACACTATTCCCGAGTGACATAGGTCACATAGGCTATGTATGTACCACGGGCGAAACTACTTTTTAAAAAAATAGTTATCACAAACAAAAAGAACCAAACAATAACCGGTTGGTTGACTGATAGAAAAAACATCCCGCCTCCTTTTTTGAAGTCGTTTAAACTTTACAGATGGAAATCAATCTCCCCTTATGAAAGAGAGCGGCTACTATCAGACAGTCGAGGCACGTGGATGCCATACACGGAGTTCCAGAGAGTGTTCAGCAGACTGGAGATTGTCCACCTAGACCCGGAGACCAGCAAGCTAGAGAGCATATCGTCAGACAAGGAGACGTGGCACGTCAGGATGTTCCAAGGCAGTTGGCGGAGGGGAGTCAGTGCCGGGGGTTGCAGGAATAATGCTAGTAAGCTTTCGTTTCTCTCTCTGTGTCTCTCAAGGGTGGAAATCGGTATTTTTAAAACCCAAAAATAACTTGAGCGGACTTGAGCGGAACCGTAATGCTAGCGGTCGCTCTAAAAATGTATGGGCAGAAAAACGACCTGGTTTTTTATTCTAACCAGGTTTCCGAGCCCTGCTTTCTGTCTCTCTTTCTCACTCTCTATCCAACTCTCTCTCTCTCTCTCCATCTCTCTCTGGTAATCTCTTCTAGAAGTATTTAAATAATATGCCGGGCGGTAGGGAAATGACAGAAAAAAAGAGAACAAGTATACGATAAATAGAGTTGAAGCAGAAAGACCGAACCCTTCAATCAATGTCAAAGTATCATCGACTGTTGGCCACATCACGACTCTTACTCATGAGAATACGACAAAAGAAGAGAAGCCAAGCAACTATATGCACTGACTACAGTTCATTGGCGAGTCATCAGGAAACCTTGATTTGACTGACTTCGATAGATGTGTTTTTTTTTCTAGTTTCATTTTTATACTATACAATTACGTTGACAGTATAGGTTTACGGTCACCGTAACTTTGCTTTATAGACGTACTTATCCTTTAATAATTAACGAGCTATTGTTTTTCAAAAAACCTAATACCTTACTCCCAAACAGGATCTTATAGTCTTCGACAATACAATTCTCTGCACTACCATTTTTTGCGCCATTTCTGGTGGCTCTTTTGATATCTCTTGTATACTTTATTTTTACAACAGTACAGGTCGTTTTACTTTGACAAATTTGTTATACTATTTTACAGACTTTTTCCACATCAACCCACAAATCCAGCTGATCCTCCACGAGCCGGGCACCGTGCTCGTCTCCCTAAACCAGCACAGCATCATGGAGCCCAAAGTGATCGGTTTCAGCATTTACAAGATGCAAGCCTTTCTCCGAGAGACAGCCACGCAAGCATTCTTCAAGGGAACCAAGAGTACCATTAATAGCCAATACACGAACAGTCGACAAGTCAGCCACAGGTAATTACATCACAAAACAAAGTCATGACATTTAATTCGTGGATTACTTAAGCATCTCAGCACAGTGCGCGAAATAAAATAACAGCATGAACAAAAATAAAAAGTGGAAAGCACCAACAAACTCACAAATGTGAACAGTCTTGTAAAATAAATCTGGGCACAATGCCATAATGTCTGAATCCTGGGGAAGTTGTTTCACTGCTCGCTTGCTTTGTGTGCGCTAACGCAACCACGGTTGCAACTAGGGTTGCCAGGTCCTCAGACGCAAAAGCCGGACAGACCTGTGAGTTTGTCCTGACATTTGGGTAAAAAATCCGGACATCTTGTTTTTTTTGAACATTTTTTTATAAAAAGTGTAAAACTAATTTTTTTTTGTCCTAACATTCGGCCGGATGCCGCTTATTTTGGCCGGACAAGCAATCAAAAATCCTACGTATGTCCTGCTTTATCCTAACACCTGGCAACCCTAGTTGCAACAGGCATACGTCCGCTTGCATAATATTAGGACAGTGTAACGATATGTTCATAACAATAATTAAACTAGTATTGAATGGTTAAGAGTTATAGACCACTTCAATGGTGCAAAGATTTTCCGGAGCGCTTTACCATGATTTTCATGACTGGCCAATTAATGAAGTAATTCTTCCGTGCGATGACATTAATCGTATGCGCCCCCTTTTATAAAAACAAGTTGGTACTCCTCAAAGATATCACACAATGTAACCCTGAAAAAGTGACCAGACCATGAGTGTATATATTTTTGCAATTGCCCTTGCTCAGCGAATTGTACTGCACCGCGAATGGCCCACCCAATTTGCTAGGTTTAAGGCCAAACTTCGTTTGTTGCAGATGCGAACTAGAAGCTGGGGCCTATCTAGTCGTCCCCACGACCTTCGAGCCACGTGAAGAAGCCGACTTTTCACTCAGAGTGTTCTCATCCAATTGCATAATAGACATGATGGTGTTAGATTGCGCGCCTCAAATCCTGAAGACAGCCTTGAAGAAGGCGCCTCCAGGACTTGAAGCGACGAGCTTTGCGCAGTATGAGTCCGTGTACCTACAGTTGGCTGATGAACACAGGACGATTAATGCTTTTGAGCTGCAAGAGTTACTGGACGCTTGCTTGCCGAATGATTACATTAAGAGCTGCGCTTCCTTGGACACGTGTAGGCAGATAGTGCTGTCGTTGGATGTATCCTTTACAATTGGCGCTCATTTCCTAGATATAGATAATAGATAAGCAACTCTGTAGCATAACTTGATCGCATTTATTTGTAAATTTTTTAACTAAGTACGTACGTTTTTAAGTAAGTAGTACGTCAGATAGAGGTACAGGAATTTGAATTCTAATTTATAGATAATTAAATATCTTAATTTAATAGATGTGCCACTTGTCAGTGGAGTAGTTTCCATGTGCTGCGATCATTTATACTTACATCTTGGTACGATACGACTCCCACTCATGAATACAAAATTTCATTAACATCGGTTAAGTAGTTCCAGAATTCACCCCGAAAGATTTTAAGTCAGGATATTATTTATTGGTGGCGTTATGAATGGAAGATTGATTATTTTAGCCTAAGGAATTAGAAGCAAGAAAATGCAAAATTAATTTCTTAACGTAATAACAGCAAACCGGATCTGGTCGTATCACGCTGGCGAACTTCAAAGACCTCATGTGCAGCCTCAAATACTGGCAAATGATTTTCAAGGTATGGTAAATGTTTAGTCATCAGCATGGGTACCTCTGTCGATTCATTCTTCGTTTGTCCCACTGAGTTTTGTCCCACTAATAATTTTCTTAGTTAGTCCCAAACATTATGGCTTCCTTCGTCCCGATGTACAATTTTAATTATTTTATTCCTAGTTGGTCCCACTTTGCGTTCCTTGTTCGACCCGTTGTTTTTATAAGTAATTTTCTTTCTAAATAATATAGGTTTTTGTTTGTTATTCATTCAAAATACTTTTTTGTTAGCTGTACCTTTAAAGTACCTTCTTGTGAACTGGGACAAACCGGGAATATAAAAGTGACTGGGACAAACGAATCATTTTTTGAAATGTGGGACAAAATTTCAGGACGAACGAAGAATAAACCCCTCTGTCTTACAATTTCAACGCCAAGCGGCTGCATTTCGCATTACTGTGTTCAGTACCTACTTCTGGCAACTAATTTCCCTCTATCCATCCATGGATGTACCACATTCTTTCATGATGAGATTACTTAAAGTGCGTATGTAATACGATTTTTTTATCACAGTATCCATTAAGTTTATCTCACTCACTTAAATTTTTAGCAAATAGTGTTCGCTTTTTAAATCTGTGACACACTCAAATTATAAGTCGAATGAAAATCAATCTTATAACATCGATTCGTTTCGCCTTTACCAACCATGTATTTCCTGGGATAAGTCCGCCATTGTCATTAAGTTTTTAGGAAATATTCTATTTTTTGGAGCAAAAAAGCTATCATAAACAAACAAATACCTGTAAACTGCCCAAACTCATTGCAATATCACAACATAGTATAAAACAAAGTTGCTTTCTCTGTCCTTATGTCCTTTGTATGCTTAAATCTTTAACACTACGCAACGGATTTTGATGCGGTTTTTTTAAATAGATTCAAGAGTAATTCAATAGGAAGGTTTTTATGCCCATGCGAAGCCGGGGCGGGTCGCTAGTTAGTAATAACTCAGACATGGCTTTTGTTTGAAGAACCACGCCAGAGAGAAGATGGGCGTACTGAGAGCGGAAAGACTGA
Source organism: Apomyelois bistriatella (assembly GCA_947044815.1). Lineage (NCBI taxonomy): Eukaryota > Metazoa > Arthropoda > Insecta > Lepidoptera > Pyralidae > Apomyelois > Apomyelois bistriatella. The sequence continues at coordinate 15,057,861 of OX345687.1, read as the reverse complement.
GGGACGCTCTACACGAGGTGGGGTTCGTGGTGCCGGAGCAGGTGCTGGCGCTGCTGGTGCTGCGGTTCATGAGGAAGGACGGCATGCTGAGGTTCGGGGACTTCGTGTCTGCTGTCATGCACCTACATCGGGCCTTCAGTAAGTTCTAGCTTTTATTTCTAGAACCAGAGGGTTGAAAATGATAGTGCTTTGAGCAGAGACTAAGGGACTATGAAGTATTCTAGCTTTTGTGTTAAGAATCATAGGGTAGAAGATTGGGAGTGCTAGAGCAGATAAAATAGACTTCGGAGACTTCGTGTCTACTGTCATGCATCTACATCGGGCCTACAGTAAGTTCTGGCTTTTATTTCTAGAACCAGAGGGTTGAAAATGCTGCTTTGAGCAGAGATTAAGGGACTCTATATCGCGCGTTAAGCGAATATGAAGTATTCTAGCTTTTGTGTTAAGAATCATAGGGTAAAAGATTGGGCGTGCTTAGAGCAAAGGGACAAGACTTCAGTGTCAGAGTTCTTCGGAACTAACAAAGATATTAAAGAGATATATAGATATCTCTTTCCTACACCATCTATACCTATGTATAGATTGAGTGCAAGAGCATGAAGTCATATTGAAAAAGTGCTTTTGACTTTACAAACTTAAACTGGGTATAAATCGAGTGATTCTCATTTTAATTTTATTTTGATACATCTCAAAAATAGCTTTTCTAGTGCATTCCGCTGAAATGCTATGTGTACATACTCATTAATATATTGTTTTTATCTTTCTAGGCATATTCTACGCAAAAGACGGAGCTTACGATGGAATAATAAATTTAAGTTTCACTGAGGTAAGATTTACCACAAAAAGATGTAACACTATTAGTATTATTACACGCCTCTACTTAATCACAAGGATATGGGTTCGATCCCCGTTCAGGTCAAGAGGATATGCGGCTTATTGACTTGAATGTTTGTCTAAATTTAATTAAATATTTATTACAAAATTCCAGAGGATAATGTTGTTAATGAAAGAGTACAGTATATAAATAGCTTGGTCTTAAAAGTTTTGATTAAGTGTCAGTTATCTAATTAAACTAATGACTTATTTGTGGTTTTCAGTGGCTGAAATATGCGTTCATGTGTTAGCATGTGTCCTGGATCGAATGAACAATACGAACAGAACAAATTTGTCTGTGATTATTAACTTAAATAGTGCATTAGATACTTTTGTGGAGAGACAAAAACAGTGAAGTTTTGACCAGTGTTTACAGTTCAGTTTGTTAGTTTGTAAAACAGTGAATCTAGGCTAAGATTGTTGTTAAGATTGGTTAGGAAAACTGGAGCTCCATTAATATCCTAAACATTGTTCCACCATGGATTAAATATATAAACAAACAAAAATTATTTCAAAGGTTCTATATTTACCCTTGAACCGCCAGCGTCGGCTAAATCCGACAAAAATTTTTGAAAGAAAGAAAAGCTATTAATTTTGTACCACAAAATTATCACAACTACATAACAATTATACTTCAGGTCGCTTATTTTCGACTTTCAAATATTAAGTCTAGAGCTCAAAAGGAAACTACGCTAAACGAGCCAAAATGGATTTATTTGAGCAGTCTTAAGTTAGTGTGAAAAGAAAACATTAGTGGATTTAGTGGAGATAGTTTTCTAAACCAAACCTTTAATATTAATACGAAATACTCAATGCATTTTAGTTGTACACCTATTGTATGTATATAAAAACCTCGATCTCATATCATTTCAACATAGTTTAAGCTTTTTTTTTTTAATTTTTAATCTATCCACCGAATTGTTTTTATTCTGTCCATTTTGCTTTATTATTCCTTTTCATATAATCATTATAAATTTATACCTACGCATTATGGTAACATGTAAATAAAATTAGTTCGTAACATTTTTTTTTTTTTCAAATTGTAAAGCAATTTAGTAGTATGTAGAAATATCTACTAATTAAAAAGACATCGGAAACACATCAAACGACTGTAAATAAACATTGTGAAATAATTCATTACAACATTTTTATGTACTTTTATAAAAGCTCAAGATAATAAAAAATAATAATGTTCAAAGTTAAATATTGTTATTTTGTCTTAACCATAATTTTTAAGGATTATTATTATGTGAATTATTATGTTATTTATTAAAACCAGACAATTAAAACATTGTTTTTTATTTATGTCAAACACAATTATTTCATTCAAGAAATGTAAACAATAATAAGAGATCACAGCAAATAAATGGGTACATTATTGCAGTCACTATATAGATATAGTATACTATAATGTCAATCAGCGTGTCATTAGCGTACCTTATTTATTTAAATTATTATTTTATTAACGAGGTAACTTTACTCAAAACTTGTATAATTTTTTTAAAGATTTTGTCAGTCATTTGATTGGCCTATATCTTCTAAGTAGGTGAAAAAACATTTAAGTAAGTACTATATCTTGTAATAAGGTTGGAAGTGCACTAGTTGGAGAAACACATACATATATTATATACTAGCTGTTCCCCGCGGCTTCGCCCCGCGTGGTACTCGGTTATATCGCGCCCAAAAGTAGCCTATGTTTGACCTCAGGTCTTTAACTACATCCCTACCAAATTTCATCACAATCGGTCCAGCAGTTTATCCGTGAAGAGGTGACAGACAGACAGACAGAAAGACAGACAGACAGACAGACTTTCGCATTTATAATATTAGTATGGATTATAGCTTTACTCAAATCCAATTCAATTAGGAAACATTAAAAATATTCATCGACATGTTATATGAAACGAAAGAGAAAGTAGTTTGCGAAATGTTTAAAACATAGAAATTTATTTATACATTTATTTATTCATGCAATTCTTACACTATCATCACAGGTTTCCCAAATACAATAGTGAAGTCATTTAGATATAATAGGTATGTACTTGCCTTTGATTATGAAATCGCGCGCGGTAGGACGCCAGGCAATTTTTTTTAAATCTATAGTTTAAAATAATATTTAATTATGCACTTTATCAAAAATCCGAATTGAGATAATCTCAACCTTAAAATAAGATATATAAAGGATATTTTACATTACTGCCACGCTAATTGGAACATCGTTAACATATAGTTGAATTTTTTTGAACATGGAATTGGCATGGGCACAAAGATACTTTAGAAAATTGTTTTTTTTTTGTTTCACCGTCTTCGAATGTAAACAATAGGGCCGAAAACTGTAATTAATTACACGTTTTTTACAATAACACCGATATAATAAACTAATATAAATAATTGCAATGATTATTATGCTTTAATTCACTTGGGTAACATTAAAATTATTTGTTTTACGCCTATTACTTATAATAAATGCCTTTAGTGCATTTGAGCTAGAAGAATAATATCAATAAATAAATTGTACTAAAAAGCTCTATGTACCTACATACTAAATCTTACATACTTAATAATTAAATTTATTTAACTAATGGCCGATTATTCAAATGCATTAGTGATAAAAGGGCGATTCCTGATTAAAAACATATTTATAGTTAATTCACAAATAAATAGCTTAAAATGTGATCATTTTAAGCTATTTATTTATGCATGATAAAAAATTTATTCTTTGCAGTTCCATATTAAATTTCATTATTTTAAATTAAAATATTTGACTATTTAAATCATTTTATTACATTGATTTATATTTTTAAAAAAAGCTGAACAAAGTATTCTCCTAGTATAGCGGAAAACACGAACAAGGACTCCAATTAAATTTATATAAATTAGGCCAAATTTGGGTCTTGTCCGTATTTTCATCAAACTGTAAAAAGGTTAGAATCTCCCCTATTGCCAGTTTTAGATATATATATAAAATGCGTTTTAGTATTCGGCCATATAACTACTTAATACTACACTGTTATTTATCCTTACTACTTGTGTGTTCATCTGTGTTTTCCAATGCTGCAGCTTTGTGGAGTTCATACAGCTGCACAATTTGGTCGTCTGACATATGGTCAAGTAACTCGGGGTCTAAGTACTTACCTAAGACTTTTCTTTTTGCTTGCTGCATTGGTTTCATCTGTTTTGCTAGATTTATTGCATAGTCCTGAAATAAAACAGCATTACTTTAGATTTATATGAAATGTAGATTTTTTTTTTAATTTGCCGTTTTGTCTCATACCCTTATGATATGACCTTTACTTGTATTGAACTGACATATAAATATTTTGTGACTAAAAAAATTCTACACACGTAAAGCTTTATGTTTCAATTTCCAATGTCGATGGCGATGTCAAAAATAATTTTGGAGTCAGCTTCTAATTTAAGAAGAGTAACAGAAAAGTTGACGACATACAAAAATAAATAAGCCAAGATCATACAGTCCATTCGTTTAAAAATATCCGTGCCTCTTCTGCCCCACAGTTTTTATGTCTTTTGAACTCGTCTCGAGCGTAGTTGTCACCCAGCACTCGTAACTCAGCAGGCATGCCTCGGTGAAGACGGAATATCAACTTGTACAGCTTCCGAACTCGCAAAACATGTTCGGAACACGACATACTGCGAATGAAAAACAAAATTTACATCTCTGTGGTATAATTTGGCCATCTTTGAAGTAAATCCTGTGAACACTGACTGTGGCCAGGTAGAAAAAAGTTAGCTGTACCGGTGTTAACCATTTAACTTACCTCAAAGTTTATATGTAGGTGTTTTTGATTATATATTTAATTTTATACTACATATTTAAATTTATACTATATATTTAACTACCGACCGGCCCCGGCTTCGCATGGGCATAAAAACCTTCCTCTTGGATCACTGTCTATTAAAAAAAACCGCATCAAAATTTGTTGCATAGTTTTAAAGATTTAAGCATACATGGGGACATAAATACAGAGAAAGCGACTTTGTTTTATACTATGTAGTGGTATTTAATTGGTGCTGTTTGTTTACCAGATTAAGAATAAACCTTTATATGCGCATTATGAAAAATTACTGTAAGATTGAAAATTTGTTTATTTAATAAGGTAAACACAACAGATTACAATTATAAATATGAACAAGAAAATACATGACAAGGAAATTTTTGGGAAAGCCTGAAGACCATTAATAATTGTAGACTTTTGAGGATAAAATGATGACAGATGGTGGATTCATAAGGAGAATGAATGTCCCGTAGCTAAGGTGACCGATGTCATGAAAATATTGCTGAAAGAAGGGATAAGAGGATATTGCGTTAGTACCTAGATGCAATTATTGAGAAAATATTATCACAAGCGAAATGACTATTATTTTTATATCTATATGCAGATACGTTTATTTATTTATTTATTGTTTATTTATATTCTTAAACACACTAGCAGCATATAAAGCTGACGTTTAATTCATCATAATAATTTAATTTATGTTATTTTGTAAGGAACCAAAAATACCTTTGGGAAAAGATATTACGAAACACAACATAACCTAAAATGAAAAGTATTACAATCCATATTCAACTTACATTAGTAACACTTTTTGCGATAATCAACTAAAATGGAGCATAACTTTAGCAATAAATTAGTTAATTATTAGCCTAATATTTACAAAAAGGGAGACTGAATTACATCGTATAATATTGACATTAATTGTCTAATTACCCAACAAGACAGTTGACTTGACAGACAGAAAATGAAAGCCAAAATTAAATATCCTACATGACATTGACAACCAGAGCCTTCTGGGTTTTTTTTCATTGTTGTGGCCTTGGGAGGTTACTTAGTGAGTAAGCGAGACAGCGCGATACAAGTTATAAGCTTCAAGTATGTTCCTATATCTGTGGATATAAGGCGATATCCCCCTTACTCACTAGATCTAGCATGGTTTTAAGAGATGGTGGTAAGCCACCTGTGCAAAGCTTATTTTTCCAGTATCAAGTTTTATTTGAATGTTCTTCAACTTCTTCATTTGGTCATGCATGTCACAGGGTCAATAAACGTAGTAATTACATACTCTTTGCAGGGTCAAGTCAAGTCAGTAGACAGTCATGTCTAGTCAAGTTAGTCAAGTCAAAGGGCTAAGTGAAGCGGTGGAAGAATTTTACTTAGCATTATCTTCGAGAGGATTTAGGTCACTAAAACGACAATTTTTGGACTTTTATATTTTTATTCACTTCTATCTTCCCGCCAAAACTCCGCCTTCTCGGTTGGGAATCATCTATATTTAAGGAAATTACAAAATATATATTTCTATATGTTTATTTGGAAAAGTTGTTCTGGTGGCTTACCACCACCTCTTAAAACCATGCAAGAATGAATTAGGAAGATATCGCTCGCTTACTCACTGGATCTTGTATGGATTTAAGAGATGGTAGTAAGCCACCAGTATAGTATCATATCATAGTCTTAATCTGACCTTAAAATATTTGAAGTTAACTTGTGTCCACCCTTTGATTAATAATCAGTGTCTACCTTATATGAGCGTAGCAGCTAGCCCCAAACTTATCAGGTTTTTGTTAGTTTGTTGATAATTAAGTTAGTACTTATTTAAATAAAAGCGCAACGTTTACTTTAACAGAGGTTTTATTCACATGTCCAGCAGTGGATGAAAAACATTGTTTTCAAACCTTCGCAGGCACTTTCATTATCAAAATTTACATCATGCATTTCCTTTATCCTATAAAAACGAGTAACTTGTATATATACATATTGTTTCGCCAATAAATTTTATTAGAATCAAATGTATTGAAGGTTCTTATTGCTTTTCAAAGAACTTGGGGTCTGTTTCACCAATTGCTAATAGTTTCTGTAAATCAAATAAATTAATAAATTTGCTAGATTCATTCAAATGGTGTTCTTTAAAGCTGAGGGTCGTGACCACCACAATCCTGCTCGGCAGATAGTTTCTGCCGTCACATCTATTCTGGGGCAATTTGCTAGAATAAAAAAAAGTTAAATAATATCGAAAACATTGAGATAATACATTATCAGGAAGCCTACTATGACGACTTAAGAGGAAATTTTTGTGTGGCAGTGTTTTGATTAAAATTGTATATTTTTTTATTTAGAAAGTTCATATTTTCTCTATTAATTCTTAAAAATAAATATAAAAATAGAATCATGTAAAATAAAGATAGTTAAAACAAAAACGATAGCTGAGAGACAGGGTAAAAATGTTTTATAGAGATAACGTCTAACCCACAAAGCGATCCAAAATCGATTAAGTAAGCGAGACGACATCTCGCATCATGTATTGCGCCATCTCGCTTATTCACTCGTTTCTATAAGCCGTCTTAGTTAGCCTCAGGCACTTGTGTATTACTAATTCGATGTCGACCTTCAAGATTAATTTATCAAAATAACATTTACAGCAAATGGTGAAACAGACCCAAAGACACCAAGCTAAGCTCAGTTTCCCAAATACTAATCAATAAAATCCCTAAAACAATAACTTCATTTAACATTTAGCACAAATTACCATCAGTGTGAGCGAGATAGAGAAAGGTATAGTTTATCACGCACACATTTAGACCAACTTATTTGCAGTTGCCTACCTATACACATGTATAAGCACATAATAAAAAATAGGGTACTATGTACAGTCACTAACACTAGTGATTTATTGAATACTAAATTTTCTCTTGTATAAAAGGGTGAGCGAGACAGTGGTTGACGGAGGCCCGTTTGGCTGGGTCCAACATAAGCATCCTCTCCAGCAAGTCTTTGAGTTGTGATATTTTCTTGGCTTCCGGCGGCGGCAGGCGGTGATGCGGCGGTGCCAGCTCGGATTGGAGGTCCCTCGTGGGTTTTATACTCGACATTATTACTATCTTTTCCTGTTAAACAAATTAAAAATTTATTAGCTAAATTTGTATAATGACACTTACATTTATTCGAATTCTAATATACATCATCATTTCGTGTAGGTCACACGTACATCTTGGTGGCTTACGGTGGTAAGCCCCTTACTTACTGGATCTTGCATGGTTTTAAGAGATGGTGATCTCTTAAAACCATGCAAGATCCAGTAAGTAAGGGGGATGTCGCCTTACATCATGTATCGCGCTGTCTCGCTTACTCACTGGATCTTGCATGGTTTTGCATGGCAAGCCACCTGTTGTCAAAGTTTTTAGAAACCGCCTCTTGGCCTCTGACATGGTTCCTTTAATGACTACCAGATCACAGCCGGGATTAACGGCTTAACGTGCGTGAATTTTTTACTATTGAATAGGAAAAACATGCATACGGCCCATCATATGAAAAGTAATTACAGTAGCCCTATGGACCCCTACACAACACTTAAGTTTCACGAGTGCGCTGCCGAACCTGAAAGAAGCTTTTTTGGCTCACTGAGCCCAGATAGTTTTTTAATGATTAAAGTACTAAAGATTAAACTGTGATATTAGTTCAAAGTATAAGTTTTATGCATGTTTGAAATATCCTAAAATAAAAAACAAAAATGTGTCGAGATAGTCCAGGATACTAAAATATGGGACATTGATAGTAGAATAAAACTTGTATTTACATAACACAAGTTCACTATAAAACCACAGTAAAGAGCTAGTATAAGGAATTTCCTCAAATAATATTTAACCAAAGAAAAAGTTTATAAGTCGAGGTAGTGCAGGGTTCTGAAATATAGTACATAGATAGTCGAATAAGAGAGTTACCATTAACGTAATACGATTGATTAATAAAACCACAGGATAAAGTGTTAAAAACAAACTTACCCGCTCAGTTATCCTGTCCAATTCATGATACATAAAGTTGCAATTCGCGTCGAAGTGTTGATCTTTGAAGATTCCCTTCTTAATTATCTTATTTGGAATCTTCCCTTTCAAGTCCATGAAATACTTCAACATTTCATTGTTTGACTTGCCAACAAACATGATCCTTCCAGTGGATAGCTCGTATATGGTACAAGCCGTGGACCACATGTCTATACCATAGTCGTAAGGCACTCCGAGTATGATCTCCGGTGCTCTGTAGAATCTGGATACAAGGTAAGGCGTGAATTCGTTGTCCGTGACGTGTGTCGCCGCGCCGAAGTCGCACAGTTTTAGCATTAGCTTGCTCTCGTTTACTAGGATATTGTCGGGTTTGATGTCTGAAACAAATTTAGTTTGTTAAGAAACTTGTCTGACGTGTGGTATGGTACCACTATGTCGTCGCTTAAGGCATACCTATATACCAATATATTAAAGCCGATAAGTTAGTTTGTTTGAACGCTTACAACTTTAGAAATAAAGGACAAAAAACTTTATTTATTTACTAGCTGTTCCCCGCGGCTTCGCCCCGCGTGGGACTCAGTTATATCGCGCCCAAAAGTGACCTCAGGTCGTTAACTACATCCTTACCAAATTTCATCACAATCGGTCCAGCAGTTTAGCCGTGAAGAGGTGACAGACAGACAGACAGACTTTCGCATTTATAATATTAGTATGGAATTATGGATATGGATTAGTATGGATTTGAAAAAATATTTTTGCAATGATAGCATAATTTCTTAGGGAGGGTGATAAGCCTACATAAACATCGCAGCCGGGTAAAACCGCGGGGTACAGCAAATTTTGATTTTTATTAATCAGATATTTATTTACCAGCAAATCTGTTTAATTGAAGTTAACGTCAGACTTATAATGGAAATACTTATTGTACTTCTCTCGATTCCTATGACTAGTGTTTAAGGTCAAAGATCTTGCAAGTTGGAGATAAAGTAAACAACAAAGGTATAAATCGGTAAATCTTAACTCGTAATAGGGAATTAGTGATAAATGCGAAAGAACAAAGTAAAAAATAAACGTAAAAATGACAAGGATAAAAAATAGGTCGTCTAGTACGCCAGGCAAAAGTATAAATCTGAAAGAGTAGAGAGCGGCGTTCGACTCAATTTTATTGCTGAAACGGGCATTAAAAATAAACATTAAAACACTCTTAAACTTCATATCCCTGACTTTAACTATATTGAATAACTTCAAACAGCTAATTAAAATTCAAATAGAACTGGAAAAATCAAGACGATAGAGAAATAAAGACATACGACTTACCCGCGTGCAGGATTCCAGTTTTCTTCAACAATTTGAGTGCCAACAACATCTGTTGTGTATAACTCCTGACCGCCTTGATATGGATGCCGCTGTTCTTGCCATACTTCTTGAGGACCTCCCGAAGGTTCATGGACAACGGCTCCATGACCATGCAGAGATGCCGTTTGTGGAAGAAGTGGCGGAAGAGTCGGAGACAGTGGAACTTGTCTTCGGGGTCCGCGTCGTTCAGCCGCTTGAGGATTTCCAACTCACGAAGACCAGTCTTGTGCCTAGGGTAAATGTTTTACTTTAATATTGGTATGACAGGTAGAAAAGAATACCTCCTTGCCCTTTCACATTCTTTAGGTATACTTTTATACTAGCTGTTGCCCGTGACTTCGTGCGCGTGGGCTTCGCTCCCGTTCCCGTGGGAATACCCAGTTTACTTTTATACAAAGTTAGTCATGACAATAACCAACACATAAAAATAATTATCAAATTTGTTGAATTTGTTCAAATTATATTTGCAGGCAAACTCTTGAGTTCATTCAAATGACGATAACTTTGTTTTTTAATGATCCGATTTTGATGAAACAAACTGTTTTGCCGAGTTAAAATCAAGCAATTGGTGAAAGTTTTAGTTTAAGTAAATCGGTTCAGCACTTTCAGAAATAAGCATGATCATACATACAGGGAGACAGAATTATATTATTTTTTAAGTGGGACACTTAAAAAATAATCTCTATCAATTTCAGACAAAAAATACAATGGCACTTGGCAAATGGCAATGGCTAGAAGTATTGAGAAGGACATAGGGTACATTTCATCCCGGGAAAAAGCACTGTTGCCGAGGGAACTTCACGCGGGCGAAAGCTAGTGTCTTAATAAATGTCTATTGTATTATAATATGTAATGTACTCACATAATCTCGTTGTTTCTTATAATCTTGACGGCCACGTCGTTGTTTCCTCTCGCTTGGTCGCGCGCTCGCACCACATTGGAGAACACGCCATGGCCCGTGTAACCGTACACGCTGTACCGATTGTCTAGGATTTCGCCAATCCGGACTCTGTAAAAGAACATCTCTATATCATATCTGGGGACACATCCACATAACACAATACATTAATACATTGAGTACTACGACGCCTGAAAAATCGTAAGGTTTGTCTTGCACGTTCACACTAATTAATAATATAAATTATGAAAACATAGAAGACTTTATTTACTATAAACTACATCATTACGAATTAAGTTAGAAAGGGTACATTTTTTTTAAAAGATTCAGGCGTTACTTTGCTAATGTCAAAGTTACAATTACTTACAAAATTAATTTGGCAGTATTGCGTGAACTACTGATGGCGGAAGCACGCAAAGTAATTTCGTAAGTACTAAATACATTTGTAAGATATTTACATTTCAAGCAAGGTGTATCCATTCTATTCTTTGAAGCCCACAAAAGTTAAGTTACCTGTGGGTAATATAGGCTATGCATGTACACGAGCAGAGCCAATATGAGCTGCTAGTTATTTATAAATATGTGAAACTGTCATATTGTGTTTAATATTGGAAATAATATTTCTTAAATTTTTCAGTTTAATTACCTGTAATACCCCTCAGCGTCATCCCAGTTGTCTGTTAACGATGGATTTTCTAGAGCGTTCTTACTTCGCGGCTTACCAGCTGTCGTGGTCTATAACAATAGCAGAAAATTTATAAAAGGCACAATTTAGCAACTAGTGTTCGTGGCTGAATAATTGATTGAATGAATGAATAAACACTATTGCACCAATTACATAAATACTTCATTGGATTGTTTGTTTGTGTTGCCAGTAAGCAAGGCCGCCTTTTGTGCCTTTTATTTGTTTATATTTTGTTTGATATTACTACCGGTACGTGCTTCGCTACGTAAAAATGTGATAAATGAAGCACCGCTCGACGAATTTTGTGCGAACTTCACATAAACCATCTAATAAATAGTCCAAACAAAGCCTAAACATTTGGTTTGGATAGAAAGGAAAGCTCGTTCTCGAGTTATTAAATTTTAACTAAACTAAAAACTTTTGTGTTTAGGCTCTCTCTTTCACGGTAAATTTCGATAAAATTGGCTTAAACAGGTTACTATTTATGAATAAAACAGGTTACTTTTTTTGGGAGCACATTTGACCAGTTATATTCAGAAATATTCAAGTGTTTTACCAATTTACAAATGTATTCTTTCATACACAAAATCTTGCAAAATGAATTCTTTCATGTACAACAAACAGAAACTTACATCAAGATCAAAGTTGTCCTGATCGGCGAACATGTCCCACTCGCCAACCTTCCCCGACTTGGCCAGTTTGACCTTCGTCTTCTTTTCCTCAAGTCCGACGTCGGCCTCCTCCGGTTTGAACCAATCAGACTTCGTGGCTGTCGACGTTTTGGACTCAACTTCTTTATCCTTATCTTTGCTGTCGCCGTATAGCCTCTGAAACAATCATTACAAATTAATCTGTAAAGTTTTTTTGTATATATTTCAACTAGCAACCCACCCCCGGCTTCGCATGGGCATAAAAACCTTCCTCTTAAATTATTCTATTTATTTTAAAAAAATGCATCAATATCCGTTGCGTAGTTTCGAAGATTTAAGAATACATAGGGACAGACAGCGGAAAGCTACTCTGTTTTATACTATGTAAAGAAAAAGATATTTAATGTAACTAGCTGTTAACTCCCGTGGAAATTCCGGAATAAAATTTAGCCTATGTGTTGCTCCAGGGTCTAAGCAATCTCCATTCCAAGTTTTATCCAAATCGCCTAGACCTCCGGATTAGACCATTAAGCCACGGTCGTCGTTACTACTTCAAATAACCCAAAACGTATTTTAGTTTTTTTTTCTTTATTTGCACTAAAACAAATACTTACAGGAAACAAAAGTAAAAGGGCGGCCTTATCATACTGTAGGCAACTATGAAAAAAATTATAAATTTTCATTTGAAATTCATTGTATTCAATTTTATGTTTGCAAATTGTTTCATCAGGACACAAAAGTAAACAAAGGCGGCCTTATCAAACTGCAATCTCTTCTATGCAAGTATTGCTAATATATTTATCAGGACACAAAAGTAAACAAAGGCGGCCTTATCATACTGCAATCTCTTCTACTATGAAAAAAATTATAGAGATAACACGTGAAATTAATTGTATAAAATTTTACGTTTTCAAATTGTTTTATCGGCGTAACTTATATATTTAACTAGCGACCCTCCCCTCTTCGCATGGACATAAAAACCTTATTCTTGAATAACTCTATCTATTAAAAAAAACCGCATCAAAATCCGTTTCGTAATTTTAAAGAATTAAGCATACAAAGGGATATAGGGACAGAGAAAGCGACTTTGTTTTATACTATGTAGTGATAGTGATATTACTGTAAATGATTAACCAAACATGTTTGTTCTTGCCCGGATGATTTGATAATTTAGTGAAAATGGAGAAAAGTATAATCTAAGACTAACAGCTAAATCAGCCGCGTACGGGTTGTTTTTCAAATCAAACATCGTGTCGAGATCTGTGTTTTCATCGTCATTCTTTTCCGGTTTGCCGTAGAGTTTCTGAAATAACAAGCGGTGTTACTTTTCTACTTTAACTCGCTCGACTATCAATAAAATTAAAAAAGTAAATAAAAATAACCATTCTTGTTAAGAATTAAAATATCATACTGGCAGCTTGCAGCACTGGCCGAAAAAAGAGTAAAAAAACAAACACACAAGAAAAAATAAATGGAACTGTCATTTTGGAAGCTCTCGTAATAAATGGTCTGAAAAAGCATCGGCAAACACTTGTACACTATTGTTATTAAAATACACAATTTTCATCTTCTGGAGTCAGATGTTTAATTCATTCCCAAAAATTCGTTTCATTCATATTAGCCGCTATATGTCCACTGTATATTGGTCTCCCTCGAAGATCTTAAATCTAACCAATAATTAAAAGCGGCCTCTCATGCAACGTCTTTAATTAAAATATGTCTCCTATAAAACATATTGAACCGGCCGCCATTTTTATTTCGAACTCGTTTTATAAATAAATGAAATATAGACGAACAAAAAAAATCGAGTAAGTACCCCAAAGTTATTACTTTCGATACCGAGATATTTGAAGGTAAACATCGACAAACAAATATGCAATCATTAAATTTATTAACCAGCACATGGAGAAATAAAAATAAAAAAGCGACCGGGATATGCCAAAATCGATCCTATACTCTTTGCAACAGGATTATTTTTCCGACAAATCTGCTAGTTATACTAACGTAATACTCGTCTGCATAGGGGTTGTCAGGCGTTATTTCTGATTTGATAAGACGTTGGAGGTCTTTTTCACTTTGCCTTATATTACTGTACACTCTCTGAAAAGGTTTTATATTTATTTAACTTATTTCTTATAATGTTATCTGTTTTGTATGCTAATAAAAATAAATAAATAATAAATTTTAGGCTTTTCCTAACATTGGAATCGCAATAATTATATACTATGAGGTTACATACATCCAACGATAACAGCCGTCACCAATGGGTTTGACTGCCCTCCAAAGCACGGGGGAACCTCAGGATGAAATGCCAATAAAGGCCGTAATCCAAGTATAATGAAATTCTATCATTGGCTCCCATTTAATAAGAAAAATAACTAGTTCTCTTTCGTGATGTTAGATGTCAATACAAATCGATTTACTTCAATTTAGTAATGATCCTGTTTATTCTTGACGAAAAACAAACTATAAATTACTACTTGTAAATTAAGATTACTTTAATTATCGTCTTCCTACCACAAAAAGCGCTAAAGTGCTTATTTATTTTGTATGACAATGTTTCAAGATCGATAGATGGCGTAAGTGTGAGATTGTATTATAAGTACACTATTGGTACACTAAAAGTTGGCGAATTTTCTTTGTACAGGATAAGACATCTGTACTTAGTATTCTGGATATTGCTAAAGCCAATATCGACTATCAAAATAACTAAAGGCTTCATATAAATAAGGCTATATATCTACTAATATAGAACACACACCATCCGCGAGGATGACCAACCTTAAGATCGTTCATATAGTCCTCATTCTTTTGATCAGTTCTTAGCAAAACATCCAACTCTTTTTCGCTATTTTTTATGTCAATATACAGCTTCTGGAATATTTCATCTCTTAAGAAATTTATTCAGTGCTTAAAAGGAAAAGACCCATTGACATATAGACGAAAGATAATAAAACACATTTAACTAGGGTAACAAATAAAATAAATACTAATTATAAGAAAGCTGAACAGTTTGTTTGATTGAAGTTACTGGTGGGATTTAAAAAACAACTTCTTGCTAATAATGACCGGCTTCTAGGGGTAGGGTCTAGACTACTCACACGACGGGCGAGTAAAAGGTAGTATAAAGTAAAATTACTAACGGATAACTTGCTGTATACATTTTCTTCGTCCTCAGGCCCGACGTACTTATCTATTTTCTTACGGCCGAAAAATTTCTGTAAATATCATTTAAAACAAACTGAGCGAAGCAACTAATATCCATACGTCCATGCTAATATTATAAATGCGTCATTCTGTCAGTCTGTAAAGTTTTCACGACTAAGCCGCTGGTCCGATTTGGTTGAAATTTGGTATGGATATACTTTAGGATCAAGGGTCAAACAGGCTACTTTTTGGCGCGATATAACAGAGTCCATGCGGGCGCAGCCGCCGGCAACAGCTAGTATATTTTCTTTTTACGCTCTTTAACAAACAACTTTAAACATCTAGCCCTCTTAATCATTAAAGTTGACTAACGTTACCAAAATGTATTTTGTCTTTCTGTCACGTCCAATATAGATAAGAAAAATTTAGGGTAGAATTAGAATAAGATGATGATGTTGAATCACGGTTATCGCGAAAGTTAGAGGGGTGTGCGTGTTTGTGGAGTTGCCGCGCGTCAAACAACGGCGAACGCGGCCTAGCTTAGCTTGGTTCCATTAGTGGCATTTCTATCTTGAGCTTATCACGTTAAGCCTATAGTCCCGGCTGTTATCGCTAGTTCGCTGGTAAGAAATATGCCTTTATTCAGTCTGATAAATCTGACACACCCAGATCATGAGTCTTTTTTACTTGTTTCCTTGTAAAAAGGGTTATACGGAGAATAGCAGTCGCTTCATTGTAATAACCCCTACCGCCAAATCAGGACAATGAAAAGCGTACGCTCGGCTTTGAAGCGCAAGCCGAAGGTGCAAGTAAGAAGGACGCTCGGACGAAGAAGTTCAAAGTAAAAAATTACTAACGTATACTGTCTTGATATCGTTCAGTGGCGGAGTCGACGCCAAGTTAGTTGGCGATTTACCAGCCGTTTTGATGATAGAGCAGGTAGTCTGCGAACGATTATAATTGAACTTTATTTAATAACTATTTAATAGAGAAGATAACTAGTCAAATCGGCTATTTACCCAACTGCCTGATTGTGGACTAATATAGTAGTAACCTGCAATATATATATTTTTTTATGGTTTCATCGTCATAAATTTAAGAGCTAGGCTCTTGTCGGTGGAGTTCCTTCCATTTTTGTCTATTTTTAGCAAGTTCCGACAGACACGACGTTTGTTTTCTCTTTTATTTATGGTTTAACGCGACTTATACATAACAGAGACGTGGCGTAGACGTTTGGCGGTGGCGGATTGTCAAAGAAATACAATATGAACCTTAATAGTACGTAGCATAACGTCCGCGTGTCGCCTATCGGCAGAATGTGTATGTTGGGTGGAAAAAAAAAACGAGGAAGTGTTGGTTCTGGTTAGGGTTGCCAGGTGTTAGGATAAAGCAGGACATACGTAGGATTTTTGATTGCTTGTCCGGCCAAAATAAGCGGCATCCGGCCGAATGTTAGGACAAAAAAAAATTAGTTTTACACTTTTTATAAAAAAATGGACAAAAAAAACAAGATGTCCAGATTTTTTACCCAAATGTCAGGAAAAACTCACAGGTCTGTCCGGCTTTTGCGTCTGAGGACCTGGCAACCCTAGTTCTGGTCAATAAAAGGAGGAAACTGTTGAAAACAATTAATTTGAAAAGAGAAAAGATGTTCGGTCACCTCTTAAGACACGACCAACTAATAAAAACAATAGTAAAAGGAAAAAAGGAAGCAATGAGAGGGAAAGGAAGACCAAGATCCCGTGGCACAGCTAGTCCTGCAATAAGTACTAACCTTTTCGGGCTCTGGAGGCTTCTCCTTTTCAGCTTTGGGCGGCGTGGCGGACCTGGTTTCCTCGTGTTTTTCATTTGTGTTTGTGTCGCCACCGAGCCTCTGCAACAAATTCATCATTCATTCATTTCTTGTCTGTCTTGTGTAGGGTCAATGTTAATCTTTTTATTGTAATCTTTTAAATCTTTGTTATATAAACCTTTTACCTAAGTAAAGATTTTTTTTTTTCAAATATGATGTTAAATTTGATATAGTAGTTATAAAGATATAATACAAAGCACACTTTTAATTGCCAAGATACAGTTGAGGGAACAGTGTGGTAAACATTTAATTTATATAGATCTTTCTAATTAGCTGATTCCAATAAACTGATAATCTTAAAGAAAAACCCAAATCGACTCCAAACTTCTCACTTATTCGTCCATTTCATTACAATCTATTTCAATACAGTCCATTAGCACATTCATCCACAACACCCCTCGATTTACATCAGTTGGGTTAATAAAACTTACCTTCATAAGTTGTTCGCGCTGTTTCCGCCGGCGCTCTATGATTTGTTCTTCCGTTTCCTCCTCTTCATCAGTATTAATGTCTATGTCCAGCTCCGACTCGCTGGAACTGGCCACTATTTGAGCCACTTCATTTATTGAGTTCTGTATAAAAAAGCACAGTGTGAGATTTTGGCTTAGGATTGTTGATGCATAACAGTAGTTAGTAATACTTTAGTTAAGTTTGAACTAATCCAATGTTTTGCATTTTGAAAAAAATGGATATGGAGATTACGTTACAAATGAACATTAAAGTGAGGTGAATTAAATTGAAAAAGAGACTGATTTCAAACTAAATGTAAAAATAGTTAATAGAGTTATGTTAATATAAATTAGATAAAAAAGAAGCATTGTAACTAAAAGATTGCCGTAAAACGAAATGCATCTTCATCGGTAATGGGAAAAAAAATTAAGTGTGAATTTTGCAAAAAAATAAAAAAACAAACCTTCCGCCTGTCTCTGTATTCCCCCCTGTCCTTTGACCGTTCCCTGCGTCTGTCGCGACTTCTATCGCGGCTTCGATCACGCGAGCGACGATCGCGCTCAGAATATCGGCGATCGCGGCGACCGGCCGGCGAACGCTCGCGAGTCCGCCGATGCGACCGAGACTCGCGCTCTCTCCTCCGAAGCTCCGACGACCTGCGTTCCTTCTCTTTCTCTCTTTCCCGTTCCCTCTCCCTTTCCTTCTTCCTCTCCTTTTCACGTTCTCTTTCCCGCTCGCGCTCCCTCTCGCGCTCCGCCTCCTGCTGCTTCCTTCTTTCCCTATCCTTCCTCTCTCTATGCTCCCGCTCTTCTAATCTTTTCTCCATTTCCTTCCGACTTTCCCTATTAATTATATCCCTCAAATCTTCTTCGTGCCTCTTTTTGTGTCTATCATCGGAAAATCTATCCTTCTCTGAAATATGTCTATTCTTTTTATAATCGTGTTCTCTTTCTCGATCTCTCCGTGATTTTTTGTGGTGTGGCGATTTGTCATCGTTGATGCATATAACTTCGCTCGACTCCTCTTTATCACTGTCATCGTCACTCTTATCTGAGAAGTACGCGACGAGGCGAGCTTGTAAAAGCTCTTTTTGCTTCATTAGCTCCTCTAAATTTAAATCGTCTTCTATAACATTCAGTTCTGGACTCGCACAGTCTTCCTGGTATCCTGTTTCAGAGTTAGACGATATCACTTCCAAAGCATCATCTTTTGTGTCGGATTTCTTTGTACAGCTACTTCTGCCATTGCTATGAGCGCGGGACTTGGGACGAGACGACACGGAAGAGTCGCCGTTTTTCGCCCTCTGCTTCGTCGAATCGACTGAATCTATTAAGGGTGATTCGAACGATTCCCGTCGCATGAGTGGCTTGCATTGGCGAGATTTCTTTATCAACTCCTCAACATCGGATAACGACGTTTCACTTTCTGGCTTGGGGCTCTTGTGTTTGTCTTTCTTGGACTTCTTTCTCTTCTTGTAACTCTTCTCGTCATCGTCTCCCGTCTCTCTCTTGCGTTTCTTATGCTTCTTATGCTTTTTCTTCTTTCTATCTTCTTCCTTTTCATGTTCGCCATTAGCGGATTTTTCCAATTCATTTTTACTGAAACAAAGATAAGGATATGGTTTTTACTTACAATTATTATCCGCGGCTTCTCCTCGTTCCGATTCACAACATAATGTTTAACTCTGCAATATTACGAACAAATATAATAATTGGTCGCATTACGAAAGTATACTTATAATAAACTTTTGAAAATATACTCTAGAGCACCTTGATTTTGCGCCATTTTTGGATGTTATTGAAATATTAATGCTTATGTTGGGATGTGGGGAATATTTAACGTTCATTTCTATTGCATTTGGTTGTGGATGTTTGTTTTGAATTAAATATTCATTATGACAGTGCGATGACCATTACAATATGTGTCAATCATATGTCATAACTACAGTCGAAAAAAAACCTCCATGGCACAGTATCTCATTTTGTTTATACTAGTTTTACCTGACTGCAATGAAGGGGTATATTTGTTTGTATTGGTGGTTCAGAGAACACAGCATGGTTGAAGTAATCCGCCACCAGGCTGAGAAACAATGATGGACTTCTGTTGTGCCTTAGTGTCCTTCCCACATACACTACAGAAAGATAGGGTTGGGTCTATTCTTAAGCCAGATATGATATGGCTAACAAAAATAAAAATTAATTGTTATTAATTTAACATTACTATTGCATATTCAATCTATATGCATGCATGCAGTGCATGTGTACTGATTTACCTTAGGCCGTTGGTCCTGACTGTTATCGAAAGATGGCAGTCATTAGTCTATGTCAAATGCATTAAAGCAGCATGAAAAGTCTGCCAGAGTTGTCCACACATTCCTATTGCTCTGGTTTCGTTGTAAAAACGCTTATGGAGGATAAGAAGGCATTCGCTTCAATGTAATAATCAATACCACCAAATCAGGACCATGATTAAAACGCATACCCTGGGCTCTGAAGCGTAAACTGGAAATGCGACTAGTAAACATGGTCAGATGAAGATATTATGTTATTAAATGTTGCACTTACTCTTGCCCCATTTTCAGTCTCTGCTCCGATGTATCCCCAGCCAAAACTGCAAAAACAATGAACAATTATCACATTGGACTATACATATTCCCTTGTAACATGTATGTATGTCTATTATGCCCATTCAAGTTTAAACAAATATTTACACCTATAATCTCTGGTTTAAGAAATTTATTTTCTCATAAAAAGAATTTACATTCACTTGTTACTGAGAAAACTTTACAAACAAAAATTTGCAAAAATATTAAAAGTAAGCGTGCGGTAGTCACAAAATAAATAAAGCAAACAAACAATCATCTGCGTGCCTACTATGCGGTCAGCCGCTGGCAATACACGGAGTCAACACTACTAGATGCGGCAAACTGTCACTGTCTATCTTAGCAAAGCGGGAATTTTTTGTATGTGAGTTTTTAGAAGTTTTTTGAATAATAATTGTGTTTTAATTTCTTTAATGTCCAATGGTAATTTATTATAGATTTGGGCCCCTTCATATAATAAAGATTTTTTTCCATAATTTGTTCTAGGAGTAATAAGATGTAAGTTTTTAGCACGGCGCGTGATCCTTTTTTGTATTTGCGAATTTTTGGTAAATGATATGTTACAATGAACATCCTTATTTAGTATTTTACGGATTAGAATACAAGTATTATATACATATGTTTGTTTAACACTCATTATTTTGGTTTTCGAATAAACTTTTGAAGTAGGCGTCATAAAGTCGTAGTGAAAGAGTATTTTTATAAGCTTGTTTTGTGCAATTTGGATTTTGTTCAAATGTGTCTTTGCGGCGGTTCCCCATATTTCTATAAGGTAATCAATATGCGGCTTGATCAAAGAATTATAAATAATATATTTAACTTTACGTGGCAGACACCGTGCAATACCTTTTATCAAGCCCATTAAACTGTATATTTTCTTACGTAAAGCTTCAATGTGAGGTTCCCATGTTACATATTTATCCAAAGTTAGTCCAAGATATTTTTCGCTATTGACTTTCTTTATAATCTGATCGTTAATTTTAAGTGGTTCGTATTGGTCTATTTTTTTGTTTTTTGCAGCAAAAATTACATAATTAGTTTTTTTTGTATTGATTGTTAACAAGTTACATTGGAACCATACATTAAGCTTATTTAAATCATTTTGTGCCATTTCAACAATATCCCCTAGAGATTTTCCATAATAAAATAAACTCGTATCATCAGCATACAGATTTATATCCCCTTGAAGCTCAATATCTTGTATGTTATTTATATATACAAGGAATAAGAGTGGCCCCAAAATTGACCCTTGTGGTACACCACAAGTTATTTGGGCAGGAACACTTTGATATTTATCTATTTTTACTATTTGGTATCGGTTTTCAAGGTATGATTGGAACATGTTTATTGCGCTTCCAGTTACTCCAATGCCACCTAGCTTTTGAAGAAGTATTTTATGGCTAATTGTATCAAAGGCCTTTTTAAGGTCGATAAATATACCAAGGACTATGTTTTTTTTATCAATATTCAAGTTAATTTTAGAGACCAGGTCAATTGTGGCTGAGAGGGTGTTTGATTTGGGGCGAAAGCCGTATTGTTTATTATAAAGAAAAGATATTGAATTTAGATAAACATATAGTCGGTTATAGATAATTTTTTCTAAAACCTTGGACAACACTGGCAAAACGGATATAGGTCTATAGTTGCCGGCTTCAGTTTTACTTCCAGACTTGAAGATAGGGGTTACTTTGGCTAATTTAAGACTTTCTGGGAAGACGCCGGAGCTCAAGCAAACATTTATACATTTTGTCAGATCTTCGATTATTATATTTTTTATACATTTGAGTGCTTTCGTGGTTACTTCGTCAAGCCCAGCTGCTGTGTTAGGATTTAAACTATCTATTATTTTATCTACCTCTTCGATGGTGGCTGGTTTAAAATTATTAAGGCAATTCAGGCAATTTTGCGACAATGAGCGATATTCATGGCCATTCTGCAAATTTTGGGGTATTTCTTTCGCCAAAACTGTACCTATTTGTGAGAAATATTCATTAAAACAATCACAGATCTTCTTAGGATCGGTAATAGTACCATTTATAGTATTTATTTCTGAAGGTGGGCGGACTTCTTTAGTTTTATTGTTAGAAAGACTATTTATTAGATTCCACATTTTTAATGGCTTTTTGTGACAGTTTTTAAAAGATTTTTGATAGTAGTGACACTTTGCCGCTTGAATACTTTGTGATACTTTATTTCTAAAAACTTTAAAGTTTTCTTCGGCTGTTTTGTTGTTAGGATCGTTTTTATAAAGTTGCCATAATATGTTTCTTTTTTTAATATCTTCAATTATTTCTTTTTGAATCCAATCACTTCTGGGTGAATTTAATATCTTTTTTTTCTTTACTCTACTTTCATTTATGCTGCTGATTAATACATCTTCTAAATCCTGGAGACCTATTATACCTTTTTCTTTAGCCTTTTCTACCGTTTCAGAAAGCTTCTTATAGTCTAATGCATTGTAAGTTATATTTTGAGGTGGTTCCGGTTTCAACCTATCAATTTCCAAATACATTTGCTTATGATCTGACATAGGTGAATCAATCACGGCTAAATGAAAAGTCTGAGAATTCAGGTTAGTGCAGACGTGGTCTATAATACTCTTTTTTTTAGAAGTATCTCGTGTGCTATAAACTGACTCCGCTTTATTAAGAGCTACATATCCACATTCTTGTAACATATCAATATAATCTTGACTTGGTTTGTCCGGTGACAGCAAATCGAAATTAAAATCTCCAAGTACAATACTTCTTCTTCTATCTTGAAGCTGGGAGGAGTATGTTTCCAGGAATTGAGCAACTTTTTTCCTGTTTGGCTTATAGATTGCTCCAACATCGATATTAAACTTTTCTAAGTGTAACCATAAAAAGTGATTGCCATTTTTAAATTGGCTATTGATAAGTTTATGTTTTAAAAAATTTCTAACAAAAATTGAGACACCCCCACCCTTCGAATCATTTCTATAGTTATAATAGTGTATAAATCCAGGCAGAACCAGGAGCTTTGCGTCTGCTTCAGATTTGACCCAGGTCTCTGTGATTATTATTATATGTATTTTGTGTTTGAATGACTCAAGGATACATTTTAATTCATCGAATTTCCCTTTTTTCATTATGCTTTGAGCATTTGCATAAAAGAACTTCAAGGATTCCTTTGTTGTAGTAACATCAGCGTAATTATTGGTTAGTTGGTAGGATATATGGTTATTTCTTATGCTCTCATATTCTCTTGTTTGCCGAAGCTGTTCGTGTTTTTTGGAATATCCTTTATTATTTTTGGTACCCCTTTGTTGTATTTTATAGTAAGGTTCTCCTCCCCATTTTGTGTACGAAGTTTAAGTTCGTTCTTCAGTTTATTTAAGTGAATTTGTTGAGCAGGTGTTTGGTCTGAGTAGATTGATATGCCACCTAGAGAGGCATTTTTCTTATTACGAAGAATCAACATTGCTGCTTCACGGGTTGCAAAGCAGACTTTTATAGGTCTGCATTTAGCTGCATTGTATTTTATTATTATATTATATATATTATATATTTTGTAATCTACTTGTTTAGTTATATAGTAAATATATAAAAGTAAGTTGTGTTAGTTACAACTTATAACTCAAGATCTAATGAACCAATCTCTGAAATTTTGCATACACATAGAAGTAATTTGAAGGACATAGGGTAGCATTCATCCCGGGAAACAGTGCTTTTTCCCGAGATGAATGGGTGGGAGAACGAAAGTGGTAGGATGGCTTATTGGCGGTATTACCTGCTCTACAGTACTCTAACAACATTGTATATGTTTGAATAACGTGTACATGTGTACATCAGGCTATAGGACAAGTCCATATAGATTTAAGGTAGGTAGTTTATTTCAGATAACCAGGAGTTGCTGGAAAGTTACACATTTGTAATCAAATCACAAATCTAAAAGAATTTGATACTGAAGATTTGACAAGAAACTATAAAGCAAAGAACAAAGCCAATCCTGGTAATGATAAAGACACAAAAACGGACAATATGAGCAGGTCACACCAATACAATCAATTAAAAGATAAATGCTAAGTCAGTTATAAACCCTATTCAAAAGACATTACTACTAGGCAACATCTTACATGTATACTAGGCAGACTATGGCTACAACGCAGAAATACTTACTTACAGTAAAACTACAGGTATCCCCACAAATAACAATTAGGATACAACATAACCTAGCAAGTAGTAAAGAATATATATTTATAAGATGTCACTAGTTTTCATCAAACAACTCGCGAGCTACAATGTAAACATTTATACAAAGGTATAATTTGTATTTATATTAGTTTTCGATATAATCTTATACAGTTAGACTAATCGAAAGGTTATTTTTTTTTTAAATAATAGAAAATAAGTAAATATCAAACGTGAGCACACTATGTTGTTAGTTAGACAAATTGAAGGTACATCATATATGCTTGTCGTGTCTCTAAATCAAAAATGATCATTGCAATATATTAAAAAATATGAAAATCACGACATTTACCACTTAAAACCAATACAACAGGCACTCACACCAAAATAAAATTAATTGGCTTCTCTTCGTTTATCTACAGTTTATCAGCCATGAAATGAAACATTCTTTTGCAATAGACTACCATACAGACATAGATAGACGTGCATAGACTATGAACAACGTAAAGCATAGCACTTATCTATGTCCATTTATATTCTCTATGATTCTCTGTGCTGGGGGGCTACCATCCACTTTTTAAGCAGCTCTGAAACGAGTAAGCATGACGTAACCTCTCCTTTACTCAATCGTTTTTGCATGGATTTTAGGTGGCGATAGTAGGCCACCAAGTGGCTTACTACCGTCTGTTAAAACCATGCAAGTCCCAGTGAGTAAGCGACACAGCGCTATATATGATGTAAGGCGACATCTCCCTCACTCACTGGATCTTGCATAGTTTTAAGAGATGACAGTAGGACATACAAGGAGCTTGCAAAACTTACAAAGTCAAAAAGCCGATTTACGTATTCCAGTATAATATATTTGATTTTGAAACAAACTACTGCACAAATTTTGCAAAAATTTTATAATGGGACCAAATTAAATGTACAAGGTTTTAAAAAAAAATTGATTGATTGACTATATAATAAAAAGTAAAATTCAAAATGTAGACTGCACTTACCCCCAAAACTATTATTTTATCCTCACACTTCTTTCTAAAGCTTTGCTGGTAGAAAAAGCCTTCAGTTCGCCCTATACACAAGTTAAATAAATTAAATGACAAAGAGCGCGTACGCGTCGCTTAGCCGTCTGCGTCTTAGTGCAATACACACTGAACTGAGAGAAAACAAAACACCACGAAAACGAGCTTAGGTAACGTTGCAGACACAAGGATGCCGGTTTCCCCGTGCCTTGTTCCCACGCCTTGTACAAACAAGGCAGGCACAGGGTGATAGTGACGTCATTCTCTCAATTTCATTGTTCACCGTAGATTTAAAAAATTGCAGGTAAAGTGCAGCCGCGATTAATTATATGATATTCACAAATAATTTTTACGAAAAATGCGTGTCAACTACGAATTTTATGTGCAATTTAGTTAAAGTTATCATGTTTTTATGACTGTCGCTCTCTATTTCATTGAAATCTTCGACTTTTCCGTTCTGTGTAGCTCTCCTCGTCAGAGGAGTATAGTATTCCTTGGTATAGAATTATATACCGGCTTCTATAGACTCTAGAAAAATAATAGTCGATGGGTTTGGCATAAGATCGAATATACCTATAAGGTAAATATTAAACTCCTTATTATAGAATGAGAGTCATTTCATTATGATTAAAAACTATTTTATACAAATAGCAGTGTGGTTTCCAGATTCCAGCCTCATAAGAAAAACACGGTTTTCTTTTTCATTTAAAATTTATTTCAAGAGTAATTATTTATACATATTACTCTTTAATTAACTAAGTAACACTTAAATTAATGAAAGAAAAATATTCATAGAAGAACATTGGAATAATACCTAATAGCAAACAGAATAAACATAAGAAATAATAAGTCCATTCCATAATTCACTGTATATTTGCGTATAGTAAGCTATCTTCTATATTTCTGTACATTTTTATTTGTATGTGTTTTCATATTACCATTTCAAATATATTTATTAACGTAAGTATGCATTTATAGTTAGACTGAGCCAACTAACACGCCATGTTCTGATAATTTTTGTTATCTAATCTATGGTTCACTGGAACAGATTGCTTTAGCGATAAGTCAGCTTTGTCTCATTGTTTTGACTAAAGTTGTTTTTGAGGTGTTTTTTCTAATAATAAGTAAATAATAACAACAGAGAGTATTTGCACTGCAATATTTAATTTTTACAAAGAAACAATAACTCCTTTACAGCTTACATTCCACTGTGATGTTATGTTATGCGTATGCTAGCTTTTTACAAAATCTGTATAGCTTATCTATACTTATAATAAAAAAGTAAAGGTGATTTGTCTGTACATTTAGTAATTTTGACTAAAATTAATACAGGGACTTTTAAAATGAACAATAGAAAGCAAAAAATAAAATTTCTGTCTGTGTGTATGATCATGCTTATCTCCGAAAGTATTGAACAGATTTGCTTAAAACTTTCACCAATTGTTTTCTTTTAACTCGGAAGTTAAGGTTAGTTACACCAAAATCGGTTCATTAAAAAAATTTATCATCATTTGAATAAACTCAAGTCATATTTGATTTCGAACGTATGCACCAAATTGGATAATTATTTTTTGTGTTGGAAATTGTTATAACAAACTTTGTATAAAAGAAAAGAGGGATTCCCGTGCAATTTCCGCAGGAGTTTCAGGAGCAATTCCCGAAATTTCCATGATAACAGGAATGAAGTTGCGGGTTACAGCTAGTACTTAGAAATAAACTAAAAATGTAAAACGTAAGAAGGAAATTGAAATATAAAAAATAATTCGTTTCTAAATATCTTTGGATCTTCAACATGACCTTCGAGAGAGAGAAAAAAGTCAGTATCATTAGAAATGTTTAATTAAGTTAAGTTATACCAAAAAAAAGAAGACTACAATAAACGATACCCGATCATAATCTGCACTTTCTACATTTAACTACCTAATCAAATTAAAAAAATATTTTTATAATAATTAATTAATTTTCTCTAATTAACAAATAGCCACTCTAGAAATGGAGACACTCGCTCACTTCGTTCGCTCAGTCAATAATATATATGTATATACAGAGTATTTTAGAGTGAAAGAGACACAATGTTCAATGCTTATCGTCACTCTTCACACATATTTATAAAAACTAATACCCATTCCATTTGTAGGAATAATTAAGTTTATTTTCACTACGTTTTACTGCATTCTCTGACGACTACATTGTCTATGTCAACATCACAGGTCTACATAAAACATAGAATTACTAATTACTCAATGTAAGAGAAAAAAATCAAAGAGGAAAAGGCACAGGTGGCTTACCAGCATCTCTTAAAACCATGCAAGAGTAAGCGAGACAGCTCAACACATGATGTAAGGCGACATCTCCCATACTCACTGGATATTGCATGGTTTTGAGAGATGGTGGTAAGCCACCAGCACAGATATTTAATTTGTTAATTTGGAACGTAAAAAACGCTGTAGATTTATTTTTTTGGGAGATGTCGCCTTACATCATGTATTGTGCCGTCTCGCTTACTCACTCGTTTTTGTACAGGTATTATTAAGTGACGGTAACTCCCCTTGCCTTGCTTAAATAGGCGTGTTTGACGAGATTGAGGGAGGTCTATAACAGTCTATGACCAATATGAAGTTGTCACTGTCAAAATTAAAAAAAAGAAATGAAAAATGTCAAAAATGGAAACGTCACACAATATTATAAAAACAACAAGAATTTACAAGAAAGAAAATACCTATTTCTTTTTTCATTAAATTGTTTTCGTCATTAGTTAAGTGCTTCAGACATTTGTTAAGTATTTGCAAATTGTAAGTTGCATTTCGTTTAATGTTGTCCTTTATTAGCGAAGGCAGTATTTGTAACAACATTAGGTACAGCATCGGTTTCTTACAACTTATTGTCACATTTTTACAATCGTTTTCATATTTGTTTCAGGAAAAAAGATTCTTTTAATCATGTCTGACCTCAGGCAGTTTTGTTGTGACGACGAGACTGGGGAAGTAATGACTTACCACATTAACGGCGAAACCGGGGAACCTGTTGTTGAGAACTTACGAACTATGCAACCCCGCCCACGGGTGTCTCGCGTGAGACCTCGACTTTCACGTATCAGTCGCCCACCAAAACCTGCCCGTTTTCCAAAATTCTATATGGCCAAAACAAAAAAGTTTCAGCGTTTAAAAGCAAACATACTGGCTGGTTCAAATACAATAAGTCATAGATTACTCTTGATACCGACCGTGTTATTCTTTCCTGCTTTAGCGAGTGTTTTGCTCATGATATTAGAGATTTACCTCCATGTTCGCTGCCATAAGAAAAATAAAAAGCTTACAGATTCCACTATGTACTATCGCAGTCCATTCCATATTGTAACAAGGACATTCTGTGGTGTATGTCGCGACTGTGACGCTGCTTCCAAAGTAGGACAGCTGCAAGACCAGAGGCGTCACCGTTATGACTATATTCGTTCTATAGCTATTTAAAACATTTTCATGTATGTAGTTGATAAGTCTGATTTGTTTTGGTGTCAGCAAAAGTGAAACTTTTTTATTCTTTATACTAGTAAGCAAAATAACAATCATTGCTAAAGCAATAAATTTAATTCATGATTTTATAGGGCTTTTAATATAATATGTATAAGGGAACTACAGAATGTGGACGTCGTGTGCAAGAACCATTAAAGGATATTTAAGTGGTTAAAGGAAAATAAGAAGTATCCAAAATCTGCAAGTACATAAGATGAGAGAAAACAAGGTTACCAGTGAGGACAAGTGAAAATCTTTAGTTTTTATCTACCCCTGCAGGAAACAGGTGTAATGATGCATTCATCTATCAATTAAGAGCACAGCTTTTAAATTTTAGATAGATAGAGAAAAGCATTACAATCCGTGATCCATAAAATATACCTGTATGTCAGATTTTATTTTTTTACATATAAACATATATATGTTACTGGCTAAACCCCAGTTTAGGACAAACTAGTTTTTTCTAGGCCAAACTAGATAGGTAGTCCTATTTAAGATTCAAAGTGGCTTGCTCGCTCCCTTATATTGGGGGCAACAAGATAATCATAAATTAACCGAAAACCCAATGTCAAATAATTTCATTTCTAAACAAATCTGAAATCGGGACAAACTAGTTTGGTCTGGAAAAAATTGTTCATAAATGGGTTTGGCTCACAGAGAAATTCTCTATATATCCCTTGTGGTTTGGCTGGTAACATATAAATAGATGTTATAAATCAAAATCTTTAAAAAAGAATGAGGCAATAGTCTGCTACACTATCTTCTGCAAAGCTATAAATACTTAGTTATCTTATCAATTTTAATTATTCAAGTTCTGTGATTCATTCATCAAGTTATTTTTGTGATGTGTTTATTTACCGAAATTTATTTTAATTTATGCCAACATACTTGCACTCTATTATTTCAGAGTCTTGCTTTTGTTGGACCTATCCTAATATTAGAAATCTTTAATATTTTATGTGCATTCCTCAAATTAATTAACGTAACTGCAGTCAAATTTCGCTGGTTATTTATGTGTACAGTCAGAGCAGTGCAAAGGTTGCTGGCATAAAAAGGCAAAACCTACTCTATCTTTGACAAAGATAGACTAGGTATCGCCATATTTATACTTTGTATATGTTATACAGAAAAAAAACCGATTATGTTATGGTAAATATTGGATAAATATACTAGGAAATTCGTGTCGTGCCTGGAGATGGGTTTCTATCGGGTACATTTCGGAAAAATACCCAGTTTAAGGTATTTACCCAAATCTGAGTATGAACACGGATAAACACCTATATCTAAAACCTTTTGTTTTTACTTGCCGCCCATCTCTATCGTGCCTAAATATAAAGTTCCATCATGACTAATGAATAAAAGAAAATGGTGCTAATGACAAGGAACAATATTATATATGAACAGTGTGGCTCTATCAAACTAAAGGTCTTGTAGCAAATCCAGCATTTTTACTTTTTTTTAAATCATTTGTGCAATAAATATTATTTATAGGCTATGTTTGCCCCACGGGCGAAGCCGGGGCGAGTCTAGTTTTTAATATTTTGAAAAAAAATCAAACCGAATGTATTCGGTAACTGTGCAGAATAATTCGGCCGAAAACAAATAGTGGAAAAGATGCCGAATACGCCGTATACCAAACGAATATTCGGCGCATCTCTAATGTATAATTAGAAATGCTTTCCAGTAATTTTACTTTGTAGATTTTTGTGGTTTCTAGATATTGTAAGGAATGTTTTTTATCAAATTAACCTTATCACATAGTATGGTGATGGCAATGATCATAATAAGGTCGAGGGTATAAAAATAGTATTGTTGAAATGGTATTACATGCTTATCTCTAATTGTTATTTTTGTATGGAATAAACAATTTAATTTTCAAACTTATTTTTATTAAATGGAACTAATGAACCGCGCCCCGCTATTCAGTACGAAAGTAAAGGTGGTGTTGCTCAATCTGATTATTTTTACTTTGTGTTCTGTGTAACAACTTCATGCATTTATGTGCATGTTGTACTATTATTATTTTCTGTGCATACAGCATATCCACCAGACTCCCCCACGAGATCCCGTGTACTCATTGCGTCGAAATGTGTGTGCGGGGCAGTGGTCAAACTGCTCTTTTACTACTTGGACAACTAGTTGGACCATGGGTCTGTATTGTATTTGTATGTGACCCTGTAGTATTATTTGTGTGTGTTTGTATTGAGTGAGCACCCCTTGAAACTTTGAATCGACTGATTGTCTGAATAGAGATGATTCCGTGCTTTGGTCTCGGCTGCCATCTGGTAGGCGTTAATGGCCATCGAGAGGTGGTTCTGAAGAAATCTGACACCAGGGTATGCATGGTCGATTGGCCATGTCACCTACACGAATTGATGATGATGAGACCAATAATACCCTGATCTGGGAAGTTAAGTGAACAAATCTCTCTTCGTATATAAGGTGAATTTAAATCAACTGCAAATATTTTAAGGGCAGATTCAGACCACTAAACTGAACAACTTTCCCAAATAAACTTATGTCGAAATACGAAATTTTTTTTGACCTCTTATATAAATTAAGAATCAGCTGATCTAGTTTAGTATGGAGAGTGAAAAATAAAATTTCGTATTTCGATATACCTAAGTTTATTTGGAAAAGTTGTTCAGTAATAGTGGTCTGTATCTGCCCTTAAAATATTTGCAGTTGATTTGTGTCCACATCACGGACATTTTTTTTTACACATGGCTTCAGCTCTGATGGCAACGCATTGTTATGCTAAACATGACCTGATGGTGCACCCGGGATGAGTTTTCAACAAGGGAACTTCAACCGTTCATCATCATCATCATTCATTTAACCGTTTGTGGATAATAATGGATAATAATATCAAATCAAAAATAATTATAACAAATCTCAAATCCAAAAAGGCTACCACCACAAAATGGCGAATATTTTTTTCCAGGTGATGTCGAAAGTTTATGTAAATTTCTATTTATAGTTGTTACTTTTTTACCATAATTTATTAAGTAAAAATAACTTCCCCACTATGAACGTCTATCGTAATAATATCCTTGCCCGGGACTAACTCGGGGAATAATAATAAAAATAAACAATTTAAAAAATACACTTTATTTATATTTGTGTTTACAACTAAGCTTGTAGTACAGTATAATAAAACAATGAATTTCGACAATGCATAGATAACGATAGGTTAGCTTCGAATGAAGTCATATCAATGATATAATATTGGTGCGTCGTTATACGAACAGTGAACATCTAACATGCGTATTTTCAAACAATAAGAAAATATAACATTCAAGCTGTTTAGCGCCCTTTCTCTTACTTTGTATCTTGTGTCAGTCATAATAGAATGAAACGCTTATTTCAAGCCTTAGACTGGAAATAGCTCGGGTTCTCTCTTCGATAAAAAATGTTTCTATATAGCTGCTCCATCTATGAGATGCCCATATTATCCAGTAGTGGACATTTTGTGGCTCAATCATAAATAATTAAACAATAAATTCCGCCAGTCATTTCTACAATATTATATCGCAGAACTTTGGTTTTCTTCATTTTACAGGAAAATATTGATAAAGCATTTTTAAAGAGCTAATTCCTTCTAGTCTATGTCTTGTAATAAATTTCATACTTTATCCCAGCGCAGCTGTCTCTCCGCGGGTCAACACAATAGCATATTTTCGAGAATACAGGACGTAAACATATTATTATTATAACACCCCCAACATTAACATTTTTATGCGCAAATGTACAATAGTTAGGTAATAATTTAGTAACAAAAATATCGTTCACTACTAGAAACTAAATTAAACGACAATATTTGTCCAAGTGTTGAACGCCAAGACCGCCTATTGTGAAGTACAAACGTATTTTTGCAATAAAATTTAAATAAATAAATAATTTTGTCTGCCGATCTGGATTGGCTTACATTTAAGATATTGTTTAGATAAAATGTAGTAAAACAATAAATATATTCCTACATAATTTTGATAATCGTATCACGATCATTAGTCCAGTTACAATTATTGTTAGCACATCGATCTGTGGCATAAACCAAATTCGTTAAAACATAGTAGTGTACACAGACGATCAGAAAACATGGTTAAAACTTGACGTCCGAAAATTTTATAGGGTCAATTCGCCTCTTAAAAACACTTATTTACCAACTTGTTATAATTTATTTATTCTATAAACAACACTATTTAATTCCGATAGGAAAAGCTTGCAACAAATGTTAACGTGTCTCATAAATGCATTTCATATTTTGTATCAACTTAAAACTACTCATACATTTGCCAGAAATTTGAAACCAATGCGACCTAAATAGATGGGAACTGTTAACATGTCATAAACGAACATACACAATGGTATAGTTCAGTAAATCACATAACAAAAAAATAAAATAACAAAGTACAGCGGCGCTGTCAGCTGATAAAATAAGTTGGTAAAATTAAACTACAACAGTATAAAGCTCTAAGTCAGATGAATTTTAATATAAAGAGCCTGCTTTTTCGTTTTCGTACATTAGAAAGAACGTGTAATTTCCGTTCTTTTCAAATAAAAAACATGAAAATACGTCGTGTAAATAAAGCCCTGCAGCCGCGTATGTAACCAGAGTTTTGTAACCAGTTACATAAAAATAAAAAATGATCCTCATAGGATACTGGTATCCAAGTGATAGGATTTTTACCTTTTCTGATACCTATATGATTTGTTCGTAACTAGTATCCAGTAAGGAATAAATAATATTCTTATGAAACCATGAGCTGGGTATACCAAATTATTTTTAGTGATTAAGGACATGGTGAGTGTGTAAGTTTGTGAAGTATTTAGTGGTGAGAAAAGAGTGAAAAGTACCAGGGCAACAGAAAGTATTAGGAGTTAGTCTACGCTTAGTTCATTATATTTGAGTTATAGATATGAGATAGAGTTGCAAAGTTATGCCCGTTTCATACGAGGGCAGAGCAATGAGGCAGAACAGTAGGCAGAAAGTGCCGCAGAAACAATATCACGTCCTCAAGAACTAGTAATGTAAAAAGTTTTATTTATTTAGTTATTAATAGGAAGAGCAAAAGCAGATAATACCATATTAAGAAACTGATGACTACTTAGAGTTGTACATATATTTATGCCCTTGACTGTAATCCCGGAGTGAAATAAATCAAGAAAACTAGGAATTAGTAAATTGCCAACAGTTTATTAATATCTAAAAGAATATGGTGATATTAATTCAATACAATGACCAACAGTTATTTCGTTTTGATTAAGTTCCGATATTGCGTCATTGATCTCTTCGTCAATTTCTTTGTACTCTCGGCACAGTTTTGATTTTCTCTTGTGGATATTAATCGTTGTTTCCTTTTTTAGTATATCCAGCAGATGAGCCAATGTCGGTCTTTTTCGTCCGATATATCGGTTCAGGCGACTATGTCAGCCTTCGATGTTGTTTGTTGTTCGTATTTTAGCTGCAGAGCAACAGCAGATTTTTTTGAAGTCAGTCTTTGCCATCCATTGTTTGTGAAAATATTTGTTGAACTTAATTATGTCTTCTCCAGACGGACTTTTCTTCATGATATATTTGTACCCCTTTTTAATGTAGACTTTGGGCAAACGTGCAAGGTCAGCACACCTTGCAACATGTCTTTTTTTAACCTTTGTGTTTAATTTTAAAGACTTCGCTTTTGCAAACAAACACCTATTTAGGTGATAATAACAGCCCTTAATATCGATGGTAGGGAAAACTTTCCGAACAGCATTCATAGGTCCCAACTCGAAATCTACAGTTATTTTTTTTGGCTCCCAATATTTAAATTGGGATTTTATTAGCCGGAAAAGTGTGTCATAAGTATG
This sequence comes from Apomyelois bistriatella, assembly GCA_947044815.1. NCBI lineage: Eukaryota > Metazoa > Arthropoda > Insecta > Lepidoptera > Pyralidae > Apomyelois > Apomyelois bistriatella. The sequence goes on along the minus strand of OX345687.1, from coordinate 15,023,018 downwards.
CTGTTTCTTGTCAGGCAGTAAGCTAAAAATTAAGGGTACAATAGCCGATGTTGTTTCGTCGACACCATGTATTGTATATAATTTTTTAAATTCAGTCGGACACGAACTAAAAGTACCATCAGCTAGAATATGCTTGTACTCTACAATCAATGCAGGGGTTTTGGAACAAAATAGTAAAATCTTCTTTTCGTCATCACAATATTCCGCCAGCAAGAACTTTCTAAATTTTTCTGGTATTACAGCTTCTACGGATGATTTAGACCTCAACCTTGGTGCTCCTAAAACTTTATTTCGTTCGTTGTACAAACCAGTTTTAACATTTTGAAAATTGGGGATTTCTTGTACAATATCGAACCCTTCACCTTCGAGGCTATTAACCATGCTGTCATATTGTTTCTGTATGCTCTCGAAATTATGACTACATTGTTCCTTCAACTTGTTTAACTCCTTCAGAATTCTATTATTCGCAAAATTTTGTTTGCAGGTTTCGTTATGCGTCTTCACCTTTACTACCTCATTTTTAGCGTTGATAGTGATACTGCCGGTACAACCCTTATTAATATTGTGACAAAGCCAAAAGGTTGACTCATTGGAATAAGTTTTTTTCCTATGGTACTTACGACCATCGCTCAACAGTGCTCTCCCTCCTCTCTTAGTAGAGATAAATTCAATTTCAGCCATTTGGGATATTACGCAAATGAAATTATTTTCTATACTTATTACAAGATAAAAAACCATGAACCACTGTTTTTATCCACTGACATTGTCATTGCCACCTAGGTGATATGAAAACGTCAGTTAGGTATATAAAGAATGTTGAGTGCCAAAATGATATCAAAAGAGGTTGATTACTATACCTACGAGTATCTATATTTCAAGCAGTTACCTAAAAGGAATATAAAGTACTTTCTCGTAATCGTTAGGAAGTTTTCCTTGGTTGTAACTCGGTTACGTGAAAGGAAAAAAATATATCACTTGGATACCAGTTTCCTATGAGGATCATTTTTTATTTTTATGTAACTGGTTACAAAACTCTGGTTACATACGCGGCTGAAGGGAAATAAAGTATATACAACACTCCCTTTACGTCTCTCGCCAAGAAATTCGGCCGCCATTTTATTTTCCTTAAACATATGTACTGAAATAATCTTATTATCGTGTCGGTTATTGCGAAGTGTCATAAGCCATGTCACCTACACTGACTTGTTAAATCGAATAGTCCTTCCTTCCTGGTTATCTAAATATAACTTGGTCAATTAATATTGGTAATTACAGAGTTCTTACATTATTGCGCTCTCTTAGTTTTCAATTTACGAGTAATTCACATTAAGTTTATTCACTCATTGTCAATTTTAAGCATCAGTAAATAGAAGCTCCGCTACTAGCATGTGTAATGCTGAACAGGTTGAAAAGAATGAATAGTTAAGATTCTCAACATGAATATAGTACGATATAGATAAGTATCCTTTTTTTTATTTCTTCGTAGTTTTACATAACTTGAATACAAATTTATATGTTACACAGAAAGTGAATACAAAAATTCAAAAATCATTCGCCAAAATGCGAGAAAGAACGTCATTTTCATAGAAAATTAACTGACTTCAAAATGTACTAAGCACCATATACCTACTAAAGGTTTACTGCCAAATCACAACCATACACATATAAGGAATATAGAACAGATAACATTATATGTCATGTGAAGTCGGTCTTAAGAAAATACACTCTCTTTCTGTCCGTGGGTGTTTTAGAAGGCTACTAAGAGATTTACGGAGGACTTATTGTAAATCTATCCTATATCGACGGATTCCACCCTTTCGACCCATAAAGTCCACTTCCCAAAAGCGCAATTCTCAAAATGACAACTCCACAAACAACAGCATTCACAATTTTGATGTTTACAAACTTAGATGTCAAGCTGGCGTTAAAATATTAAAAAAAAAAAGCAAAATCTTATTTAGGAAAAATGCGAGTCTACCATGACCATAGCGTTACATTAAGTCTATAACGCCTTTATTCAAAACAATCAATGTATTTTTATATTAAAAGTTTTGAATAAACATATAATTTTGGCCGTGAATTGTTTTCGGAAAGAACTTAATAGATTTTTCTCTCCAAATGTGTGTGTTTATAAAATAAATGAGTTATGTAAATGTTGAGTAGCACCGCTTAATAAACCTTTAAAAAGATTTAGCTACTAAGCACAGAAAATTGGTTTATTTATAAAATTACATACAAACTTCTTTTTATATTTTATATGATACATTTGGATGAGCAATTATAAACAGCAATATATTCGTTGTAGAACGTTGTGTAAATTTTTAAGGTCTTAATTTAGTACTGATTAACATACTAGCTTCAAATGCGCTTAATCAGTAGTATTAGTTGGTGAAAGAATCATAGTATCGAACGCATATAATTTTGAAGTCAACATTAACAGAAAATCCTGGGCTCCGAAGCAGTAAGCTGAGAAAGCAACCGGGAAGGCGGTAAGATGAGAGAGACATAACATTTTGAAGTCGTTTTCAAACTAAACTTTTATAGTAACACTTTCTTTGAAATAGGTTCAATTTTTTAATATTATAAACTAGCTGTTCTCGCGGTTGCGCTTGCCCATAGTTTGTATGTACTTTAGCCTATAACCGTCCCCAAGAATTAGGCTATCACACGCAGAAATAAATTTTGAAATCTATTTAGTGTTTCCAAGATTACCGCCTACAAACTTACACACTTATTTTTTATATAAAAGTATGGATTTTACCCCTTATTCACAAAAAAATAACAACATTTCTTAAGCTTATTTCAACTTAAATGTATTTTGTCTCGTTTTTTACGTTAAATATATTAAAGAGAACGAGACAAAGCATAATTTCAGTAAAAGTGGGCGTTAACAATTTGTTATTTTTATGAATACATTTTTATGATTACATGAGACAATAACTCTGTAATCCATACTTCCATCTTCTTCGTCGGTATCATGAATTTTTTTAAAATATTATATTGGTGATATAGTTTAGGGCTAGCGATCAAACATACTACTTTTGGGCGCGATAAAACAGAGTTCCACGCGGGCGGATCCGCGTTCAACTAGTATAATCATAATTTACTTTAGCCTCAGAAACAATTTATTGAAAATAAAAGAAATTATTTAATTGATTGGTAATATGAAATTTACATGCTGTACAAGTAACAAAAGATTAAAATCTAAACAAATTTAGTTAGAATCAGAAAATTTAGATAAGAAATGACCGTTATGAGGCCATATGACTTTATTTCGTACATAATTTATTCCGTCACACAGTTCATACAACACTATTTTATTGATGTAAACAGCATTATGATGTCACGTTGGAGATAAAGACTAAGTTACCACTGAAGTGAAAACAAAACTGTGCAAAGGGAATTGGTACAGCTATCTGCCAAAAAATCGTTATTTAATTTTTTTTTTAGATTTCCGTTTTGACAACTTAAACTTTGAGGAATGAACTATATGATAAATAGTCCTTTTGAGTCTCTATTGCTATTTTGAGAATCAGGCCGTCTGCATCTAAGCTGGGAAGAAATTTTATTGACTAAAAACACAGCAAAAATTGACGCTAATTGTTTTTTTACGCTCTTCTAGTCTTACTAGAAAATTTTCCAATTTTATTATAAATAGAAGCTCCTTTATAATAAATGTTGAAATTATATCAAAAATATCACTGAATGTAGAGTAAGCGAGCTATAAGATGTTGCAAAATTCCGCATACATCAGGTCTGCTTCGCTTAGTGGTAACACAACTGAGACATGTACAATATTATTTTCAAATTACATATCAGCATCCTACTCAATCTTCGCATGGCCTCATGACAAATTTAAGAACAAAACCTTCACTAGGAACCAGTGAAAACTGAGAGTGAGTGAGAACCAGTGAGAACTTAGTGAAAACTTTATGAAAATAAAACTGTAGTCCCGGAGACAAATTGTAAAAGAAAAATACGTTTCGAGGCAGTTTAATTTATAAGAACCAATGACTGCTGGTATGCTGGAGCTCACGCGGCTTACCGAATCTCGATGAGTTATGTGGTAATGGCATTGATATGAGTCGGATACTTCAAGAGTTGATGGCCCATAGGCTACCTGAAATAAATCATTATATTTGAACGCTTTCCTTGATTAACCGTTTTGGTAAAAGGCGGCTAAATAATTATAATATCAATAAATTTTAATGCTCTGTTATAAAAAATTTATATTTTAAAAATAACAGGATTTTAAGGTCTGGTGCAAACTTAAACAAAAATAAGCATGTATTACGAGTAGAGATGGGTTTCTACCGGGTAAATACCCGATTCGGGCATTCGGTAAATACCTTTTGAGTTTTTACCCACATCTATAAATATCCATCTCTAATTACGACGTTACGAGCAAAATTTAAGCTCGGTAATTAAATTAAATGGTAAGACAATAAGATTTTGTTTCTCACCCTGTTATGCCATGTTACACATCATGCTACTTACATAAATAAGAAAATATTTGGCAACAAAAATAGACCTTAATAACAACAAATCCCAACTAATGTTTATAATATTAGTTGGGATTTGTTATTATTTAGGTTGGTATGCGAAAGTGAGTTTGTATATTTGTTTATCTGTTACCTTTTCACGCCCTATCTTCCTGAAATTTCGCATACACATAGCTAGGAGTACTGAAAAGAACATAGGGTACCTTTCATCCCGGGGGAAAAGGGCTGTCCCGAGGGAACTTCATGTGAGCGAATGCTAGTAAAACATATATTTAAAACATACTTACTTGTGAATTTAGTAGGCGTTCTTAGATTATGATCCGAATTTAAACTTCGTTGGTACTTGCGCGGGCACGGTGAATGAGTATCCTGGAAATAAATAATTTCTATCAAACATATTATTTTAATTGGTCATTGAGCGAATCTGTGATGGTTGTGGAGGTTCTAACCTTACCAATAAAATAGTATGGTATTTTCCACTCAGTCATAATTTCGGGTCGACATCATTTCGTGGATTATTATTAGCCAAGTGTTGTTGAATAGGCTTGTGTATTACTTATAAATGCTAAGTGTAGTGTAGATCATTTGCTGCTTCACTTGGCCTTCAGACTAGACTAAAGTAGGACTAAAGAAGATTAGTTAATACCCTCGTTCAAGTAGCAAACATTATTGTCACATGAGAATAGTTTTTCTTCCACTTCCAACCGGTTATTTTGGACAGCCTGCGGCTGAAATGATGATGAACAGTTTTTCTATTGAGTCTGGATTCTATTTATTTATATTCTTAAACACACTAACAGCATATGAAGCTGATGCGTGTGCATCATAAGTTTGGAAATTTTATACATTGTCTAATCTATTTTTAAAAGAGATTCTATGGGTCTAATGACTAAACTAAAGGCTATAAAAAACTCATATCTAAGGCCGTAAAATATTAAAAAAAAAAAAGTCAAATAGCCTGTTTGATCGAAAACAAAAAGTCACTTACCACCGCTCTGCTCAATACGCTTGCTGTCTTGCTGAGCTTTCCTCTGGTCAGCGAGTACTAGTACTGCCTTCAGCTGCTTTTGCTGTTCTTCGTTCAATACGCAAGTCAATGCGTGGTACAATGCTGGCTCGTTGGTGGAAAGAGCTACAACAAACGCACATGTATGTATTTATTTAATACGACAACATCAAAAAGTGGGGTTAAGTCTTTGATCTATATCCTCCAGAAATAAGATACAATCAAATAGATTTAATGATAAATAGTGGGTCTAAAAACGCCACTTTGAGCAATTCATCGAATCGAATTCATATTACCAATTCCTTAGCAATTCTTTAGCAATTCCTAGTTCTTTCAATTTTTTTCAAGAGGAATTGCAAAGTTTAATTGGCCATTTTACAAAAAATTGAGGAATTGCTACAGAATTGCTAAGAAATTCTTTTTCGGTGTTAAGTGTCAAAATATGTGGGATGAAGCCTACCTGACAGCGTATTCTTGAAGCTAATGTATTCGTCAATCAGACAATCCTTCTCGTCCAGTGGCGTCGTGTAACATTCCAGTACAGTCTCGTTGGGCTCGAATTCGTCATCGTCCTATGAGAGAAACCATTTATTTACTACTAGCTTTTGCCCGCGGCTTCGCCCGCGTGTACTTCCCTCGGGAACAGTGCTTTTTCCCGGGATGAAAGGTACCCTATGTCCTTCTCCTGGCTCTAAACTACCTCCCTGACAATTTTCAGCTAAATCGGTTCAGCCGTTCTTGAGTTATAAGTGGAGTAACTAACACGACTTTCTTTTATATATATAAATTATCCTTCCATAATAATACTAGGAGTTCGCGGCGAACTTAGACCTCACATTATTATTTGCGCTGTATTTATGAATCATCTACAACCGCTTGCTTAGGCTGATTTTGACATTTCTAACACAATTCAATTCCCTAAGTATCACATAGATGGCGCTGTCAAAGTAAGAAGGCGCTAGGATTTAGTTTGAATTTAGCAATCGATCGACTGAATCGATTTTGATGATTTGACCAACGAACTTGAAAACTATTAATATTTCCTACATGCCTCGCAAATTTCATTAAAATTGGACCATCAGTTCGGCAGTTATCGCGGTACAAACATACATATACATACAAACAATGTGATTTCGCCCACAACTCGATTTAGAGACCTTCGCTCGCATAATTTGTATGTTAGTGGTACAATAAAGAGTTAATCTATCCATTACAGATACGGAGATCAAAGCTCCATTGTTAAAAACCAATGTCGCCCAACGTGGAACCATGATAAATAATAGCGTACTGGGCTCTGAAGCGTAAGCTAAAGATGCAACAAGAAACCACGCTCAGTAGGAAAAAAGAATATATCTATCTATTTATTACAGATACGGAGATCAAAGCTCCATTGTTAAAAAACCAATGGCGCCCAATGTGGAACCATGATTAATAATAGTGTACTGGGCTCCGAAGCGTAAGCTAAAAATTCAACAAGAAAACACGCTCAGTCCATTGAGAGAGAGAGATAGAGAGAGAAAGAAAAACTCATACTAGGGGCTAGCGTCTGCGTTAAGAAAAACTCATACTAGGGGCACAGTAGGAAAAGAATGTGAACACGATCGACTCACGTCATCGCTGTCGTCGTAATCCTCGATCTTGGCGGAGACTTCGACCCCTTGCGCGATGCTGTTCTTGGTGGCCATCCGCGCCAAGTTGGCCAAGTAGTCGTGCTCAAGGTCATCCTCTTCGCTGTCTAGCACTTCTGCAAGGCAATACGGTATCTATACTAATATTATAAAGCTGAAGAGTTTGTTTGTTTGAACGCTTGTAACTTGGGAATCACTGGTCGGATTTGAAAAATTCTTTCTGCATATGACAGCTTGATTCTTGGGGAAGGTTATAGGGTAGATACACACCAAGGGCCAGTGAAATCGCAGAGAACAGCTAGTTCAATATATTGTTGAGACTAGAGGGAGCTTAAGAATGGAAAGCAGTATTCTAAGATTCGAAAATAATGGGCTAATCACTATCACTACATAGTATAAAACAAAGTCGCTTTCTCTGTCCCTATGTCCCTTTGTATGCTTAAATCTTTAAAACTACGCAACGGATTTTGATGCGGTGTTTTTAAATAGATAGAGTGATTCAAGAGGAAGGATTTTATGCCCATGCGAAGCCGGAAGCGGGTCGCTAGTGGAATATATATGTAATTTTTTTTTTCTAAAGAATTTATCTAAATCTTCAAGTTTTCTTGCGATCTTAATGGAATTGTTTTTAAACAAATCACTGTCTTCCTGATGATAAGTGGTCCGCAGCCTATGGACGCCTCAAACCCCACTAGTGTCACGTGCACATTGCCGGTCATTAAAAAATATATTTATTTATTATATATATACCGACAATTCACACAGATTGAGCCAGCCACAAATTAAGTTCCGAGACTTGTATGGAATTCTATCCCAGCGACATATAAATACATATAAACATTCAAGGTAAATCTATTGCTATGGACCTGATCGGGATCCGAACCCAGGACCTCCACTGTGGCACCCTAGCATATTCGTCACTTTTTTTGCCATTGTCTACTTACCTTCGTCATCCTCATCATCATCATCTTCCTCTGAAGAGTCATCTTCAGCATCAGCGCGGGCCGCGTAAGCCCGCTTTAGACCGTCAAACAACACGAGGCACGAAGGCAATAGCTTCGGCACTATTTCCTCGAGGTTCGGCCGTTGGGGGCCCATTTCCAGAAGCTTACAGATGCCGAGAACGCACATTTTCCTATCGTGAAGCCTGTTGGAGAGTATTCAGCATGAGTCTTGGGAAGATGGTAGTATAGTGTTTATTTGTATATAGCACAGCCATTTCAACTCGAAAATAGCCAGCTGACTGGCAAGAGGAGGGCAAAACAGGGAGGAGTGGAAAGAAAGAAAAAAAACATATTGAAGTATGGATATAAGATCTTAACAATGTACGTTGCTGCAGGAGTTAAGGTTCTGGATCTAAAGTTAAGATAATTCAATATGATTAAAATTAACTTCCAGAACCTAAATTACATAAAGACGGATTTTTGATACTTGTGTTTTCAATGAATAATGATTTTTATTATCGTCTTAAATAGAAGTACTAACCCCATAAAGCAATCAGTATCGTGTATCCACTGCTTCATGAAGTGCTGTGTGATGGACGCGTTTGGCACGGACTCCTGCAGCTTGTCCAAGATTGTGAACAGCAGGTGAGGATTGCAATACAGGATTGCTATGAGGACCTGCAAAGAAACCAAGTTTTTACACCCTTATTCATAAGATCAAATGTCTTATAAGGTCATTGTGACTAAAATATGTTTTGTCTCTCTTTCTCTCTTAAAGATATTTACTGTGAAAGAACGAGACTACACATTTTAATTAGCTTGGCACTCCGGAGGTTAAGTAACCTACGTTCATCTAAAATAATGTTACTTACAAATAGTGAGTATTTTTTTAAATGTGTGCAGCGTTTTCGAAATTGCATTGCAAAAATTATATAGCAACGCGTTCGCTATTTCAAAATACGAATGAATCGAGACAAGACAAATAGAGCCAAAAGCACAGAGATCGGATCACCTCGTCGACGGAGGAACGATGAGCCCAATGATCTGTGGATCTAAGTGATGCGTTTCACTGATTCAGATCTTTGCACTGATTCAGATACAAATTCTTATCAAAGATACGCTAAAACTTACCTGAAGTAGCATTGTCCTGAGCTCGGACGTCTTGACCTTCCGCGTCAGTCTGTTGAGAACGAGCTCCACAAACGAAGGCAGGCAGTTGTCAATCTTTCCTGAACATTGTAACACCATAACCTCTAGCAGCTTGGCAGCTATAATCTCCGATTCGTCCTCGGCATCGGAGTTAAGCACCTGTGTACAATACATAGAATTATTTTATTTCAACTCGTATTGTAGAAGGCCAAAATTCATTTTGGTTCGTCGAGCCATCGCCATGTGCAATCGCAGTAAGTGTAATTTTAAAAACGCTATTACTTGACAAATAAAAAAGGGATATAAATTCGATATTTGTTTGACAATAAATGCAGAAGGCAGTATTTATGGATACTGGGGGTCTAAAAACGCCACTTTAAGCAATTCATCGAATCAATTCATATTACGAATTCCTTAGCAATTCTGTAGCAATTCCTCTTTTTTTTGGAAAATGGCCTACTTAACTTTGCAATTCCTCTACAAAAAAGGTTAAAGAAATATGAATTGCTAAGGAATTCGTAATATGAATTCGATTCGATGAATTGCTCAAAGTGGCGTTTTTAGACCCACTGGTCAGGTTTTAGAGTGAGGAATCTTAAAACGCATAGTAAAAAAAAAATCGCGAAATGTGTCTATAAATGGCTATCAAACAAAGCAGTGAGAGGACTCTTTACTCTGATTAGATAAAAAAACATATAAAGGAAAAACATCGCACAGCTTTGTTAGTACTCCTTCAGGTCGCCAAGCCAATACAATTAAAAAAAAAAAGATATAAATGTGTCACATCAGAATTGAAGTTCCTTTCGCTATACAGCCATGAATCAACACAACATAATAAGTCCGCCATTGTCTTCTTATTTTAATAGTGTTCCTTTTACTATGTATTTTAAAGCAATAAAGATATTACATAATAAAAATAGAAATAAAAATAGTCCTCTGCGTGTATGTGCATTTTCTGCACCACCATTATTTCTAAAAATCACTTTATATTCAAGATGTCTGGAAGAGATTGCCTATTGTATTATCTATATTTGTAATTTCGTCATTGTATATTTTCACTGGAGCAATAAAGAACTTTTGTCTTGTAAATATGGTTCGATTTTACAATATGTGAGAAGTATCATCATGGCACTGTCATATCGTTGACGTTCAGCGCGACAGCATGATACTTGAGCAGCTCTCAAAATTGAGTAGCGTTTGAATATTCGGGTGTTAGATCGTTATTTTTAATTACTGATCGAGTCTAAGTTGATAATATATAAGATAGATGCACTATAGCTTGAGAAAAGAAACCGTACGTGGAAAGAAAACGTACCGGAATAGTTTTGTGTATTGTTAGCTATTTCCTAGTTATATAGGTTGACCCTACTACAACCAGGTGGCCTACTACCATCTCTTAAAACCATGCAAGAACGAGCGAGTAAGCGAGACAGCGCAATACATGATGTAAGGCATCTCCCTTACTCACTCGTTCTTGCATAGCTATTACAGATGGTAGTAAGCTACCTGTTTAGTTTCGCATCCTATTGAGAATGTAAGAAACTTTCAAATAGGCAAAGTTAAATGATGGCCACCAGGAAAACGTTCAGATAACGATACAACCCCGTGAGTGGTGGTGTTATTCAAGCCTTTGTAACTAAGTGCTATTTTTGAAATCTATAACTCACTCAAAACAAGTGAAACAAATGATTTTCATTCTTCCAATTACCGTTTGAGTAAGTCACCAATTTCAAAAATAGACTCTATTTACATAACAAATTTATTGATCAAGCAGGCCGTACCTGTCGTAAACAATCCCTACGTTACATTTATTATTCATCCGACTTACGAATAGGACATATTGTAGACTTTATTAGGAGACAGTAAAGTCTAAACTTAAAACAGTTGATTCGCCAGTTGTTTGCAAAGATTCAGCTTGATGTTACATAAATTCGCTAAGGCGATAAAAACGGCTAAAGGACTAAATTAAAAAATAGGTACCTTGATAGGATTAAAATAGTGTTTCGTCAATTGTTTTTGTTATACTGTTAGACCCGAGTTCACCAACATTTATTTATTTTCCACATTTAAAATGTCATTACAGTTAGTACTAATGCGACAGAGTAAGCAAAAAGAAAGTAATTACATCTTAGAGCAATATCTCAGAGCAACATCTGCGAATTTCATCATAGAGCAAGTGAACAAGTCAAAGACTATGCATTCTTCGCAAATCTTGTTTAAAATGCGAAGAGCCCTAGTCAGCGGTGATTGATTAAGATGATAAAATAACCGATTCTTTAACGGCTGTTTATATTGATTGAACCGCCGTTTAAGTAAAAACGATGTTTAAACTTAAATATGTTGGTTAAATCGGGTATTAGGCCGTTTACGTAACGGGATATACATAAGAGAAAAAAAAATCTAATTTAGGTAATAAACATTTTCAAGTAATTTAGTAATTGACCGAGCGAGCGAAGCGAGCGAGAGTCTCCATTTCGAGACTGGCAAATTTTGCTTTTGTCCGGATGTCTGTCTGTCTGTTTGTTCCGGGCTAGAGGTCGCATTTCTGAACGGATCTTAATGAAACTTGGTACACGTGTTCCTTGATTTATTTGCAATTTTTTGTCGAGTTTTTTTTGATTGGAGGGAAAAGGGGGCTAAAAAGGGGGAAAGTTTTCTGTGACGTGGTTTACGAACGAATCTTAATGAAACTTGACACACGTGTTCCTTGATTTATTTTCAATTTTTTGTCGAGAGCGTTTTTTGATTGGAAGGAAAATGGGGGCAAAAATGGGGGAAGTTTGCTATTTGTTATATTGCTTATACCACTGGCCGCATGGTATTTGTTCTTTTACAACTTTGCGCTTTGAATTCGTTTTCGGCCATTTATTTTTATTTTTAAAATCCTTTTGAAAATATACGAGGGAAAAAATTAACAGAATAAGAAATACCTATATATACTCTATATAGAGTAATAAAAAAAACGAAAAGGGGGTTAACGGATGAGGTTCGCGAGGTCTACTGTTCACAAACACTAGTCTATTTTATCAACTAATAGCACAGAATAGCCTAATAGTACCAAAGTACTAATAGTTATATATTAAAGTACTCCTATTGAATACAAGTTAATTTAGTTATTCAAGGGTATGAGGCCGGGTGGGCGACCGGTTATAAAAATAATGTCATTTTTTTTAAATGTTTGTTTGTTTCTAATAACTTTATTACTCAAAATAGACAGATGTATATGATACCATACCGATAAAAAGAACAAATCAATTTTACATTTAAAAAAAATCTGAACAGTCTGGTGTCAATCTTTATTTATTTATTTAAATATAAGATACCAGACAACCTTTCTTAAGATTTATTCCTTGATAATAAAGAATGCAAACTCGATAAATTATGTTATTTTATTCCAGATTTCAATAAAATAATATTCAATGGTCGATTTCCCTTGGCCTCGCACTGGGCTAACTGGGTTCTGGTACTTTGAAGCGTTTGTAAATCATAATAAACATTCTGTTAATTTAGTGTCTCTTTTTTACATACATACATATAATCACGTCTTTATCCCATACAGGGTAAACAGAGCCTAGAGCCATAAGACCTTAGGCCACGTTTAGCATAATGGTAGTTGAAACAGGAAATCAATAGTGATGGGTTGCTAGCCGCATCGCCTATGTCATGATTTCCCCATTCGGCGATTCCCTCAGACGACTTTTACGGCTTGCGCGGGAAGAGAAGCAGCTGGTACATTCTATGTTTTTATTTTTCTCCCAGACCAGCATGGAAGATTCCCAGACCAGCATCTTTTTTTTTTGGATCTTGAAATTCTAGTTTGTTGTAAAAGTTGAATGTTCACGACACCAAACGCTTCGCATACTATTTAGTGCACCGCAAAAAAGAAATATACTTTTCTCCAAACATTTTGACTCAAGATTACTCCAATAGTTTTTGAGTTCAATAAGTTCTCGCAACAAAAAACAACTTTTTCACTTATACAAGGTGGACACAAATCAACTGCAATGATTTTAAGGGCAGATACAGACCACTATACTGAACAACTTTTCAAATAGACTTATATCGAAATATGAAATTTTATTTTTCACTCTCCATACTAAACTAGATCAGCTGATTCTCAATTTGTATGGGAGGTCAAAAATTTTTTTTCGTATTTCGACATAAGTTTATTTAGGAATGTTGTTCAGGTTAGTGGTCTGAATCTGCCCTTAAAATATTTGCTTATATAACAAAGAACTATTTCAAAACCGAGCATGTTTCAGAAATCGTCACTTCAACTGTATAATAAAGGGTCACAAAAGTCATCAAGATATTGAGTTCTTAAAACCAGCATGACTCATAAATTAGTACCAGTTTTTGTTACTAGATACTAGGTAATTGCAACTTTATTCATCATATTATCAAGGTTGAATATTACATTAAATATAAAAATGCTTTATTTGTTTAATCCATTCCAACCAATGTGATATTTAGTAAAGGTAAGATTAATATTCACTGTGTCCTGTATACATATAGGTTGATAGTATATCTTACACGTCGAAAAAAGCGACTGACGGAAAAGGGAAAAATTTAATAATGATGACTTAGTGGCTTCCACCAACAAGAGGCTTCCCAAGGATTGTTAAAATCATGTATATCTATACTAAATTATTATATTATGATTTATTAATCTGAAGTTTGTTTCTTTGAATACTTATAACTTTAAAACAATTATTTTAAGGGTCATATTTGCAAAACTCTTCCTGCATATAATAGCCTGACTCTTGGGGAAGGTTAAAAGGCTATATATATATATATATATATATATAGCACATATTAACCACGGGCGTGAAACCGCGGGGAACTTATAAGAAAGATTTGATTGTTTGTTTATATCGAATAGGCTTCGAAATTATTGGACTGATTTGAAACACTCTTTGGAATATCACACTATACCCGTAGGTCGACCGCCTATCTCGATTCTCTCCTCTCGTAATGTATCATTTCGCTCCGTTTTACGCACAAAAGGCTTTAAAAAAAATATTTTTTTGCCAATGTAAACAAATAATTTTTTTTTTTAAGCGTTTTTGCGTAAGACCGAGCGAAATGTGGCGAAAGCGATACCAGTAGCCATTACGAGAGGAGAGAATCGAGATAGGCGGTCGACCTACCGATAGACATAGGCTATATGCCACGGGCTAAGTCAGGATAGACTGCTAGTTAATAAAGCCAATACTTTACATGTCATACCTTGTTGTGGGAGGATAAAATAATTAATAGATATAAAATCAATATAATGACAATAATACAACCTAGAGCTTTTAGCTGACCCTGGGCTTTGATGCAATCAGCTGAGGAAGCAACCAGGAAAGCGCTAAGATGAGAGAAAGAAAGAGAGAATACATTTCACTGTAAGAGATAACTCACCGATTTGGCCATGTTGAACATAGCCAATATGTGGTTCTCATTGGACAGGAAAGCATTCGTGTCCACAGTGATGTAGTTGTGCAGCACGGGCATCATGTCCGTGAAGTAGTCGAAGCCTTCCTTCTCAAACACTTGGTACAAGAGCTCCAGCATTTTCCACATGTCCTCCGATATTGTCTTCGTTGTTAATTCACATAACAAAGTCATAGCTTCTTCGTAATATTCTGAAATAATAATCAATACATTAATAATTAATATCATGGAAAAACAGAACGCAAGTGTTGTAGTTAAACATTAAATATTATCTAGCCATGAGACATACTGCATCCACGCTTTTACCTATACTAGAAACATTCGTTATAAACTTAAGTAACAAAATGATAACATACCAATTATATTGTGATGCAAGATGTGTCCGACAACACGCAGCACAGTTTTCTCCAACTGCGCCATAATTTCGGGATTCTCGCCCATAACATTCAGAACCGTCTCCATGGTGTTCAGGAGACCCATAGCAGTAATCGCCTTCTCATCAGTCCCCGAGTCCGTCTCTATTACATTGCTAAAAGTCGTGGCAAGGTGATCCATGATCTCGTATGCCATTGGCATCAACTGTTCAGTATACAACGGTACTATCTTCTGAAGCACATTTGCAATATTATCGTTCTCTGTCTCCCTTATGATCCCAAGTAGCTCGGTGGTGACCGGTTTTACTTGGGGTTCCAGGTGTTTGTGGACTTTCTCTTGGGACGTCAACAGCATCTGTAGTGCTATCGCCGCCTCTACCTTCACGGGTAGTTCGGTGTCGGTGAGAAGAGCGTTAATAGTCAAACGTACAGCTTCGATAAGTAGTGGTTCACTCTTGAAACGTACAGTGGCAAAGCATTGGAGAACCCAGCAAGCTCTTGCTCGCATGTACCCTAGAGGGCTGTGGTACTCGGGGAAAACGTACTGGCTGAGAAGAGAGTCAATTTCTTCTTTGTAGAATTTCTTTTTGATCAAAATGTCGTTGAGGGTTCCCACCATGTGGAGGGCGCCATCGCGCTGTCTCGGGCCGTGTTCAGCGTTCTGGCTTCGCAGGATTTGCATACAAAGCTGCATCGTGCGTTCCAACATTTCTTTTCGTTTTTTGCAACAAGATATAAGGAGCGTTTGCGCCGCAGTAACGGGTGATACGAAATCCTCGAATATGTCTGTGAAACAATTGTTGTGTGAGTGGGAACACCCTGAACTAATCTTCATAACATGTATGCTATTTAAATGGAATTAACATCCTTCTTTTTACATGTTCATGAAAAATATTAATAATGTTAATTTGTCGTTGAATAAAGGATAAGTACTTGTGCAGACTGCAATAATTCTTTAAATTTCAAACACTTTGGCAGCTAAAACATTTTTTAAAAAATATAATATATTTAATCATGTAGAAAAATACTCACCGAATTTCATACGTATGTATTCGTGCGGGTCCGTGTTCCAAAGCTCCTCATCAGATTCAGAATATGACATCAATGGGAACAGTACATCTTGAATGATAGCAAACATATGTGGCTTGAGCAGCTTCCACGAGTGGCTGTGCACCACACTATAAAGGAGCAAAGTTGTTATTATAAGCCACCAAATTACTGTCACAAAATCAACGTCCTCCATGTGCAATAGATATTTTGTAAGTGAGAAGTGTTCGTCCGTCTTATACAGAAGAGCACATGAAAAACTTTCCACAGATGCAGTTTTAAAATTCTAATTAAGCCATGTTTTATGTATAAGTGGTGCAACAAAGTGTTGTTCATTCATTCATTCATATATTCAGAATCATATGTGTCAAAACGCAACCTAAGACAAGGATTGTTAAAGTCAAAGTTACAATTGACACAAGGGTGTGCATGGTCCATTGACTGTGTCACCTAAAGGAGATGATGAGTTGCAATTATATGGTAGGGGTTACTCACCATTGGTCAATGTAGCTGATGGTCTGTTGCAGCACTCTGGGTGATATGTATACTTTGTTTCTGTACTGATCAAGTATCCTCAGTAGTACTTCTAGGATGCCACCAGTAAATGTTGTGAGGTACCACTCAGCGAATTGTACATATTCTTCGCGGGCATTCACTGGGCTGCCATATCTAGAAAAGTAACAAAATCCATCAATCATAATGTAGTTATATCTAGGAAAATTAAATGAATGAAATATCATCTATTGATATATTCAGGAACAGGGTTTGGGGTACGCAAGCCTCTCAAAAGTCCAGGATGTATACCTGTGATCCTCAAAGGAGATACAAATAATAATAATAATTTAGTTCTTTTTTTTTAAAGAATTACTTCTATTAAAGTCAATCAAAAAGTGTAGCCTTTTTTTATATAGGGTATTTTTCTTGAAACAAAGGCATTTAATACAGGACCACCAAAAAAATATTTCAGTGTGCTGGCCTCTAAAAACTTTATTGATTTAAAATTCATCCATCCATGTCCACCATCTGATAAATAAGCGAAAAAAATCTGGTATAAAAGTAAGTTTTCAGAAACTTTTTTTTCTCACTCTAATTAGCGTTTACCTAATGCATCCACAGCTAGACAGGGTCATAATGTTTTTCTTTCTGTATTTGTATCTAAAACAGCAGTTTGAATACCAAATGGTTTATCTGTTTCAGGACAACGTAATTGTATAAGATTCCGTACCTTTCAAATAGCCGGTATAGCGTATGTACTGCCCATTTCTTGCACTTCCACCACGGCAGCTCCATCCTCATGTCTTCCTCCACTTGGAGGGAGCTCTCAGGGATTGGAGCTTCCATCACGGCTCGGAGCACCTCCATCCATTTCGTGAAGATTTCCTTCGTTATTAGATCCAGGGGAAGGATATTCTGTAACAAGTTATTACAATTTATGTTTTGTTCTCCTTATGATCGCTTTACAACATTTATCATGAGCTTAACTTTTCAGAAATTGGAGCTCTAAGTAAATTTATGTAATGTAATGTTTAATAAAAAATCATCTTAAATCAATGTTATAATTATTACCTTTTAAAAAATTTACTGAGAAGGAATGACAATAGATGAACAATTTCCAAAAGATCTCTTTATTACGGAATATAATATAATTAATCATAATATTTTTAGAATTTCGTCTTTGTTAATTTCTTTGTAAAAAAATATTTTGTAATAGTTTTAATTGAATTATAATATTTTCGTGTAAAAATAATAAAAGACCAGATTTTTCAGTATACTATGTTAATATTATGCTGATATATTAGATTTTTCATAATTATATATATAAAAATGAAACCCATTTTCCGTTGTCACGACATAGCATAAAAACGCATAAAAACGGCTTGACTGATTTGGCTGATTTTTTTTTTGTAGTTTTCTAATACTCTGTACAAGGTTCTTACGGAAAAAAATATTAAGAAAGGCGGTACGAAGTTCGCCGGGTCATATATTTTTTATATAATTTCAACATCAGTGAAATGACATCAACACTTATTAAAATAGCTGCATTGGTGGCACAGCAGTACCCAAGTGGTAGCTATCATTTAAAATTTTGTATTCTACTGTTACCTCTAATATCTAACAGATTAAGTGAAAAAATGATTAGTAGCATACTAACTTACCTTGATTAGGCCATAAAAGCATTTGAGGATTTGTTTCTGTATGAGAACAGACTCTGATGACTGGTCTGCTTGGAGATTCACTATCAAGTTATACATCATCGGCAGCAAAAGGTTCATAGCCTCTATTAGTGGCACTCTTTTCTCCGCCACATAATATTCATAATTTTTGATTAATTGATAAAGGCACAGAAGGGCTCCCATCCAGCTAGAAGGCTCCGGATTCTGCATGTAAATGTGTATTTTGTCAACGACCTGCGTCCAGCGGGTGGGGAAGTCGTGTTTTATGATTGTTTTCAAGCACACACATAGTTGTACTCGGATAATGTCAGGTGCCTGTACAATAGCATCTACAATGCTGTCTCGGATCATGGCCCGGTCCTGCTCGTGGATGACGAAGGGGGCAGGCTCCTCATCATCAGCCTCCTTCTCTTGCCAGCCAGATGTGATAAGATTCTTGAGGTAGACCACACCGGCCAGACGAACTGGCGGCTGAACTTCATTGAGCATAACCACTTGGAGCAGTGATGGAGCAAACCCAATGATTTTATGTATCTGCAATAAATAAAGGTTTATTAAAAAAATAACCAAAGACCAGCAGTTTAGATAGAAAAAGTAATCAGAATTAAGATTAAAAAACGAAACTATTTCATTTCTAATAAATAAACCTGAAAATTCGTTTGATTTTGTTTATCTTTAGAAATACTAGTTCCATTTGAAAGAGTACAGGGGTGCCATTAACTAGTGTGAAACCTTGGGTTACAGCTAGGTAAATATATAAATTAGGTTACTTATCAATTCCAAAGTTTGATTGCAAATAATTTTATAACCTATAAACATAAGTGTAATAGAACTGTAATAATTGTTCTTCTACAGAAAGATTAAAAGTAATGTAGCAAATATTCATCATATTAATACTTATTTATTAAATAATCCAATAGTATGATATGGACTATAAACATTTAATATGATATTGATACATTTAACCAACTATAACTTCCAAAAATCATAAGAATTATTATATGAAACAAATTAGAGGGTACTTCATATCTTGTATCTGGTACAGCTATACCAATAAGAGAGCAACTGGAGATCAAAAATAGAATATTTCAGGGCGATGTCCGCCAAGGCAGCATGATAAAACGAATAATCAAAGGAAAAACATGCTATTCCAGAATCACACCAGCGCGGCATGTTATAACACGGCAGGATGGAATAGCACATCACACAATGGAACCACCAACACGTTGTCGTACAATGCTAATTGGTCGTTTTAGAAAATTCCGGAGCATGTGGATGACTGGTGGTTTACCTGAGATAGCTGCTCTTCAGCCTGCTGCCTCTGATTGGGATCGATGGTAGCGCGCAATATTTCCGTCAGCTTTCTGGTGTCCATTTTTGCGACAATAACATTAAAATTAAATAATAGACTGCTTTTATCAACGGAGGGCATCCGCCGCCGCCGGGCGTGGAAGTAAAAAAGACATTTCTTTTCTTCTACTTGTCTATGGCAGTATTGCCATTATAATAAATAGATACGTATTACGTAGTGGATAGATCCACGTTCCACGAATGCACGATCCACGCACGCGACTCGATACGATCAACGAAAAAAACCTTTTCAACTGATTCGCGTGCTTCAACCATGAATTTGTTTGTTTTTACAATAGTCCGGTCAAATTAGACAGAAAAATTTAGATTAGGGGTACATTAATTAAAGCTAAATATAATTAAAAATAAAATATAAAAGTCAAAGAAATCCATACTTCCATACAGAACATATGGATATGGAACCATACTTAATCCATACTTACTTAATATTATAAATGCGAAAGTCTGTCTGTCTGTCTGTCAAGAAAGAAAGTCCGTGAAGAGCACGGCTAAACTGCTGGACCGATTGTGATGAAATTTGGTATGAATATAGTTATGCACTAGGAGTCAAACATAGCCTACTTTCGGCACAGGCGGAGCCGCGGGCAACAGCTAGTTAAACTATAAAAGTTCTCTATCTCAAAAGGTTAAAAATGGGCATTTTACGATTTTCATTAGAAAGGTACGGTAGTAGATTGTAGGCCACCTGGGGGGTTACTACCGCCTCTTAAAGCCATGCAAGATCCAGTGAGTAAGCGAGTCAGCGCAATACATGATGTAAGGCGACATCTCCCTTACTCACAAAAAATTTCACTGTTTGTTTGGCCAAAGATATTGTATCGCATGAGTGAAAACCATCAATCAAAGGGATGGTACTCGAAAGGTAAATTGAATCGACTGATTCGCTTCGCTAACAAAGACAGAAAATGTATCTTTGGTCCTTATCGTTTTCATGGACTTTACTATTTCGCCATCTCATATTTGCACCTTGCAATGACGGCAATGACAAATCATAAATCTATATATTAGTCTATGATAGGATCGATCACGTAAACCATAAAGAATATCATAGACTATAAAAATATTTTTTTTTGTATTATTTGTGTGTATTCTGTGGAAGCCATGCATAATAAAAAAATTAAAAATTCCAGTTTTTTGCACTCTTGTATTGTACACATTTGATATTTCTTCCTTTTTAATTGGTTTCTAGTGCCATAGTCCATAAATAAATTAAAAGTGGGCTCAAATCCTACCGTGCTTAGAAGCCACACAATATGAATGATGTAGATTAGCACAATATTCTTATAATGCGTCATCGGAGTACATACCTACATGAGCCCCATGTACTAAACCGAAGTATTTCCTATAAACTGTACATATGTGCATCGGTGATGTTCATTTGAAATTTAAATAATGTGATTTGTTAACCATGAGATACAATAAACAGGAGTTGACTGCATTAGCGTCACAGACTTCGAATAAATTTGACCGAGAAGGCGTACTTGTCTTGAAGGAGAGACAGGATGGATTTTTCCGCAGATCTGAAGGTTATTACAGGTTTTCATGAACTACCTACGTAAACCAGAAACTGCATACTATCCACTATGAATAGCGTCGCAATTTTTGTCTACATATTTCATATTTCAATATCCTATGTACATATCAGACTTACATTACAAATGCAAATACTCTAATACAACTGAGATAGGTTTCCGAAATCCCATTAACAAATCCAGTACTTATTAATTTACTAAATACAGTATTTACCACTACAATTTACTAGTTTTGATAAATGTTAAGATTTTGTTGTATATTTGTGCAATATTTTATTTATTTATTTATTTAATAGTATTGTAGGCATTGGAAAGTAGCAATAGATATCAAATTTTGAACCTAGCAGGGCGGAAATGCACATGGAAAGGAGATAGCATACATAAAACAAAACTAATAAGTATAGAGCTACTAAATATTGGGCTATAGATTTCAGAAATTAAATAAAAATTAATTATTTGAGCAGGTATTGCTAAAGTGTATTGTATTTATAAATAAATTTGCCTCTGAATAACAGTGCTGTAAATAAAGAAGTGCCATCAGTGGCCCAGGCACAGGGCACAGACTCTAGAGGGCGCACACATGGCCAGACCAGGCTATTATATATTTTTTGGATTGCTCCTGATATAGTAACCAAAAACAAGAGCACACTTATAGAAGCTCGCACAGGGCGCAGAAAAGTCTATTCACGGGACTGCTGAATTATCTTTGACCTTAAATAAGTGATTTGTCACTTAT
Organism: Apomyelois bistriatella; assembly: GCA_947044815.1. NCBI lineage: Eukaryota > Metazoa > Arthropoda > Insecta > Lepidoptera > Pyralidae > Apomyelois > Apomyelois bistriatella. The sequence continues at coordinate 15,001,116 of OX345687.1, read as the reverse complement.
TAATTTTGTTGACTGTACGTACATGTAGAACATATTTTGTGACTTGAGTATAATATGCCGTCGCACTCCAAAAGGCTAACTGAAAAAGTTAGCTTATTAATATGTTTGCGGTTGCTTCATGTACTTCTTCCTCATATGGGCAATAGCTTAAGTAAGCAGTGCCGGAATAGAAAGAGGCATTTCATTTGATAAAATAATCCATCATCAATCTCATAAAAATCAAAGAGACTTTTCATTGTAATTTTATAACTCAAGAACGGGCTCACCTATCAAAACCTAATGTATAGGCTTTGTTTGGACTATTTAGCAGATGGTTTATGTGAAGTTTGCACAAATCAGTCAAGCGATTCTTCATTTATCATATTTTTCGTAGCAAATCATGTACCAGGTTGCTAGTAGCAAATAAAATTTTAGGTCTATGTGGTTAAAGCTGGGTTCAGGTTGCTAGTTTTTGACATAAATCCTATTTCAGGTTGTTCGGTAAGATGGTTTCGACTGAGAGGGAATCTGCTGTTCTATTTAAAGGGACCAGAGCCATGGTACGAGCCTGTGGGTGTCATTGTTTTAGGACACCATCAGGTCAAAGTACAGCCGCAAGACGAAAGTGGGAATTGGCCATTTCATATTGGTAAGTGTTTTTTACATATTACCATGGTTCCTTTCATGAAGGATGGAGAGTTGCAAGGTCAATTGACCCCATTTGCTGGGTGTTTTGAAGCCTTTTTACAGCTGCTGTTATGGTTTATATTTGACATTTGATTTCCCTTGTGATTAGTTCTTATTGTGTTAGTTACAAGCTCAGTTGACTCTGCACACTGTGGTGTCAGAGTATTAAATCAACACTGTAGGCCTTGGTATCATTGTTTCAAAACAGTGGCACTGCTACTGTTATGTTTATTTGTAGTCTATTGATGTATTAGGTCAATTGACCCTGCCAACCTTGTTGGAAAATATGTACTCTAGTGCTCTGTAAAAGCTATTAAAGAATATATTTCAGGTTGGGAGAATGGAGTATCATACAGAATTGCTACATTTCATGAGAGTGAGCGCACACTGTGGCTCAAAGCAATACAGATGGCTTCTTATGATACAATCAAAGCGCAAATAGCAGAGCTGAAGCAAAGACTGAATAAAATCAGACCAGTTTTAGACATAGCCAGCTATAGGATGCAGAAGGGAATTGTAATAGGTGAGTGAATTGTTTTTTTACCCTTATTGTTTCCCCTCCGTACCTCATGAGCCAGTAACATGGGTTTATCTGAAGAATTAAGTCTTGTTAAGTACTTGGAAAGTAAAGACAGATAATTAATTGAACTGGAATTTAACATTTCTCTTTTCCGAATTCAATAGAAAAATAACTGCCAGCAACTGGAATGTGCATATATATGCTATGTAGCATACCACATCTAGCAGCGGCAATCATCATCATTATCTTCATATCGGCCACAACAAGTCCATTGCTAGGCATCTTCGATTAGAAGTAGCCTGCATCAAGCCACTACCTACGCGATCTTAAGTAGACCATTGGACTTTCTGTTGGTAGATGTCCCACTATGTGATTCTGGGTACTTGTTCGCCTTTCCAGAAGTTTTCGGCCCCAACGGTCGACAGTACATCGTGCTATGTAAATTTCCCTGACCTGCTCAAATGTTTATAAACTAAAATATGGAGATACAGATCACACTGACGTCCCAAGTCGATTTTAAAATCAAATTAAATCAATTCGTCTTCATCAGATATGAATGAAGTGCCATTGTGCGAGTTGGCGTTGTCGTGCGACAACTTGCTGTGCGACACGCACGGGCGGCCGCCCTCACCTCTCATTGTGGTGTTCGTTAAATTCAAAGGGCTCTGCGTGAGGTATGGGGCTACGGAAATTGTGGAGGTAAGCAATTAAATAGGAATTAATAATCTACTAATAAGTCTTATCTATATTTTTATATCGCTAACTACTTGAATCAATGATTTCAACTCAATATTGTCTCGCTGATACATTTCGAATAAATTTTCTAAAACGTAAAAAATATATCATTGATATTAGATAATATCCCATGTACAGTCACGTTCATAATAGCAGTCATAGTTTTCTTTTGTTTTTGTTTTGCGAACTATGACTGCATTTATGAATGTAATCCTCTCACTTCACAACAAGATAACCAATCTGTTCCGCGGTTTGTAGACGACTGTTTCACTCCTACAAATACAAAAACTGGTGCGATTTCTATGCATTTTCTTAAAACTGACAATAGCGGGTACAAACGAGACACGAATACTCTCGAACTCGACCGAGCGATTTGCGATGATTCACGATCGTAAAAATTCGGCGCGGCCAAAGAATCGGTAGAATTGGTGCCGAAACCCGATTTTATTGCGGAAACTTGCCGAAACCGATCTTTCGGTCGAACACTTATTAGAAATTTTGTTCCAGACATGCAGTAACCCGTCTTTTTCCAAAACCGTTTTGTTTCGCGCCAGTGATGGGTTGACTGGCGACGCTCACGTCAGGATTGTGGTGTACGATGTTAAGGAACGGGTATCGGAGACCTCTGTGCCGATGGGGTTCACCGCGCTTCAACTTAGTACTATACAGGTGAGGTTTTAATTTTATTTATCTTTTTACTATTGTATTACTATTGTATTTATTATAAAGAGTTATTGTTTGTCGTGGAAACCCGTCCCTGGTGTAGCGGAAATAATTTTTGAAATAAAACCAGTAGTTCTAAAGCTATAACCATTCAAACTCAAACTTTAAACCTTCATTATTTCTTAGAATTAGTATAGATTATTTACAATACGTTGGAGAGACGATATTGCCGAAGTAACAGGCCCACTGTGGAAAGGAGACGCTCAAAATAGAAATGGATGGAGTGCATTAGAAGAGGCCTATGTTAAGCTGGTTGGAATAGAGAAGAAAAAGAAGAATATGATAATGAATATTATTTTCTTTACTTTGGTTTACTTCCTATCTTACCTATCCATAATGAGTTTTCATAATGACAATGATTTTTTTTTAAAAAGGAGCTTTTCCATGAGCTATATTATAATAATACTTTAAGCAATACGGGAACGGGTAATCCGTTTCCCGTGTGATAATCACCATGAAACAGTTGAAGTGTTAATAATAGTGACCTTCATTCGAAAACATAATTATTTTATTGATGTTTCTGATCAATACACTTTATTTATGTTTACTAGAACAATATTTTTTTAAGTAATCGCAAGGTCTGGTGGTAAAGTCCAAGGACCCTTATATTAATAGCTTTGTTGATTTATTAAAAATACTTACAATTCATTATATTATTTTAGGAAGCGCAGAGACTAAGAGTGGCTCTGCAGACGAGGGAAAATAAAACTGTCGGCTTTGTGACAATTAATGGATGGAGTCTAGAACCTTCTTATATCGGAACCTCGCCAAGCCACACCAATGATAAGAACAGTATAGAAATACCCCAAAAAGTAAGTACTTATTTGTATACAAACTATCTCTTATTTCTCAATTATTTATAAAGTGTTCAAAACCGGAGTCCATTAAGTATCAATGTATAGTGCTAGGTGTACCAAAATTTAGCAGAGACAATAGTAAGTTTTTTTTTGTATACAATTTAGTAGGCAACCAGGCATACGGCCCACCTGATGGTAAGCGGTCACCGTAGCCCATGGACGCCTGCAACACCAGGAGTGACATGAATCTTTTCACGCCCCTATTTGAAAGACCCCATGTTGTAGTATCTAGGAAAAACCATGTCAGGGAAGCTCATTCCACATCTTCAGCGTACAAGTTAGAAAATTCCTTTGAAAACGCACTGTACGTGACCTGTTTTATTCGAACTAGCTGTTGCCCGCAGTTCTGCCCGTGTGGGACTCTTTTATATCGCGGCCAAAAGAAGCCTATGTTTGACCCCCGGTCTTTAAACATTATCCATGCCAAACATCAAAATCGGTCCTGCGGTTGAGCCATGAAAATGTAATAGGCAGACAGACAGACTTTCGCATTAATAATATTGATATGGCTAAATAAGGATGAACCCCCCGTCGATGGCGAGAGGTGCGTTAGTTGTAGTGTTCTCCGAGGATTTTCAGAACAGCAGAGTGCTGCTCATGGATCTGTCAGTACTTATGAAGGCGTCACGAGTATTTATAAGTGTCTACACACTACAAGTGGTTCGTATTGACAGAAAAAAGATGAGGTTTTTTGTCCAAAACAAGCAAAAAATACACGCACGCTAGTAGAATGACCGGCGGACTTACATACATACATATAATCACGTCTTTATCCCATAAGGGGTAGACAGAGCCCTTACGCCACATTTAGCATGATGGTAGCAGGAAATAAATAGTGATGGGTTGCTAGCCGCATCGCCTATGTCATGATTCCCCCATTCGTAGTAGTAAGTCCGCCGGCGAATGGCTTGTGGCAGATGGGGTCATCTACCAAAAGTTGGTATTTTTTACAATTTGGGCCTTTTCATGGCTAGAGTGAAGCGATCTCAATCTTAGACAGCATCTGCATTTAACATCAGGTGGGATCGTGGTCAATCGCTGGACATTAAGAATATAAAAAAAAGTACAAGTCATCGGTCAGTGACCCCTACGGATGGTTTAATGGCTCGGGCAGCTTGTCAATAAACAAATATGTTTGTAGGTACTATGCCACCGTCGGTCGCAATCCCTGCCTCCTCGACTGGGTCTGAAGTTGAAGTTTCCTTCGTATGGCAGTCTGTTGAAACAGAATTACGTGAACAGTCATCAAGTGACGTACAGGTTTCACTCGGGTCTTGGAGGGGACATCACTGTGCATGAAATTATGGCCGAGCCCAAACTGTGTTATGCAATGCCGATGCAGCTTTTGTGAGTATCTATAATTAATAAATAAATAAAAAAATAAATAAGTATATATTGACAAATCACATAGATTGAGCTAGCCCCAAAGTAAGTTCGTGACTTGTGTTATGGGATACTAACTAAACGATACTATATTTTGTAACAAATACATATATAGATAAACATCCAAGATTATACTATACTAATAAGGCACAGATAACAGAATACTAGTACAGTCGGCTGCAGAGAAATCTGACCCCCATTGCCACAAGTATCACTATTGAAAGGGGGTCATATTTGTCTGCAGCTCACTGTACATAGTAATGTGTTTAATCCCAAAGGACGATAACGCGCCTTATTTTAGTGTACACTGATGGGGTAAAATCTATATCTATACTAATATTATAAATGCGAAAGTCTGTCTGTTTGTCTGTCACCTCTTCACGGCTAAACTGCTGGACCGATTGTGATGAAATTTGGTAGGGATGTAGTTAACGACCTGAGGTCAAACATAGGCTACTTTTGAGCGCGATATAACCGAGTCCCACGTGGGGCGAAGCCGCGGGGAACAGCTAGTATGTTATATTTTTTTTATGGTACCAATAGTTTACTGTTCCTAAAACCACATTTACCGCAATCCGATAATAACTTATATAGATATGTATATAGATAAAGGACAAAATCAGTTTGTGGTAGGATGACGATACTTAATAAAATACCTATTCACACTGAAAATAGGAAAGTTTCAGAAAAAAAATAACTATACATTCTAATGGACATTTAAGAGTAAACTATGCATGCGAAGACAGGGCATTCATTAATTCATTTCGTGTAGGTGTCACGGTCAATCGACGATGCACACCATGGTGTCAGAGTTCTTCGGCATCGCCTATATTTATTTAAATATTATTGTACTTTAAAAAAATACATTAGGTGGACTGTGGACTTAATGCCATAGGTATTCTCTTCCACGGCCAATCAGACAATCGTACAGGGTTTTCCAATAAAAAGGAAGCACTAGAATTATTGGAATGACGTTCCTTTTAGCACGCGTGGCGACGTGGCTAGCCTAGAAATTTTGTCCCGTTAAATCTTTGCACCCTCCACTAGCGCTTTGTAGTGCGTCATACGTAAAGTCAGCTGCAGAGAAATATGACCCCCTTTCAATAGTGATACTTGTGGCTTGGGGTCAGATTTCTATGCAGCCGGCTGTACTGTAATGCGCTGTACGCACAGGCAAGGAAAGTAGTTCCGTTAAGCGTGTCCAAATACACGCCCAAGTATTATTTTTTGGACCTTTTGGCATGATTGCATAGATAGGCGACACTGTAGAGAACTTGTAGGGAGATCAAGCAGGTGCGACTGGAAAGAGATGCGAAATGCAAGTACAGCGCTCTCTCCCGAGATTCGGCTCGTATATCCATAAGGTTGGTAGAGCCATGGGAAGTGGAGTATGCATTTCTGGATTTCTATCTCAATTATTTCCTTGTTTCATCCTTTTTAGACAACACGTTGTCGGGTTATAGGTTTTTTAACTTAATTTTTATTTTGCTTACGCTGCTGTATAACGCCGATATTATAATGAGATACATTTACATCCTTGGATTAAAATAGCTTCTAGAATATTCTGTCTGCATCCGGCGTGTCCCTTTGACCATTTGACATTTAAGTTTGCAAATGACTGACGTCAATGTTATTGATTTATGAATGTCTCGTGGAAAAAAAAGGAAATTTGAATTTCACAGTAACAAGGTCGTCTCTGATAGGTTGATGTCCGATGCTGATTTTCCTTGCGAGTAAAAAATTGGATTTGGCATTATTTTTTTGACCGGCCGCCTGCCTGACGTCAGTTAAGACTGTTGTTTTCGGTCAATTAGTTAGAGATAATGGTAAAGATAAAATTTGGTTGTTTTTGAAAAATGTGAAAGTACACACAAATACTAATGAAAATTTAGGTACTATATATACACATTTTTATGCGATTAGAATGTTATGGGATACTAACTCAACGATAATATATTTTATAACAAATACATATATAGATAAATATTCAAGACCCAGGTTCATCAGAAAAAGTACATTTTTCATCTTGACCTGACCGGGGATCGAACCCGGGACCTCCTGAGTAGCGGTCAGGCATGTTAACCATTACGCCACGGAGGTATTTGCTATAAAATACACTATTGTTGAGTTAGTATCCCATAACACAAGTATCGAACTTACTTTGGGGCTTACTCAATCTGTGTGATTTGTCCCTATATATATTTATTTACTTGTGTATCTATTATAACTAATTACATATTGTTTAACATAACACCTTTTATCAAGTTTTATCTTTTACTATAAAGCAATTGTATTTTCAAAATAAATGGGTACTTTGCCCCTAGTACGAGTTTTTCTTAACGCAGACGCTAGCGACTGCTTTAGGATTTTGTATGGAATTTCTTAGATGCCTTACTATCCGCCAGAGGCGCCTTACAGGTTTGTCATACTAAATCGCTAACGCAGTCGCTAGCGTCTGCGTTAAGAAAACCTCATAATAGGGGTACTTATTTACCCACAGGGATATATACATTTTACGAGAGAAAGAGTTACTAGAGGAGCTGCTATCGGTCGGGGAGATGTGTAGCCAGTGGCAGTCAAGGCAGCTAGAGTTGGTCAGCATCCACGTCTCGCTGCTGAGGCACTACTGCCACTCCAAGTTGTGTATGCAGCAAGTCGACAGCGCTCACTTCAAGGCCAGCAGTAGGAAAGGTAAGAGAAGCTTCTAGAATAAGTGATATACAGGGTTTTTGGTAGATATTTTCATATAAGACAAGTTTCGTTTAAATGGTCTAAACTAATTCTGCTTTAAGGCTTTGTACACACCAAATACCCTGTATTATTAAGGTGTGTAGTCAGATGAAAAAAAAATGCAGCAGGTTGAGTAATGATGATAAAATGATTGTAAAATTTTCTTTAAACTGCCCCCTCTATATGCATAAGAAAGTAGTTTCATCCCCCTGTAGCTCAACCTTAATATCCTGGAATAATCTAAGTACTTGTTAAGATAGAAAGTGTTAGTCCCAGCATGCCCGCCACCATTAGTTGGAACACACATTCCTTGCAGTAGTTTGCTAACATGCTGGTCTGGGAGTAGAAGAAAAACCAGCTGCTTCTCTTCCCGCGCAAGCTGTAAAAGTCGACTAAGGGAATCGACGTATGAGGAAATCATGACATAGGCGATGCGGCTAGCAACCCATCACTATTTATTTCCTGCTTCAACTATCATCATGCTATACGTGGCCTAAGGTCTTATGACCATAGTCTCTGTCTACCCCATTTGGGATTAAGACGTGATTATATATGTATGTTTGCTAACTTGTAACAGAAGTACGCAAAGTAATTTGGCAAGTAAATGTAACTTTGACTTCCAAAAAGTCCTGAATTTTTAAAGATAGTATATTTTATTTCCAGACGAGGCCAGCCTAGAGTTTGCTCCAATCAACTTGCATCTCCAACGCATGTGGGTACACAACGATACTCTAAACAAGACTGGCTTCCATGACGTCATCACCGTCGGAGCCTTCGCCGCGCATACGCATAAGGCCGAGAGAACTGGCGGCCTCATTTCGTAAGTATTATTTGGTTACATGGCTACAAAAGTATACCAAATTAACCTTAAACTTTGACATTTTGTTTTATACTTTTCTATATGGCCGACTGTGTACATCACAGAATTTTTAAATATTAACAAGGTTTGGCTTGCAAGCCAACGTTTCACACAGAAAAATGGGCGGGGAATTTGATTGCGTCATTTATTTGCCACTTTTATTGGTCGATAATATTAGGTGGCTTTGTTGTAAACTACCTAATACATTTCTAATAAGGTGGGCTGTACTTTTTGTGTACAAGAAATTTTAAATAAAAAAAATACAAACATTGACTAGCTTATAAGAGTATTACTCCTTGAATATTTTAAAAACCCTTATATTACAGTTTAGTCCAACAAGTCAAGGACGTAAACAGTACGAAAGCTGAATTGAATTCCGTGACGAACAAAATCCAAGCCGAATACGAGAATGTGGTCGCAGTGCGACGCCTCAGAGACGAAGTCGGGCACGACCTTGATAAGGTCCTGATGCTACTGTTGGCGAAGCAATCTGGAGGAATCGCGCCCGTGGTCGAAGGTAGGTTTTCAGCCTTTGTTAAGATTAAAAAAAAAGCTTAACAAAAAAAAACGTAAGGCACTCGGGGACTGCCGCGGTAAAGCTATTGCATAGCATTTTTTATCAACTTATGCAATAAGTACGGTAATAAGTTAGGGGGTGTTAGGTTTTATTTTCGTTACGGAATTTCTTGATTCGGTCGCCGCGTTCAAAGCCCGCGATAAAAGCTATATGTAATAGCTTAAAACATTGCATGAATTTGGGTTAATACAACATACAATGATGATACATATAATTTTTCATTAAATAATAGACCAATTCCTCTTCTACGTCCGAGCGTGTTTCCTGGTTCAGCTTACGCTTCAGAGCTCAGGGTACGCTTTTAATCATTAATCAATAGAGCGACTGCCGTCTGACCTCCATAACCCTCTTTACAGGAAAACCCGACCCTACTACGGCACTAGACGTGTGTAGTCTTCACAGAGACTCAAACGATACAAAATGCACGCCTTTGCCATGCAATCGGCTTCTGTGTGCGGCGGATTTAAAAGCGACTAAAGCCGCCCGAATACTCAAACGCTACTCAATTTTGAGAGCTGCTCAAGTATCGTGCTGTCGCGCTGAACGTCAACGATATGACAGTGACAGCATCATACTTGAACAGCTCTCAAAATTGAGTAGCTTTTGAGTATTCGGGCGAGAGCGAAGAGGCGAAATATTGTATTATCAATGTTGATGAAATGCATTTTCTATATATCAATTTATTTTTGCAGGCTTAAAAAGCAAAGTCAAAAGCCTTCTCGCGCTGTTTGAACCGACAGCAATTGAAGAGTCGCTGTCGTCTATTGGTTGGCCTGAAAATAATTATACAGACAACAATGAAACTCAGGTACGTGACAAGCAAAAAAAAAGTTACGATATTAAAAATATTATAAAAAGTATTATTTATCGATCTATGGCTAAATAGATTATTTTCAAACTGCCTTAGAACAAAGATTGCTCCGTTTTTTGTCATTAATATGAGAGGATCTATTTTATGGGATAATTTCTATTACTTCTTCTCTAGCTTTTCCCCGCGGTTCCACTCGCCCGCGGTGTTTATGTAGGTTCTATAAATCTTCCCCAAGAACCAGTCTTTCTCAAGGAAAAGAATTATTCAAATCTGTCCAGTAGTTCTAAAAAAGCGTTCACTAATGTGGTAGTATGAGTATTTGGAATTTAACGTAGAGTGCTTTTTCGTTTGTGATATTAGACGTCGAAATGGTTCAAACAAAGAAAATAAACTTAAGCTTTATTACCTTAGATTTAAATTCCATTTTGAAGCAATTGCTAAAAATATATCAAGATCATTTGATTCCACAGGCAATGTCCACAATAGTACGTCTAACAGAACTATACTCTATGTTCGACACAATGAGCTCAGATTGCGACACATTCGACGCATCATCCAGCTCGAGCTCAAAAGAAACATCACCCACAGTAGACTTCCCGAGCCTCTCATCGAGCGTGCCGAACATATTCGCGAACAATTGCACGAACAACAAAGAAAAGACCGAACTTAATTTCTACAATAACTACTTCAAGACGGAGAAAAAGGAACGAAGCAATTTGAATTTGTCGTTCAGATCGGTTCGTTCACCGGCTAAGCCGCGGTTGAATGATACGCAGAGTTTGTCGTTCGATAACAACAAAGTGAGGCACGGCAGTCTGAGGCATGATTTCAAATGTTCAGCGTCTTTGGAACAGGTGTCCTATAGGAGCTTAATGAACAGCATCGGCGGGAGCGATAAGAAAAAGGTAACTGAGTCATTATTATTGATATATATATATGATCCCCGGTCAGGTCAAGATGAAAAATTATCTTTTTCTGATTGGCCTGGGTCTTGGATGTTTATCTATATAAGTATTTGTTTCTATATATATTACTATTATGGCCTGTTACTTATGGTCCCTAAAAATGTTTTTTTTTTTTTTTTTATTATAATATAATTCAATGTTAGATTGCTACAATATCTTTAAGTAATGGATATTGTAGCATGTTAATGTTGAATTTGTTTTATTTGTTTAGATTTTTTTCTGTTTATTTGTTACAAGCAAAATACAAAACTTTTTAAAATATTTGTGCAGATAAGTGTCAATTAGTATATGTATATAGTGTAGATTATTAGCCAATTAATGTGACGCTAGGTAACTAGATACTCTCACTTTAACTGTGTGCTCCAGTTGTTTAGGCATTTGCCTTATTACCTAGAAGATGTGGTTCGAATAAACTGGAAACATATTTAGTTTCCACTAGTTTGTGTAGCCTCACCCTTACTTCGCAAGACGCTATAATTATTGAACGAAGATTTTGACACAAAAAGAACGAATCAATTTTAATTTATCGTTCAGATCGGTTCGGTCACCGCTAAGCCGCAGTTGAATGATATGCAAACTTTGTCGTCAATAAAGTGAGGTTCTGAGAGTTATTTTATGGGTTATGTTTTTAATACAAAATAACTGGGGGCCGATTCTGCTAACGTTAAATCACAATCGTGTCAAAATATTGTTTCAATGGTAGTGCTTTTTTACACACTAGTTACAAGAAATGTATATTTTTTTTATATCACTTTTGATGATCACACCACACACTATATTCACATCACATCATACTGTCATAACTCTTGTAAATAGTGTGTAAAAAGCACTACTATTGAAACACTATTTTGATACGATTTTGTCTTAACGTTAGCAGAATCGACGCCCTGCTACCTCATGATGATTTTTAGAATGCCTTGTTTTGTTTTAATAAGCTATGCGCGGCTTATGTATTTGCAAAATCGACATTGATGTCAGCGATATCCTATTTACTTATAGTATATTAGTTTTTGCATTTTGCAAACCATGTTTTTAGGACATATGAGGAGTTGTGACAATTTTTTTTTAAATTAATCATGTGTCATCATTGTCTTAGCTTTTCCCCGGATGCTTTTAAGCCGTTTTACTTAAGAGCCCGGGGCCCGCTAAAAATAAATAAAATATTTTCTTTCAATGAAATAAAACATTGTTTATATTGATTTAGATTTAAGCCTAATTGCGATTGCAATTTTTTTTAATGCTGTCACGAATGCTATATACTTTAAGCTCTTACGCGTATCCGTTGTTTTAATTTGTGATTGCAAAGAACCAGGGTGCATGTTTTGTGATTATTAGATGGCTACATTTGACATTTAAATGAATATATGAATACAATGCTGAGCGAATCTTAGGCTATGCCAGATGCCTTTAGGCAGCCTGAAAAATCTGACAGTGTTGGCCACTAACACACCCGGGTCATGTTCCTGTGGGTCTGGTTTCCCTGTAAAAAGGGTTACGGAGGTCACAAGGCAGTCGCTCCATTGTAATAACCAGTTCCGCCAAATCAGGACCATGATTAAAAGCGCACCCTGGGCTCTAAAGCGTAAGCTGAAGATGCAACCGGAAAACACGCTCGGACGAATGCTGAGCGAATCTTAATGATATTACATTTGCTATCAAATGTTTTTCAGTGTTTATGACTGCAAAAATTATTTTACCTTCTACAAGCCCCATAAATGATTATTTCTTTATTGAAAATGCTTGTATTTTAGCTTTAACAACTCAAGGCTCTGTCCAACTTATAAGAGGTCTCCTGTACTGGTGACCAGACACCGAGACGACCGAAGACCCATAGACCCATAGAGTCTATGGGCAGAGTTATATACACTTTGTACAGGGCAGGACTCAAATCGTTATAATATGGTTATTGAATTATAGTATGGCTGACGAAGTTACTGGCGAAGCGCTTAGATGTAAAAGAGAGAGAAGGCGATATGTCATGCGAAATTTTATATAATTGAAAATATGACGAATGTGTGAATGAGAATAAGCGAGCCATTTTAAAATTTCACAACCTTTATTGCCTTCTCATGCAATGAATTTAATTAACTCTGTAGGAGAATAATATAATAACGCACATTTACAGACATTCCGTTCATAATTGGCTTTAATTATTATATTTAATAATCGTTTCACACTTACAGCTATGCGAAAGTATTTATAATTGAATGTTTGATAAAATAACGCGGGGAGAGAAGAGCGACTTTGTACACGCGTGCGACGTTCTATACGCTTAGCACGCTCAATGACCTGTTTTTTTGTAATTATGTGCTCACATGTTATTTTTGGAGTAACATGGATCGTATTCAATTTCCTAACCTATTTTGCAACTTTAGTAGTCACGTAGGGATTGAAATTTTGTGGGTGTATTTTAAGCGTCTAAGAATAATTCTTATTTCTTTCATTTTGATTTTAATCTGAAATATCATTTTAATATTGCTGATGCTAATAGCATTTTTTAAAAGGTTACTTTTGTGTCAAGCAGTGATTTTGATTTTTAAATTTAATTTATATATGTAAAGAGATATAAATTTATAAATTTAAATTACTTTTAAAAAGCAATGCGACAGGTATTCTTTGAATTGTTAATTCTGTGATCTTGTACTTTGTTGTGTCTCGTCCCTAGCTGCTTTATTGCCTGTGAAATAGAATTATTTATATAATTTGTGGTATTCTGGTATGCCAGAAATGTACATATAGTGCGAATTGTTCATTTTCAACTATTTTATAATGATGGCAAGGAACTCAGATCGAAAGTTACATTCGTCTGCATTTCAACTGTTTGCGTATTCGAAACAGTTATTCTTGCTTGTTCTATTTATTTATTTAAACTTTATTGTACTAAATACAGTTGTAAAGTACAATAGGCGAACTGAATGCTAAAGCATTATCTATCAGTCAAATTTTGGGTCAAGATTTTAAAATAAATTATGTTATTATTATAGGTTTTAAATATATATTTGTATTTCCAAATGTTTATACCTACTGGCTGTTTTTGCAACTACCTTCAACCTATTCCATACGTATTACTTATTACTGCGAATGTTTTGCGAATTAAAGGGATGTAGGCCTACGACACCATAACCCTTCACGTTTCTCTGCTCAGCGCCACCTCTTTCCAGTCGGTTATTTATACATGTATTATACTTTGTTATAATTTAACTTCTGCTTCTATCATGTCAATGGCTTAAAACTATATAAATTCGGCCCAGTATGATGCAACAATCCCGGCCGAGTCAGAGGCCATAGTCATATCACCCTTTGTACATGAAAAAGGGCAGCTGGGGAAAGACAGGAGGTGGTCCATAGTTTGTACTGCGCCACAGGCACAGCTATCACTGCTTATGTTTACTTTACCCCCTAAACAAGTGATGTTAAGGAAAACAGCTCGGTACCAAAACGTCTGGCGCACCCTGGGCAATTTGTTCTCGGTAACGCTCGAGACTAGCTGGCTAATCCTTCAAACACGATGACTTTTATAGACACGACGGAGAAGAAGACTGAACCGATTTAAATATAATTCGTTACAAAAACAGACTGAATCATAGGCGACTATTTTTTAAGTTGGTTATTTTAGTGATTTAAGTATGATTGTCGATATTTTTTCACTTCATTTTCGCTGCGCTTTGGTTTTATTGTATTTCTATTTGACTAAAGTGTTTAAATTATCTATATATATTGTTTAACAAGGTTTATAATCGACAAGCTGTCCATCCCGGCTTTGCCCATGGTACAGGGCGCTGCAAAGAAATATGACCCGCTTTCAATAGAGATACTTGTGGCATGGAGGTCAGATTTCTCTGCAGCCGACTCTACATAGCCTATATAACTCGGGGACAGTGGCTTATCAGCAGTGAAAGAATTTTTCAAATCGTGTCATCAGTTGCGAAGCCTAAAAAAAACATTGAAATCTTTCATCTTTTTTATTACTAGTGACCCGCCCGTCTTCGCATGGGCATAAAACCTTTCTCTTGAATTACTTCTATCTATTAAAAAAACCGCATTAAAATCCGTTGCGTAGTTTTAAAGATTTAAGCATACAAAGGGATATAGGGACAGAGAAAGCGACTTTGTTTTATACTATGTAGTGATAGTGATATTGATGATAGATTTATTTCAATGTTAATGTTTTATAAAGATTTTCTTATTATCTTTACAATACTGCCACAGCTGCACTGCTGAATTGTTTTATTTTATGTTTATAAATAAATGTTTAGTTACTTAAGTCAATACATATTACTTGATACTTTTTACTTGTCTGCATATATACCCCTTTACTAGAGGTTTGCGGTTGTACCCGTCCATGAGGTGTATGTACCTTTCATTCATCATCATATTATGTAGGCTACATGGTCAATTTACCCTAATCGATAACCTTAGTCAAGGATTGGACTACGAAAAGTAATTTTTCATATCATTTCGGACCTGAAGGCATTTTACAATGAGTGTATAGCTTTAGCCTAAAGTGTTTGACTAATAAATTTATTATTAAAACGGACTTTGTGTTTTATCTCTGTCGCTCATACGCAAATATGTTGCCATTACGCTCTTACAAGTTCGGAGATCAGCAATATTCAGCCGACAAGGACAAACGTGACACTGTTCGTTTATGCGGATGAACAAAAAAAATACGGAAGGCCTATCTAGCTACCCTCAAAACTATTTAGTACAGATTATAAAAATGTTATTGCTTTCCCATTTCTGTTTAATATCCGATCCTGTACAATCCAATGGTGTATTTGAAGCAAGGTGCAATAAAGTGTGTATTCATTCATTCATTCATTCGTTCATTCATTCCTACAGGGTTGTGATCGCAGGGATTCCACGGGATTCCCCACCAGCCAATTGGATCCAGCAGTGAGAGACATGCACCTGTCTTACCTAACCAACATCAGCAGTAATGTGGACGAGGCCTTAGCAGCGGTCGCTAAAGGCTCGACTGAAGCCGTCGACTGCCTCAATGGTGAGTGACAATCATTACGCATCAACACAAAGACCGTAATACTCAAACGCTACTCAATTTTGAGAACTGTTCAAGTGTCATGCTGTCACTGTCATATCGTTGACGTTCAGCGCGACAGCATGATGCTCTTAAAATTGAGTAGCGTTTGAGTATTCGGGCGTCTGACTCAGACTGAGTCTGAGTCGCTTTGTACTAAACTATTTTGTTTTGGTTGAAATTGTTTACAATGTCTATATAAGAAAGGCGTGATGATGTATGTATGTTTATATTATGCGTTTTTGTAATATAAAGTTATTATCGTCTGCAGTTTAATTTTATATGAATCTTAATATATTTTTCTATCCACGGGTGCTTTACAAATTTCATACTTATACTGCAACGAAATTAACAAAACTCATGGCAAAGATTGTTGTTAAAAGTAGGTTCAAAAAACCAATGTTCTTATATAGATACCAGTCGATAGTTTTATATAATTCTTAGGTTGTCGTAAAAGTAAGATTTTAAAATTAAGTTAAACCGATTACCAACAAAACAAAAATCCTCTAGTGCGGGGATTTGTAAAGTGTCATATTAAGTCTTAAATATTATAATACAAAGATCATTTTCCAGACGCAACATCACTGGAAGAGAAACTCGAGCAGTTGAAAGGTTACATGGAGTCTTTGAAATGGAGCAGTAACGAAGCGGCGCGTTGGCTGCGAATATCCCACGCGGCTTTGCGGTTACGGTGCGAATCACCCAGCTGGGCTCGAGAAAGGGCTGCGCTTCAAACCCGAAGGGACACCTGTTTCTCACAAGCGGTAAAAATATTCACTAGCTAAGCTACGACTTCTCATAAGCTAACTAGCTAGCTTATGAGAAGCTAGTCTAGCTTCTCATAAGTACCATCATCTGTACCATACAACATGCTTATCACAGGTTATAAAGGTAATGTCAAAGTTTTCTCACAAGCGCTAGGCAGTTATGCCAAAGGTTTCTCACAAGTGGTAAAGTCAAAGGTTTCTCACAGGCGGTAATGCTATAAATTGTTTTTTTACAAGCGTTGGTGCCATAAATTTGCTTCTCATAAGCTGTAATGTTACCCACATGCTACACTTAGGTAACGTTATAAAACTTCTTTCTCACAGGCTTTCTCATAAATTTAGTATTTGTTTTACGTCCCACATACTACGATAACGTCACGTCTCTAAATCATGTGGATTCCAGCTTAAAATAGACCAATTTCTCTCTCTCCATGTAAGTAAGAAGCCAATCCTACATCGTACATTTACACTACCAACAAACAAGCCATGTTTGGATTTGTCGCCATTACTGGCATTTTCTATCTTGAACTTCTAGCTTCCGTGCTTCTGAAGGCACGTTAAGCCGTTGGTCCCGGCTGTTATCGGTAGATGGCAGTCGTAAGGCTATGTCAGATGCCTTTAGGCAGCCTGAAAAACCTGACAGTGTTGGCCACTAACACACCCGGGTCATGTTCGTGTTGGTCTAGTTTCTTTGTAAAAAGGGTTACGGAGGTCAAACGGCGTCGCTCCATTGTAATAACCAATTCCGCCAAGACCATGATTTGATTAATAGCGTAACCTGGGTTCTGAAGCGTAAGCTGAAGTAAACGGGAAACACGCTCGGACGAAGACTAAAACGAATAATACGGGTACATATGTCATTATAAGAGCCTCTCCCAACACGAACGTTCTGCAGTTACATAACCATTTTTTATTTTTTTATTTCAGTTGGCCACAGTGACGTCAGGCCTCCTTTGCTGGCTATGCTCGGTCCCCGGTGACCTAGTGGTGAAACTGCTAAGCAGCGGTTTGGGGCCGTTGTGTGGGTTCGAGGGACTGCTCAGTTTGTACTCGAGGGAGAAAGCCATGTGGGGTGATATGGTTGTTGCAGTTGAAGACTTGCAGGCCGTAGTGTTTACTCTTACCAAAGTGGGACATAGGTAAATATATTTTCTTAAGATACTGGGGAATAGATTAATTATTTTAAAAAAACCGTGCGAGTCGGTCTCGCGCTTGTTCATATCACTACATAGTATAAAACAAAGTCGCTTTCTCTGTCCCTATGTCACTTTGTATGCTTAAATCTTTAAAACTACGCAACGGATTTTGATGCGGTTTTTTTTAATAGATAGAGTGATTCAAGAGGAAGGTTTTTATGCCCATGCGAAGCCGGGGCGGGTCGCTAGTATACAATACGGCAAAAAAATCACGTTTGTTGTATGGGAGCCCCACTTTTTGGTATTTGTTGTTATAGCGGCAACAGAAATACATCATCTGTGAATCTGTGTAGCTATATCGCGGTTTATGACATGAAGCCTGGTGACAGACAGATGACGGACAGACCGACGGATAGTGAAGTCTTTAGTGGGTCCCGTTGTTTTTAAACCATATTTAAAGCAAATAAATTATTTTGAACTAGCTGTTCCCTGCGGTTTCACTCGCCCTTGGTGTGTATGTACTATATAGCCTTCCCCAAGAATCAAGCTATCATATGCAGAAAGAATTTTTCAAATCCGACCAGTAGTTCCCAAGGTATAAGCGTTCAAACATACAAACTCTTCAGCTTTATAATATTAGCATAGATTTAAGATTAGGTGAGGAAAGAGTATTTGTTTAACTTTGTGGACTAAAAATAAATATATTTTGCAGTAACATGGCGGTACCGCAACTGAGCGGCACTCGTGGCGCCCTCACGGTCCACATTCCAGTGTCGGACTCGTTGTATTCCAAGTTTATGTGTAAAGAGGTCAGTTCTAAAAACTTATAAGTGTAAAGAGGTAAGTTCTAAAAACTTATAAGTGTAAAGAGGTAAGTTCTAAAAACTTTTAAGTACTTACTTTTTGGCGGGAAGATAGAAGTCACAACATTGCGCTATGTGTTTATTTTCCAAAATTAATGTTTTTTCGAGCATTTGTGCGTAATTATGGTAGGATTATTATTCGTAAAGTGTTCGTGAACAAGCGTGACTGTTGGGAAGTGGTACATTGTCGTTTAAGTGACTTTAATCCTTGTCACAAAAATCTCCAAGATAATGCTAAGCGAAATTCTTCCACCGCTTCACTTAGCCCTCCGACTTGACTAGACATGACTGACTATACTGACTTGACCCTGCGACTTGACAAAATTAAGAAATTGAAGAAGATTCAAAAGAAACTTCATACTGGCAAAAATAAGTTATGAGTTTGATTGCCATTTAGTGGATTAACGCCACAACCGAAAAAAAAGTACTTTTACTTCGTCATCATCATCTCTCCTCATCACTCATTAAGTCCGACAATTGTAAAAAAAAGTATTCTGTTACTTTTTGTACAATAAAGATGCATAAATAAACAAATCATCATTTTGTGTCGGTCACGTCAATCGACCTTTCACACACGGTGTCAGAGTTCTTCGAAATAATTACAGTAAGATTGACAGTACAAGTTTTCTATGTAGGTATGCAGTATATTGTACATGTTTGTACTTTTGGATCTACTGGAAGAGATTTCTATTGAAATAAGTAGCACCTTTGTACTCCTTGTGTTTTAAATTGTATCTTATGTTTGTATTTTGAAAACATATAAATACACTAGCCGTTGCCCGGGGCTCTGCTCCCGTGGGAATTCCGGGATAAAATATAGCCCTTGTGTTGTTCCAGGGTCTAGGCAATCTCCATTCCAAATTTCTGTCAATACGGTTTAGACGTTTTCCTTTGAAAGAGTAACAAACATCCATACAAACTTTCGCGATTATAATATTAGTAGGATAAATAAATGTAATTAAATAAAAATAGGTAAAAAAACTTTTTAAGTTAAACGGTTTTATGTTAAACATACATTGCAATGTTTAAGATAAATGTACTAAAAACCAAAAAATAATAAAATAGATACAGTCGTGGGAATTATAAACATATGCATAGACTAGACTAAAATAAAACCGTGGGGCACGTCAATTGTCTACAATCGTTGATTAAAATGTTTGTTTTGTAATGTTACACTATAATTAGGCAGTTGTTCAACCGACAACGATGGACGTGTGATAAGTAGGGCTAGAATGTGGAAACAAGCTAGCAAGCTCGATTATAAGCGAGTTTTAGGGTTTCATAGTGGTGAGCGAGTAGTACTTTTATCATATGTTTTGTCGATTAAAGACAAACTACGAGCAGTGAAACGATTCCTCGCCAGCCAGCAGTGTGAATGTCCAACGATAAACTAGTTGAAACATCTCTTTTATTTACATGGAGTGTATAACTATTGGAAATTCCATGAGCAAGAAAATAGTAAGTAATTTCCTCACCGTCTGCGGGCCAACTGCCTAACGACGAATGAAACGATTCTTCTATCGCACATTAAGTCGATAATTTGTAGACAATTGACGTGCCCCACGGTTTTATTTTAGTATAGTCTATGCATATGTTTATAATTCCCACGACTGTATCTATTTTATTATTTTTTGGTTTTTAGTACATTTATCTTAAACATTGCAATGTATGTTTAACATAAAACCGTTTAACTTAAAAAGTTTTTTTACCTATTTTTATTTTCTAGTTTAATTTTTTTTTTAATTCATTTAGTGCTTCATTATTGCAAGGTTTCTTGCCCGTTAGTTTATAAGGCTATGTACAACAAGATGCGCCTGAGTCTTGAGGGGAAAACGCTAACGACATATCATTTTTATCCACCCTAATGCCATACAGTTCTCGGCGCGTTTTAACCTTTCACCTTAACTTGGGTGGTGTACCGCTTACGACGTATCATTTTTAGCCACCCTAACGCCACACAGTCCTCAATACGATACAAAATCTTGACTTGGGTGGTGGATTCAGTCTGGATTAATCAGATACCTAAATTACAGATTCAATTTCTAAATTACATCTTATTATTATACGCCATTTAGTGGCTGCGCCCATCTTAAATATTGAAGTTGTATAGTGAACTGTATTCTTCTTGTCAAGCCCTTTTATTTGATACCCATATTGGTGGGATTGATAAAAAATTGTTATCAGCCATTTGGTAGCGGCGGCCATCTTAGATTTCAATTTTGCATACTAAATTGTATTCTACTTGTTAAGACCTTTCATTTGATACCCATGTTGATGGGATTGATAAAACCTAAGTTATCCGCCATTTTGTAGAGGCCGCCATCTTGGATTTTAATTTTATATAGTACATTGTATTCTACTGGTTGAGCACTTTCATTTGATACCCATATTGATGGAATTGATAAAACCTACGTTATCTGCCATTTTGTAGCGGCCGCCATCTTGGATTTCAATTTTTTATAGTATATTGTATTCTGCTTGTTGAGCCCTTTCATTTGATACCCATATTGATGGGATTAATAAAACATAAATTATCCGCCATTTTGTAGCGGCGGCCATCTTGAATTTATAATGATAATGAATAAACATAATTGTATTGTCACCAAAATCCAAAGTGTATACAAAATTTCTGATTAATTGGTTGACAGGAATAGAGTGAAATTTGAATTACTAAATTTGACCCAAGAATAAATAATAAATAAAACAAACGGGGTGAGCTAAATAAAACCGTTTAAAAAAAGACGTGTGCCACTCGAGATCTGCCGCGGAAAAGCTATTGCATAGCATTTTTTATCAACTTATGCTATAAGTACGAACGCTCGGCCGAGCTACATGATCGGCGGAGTGGGGGGTGTCAGGTTATACTTTCTTTACGAAATTTCTTGATTCGCTCGCCGCGCTAAAGGCTATGCAATAGCTTAAAAACAATTTCGTTTTAGTTTCTTTTTACACAATTTTTACATATTAAAGTAAAGCCAATATATCTATTGTTTTTAGTATAACCACATTAGTATTTTCTGACCTGTTGTTGACTTAATTAAAACAAAAACAATTTGCTACAGCACTTGTCATTCACAATCACGGCGGTGTTTTTCAACATCGGCATCAACGAGAAAGCCACATTAGCTGAAGCTTTGGGCGAGACGTTGCCTCAGTATCACTCGAACACAGACAACTTCGACCGCCTTTGCAAATATCACCAGAAATACAGCAAGATCTTCCCGACCGACCACGCTAACAGAGGTTAGTCTTCTTCATTCATTCTACTTCATCCACAGAATTTAGAAATATTGAAAAAAAGTGGCGTAGCGCACGAAAAGCGTGTCACTGGTTTGGTTTGCAAGCCAACGTTTCACACAGAAAAAATGGGCGGGGAATTTGATTGCGTCATTTATTGCCACTGTTATTAGTGATAATGTTAGGTGGCTTTGTTGTAAACTACGTAACATATTTCTAATAAGGTGTGGTGTGGTTTACATGTATAAATTGTAGCTAAGAAGAGAGAATACGCTAGCCACACTGATCCATTTCTGATAATTTCTCTGTTCTGTGTCTCCGTCCATCTGTGTTTCTAGTTGCGTCTTAAACTTACGCTTCAGAGCCCAGGGTACACTTTCAATCGTGGTCGTAGGTTTGACGGTACTGATTTTTACAGCGATTGCCTTCTGAGTTCCGTAACTATTTATAATAGGGAAAAGCTATGTAAATAAATAAATATATATATATACGGACAAATCACACAGATTGAGCTAGCCCCAAAGTAAGTTCGAGACTCTAACTCAACGATGCTATATTTTATAACAAACTAGCTGTTCCCCGCGGCTCCGCCCCGCGTGGGACTCTGTTATATCGCGCCCAAAAGTAGCCTATGTTTAACCTCAGGTCGTTAACTACATCCCTACCAAATTTCATCACAATCGGTCCAGCAGTTTAGCCGTGAAGAGGTGACAGACAGACAGACAGACTTTCGCATTTATAATATTAAGTATACATAATATAGATAAACTGTTAAAAGTGGCCGTTTTAAGCAATATTGCAACTATACGTTACAACTATAGGGAACTATAATTTAACAATTAAATATCATATTAATAAGTGTCGCGTCATCATTCCTTGAATGACATTATTCGAAGGGCATTGATTTCGCCAAATCTACCTTGCCAGTTAGAGCCTTCTGGTCTCTCGCGCACAGATGTCTCACTAACACTATGCGAACACCTGGTGCGGCTGCCAATATGGCTGCTGGACTTAAAATGGCCAAATATTCGATTTTGTCTAGCCAGTACGAATTCATACCGGTGGCTGTTGAAACATTTGGACCGTGGTGTTCAGAAGCGAAGCACTTCGTTGGTGAGATAGGACGGCGTTTGAAGTGTTGTGGATACGACCACCGTTCCGGATGGTACCTGATTCAAAGGCTCTCCGTTGCAATTCAAAGAGGAAACGCAGCGAGCATAATGGGTGCCTTTGAGCCGGGTACGATTCGGGGTGGCATTTTTGACTAATAATTTTGGTTTTATTTGTTAATCTTTTTATGTTCCTATGTTTGTATATAAATTAATTAAATGTTATTTGAAAAAATAACTAAATATGTTTAAAATTAACTTCAGATCCAGAACCTTAATTTCGTAACACGGATTTTTGATAATTTGTGTTTTCAGTGAATAATGATTTTTAAATGATGGTGGCGCTAGTGTTCACCAAGGTATCGTCTTAACGTGCCATCCGAAGGACAAAGGAGCTCAAGAAAGATGAAACTAGTAGTGACCATTCAAATCTAGGCTGCTCTCGTCTTCGCTTGACACGCGATTATATACCAAAATAGAATTAATTATTTTATAATGTAATCCATATAATAATAAATATTATCTTTAATTAAATATATTTTTAGTAAAACATTAATTACATTAATATTTTGTTAGTAAAACAGAAAACCTTATAATATTTTAGTAGACATACACATCTAACATTAATATTTTACATGTTTTTTTAAAGCCTCATCTCGAACGAAGCCATTGGAAGAAGTTATGGAAAATTTGAGAATAGCCGTACACAAGAAAGTGCCAAAGAATGTCGAAGTCTTACATTTGGCGTCCCTGGCTACTAGGCTTATGAACGGTACGTAAAGTTTTATAAATATTAACCTTTCATTCGGAACTTTTTTACTAAATGCTGCCCTCCACTCTTTCTCCTGTCATCATTTCATGTTATTCTCCCTCTAGCGATTATAATGCTTGCAATTAATTTAAAATTGAATCATAATAAAATTATATTAAAAGCTACAAAGATGTCTATTGCTGGACATCAGACCTCTCCAAAATCAAAAGCAGGAAGCTCGTTTTAATATAGATTAGTATCTATACTGTAGGTGATAGGAAATAATAAGTCGGGTTTGTGTATGGAAATTTGTAGCCGTGGAGTGGCGTGCGTACTCGCATAACGGTTGGTAGATGGCGACTGGGTTCACTTGGTTTTCAAAAACTAGATTCGATCAACGCGGGGTCCCACCACCCGAAGGTGGAGGGGCAGGGGGGCACGCAGGCATGTTTGTTTGTTTGTTTGTTTGTTTGTTTGTTTGTTTGTTTGTTTGTTTGTTTGTTTGTTTGTTTGTTTGTTTGTTTGTTTGTTTGTTTGTTTGTTTGTTTGTTTGTTTGTTTGTTTGTTTGTTTGTTTGTTTGTTTGTTTGTTTGTTTGTTTGTTTGTTTGTTTGTTTGTTTGTTTGTTTGTTTGTTTGTTTGTTTGTTTGTTTGTTTGTTTGTTTGTTTGTTTGTTTGTTTGTTTGTTTGTTTGTTTGTTTGTTTGTTTGTTTGTTTGTTTGTTTGTTTGTTTGTTTGTTTGTTTGTTTGTTTGTTTGTTTGTTTGTTTGTTTGTTTGTTTGTTTGTTTGTTTGTTTGTTTGTTTGTTTGTTTGTTTGTTTGTTTGTTTGTTTGTTTGTTTGTTTGTTTGTTTGTTTGTTTGTTTGTTTGTTTGTTTGTTTGTTTGTTTGTTTGTTTGTTTGTTTGTTTGTTTGTTTGTTTGTTTGTTTGTTTGTTTGTTTGTTTGTTTGTTTGTTTGTTTGTTTGTTTGTTTGTTTGTTTGTTTGTTTGTTTGTTTGTTTGTTTGTTTGTTTGTTTGTTTGTTTGTTTGTTTGTTTGTTTGTTTGTTTGTTTGTTTGTTTGTTTGTTTGTTTGTTTGTTTGTTTGTTTGTTTGTTTGTTTGTTTGTTTGTTTGTTTGTTTGTTTGTTTGTTTGTTTGTTTGTTTGTTTGTTTGTTTGTTTGTTTGTTTGTTTGTTTGGACGCTTATAACTTGAAAACAACTGGTCGGATTTGCAAAATTCTTTCTGTATACGAAATCCTGATTCTTGGGGCAGGTTATAGGCTATAGTACATACACATTAATGGCGAGTGAAACCACGGGGAACAGCTAGTAAATGTACAAGTGTATATAATTTGTTACAGGTATAAGATTCACGTCATGCAAGAGTGCTAAAGACCGTACGGGAATGTCGGTGACTCTCGAACAGTGTTCGATTCTTGCCTCGGAGTACCATCTCGCCGAGCACGAGCTTCAGAAAGCTCTCAACATCATGCGGAGGTATGTTCATCATTTATTTATTTAAATTCTTATTAAGAAACGTTTGTTAAGCCCATTTTGCCATTGTAGTTGATCAGATGACCTAAAGAAGGTCGCAGGCAGACGCTGGATGCAGGCCGCGACAACCGGTCGTTCTGGAAATCCTTGGGGGAGGCCTACGTCCAGCAGTGGATAGGCTGCGGCTAAAATGATGATAATGATTGAGTTTAATAATGAAAAGCGCTTCAAACCATTCAAAAGCGAGTGAGTAGCGATATGGCGTAATAATGAGTGATGTAGAAGATGGCCACTAAATATAGTATAATATAATAAAGCTACAATATAAGTAGAGAAAATTGTCGAAACATACATAGTATAGATAGCATTGCGACCCGAATAGAAAAAGTAAAAAAAAAAATTAAAAAGTTTTTATTTCTTAACAGTGAGGGCTGCCGACGCGAGAACACTCATAAAAACATCGGTATTAGGAAATTTGCTTTCACAAAAAAGCAAGTCATGTCTCTCCCCCCTGAATACAGGCCACCTGCAGGCACTTATGGCGCCTCCCCCACTTAAAGAGGGGGTGAATACAACATATGGAGGTTGGTCAAAATCTGCAACAATAAAAATATGAAAAAACGTAAGGTTTGGTTACATATAATAAATAAAAATTTGGTTACTTATGTAATATTATATATAATGTTAACTGTCGTATGAATAGAGACACTTACCATCACAGAATTTAGAAATATTAACAAGAAATGGCATAGCGCAAGAAAAGCGTGTCACTAGTTTGGCTTGCAAGCCATCGTTTCACACAGAAAAAATGGGCGGGAATTTGATTGCGTCATTTATTGCCACTGTTATTGGCCGATAATATAAGGTGGTTTTGTTGTAAACTACGTAATACATTTCAAATAAGGTGTGGTTTACATGTATGAATTTAAGGTAAGAAGAGAGAATACGCTAGCCACAGTGATGCTGGAACTAAATCCGCGTCGAAACATTTCTATTCGTATAATTTCTCTGTTCCGTGCTGACCATAGTAGATTTCCTAAGCTGCTTCTCGTTCACTCTCTTAATAGAAAATGTCAGTGAATGAAATAAAATGTGCCCAGTCATTCATGAAGCAAAATACAAGAAGTTATTAAATCGATTAAGAAATAGTAGTTTCAAAAATACATGAAACTACGAGTAAATGTTATTCTCAATCAATGAGGGTTTAACAATTAAAATTTACAAATAAACTGCGATACATGTCGACACTGTTTTAACATTCTCCATGGACCTGATGCTAAATTAGCGCTATCTGGTGGTAAAATAATATTAACGCTTATTGTCAAAATGTAATAATAGCTTTGTGCTATTTGACGATAGGTTTTGATTACTTTGAAACATATTTTTGGCATATCAGATAGACTACTAAAACATTTTTTTGCGTGCGTGTTTAGGATAAAATACACAATTTACATAAATCATTATTTTTTTCTTTATGTAAAGATAACAACTAATCAACAATAAGTCCTTACATACATGTACAATAGTGTTATAGACTATTAATAACTTTAAAAAAACCGCTGTAATAATTGGCGACCACGCACCGGCAAGCGCAGTGTCGGACACCCACCAACCAGATGATCAAATGACCTGAAGAAGGTCGCAGGCAAGCGCTGGATTCAGGCAAGTGACAAACGATCGTTCTGGAAATCCTTAGGTTTACTTCGATATTTATATATCCTCAAAATAGTTTTATTTATTTTTGAAAGTGCTTTAAAGAATATAAATTTCATTTTGACTATAAAATTAACATACATGAAACACATTTACAATACAGCCGTGCTTATTCCTAACAATAAACACGTTGTTTTGCCTATTTTAACTAAAATGGTTTATCTCGTTCTTTCATGTTAAATATCGCTAAGAGAGAAAGGGACAATACATGTTTTAGTAAAATGCCTAACAAGGGTTTGTAAATTTTTATGAATACGTGGTAATCTTGCACATTGGTATAACTTAGGCACGCACAAACAGTTATAGTATCCTCTCTTATTCGTAATACTATATTCTATCTCTCTCAATTTTACTTTAGCAACTAAATTATTATTTCACTAGTTACTCGTATATCTCTTATCTACTCATCTTTTGTGTACAATTTTTTAATACAACATAGTAGATTTGCTCGAGTTTAAACAAACGGCAGACTTATTTCGTGCAAAAATATGAAGTTAATTTTAACGCTTATGCGATGTCGAAATCGCCTACTATCCCTTTTATTATTTAAAATATAACTACGTCAAAAAAAGAAATCTAGATCATTTAACTTTTCTACACTGTATTCGTACATAATCTAGACCAAAATCTTCCAATGTAGATGCCAATATATAAATAAGTATTTAATGTATTATATTTTATTATCCCTAGTTGGTAAACTGACTGGAAATGGGTACAGGCATTTGGATTGTCTTTTAAGGAATTTGAATCTTATTACCTTATATTTTAGTCTTTATTGTTACGTGGTAAGAGGCGGTACAGGCTGGCAAATTAATTAGTATAACTTTGAGAAATCCTAAATAACTAAAGAAATACTTATTAATTTACAACTGTAGCCGAAAATAGCCTTAAAGTGAACTTAATATGTAGAATCGGGTAAGTATATAAAGTGGACTCAAATACACTGAAAATATTTTAAATGCAGATTCAGACCACTAGACTGAACAACTTTTCCAAATAAACTTATATCGAAATACTTTATTAATAATTATACGATTTTTTTTTTACCGCCAATACAAATTTAAACCATCGGAGAGTAAAAAAATCGTATCGTGATATAAGTTTATTTGGAAAAGCTGTTCAGTATAGCGGTGTATATCTGCCCTTAAAATATTTGCAGTTGATTTGTATCCACCTTATACAATAAAATAACCCAACTTAAATAAGTAGTGCCAAACTTATTGAACTATTCACACAAGTATTTAATAGTGCCCCCTATTTCTTTATATATTATTATTAGATTGATAGATACTCTGTGATTATGTCGAATATCTGAAGCTGGCACGTGAACTTGGCGTCTATCTCGCTCGTTTCACGCGTGTGCGATAGAGATGCCAAATATGTGCCACCTAAGTTGACGAGATATAAATACTTATGGCATGCCAAATTTAAATATTCGAAAATTGTAATCCTCATACAAACGGGCATGAAAAAATTTGTTCGTAAAATTTACGATGACTTATATTTAAATTATTGTAGATACGTAATTATTCGTATATAGTTATGAAGACTAAGATTTTTTTTTAAATATGAATTATCTACTCGACTGCGGCGTTAAAAGGATTCTTGGCGCCAAAAATGCATAATTTTTTTTTCTTCAAAATATATGTTTGAAAGGCATGTGAAATTCAAATTTTCGTACTGCGGTCGGGTCACATTTTGCATATTTTTTTGTACTATAAAAATGTAACAGTGTAACATATTTTGTATTTATGTAGAAATAGAGAAGGGCTGATTTTTTTATTAGATTTTTTTTATTATAAATGTGTAGGTTTTTTGGATTCTTTTTATATATAGTCTTCAGGGTTGAAACTTAGTACTTAATATATGAAAGAAACTACGAAATATTTGTGACGATTTGGTACTGAAGAAGTACTTACATTACATATAGATAGATGAAAAAGATCTCGATATAAATTATGAATTACGTTCATTGCCTCTACATGAGATATTTCAAACGCAGACGCCAGCGACTACGTTAGTGGTTTTGTATGCGAAATTCGTAAAGCGCACCTGGCGTATAGTAGGGTAAGTCATTCCATACAAATCTCAACGCGTTCGCGTCTGCGTTTATAAAATTTCATGGTAGAAGCACTATAGTTGAAAGAATACCGATTTGACAGTCAGGCTATAAATCGCGATTTAGTACCGCTCCGGTACTAAATCGCGATTTATAGAAGAGACGTGGTTGGACTTAATGGTACGTATCTTCAAGTTGGCGAGTCGCCTTACGCCAAAAACGACGCTATGCTTCGTACTACTAAGGTTCATATTGTGTTTATTTGACAGTCCACCTCCACGTCACGTCTCCATCTCTTCTAAATAAACCGCGGCTAAATAAAAGTGTTTTAAAAAAAATTCTTTCTAGATGACAGCACCCAGGCCAATCGGGTCCAATTCACTGTTGTGATTGGTTTTAAATTTGACAGTTCCATTTAATTGTCAAACTTGGACTAAACACGTTGTGCTATTATCATTTGACAGTTTTTGGGTTCCGAATTTTAAATAACTCCATCTAATTGTAAAAATAATTGATATTATCGATTCAATTCTTAGTTTTATGGCTCCAAATTGAGGAAAGCACAGTGTGTCACTTTGAGAAGAAATTAACTTATAAACGAGAGTAAGATCCTAGCTAATATAAGTATGCCTTAGAAAAATAAACATTTCTTTTTCTTATCGATAGGTCACGCTTCAATCCTAGTAGGAATGAAAAAATAAATTTAATGAAGATTATATCTTATTTTAGGCGAAAACGTGTGTGAATTATTACCACATCACGAATAATAAAAAAAAAGTATCGTCGTCCTACCACAATCTGATTTAGTGCTTTGTTTAATAAGTTGTTGTATTTAGAATCACAATATATTAAGATGGCTTTAATATATCTCAGTATGGGGAGGATTTTATTGGGACACTAAAATCGGCGCGTGTCTGGCGGTTATAGTATTCTGTAATCCGTGATAAAATCAATCGATTGATGTAAAATGATTCTACATATTTGATAGACGTCAGAACGGCATTCTTTCAGCGGCCGTTGTATACTGTTTATTATGAAGGTAAATCTCTACATTTAACACGCAATATAAAAATATTCACATTTATCATATTAGTAGGTTGAATACTAAGTCTAATACTACCGATGTGTAGTTAATAACGTGTAGATATATCTCTGTAATGTAAATCGTATATGTATATAATGTACAAGAGTAAAGTAGTGTTGGGTTAGTTGGTTTTTCAGGTGTTTTGCTTATATTCACATATTTCCATCACTTAACGAGTCGATTAGAAACAGAAAAAATATTTGTCATCGAACACCGCATTTATCAAATGTATCTTCTAAATCGTCTATATACACTTTGCAAACATATGAAAATAAAAAAAATAAAATCCCTTTATATTAAATAATTTTAGATTATTTATTTATTTTTTATAAGATTGTCATAATTTGAGATGTTTTATCTACGTTTATTAATTGAACCTCATTATGTATATCCTATATTTACATAATAAGTTATTTTTATAAGTCAAGAAGATACCACAGATCGGTTCATTAATATTATTTAGTTGTACTTACTAAGAGAATTTGTCAAATAGTTTAGGGGCCTTATAACTTGATTGTGTGACAATTTACAATTTGAATTGAGCCTTGTGGTATATATGATAATGCTCAATACGGCTTGTATTATTGTCAGAAAATTTGGAGCAAGGATCCCAGATGGACAAGTTTCGGTATGTACTTAGTATTTGGTGTTTAGTATTTACATCGAATTTTAATTATGGTTTAGTTGAAGTATGAACTTTATTTTACCCATAGATTAAAAAAAAATTTGCGTCACTTAAAATAGATATAACATATGACATTAAATGTATGGGAACCGTGCGCGCCTAATGCGGGGGGTAAGGGCTGAGGTAAGGGAGGGTAGGAGGGGGGGTCCGTTACCAAATACACATATTATGGAATGGCATACACGTAAATATCGTGTATGAGTGGTAAGACAGTTTAGCTTGTCATGCTACTTCTATTAGAGCCGCGTTCCTAGTTCTATGATTTTACCTAAGGTACGTAATGTAGATAAAATATTATTAATAGCATTATGTAGATTTGCACTGTTTATAGGCAACGTTTTTTTATAATTTCTTCTTTTACAGATCTCTTTTGAATTTCAAAATTTGTCATTAAGTAGACTTTTTGGAAACCAATATATGAATATATCGGGCAGAAATGATAACGAAATATTTAATGTACTAAAATATAATACGGATATTGCAACAAAATTTGTGTCGCCATTTTTTGAGTTAAAATTAGTTTTGTTAAGCTACAAATTGTGGTTTTGGTTTTAAAGTTATGAATTTTTTATTTTGGATCTGTTTTTGAAATACTGTTGTTCTTATAATCTGATAATGAGATTTGTTTTGGATATATTTTTATATTTCTTTTTATAACAAAAGTATCATAATTTAGTTTGATCTGTATAAATGTGTTATTAAGACCTATTTTGCCATTCAAGTGCTATTTATTATTACATTAATTTAAGTTAAAGTTTTCTATGCTTTCCTCGCATCTTTAAAATAATTGTTTTCGCAGTTAAACAATAGTTTTCTGAAATGTATGAATATAATTTTTTGTCAAATTGTTAGCACATTTTTTTTACATTATTGATAAAGTCTGCTAAACGAGGTATATATTATATATCTACGTATTGATCTCGCTCGCATTCTTATTGTAAAACATTTTCGAGAGCGAGACAGCGATACTGACAAGAAACTTGCGGATTTTCGTGGGCCACCTTTGAATTTTGACGATCAAGATCTGCCTAAGCAAATCACGGATTATTCTTATATGTAAGATTTTCTCAATACTACATTCAGAATCTAATTAATTCAGTTGACAAAAGTTATTATTTCGTAATGTAAAGCCACCATTAGATTGCTGTGCTGAGGAACTATACGATAATCGGTACTTATATACAATATATATATTTAAAAAAAAACTTAACTGCCCACCTTATACTTTGTTATATCGTGCTAAAAAGAAGCCTAGATATCCAAAATGTCTGTAAAAAATCTTATCAGTATCGTTTTAAAGACTGTCTAATGATATCAGAATAGTAACAGACGGGAATAGCAGTTACTAATATTACATAGTATTGTTTAATATATACTTTAAAATAATAATATACTTAAACATGTTCCTTTTACTCTTTCAATGGTAAAAATAACTTTTTTCGTGCCATGCAATAAATATTTCTAGGATTTGTATCGCTATCACTTATACTATTGTTAAGAATATCATTTGCTATAATATTCTATAAGCTGCGCATATTACACTTACAATATCTGGCATATAAGTTGACCCCAGTGTGAGCGAGACAAAACAATAATTATGTGAGGAACAGTAATAGTTCATCCCGCCTTCACTTTGGTCAACATATTTTCAAACATTAACTCTGTGTTAATTATCTGTGCCTAAACTATCACTGTAAAGAAAAAGCTAGTTTTATTTAATACTAGCTGTTCCCCGCGGCTTCGCCCCGCGTGGGACTCGTTTATCGCGCCCAAAAGTAGCCTATGTTTGACCTCAGGTCGTTAACAACATCCCTACCAAATTTCATCACAATCGGTCCAGCAGTTTAGCCGTGAAGAGGTGACAGACAGACTTTCGCATTTATAATATTAGTATGGATTGCAACCCGCTCGGCTTCGCATGGGCATAATAACCTTCCTCTTGAATCACTCTATCTATTAAATAAAACCGCATCAAAATCCGCCGTTCCGAAGTTTTAAATATTTAAGCATACCAAGGGACATAGGGACAGGGAAAGCGACTTTGTTTTATACTATGTAGTGATTAAAAAAAACTGTTATGAGACTAGAAAAATGTGTTTCGAAATATTTTGTCATAATTTAAATTAATGTTTTATTGTCATTAAAGCATCTAGCGGACGATTTGTGGAAAACCCTTGAAAAGATTAGAAACATAACCGTCAACAATGTTTTTCTATTGGTATCATAATTCTTATTTCCTTTTCGTAAACTTTATAGTAGTTTACGATAATTCACAAACATAAGTTATAAACATTGTTCAGTTAATATGTTGTTAATTGTAGCCGTCTTCCACACATATAATAGGTAATGTTCTTACTATAGTAGTTTATCTGTAATTCCTTATTTATTTGGATTAGGCTGTGAACAATCTGTACACGAGTTGGTTGTTAATATAATATATTATGTTGCTTTTGTTATTGTTTCTTTTCCCCCTTTCCGTTGCGCTGAATCATACCTTATGCTAAAGGTAAGGCTTGAATAACTGGTATTAATCGGAACCGGTATTATTGATTTATGATGAGATATCGGTTATATCGCGCCCGAAAGTAGGCTATGTTTGACTCCTAGTGCATAACTATATCCATACCAAATTTCATCACAATCGGTCCAGCAGTTTAGCCGTGAAGAGTTACAGACAGACAGATTTTCGCATTTATAATATTAAGTATGGAAGTATGGATTAATGACGTGTTGTATAAAAAACTACTAAAATACTTGGGTACCGAAATGAAAAAACCTCTAAATATCGCTACAGAACCTTTATTCTTGGACCCCTTTCCAAACCCTTTTGCTGAAGGTTGCTGAAGATTCTGTAGATAATAAAATCTATGGTAGGTATTTACTTTTATAAAATAAAATAAATATATTTAAATAAAAACAACAAAATAATACAAAACTTAAAATAAAAATGGTCCCTTCGGCATTGTACCGAAGATGCTGGCAGCATTCCTCGTTGGATAGCCAAACTAATGCGTTGGCCGGGGAAAGTCCGATCTCCCGTTATATCAATAAGCCTCTTCCTCCAGGGCTATTGCTCCAGGGCCCCACGGACCAAGTGTCTCGACGCCAAACGGGACAAAGTTATAGTTATAAGTTATAAATTTACTTTTTGGTAAATTGACATTATGTCTAAGTAATTGACAGTCCAGTCAACAACTTTGTCGCACTGACAAAATTTCTAAAAATATAAACAATTAGTATTGAGACATGTCTATAATTCCATTTGATAAGGTCGCCCGACTCTTTAGAATCATATCTCAACATGGAGGAATCATCGGATCGTTGAAGGATTATTGGAGGAATGATACTTTGAAGGTCAGTAACTTAGCCCAGTCTTATCCGTATGATGAGGGTTACAGGGTAAACTGGGGGGTTACTGTCTCTTATAGCAGGCCTGAAACGTGTAAGCGAGATAGCGCAATACATGATGTATGGCGACATCTCATACTCAATCGTTTTTGCATGGTTTTTAGAGATTATTATAGTAAGCTACCTGATCTTGACCGTGCTTCGGACGACACCTTAAGCCGTTGGTCCCGGCTGCCATCTGGTAGTCGTTAAAGGAACAACGTCCGACGTCGAAAGGAGGTTCCAAAGAACTCTGGCATCAGGGTGTGCATGGTCGAATGACCGTGTCACCTACACGAAATGATGATGACCTGATCTTGTACAACATGTTGTTTTTTGTGGTTTCATTATAGTAACGATAACCCTAGAGTGAAGAACGCGATAGCCTATCGGGGCAATGAACGTTTGTGACGATGGTGCGTGTAAAGCGACCGTCATTTCTAACTTCAGCTTTGCAATGCTTCGGAAGCACTCTAAGCCATTGGTCCCGGCTGTTACCGCTAGATGGCAGTTGTGAGGCTGTGTCAGGTGTCTTTGAGCAGCCTGATCCCGGATCATGTTCTTAATCCACAGGAAGGTTTCCTCGTAGGCATGGACAGCATGGGCAACAAGTACTATCAAAACTGCAACTACATGCTGGGGCGTAGTCGCTGGGTGGACTTCAACCCTAATGTGAAATTCGAGTATGACGCCAGCCAGGTTAGATGGTTAAGATCGTAGAACATATTATATACATACATCATCATCATCATCATCATCCTAGCGTTTTCCCGGTTGCATCCTCAGCCGGTTGCCTCGGAGCCCAGGGTCCGCTTTTCTACTTTTCGTTTACTTTTATTATATACATACACATAAATACATATAGTGTCAATATTACATTAAACAAATAGATAACATTGTTTGTTAGTGTTATAAAAATCCCACCAAAAACATTTTCAAATAAAAATGTTGCCAATACGAGGCCCACCCAGCTCTAAAGACTACACGCTCTAAACCTACAAGCTCTTTTTTTTTTTGAATATTTTATACGGCCATGGAATCTAGTCCTTTAAGGCCTTTCTTGAATTTATTAATCTTCTTCAGTCTTACTTAAGTCAGTCGAGTCAAAAATTCAAGTCAATAGTCAAGTCCAGTCAAGTAAGTAAGTCTAGTCTGAGTCAGATGGCTAAGTGAAGCGGTGGAAAAATTTCACTTAGCTATATCATGGAGATTTTGGTGACAAAGATAAAAAGTCACGTAATCGACACTGTATCACTTCCCAACACTCACGCTTGTTCACGAACACTTTGCGAATAATAATCCACCAATATTATGCACAAACACTCGAAAAAACCTAAGTTTTGGAAATTAAATACAGCGCGGACATAGCGACAGTTTACTTTCCCTCCAAAAACGACCTACAAGCTTTACACTACAGCTTAATCAAAATCTGTTTTTTTTTTTTAATAATATGTTTTACGGCCCTGGAAACAAGTCCTTTAAAAAGTGGTCAGATCTTATGTAGAGCTAAGGTTCTTGATCTATATCTCTAGATCCTTACTTTACCAAGCCTAACTTCATACATACATACATATAATCACGTCTTTATCCCATGCGGGGTAGACAGAGCCTAGGGCCATAAGACCTTAGGCCACGTTTAGCATAATGGTAGTTGAAACAGGAAATCAATAGTGATGGGTTGCTAGCCGCATCGCCTATGTCAAACTTAATATGTCCTAACTTCACTGCTCTACATTTTAGTCAAAACGTTTGGCTTGGCAGTTTTACTTCACACACTATGAACGAATGCCTATGAAAACTTCGTAACGGTAGCAAAACGGCCAAGCCACACGTTTTGACTTAAATGTAGAGTACCTATGACTGCGCGATTACTTCATTTATTGCGATAACAGATTGAAAGTATTTTTTTTCTTATAAAAACAGAAACATATATCAGTTCAACCACAAATTTCTAATCTCTTTCTTAGCGCCCTTCCCTTAGCGCTATCCCAGTTGCTTGCTCAGCTGGTTGCTTAGGAACGCAGGGTCCACTTTCCTGCTTTTCCCCCCACTTCGCTCGGTCTTAGTAGTGAGACCATAAAAACAAAACCTCAGATTTTGAATTTATGTACCTAAATAATAAATTTATGTACATGACACTTTTTCGATTACAAGAAAACGCTGCGGAGAGTTCTTGACGAGCCGAAAAACAAGTTTCTATAACAATAATAATGTAATTAACTCTTTTTCATAAATTATTACATATTTCGCACCTTATTGGGCAATTTTTCCGGCGTAGGAACGCGTGGCGTGGGAGAGTTCACTAGTGAACTGCTATACCTATTTCATATATATATATTTACCATCCTACTCTTGGGTACTAACGAATTGTACGTGATCACTTTAGTTATGTAGTCTATCTTTCGCAATGATCAATGACCAAAATATGGTAAATGCTGTCAGGTAGAATGTACCTTACATTCTACCTGACAGCATTCACCATATTTTGGAGAGACGCACAGTTCATAATTTCATATAGAGTTCGCGTAATATCCGCAAAATAAAAGCGTAAGCTCAGTCACCCAGGTTACAGAATTAAATACCTAATAGTACTAGTATAGTAGGTAGGTACCTATTCTTTAATCCGTGCTTATGGTATAGGCACACATTACATGCTCATGCACGCATGAGTACCATCCCTTTGTTTGATAGAAAACCATTCTATCAAACAAAGGGATGGTACTCGAAAGGTGAATTGAATCGACTGATTTCCAAACAAATCAATTTGATTTTTTTAATTTATATCTAGAATTTTGCGATGAATTATTTGGAAATCAGTTGATTTAATTGTTCCATCGTAAATCATCGCAAAATTCTTGATTTAAACTTAAAAATTTAAGATTTTTTACTTGGAAATCAGTCGATTCAATTCACCTTTCGAGTACCATCCCTTTGTTTGATGGAAAACCATCATGCGTGCATGAGCATGTAATGTGTGCCATAGAATAGATTTACTCGCTCACGTAGTACGAAGTTTGGTCAAGACTAACGCTAATAGATGGCGTTTTAGGTGGTAATCGACTATCAAGGAGATCGATAGCTTAGCGGGGCGTGTTCGTAACGATAGCGTGTGGCAAGCGATGACGATTGCAGCCTAGAATTTATTGGTCGCCATAGTGGAATTTCTGTCTTGAGCTCCGAAGGAGCTCCATAGAAGGCACATTTAGCTGTTGGTCCCGGTTATCATCACTATATGGCAGTCGTTAGGCTGTGTCAGCCTCAAAAATCTGTCAGGCTTGGCCACTAACACGCTCGACGTATTATGATCCTATTTTTTCTAGTTATTTGTTTGCACCCTCTTCGTGATGCTCCCCTCCTAGTTCGATGGTAGGTGGCTGAGTGATACTATCATTTAATTTGTAAATGGTTCAATGAATATATTTTTTTTTTGAAAAAAGAATATGATAGTCCAGACGGCAGTCGCTACATTGTAATAACCAGTACCTATCTAGGACCATAACTTAAAGCTAACAACTATTAAACGGTTGAAGAAAAATGGGAATTTAATCGACATTCCGCCAGATATCTGCGGAATGGTACGGGTGGCTTCACTACAAAACCGACTGCAAGCCGTGCGAGGACATCGCCAAGTATTGCCTTTGCAGCTGCAGCTGGTACCACCGCTGGCTGCTGCCGTACCAGGAAAACGCCACAGGCACCGACAAAGCCTACTACCCTTACAGCACCGTACCGCAGCATATCAATGTTTGGAATGGTAATACAAATCCATACTAATATTATAAATGCGAAAGTCTGTCTGTCTGTCTGTCTGTCACCTCTTCACGGCTAAACTGCTGGACCGATTGTGATGAAATTTGTTAGGGATGTAGTTAACGACCTGAGGTCAAACATAGGCTACTTTTGGGCGCGATATAACCGAGTCCCACGCGGGGCGAAGCCGCGGGGAACAGCTAGTTTAAAATATATTCTTCTTTTGCAACTTGTTGCCAAGTAAGAATATAAATTCCTTTTTCACAACTGGTTGTTAAACTCAGTTGAAATGGCGGCCGAAAGGAATTTTTTCTCGCTCGCAGCTTCGCCCGCGTGGATTTCCCACGGGAACACTGATATTATCCGGGATGAAAGGTATCCTATGTCCTTATCAATACTTCTAACTTTGAGTATGCGAAATTTCAAGAAGATTGGTTTAGTAGATATGGCGTGAAAGCGTAACAAACTCACTTTCGCATCCTAACTAATATTATAAATGCGAAAGTGAGTTTGTTTGTTTGGAAATGCACGTGGGCGAAGCCGCGAAAAAAACAAGTAAATAATAAAACCCACAGGTTAGTGTAAATTCGTTCCCTAGATGGCGGTAGTGGTATGAACGTTTTATATAATTTACGTTTGACCTAATTTTACATGGACTCAACGAACCGATAACTTTGTTAATTAATTTTAATAACTGTTGTGATCGCGGATCAACTTTTTTTGATTAATAGCTCTGGGGAATCGTATTATCAAATTAAGTTAATTAACAGGGATATTTAGAAAATATTATTTTTATATTAGAAATAAATAATAGAGCCCTTGCCTCCTCAAATAATATTGAACTTCTAGTGAGAGCACAAAATAATGGTATGATATGAAAAAATACTGAGATTGTAGGTACAAATTAGTTATGGGAATTTATAAATATTATAAAGCTGAAGAGTTTATTTGTTTGAAAACTTATTTAAAACTACAAGTAAGTACCTACCTACCGACTTGTTTTGAAAAAGATATTTCTGCATATGATAACCTGATTGTTGGGGAAGCATATATATTATAATATATACATATTATATAGCAATAGCAAAATAGGCAGGCTGCACCTTTGTACTGAACAAGATTTCATGTTTTTTTAAAATGAATTTGTAATTAATCTGATTTGATTTGAAGGTTATAGGTATATATATATAGGCTGCTTTAGCATACCACACCACGGGTGGGTAAAACCGCAGGTATAGTTAGTATTAATTAATAAAACTACTCACAAGCAAAGCCCCTGCAAATCGTTATGTATGATTTTAAAAGTTAAGAATTACTTACTGCGATGGCTCGACGATCCAAAGTGGATCCTGGCCTCAGACACAAGAGCTCTACATTCCCCCCATTCTGCGGCACCCCTTGCCAGTCGGCTCTTTGGAGGGCTTCCAGGTCTCTACACACTTCATCCTTCTAGCGGTATCTTGGACGGCCCACCGGCCGTTTTCGTTAAGATATTGGGACCGGTCCGGGAGTGGAAATTGAGAAGGAAAGCGGAGATGAAAGAATGAATAGGGGAACCAAATGTTATAGGCGAGATCAAGGCGGCAAGACTCCGTTGGCACGTGGAGAGGATGGAAGAGGAGAGGGCAGAGAAAATTAATTGAAATATTTGCTTTTCAGGTAGTACAAACACTGGCCGACCAATATGTTAAAGATTTTTTTGGCGAATTTACTGCATGAAAGTGTGTAGAAGAAAGAATTAAATAAATTGACGGTGCATAATTGCAACTTTTGTTTTCTTTCATTAGAAAGCCCTTCAGCAGGTACCCCTAGTATGAGTTTTTACAAACGCATAGGCTAAGCGACCGCGTTAGCGCTTTTGTAAGTATAGCGCTCCTGGCGGATAGCTGTGCCCCTAGTATGAGTTTTTCTTTACGCAGATGCTAGCGACTGCGTTAGCGATTTAGTATGGCAAACCTGTACAGCGCCTCTGACGGATAGTAAGGCAACTAATAAATTCCATACAAAATCAAGAAAAACTCATACTAGGGGCACTGGGCATCTGAAAAATTACGCCGTTTATACCAAGCGAGCGAACATTCGCAGAACATTTCAAAAAATCTTTGATAGAACAACAGAATTTGCACTGAAAAAAAAAAAATAAATTACTTATACACAACCAAACTTTCGTCAATCTATAGCACAAAAAAAGTGATTACATCACTCTTTGCAGTAAGTATGTAACCAAACCGTTTGTCTTTTTTTTTGTACATCACGTTTGTTAAATCAAGTTAACTTCATTAGTATCTTGCCAAACTATGGTTATTTCTCAAATAGCCGAAGTAGTTAGGTAAAACATTTTTTTCAGTTTGATGGAGTGGGGGTAAAATGAGCCTTTATCGTTTGGTTTAAATCCACGTTTAGCGAATGCATTAAAATATCTTATATGTATAGGCGCAAGCTCTATTCTCAGTTATTTCACATAGAAAAGTCTTTGATTATTTAGAGAAAAGTACAGCCAGATAAGGTGCAAGAGTAACTATAACATTATTGTTACCTATACAGTAGAACAAGATAAATAAAGATGATATTAGAAATATACGGTAGTATTTATTTCGAGTCATACAATGAAAGTTAGGGTCGTGGATAGTACAAACACAAAGTTGGTGACTGAAGTAAGAAAAGCAGTAAGTACTCAACTGGCAGATGTCAAGCGAAAGAGGACGAACAACTACCAGTCTCAAGATTTATAGGGCCCTCGGGGACGCCGCGGTGAGGGGTGGTCCGGCTGCAGGGGCTGGTAGTGCCAGCCAAGCCACAACTACTCGTAAATAAGTTATATCTTATCGGGATACGTGGCCCACTGTACTTACAACATATAGTTTCAAATGAATCTGTGTCGGTAGACCCGGCACTGTATCCCTTAACCCTTCGGTATTTGAGGGGGTAAAGTGCGATAAAGTACGTTTTCGTAATGAAATAAGGTTGAAAGTGGCGATACCGGGTTGGCCTGTCAACAGTCTTAGTTCAATGCCGTTTCGGTTGTTATTTTTCAGTTTAAATAATTCATATTTATAACCAAATTCTGTAATTATTTTAGGTTTGTATCCCTCTTGCTTGAAAAAAAATAAGACTGCGCGACGAAAAAATAGACGTTTTACGGTA
Organism: Apomyelois bistriatella; assembly: GCA_947044815.1. Lineage (NCBI taxonomy): Eukaryota > Metazoa > Arthropoda > Insecta > Lepidoptera > Pyralidae > Apomyelois > Apomyelois bistriatella. The sequence continues at coordinate 14,960,093 of OX345687.1, read as the reverse complement.
TTCCTCTGTACACAGCGCCTTAACTGGTTTATTTTACTTTGAACTTTTATAACCTCGATCTTTCTGAAAAGCTGAATGCAGAATCTTTACGGGCATTAAAATTTCTCGTACTAGAGCTTAGAAATCTGTGTTTGTGATGCTCAAAATGAATAAAAAAAATTGTTGAGAGAGTTGCCAGAGTTAGATTTAGGTTTACACACACTATAATATTATAAAGGCGAAAGTTTGTGAGTGTGTATGTTTGTTACTCTTTCACATGAAAACGAATGAACCGATATGGCTGAAATTTGGAATGAAGATTGCTTAGACCTTGGAACAACACATAGGCTATATTTTATCCCTGAGTTCCCACGGGAACGGAGCCCCGGGCAACAGCTTGTGTTTAATAATTTAATTTATTCCATTACAACAAGCTTCTGCCTTGTATGCAATATGCAACAACCTTTCAAGTTTCGGTTACAGATAGAAAACAAATAACCATAAATCAATCACAAACATTATAGAGCCAAGACACAGAAATTACATTAGCCATTATCCAGTTTCGCAGTCCGCAGCCAACTTCGGCGTCTCAACAACATTTGGCGCGCTCTGTCCCTTCCCCCTCTCCCCCTTCTTGAGGGGCGTGTCGCGAGGCGGGGCGGCCCACCTCCGGCCTCGGGTCCTCGAGGCGCACCCGACCAGTCGGCCGGCGACCTCCGGCAGCGCGGCCGTGTGATGCCACGTGAGTGAGTGACGTGTTGTGGGGCAAAGGCCCGCTCGTTCGAAAATAGAAAACAGAAAAATTGAACCCCAGATGGGAGTTTACGAGGAGAGGGGGACGATGCACTGGGTAATTTTTTTAAATTATTATTTTGTATTATATATATATAGAACAAAATAAAACTTTCGAATATAATCTTCTTTAATTATAAACATACATTTAATTTAAATTAATTCACGAAAATAAATAGATTTAGCTTGTAATTGCATGTAAATTGTTATGGTACTTTAATAAATAAACTTAAGTTAAACTTCTGTTAAATTCTTTATGGCAATTAGGAGTTATTTTTATTTTAATTATTAATTAATATATTTAACTACTTGCATATAAATTCTTGTTACAAACTATCCTGTAGGCCTCTAGGCTGCATACCCTTCAAATATTTATTTGTTAAATTGTAAACCGCGTTTAAATTTAACTGAGAAGTCACTAGCCACATAACTTCTGGGTACTTTGTCATAATACTCATTATGTTTTTATTTGCGTTTACTCGTACTTAAAGACATATGGTGGCATGGTGATATGTATATACATAAACACTACTTAAACTTGAATCAAAAGTTCAATAACAGTAAATAATGTACTTTTACATTATAACTAATTAGTTATGCCCTGCGGTTTATAGTTATGCAGGCTGTCATTATTAAAAAAAAATAGTTAAATTGTTTTGGAAGTTCCAGAGGTACAGGTGTTTAAACAATTAAACCCTTAAGCTTTATTATATTAGTAGATTTATAATAATAATTTTGATTATAAGTGCTGTGCTCTTCTGACTAAGAAGTGACATAGCTATAATAAATATAATGTGTTTTTTTAAAGAGAATATGTTTAATATTTAAATAAATAATACTTGAATAAATATATAACATAAAAAGTATAAAGATAAATCATATAACCAATAATACAGACCAATAATTATATCATAACAATACCGTGGATCGGCAACTACTATTAACCCTTCACACCCAAGTATTATCTGAAACTGCCTCTGATGTCAGATCATATTTTTTTCTATATACATAAAAAATGCGTTGAAATCTTTACTATGACAAGAAGGTGCTACGACCTGCGCCTACGACCTACGAATTACAACCCGGACAAAAATTGAAATTATTTTTATTTTCATTACTTAATTATATTTAACCATTTTTTTTAAATTTCCTATGTAGAGGTATAGGCAGTTAAATAAATAAATATGTAGGGACAAATCACACAGATCGAGTTAGCCCCAGAGTTGTGTTATGGGACACTAACTCAAGCATAGATTAAAAAACAAAAATTTGCCTGCGCGCGATTCCAAATTCTATGAACTCAAGGATATATTTTATAACAAATACATATATAGAACTATATGTTTAAAAATATATAGCTTTTCTCATTTAATTCTGTAATCTATATCTTCTCTCAATTAACTAACACAATTAATCCTAAAATATGAAACAATTTCACAAACCACATTATATACATGCATACGTACTGTTGAGGTAAAATAGTTTATTTAATCACTACATAGTATAAAACAAAGTCGCTTTCTCTGTCCCTATGTCCCTTTGTATGCTAGAATCTTTAAAACTACGCAACGGATTGTGATGCGGTTTTTTTAATAGATAGTGACAAGAGGACGGTTTTTATGCCCATGCGAAGCCGGAGCGGGTCGCTAGTAATATTATAAATCTGAAAGTTTAGATGTTTGTTAATCAATCACGCGAAAATGGGTGAACGGATCTAGATTAAATTTTAATTTTAACATGGGATAATTTTTATCCCTAAAGTAATTCCCTTGTCCACGCGTGCGGCAGGGTATAAGAACTACCTAAAGGTACCATTAATAATAATAAATAATCATTTATTTTAGGATCAAAGGATTTAAGGTCATCAAAAATCTTAATACTTAATACTTAAGTAATTAATTACTTCAGTTTATTATACACTAGCTTTCGCCCGCGGCTTCACCCGCGTGAATTTCGGGGACAGTGCTTTTTCCCGGGATGAAAGACACCCTATCTCCTTCTCAGTACTCCTAACTATGTGTATGCGACGTTTCAAGCAGATTGGTTTAGTAGATAATGCGTGAAGAGGTAACAAAGAAACAAACAAACAAATATGTTACAAACTCACTTTAGCATTGATAATATTAGTTGGGACTATAATTATAACAACGTTTATTAAATAAATTATTAAATAAATTAATATTATAGGCATTAATATATTTTAAAGTTATCGTGACATTAACATTATTTTTAATTGGACTGTTTTAAGTTAATCATTGGTTTAACGAGCCTGTAATGTCTGTTCAGGCTTTATAGGAGGTTTACTTATTATATGTAATGAGCTTTAAGAAATAATAAGTATTGATAAGTCTTAACACGAAAACATACTTAAAAACTATTAATAATTTTTCTCTGAATAACTTCAATAAACAACAACTTCTTCGAATTTCGCGATTTCTCTAATCACTTTTCTTAGATACCATTTTTTTATAATTTTAATCTATTTGGGATTAATTTAGAAAAAAATTATCGATTTACTAGTGACCCGCCCCGGCTTCGCATGCGCAATGAATTACTTTATCTATTAAAAAAAACCGCATCAAAATCCGCTAGTAGTTTTAAAGATTTAAGCATACAAAGGGACATAGGGACGGAGAAAGCGGCTTTGTTTTATACTATGTAATAATAGTGATAGTGAAAAGACATAAAAAAGATTTAGTCGAATATATTTAAGGATGTGGACCTTTAGGGAAGGACTCCAGGGAAATGGACTTTCGGTTAAGTTGACGTTTGGGGAAGTCGACAATCAGGGAAATAGGCATTAGTGTACATACATTTTAAATATTTAGGTACTATAAATAATTTACGTAGATTATACGTAAATTATTAAGTTGAAAATCAATATCTATATATATAAAAGAAAGTCGTGTTAGTTACTCCACTTATAACTCAAGAACGGCTGAACCGATTTAGCTGAAAATTGTCAGGGAGGTAGTTTAGAGCCAGGAGAAGGACATAGGATACTTTTTATCCCGGGAAAAAGATCCCGAGGGAAATTCACGCGGGCGAAGCCGCGGGCAAAAGCTAGTTAATAATAAAATTAAATAAAATATTGATTTTAAAATTTTAATTATTTAAATTTTTGTGGAGTTATATAAAAAGAACGCTGTATACTACCTCAAATATCCTATAGCTAATAAAGGAAGTATATAATATATACTAGCATATAAAATAGTAAATAAAAATATAAATAAATAAAAATATATATAATTAATAACTAATTAAATGAGGTTTAGACAGAAAAAAATGTTAGTTTGAATGTTACTAAATCTGTGTGAAGTAAGCGACCTGTTCATCGCTTCTGCCGCCGAAACCATTATGTTAGGCCTATTTCGTGAGGAACGTTTTTCTTAAAATATAAATGGCTTTATTTTTAGTTTTATTTTGTTCCATTTACTTTATTTAAACATGTACAAAATACTCTATAATTTCTTATTTATCAAAAGCTTTATAATTCTATTCTATCTACTATTTATTAAAAATTGGCGGAAGTAATGATGTGTATTCTATACTTAACAATCGTTTTACTATTTCATAAAAACCCAAATTTTTATGTATTTTTGGCAAGTTTATTTTTCATTCACAACCGTTAGTTGTGTGCCGCGAGCGACGTTAGTCCTAAAATACACAATATTTATTACTTTATTTTTCAAATTTATTTTGTACCGTTTGCTCTATAAAAACACGCACAAAGTTCTGTTTATTTTACTTTTTAATAAAAAATGCAAATGTTTTTCTATTTGCATGATAATAAAGTTTGTTTTTCACTTCCAATATTAATGAATTTACTGAAATTCGGTAAACTTGATTAAAAATGTAGGATAATTTTACTCTAAATTTTTAAAAGTATCTGACAATTTTGTTGTTATTAGGACATTTAATTATTAGTTTTTAAAGTTAAAGTTGTTAAAGTTTTTTCTGTAAACAACTTTTTGGCCGGATATGTATAAACTAAATTAAGTATTATTGTATCATATTTTTGAGAATGGCTGTTGTTGTTTGAATAAATAAATAAATAAATTAATTAATTTTGTAATTAAGTAGAATTTAAAGGATAACACATTCATTCATACTTATCGTTTGGGTTACGAAGTCAATTAATGTATAATCTATGTATAACCTGGTGTCAGTTTTCTAAAGAAAGGTTTTGGCGAGGTGTTTCTGTTTTTGAAGGCCTTTAACTCTGTAACTACTGGTTGGATCAAAAAAAAAATTGCAATCGCTATGCCTATTCTTAGAGACTGTCATAATGAATATCACACACACCACGGGTGAAACCGCGAAGCAAAGCTGGTGATATATATCGACTGCCATCTAGCGACAACAGCCAAGACTAAATAGTCTTATATGCCTATTGTAGCACAGAAAAGGTATTATTGACATGTCATTAGCGGTGACCATTTCACCCTGGTCTCTGAAGCAGTTGAGAAAGCAACCGGGAAAACTCTAAGATGAAAGATTGGCAAAGACCATTACAAATAATGTACAATGTAAAACTGCGTTAACGTTACACGTTTACGTTAAGTCGCGTGGTGTACAGTGGGCCTCAAGATAATAGTTATTTGCACTGGGACATATATATTTGTTACTTAACTTATATGCTTAGTTACTCTTACCCTTAGCTCTTAGCTGTACATATTTATGTGACCACTGTGTAAAAACAAAATATTTGCTCGTCCATTTAAAAATATAAGAATTACACCCAGACTAGACTTAGCAAAATATTCAATGAACAAAATTACGAGAATAAACTAGTAATAAACTTTGCACGAACAACCCTAATTGTTTGAATAGGAAATATTCAAGAAATTAAACATTTTACCTCTACAGTTAAAGTGTTACCTACTACTTCATTTGATTTACAAGTTTGTCATTTCGTCAAGAATACTAAGTTGCAAAGTGATTAGACAAGTTGCGAATGTGTAATATAATTTCATTGCACATTGCATGCAGTGTCGCTTGCGGTATAAAGTAATTAGAGTGCAGAATTTACACTTCAACTTTATATATACGAGCTCTTTAAACCGACCGGAGACTTTATTCCGGAAGCCGTGTTGCTCGAATGGTATACGAACAGCGTTCACCTTTCATCATCACATGGTCTCCTAAATTTTTTAACATTTCTATCCTTTCGCCTCATGTTTACTATTCTCCTCTACCAAATGAATCGTATTTTTGTCTCTTTCACAGTCAAGATTCTGTGCATGTATCGGCCAGATATTTGCAAGATACACTTCTATACTATAATTAGTTTGTGTTAAGTTTACCGCGGTCATTGGTCAGTAGGCCCTACTGTTTGCTCTGAAATACGTGTTTATTTCAATTGGAAAGTTTTGAGCCAATATGCGACTTGTTTGTATTCTAACAGTAGGTGCCAATTACTGTACTTACAGTATATAAATAAATATATATAAAAAATATTTATTTTCTGACCCATAAAAATGTTGGTAGGTACAAACTTAGTCTTTATGCATAAATTAAAAAAATTGCGGCGCGATTCCAAATTCTATGTCTATATTAGTAGAATTTATAGAAAATATAAACACAAGTTTTCAATTATCCATATCCATACTAATATTATAAATGCGAAAGTCTGTCTGTCTGTCTGTCTGTCTGTCTATCTATCTGTCTGTCTTTCTGTCTGTCTGTCACCTCTTCACGGCTAAACTGCTGGACCGATTATGATGAAATTTGGTAGGGATGTAGTTAACGACCTGAGCTCAAACATAAGCTACTTTTGGGCGCGATATAACCGAGCCCCACGCGGGGTGAAGCCGCGGGGAACAGCTAGTTTTATATATATATATATATATATATATATATATATATTAAGTACTAACTATTATCCGCGGTTTCACTAGCCTGTGGTGTGTATATTAACTATAGCCACTTCACCAAAAGTCAGGCGGATTTCAGAAATTCTATCTAGATATGATATATCTAGATAGAATTTCTGAAATCCGACATGTAGTTCTTATGTTATAAGCATTCAAGCAAACAAACAAACGCTTCAGCTTTATTATATTAGTAACTAGCGACCCGCCCCGGCTTCGCATGGGAATTAAAATCTTCCTCTTGAATCACTCGATCTATTAAAAAAAACCGCATACATAGGGACCGACAGCGGAAAGCGACTTTGTATACATAGTATAAACTATGTAAGAAAAGATAGAGAAGATTAAAACTAACCGATAGTAGAAGCTTCCAAATAATACACTAAAAAAATGTTATAATAAAAATTATTTTAATTTCATATCTATTAATTACTGATATTATAAAATGTTTTGTTTTTCTATTATTTTTTGTGTAGTGCAATAATAATTATTTGTATTGTATAATAAACTAGTAATCGAGGTAGCCCTTCAGGCTTCCGATAAGGTTTGAGGAAATGGCGGGAAACAAAGTTGATAACCTTTGAAGACTGCCGCCGCGGCCCGCCTATCGGTCCTAGCTATATCAATAACAGGAATAATTAAAAAAAACACCGACTTCAAAACCGTAACTAATTAAACAACTAGCTGTTGCCCGCGGCTTCACCTGCGTGGGACTCTGTTATATCGCGCCCATATTTGACCCCTAGTCCTTTACTATATCAATACTAATCGGTCAAGCGGATTAGCCGTGAAAGCGCAGACAGACAGACTTTCGCATTTACTTATATTAGTATGGATGGACAATGGACATACATTATGACATGGAGTTACATTGTAGTCAACATAAATATTCCTAGTTACATCAACTTTGTTTCTCAATTGCAACCTTATCTTAACGATTTGGAACCTAAGGTACGGTTAATCACATACATACATACATATATTTACGACATTATCCCATACGGGGTAGACAGAGCCTAAAGCCATAAGACCTTAGACCACGTTTAGCATAATGTTAGTTGAAACAGGAAATCAATAGTGATGGGTTGCTAGCCGCATCGCCTATGTCATGACTTCCCTATTCGGCGATTCCCTCAGACGACTTTTACGGCTTGCGCGGGAAGAGAAGCAGCTGGTACATTCTATGTTTTTCTTTTTCTCCCGGACCAACATGGAAGATTTAATTACGGTTAATCACGGTTCTGGATTTGTCGATACTGAGCTAAATCCGCGTCAAAACATTTCTATTCGGATAATTTCTCTGTTCTGTGGTTCTATCTCTAGGCTAGAAATATTGAGATCTATAACCTATCGCGTCTCAATGACCTCGTCGGCCACTAGTGATTGTTATCTTCGTAAATAGAAACACACACATTGATAACATGCATATTCCTAGATGTAGAGCGATTACTTGAATAGTTTTTATAATGCTTTTAGTCGGGATAGTTTATTATTAATGGGCTACTGTTTTCACACACTATTAAGGTATTTAGAATTCCTAGCTTAGTAATAAAGAATTAAATAGATTTCCATCTTGATTTGTTCGAAAAATACCTATAATACGAAGTTTGTAAGTATGTATTATCTGTGAGTACTTGTATGTCTTTGTTATAAAATTAGTATCGTTGAGTTAGTGTCCCATGACATAAGTTTCGCACTTTGGGGCTAACTCAATCTGTGTGATTTGTCCCTTTATAATATACTAGCTGTTCCCCGCGGCTTCGCCCCGCGTGGGACTCGGTTATATCGCGCCCAAAAGTAGCCTATGTTTGACCTCAGGTCGTTAACTACATCCCTACCAAATTTCATCACAATCGGTCCAGCAGTTTAGCCGTGAAGAGGTGACAGACAGACAGACAGACAGACAGACAGACAGACTTTCGCATTTATAATATTAGTATGGAAGTATGGATTTATTAAGTATGTCTGTCATTCTTTTCTATCCAAATTATCTTAACCAATTATTCTACTTAAGGGTTGTTTTTCATTGACGGAATTATGTCCGCTTGTTGTGCTGTACGAATGTATCCCTTAAAATATAGTAAATAAAAAAAAACTTAAAGTAGACATAGTACATTGTCCAATATTGTGAATGTTGTATTGGAAATACTTATGTGAAAAATCCATTCTATTATTTATGTACAATAATATAAGTAATGGATTTTTCACATAATTATTTCCAATACGACATTCACCGGTTGACTGTAAGAAATCCCTGCTTCGGATAAGTAAGTCGTTTATTTATTTTTAACATTGAATCTACAATAAGTATCTTAATCATAAACAAACAGACAAATGGTACAACACAATTTCTTGTTAGAGTATCCGTACAAAATAATACTCACAACCGAGTTTTATAATATAGCTATAAATATATATAATATTTTGTAATTTAGCTATATCAGTGATAAAAAAAATGTTTTATTTATTATTTTCCTGCTGCAAAATTCAAAAACTGAATAATATTTGTATTGATAATGGTTTAATTTGGTATTGTTATCGTCAATATAATAATATGTGTCTTATTAATTTAACCGAACCGCAGCCCGTGCCTTGCGCCGGCGGCGGTTGAAAGGTAACATTATAACGTACTGTATCCTATATTAACTAGACTAGCGACCCGCCTCGGCTTCGCATGGGCATAGAAACCGTCCTCTTGAATCACTCTATCTATTAAAAAAACCGCATCAAAATCCGTAGCGTAGTTTTAAAGATTTAAGCATACATAGTGATATAGGGACAGAGAAAGCGACGAGCCGCAAGCAATAGTCCCAACTAATAGGTATTATAAATGCGAAAGTGAGTTTGTATATTTGTTTGTTTGTTTGTTTGTTACATCTTCACGCCCTATCTACTGAACCAATCTTCCTGAAATTTCGCATACACAGGAGTATTGAGAAAAGCACTGTTAGCGAGGGAAATTCAAGCGGGTGGAGCCGCGGACGAAAGCTAGTTAGTATATAATAAAATTGTAGGCGATTCAAATATATTCATGGAATTCTTTCCTAGAAAACTAATTATAAGTAGGTATAAAATGAACTAAATCACCATTTTTAAAGTTATTGTTTTTCTGTACATGGATGTAGAGTGCTTCTGCCATGACATTTCGCTATGTTGTTTTAAAAAGCGCCTCTGGCGGACGTTAATGTGACTAAGGTTACTTTATTAAATCCTAACTCGGCTAGCGACTACAAATCAAATCAAACTACTTACTTCTTATTGGTTCATACATACAATTTACTACAAAAAATATATATGATAAGTTAAAGTTAACAAGAGTACCTAGATGGTGTTCTTGGGCAGTTCACCAATAGTTTATAAAAATATTAACATTTATTATTATCATTTAAAATCTAACTACATTTAAATTACTATTAAACATACTTATAGGTATTGTATATGTATTTTTAAAAATAACAATTTTTAATAATAATTAATAGTGTTTATTCATTTACACCTCTACAATTTTTGATTTTTATTTATATAGGTTATTTATTTATTATTAAGGTAAAATTTCATGGCTAAGCATAGTCCGCCAGTTTTTTTTTTTACATTAAAAATTGGTATAAAACGAGAATGTATGATGGATAAAAAATAATAATTTATTTGGTTTTAATTCATGTAATCGAATTTGCATACGTAATAAATAAATAAACTAAACGAAAGTAAAACCTGAACATCATTAATAGAAATACCGTCAGAGGCCTGTTTATTGAAAACATTATGATGTTTATTGAAAATATAAAATAATTTAACTAAATTATATTGAATAGTAATGCATGTCGTTGTAGCGTTGTCTCGATTACAAATGCGGCATTAATGTAAATATCATATTATGATGTAGAAAATGATGGAGTTCATTGATGTCCCTCTAGCAATATTTATCATAATAAAAAACCGAATATGTGTGAAAGGCATAGTGTGGGCGGAACCAGTTAGGGTTGCCTCTTTTACAAAATGTGAATCATTAACTTTCCGTAGTCGTGTGCAATGCAAACGCAAAAAAACTATTTTTTTTTGAGTAAGTACCTACATCAATTATCAATAATTCAATCAAGTTAAATTTTAATATTATATATTTATAAACTTTTACTTAACATTAAAATCATTAAAATATCTACCTTAATTAAAGCCAATAACATTTGATATTTAATAAAACTTGTTTGCTTTCGTGGCATTACAACGGAAAATAGCAATTTTTGTAGACGGTAACGACTAAAGATCAATAAACTTAAAATAACAGCCCTATTTGCCCACTATTGAGCATTAGGGCTCTGTTTGCCTAATTGCTATCCAAATCCAACTTATCCAAAGAGAAGTTAGCCTTAAAACGCTCCAAAAGCCAGTGCGTGTTACCTAGTTGTTCCTCAATTAACTAATATAACTAAAAGGCGACAACCCTAGCTTTACTAGTGTTTACGCACTCCGTTATATGTTCTGAATTTCTTATGAGCACCGTTCTCAAATACCCGCAAGAAACAATTTGTTATAAAGCTATGTTTTTTTGCTTGTTTTTTGTTGTCCACAAAAATAATTCTTGACACAATGAATTATGTCCGCTATATTTATTACAAGAAATAAAGTATAGAAAGTGTGTGAATCAAATCTCTGTAGCGAAAATGTCCTTGAATTTGATTCTCAGATTAAGAAACGAAGTCAAGAAGAAAAATAATATTTTTTCTGATTGCCCTTGATGTTTATGCAAGTAATAAAAATAAGTATTAGGTTATGTATCAAATAATGTCATAACAAAATCTCTAAAATATGTTTTGAGTATTAAATAAAGTATATCTTGAATAACAAAAGCATTTTCATTATTTAATTTTATTTTTATGTGTTCGATCCCCGATCAGGTCAAGATGAAAAATTCTTTTTTTCTGATTCCGAGTCTTATATCTATATATGTATTTGTTATAAAATATAGTATCGTTCAGTTAGTAACCCATAACACGTCTCACTAACTTTGGGGCTAACTCAATCTGTGAGATTTTCCCTACATATTTATTATTTTCATTATTTTATTTATTCATTCCTACCTTATTAACTTTATAGTTTAATACAAATTCTACAGAAGGCCTTAAGGTGGACTGATCGATAACACCTAGTACTAAATCCGTCTAATTGTGATTTACAAAATTGTATTTTGTACAATAAAATATAGAAATACTAGCTTTCGCCCGCGGTTTCGACCGCGTGAATTTTCCTCGTTATCGGTGCTCTTTCGGGATGAAAAGTACCCTATGCCCTTTTCAATACTTCTAACTAGGTGTATGCGAAATTTCATTAAGATCGGTTCAGTATATAGAGCGTGATAGCGTAACAAAGAAACTCACTTTCGCAATCATAATATTAGTATTGTATGTATAATGTAGTACATATTCTGTATCTAATAAAATTATCAATATACTAAACAAAATAAAAATTTCCAGCAACAGAGTGAGAGGTACCTATCATCGGCATACGAGGGGGGCGGAGAGTTGTCGCCAGTGGCTCCAGCAGCCTCGCCGGGCTCCCCTCGGGACTGCACCTCGTGCCGCAAGCGGGAGCCCCCCGACGAGCCCCCGCAGGCCTCCGCCGACGACCCGTGCGCCGGCTGCGGGGCCCGCATCACCGACAGATACTACCTTCTGGCCTTGGAGAGACGCTGGCACACCCCGTGCTTGAGGTGCTCCGAGTGCAAGATGCCTTTGGACTCTGAACAGCGGTGCTATGCCCGTGATAGCAATATCTTCTGCAAGAATGATTATACCAGGTCAGTGCACTATCTTTGTTATTTTTCTTATTTATTCTTTACAAGCTGTTGCCCGCGGCTCCGCCCGCGTGGGACTCGGTTATATCGCGCCCAAAAGTAGCCTATGTTTGACCTCAGGTCGTTAACTATATCCCTACCGAATTTCATCAGAATCGGTCCAGCAGTTTAGCCGTGAAGAGGTGACAGACAGACAGAAAGACAGACAGACAGACAGACTTTCGCATTTTTAATATTAGTATGGATTATTTTATGATTATTATTAATTTTAACCGACTTCAAAAAATGGAGGAGGTTCTCAATTCGTCGGAATGTTAAATTTTATTTTATTTTAATTACCCGCGGGCCTGAGTTTTACTCGGTTATATCACGACAAAAGTAGCGTTTGTTTGACATCCGGTCTTTAACTATATCCATACAAAATTTTATTAATATTGGTTAAGCTGTTTAGTTGTGAAAGCGTAACGGACAAACAGGATAGACAGACAAACAGACGGACAGACTTTCGCCACGGTAAGCTACCTCCTACCACGGTATATTATTAATTTGATTATTATGCACAACAAATCCATGCCTCTCTTAAAATAACAAAACAAAACAAAGAATAAAATGAGATTAACACAAGCCAAAATATAGCGGACTTGTCCCATTAAAAGATTTCTTATAGCCAACCAGATCTATTACAATAATGAAAATAAAACAACGACATACGTTTTTCTGACTCGCGCTTCGCCATGAATTATTTTTATGATCCAGAAGGATCGTTATAATTTGTACCCGTAGTAGTACTGTCGATCATAAGTACATATTTCATCCAACTAAAACACTCGTGTAGAATTCCAATAAAGTATTGCAACAACTATAAATGCATGTGAAGAAACTATAAAAGGAACTGTACACTCATAGGCATAGTAATCTTATTTTAAAATATTATAAAGTGGAAAAAGTTAAGTAAATTTAATAAAATAATACATATTAGAAAGTAGGTAGAACAAATACATAGATACAAAATCATACTTATAGATCCATACTAATATTATAAATGCCAAAGTCTGTCAGTCTGTCACCTCACCACGGCTAAACTGCTGGACCGATTGTGATGAAATTTTGTATGGATATAGTTATGCACTAGGAGTCAAACATAGCCTACTTTCGGGCGCGATATAACCGAGGCGCATGCGGGAGGAGCCGCGGGCAAAAGCTAGTACTTTATATAAAAACGGTCTCTGTGGTATTGTGCCGAAGACGCTGGCAGTATTTTCCCATGAAATAGCAAAACTATGCTTTTGAAATTATTTTTCATATTTTAAGGTTCTTCAATGTTTACTTAGTAATAATAAAAGGGGACATCAATAGTCTCACAATACTTTTTTTATTAAATGTAATTTTAATATTATTCTTATTTAATTATAAATATAACATTTTATTTTTAACTTACTTATGCCCGCGGCATCACCCGCGTAAAATTAGAAAAATGTGATAAATGAAAACCGCTCTACCGATTTTGTGAAAATTTCACATACTAAATAGTCCATACAAAGCCTAAACATTTGTTTTGGATAGGTGAGCTCGTTCTTGAGTTATAAAATTACAACGAAAAATGGAATTCATTTTTATATACATAGATAAATCGAGGCACATGGGCCAGCCATATTTTAAAATAACATTGAATAAAACAGTTAATTGCTATATTACCAAGAGCACTGGTTCTTCGGAAGGCACGTTAAGCAATTGGTTTAAACTGTTATTGCCAGTGGTAGACGTTAAGCTTAGTCTAATATCTTCCGTATTTTTAAATAACACGGCAATAGTGTTTATATTGCTAGTGTTAAACACACTAAAGAAACAGAGATGGGGTAATTTCGCTCGGGGATAAAAACCGGTATTTTTTAAGCCCCAAAAATAACGTTTTTTTAGTAATAAATAATGTGGTCGATTTCTAGGGTCCTACAGGTCCTAAATCCCTGGTTAAATCCGTTATTTTTGGCTATATACCGGTTGAACGGAGCCGTAATGTTCGCTTTAATGAGCTGATTTTTTTTTATTTTAAACATGTTTCCGATCCCGGAGTGTGCCACTGACTGTCCATTAAGTTCGATTTTGCATACAACTCAAGCTGCAAGTACTTTTTAAGTATGAGCAGTAACATAACATATTTCATAGCGCCTATAACTAGATTTTTTTCATGCAATTAAGTCTCCGTCTACTTGGTCGAAGATATATCAGTTTTAATTGCTTTTGCACCTTCGACTCGTCAATTTACTAGCATTTTATGATTGTGTACTGACTATTTGTTTGTACTTAGGTACAAGCATTGATACAATTAAGAGTATAAATTAATTCGGACGGTAGGATTTAGTTCTAACGTTTGTTGGGCAAATGCCGCGAATAGCAGCGGAGTCAATAGTACCAGACCCTGTAGCCAAAGTCATAATTTCAAAACGTTGCCGAATGTCGACAAGAACAAAATGTATGGGACTTACATAAGCTGCGGTAAATCACGTGGTCAATCTTATGTCAATGCCATAATTTTGTTCTTGTCGACATTTGTTAGCGTTTTGAAATTGTGACTTTGGTTAAGCCTGCAGGCTATGCTTTGAATAGCACTTATAGCGGTCACAGCACAGGGCTGTTCGGGGCATACATTTCAGTTGAATGATTTTATCGTTATAGTCTCTCAGCATCCCTCTGTAGCATCCTCAGATAGCACCGCTTAATTGCGATGTTGCGATTATTTTTTTGCACTAGGCATAAAATATGCATAAAAATAGAAAATCGCGCCAAGCAATTTTTTTTATCTATGAAAATATGGCTATTTATCTTTATCCATAACAGTTCTAACACGTTTATTAAGTCAATAGTTTAACTCTCTACATATGAGAACTTTGGGCACTACAAAATATATCTTTAAGGAAACAGAAATTCCACATGTGACAACATCGAGCAAAGACACTGCTGCAGAAAATGCTGTAAGGGTGGCTCAGTTTCGGGCATTCAATTGTACTAAACAGCAACGTCGACACAATAAAGCTCAAAAAAATCATAAAATTTTAATAAATAAGTACGTTTACCTGATTTTGTAGTATTTTACCAAAATCTTTAAAAAAGTTTGTGGGAATTCAAACATCGACCAAATAAAAGTGCGAGCGAAATCGTTGGCAAAACTACTACGTGCTCTCGCCTGGTACGTAGAGATTACGAAAATAAATAAATATATAGGCACAAATCACACAGATTGAGTTAGCCCCAAAGTAAGTTCGAGATTTGTGTTATGGGATACTAACTCAACGATAATATATTTTAAAATCAATACATATATAGATAAACATCCAAAATACAGTGAAAAATAAAATAGCAATGCTTTCCCTTGCCGTATAAACTTGACTGCCAACGTAATTAAATAAAAAAAATATACGATTCTGCCTTTTAAATTTTAGCTCTACAAGTCTATTAAATTTTGATATCTCATCTCTACTGCATGAGTGATTGACCTTTTGTGTCGGTAGATATACCTATAAAAACACTTAAAAAAATGTTATTTGTTTATTTGGAGAGCCAAGAATGTTGGTCATTCCGCCGAGGTGTGAACTGTATTAATTTACAACCTAGAGCGGCCACAGGATATATGAAATGAAACTCATAAATAATCTTCTAATGATTTATCCCGTTTCTTATTAGCTTTAGTTTCTTATACGAGAAACTAAAGATATTTAGAATATATATTATAGATAGGTATATATAAAAAGATGATGATTAAATTTTAAAGTCTGCTTAATTTATATTCGCTTAGAAAAATACATTTTCCTTTAATTTCTTCTCGTGAATGTGCTAATGGAGCCAATTAATTGTATTGATGCAAAAATTAAAAAGGGCGAAATATAACATAATATCTAGATCTAGGTATAATCTTTACCACTGCTAGGAATAGTGCTCAATACACATCTGTCATCTCCTCCAAGATTTGCCTACTGTACTAACTTACTTATATGGCCATTTTATGACCAGCTTAACAACAATTGATTAGGAATATTTCTTTATAGACTTTTACAACTTCACCCACTTATTTTGACCAGTAATTCAACGGGCGTCACAAAAAGAAGTCTAAATTTCTTCCTCTGACTTTTGTAGAAATCCTCTAAAAAGAGGATTTTCATCAGGTTGATAGACAGAGGTGGAAGGAACCTACCGACAAGAGCTTTGCTTTTAAATTTATGATGATGATGTCAGATAGGAGCCTGGTCATAAATAGTGCTCAATAATATGTCCCAATAGTATTCTGATAGTAGTAAATAAGACATAAAAACTAAACTTTATTAATAAAATATAACAAACGTTTTTTATACCCATTTTAGCTAAAATAACGTTCTAATTCTTTCTCTCTTACCAAAATTAAACGTGAAAGAACGAGATAAAACACATTTTAGTTTACTTGGACTTAACAAACGTCAGGTGGATGATAGAGTTTTAGCTGATTCCGGACTTCAAAGAATCTAGAAATATTAACAAGAAGCGGCATAGCGCACAAAAAGCGTGTCACTGGATTGGCTTGCAAGCCAACGTTTCACACAGAAAAAATGGGCGTGGAATTTGATTGCGTCATATATTGCCACTGTTATTGGTCGATAATATTAGGTGGCTTTGTTGTAAACTATGGTTTACATGTATTAATTGAAGATAAGAAGAGAGAATACGCTGCCACACTGATCCTGGATCTAAATCCGCGTCAAAACATTTCTATTCGCATGATTTCTCTGTTCTATGCCGGACTACGACGAACACTTATCAAGTACACCTGCATTTCCATGTCAATTTTGTTTATATTTTTGTCTAAAACAAAATCAAAGTTGTAGTTACGAATAAGTTTGTGATAAGATCTTGCTTGCAAGCTTCCTGGGTCCTAAACAAGACGTGTGAATTCTACGTGAGTAGCGTCGGCAAAATATCACTTAGAAATTACAATTTGATGCAGAGAGTACAAAAAGTATGTGTACAGTAAACGTGGTTCCTTTAAGGTGATACCTCGGTGAACACTAGCGCCACCGTCATTTAAAAATCATTACTCACTGAAAACACAAGTTATCAAAAATCCCTCTGCTGTAACTATGGTTCTGGATCTTAAGTTAATTTTAATCATATTCAATTATTAAATTATAGTTCCATATAGTTACAAATTGCAAAACTGCTAAAAGTGGCCGTTTTAAGCAATAATGCAATTTGTGAATTATAATTTAATAATGTAATATGTTTAAAATTAACTTCAGATCCAGAACCTTAATTACAGCAGAGGGTTTTTGATAACTTTTGTTTTCAGTGAGTAATGATTTTAAAATGACGGTGGCGCTAGTGTTCACCGAGGTATCACCTTAACGACTACCAGATGGCAGCCGGGATCGACGCACAGAATCATTTTCATTATAAGACAAATACAGTAAGTACAATCCAGACATTTACCACTAAGTCTCACGAAAACTAAAGGTGCTTCCCTTAAGCGCACTCTCTCATTCAATGCAAAAATACTTTTTTATTGACCAGTAGTTCCATGGTCCACTTTACTAAATTAAAATAGGTGGCTTTAAAGTACTTGGATGGCAATTATATCATGGTAGCGCATAGTCTTGATTCGGGTTCGATACAATTATGGAAGGTAAGATAGAGAAGACGGGAACAACAAAGGAGCTACGTAAAAAGAATTGCATATGTTTAAAATAATGAATGATAGATAAAACTTAAGACGTAATCCAACTGTGATATATGTAGGTATGACGTCAAATAATTATTCTACTAATAATTTTGGTAAGATAGTTTCAAAGTAATAAAACGAAATGGTACAAGTATGCTAAAAATAAAAGGGTTATGTAAAATAAATATTTTTGTGGAATTGATTGTTTTTGGCAAGAAATCTTAAATTGATCTGCAGACCGTACCTGATATCATAAATCGGCGCCCCGCCGCGAAACATCCCTACTAACTTTCTGAGCTGAGCTCCAGGTGCCCGGACGCACGCACTCAGTCGAACTCACTTTAAAAATATAAATAAATATATAGGGACAAGTCACACAGATTGAGCTAGCCCCAATAGTATGTATGTATGTATGTATGTAAAAACTTTATTGTACAGAAAGAACATTGATGATACAACATAGAACACAACAAAAGGCGGACTTATCCCTAACAGGGATCTCTTCCAGTCAACCTGTATAATAAAGGAAAAAGAGTACACGGGCATTAAAGAGGGTACATCGCAAAGATACACATGAAATTACAAACTAATTAAAACATAAAAGTTACTTAACCTATACTATAAATCAACTCAAGTCCGAACGCTCGAAGTATTCCCTAACCCTAAATTTGAAGGAATGTAGTGAGGACGACGTCTTGACCTCCAATGGGAGTTTGTTCCATAAAGTTGCAGCGAGTACTGCAAATGATCTGGCGTAACACTGGGAGGAGTGTGTAGGAATGTTTAATTTCAAACTATGGGACGCTCGAAGACGGGGATCGATATTCCGGAAAGAAAATTTTGATTTAAGGTAGTCAGGAGAAGAAGGATTAAAAAGAACATTATAAAGAAAAAAGAGAATGTGAAGATTACGGCGCATTTTTATTGTAAGCCAGTTTAGGCGTGAACGGAATTCTGAAATGTGGTCATATTTTTTAAGTAGAAGAAGAAGTAAGTTCGAGACTTGTGTTATGAGATTCTAAGTCAACGATACTATATTATATAACAAATACACATAATTATATGTATACATGTTATATAAACATCCAAGACCCAGGCCAATCAGAAAAGGAAAATTTTTCATCTTGACCTTACCGGGGTTCGAACCCGGAACCTCCTGAGTAGCGGACAAAAATATTAACCTTTACGGTCGCATTTTGGGTTTTCCCTCTAAATTCACTACTCTTCTGATCGTAATAGAAAAAAAAGGAAGTAAAAGTAACCCATCCGAGCCCATGCCACACCCACTGTTGCTTGACATATTTGCGTTATTCCAATAAAGATTATAAAGTAGAACTCAACTTTCAGTTAAAAAAACCTTTTGTTATTTTTGTTATCTCAACGACCAAACATTTAAATAGGGGTGGTCAAAATTGAGGAAGCGTAGTTCATACGATACGAGCTGACTGACAGATTTACATACAAACGGCTTATAACCGCGATTATGCCTATTTTAGACAAGTAGCCTACTTAGGCGCGCTTTGACCCTCGACGCAACAGTAGTATTAACAGATTAAATTGTGTTTTTTTAACAGATAACACATTGATACTTAAGACGCACGCAGCGTGACACGCATTGTCATAAAATTGAATAATTATGAGTAATATTAGTCTCACTTCACTTACGCACACTGAATTAAATTATAAGTAAACTGTATGAGGTAAATATAAGGCGATAAGGGCGCATAGTTTCCAAGTCAGGCATCTTTATAGAGGTTTATTTATTTATTTATCGTTCCACAAGTAAATGATACTCTACAAGTATTCTCTTTTATTCTCAACTCTACTCTCTCTACTAACAATACCAAGAACCTAAAAATGAATCTAAATTGTTGGACCTAACAAGAAACCACATTCAGACAACACTTTTCAGGTTGTTCAGGTTAGAACTAAACGTTTTTATCTAGTCTAATAGATGTAGTGTCACCATTTCGACGTTTTATATCACAAACGGAAAATGCCAACTACGTTAAATTCCAAATACTCATACTATATATACACTTCTGGGCAACAGCCTCGCCTTTATGTCTATATCTTGTCTCTATCGCTCGTTTCTGGTCATTATTTTGAGATTTTTTTGTCGTAGTAATTTACAGTTGAGGTAATTCAATGTTTAAACCTTGCTTAAATCCGCAGTTTTTTCAATTATATCAATAGTTCAAGCGTGAATGTTCAGACAGACATACATAGAGTCGCTTTCGGAGATATGGTATGGCAGCGTTTTACATTTAGTTAGATTTCCTTTTAGCCAAAGTCACAATTTTAAAACGTTAACGAATGTCGGCAAGAACAAAATGTATGGGATTGACATAAGCTGCGGTAAATCACGTGGTCAATGGTATGTCAATCCCATACATTTTGTTCTTGTCGTACCTCGTTAACGTTTTGAGATTGTGACTTTGGCTAAGCCCCCAGGACATATAGCTGGCAGGTAAAAGTATCAGTTCTCACTTTCCTCAGATAAGCAAGTGAGTGAGTAAATAAATGGTCTCTTAATCAAAGTCTTTACCTCATCGTGATTGGCGGTAATGGCGCCTTATTACGAGGAAATATCGGTTCATTTGGCCGATTTAGGGTTGCTTTTACACTAGAATGAATGAATAAACATTTTATTGCACCAATTATATATATATCTACATCATTGGATTGTACAGGGTCGGAAATAAAATTGGGACAAAGGCGGACTTATCGTTAATGCAATTTCTTCCAGGCAACCTTATAGTAGAAAACATTGACTTTATTAGAGGCTTGTCAACTAGAGGCAGAGATGATAAAGAAAAAAATATCTATCAAGATTATTTTATTTTATTTCAAAAGATCTAAGTTATATTATTAAATGTTGCCGAAGCCTCTTTTCTTTTTTATGTTAGCGTTTTCCCTTTTGCATCTAGTTGCTTCGGTATCAAGGGTCCGTTTTCCTACTTTTTCTATTTTGCTCGTTCATCAGCATTTTTGGTGGTAAGGCCATTAGCACGCATATCCAAGTCCATATTGCGTAGGCCTTTGCTACCGTCACATGAGCTGTGTGCCTGTGTCCCATGGTTTCTTTCACCTTTGATTTATATGTACAGCTTTCCTCAATAATCAGGGTTATTATTGTTTTTAATGTATTTATTTTATGCAATAAAATAGTCAACCAAACTAATTTCATTCTCAATTATTGCGCCTCATTTCGTTTGCTTGAAACGGCACCAGCTGGCGACATACAGATTTCTACTAGGACTGCAACAAGCGGGAAGGTGGCTTTCTAAATTCTATGGCGGTTTGGGCGCCTATCTGATAAACGTCCGGGCCTCCGACCACGTCGCGCTATCGCAGTCTGGACACGCTCGCATCTCAATGGCTCATCTCGGTGGGACGTTGCGTCGTTACCGCGACGCAGAACGTAAGAGCCAGCGGAGAAAAGCTGTATCATAGAATAGCTACTTCAATTGTTCTTTCTACCTTTATTGTTGGTCGGCCCTTTCCGTCAGTTGGCTATTATGAGTGAGTGGTGTGTTGGAATGCAGGTTAGCTGCAAACTGGACACTTTCATTCACTCATTTCGTGTAGATGTCACGGTCAATCGACCATGCACACCCTGGTGTCAGAGTTCTTCGGAACCGCCTCTCGGCCTCTGGACTGGACACTGACCGCCAGATATGTAAGATACGGCTGATACCAACATATAGTTCACCGTATAATAGCCGCAGAAATTGTATTTATACAGCACGGGCCCTTGTTCTTGCCAGTTAAGTATTTGCTAATTTAAAATGTCTATAGGCCATGGTTCAGCTAAAATTAAATTACTATTTTGTCTTTCATCGTCATCGGAACGCGACGAATAAACTTATAATTTATTTTTACATATGGTGCCAAATTCTATGGAACTTGCTATAGAGTTTGCTAGGGCTCCAGTTAAAATTTTGGTGAAAAAACCTCGGTAGCTTATGGGTCACCTAAATTTTAGACGACTTTGTTCCGCCATGGCAAGAGGATCCCCAAAAACTAGCGATTCTGTTTTGTTGAAAAAATTGTTTGTATAGGAAAATCTTTAGACGTCATGAGAATTTGGCGAAAAATAAATATTTGTTATGTCAACTCATAGTATCTTACTATTACTAATTCTGTGGTATCTTATAAATTGGACCACGTAATTTTTTTTTATTTATAGGTATACTTACTAAGTTTTACTGTACTGCCATCGATATGTCATATTCATACTACGAGTCAACTAAAAATATGTTTGATAAATAAAATTTTGATCTTTATAATCTTAGTGGCTCTTTCCCGCATCAACGTTACATGACAAGCGCATGATAAAAATTAATTGAATCCATAGATTTAAAAAAAAATGCCTGAGTAGAGACCGCGCGCGATTTCCTAATTCTATGATTGAACCACATTTTACAAAGTAATAGATATACTTAGCTTTTGCACAATTTTTATATCCTTTAACTTCTCACTCACTGTATCGATTAGGAATTATTTATTATTTGATTAAGCAAAGCACGTACTTGTGCGACGTCCATATGATACTAGAGCAGAGAAGCTGAAACTTTTAACATGACGTCTAAGGCCCCTTTGATTGACCCACGGCCTGATTGCTTAATCCACCTTTTCCAATTTCTTGTATGTAATTTCTTATTGTGTCTCGCATTCCCTCTTCGTTTTTTTTTATAAATAGACATAACTTTATTGTTAAACACCGGTAAAGGGTTACATTAGGTTCATTTAAAAAGTATTACTGTGCCCTGCTCTCATTAGGACGCATATTATTTAAATAAAACATGCGTATTTAAAAATTAAATTCAAATTATTAACTAAACAACAAAATGTAGGTAAATCTTAAATAAAATTCGTCAATTAAATAATTAAAATAATTCAAAATAAAAATACTAATATAATCAATTTTCCCTTTATTACACTTTTTGTATAAAACCGTTTCGTAAGAAGTAACGGACATGAATTGTCCATGTTTTGGAGCGTCGATTGAAAGTGGTCACTGTCATGTGAAGTGACTCTAGTGAGCTAACGCGGAGAGACGGGCCAGCGACTCGTCTCGTGCGATCGCTCGCGACAACCGTCCGACCAATGTTTTCATCCGATGTCGTCATCGCGATGACAGCTCGCCACTCCGGACCTCATCAACAAGAAGTGACAGCTCACATGTCAAATGAACATAAAAAAAAAGAAACAAATGCTTCACCAAGAGACAATGGTCCCAACAGGAGGGAATAATAGAACTCTTACACGACCACCAGTGACCGCTTGGGTTAGCTGAGGTTTTAAATCTAATAATTAACGTTTAAATACATAATACAGATAAGTACCTATCTGTATTATGCAAAGAATTTGAAATTGCGTGCGGCAAATTTCTTTAATATTTTTTTTAATATTCAATGTTTATCATCATCTTCATATAAATTTGACTAGCTCTTCCCCGCGGTTTCACTCGTCTCATTACTATGTATGTAGTACTAAGTACCTTTCCCTAAGAGTCGGGCTATCATCATATGCAGACTTTTTTTTTCAAATCCTACCAGTAGATGTAAAGTTATATCATAGGCGTTCAAACAAACAAACTCTTGGGCATTATAATATTAGTATAGATTAATAAATAACGAAACAAATGGTATTCTTGGTCCCGCTTATATATACATTTTAATATAAAAGTGTCAAGAATTCTTCGATAAAAAGGCATATTGACAAATCATATATAAATAAATAATTGTAAATAAAATAACACCGATTATGAATTTATTACTTACTTGTTCATAAAAACTAATTTACTTAAATTTATTTAGTTTTAATATCAAATAGTTTGAAATAATAATTACTGGAGTAGGTACTATTTGGAAAATGTGTGACATAGCAAAATCAGTGATTCAAACGGTTATCGTTGGTTTTCGAATGATTTTCATGACATAGCAACGTGACATGACATAGAAAAATCAGTGATTCAAACGGTTATCGTTCGTTTTCGAATGATTTTCATCCGACATCGCCGGTGGTGGTGACGCGAACGATAACCATTCTACTCACCGGGTTTAGGTGAGTCATACATCTCAAAAATAGCACTCCTGAGCTCTTTGCCTACTGGTTATTGATTGATTAAAAAAATAATCAAATTCAAAATACAATTACCGTGGTCTGTATAACAACTTTTTCATTATGTAATCATCTGATCATAATGTATAATACTTAAGATAGATATGAAACAACAAAGCGCGGTCGGAACAGCTACGATGCACTAAACCTATTAAAATTACAAATTTAATGTTAATATTCCATAGTGATATAGCAATTATCAAGTTAGACGCTTGGGAAAAACTCCCCTCGAATAGTGTTGTCCCAGAAATTCCCTAGAAGACATTGGGAATCAGCGATGCGTGTTCACATGAAGTTTTAGCGATTATGTAACGCAACTATGGAATATTATTATGGAATATAATAACACAAGTCTCGAACTTACTTTGGGGCTAACTCAATCTGTGTGATTTGTCTATATTTATTTATTATGAACAAAAATTTTGTAAACACATTTCATAGCACAAATTAAAGAGACTTATAGATATTACCCTCCATAAATTTTGTTTTTACAAATGTTTTTGCGACAATTGCATGAAATATTTTTTTTTATTCAATTTGGTATAATAACATCTCATGAATTAATTAAAGACTTACCAGGTACTTATATGTATGCTACGAAATTTTATGACCTCTTTTATTTTTTATTGCTGAGGAAATTCGTTTGTGGTTTACTATTGTTTATGTTACTAAGTTGATAATTGTCTATATGTATATCCGTTATATGACACTTGTATGTATGCATACAAGCTTCGATCCCCACTTGGGTAATTAAATAAATAAATAAATAAATAGGGACAAATCCCACAGATTGAGTCAGCTTCAAAGTATTCGAATACATACCTATAAACTCCAAATGCAGGCCAATCAGAAAAATATAATTTTTAATAAATGATTACTGCAGACTATGGACCGCTACATTTTATTAATTTTAAGTTGCGTTATGTTTATAGCCACAACATGTAGGCAAATCTCAACCATTGAGTTAAGGCGCTAATACGTTATATTATATACATTGCACTTGGAAAAAGAAAAAAGAAATTGAATTAGCGATAAGTCCGCCTTTGTACTAATTTTTTCTTCGTTCCTGTACAATCCAATGATGTATTTTTGTAATTGGTGCAATAGTGTTTATTCATTCATTAATTCACTTGGATTTCCTATTATTTTGAGCGAAATAACAAAAAGAAATGATAGAGTATATTTCTGCGTCCTGTTATTTTGAGCTCGACTTGACGCGTCGCCTTTACAATTTTTTTTCTTAGACCGCTCCAATGGCCATTGACTATAAGTAAGCAGTTTTTTCTGTTAAGTAAACAAACTCTACTTTATAATCCTTACAATTCAATAGCCTAATCCGTCGCTGCCACCAGGCGGCGTGTGTAAACATGTATAATTTATTCTATTACCAAATAGACGGTTTGTGGGCCATCGGGCGACTTTATCTCAGCGTCCTTTACCACTCAAATAACATTATCAGCTCCCAGAGCGGGTGAAATACAAGAAACAATAAACGTTTCTCATAAAACGACGTTATGTGGACATAAATCAAAGCCGGCTCCGGCTTCGGGACACTTGTTAAATTGCTCATAAAAGTCTTCAACACAACGAATACGCGTATATTAGAGTAGCTTTATAGCATCTCGACCGATGCTTCGGCAGCTTTTGATTGGTTCGGGGGCCATCGGCAGCTTTCGGATTTGCTCGGCATGTTTGAACAGCTCGGCCGTTAGCACTTTCGAGACAAAAGCACCTGCAACTCAGGCAGTTTATCACTTTAAAGCTATGTTAATGCGGTCTAGTCTAGATAAAGTCACTCGCCTGTGTACTTACTACGGGCCTGTCTACTCGCAGCATGGAATATTACATTTTGCTTTGAAAGAAAATACAGTTTATTACTTGCTATAGGCTTTCAGAATAAAACAAAAAACTTGATCTTATAATGTGTCACTTGTCTCACTATAATTATCAAAACATGAAATCTCAAACTAAAGCTACATTAAAATAAAATGTGTGTTTTGATTACATGTTGTAATTTACAAATTAACCTCAATCGGCTCATTTACACTATAAAAAAAATAAACTAAAGATGACTGTCTAAAAACTTGATGGAGCGGAATAAAATAAGTTATTGCATTTGGCGAATCCCGGGCTTCGAAGTTATAACAATTTTGCGTGAAGTGATTGGGAAATTGTTAACTTTGCCCAATGAGATCGCGACCAAATTGCGGTGATCTTACGACCATCCAGTCAATATACAGGACAAATATTCTTGAATGCACAATGGAAATAATTGAAAAAGTATAAAATAGCTCCACGAAAATTTTGTCGCTAAAATGATGACAATACGAGTGGACCAACCCCAAATTACGAATGCAGTCGCGGGCAGTAAACAAGTTATCGGTACTTTTATGTATCAGCAAGTGACACCTGTTTGTTGCCAGTGGGAGAAAGTACTCATCAGTCTAAATTCGTGACCTTCACTTCTCCGTGAGGTTCACGTACTGTATATTTTCTTTGATAAAGGTTAGTCTATTGTAACTTCGTGATACACTGCCGATAGGCTAGTTGACTTGTATTTTGTTTTTGTTTAAAATAATTATTCTCTATTTGTTTAGATTGAAACCATTTTTTACATATTTTCCGAGCCCTCTAAGGCAGCAAAATTTTATTTTAAAAGTTCACTTTTAGAATCCCATCAAAAACACCGTCGGCCACTTTGCAGAGTTTTGTGACGTCATTATTGTGTAAAGTACAATTTTTAAAACCTCATGAACTTCGTCCAGCCAGCACCGCATAGGCTCCGTCCGTGTGTAACAGGCTTAAAGCTATATATTAAAAAAAATTCCGTATAGCCGCGCGCGATTTCCTATTTCTGTGCTTAAAGCCAAGAACCGGTACTTTACGCTAGTACTGTTAGTGTTGAGACGTATGTGAGAACGCAGTCAAAAGATCTATTGTTAGGGAAAGATTTGATTCGTTTCGTCTAGCGCCGCGGGAGCACGCTCCGTGATGTCCCAATGCCAAGGTGTATTGTATTTTATTCCTTGTTTTGGTTTGGCTCTTACGAATTATTATTTTTTGTATTTGGAACTTATAGCGATTTTATAAAACACACTATTCTACCATTCTGGTAATATGGCAAAAATAAAAAAATAGTGATTTAATAAATATGTAGACACAAATCACACAGGTTGAGTTAGCCCCAGAAGTTCGTGACTTGTGTTATGGGATACTAACTCAACGGTACTATCTTTTATAACAAATACATATATAGATAAACATCCAAAATCCAGGCCAATCAGAAAAAGATCATTTTAACTTGACCGGGATCGAACCCGGGACTTGAGTAGCGATCAGGCATGTTAACCGTTACGCCACGGAGGTCGTCAAATATGTAAATTCAGATCAGAAATTAGTTTAACATGTACAGTGGGCTGCAGAGAAATCTGACCCCCATGCCACAAGTATTGCTATTGAAAGGGGGTCAGATTTCTCTGCAGCCCACTGTACATACCACGTTACATACATACATTAGCTGTCATCACGCATGTAGGCAGAGGCTAGAGATCTTACAGAACTTCCTCGCTTCATACATTTTGGCATGTATTATATTAATAATTTTAATTAACTCGCCTCATGCTATATACCTAGTTTTAAGTACCTGCTTTATTTTGAAACAATGCGATGCGAAGAATATAAAATTGCATAAAATTATTTTACGATCGCCTTAAGAACCATAGAAATACTGCTAGTTACAGTAATAAAAATTCTTAGCAAACATTATATTAACATTCCATTGAAATTTTTTATTTTGTATCCCAAAACGTGACTGCGAGCACCGCGCCGACGGCTTTTGAGATAAACTCAAAATCAAAAAATAATTATTTAGCAAATACGTCTCAATGAACACGTTCAGGAGCTCCGGTAAATGTTAATCTGATAAAGATCTCGTTATTAATTACAATGATGCTTTGATGAGCTCAATCACTAATCTCAGTATGGGACATTTTTTAAGTGTAATGGGAGACGAATAAATGTGTTAGCCTTTGCAATTTAAGGGTCTTGTCCTTTAAGACAAAATAGTCCAAAATGTATACATTATTTTATTAATTTATTCTATTCGATTTGGCTTTGGAAGGTTTACAGTAAATAAATACATAAGTGAAGTATGTCATATGATGCCAATTAAAATAAAACGTTAAAAAAGTTTTAGACAGACAGACTTTAATTCTTACTTTTTGTATATATTTTAAAAATTACATAGGTACATCGACAAACACACAATAAACATAATTTTTCATTATATATTTTATATACTGTATAGTAGTACCTATGTGAAAACTTTTATACTATCATCCGAAGCATAATCGACTCTAGCATTCAATCTTTAAATTGATAAATGTGAGTAAACCACAAAATAAATATATACAAGCACTAAACTCAAACATATACACAGAATACAAAATAACAAAACCAAGTGAACACTAGCGCCACCATCAACTAAAAATCGTTATTTACTGAAAACACAAGTTAACAAAAGTTCGTGTTATGTAATTATGGTTCTAGATGTGAAGTTAATTTTAATTATTAAATTATTGTTCCATATAGTTACAAATTGCAATACTGCGAAAAGTGGCCGTTTTAAGCAATATTGCAATTTGTAACTATAGGAAACTATAATTTATTAATTAAATATGTTTAAAATTAACTACAGATCCAGAATCATAATTGCAGAAGACGGATTACTTGATAACTTGTGTTTTCAATGAATAATGATTTTTAACTGATGGTGGCGCTAGTTCACCAAGGTATCGTCTTGAGTAGGTATGTATTTTAGAAAAAAAAAAGCATTTACTTAGGTACCTAAACTAATCCATCTCTCAATCGACTCTCATTCGAAGTCACACTTGAAACTTATTAAAAATAGCATTGATATAATTACAAAGAAGGCAAAAAATTGGGCCTTTTATTATGTCTTTCCAGATAATAAGGATGGTCAGGTCAGGTTAGCTGAATATTCCATTGTGTTTGGGCGTTCTGGGACTTCTCTATAATTAACAATTCAATAGGGCAGAGGTGTTAATTTGTAGGTGCAAGAGGAACCGCTGACAGTAGCCTGGGCCCTCTAACTATTGTTGTAACAAGAAGCCAAAAATGAAATGGAGATTGCTGCGTCATTCAAATATATAATGTGTTTTAATTTGAAATCAGTCGTAAATAAATATTTTTTACTATTTAGTAGATTTTAGATGTAGCTGAAATTGTTGTCATAGTTTATTATAAATAAAATTGAAGGTAAAGCAGTTTCAATAAAATACCCTCGTTTTTGAAAAGCTTGAAAAAATTGTAGTCTATAAAAATAAATATAATTGGTGTGTCTGTTAGCTATATTAAAATAACCGCTTTTTACTAAATGCATATAGATGTATATACAAATAATAAACATTTTTTTTTTGTTTGTTTGTTACTGCTAATCTTAATGGAGAAATCTGATTTTTTAGGGAGTAACTTAGACTACTTTATTTTAGATTTTTTTTCGTTAACTCTGACTTGAAATATCTATTTTTTTTATTCCACGCGGACGAATTCATCATCAGCTAGTAATATATGTATAAATATATATAATAGTTTGGCAATTATACAATGATAAGTGTTACACACATGAGTATCATACACTAAGTCCGCTTTTTGTGCGATACCAATATTATTTTGTGCAATAAAGTTAGAATAAATAAATGAAACAAGCTTAAAAATTATACAACATATATAATAAAGTTATATCCAAAAAGTTTGGTTATTAGCTCCCCGGTTGCCGAGAATACAATACGCATGCGAAATGCCATAATTTTGAACATTATATTACTAGAGGTTGTGTAACGTCGGAAGTTTGGCCGGTGAGAACTAAGAACCAGTTTCCCAGTAACAAATGTTTGCGTGGCACCGTTTTG
This sequence comes from Apomyelois bistriatella, assembly GCA_947044815.1. Classification (NCBI taxonomy): domain Eukaryota; kingdom Metazoa; phylum Arthropoda; class Insecta; order Lepidoptera; family Pyralidae; genus Apomyelois; species Apomyelois bistriatella. Next base: position 14,929,922 of record OX345687.1, on the reverse strand, counting down.
TTTATCAAGTAATTGGGTCGTACACATCGATCACTTGTATTCCAATAATGAGGTTATAATATTAGACGGCTACTTTAAATAATTGCCTCTTTTAAAATAGAGTAAGTTCTTTTTGTTATGCTCCAATCGTCACCACTTCGTACACATAAAGTTCAATAAACTTTCAGATTAAGGCACTGATTTTTATATATCGTTACATTTTACAATACAGGGTTAGACTTAAAAACACCACTGTTCAATAAAAACTTCTTAAATATGGGAATCACAAGAGATACAGAAATTCCAGGGAGCTGTTATCTGGTAGTCGTTAAAGAAAATACGTTAGAGGAAGGGAGATTGTTCCGAAGAATTCTGGCACTAGGGTGTGAATGGTCTATTGACCGTGACACCTTCACGAAATAATGAGAATGTAGAGAACCACGATATTTGTAAAATCATAAAAATGGGTATCGAAGCTATAATACGTTTACTTATATTATTTTACGAATCTTTAATATTTATATGCAGTGATTATATTTTTATGGCATTATTTTAACGAGTACGCAAGCAATGAATATAAAATTTCATGAGAGGTCATATCATGAAGGATCAATTTCAAGATCTGGCCACGGCATTGACGTCGTCATTTTGTGATTGATTAGACATATAGATAGATTGATAAATATAATATTAACAAAAACAATGCACAACCTCACTAATATAATAAGTTTAAATAACAATAATAAAGAAATAATCCTAATGATTTCTTATGTTTTCGTTACACATTAAATTAAACTATTTTATACGGTTTTCTATCAGATTAAAATAAAGTATATATAAGTAAGCAATAAACGCGATAGAAAACAGTATAAAATAGTTTAATTTAAAATAATCCTAAGTTATTTTTTTTACAATTTTTTTTTTTGTTATTAGGCTTAAATTTCCTTCAGCTAATTAACCTTGTTTGGTTCAAATAGTCAAATGGAAATTTATTAACATCTATATTTGGTTATTCCTTCCTATACTTACCTTCTCTCACTGGACGGAATATGTCCTTAATCCTCATCTCTCAGCATATTGACTAGACTGGTTGCATTTTTCAACCGTTAGCATCCGCCATGATAATTCCCAAAGCGAAAACATTCTAAAATATGTAATTTTACTAAGAATCGATTACAACTGGTGACTGTATCGTCTCGTATCTTGAGATAACATTTAATTACTGCCTATGTCTTTTTTATTGCCACTCCCGGAGCGCATTATCAAGATCATCTTGACTTGATTCGTATGTTTGTTTATGAACAAAATTTAGATATTTTTTTTATCACCGGCCCGGTCAAGGCATGGGAATGGTCAGTGGCGTTATCGAATTAGACATATTAATATGCGGACACATTTATACGAACCATAGACATGGATGTTTATGCTTTTTACTACTTCATCGGACGATGTTAATGTTTTAGGTAGGTAGCGAATATTAAAATTGATTTATGTATTCTATAAAAGATAGTAGAAGTTAAAGATTTATTACAAGTATGTAGGTAGAACTTACAAAGAGCACTATGACTCCATCTATGTCAAGTTTAATTAAACAATAAACTCCTAATTAAACAAGACTTTTCTGCTACTTTTGGGTAGGACTAGGAAGGTTCTGGAATGCCGAACATTGTATCGGCCAATGCAGCATCGGACACCCGTCAACCTGAAGATAGACGCAGGCAAGTACTGGATGCAGACCGCTTCTAACCTGTCATTCTGGAAAAAATTGGGGAAGGCCTATGCCCTTCTGTGGACTGCTTACGGCTGATATGATAAGTCTTTTGGCAATGTCTGTAGCGCGGAAAAACAACTGTTTCGATCGAGTATAAATTGTTTAACTACCCGCGCCAGCTCGCCCGTCCTGTCCATACATCGTCCATCATTGTAGCAATACCGTAAATAAATGCAAAGGAGTAATCAATCCGGCAGACATAGCTCCACACATAAAAGTCTAAAATCAGTTTCTCTATCAGACCGTATCCTCAATAAAATTCTTTATGTTGCTTGCAGCGTGTAAACTTTGGATTGTTCTGTGTTCTGTTATTAATAAGGTTGGTTTTCGTCTATTTTTAGTTGTTGGTTAGTTGGCGGTTAAAAGTTATTCGTCGGGTCCCGATGTTCGCGTGACGTCACGGCGGCTGCGCATACGCCGCCTGACGGATTAGCGCAAAGCGATCAAACTCGTTGTTATCACGCGAGATTTTTTTGACAAGTCCCTGTTTGATGCAGTTGTATGCAAAGGGCAAAATAATAAAAGCACAATTGACGACAGGTAATGGCAAGTGTATGTATAATAAGTGTATTAATCAACAGAAACTTTATTATCATCATCATGCCGCAAGCTGTCTGCTGCTGGACATAGGCATCCCCCAAGGATTTCCAAAAAAGCGGCCTGAATCTAGCGCTCGCCTGCGACATTCTTCAGGTCAACTGACCACTGTTCGGAGGGTAGTCGCAACATAAACTGTATTAATTTTAATACATCACCGCAAGCCTTTTTAAAACTTCACCAATAAGTTAACAACCACATCGACCGCTTCAAAAATATAACAGGAAACATTTCAATTGGACTTAACTAATATAATCCGTACAATACAATAATTATGCTTAACCACATGAATAAACAAATCAACTAAGTTATTATTACTTAGCTTCTCTACGTGGCCGAGCTTCAGAAGCCTTGTCGCTTTTGATTTTAATACATAAGGACAAATCACACAGACTGAACACTGAAAGTAACTTCAAACTTGTGTTATGGGATACAAATATAACAATAACATATTTTATGAAATAGACTCTCACAGATTGAGTTGGCCCCAAAGTAGGTTCGAGACTAGTGTTATGGGATATTAACTCACTCAACGATACTATATTTTATAACAAATACATATATAGATAAACATCCGAGGCCCCGGCCAATCGTGAAAAGATCATTTTTCATCTTGACCTGACCAGGGATCGATTCCGGGACCTCCTGAGAAGCGGGCAGCCATGTTAACCATTACGCCACGGAGGTTGCCATCATATTATCGTCAACATATGCAGATAAATTTCCAAGATTGAAGACATACATACATACATATAATCACGTCTTTATCCCATACGTGTTAGACAGAACCTAGAGCCATAAGACCTAAGGCCACGTTTAGCATAATGGTAGTTGAAACAGGAAATCAATAGTGATGGGTTGCTAACCGCATCGCCAATGTCATGATTTCCCCCATTCGGCGAAAATAAGATTAAAGACAATTTAAAAATATAATTTTTCAACTTACCCTGACTATTAAATATTATGAATAAACCATTACATTTACAAATCCATCTGGAAGAATATCGCAGGAAAAAAAAATGTGAAGAGTGTGTCGGCGGACTAAATCAATGGTGATAAATAAAATTCTCGTCTTGCAACCCAGGCAGGGTGATCACTGCAACACGGATCACTCGTTTTCACTTTACTCTGCCATGAATGTGTTTCTATTTCACCACTGTGAGTCTTCCTTAACAGCGACATTTTTTTTGTGTGATAAAAACTGGTATTCTTAATACCCGAATAAAAGGTCTAATGTGGTCAATGGAAAGGGTACTAACTAGTAAGGACCGTTGTTTTGGGTAACCAGTTGAGCGGAGTCGTAAGAATAACGGGCAATATGAAAATCTGGATTGGCTCAGAGTTCTTCCAAACAGCCAATCAGCCTATGACATACGTGCTTATTTTAAGCACTACCAGAAAACAGCCGGGACCAACGGCTTAACGTGCCTTCCGAAGCACGGAATCATCTTTATTAACAGACAATCTGGGCGATTCTAGCCTGCAATGGCCTAATATGTTATTTGGTGTATAATAAAAGATATACAGTAAGATAAGGCTAACTGCTTCTTGGGTGATTTAAGACTACAATGTCAGATCAGGTGAATCAGGACTGCAATGTCCTAACTAAATTAGAAACAACTACGAAATGTATGCTTTCCGTGGGAATAGAAGACACAATCATACGACCTTCGCGTCTTCAGGAGTAGGTACTATTTTTGAGATGTATATGACTCATTTAAAACCGGCGAATCCGAATGATTTATCGTTCGATTCATGGGTAAGTCGCATGAAAATCGTTCGAAATCGAACGATAATCATTCGACTCAACGATTTTGCTATGTCATACATTTCAAAAATAGCACTCCAGACAAACGCCTTAATCACCGGATCACAGAGGCAGTATTAAGCATAGAGGAACTTGGTCCGTAACAATCTTAGAACAACGCAATTGGAACCGGATGGGACCAGTAATAGAACTATGTTATCTGTTTCGATATGTACGTTTACCTCTCAACTATGGCCTGATGAGCGAATTTGAGATATGTATGTATGCGTGTAATTGAAATGACAAAAGATACGAACAAATGTAAACATGTATGATCAGATCATCGGTCGCAGACACTCTCATTTTGCGTGATGACTCAAAGACCTTATTGTGTGTGTGTGATTTATTTCTCTACATTTATAATATAACAGTAAAAATATTTAGTATGCAAATTTAGTATTTTTGACTGAAATGGATACATTAAAATGGGACACTTAAAAAGTATAATTAATAGCAAAAAAGAAAAATTGAATTTTGTCTGTTACAACTTACACGAATTGCTTTGTTTTAACTCAGCAAAACATTAAGGTTTGTGTCATCAAAATCGGTTCATTAAAAAAAGTTATCGTTATTTGAATGAACTCAAGGCATGAGTTTGCCTGCAAATATATGCACCTAATTGGAAGATTTTTTGTGTTGGTTATTGTCATGACAAAATTTGTTAAAAGAAAATGGGGATTTCCTGAATACCCGAAGGAAACAGCTAGTTCAAGTTCTATGTTGTTCTCTATCAAAACAATTGGGAAAGCTGAATTTTAGTGAGGTTGTATGTTTACTTCACGATCCTCATGTAATAGATCAACCTAACGCGAACCTAAAATCTGTTTTTATAATTTACTAGCTGTCCCGGCGAACTCCGTAGCGCCTGAATGCACTTTTCTCATCGTTTAAACCTTCCCTGAACTTCCAAAAATATATCAAGACCAAAATTAGCCAAATCGGTCCAGCCATTTTCAAGTTTTAGCGAGACTAACGAACAGCAATTGATTTTTATATATATAGATGTTTTTATAATTTACTAGCTGTCCCGGCGAACTCCGTAGCGCCTGAATGCACTTTTCTCATCGTTTAAACCTTTCCTGAACTTCCAAAAATATATCAAGACCAAAATTAGCCAAATCGGTCCAGCCATTCTCAAGTTTTAGCGAGACTAACGAACAGCAATTGATTTTTTTATATATAGATTATGACAGAACTGTCATTGTTGTTTGAAATGTGTTTTGTGTGAAAGTAATTTACTAATAACAAACATTAAGACAAACATGTAATGAATGATCCATAAAGGGTGTTGGTAATTAATAATCTTTGTATTCAATACTCTATAGTTAAATTCGCTAAATCGAATGATCAAAACATAATTCTTATATTTTTGAAGTTGGTTAAAAATGATACGCAGTGCACCTCTTTGAGAAGCATCTTTCGCATGATGTCATTTCTCAGCTATTTTATCTGAAATTATCAGAGGAGGTCGAACTGACCGCATGCGACCCCATTCATTGATAGCCGGGTAAAGTTCGAAATTCGAATCCAATGGGTGACTGCAACATGATCCTGGCAGGTAATCTATACTAATATAATAAAGCTGAAGAGTTCGTTTGTTTGTTTGAACGCTTATAACTTGAAAACTACTGGTCGGATTTGCAAAATTCTTTTTGAATATGAAAGGCTGATTTTTAGGGAAGGTTATAGGCTATATAGTACATACACACTAATGGCGAGTGAAACCGCGGGGAACAGCTAGTAAAATATATACATATTTGATTACCTGCCAGAAATCGTAGCGCGTCATCTAGCGAAATGAAAATTCGTTGTTGTATTCGAAACAATATAAAAACTATCTAAACGCATTAGACTTGAGTCGGAGTGTATTCGCTTTGTATGAGTTACCTTTTTGTCTCGTACTACCTCAATTTATTTGTTACCGACATCTTTGCTAATATTCTTTTATTACATTTCACCTTATTATGGGAATGATGGCCTGATAAATGTTAAAAACCAAAAAATCAGATAGATTGAAAAAGGGCTTGTGCCCTTACTTCCTCTAATGGACAATTTATTACTAAGATGTTTTCCAATCTCGTGCTACGTCACCTCTACATAGTTTTACTTAGTTGTGACGTCACAAGCCCCTACTTCGGAACTTAGTTTTTGTTTACCAGTCCTACCACACTTGGCCGATTATATTCCCTACAATCGTACCTAGTTATTCCATCACGAACGTTATAATCCCACCGATTAGTTCCCAGGTAATGGTGGTTGATTCCGTACGTACCTAGTATCTGCGCAATCTTCATTCATCAGATAGTATCGGATGTGAGCACGACCATGCTTAGTCTCACGGCCTATACCTTTCTGTTTTGAGGGTTATGGACTGGTACTGGATCAGCTGTGCTGAGATTTCATCTGTGTGGATTAGTCTACCCCAGTAGACTAATGGGGCTAAGCCCCCAGGCTTAGCCAATTTCAAAACGCTAATAATGAATGTCTACAAGAACAAAATGTTTGGGATTTAGTGTGGTTCTTGGTTCTAGAAAAATGCTCCAAATTTACCCACTGATGTCGTACTTGTGGAGTAACTAAGAGATTTTAATGACTTTATATACCTTTTGGAAGGGTGGTGTCCTGTCAAAAAGGACATTGGCTGTCAGGAATGATAATGACTTTATCATCTCAGCCAGAAACAGTCCACAGCTGGACATAGTCATCCACCACAGATACATGACACCGATCACAAACATCCTGTCAACATCTACCTTTCTCATTTCGTCAGAAATTTACTCTATGGTTATACTCGTGTACGCGAAATCGACCTAGTCACAGATAATAGTAACGTTCCTGGTAGGATAACCCACGCGTCCATTCCAAAACCAACGGCCATGCGGCAACCAATCCAAGTCACGGCCACGCCACGCCCGGGTTTCATAATACCGACTTTAGCCCAATATATTGTGAAATGATTTTGCTCTACTGCGTCAATTGTGACGTAAAATCTTATTGGCGGGCGCGGGCGGTGCGTGATCGGCCGGCACGGGTCTATGTGTAAACATAAACAGAGTCACGCGTTGTACAGACGGTTATATTCCTTATCTCGCGTCCGGGTCACCGGTCCGCTTATCTTAGGGCCGGTGTACAAAGATAAACGATGAGAGCAGAGCATTGATTGAGCTGATCTAAACAGTGTTGTAAACTCGCCATTGTTTTACGCGAGACGCATGCGCATGCGCAGTGTCTGATTTTTGACGGCATGACGTCGAGATGAACGCGGAAAAAAATATTTTCTTTTTATTTAGTATGTGTATTCGAATACCTTTAAAAAAATCGCTTCTTGGAATACTTGTATCCTATAACACACTAGCTCAATCTGTGTGACTTGTCCGTACATATTTATTTATTTCATTAGTGATTAGGAAACAGCTTTATATCGGTAGAAAAAATTCTAGCATTCCTTTTTTCATCATTAAGGAAACAAAATGAGGTTTGAGATTTAGGAATAGACCACTTAATACTTGAAAAGGCGATTATTGGTGAAATAAAAGCCATTTTTTAATATAGTGCTTACTTAACATTAATATTTTTATGATTAATTTTTTTTTCTTTGATATATACCTACTTAATCATAGTCTCTATATAACAAACTAACTGTAAAATAAACTACGATATTGCGTTGGAACCCGTTGATACTACACACAGATACTTCCTTTTATCGCATTATGCGATATTTAGCGTATGCGATATGCATACGCTTTTGCATAAAAAGGTACAACAAATCATATAATAAATAACCCTCAGTTCAACAGAATTTCATTTCAGAATACAACCGTCTAATGTGAGTTTTACTTCGCAAAAATCTTCGTAATATAATCGTGTAGGATTGCGAGTCGTAAAATGGTGGATTTACAGAACCGTGGCCGTGCTCGATGGCCACTAAATAAACGAGAGAAATGCGTCCTGTCGCCGCTCTTTTATCGAACCGCCACCTGTCACCGCCCGTCTCTACTCACTACACATGTAGACACGGTAAAAGTGAGTTACAATGCGTTTTCAACTGAATGCTTTCATATCATTATTCAGTTTTCACATAGATATTTCATCATCATGATGGTGATGATGGAATATCTATGGGTTTACAAATGTTTATTATTGAATCATCAAAGAATTTAGAATCGCGCGCGCGGTCTTTGAAGCGACGCAATTTTTTTTTAAATCTTTGTGAATCATAGTATTTAGGTATAAGTATATATGTATATTGACGACCTCTGTGACGAATGGTTAACATGCTTGATCGCTACTCAGGAGGTCCCGGGTTCGATCCCCGGTCAGGTCAAGATGATTTTGTTTTCTGATTGCGTCTTGGATGTTTATCTATACATGTATTTGCTATAAGAGTTAGTATCCCATAATACAAGGATCGAACTTACTTTGGGGCTAACTTGATCTGTGTGATATTGTCCCTATATATTTATTCCTATAAATAAATTACTTCAAACTATGACATCAAGATATACAGGGTTGATTGACCTTGCAGCAACCTAATGAATAGAAATGATACTATTGGTAACATCATGATTTTAGCTACTGAAAGTTTCATAATATATAATTGCAGAAATAGTCACCATGATCTAGTCAGTTTGTTGGGAATAGTTGCTCGACCTGACCTATTATAATAGGTTATCTAAACATACTTGTAGACGGTACATCATCATAGCGCGTGCTTTATTGTTCAACAAAATAAAAAGTTACACGGAAGAGTAACTCATAGATAACATGTTATACCTACTTCACACGATAAAGAGATGGGAGTGGTTTAACTAATAAGACGAATGAGTCTCTTTTTCGTCCAGTTGGTAGTTCGACGAAGAAAAGTTCCTATATAATCTCTATTTATAAAAATCAATTGCTGTTCGCTAGTGCTACTAAATCTCGAGAATGGCTGCACCGATTTGGTCAATTTTGGTCTTGAAATATTTGTGAAAGTTCAGAAAAAGTTTAAACGGTGAGAAAAGTGCATTCAGGCGGTACGAAGTTCGCTGAGTCAGCTAGTAAGACATATACAAAACCTTCAGAAAAGGGTTGAAAAAGCAAGTGTCATTTATTAATAGGCTAAACTAAAGCACCGAATTGATATGTTTTTTTAAATCATATTGTTATTATGTATGATAAATATAAATATGATTGTTGACGATCGGTCAACGATTTTGGACTGTATTTTAGGTTCTTGCTGAAGAGAAACTCCTTGTTCAGATCACTGGTATATATTTCTTGATTCACAAGTATAATTCGATGATACACACACTGAATGACACACTGAGGGTGCGTCTCTTTATTTATATTTCGCTACGCGCAGGTAGCACATTTCTCGTGAAAATCCCGAGCCAATCACAGCGCGCCGATCGTTACCCGCCCCCGCGCTCGGGGGTGAGGTTTTAAAGGGAACTCGTCGGTGATTGGGTAAAATGTAGGCTCTGTGATTGGTCGGGCTTTTCTCAAATTATTGCTTTCCATGTTCGGTTGTCGGCTGTCGCCAACAGTCTCCCCCCGGCGAAGGAGTACCGCAGCCAACTCTGGAAGACAGCCTTGTTCTCGAAGTGCAGCGCGTCCCCTCCCTCTGGTCCGGGGAGGGTGCGGATGGAGAATGTAACACGACGATCCTTGTCACTGGCCGGCGGAAGCTACCGCCTGTTGTTGAGACCTCGACATTTCTTGTTATGCCGTCGGGTCCCGGGAATGTTTGCGTGATGATGCCCCTGGGCCATGTGTTCCGGGGTAGTGTGGGGTCGGCGATGACGACTATATCGCCAATCTTCATCGTGTTGTAACGTTGGTGATGATTCAGGCGTGGTACGAGAGTGGGTAGGTACTCTCGCACCCATCGGCGCCAGAAGTTGTCAGCCAATGTTTGGGCTGCCCTCCATGCTCTTCGGTCGGCCTCACTGCAAGGTCCGGTGAATGGCAGGCCCGTTGATGATCCGAGTAGGAAATGGTTCGGTGTTAAGGCCTCGGGGTCGTTTGGATCGACCGAGACGTGGGTCAAGGGTCGAGAATTCACCGAATGTTCGGCTTCGGCGAGCAGTGTTGCAAGCACCTCTTCTTTCGGTGCTCTCTCCTTGAGTGTTACGGAGAGCGCAGTTTTGACTGAGCGCACCATTCGCTCCCATGCTCCACCTTGATTTGGTGCTCCTGGCGCGATGTACTTCCATGATGTGCCGTAGGTAAGGCCGGCTCGTGCTAGCTCTGGCTGCCAGTCTTTGTAGGCTTTCTGCAGTTCTGCATCGGCACCCTTGAAGTTGGTTCCGTTATCGGAGTAGATGACAGCGGGCCATCCGCGTCGTGCCGCCATTCTTCTTAGTGCCATGATTGCGGAGTCTGTTGATAAAGACGCCACCAGTTCTAGATGCACAGCTCTTGTGCTGAGACAGGTAAAAAGTGCGACCCATCTCTTTTCGTGTCGACGTCCAATTGTCACATTGATAGGGCCGAAGTAGTCGATACCGCAGTTGCTAAACGGTCGTTGGTGCGCTTGAAGCCTTTCTTTAGGTAGGTCTCCGGTCGGCGGGCACGCTGGTTGGGATTTCCTTAGGCGACACAGCTGACAGGTTTTTGCTATCGCCTTTGCTGTTGGCCGTAGGCGTATGATGTAGAATTGTTGCCTCAGATCGTTGACCACTCGTTCCAAATTAGCGTGTCCGGCTCTTCTATGGGCTCGATCAATAATGAGTCTTGTCAGAGGGTGACGGCCGCTTAGGATGATCGGATGTTTCACTTCGAGCGGTACGTCTGCTTTGTTGGCTCGACCGTTGATTTTCAGCAACCCGTCCTCCTCGATTATGTCGTAGCGGTATAGCGGGCTGGACCTTGGTACGGCGGTTCCTTTTCTAACGTGGCGTATTTCATCTTGGAATGAATCCTCCTGTGCTTGCTGCAGCCATAGGTGTGTTGCTCGCTGGATGTGTTCTTGTGATAACACAGTCTTCTTGTTTCGGCAGCGGTCGGGGAAGAGGAGGGCTTGAGCAGTGGCGCCTATCAAGCGATCATAGGATGAGAATCGCCCGATTTCGGGTAGCGCTGGGTTCTTTTTGGTTTCGATGATCACGTGGACCTCCTCTTGTGCTGGTTCCTCTTGAGTGTTCTCCCATTGCGGCCATTCAGACTTCGGCCGTTTCAAAAAGTCAGGACCATTGAACCACACGTCGTTGGCCGTCGGGACGTGTCCGCTTCTTGTTGCGACGTCCGCAATGTTTAGTTGTGTCGGCACCCATCGCCAATCCGTAGGTCTCGAAGTCTCAGTTATCTCTCCGAGACGGTGCGCGACAAATGGAGTGTAGCGGCGGCTACCGTTGCGTAGCCAGTGGAGGACGGTTTGAGAGTCACTCCAGTAGCACGTGTCGTCTATTCGTATGCGATGGTCTTCTTTGATGGTGTTTGCAAGTCTCGCTCCAATCAGCGCTGCTTGCAGCTCCAGGCGTGGTACCGTTAGTGTCTTCAGCGGTGCCACCTTTGACCGTGCGGCCACTAGCGCGGTCTTGATTTCTCCGGACTCCATTTGCAGCCTCCAGTATGCAACCGTCGCGAAGGCTTCCTCACTGGCGTCACAAAAGATATGTAATTCTCTGCGTCGCACTTTGCTCCCCCCGTCGTAGCATCGGGGAATTTGTAGGCTTCTTATGTTCGGTAGGCTGGCCATCCATGTGTCGAAGTCTTGTGCGATGCCCTCAGGAATCGGTTCGTCCCATGCGGTGTCGGTGCGCCATAGTTTCTGTAGCGCTATTTTGGCTGTGATAGTGTAACAGCCTAGCAATCCAAGAGGGTCGTAGATGCTCATCACTGTTGATAATGCTTCGCGTTTCGTCGGTGGCCTTTCCCGTGCCCGGACCGCTTCCGGAACTCTGTTGAGTGCAGTATTGAAGCTGAGACTGTCTGTGTTGGAGTCCCATAGTAGCCCCAGCATCTTTTCTGTTCCTCCAAGTTGAGTGGTGGCGGCTGCGGCGCGTCGCTCTTTTTTGATGGCTGACAGGAGTTCTTTGTTGTTGCTGTTCCATCCTCGCAGATGGAAGTCTGCCATTTTGTGGACCTCGTCGACTTGTCGGACGATCTCTCTGCCTTGTTCGAGATCTTCGAAGCTTTCCACGAAGTCATCCATATAGTGTGATTCTGTGATTGGGCGTAGAGCAGCTGGATGAGTATCTTGATGTTCACGTGCATTCTTGTTGCGCACGCTATGGGCCAAGAATGGAGAGCTGGAGGCGCCGAAGATCATTGATGTCATCTTGTATCGTTTCGGCTCGTCGTTCGGACTTTCGCGCCATAAAAACATCTGTGCTGGTTGATCCTCCCGGCGTATTTTCACTCTCAGGAACATTTCTTCAATATCTGCAGTTACCGCGTACTTGCCTTCTCGGAAGCGAAACATGATTGAGATGAGGGATCGCAACATGTCAGGTCCCTGCAGCAAGTGATCGTTGAGGCACGTTCCATGTGTCCTTGCGGCTGCGTCTAGCACTAATCTTATTTTTCCAGGTTTGTTCACGTTGCGTACCGCAAAGTGAGGCAGGTACCATGCTACCGGACTCTCAGTTTCCGTTCCGTCACATAGCTCAGCGTAGCCTTTTTCAATCATAGCTGTTACTTTGGCTTGATATTGTGCTTTCTCACTCGGGTCCTTGTTGAGCTTAGCTTCAAGGTTGATCAGTCTCTTCAGGGCGGCGTTGTAGCTCGGAGGGAGCTTCACGTCGTCGTTGCGCCATGGCAGGCCCACTTCGTAATGTCCGTTCTTGTAACGCACCGTATCCTCGAACAGCTTCACAGCCCGTTTGTCTTCGGTTTTGATGTGTTGCGACGTGAGTGATACTCCTAATGCGTCGATCTTGAAGTGGTTAGCGACGATGTCTTCTAGTGGTTCGTCATCTGTTTGGTTCGTGGTCACGTGAAGGACACGATGGCATCGTCTTGAAGTCGCGGTAGGCAGCACTCCGTGGATGACCCAGCCGAGTTTTGTCCTTGAGGCGGCCGGCTCCTTCGCACCTCCGTAACGCAGCTCTCTGGTGACGATGAGTGGCCAATTATCGGTGCCGATCAGTAGCTTCGGTTTGGCGTCGGCGTATACCACATCGTCGGCTTCAAGCGTAGACAAGTGTTTCAGGCGGAGCACGTCTGCTGGTATGGACTGAGGTGTGAGGTTTAATCCCGTCATCGTTCTTGCCGCGATATCGAACTTGTTGTCGTTGTGCGTGCCGTTGATTGTAAGAGTGACTCGGCGACTCTTCGTGTCTTGGCGCTCACTGTTTATTCCTCTGACTTCAAGGCGCGTAGTAGGACCGTCGGCGCCGATCCGACGTGCCACGTCTTCGTCCACTAATGTGATGGTAGATCCTTCATCAAATAGCGCGTAGGTCGACAGGCTGCCGCGTGGACCGGAAACTGTAACTGGGCAGATCTTCAACTTCACTTCGCCGCGTGTGGCTGCGGCGGTAACGGTGGCTGCTTCGATATTGTCGGTGACGTTGTCAGAGGTGACGTCGGTCGTAGTCGCCTCCTTTTTTGTCGTAGCGTCGTCGTTGTGAAGCAGCTGGTGGTGGGGTCGTCTGCAGCCATTCACCCCGCAGGCCTTCTTCTTGCAGTTGTTGCGGCGGTGGCGGCTGCTTATGCATTTGAAGCATAATCCTCCTTTCTTCACGATTTCCCAACGTTCATCGAGTTGCAACTGTTTAAATTTCGGGCAACTTGGTAGCGTGTGCGCGTTCTCACACGCCGGGCACTGTTCGCTGTCGTTCGGAGTTGTTGCAGCGTACACTGGTTTCTTTTTTGCCTCCGTTCGTGAGGCGGTGCGAGGCGGCTCTCGTTTCTTCTGGCCCTCTGAGCTGAATCCATGTTTGAGGGCGCGATCGGCTTCCTCCATGAGAAACGCTGCCAGCTTCGTTATTTCGGGATCAGGGCTTGGGTGGTTCTCGGCGTAATCGTACCACCGATACTTCAGAAGTGGGTCGATCTTATCAAGCACTTCTCGTACAAGCAGCGGGTTCCGTAGGTATCCATGTTCCACTTTGCTTAGCACAATCACTATATTTTGCACTTTGACTGCGAACGTGTTTAGGTCGGTCGGTGTAGCTCCCATGTGTGGTAGCTTTTTGATGTCTTCAAATGCGAGTTCGGCAAGTCGCTCCGGCCTCCCGTAACACTGTTCTAGAGTCTTCATCACGACGTCTGGATGCGAACCGGAACTCAGTAGGGGTGCGGCGGTGATGCGCGCTTCTCCACGCAGGCAGTTACGGAGTCTTGCAAGATTTTCCGTTGGTGTGAATTTGTACAACTTAGTTGTTTCTTCCATCGCCGCTGCAAACTGTATCCACTCGGACGGTGCCCCGGAGAACAGCGGCAGGTCCGTAGCTTGGCGAGGTGGTGGTCGTGATGTCATCAATTTCTCGATTGTGGAAGCCAGCTGTTCTATGCCGCGGTTCTTCGGCGTCACTGATCTTCTACGTGGTGCTTGTGTGTGTTCTTGAGGCATTGGTGCTGTAGTCCAGTCGAATCTTGCCCGTCGGTTCATAGGCGTAGAGGTTGCAGTCGCTGGCTCGTTGAAGTCGGCAGGTTCCGGCGCGGGGGCGGGGTGAGCGGTCGGCTCCCCCCGTGTGGTGACGGCGGTGCTACGCACGGTGTCGTCTAGCCAGGCGTGAACACGTTCGATGTTTTCAGCTGGCTCGTTCCCGTCCTCCGGGGCACTGTCGTCTCCTGCTTCAGCGAGTTCGGCGGCTAACTTGTACTTGATTAACCGGGTTTCGATTTCTAGTTCCTTCCTTTGGACAGCAGCTAATCGTTCTTCAGCTTCATATCGAAGGCGGGCTACGGTGCTCGATGTCGATCGAGCGGTTCGCGATCGGGTACCTCTAGCGAGCGGCACACCCGCGGTCGTTGCCCGTATACGGCACGGATCTCGCGTCGACGCGGTGGAGGGGCGCACATCGACCTGCGCAGTTCGTGCGGCAGGGTGCGACGCGGTCGGGGGGGCGTAGACCGGGCCCTCACCCCGCTGACCAATACACGAGGTATTTGGTACAGATGGTGACTGCGGAGACTCGTCCACGATGTAGCGTTGATCACGGCACTGTTCTCGCGGCGCGGTAGAAGGACGCACAACCTGAGCAGATCGGGCATCAGGGTGCGGCGCGGGCTGCGGGGGGGCGTCGGTCGTGCCCTCACCCCGGTGTTCGACGCATGTGATGTTCGATGCGGACGGAGAACGCGGCGGATCGTCGAAGACGCGGCGTTGGGTGTCTTCATTTCCGCTTTGGCTTCTTGTGACGACCATGATGTTCACTCGACGAGTCACTTGATGCTTGATTTAGATCCGGCGACTGAAGGACCACACTGTTGACGATCGGTCAACGATTTTGGACTGTATTTTAGGTTCTTGCTGAAGAGAAACTCCTTGTTCAGATCACTGGTATATATTTCTTGATTCACAAGTATAATTCGATGATACACACACTGAATGACACACTGAGGGTGCGTCTCTTTATTTATATTTCGCTACGCGCAGGTAGCACATTTCTCGTGAAAATCCCGAGCCAATCACAGCGCGCCGATCGTTACCCGCCCCCGCGCTCGGGGGTGAGGTTTTAAAGGGAACTCGTCGGTGATTGGGTAAAATGTAGGCTCTGTGATTGGTCGGGCTTTTCTCAAATTATTGCTTTCCATGTTCGGTTGTCGGCTGTCGCCAACAATGATCTTTGATAGAACTAACTGGCAAATTAATAGCCTATTCGCTCTATCATTAAAAAGACTAAGGTTAAATTATAATGAAGTCGAGAAAGTTAAGTATTTATTTAAAAAACAATATGATCCCCGGCCAAGGTAAGTTCCTGGTATTGCCTATAAACAAACCTTAAAAATATATTAGAGCCCAAGAAGTAGAGAAAGAAGATGGGCGGGGAATCAACAATACACAACTACATGGTCAATAGAGCATCATAACCTTGTGTCGGAATTCTTCGAAAACGCCTCTTGACCTCTGACCGAGAAAGCAACAATGTTAAACGTGTAGAGATGACAGTTCTGCGCTTTCATCATTTTGTAGTTTCAAAGAGTAAACGTTATCTAGCGAGATTGCATGGCGCATGCGTATTGAGATATTATGATTTAAAATTACCAAAGAATTTAGAATCGCGCGCGGTTTTTTGACGCGAGGCAATTTTTTTTAAATAATTTAAAACATAAATTAGTATCTTTTCAGTGATAATCAAACCTACATCTAAAAACATAGACCTCATTTCCTATTGTCAATTAGATGCCAAGCTGTAGTGTTGTTGTTATTGATATTAAAGTAAAAATCTTACTTTTTTGTACAGAAGCTAATCTGAGAAATGTTTCGTTGATAACGCTTTAAATATTTGCTAGACGAAATTATCATTATGTTTTATTATCGTACCTATTAATAGTTCAACATCATTAAATTATCATTGAATATTTTTCGCTTGTCTGCTATTGTTTTAATAATTAAATATTAGGTTTGTGATATCTGTTTCTACCGTTAGACAAGAATGATAGTCAAATTTCTGGAAATCTTTATAAACAAAATATTAATATTTTACATTAACGCAAGCGGAGCCTTTAATGGGACTGTACAATTTGTTAATATATTTTTAACTTTTAAGTAGAATATATACCTATTTCTAAAAATACCCTAATAATTTTAAAATTAAGTCATTTTTTGCTTGAACCAAATAGCACACTGGAAGTTAAGAAAACGGAAGTGTAAACGAAAACCGTACAAATATCATGTTTACAAAACATTTGACCTACAAATTCTGTGTAAGGGCAGATGGCCTATGGGGTCCTTTAATATCTCTCACAAAAAGAGACCTTCCGAGCTTGTAATAATGTTGAAAACTGATTGAAAAGAGCTGGGAAGCTTGACAAACGAGCGATGACAATTATCATTGTGTGGTTTCTCCCATTGTGTCGTTGACGTCTATATTTTGTACTGGTCTGGCACAATGAAGTTGCCCCTACGATTTTTTGCCGTTGCATAATATACCTTTATAACGTGTGGTGGAATTTGACTGACGATATTAATGATTTACGAAATTTTTGCTTTTAAGAATTTATGAAGTTAGTTAGGAAGATATATTTGGACATAAACAATATTATGTGATGGATGTTTTTGTTACTAACTGTATATGTTTGGTCTATGGTATTTTAAATCCATACTTCCATACTCCCATACTATCCATATCCATACTATCCATACTTCCATACTAATATTATAAATGCGAAAGTCTGTCTGTCTGTCTGTCTGTCACCTCTTCACGGCTGGACCGATTGTGAGGAAATTTGGTAGAGATGTAGTTAATAACCTGAGGTCAAACATAGGCTACTTTTGGGCGCGATATAACAGAGACCCACGCGGGGCGGAGCCGCGGGGAACAGCTAGTTTAAAATAAACAATTAAAATATACAATAAATTTTTACGTCCAAATCCTTTGGTGTATGAGGCAAGGATATTTGTCACTCTTTCAGGCTCTCGGCTTGTTGCCAATGGATAGGATATACAATAAGTAGAATAACGTACGAATCACCTACTCATAGGTACGATTAATAAAAAAAAATCATACGTAAATTCTTTTTATTCTGTTAATGTTTAGGCCCATATCTTTTGCGGTTAAAACTAGACTAAAATAAACTAATATATATCAAAAATTTTATATGCCTTTTTATAGTTAAAAAAAATCTCGACCGGTGATTATCCGCTATACAAAGCTCGAACATATTCAAATGTGGTCTTTTGTAATCCCGAAAACACGAAACTAGCAAAATAATACGATTTGTCGCTTCAGGGGGCTTGTATGGAGGCAACCGCAATCGGATGCTTAGCGACGCGTGTGTTGCGTCCCAACAGTGGGGTAAAAAAAATCTGAATATGTACAGTGGCCGCAAAGAAAAGTATACCAACTTAACTTTGAATTTACAAGTTAGGTGGTATACTTTTTTGTGGCCCACTTGTACAACGACGAAATCGAAATATTTATTGTTAACTTAAGTTGATTCTTTGGGACATATCTATAATGTCGACACTCCAAATATAGGTATGTACTCGTATTGCCGTGCTTCGGAAAACACGAAAAGCCTAGTCCAATGGGGCTTACCCAAAGTCACAATTTCAAATCGCCAACGAATGTCGACAAGAACGAAATGTATGGGATTGATATAAGATCGACCACGTGATTTAGCGGGGATTATGCAATACCATACACCTTTGTACCTTAACTACTTTAAAAAAAATGTATACATTTGTTTGGTTCAATAAAGAGTATCTATTATATCCATACTAATATTATAAATGCGAAAGTCTGTCTGTCTTGTCTGTCTATCTATCACCTCTTCACGGCTAAACTGCTGGACCGATTGCGATGAAATTTGGTAGGGATGTTGTTAACGACCTGAGGTCTAACAACATAGGCTACTTTTGGGCGCAATATAACCGAGTCCCACGCGGGGCGAAGCCGCGGGGAACAGCTAGTTCTATTATATTCCATACGTTTTGGTCTTGTCGAACATCGTTAACGTTTTGAAATTGTGATTTTGGCTAAGCCCCCATATCTATATATTCTTACGTCGCTAAGTTATCATTGGCAACGAAGCAGAAGAAAAAAAAAAAACTATATTCTTCTTCAAATATAATTACTATTTTTTTTAAAAGCTGCCTATGTTTTCTCACTCTCTTTGCAAGCCACCCATGGATACCTACACAACGATTTATTATGCCTACAAAACCATTATTATATTCCTTCCAGACCGTTCCTGTTGTTTAATGTGCAAAGAAATGACACCGTAAAGTGCACTTATTATTCCTAACTAGGTACTTAGATATTACAAATGACATTTATTTCCTGTACCAATTAAATTCTCATTAGGTTTTACTGCGAATATGACTATAAAAACATGTGTAGTACACCTTTTTTTGTATAAAAATAATATTATAATTTTAGAAGAAAAAAACTTTTATTAACCTGTAATAATTGTATATTTTAAATATAAAATACAATAAATGGAATTTAATATAACCATTATTCCCATGATATCTTTATTTAAGCAGCTGTAATTATAAATATTGAGATGATAATGCCACTCGATACGTGGAGGTACAAAACTAATTATGGAATAAGCATTTCTCAGCAATATTAAGTATGGCCATTTAAATGTTTAAAAACACTGTCTCATAATGATGACATCTTATTCTAGAGTTTTTTATTTGGCTTGTTGACATTAAGTGCAAGGGTGGACAGCCCTTGTTGATGTAAATAAATAAGTCGGTTTCGATTATTATTCGAGTTGTTTTCGAGTGGTCGATTCAATAGATTGTTGCGCTACACGAGGGCTGTTTTGTAAAGATTTGTTGTATGTTTGTCAGTTTGTTTTATTGTTTCGATTGATTGTTATGTCAAGCAGTCATTGTTTTATTTTCTACCAATTGTTTATCTTGTATTACTTTTGCTCAGGGCATTCTAGCTGCATGTAGAGGCTTCATTAAATGCACATAGAATTCAACCTGCGTGGATCAACTTTTCTACTAACTTTTACCGATATTTCGATTTAAAGGTTAAATTAAATCAAAGGGTATATATAACCCTTAAATCTCTAACCCTAAAATCTAAAATCTACTCAGTCTATTTTGTAATAATTGGTTTTCTATAAAACAGACCAAGCAGAACAAAATGTAAGAATATTACACTATTTATCATAATTTTTATTGAAATAGTTTTCAAATGAAGGTGTGAACACATATGAATAATATGAAATTTAAAAACTAACAAAATTCCTTAAAGAATTTGTGTATATTCATCCGTTTGGAAGCTAATGTCACAAATATTAAGGAATTCGATTTTAAATTTAATTTTAAATTACTTAACTTAATATATTTTCATATCTTCTTCTCTCTAGCTACAAAAGATCTTTAACTCTTTCGGGCTTCGCAATGAATTTTTAAATAAGTAATTTCCAATTCACGTGAGAAACGGCAGCGGCACGTCGTCGGGGGCCGGGACCTCACGCTGGCTCTATTATGCCGCGCGGCTCCGCCCGGCTCGCCGAGCCGCGGGACCTCGCCGGCTGTTTATTTGCAAACACAACGCACGCCTCCCCGCTGTGCACCCCACAGATATCACAATTTGTCGCGATTTTGGTAACTCGATACGCGCGGATGCTTACTCCATTTTGCGCATTGATACTTTTCGTACTTCCTGGTTTTGTTTGCCCCCTGGTGGTGAAAAAATATTTATGTGTTGTGTTGAATTTTTGGGTTGATAATAGAAATTGTTGTAGTTTAAAGTAGTAACTTGGTAGGGGAGAAGAATAAAATATGTGGACAGTACCAGCTGCCACGCTTGGGCAGACGATGTGACCAGTGTACTTCCTTAGATATGGTGATTTGATTCACTAAGACATGGAGATGAATGCCATATGACGCAATGACGATGATGAGCACTGTAGTTTCCGACTCGTATAGGTAATCATAAATAAACATATGGACAAAATCACACAGATTGAGCTAGCCCCAATATGCACTAGCTTTTCCCGCGATTTCATTCGCGCTTGGAGTGTGTAAGTATAATCATCTCCATAATCAGGCCAATATAAACTAAACAGAATTGGTAGTTCTGAACTTCATACATAAAGCACAAACACGACTGGTAGTTCTGAACTTCATACATAAAGCATTGTCAGAAAGCACCAAATTTCCCAAAATCCTCATAGACGCGTGAAATTCCTTGGATATTTAGTTAATCATATTTAAAACTACTCGTATATTAAACTGTGACTTTTTATTATCAAAACGGGCATTGAAGCCACTTAAAACCAACGGTAATAAACAAGCTTTTATGAAAGTCTTTCAATATTATCGGCGACAGCGTAATAAAAATTTAAAACAGTAGGAAACAAACGGACAAATAAAATATACATTTAGATAACATTTAATAGGCATTGTAAAATCCGAATGACAAATTCGAGATTTTAGACTTTTTTTACAATTTGTATTCATTTACGACGATGAATTTTGGTAATTGACGAGAGCGGTTACACAAGATACCGGTCACATAGATGTGTCAATCTTGACTCTAAAATTTTCAGGATAAGAAGTAAATAAAAATGGTCTAGCGTGAGCTAGATTTGAGCATCAAGAGTTCCGTATCGTAGAACTGAAACAAGAAATAACTTTTTGGTGCTGGAAACCTCATTAGTTATAAGGTTTATGTTTTTTTTAGAAGCCTAAATAAGTTTTTTGTTATTGCAATTGTAGTATACGAGTATAATTTGTGACAGTTGCTGTAAGTTCATTAGATACAGCTCGCTGAGAGACACAAAAATAAACCGTTTCTGCTTACCTGCCCTCTCGTCTTCACTTTATGGTCTTCTACATTCATATTTGTAAAAATTATATGTTGATCAATTTTTTTTTTATGAAATGGAAACCTCCCAAATTCCACCGATATGGGGCCTCACAAACATAAATAGTTTTTACATATGATTCAATTTTTTTTTTAATTACTGTTAAATTATTTTTGGGCAATGGCGGTGGTGTGTTTAACTGATAATCTTTTGTTCCATCTATTTAAATGTTTACTTTCTAATAGGTTTGGATGTTCTGAATTACTTCAAAACCCATTTTTTTAGCTGGCGCTCTTTTAAAGGGTTCAATACTACAGATTTCGTATATTACCTCATCATTAAATTTTAAAAACAAATACCTAAAAGTCAAATCACGACCTCCAACGTCCCTAAGTGGTTCCAAATATGGCCAGGGACCACCTACGCTCGACCTACAAAACCTACATTTGAACATTAAATGCTATTAAATCACGTAGAAAGAACATACAAAAACGTCTTAGCTACTTACATTAACTATTTCATCAGCATCATCTCAGTATTTCGCCTGAAATTTGCTAAACAGCAATGTTTTTCATGAAGGGAAAAAATAATAGTATAATTAAGATATTTCAAAAGATTTAGTACATACTTACCTATTATTTTTATATCCGACCTCTCCGGCATCGACCGTCCTTGGGATACCTTTCTTTTTTTGTCGAGGGTTGAAACATTGAGATTACAAGGCGTCGTTACATTACACAATCGAACATACAGAGAGACGTAAAGGCCGATTCACACGTGCGTTGTCTTAAGCCCGATAACAGTGATGGAACGGGGTTTTAATCTCGAATCGGCTACCTATACTTATCTTACTCCGCTAGAGTGTTAAAGCAGGGCTATAGTAGACAGACCGACCGATAAATGTGATGTCGAGGAATGTCACAGTCGGAGATTTGAAATAGGTAAGTATGTATAAAACCGGTCAAACGCTAGTTCGATTCGCGCACTGAGGGCGTACCGGCACTTTTGGAACCATTTGTGAAAATAAAAGGAATTGATATCTTGAAAATAATTTTTAGAACAATAAGTACTATTTGAAAACGGGCCGTTTTTAGAATGACCTGTTTTGTGAAAGGTTTTTGAGCTCACAGAGAGGCCTTCCTTATCGGCAGAATAGGGGTGAAACTTTGCTAAATTGCAATTGCGTAGTTTTGTATTACGATTTTATTCTTATTGGTATTATTAGAACAATTCTAACTAGAAATAACCAAAATAGTTACATTACAAAAAAAGGCACTACACGGCTAATATAATTGCGTAATCAAACAATCGTTCTAATGCCATTATAGGGTAAAAACACATCAATATAATATTCCGTGCATTAGCTTGCAATGCAACTTATGCAGTCCAGCCCATTTAATGGCCGATGCGATGTGCAAGCTGGTTTTTTTTGCGTCTTTTTTTACGCATTCATGCCGTTTTTCCGCGCCGCCCAATGACGCGGTAAATCTATTTAGGTGGTCGGCCATTTTAATTGTTTTTATTTCCTAATAGCATTATTATTGGATTGTAATTTTATTTACAACTAGCTTTTCCCGGCGGTTTCACTTACCTATAGTGTGTGCCTAATAGCCTAAACCTTCCTTAAAAATCAGGCTATCTTATAACTCGCCTTTGAGTGTTATAGCCTATACTTTCCTTAAAATACAGGCTTCTTATGCAGAAATAATTTGTTTAATCTGACCAGTGATTCTAAAGTTATAAGTGTTCAAATAAACTCTTCAGATTATATAATTCAGA
Organism: Apomyelois bistriatella; assembly: GCA_947044815.1. NCBI lineage: Eukaryota > Metazoa > Arthropoda > Insecta > Lepidoptera > Pyralidae > Apomyelois > Apomyelois bistriatella. Next base: position 14,906,613 of record OX345687.1, on the reverse strand, counting down.
TTAATAGATAGATTATAGCACAGAATATATAATAGCTAACTAACTAATTATAGGTATAATATAGGTACTTCTAAGAGACTTATTTCTTCGTGAGATCTAGCTTCATCTAGTGCCGCCAAATTAAAAGCGTTACCTGGGCTCGGACAATAATATTATAAGTTGAAGATATTATTATATTATTTTTCGTTATTAACTGTGAGATTGGTCAGTCTAAATCTTGTTGACTGGACATGCTGCGCCGGACGCATATTCAGTTCTAAAACGAACCTATAATATTATACATCATAGGGAGTGAGAGGCTCTTCGTGTGAGGTGCTGAGGAAACAAAAAAGGAAATAATTAAAGATCGACTATTGATCGAAAATTTCTTAACCTCTTGGGTCGGCTTTGAAAAACATACTGCGACCAAATCGCAGACCTTTTGAAAAAGGGAGAAATCGGCGAGCGTGTATGACGAGAGTGATGAGTGTGGAGGAAGCGAGAGAGGTATGTAAAGATCGTACCCAATGGAAATCTCTAGTCTCTGTCTACCCCTACGGGAGACAGGCGTGATGATATGAAACAGTATTATATTCACTCAACTTACCATTATTAGTAGTCCGTAAGACTTATTCAAATAAATCTATTCATAATTCATAAAACTACGTTGAATAAATTTAACTGCTTAAGTGATATGCAGATCACGTCTGCTCAAAGCACAATTCGTATGCATATTTGTTTAAATATTTTGGGTGCAACGATGATCTCCATGAAGCAAGAAGCAGTTAGCCTTATCTTACTATATATCTTTATCCTACATAACATAATATATTAGGATATTGCAGGCTAGAATCACCTGATTGTTTGATAAGAAAGATGATTCCGTGCTTCGGAGGGCACGTTAAGCCATTGGTCTCGGCTGCCAAATGTCAGAGGCCGAGAGGCGGTTCCACAGAACTCTTATACCAGGGTATGTATGGTCGATTGACTGTGTCACTTACACAAAATAATGATGGTATAACACATACAGAAAACCCCTAACTACACACAAACATATTATTTGTCTAGCTATTGGGCAAGATTGTACAAATAAATCGTTCGTATCGTATATTATTACATGGCCAGTTCAATTGGCAGCCGGTCCGAGCTCAACAGCTTAACATGCTATCCGAAACACGAAATCATCTTACCTATCAGGCAATCAGGTGATTCAAGCCTGCAATGTCCTAACCAAACTGGAAACAACTTAATTAATATGCTTTTCGTGGTAATCGAACCCATGATCTCCGGGTTTTCAGGCAAACGCGTTCACCACTGGACCACAGAGGCAGTCATACAAATAATTGTAATAGCAAGTATCGCCATATCAGCAATGATAAAAATCGTACCCTGGGCTCTAAAGCCTAAGTTAAAGATGCAACTAGGGAACACGCTTGAATGAAGAAAAGAAAAAAACTAACCACCTACGTGTACTCGCAGGCAACAAGCAGTCGTAAATAAAATAAAGGGACTTGCTCATTTTTACATCAGAAATATGTTGTGAAGATTTTATTTTACATACGCTTTACTGAAAACAGTCTATTTATACCGCTCTTAACCTCGACAGCATCAGGTAAAATGCACCATCAATTTATTCTAATTTAGCTATGCAGTCTAAAATTATGATGCTAAGAATAAATTAGTCCACACCGGCCCCTAATATGGGAACTCGAATCGGCGCGCGCAGTCGAACGAACGCGATCTGAAAATATTATACACAACACAGATTCGTAGTGTTGGCTCAAATTATAATCATCTAAGGCATTTACCGTTTGCCCTAGTAGTCGTTAAAAGAATCGCGTCAGAGGACGAGAGGCGGTTTCGAAAAACTCTGACACTAGGATGTGTTTGATTGATTGACGAAATGATGATGACAGTCAAAACTGTTGGCAGTCCAAGCTGTATGACATCGAATCCCGAGCCCCATCAAAGTATTGGTTACAAATTTTGTCGTTCCGACTCCATCAGTTGCTACGAGAAAATTAAATAAATATCGGTAAGGTATGCAGCTTATTTGTTCCACGCTTTAAAGATAACTTAGCTATATCGCCGAAAGCCATTGTATAAATTTTCATCTGGCAATAACAATAAAAATATGAATAATTCTAACAGTAAGTTTCTTCCAGTTTTACGAATAACTTTTTGCCTCCAGTAGGGATTTAGGGATGTTAAAACAAGTCCTTTCCTGCCCATTTCAGCTGCAGTTAGAGCGTAAGGGAGTAACAAAAACGGACACACATTCTAAAACCCCATGCAGACTCAACATCCGAGAACCGATCGTCTGTCTCGCTTTGAACTATAGCTAGAGAGAGAGAGAGAGAGGTGCTATCTCGGGTGTTCTCGGCGTGAGTCTGGATGGGGTATAACGAAGTAGGAATTAAAACCTTAGTAGGGGATAAGTTTCGGCCGATTGGCGAGCAAAGCGTGACAGCGGAGTGAACCTCAAAGTCTCAAACGGTCGGTGTTAATTAACGGCCAACGCCATCTATCGGTGACGCCCTATCAATCTTCGAGCGACACCCCGGGACCATTTGTCGTGCGCCCCGCTAGGAATTTGGGGCGAAAGCGTTACCAGATTTATTTTTCTGAAAAAGGATATTCACTTATTTTTCTAACAATAATTGGGTAAAGGTACGTATGTAAAATCTCTATTTTGTACACGAAAAAACATAAAAAAAAAAATATTTTAAAGAACATCTCAAAAGGCCTTATCCTTGTAATCATTTCCTCTCCAGTCAAGCAACTTATGCACCGAAAAGCAAAAATACGGTGGAATTGGAATTAATTTATTTATTTAAGTTCATTACATACAAATGTGAATGGCGGACTTAAAGCCATAGGCTTTTTCTAACAGTCAATCAACCAGTATATGAGCATCTTATCTCTTTTTTTTATGTTATATTGTCCTTTATGTATAAAAAACTAGGGAATTGAGAAGTATATACTTTTACCAAAACCAGCCAGGTTGCATCGGAGCCGTGTCATTGCCTAATTTTGATTTATCATTTCATATGTCTTTGACTTGTTTGTAGAGACCTTTTGAAAGCATGTCTGCCACGGTGACGTTAGTTTAACTACTAGTAGTCTATACCATTCTGCCGCATCAGATCAGCAACAAGACTAGACATTTTTCGAATAATGATGTCTTAATTCTGACCAGGTGGCTACCACCATCTCTTAAAACCATGCAAGATCTAGTGAGTAAGGGGGATGTCGCATTACATCTTGTATCGCGCTGTCTCGCTAACTCACTGGAACTTGCATGGTTTTAAGAGACAGTAGTAACCCCCCTGATTAAACAGGTTCAATAAAGAATACATTTGAAAAAGTAAATAGTCACCGCACTGTTAAAATTATATTTACCTCAAGATTCATGCCATGTATCTTAATCAAAGAACAGAATACCTAATAGAACCACTTAACCAAAAGCGAAATAGACTTTCCTTAAAAAAACAAATAGCTTCATTAGCAGACCTAGCTCAAATATATTTACCTTTTAAACATGGGTAAAGGTAAAAAAAGAAGTAACAAAAAACATGATATCGAATACAATATCTAGGAGGTATCCTTTCAACAACACTATACGTGACATTTATTCGTGTTCTTTGCCATTATTTTTTACAATGCTTGTAATATTACCTACTCCGTAACAATGCGAGGTAGCAGCTAGGGCTGTCAACATTGTCTCCTCGTTAGCCCCAACAACCCCTCATTACAATCGCATTATCATTACACCAGTTGAGGGTAGATTTCAAATATTCAACGTTATCGATACCATTTGCAAAAGTGGTTTTACGGTAATATGTCTTGATAGTATCTACAATATGAAGACATAAAAATGAAAAAGAAATATGCATTTATTAGCGAACACCCGGGGCTTCGCTCCAGTGGGAATATTGGGATTTAGATTTCTTGCCCAATGAGTGATTGACCTTTGCTTTTCACCTGTAGAAAAATATAACAGACAGAAACACAGCGACTTCAGTATTTTATTGTTATTTCGGTATTCTGGAATTGAAAATGCTTTGGATTGTAATAGTATAATACATCTAACAAAATAAAAATATAGATACACCTATTTTGGTGATAGATATGCCATTAAAAAACTAGTGCAGATTCAAGTAGTGAAGTTACCATATTTTATTGACCTTTATACCAAAACAGAAAAGGATCCGGCCTTTTTCGCGTACACACCGCGACAGAAAAATGATACCAGAGGAATGGATATCAAAATACCAATATGCAGCCATTATAGCGCGAATTGGCGTGTTATATTCCTTTGGCGTAACATATTATTGTCAAATAAAGCCTGCCGCGCCATTGTTGCTGCGAGCGTGTCGAATCGTTCTTTTTCTTGCATGAAAGACGCGGTATCGATTTTGGTTTCGGTTTTGGTATCGAATATTCGCTCGTTAAGCTGACACGCCTATTGTGGCCCTTTTTAATTTTGAAGTCGTTTGTTTCTCGCTTGTTAGTTTAGGGGCGAGTTTACTTGGTAGTGACCTCAGTTTATCATTGTGGAAATCTCCTTTGTATGCTTAAATCTTTAAAATTACGCAACGGATTTTGATGCGGTTTTTTGATAAAAATAAATAAAATTAAATGCACGTGATGCATTTGTTTCTAAGATGCATTTTTAACCAAAACATGTTATTTTCACGAAATTTTAAATAAATATAAAATGATATATTTCTTTTTATTCAGAAGTGAAAATATACAATTAGCGTTGAAAACAAACAGTACAGAATAATGTTATCTCGCAATCAGCGTCCATGTCATGGAGTTTAGGCGGAACGCGCAAAGAACAGCATTAGCATTTAGACTGATTCGCGATTGCTGTGTTGTCGTTCTTTTAGATAATATCAATGTAGGTAATTAAAGTATGGTTGAAACATCAAATACGAGAAACAGGCTAAGCGTGCTGATTCCTTCTCTTTCGAATTAGCGTTCGTATCTACTCTAGGTAAGAGTATAGATAGAGATCTACATCATCATCACTGTATTAATGTGGTAATAAACATGTAATATGTAATATGAATTTAAATAAATATTTACGCGTCAAACTTAAATTATATTAATAACCATTATACTATACAAAAATCAGTCATCTTATTTGAAAGCCACCTTATTTCTAAAGAGTTTGGTGATTACCCTATTTCTGTTTTTTCTGCTTTTTTTTTCTTATACATTTATATTTATAGCGTTTGTTTGACTTTTTAATTTTTGGCCTTATCTACTTTTTTAATACTGATGTGCTTGGCGATTTAATAACTTGATTGACCCTTCAAAAATGCCACCCCTGACTCTACTCTTAATGGCAATAGGTATCATTTGACATTTAAAATCAGTCAGTTCACAAAAGGAAGTGTTTCATCATCATCGTTATAATTTCGTGCACAAGTCGCCCACTGCTGGACAATGCCTCCTTAATAGACGTCCAATAAGACTGTGTTTATTTCGAACAATTGATTAGCAAGCGCACAAGACGCGGGAACATCTAGGTGTAAGGCTATCGCTCCCTATTCAAATTCTCACCTCTGGGATGTGCTGCGAATAATAGACCGGACGGAGGTCAAGTGCGGAGATAGCATCGCTCGTGACCGCGGCACACGAACCACGGGGCTCGATAGCTTCATTCTCAACTCCGACAGGTTGTGGCCCGACTAATAGCGGATTTTATAATTGCCCTTTTACAAGGTCATTCAATTATACATACATCTTATCCTGTATTACCTATCTATCTATTCTGATTTAATTTAGAATTCACGAGTCATCTGTATCACCTAATTCATTCAGGCTCTCTAAACTCTTCTCGGTGGAGTTATTTTAATTATTGTCTATCATTAGTCTGTTTATTTATTTCTTAATACGACAAAACGACGTTTGCTTTCTTTTCTTCTTTATTTGTTTCATGTATCTGTGCCTTGGTCTACCTGAACTCCTTTTTCTTTTAACTTTTCTTCATTTATGTTTTAAATAAAATCATCGGGTTGTACCAAATGTTTCTTCTTCTGTTCCTATGATTGTCTGTTATTAAATCATGCGTTAAATTTGACCTACTTCCGCTTGTGCTGCAGAGTTTAAATTTTACACGTGGCTTTAGTTTCAATGACAATTTATTGTTATGATAGCATGACCTGATGGATCATCCAGAATCGGCTCCTAACGAGAGACTCTTCTGCACAGTGCACAGACAGGTTATTTTATACGCATTTTATGACCCAATATTTTTCCCTGCAGGCAATAAAATTTAGTGCCAAAAGTTAAATTTTTATTAAAAACTTGTTTCTACTCATTTCAAAATTTCTTCGTTTGTTATAATGTTTGTAGGAAATAGGTACTTATCCATACTTCCATATCCATATCCATACTAATTCCATACTTTCCATACTAATATTATAAATGCGAAAGTCTGTCTGTCTGTCTGTCACCTCTTCACGGCTAAACTGCTGGACCGATTGTGATGAAAGAGGGATGTAGTTAACGACCTGAGGTCAAACATAGGCTACTTTCGGGAGCGATATAACCGAGTCCCACGCGGGGCGGAGCCGCGGGGAACAGCTAGTATTTTATATAAAACAACTTTTTGTTTTAAATAATTGCACAAATTTTTGTGGTAATATCAAAACTTATATAGTTAACATCTGTTAACTTTACACATTAGAGACTTCAAGATGTTCATTTGATTTCTTTCAAGTAATCCCATCCATTTCAAACAGACCGATAAAATTATTAGTGCTACGCTATGGCATGCTTTAATTGACAGAAATACCTATAACTTCCGGCATTTTAGAAAATAATAACTGAAAGCCATACCTGTTAGCAGTTTTTTGGCGTAATGAGGGCACAATTAAGCCAACAAAAGCTATTTACGCAGCCATTAAGAACGTAAAGAACGACGTATGAAAGAAAATTAAAATACTAGTGTGAATGTGAACGTCAATACACACCCTTATCACGATTTTATTGCCTTTTTGGATTCCTCTCCGCTAGAAGTGCATACCTACGTTCACTGGGAACGGCTGTTTCTAAGAATAAGCAGTGGATAGAAAAATTAACTTAACTGCGCTCTGCATTTCCTCCAATAGGTACTTAGCGGTTTTATCCGAGAAACTTTCTAAATGTTTCAATTATGAAATTCCGCTTACATTATTTGCTTTGGCTGAGGTGCTCCATACCTATTTTTAGAATGAAATTATATTTCTCTCAGTTGAGTCTAGGAAACGCTTTGTGCTAAGTATACATATAGAAAAATCAAAATTTTATGTTATATCGTGATTATTGCTTGTCTATCAGCTTTAAGATCTTAGTAGGCTTCGAATAATTAGGTAGGTACTGAATTAAATGAATACGAAATCACTGTGTCGGTAAATTCATAATTATGGAAAAAATTATGAAATTATAAATCAACTAGCTTTCACCCGCGGCTTCGCCTGCGTGATTTTCCTATATCCTTCTCAATACTTCTAATTACGAGTATGTGTTTGCGAAATTTCAGAAAGATTGGTGCAGTAGATAGAGCATGAACGCGTAACAAACATACAAAAAAAACTAACTTTTGCATTTTTATTGATGTAGGTATTATGTCCGGAAAAGCTATATTGTATTGTATTATTACGTTGGTTCGTTCGAGTTGAAGTAAACAGTCAAAATGTTTAATTACACAAAAAGTTTGTCACAAATTCTCGTGGACGAAATATTCCCTATATAAAGATTTAGAAAATGTATGCAAGAGTTGATCGCGATAGGGCTCATGGAAGCGGACCACACTGGCTCTCAGGCTTAATAAAAAAGGCGAGACTGTGCGCCTTCACTTTTTAAAGCCTCAAGCTGTAGACTTAGGCATGTTATGGAAACGTCGGATTTGTAAGTGCTTATAGCTCAACGATTTACGACTAGCGCTTGATATTGCTTTTGAAAGTTAATACTATAAGCAAATAAAATAAAATTTAGTTTATACTAGGTATTAAGAACCCCTCTTAACGAAGAAAAATGCTACCACCAGAAATCAGAAACTATTTTGTATTCAAGTTATTTATTAAGTTTTTGCTTTATTTACTAACTTTTGCTGTTTTTACAACAATTATTATTTATTACCAAAACCTCAGTTATTGTAATAGTATTTTCTTCAGTTTTAGTAAATCTAATATTTTACACATTTCTATTGTTATTGCAAATAGTAGTAAATGTAAGCATAAAGTTGTAATTTTTACAAACCTATTTAGTTTTAATGTTCAAAAAGGCAATTTACATAAAGGCTATTTCTAGTTTTGATTCATGGATTTAGTACATGGTGACATTACAAACTTTAGAATTATTTACACGTGATTAATTTGAAATAACTAACGTGCATATTTATATAAAGTGATATATAAAAGGTTAAAATTTGTTACTTTTTGGTCTTAATAATATCGGTTTCCATAACTGGCTATCTGCATTTCTATACGATGACGTTTCTACACGTCTGTTCGGTTCGTCGCTCGGCGTCTTAAGTTTTTGTTTGGCTGCACTAGGACGACTCACTCGGGGTACAGCCCGCTATCGGCCATCTCTTGGTTTTAATTACCCACTAAAATCGCTCCAAGTCTAACCTAAAAGAGATCGGTTTACGAGTGCTATGTCGTAGGAATCTGTTGCTAGATCGTAAAAATTGCTCTTGCTATAAACTTGGAGCCCATGGAGGTGGTAGAATTATAAAAATACAAAATAGGTATGTGATAATGTAAGAGTACCTAGTTGCAATGTTATCATGCTATCTGATACTAACCGTCTTACTAGTTTAAAAGCAGGTCTATCTCTAAAACTAGGTTTAAACTATTATCCGCCCAAACCAATGTCTGTCAATATTAACTTGATTTGATGTGTTGATTATTTAAACCTTATTAAAGTTACACCTGCTTTTGTAGTAAGAGGGTTAATTTAACTAAATTTTAATGAAAATTTAAGACAATTTTTTTTTAATAAATATTGCGCACTATTAAGAATATCTTACAGTACTTTTTTGTTTTGCCTTAATTGTCCCATTGATGGGCAAAGGCCTCCCTTCTTGTCTTTATACCGTTAAGAATGGAAAGATTACTTAGAACTCCTCGGCCGAGTTGAGGTATTCTCTTTTTAATCTATTCTGAAACGCCAGCTTAAAAAAAGCATAGCGTAGAGTTCGCATTTTAAATTTAAAAGTTCTTCTATGAAAGTAGAACGTGAGCACTTAGCAGTACTTACGTGTACATATACGTCTTCACTGATAGCTTTATCGTACACGAGGCGGCGCACTCGAATTTCCTTCGAGTGTCCTCTTTCATACATTATATTGCAAAAATGATCTCTTTGTTCCAGATTATATGGTTCAAAGCGGTGTGCCCGCTGCAGCACCCCCATATCCGCTATGGAGCTGGTGATGCGCGCTCGGGACCTGGTGTTCCACGTGCATTGTTTCTCCTGTGCGCTGTGCAACACTCCACTCAACAAGGGAGACACCTTCGGGATTCGAGACTCGGCTGTTTACTGCAGGTACAACTCAATTTTATTTAAAGCTAGCTGCGAACTATGTAACCCCTGAACGCACTTTTCTCACCGTTTAAACCTTCCCTAAACTTCCACAAATATTTCAAGACCAAAATTAACCAAATCGGTCCAGCCAATTTCAAGCTTTAGCCAGACTAACGAACAGCATTGATTTTTACAAATAGAGAAAATATTGCTTGTTTGTTCTTGTCTGATAATAAAGATGATCGGCTGTAGCCGTTGATTCCGATTACCACCTGATGGTCTTTAAGGATGTAAGAAGCCAAGTAAATGTTTTAAAAAAACCGTGACGTCAGGGTCAATTGACCTTGTAAAAATGCTGAGATAAGCGGCACTGTAAATTTTACAGTGAATGAAGCCTAATATATAACTACAGAAATAGTTTTAACAATGATAGGCAATAACAATTCTTGTATGCAGTTAAATAAATAAAATTTAAAGGTTAAATAAATTAAAAATGTAAGCTTTCCTTTAACTTCAAACATTCACGGAAGTACCTACTTATCCTATATAAGTATAATATAATCCACCCCTTTTGTTTGCAGGCTGCATTATGAAACGATGCCGGAGTACGGTCCCCACATGGGTGTTCCGGGTCCTCCGCAAATGTGCCCCGGGCCCTACGGCGGCCCCCCTCCGGGGCCCCACTACCCTCCATACCCCTCACCCGACTTCTCCCGGGTGGAGGCAGACGTTCCTAAAGGCACCTTTTTCAACGGAGCCGCCGCGCCGCCACCTCGGCAGAAAGGCCGTCCAAGGAAAAAGAAACCCAAGGACCAAGATCTCATGACCGCCAACCTCGGTGAGTCAAACAATATAATAATGCGCCAGCGCGAAATACATAACTTCCCCTTTTTATTTTACAATGCCAACCGCAATGCACCTCAATAACTTGTCCTGATTACAAAGTATTAGCATAACACAAGCCGACACAATTTAATACGGTACGTGTGGAAATGGCGAGTCATCGCCAGCGGCCATCTTGTGCACCCAAAAATATTGACATAAACCCCGCGCAACGTTTCGCCGACAAAACGCTTACAATTTTATTAACACATTAAAGTCAAAACTGCACTTACCTCGCCTGATTATCAGCAGCGACTTCCCGTGTGTTTTTATAAAGTGATTTTTTTTTATTTTGTTGAGATATGGAAACCAGTCCGATTATCTGGCCGGCAGCACTCGCTCGGCCGACAACGCGCTCTCAGATCCTGACGAGAATTCCAAAATGAAAGAACGTTGCATGTCAGCGATAAATGAAAACTGCACGAAAAAGTAAAAAAAAACGAGTCGCGTATTGTAAACATGGTAAAGATACTTAGGTGATTCGACTAAATCAACCTAGGCGTACTTAACATTGCAGAGTATGCAAACAGTATTACACGGTATTATGGGAAACGAATCGACCGTGGCGAGAATGGGGGCAGACATTTTTTTGCACTAATTACAAAGTCAATGGAGCAAAGGAATTAATTGAAAGGCATAAAAATTGCTTCGTACGTGGTTCAACAGCTGCTTGACTGAGTTATTAAACTCCCTCGCCTATCGGCGGCGGAATTTTCAACGTCCAAATGAATTGCTGCGGCGCTACTTACTCGGAACATATTAATTAAAAACACACGTTGGCGTAACTATCTTAATTTTAAAGTAAAATATATTATTTTGACAGGGAATATATATGACCTAAACATGATTTTTACATATTTAGCTCCTAACGCGTGTACACAAAGAAAAAAAATGTTAAATTTGTATTGTTATTATTTGATTGATAATTTTTCTAAAGCTTATAATTTTAAAATTTGTTTTAAAAAATTTATTAAACTAAATAAAAAAGATTCCATTAATAAAATAATTTTGAAAAGGTAATAATAATAATAGTTAAATTTTTTTTAATTTGTTTGATAATATTTAATTTACTTTTTCAGTTCAAATGCCATTCTTTAATAAGAAATTATTTTCAAACGAAAGTTCCACAAGTACACTGTATGACGAACAAAGTACACTACACCGTGAAATTTTAATTACCCAATTAACTCAAACCAATGATAAGTCCGGGATATTGTACTTTTGTAGGATATATAAAGGGATTTAAGTAAAAAACTTGACAGCATAGTTTCTCATCAGCTGATTGCTCAAGGCCTAATTTTTTTCGATAATATAATAAGTAATTTTCTTTTTTTCTTGTTATTCAATATTAAGGTCTGAGTTCATGGTTTCAGTTTATCAAGTTTATTAAAATTCTCGACGAATTTTCCTTAAATTAATTCATATGGATGATACGCTCGATACTCATAAATTATTTTATTTACACTTCTATTGCATGAAGATAGAAAAAAGTGTATATTGTTATCAATTATCTAAACTGTCTATATTAATATCATATACACTACAAATCATATAATACATACAACAACTTAAAAAGAAAAAAAATATTTCATTTTTTCCATACAATTTACTAGGCAAACATTTATTTACAATTTCGTATCACATCAATTCCAGCAATATTTTTTAAGTGCGGCGCGCATTTTATTGCCCAGCTCATATTGTTCAATGTCATAAAGTCTATATAGTATAGCTTAGTCTATTATATCTATATATCTTATGCTATATACTATACTATAGCAACATAGTATAGCGTAGTCTGAAATGCGCTTAAGGCTGTTCTAAAATAACGCAAAAACAGGTTTCTCACGTGTTCGCCCAATGCTCGCGTGTCGAACGTAATCCAAAGTTCATCATACTTGCCACATTTCAATGAACCGTCATTTTAGTCCGGTGCCCGGCGCTTCTATACTTGATGATATAACCACAAATTAGCGATAGTGCGGGGATATCCTAATTATGTGGTTTGAGTCTACTTATCGATAAATATCGATGGGTAAGGGATAAACCCTATTTTATTAATAGTTAGCTTATTTTCATGTAAATCAGTTTTATGTTTTCATTTTACTGAAGTTACGTATAATATATATAACTTAGAATTAACAACTCTGTAGATATAAAGTAGGGTAGTGTTTATGAAATTTTGTATTTAAAAATAAATCTGGCCCATCAAATGCTAATGGAAATCTGACCAGTTATATGGCAATTAAGTTCCTTAACACATATGCGGACACATGACTGCTAAAGCAGTTATGACAATAGAACTTCCTTGTTTTCAAAAACGTCCCCCAACGTGTTAAGTCGCGGTTGGCTTCTAATCAAATGCAAAGAATATAATTCGAATCTGACAAGTCGTAAATTGGTAATAAGTTCCTTAACTCACAGTTTTCGGATTACAGCTAGATCCTCGAATGGTCCACTGAATTGATTCTGAGGTTAGATCATGTTGCCTTCAATAGAACAGAATTGTTGACCGCTATAGTATGTTTTCCCCCCGTGACATTCCGCTCTTTTATTTATTATTTTTACTTTCAATCAAACTTAATATTGTTGCTCAAAATGTTTTATTCTTGGATACAAATAGTGTATTATTTTAAAAACTTCTGTTGATTACAATTGAAAATTTTTCTATAATCATTAAATTGGGCATTGGTTTTCAGGTTTTTATGTTACAATTTATATATATATAATTGCATTTGACGTATGATGGAATTGATGGATGGGATATTTGACACCTGATATTCTATCTGTTATCTTTACTCGTGCGTAGTACAATGTATATGATATTAACATTTATAAGTACATGATAAATGTCTTATACCTTTCAGTATGATCAAGCTACAAACTACCTTCAGTATTAGGAAACCTCAATATACTTCTTGTTACCTAGACTTTCATTCTTTCTAATCTACATAAATATATTGAGAACACTGGATACTGTTAGTTCCTCGCGTGATAGAGCAATATTAATCTCTACACAATGTTGCGTACTGCTTAACGTGTTGAAATAACCTGCTTAGCGGCGCCCATTGTTGATTTTGAGCTGTTGCAGAAAAAGTGCATGTTTTATTGAGTAGGAAAGTATGTGAACGGTCTAATACTCTCATTATAGCGATACCTGTTCCGTTTTCTACTCAGTACGTCCCACAAAAATCGAGGCGCAACTAATAATAAAACCATTTTGATAAACTTACGTAATGTGCAGAATCAATATGAAAACGGTCGTTTCGGAAATCCTTGGGGGAGGCCTATGTCCAGTAGTGGACAGCTTGCGGCTGAAATGATGATATGAAAATATGTGTGCGCTAGATTTGAAGAAAGTTCACAAAAAACAAGAACTATTATATATTCTGTGCTACAAGTTTAAATAATTAAGAATTAGTAAAATAAAATTGCAATTTAGATTATTAAACCATAACGTAAGCGTAGAAATTAAATAACCTTAATCGACCTTACAATACCTGCCGTGCTGTAAAATAGGTCTAGCTTTAAAGGGTAACCTACAACCATTTTTATAACTAAATACCTTAAGAGAAATTCCTCAGACATATTTTTTATAGTAATCTCGCCTTGAGTGTTTGGTTTCTCGGGGACTTTATGAGCAGTAGGTATGTAGGGTAATTATACTTTTTATAGGTATCCGTTTTCAGAGGGTGCCCACCCCACGTCAAACGATACCGAAATACGAGGCTACGTAGTTCCATTCCCTGGCTATGTAACGTATAAATCTTCTTCCGGATAGGGCGGTAGCTACGGTATTATTTGTCAGTTATTGTGTACGATGGAGTGCCGAGATAAATTGTTTTAAAAATGATACATTGTAATGAGGGGAACTTTGAATAAATTTATAATTGTTGCGGCGGCGTTTATTTGATTTCCCCCGTAATCTTATTGTTTCTATTTGTCTATTGCGAGTAAAAAACAACGTCGAAATATATTTAGTTACAAGTTTATCAAGTACCCGTTATTGTTGAATTATGTTTTAATAACGTTTATCTACTTATTTTTACTATACAAAAACTGAAGTCCTTATTTCATGACTTTGTCAACAAAATGCATAGAGCATGTGCAAAATACCTTAGGTTTTGTCATCGCAACAATAGCCCGAAGCGCGGAGCAAAAAGCCGCTTTCAACAAAGACGCGACAATTCCGATGTAAGATGTTTTTACGAAACTGAACGAATAAGGCACACGATTTGCCTAATAAGAACTAGGCGGCACCTGTCGCGGCCTGGAGATTAAGTGATTAGTCGGCTACAATCCTATCGCCTCCCACTAATAAATTATGCGACACTTGGTCGCGTACCGTTGGAATCGCATAGCTGTCGCTGCGCAGTTGCGCACCCGCACCGCTTTTGGTCAAGCCGCTTTTTGCCCAACCGCCATTTTCGCGGATCGGTCTAGTTTTTTAGCGATTCATTTTGGACGAGTCGTCGGCCATTACAATTATAAGGGAACGTCGGTTTGCGTAATGCGGTGAAAGGCGACAGGAGCGGCTCAGTCCCACGCGGCTACGTGCGCCCGCGCCGCTCTGCGGAGCCCTAAACGAGCCCACGTACTTACTTGCTATATATTGCTCTAAAGTACGTATAAACATTTTTCGGTCTATTAAATGAGCTCTGAGTTGAATAGCGGCAGTTATGCGACTAAGTTTAACATTTTTTTATTTTATGTATGGCTAATATTATAAAGTCATAATCTCAATAAAAGTAATCTCGAAGTAAGAAAAAAATGTATGGGATTGACATAAGATTGACCAGAGACCACTGTAAATCGTGGTGATTCTTATGTCAATCATACATTTTATTCCTGTTGACTATCGTCAACGTTTTAAAATTGTGACTTTTGCTACGCGCCCCCTGAGCTACAGATTGAGATTGTTTGGATTTTATACTTGATGGATTTATTTATCAGCAATCCTAAAAGAGTATTTTTCATGAGCCTTTAAATAAGGTACCAATATATATATATATATATATATATATATATATATATATATATATATATATATATATATATAATTTTCTATATAAATTTTCCGTTAGTTCGCCCGCCCTTTGTACAATACCGATGTATATTAAACAAATATACCCTGTATTTTGTAAAATTCATAATGTCATTAAAATGCATTTATTTACTTGCCCACATTCTACTATCATCGATGTATTAAATTTCACAGATAAAAAGTTCCTGTTATCACACAAAAATCACAGTAGTATTTTCTCAGCACCGCCTTAGTTGGAGCCACCTCAATCAGATAGCGGGGTTATTCTGGTGTCACCTAAGCTGGGAACGTGAATAAGGACGCTTGGGCGAAACTGCGACACGTGTCGATGCGGTCACGTAGTATTGAGTCACGGTGACCACGTGACTTCGGCGTATAACGTACAACCACGTACTTTAAGGCTAGTTGTTTGCTATAAACATGATGTTAACATGTTATATATTAAGGTCTTAGAAATATTAACAAGAAGTGGCATAGCGCATGAAGAGCGTGTCACTGGTTTGGCTTACATGCCAACGTTTCACACACAACGTTTCAGAAAAAATGGGTGGGGAATTTGATTGCGTCATTTACTGCCACTGTTATTGGTCAATAATATTAGGTGGCTTTGTTGTATACTACGTGATACGTTTCTAATAAGGTGTGGTGTGGTTTACATGTATGAATTGACACTGATCACTGATGATGATGACACACTGATCCTGAAACTAAATCCACGTCAAAACATTTATATTCGGATCAATTCTCTGTTCCGTGTTACTAATACCTGAATAACTAGATTTTTGCAAATCTGTTTTTGTTTTGAATTTCTCGTTTTTTTTTTATTGAATTATTGGAAGAAATAATATGATCAATAAATATTCAAGAAAGCAATGGTAAGGGATCGTAGTAAAACAATGTTTCTTATTTGCAAATTGGATCTTTATTCCATTATAATAAGAACGTACATATATTATCATAAATAAGTTGCATTAAGTGACATGCGAAGAGCAACGCGGCGGCGCCGCTGCACGTTATCAACCACGCTCTGGTGCTTGTGCTGTTCTGCTCAGACTTCAGGCATATACGCGTGGGAATTTTATTTTGTGTTAACTGAATGTACCCAAATTATATTCATGATAAATAGTAGGTTTCGGAACGCATCGAAGATAGACAAAATAAGCACGATATTGCTATCTCGCTCTCGAAAAAACTGACGACGCCATGATAAGTCGGTGCTCTGTTGTAATTTGTAATTTTTGGATTTAAAATTAAATAAAGTTACTGTTGTTGTAAAACACGAGTGTATTATTAAGACCACCCCTACATACGTGTTGCCAGAGCCTGTTTTTAAGCCATATCGATCTACATCTTCAAAGTTACTAACTCACTCAACAACCACATCGTGATCATCATAAATTAAAAAACTAGGCTCTTAATTGTCGGTGGAGTTCCTTCTATTTTGTCTATCATTTGATGCATGAAACTGTTAGGCATGCTAATTAGATTTTTAAGGTAAGTACTCGTAAGTTGAGAGCAAACTGCTCGAAATAACATAGTAACGCGTATTGATTTTTGAAGCTCTCTCTACCCATGTTGAGAATTAGCATTCGAAACCCGTGAGGTTAAAAAAATCCGAATTTTTTTTTGGAAATTTAACTATCAACACTATTTTCTTAATTTTTCTTTCTGTGATACCGTCTACAAGGTGTTAGAAAACTAATTTCTAAAATTATAAAAAAATTAAGAATTGTTTATTTAGCCGGTATACTTTTAGGATAGGTTACACTTTAAATAACTTTCATAATATAACAAATAATAATCATAACAACGAAATTAATATAAGGAAACACTTTTGATTTCCCCTGATTTAGAATTAGACAAGTAATATTCGATAGCATTTGAAAATGAGTTTTTATGAAGGTGTCAAGAACAGAAATTTCTAGAATGAAATTATATAGGTAGGTATATAAATGCATAAAGTATTTTAAACGTGAAAACCATTCGGTTTTACACCGTCTTTTTTGTTTAAAACGTCGTAAACCAGTTTTTGAGGTTTAATATAGGTTTAAAATTACGCGAAAATGTGTAAGAAAACCTTACAAAATAAATGTTTTCAATTAATATCTGCTATTTTTGTTTTCAAAAATAATTTTAGTAATCACATGGCACGGTTTTAAACCGTTTTAAATTTATTTAAAACCGGTTTTAAACCACGGATTTTGGTTTAAAACGGTATTTGCAACTCTAGATAGGTACAATCTTCCATCTTCAAGCCGTAAAAGTCGTCTGAGGGAATCGCCGAATGGGAAAATCATGACATAAGCGATGCGGCTAGCAATCCATCACTATTGATTTCCTGTTTCAACTACCATTATGCTAAACGTGGCCTAAGGTCTTATGGCCCTAGGCTCTGTCTACCCCGTATGGGATAAAGACGTGATTATATGTATGTAGGTAGGTACAAAGAGTTACTTCTGTTCCTTCAATAACTCCAATCTTTTGTGTCGTGTCGTATACTTTTATAGCTAGTGTGGAATATCACAAGATGAGAATTTCTGTATAATACGGGATTTTGTTCTATAGAATATGAGATGCAATTTTTATGGCTTTTATAGCGAGCTCGTGGTAATTGTCAGGTATTTGACGAATAGCTTGGCCCAACGGCTTGCCGATAGTACTGACGATACTTGCTGTTTATTATTTTGATTGATCAAGAAAACAATTTGAAGTAAGCCTGCGTCTGTTGACTTATTTACATACATACATATAATCACGTCTTTATCCCATACGGGATAGACAGAGACAGCCGGGATAGACAGCCTAGGGCCATGAGACCTTAGACCACGATTAGTATGATGATAGTTGAAACATGAAATCAATAGTGATGGGTTGCTAGCCGCATCGCCTATGTCATGATTTCGCTATTCGCCAATTCCCTCAGTTGACTTTTACGGCTTGCGCGGGAAGAGAAGCAGCTGGTACATTCTATGTTTTT
This sequence comes from Apomyelois bistriatella, assembly GCA_947044815.1. NCBI lineage: Eukaryota > Metazoa > Arthropoda > Insecta > Lepidoptera > Pyralidae > Apomyelois > Apomyelois bistriatella. The sequence goes on along the minus strand of OX345687.1, from coordinate 14,888,206 downwards.
CTTTTTCTTCCAGACCAGCATGGAAGGATTATTTAAATATAATCACATACATATAGTCAACTATATTGAATGTATACTGGACCTCGTTTTTAAGGATTTAGATTAAACAGAAACATAATGTTACTACTTTGTAATTATCACTTATTATTATCAAATCATTTACTCTTAAAATTTACCCTATTTCAGGTAAGTAAAGGTATAAATATTGTTTAACTTGTATATACCATTATATTATATGTCACAATATTAAGTGTAATTTAAAAAAATATATATATCATTTTTAATTCATCCAAAGAGCCGACTGGCAAGGGTGGCGCAGAATGGGGGGAATGTAGAGCTCTTGTGTCGGAGGCCAGGATCCACTTTGGGTCGTCGAGCTGTCGCGGTAAAAGTAGAAGTATGTTTAATTTGTAATTATTTCACATTAGCATGAACATTTTTAAACTATGTATCACTAGCACTACATAGTATAAAATAAAGTCGCTTTCTCTTTCCCTATATCCCTATGTATGCTTAAATCTTTAAAACTACGCAACGGATTTTAATGCGGTTTTTTTTTTAAATAGATAGTGAATTAAGAGATAGGTTTTTATGGCCATGCGAAGCCGGGGCGTGTCGCTAGTAATCTATAAACGGTTTACGATTTATTTAATATCAACTTTAACAATAGGGTATCGTTTCATCATCTTTTATTCCTAGCTTAAACGATAATATACATACAATGTGATGATTAAAACCTGCTCTGCGCATACGCATCTTGACAGTCGACGCACGTATGTAATGCAGTGGCATGAGACGCGCGGGGCGGGGCTGGGCGTGCCGACACTACGCCTTCACCACGTGATCGCGTTACGCATTTATTCACGGTCTATTTGTGATTTTAAAATTCGAACATTCGACATATTCAAACGGAATAATTTCATGATTCTTATAAGTCTTACGCTGTCTTAAATCTGTGGAAAAATATAGAATACTTACCTTTTTTGTTTTGTTTTGGTTTTATAGATGTCTGTCTGTCTATTTTTCATGATTACAATAACATTTCTACACTTAACAACTAATTTTCTCTGAAAACAACAAAAGTATTTAAAACAATTTTTGTTTTTAGTTTTAATTATTTTTTCTTATATTAATATTACTATCCATACTTCCATACTTCCATATCCATACTAATATTATAAATGCGAAAGTCTGTCTGTCTGTCTGTCTGTCTGTCTGTCTGTCACCTCTTCACGGCTAAACTGCTGGACTGATTGTGATGAAATTTGGTAGGGATGTAGTTAACGATCTGAGGTCAAACATAGGCTACTTTTGCGCGCGATATAACCGAGTACCACGCGGGGCGAAACCGCGGGGAACAGCTAGTACTAAAATATATTTAAACAACGATTCAAAAATACTCATATTATTAAAATCATAATTTACAAATAGGCAGAATAGTCCACGTGATTTATCAGTTAATTAATTTGTGACAATTACCTACTATACTGGAGCACAATTTTACTTTTTAAATCCTCTCAGATATGCTCTAATATGAGAAAATTTTAAAATGATTGCATATTTTTTTAAATACGCGGTGTTAAACACCACTGTGGCCTGGGTTGTGATATAAATCGTATTGTTGATGAAACTGTTTACTTCCTTCACGTTTTTTGTGTGGCGACAAGGACCTGCCAGTTCCCTATGTTTCCGAACGGTGTGACTATAAATTACTCCCTAACAGGCGGACAGATAAAAAAAATAATGCTTCCTACTTCAATAACGGGAGCGAAGTAAATTATACCTCGTAATGAAGTCTTCACATCTGCTGTTTCACGTATACTACGTGACGCACACACCTTTAACCTTTTTTTCTTCTTTTGTTTTTAGTATTTTCTACCAGCAGCGTTCGGTTTCATTGCGGTGCCGCCATAAATTTAGTATGGCCGCATCTACGGCTGGTGATTTATTCCCCGCCAAAATGTGTGCCCCGGGTATTTTTTTTTTACTTTTATATCTTTTTTCTTTAGCGGCCAGTTCGGGTAGCGTCCGACGATCACCCCGATACTGACCGCGTTCCGTGCCCGACGGTAGTTGATTAAAAATAAACACTTCTTTATTCAAATAAAACGATATAGAAGATGTTCGGTATTTCCTTTCTTTGTTTTAATTTCCGATAAACGATACTCGTATGGACAACGGAGACATTTTGTGCCTAGTGAAAATAAAAAAAGAACAAAGGTTTTACTGGGTCGTGGACACAGGGAGTGCGGCACAAGAAGTGTGGTGTGTGAGCAGCTTACATTTAAGCGATTTTGCTTTGTTTTATAAAGTTAAAAATTTAGAATAAAGTTGCTACCTATTACAGTAATACCACTAGTTTAACAAATTGATACAAATAAAATACAGCGATAAAGAAAAAACAAAAAAAAAGGCATTGGCATTATTGTACTACTATTTCAAATAGTTTTATTTACATTTTCGTTGCTTATATTACGCAGAAATCATTGTGCCATTTTCCCCAAAGGGCGGGATACCACGTCTCCAAACGTCCAGGTCACTCATAATACACGAATAAGAATGCAAGGGCACTGTTATCAATAGGTAAATATAATATTTTCTTATCATAAAAAATGTTACTAATCAGTTTTATTACGAAACTAGACTGATAGATATACTGTCACAGTTAGTTTTACGGCCGCCGATGAAATCTGAAGCTAATGGGCGTTTTGGAGATAAATAAGCGATAAAGATGCCTACTGTCGTCTTTTAAATTATACCTTTACCTTTTTCAATTTCATACACAGCAGCGCCATCTACTTTATAAAGCTCCATCGACAATCAGACTTTTTGAATTTACGGAACCTTGTTTTTTTTTTCGGAATAAAAAGTACCCAATATGTCATAACAAATGGCCGAGCCATTTAAATATGAGGAAGTAACAACTAAATAAAAAAACATACAAACTTTCGCCTTTATAATATTAGTCAGATAGTGGAATAGGATGAGATTATCTGCCGTGTAAAGTTGCAAGAGAAAAACTAATAAAATATTGGATGAAAAATCACTGTGTTGAAATTTTTTAACGCCTAAAAATTAAATAACATTCTTGTAGCGACACACGGGTCGTGTGAATCCGATCTTAGCCGCCATTTCAATCTACTTGTCAAACTACAAATGTTGAGTAGAGGCTTATAAAGGCATACGAAAAGCCATAATATTATTATCAAAATTCACATCACATAGAACTGAGTACGTACTCTACAGCCATGATTACGCCATACCATCTTTTTTGTTCTCCCTTAACGATGGGACAAATTGTAACGGGGGTCGTGAAATACCTCGATACTAGTTTCAGTACAGGTTTCATAATACAATGATGGGAATGGAGGTTTTTGCGTTGAGACAAGCAGGAAACTTATCCATTAGTAGGTGCTTGAAGTTGTTACTTTTTTCATTGAAATATTACTTTGACGTCTTTTTAATCTGTTTAATTGATTATTTAATAGTGTTGCCAGCTGGCTCCGCCTGCGTGATGAAAACGTAGCCTTTGTTTGACACCCGGTCTTTAACAATATCCATACCAAATTACATCAAAATCAGTCCAGCAGTTTAGCCGTGCAATTTAACGCTAATTTGGAGGTTCTGGGTTCAACCCCCGTTAGGTCGAGTTAAAATTTGTCTTTTCTATTGTAATGGATCTTAGATGTTTATAGATTTCAATACAAATACTTTTATTTCACAAATATATCATAACTTCATGCAAACATTTGTCAAAAACAAAAAATAATAAATGTGCGCAAATGACTACCGTTAATTAGCAAAGTTCAAAGCAAACATTTAGAAAAAAAATATAATTATTTTCGTTAGTGATTATTCCATAAAAAAAGTTCCAGGTTTTTTTTTGATATGGCTCGATTTGTGTTTTATGTCCATATTTAGTAACGTATCATCTAAATTCGGGCCAGGCTGCAAACAGCTCGTTTTAATGTGATATCCATGTCTCGGCTGCCGCTATCGCCGCCAAGACATCTGTATCAGTGGCCGCGCGTCCAATAGCTTTATATCCGAACACTTATTTATTGCCACGACCCGTTTCGATTTAGTTAGCCTTCGGTACACTGTTAAAACTTTCGGTAATATAGTAAGTGCCACTGAGATGTTAGTTGAAACAGATTTATAGGTTTCGGAGAAACTTTTTAAATCGAGTTCTAATGTTACTGCTGACAAAAATATCATTTATGGATAATTTTACGCATTGCGTATTTATAGGCTTGTGGATGAAGATCAGAAAAAAGATAAAACTAAAATAAATAATCGTAACATATAAAAAAAATATTTAGGCCAGGTAACAAAGTGCACTTATAATATTTTCAAGAAAAAAATCGAACTTCCATTCGCTTACCTGCACTAAACTGAAACATACTTGGGTAAACCATTGGTTAAGACTTTTTCCAAATAAATTAACGCAATGCCCATTTTATTTTAACTGCCTAAGTGCCATAGTTACGTAAAATGGCCGTAAGGTTAAAAACACTGACACGAAAAAAATAGAGAAAAGACAAAAATACGACCAAATTGAGAACCTCCTCTCATATAATGAGGTTGCTTGAAAGGTCTCTTATATAAGTAATATTAAGTCAATAACTTAGTAGCTGAAATTCTGACGAAATTGAGTGTATTTGCCCTCGTGACCCGACTGCGCCAGAAGGAGGTTTATGTTTTTATGTATGTTTGTTTGGCACGCTTTGCAGCCTAAACCGCTCGATGGATTTTTTCTTGAGGTGGTATATTATAATTATAAAAATATGACTGATTTTTGGCGTCAAATTTTAATATTTAGCATTCAAATTTGAGGTAACCGAAAATTATAACTTGTTAAATAATAATAATCTACAGTTTCAGTGTTATCAAAAAGCAATTCATTCTGGGTTAGCTCAAATATTACGGCGCACGTCAAATTTCAATAAACATACTTTTTTAGGCCCCATAAGGTGGCGTTTACAAATAACATTAAATCCGAAACCATTGGATTTTATTAATATGTGCCAGCAAATAAAAATACACGATGAGCGAGCCATTAAAACTGTGATAAGTTTTGTTTAGCTCGGGCCGGGCTCGACGTAGGGACGGCAAGGAAACTGTCGATAAAATTTGAAAAAAAAAAAAATCTAAAATGCGGTTGTTCATTTCGTAGCTATTTTTTTTAAATCTGATAAAGCTAAACGTTCACATTCGAGTGCATCTGTTAGGGATAAGTGGAGAAGGAGGGGGGAGGCCTTTGCCCAGCAGTGGGAGACATTAAAAGTAGGCTAAAAAAAAGAAAGAAAACCGCTTACTCTGATAAGATGGGAAGGTGGGATTAAAAAGTATGTTAAAGAAGAAGAAACAGAATACGTGAGTCTCTACACATACACAACCGAATTTGCAGCCATTTAAGTTGCGCACGGTAACTTGAGATGTGATGATCATATTTTCTTAAATTTCTTATTAACTATATTTTATAACTTGGGATATTGTTGCATCTAAGTGCTACACTAACTTATTTAGATTTTGAAACATATCGATTACAGGCTTGCACTTGACGTCACTAACTTATAAACATTTTACATTTAGCCGTCTCAGTGCCCGTTTTGATATCTATCGTCGCCATATAAATCGACCGTTTTAAGTAGTAATAACAGCACAAAATACGATCGTCCGCTAACGGCCGCGTGAGTTAGAGCCCACCGGTAGCGCCCCCTGCTGTTGTTATGTGATACAACACATACGCCGACCAATTTCATAATTTTCCCTTTATAACCCGCCTCAGGAATGCTGACAATCCGAGAAATCTCTTACCGACTTGTATTACAACTACTTGTAATAGTCAAGCTGTGTTAATCATTCCATATTTCTTCAAGCGAACTTTGCGCACAGTCATGTCACTGTTTTAAAAAAAAACTGGCCACCGGACGAAACGCTATCACGTAGGAAATCTCATTTTTTGCCCGCTTTAAAACATGAATGGTGCGTACGATTTATGAGATCACAATGTTCTTTTTATAACCCACCCGGGTTTTTTTCTAGACTTTTTTCTACGATCCTGAGCGTTATCTTTGTACATTTTGTGTCTCAATCTATTAATAATGTCTTCTTTTAGCGGACGCGACGTTTTGTGTCGATCCTTTATTTCGATAAAATGACGCGCCGGAACATCTCTAGACGATAACTTTTGGAGATTGTTGTTATATGTATGTATATATTAAGAATATGTGGTTAATATAAAATAAAAAAATTAAGAAATAATGGAATTTGCAATTAAAAATGAGATACGTACAATTGTAAAAAAAAGCAATGACCCTATGCTAATGCTTTGTTAGTGGTTCTAGCAACGTTTTAGGTAGGTATAAACAATGTATGGAGGACTATCTATGTAAATATATATCTATTCATTTGGTCTCACTCGGATCTGATATGTGGTTTCGAATGACGTTGGTGCGAAGTACGCTTGCTGATGCATAAAATGCCCGCTCGAACAATTATTGAATCGAAAACCGTTGCAACGAATTATTTGTGCGAAATATTTTTGATTGGTACCTACCTATGCTAGTTTGAAAGTTATAGTATCGAAATGCAATATCGGAATTTTCATTATTTAGCTCGTTTGTGCTTCGGATGATACATAACAATGGGTATAAAAACCACGTATACCAAACTCGAACCCCATGCTAGATTCTATAGAGGATTTCGAAACCATAACTTTCTACCATTAATTTTGTGCTATTCCTATATTCCATCCGGTACGATCATAACTGAAATATCGTATAAATATAAAAATAAACTTATAAAAAAGAATAAACCAACAGCAAGTACCCTACAATTTAAAAATTATACTTATATGTATATAAAAGTTGCAAATTAAAAATTATTTGAGATTCAATCCTGCTGATGACGTGAAGCAAAATTTCCTCTCCAAGTCTTTGTATACACAATACTTATTTATCAGTAGGTTTTGGCACGAACGCCCGAAGCGACATCGCTTGGCCACCTTACCCATGACCTCTCCCTGTTAGCCTACTGTTTGAACAGTGTGAACTGAATATATAGCTCTGCAAGTGTCCAGTTGGTTTGGTCTAAGGTTTATCGCGAGGACGTAAATCATGGCGGATGGCGGGCAAACACAAGATGTTCGTCAACACGAATCGCGTTCGCGATCGGTGTGGACCAACCTTTATTATTTTAGCACACGACAGCAGCAATCAGGTTAGGAAATTCCTTAGCAGTTTTTTTTTGTATAGATCACAATATTTTGGAAGAGTAAATAAAAAAGTCTTATTTTTTTTTCTTATTTTACTTGAAACACTGAGTGGCGATCTTAAGCTTCAGAAATCAACTCGGGTACTTTTTGTGTGGCAAAAATTCACCTTACGTCAAACTTATCTTACACAATGTTCTACAATTTGCTCCATACTGGTAAGGTTACAGTTCACGCCTGTCAGTGAACTATTAAAAAAGTAATTTGGAACGCCAGCGTGAGTTCGAAACCAAGGCATTTTACGCGAATCCAGACTCGGAACATAAAATATGGAAAATATGGAACGTTAACTCACTTTATATAGTTTAAGTTTGAAAATGAGCTATGGCATTAATTTTACATAAGGAATATATATTTTTTTAATTATAGTAGAATTCGTATAAACCATTTTGCTCTTCTCATCTAACTATGAAATTAATGCTTAAGTCAACTTATTAACAACTTACAAATAAGCCTTCGTAAACACTACTTACACCTTAGTGATACTACAGTATAGTGTTATTCTGGTAGGTTATCATACTATTTATATGACTTAGCATTTGCATCCACAATTCCACATCTATACTGCTTCGGAACTAGAGGTCGATCGTCTCGACACAATATATTATTATTCTCTTCTTAAGGTTGCAAGTTTTTTATAAACTTTCGATATTTTTATAATCTATCTAGCAGTTTTTAAGTGTATACCTACAGAAAAATTCCTAGAAACATTTTTTGGCTTGAGTTTACCCTTATTATTTGTAATAGTTGCAATCAATGTTCTTTTAAGATTTCAATATTTAATAATATAAATTCTAACTTTTAACACTGGGTCATTGTTTGCGGTGTCTATTCTGCATGCTCTTTACTTTGTGCTCGAGACCATTAGTCGCAACGCAAGGCAAGTAAAATGCTCCAACGGCTCCTTGCATAATTACACTACTAATTGTTCGTAGGCAGTCCTTGGAACGAGAAAATCTCGACAAAACCGCAAAGAAGTGTTAAAACAACACAGAATAACCGCTTTATAGCTTTCCGGTTTTGAAAACAATAATGATTAGGTTTAAATTAGTTGTTGATAGCATAACTGTAGGTTTGTTTTCGTAAAACTCCTAATTTAAAAATATTTGATATTAAAAAAATATAATGATGGTATTACGTACAATTTAGACCTAAAAAGAGATTTAATTGGAAATCTGATTTTACATAACGAAAATATTTTTTATCATCATTACTGGAATCCCTTTTTAATTCATTAATTATTAATAATTTAAAAAAATATTATCTTCATATTGTTTTGCTAAATAATAGGTATTTCACCTGTTACTTTCGTGATTCGTTAATATAACTTTTTTTTTATATCTGAAAAATTCTTACAACAGAAAATTCAACTTGAATAGGCAAATTTGTAAACTTAAAATCTCGTGTACACAAATGTTAAGTGTTTTTTTAAGGTACAATTAGACTACGACACTATACACCGTACACTCAGTGTATACTTACTGTACATCGAGTGTTCCTGTATCAACTCGAGTCTTAAGTTAGAAACTTGATGTATACACTGAGTGTATGGTAGTGAGGTGCGATCAATGACTCACCTCCTGTCATGTCCCAATAGTCCAGCCTCTTGCACTATAAGGGACTTAAATATAGCGACCCACCGAGCAATAGACCAAGTATTGGACAAATTCCATATAGGGTAGTTGTAGACTATACCCATTTTGACTAGACAAGAAGTGTCTAATAACATTCATCATCATTTCGTGTAGATGACACGGTCAATGGACCATGCACATCCTGGTTTTAGAGTTCTTCGGAACCGTCTCTCGGTCTCTGACGTGGTTCCTTTAACGACTGCCAGAAGGCAGCCGGGACCAACGGCTTAACGTGCCTTCCGAAGCACGGAATCATCTTTATTATAAGACAATCAGGTGATTCAAGTCTGCAATGTATGCTTCCCGTGGGAACCGAACCCACGACCCCCGGGTCTACATGCAAACGGCGTAACCACAGAGGAATTCAAATACAATTGGATACGACAGTATACAAACTTTAGGAATATATGAATAAAACTGCCTCTCCTGCGATTTCTGTGTGCAAGGCGGGTAATTTCGGAATATTTACAGGCAGCCATTTTATTGATCGTTAAGTCCGAGTCGTTCCCGTCACGGTTACGTCACGCCTGCCCGTGCCCGCGAATGAACAGAAAACAATGACTAGCCCGTTCCACTGCATACGATTTTTTAAATGTAATTTAATTTTTATTGATTTATTTTTAGATTGTTTATTTTGAACTGAAAACTGAAAATATTCTCTCTGTTCCAGACTTTCCAAATACAAGGAATTTCCCTAACTTATTTAACAATAATTATCATATGTTTATGCAAATTTAGGCAACATTTCGTTAAATTAGATACCTACATCTTCCTTACTTAGGTTCGACATGCTTCCTGTAATTTAGGACCCATAAGTTACATATTCCTTTTGAATCACTCCAACATGGCTTTATATGAAACCTGATCACATATTTTGATTAAAATGTAATTTGTGACTTTAAACCTTTTAATTTAAGGCGTCTAGAGTTAGAATATTGCCTTTACGTGCGTACACGTATTATAGTGATCGGACCGCGTCGATTCTCACGCCTCTGCTTGAAGCATTCCCCATTGTCTGCTAGTATCATATCATCACCCCTTGTCAATGGACCTTTCATACACTATTTATCACTAAAAAACCAAATCACTATGATAATAAATGACCATTTAGATTTTTTTAACGTTTACAATAAATTATTTATGTTAAATGTAATAAATTAACATAAATGCAGAATATGAAATTGTAAGAGTATCCGCGTAACCTAAGTTAATATCTAAATTATGTTGGATTATTTTTAAGTGAAAAAAATAAAAACTAATAGGTTGGAGATTCAACAGACGTTTTGCTGTGAATTTTAAATATACAATCCATGATTATATTCCCTGTCAAAATTTAAATAATTGTATGAAAACTTATTAAATATACTTACGTCAAGGAAAATAATAAATTTTAGTTGATAATAATTTCCATCTGTGCGCATGACGATAAAGAATTTACGGATTTAAATAGAAAAAGAAATTAATTGTTGAATTCGTAACTTTTGACATAAAGCTCGTAATATATCATAATTAGGGTTCCGCAGTCCACAAGGAAAGGAACACTTATAGTTTCGGTCTGTCCGTCCGTCCGACCCCTCTAGCTCAGAGACCCTTAGTATTAGAATGCAGGAATTTGGCAAGAAAATACATATTAACCACGCCAACAAAAAAGTGGAAAAATAATATTTTTAACCACTGATCGGAATCACGCGTAGAAATATTTATTAAAAGCTAATATAATTAATGCATCCTATCAGTTGTATTTATCTTTATAGTCATTGCAGTGTCATAAAGGCAGTAACGATTAAAGTAATTACATACTTACATGTAAATATATCGTTATCACTCGCAAAGATATATACTAATTAATTTCAACTGATAATGGGCAGGTTATTGGGAGTGTTTACGTTCAGTGAATTTGCAATGCGAATTTTTGACATTTCTCTTCCTATATAGTTAACACTTAAGATATTTTTTGTACTTTGTACAGTCAACAAAACTAATAAGTTATCTTTATGCTTAATGATAATATAATATAAAGTTTATTTTGAAAATGATTTTGAAATATTATAACGGAAGTATAATGTAACTATTATGCTAAATATGAATGCAGTTTTTTTTAAACGATGATTTTAAAATATATTTTAAATATATTATATATCTTATTAGCTTTGTTGACTGGTCATATTATTATGAAGGAGGATTACACTGTGCTTTGAAGAAAACATGAAAATTTAAGGAATATTATGAATTATAAGAATAAAGTGTATTATGAATTACAAGAATATTTCTTCAATTTTGCGAATAAATCTGATAAAAATGTAAAGTAGAGGTGTAATGGCTCGAGTTAAAAGCAGGTCTAATCCTCTTTTAGTAATTTGCGCTACTTCAGAAAAACGTATGTTATTTAAATTTTTATAGCTTTAGGTACATGTTTTTTCACTCATTCATTCACATGTGTACTTTGAATAATTAAATAGCGTTATTTACAGTATGGAATAAGACTTTTGTTATGATCTTACTAGCTGTTGCCCGAGGCTCGTAGGAATTCCGGGATAAAATGTATATTATGTGTTGATCCAGGGTCTAAGCAATCTCCTTTACAAAATTCAGCCAAATCTGTTCAGCTGTTTTCCTGTAAAAGAGTAACAAACATTCAAACATTCTTACTAATTTTCGCGTTTAATATCATAAACGCGAAAGTAGGGTTTCAAAAATCTTTCAACTTGGTGTATGAAAAGTGAAACGATCAAAATAATTATTATGAAGTTCACTTTGGTCGAGTCGCTACAAATGTAGCCAAATAAAAAAAAAGTTAGAGAGTAACACTGTAGCGTATGAGTAGCGTAGTATGAGGTAAGGCATATAATTAATGTACGTACTTACGTTTCCTTGTCATACTGCTATTTAGACACATATGCCATGTCTAGTCATTTTTCGAATATTAGATTTAAATCTACTATTAGTAAAAAAATATTTTTAATACTTATAATTGTGTTTTTTTTTCCGCAAAGTATCAATGAAATCATATAGGTTGTGCATTTAAATTCTCATCACTGTGCTTTAAATGCAGAATGTGAGATATTAATAGTCGTATAAAGTGATGAAAATGTTGTGTATATTTTCAGACGCTTGATATTTTATATTTCCAATTGTATTTCTTAAATTCGATTGAATCAATTATATAAGTAGTAATTATATCAATTCTCTCACCTGTCTCATAGCATTTTCGAGTAGACATGTTGGATGTTGACATTAGTACTAAAACGCCATGAAAATTAATCATTCAAAGCAAGACGGACATGATAAACTTATTGTGTCATTAAATAATAGGTAACCATTTCTTTAAATTTTTTTGTTACTATATTGTTAAGATCCTATATAATTACATAGAGTGGACATTTCACAAAAATGTCTCAAATGCGATTGGAAATATAAGGAGCTGATGATACAACCGGACTAATGACCTAAAGTAGCAATCAGCATCTCTTCTCATACCCAGATCTGAACCCTGAATATCTGGAACTTGGGTTCCGCGGCGGCGGCGGGCTCGGCACCACCTCCAGGACCAAGCGCATGCGCACCAGCTTCAAGCACCACCAGCTGAGGACCATGAAGTCCTACTTCACAATCAACCACAACCCAGATGCAAAGGACCTGAAACAACTTAGCCAGAAGACGGGCCTTCCCAAGCGTGTGCTGCAGGTAATTTGTTTTAGTTTTTCTTTTTAACGATTTCGGACATTTTTGTTGTGGCTGGAAATAGTTTCTTATTCTATTAAAAAAAAAGAAGTTTTATTTTAGTTTGGGTTTGGGATAACTTTCGGTAAGATAACTTCCGGTAAGATAACTTTCCGTGATTCTCTTTTAATGAAGAATCTTTTTAGACTAGTAATAGATTAGCAAATTTTTCTCGTTGTATTAATAAAGTATGTTAAATTTCACGATGATAATTTCTCAATATACCATCTGTTTTAATACATACAAAATAATGTTTCAATAATACTGCTGCTGAGAAACAACGCAAAACAAATATCATCAATATTTCGTTCTTATTGAACCTTACCAAGTTACATCTTAAAATGTCCACGTCATCATGAAAATCAAAATCACATTATTAGTTACCAACCTAAAAAATATAAAATAATAAAAAAAAAACTTCCGCATCCTAAATTTAAATAGACTTTTTCCAGCCGAAATAAGGTGTCGAATCGTTTGCACAAGAAACATATATTATGTCAATGTACCACTTAAGAACCAGTAGTTAGCTAATGCGAATGTTATGTATTGATAGCAAAGCGAATACAAGACGCGAATGGCAAGTTGCGTGATCGTTATCACGACGTATTTATTATCTTTTTAAAAATTGTCTTAGATTACAGTTGGCGATGGAGCTGAAGTGGGACTGTGAGTATAATTCTCTTAAATCCGCCATTATATTATATAGATTAGGGCTGCGTCACTCTTCACCGGAACTTCCTGTCACTGTCAAAAAGTAATTCAAAATTTTTACTGAATATTTTCTACTTCTTTTTGGGCTTTTAATTAACACTTTCGCTGACAGTAAACGAGATAACAATAACAGTTAATTGTTATCTACGTCAAGAGGTGTTACTGCCAGCAAAAGTGGTAAAGTCTACATAGGATATGTACAAAATTAAGAAGCCTTTAAGATCTATCACCTGTTTTCAGGTATAGTCAAATTTAACATTACAAAGAAAAATAGAATATAAACGTACAATGGGCCACATTGAAAGGCCTACAACCTTAGGATGATGGGTAGTGGTATACTTTAACATGTAGTCCTCTGTACACAGTCAACAAAGTTAATCAATGTCACAGAATTAGTAATAGTACTCATGTCATTAGTTTGGTTGTTTAGTAGCTTTACCAATCTATAATCTGTAGATTTTACATAAAATGTAAGTAAATAAAAAACTTATTTACATTAATTACTTTTTTCCCAAAATAACTTGCCATATTGGTTCCGTACTAACTTTGTTGATTGTTTTTTGACAGCAAACGTTTCTTTTAGGAGGCAACGAACCAGCCCTTCAATCACTACGTAAGTAAATTCCTAAGGTTTTATTTCATGCAGTAAAGTAGTCATTTTAGTTGAGAACTATACCACTGTTTTTTTGTTTCAAAAATGACTCGCTTCGTTAAACTCGTTGCCTTGGCACTGTTAAGTATATAATCTTATATACCTCTTTCAAACACGGATAAAGTAATAATCATTAAAAACATTTTACCAATATCTAAATTTAGAGCAATGACAAGAGGGAAATGTTACAAATAGAAATATATTGTACGAGCGTTTTTTAAACTTCATAAAAAAAATCATAGTTCCATCGTCCTATTGTATCGTGTGGGTTACAAGGACACCCAATACTGTACACCCTGGTGTCAGAGTTCTTCGAAACCGCCTCTCGGCCTTGAACGTAGTTTCTTTAACGACTGCATAGCAGCCGGGACCTACGGCTTAACGTGCCTTCTAGATTATCACACAATCAAACGTTCATGAAAAAATATATTCCATTCGCTTGATAATAACTTAGATCATAATATCAAACAACGATCAAACATTGCTAGATAAAAATCAACACATGCTAAACAGATTTACACAAATAGAAATTTTAAAAAAGAGAGTCAAACAACACGCGTACAAAATATTTCATAACTGTACTAAACTATACTACAATCATATACATGAGTGTGTTAAGTTTCCTAAATTCAAATTTAAGAGGTCAAACTTAAGGTTCAAATTAACATGTAGAGAACTACATGAAATTTCCGCCGGGAATAGGGGTTGAATACATAAACCCCTCATTTCCACCCCTATTCGAAATATATGGAACCAAGGCCGCGTAAGTGAAACTCTGTTGTGAAGGGCTAGAGTCTTTTTTAGTTTTCTTTTGTATGTTTTCCCTCCCCGAAGAAAATATTACGTTCGATATGTAACTTTATCTACAGTACGTATTGGGATATGGATTGGAAATAAAAACTTTGAAGGTATTTATAACATGTTAGCTCGAAATGGTAAAAAACTAGAAAAGTCGTAGCCCTCTTATCACACACAGCGAGTTCCAAGCGAGCGTTTTCGACAGTCTGATCGTGTGGAAACTCAAAGATTCGGCGACAATTTACTGTGTATGACAGTGACTCGCTGCGAAGCAGAAGGAATTTAGTTCACAACTAAAACCTACTTGTTGTTTTTAGGAGTGCTAACCCAAAGGACAAAAACGGCCTATCGAGCTTTAATCCAGAGACAAAACTGTCGAACATCAGAGGAAATATCTGAAAAAAATATATAGCTTCAAAAAAAGGGATAACACAATTCTAATATTTCGTACATACAGGAGCACAATGACCCACAGATCGCACGTGTTGTTTGAGAAAGGGTAACAAAGGAGAAGCCTTTGAAGACGCCGTGGCCTGGTATTAAAGAGCCGCATAACAAACAAATTACCCCAATATGAAGGTCTAAACAGTAGAAAGATGCGCCGAAGTTTACTCATGGTGTTAGTGAGGTGAATGGCAGTAGACGTACAGACGCGCCGTTCGTTATGCCCGGAGAAATAGCTTTTGAGTGTTTTTAGTGTTCCGTATGCAAAGATTGCCAAAGGATTATTAATATGTGTACATCTATTACAGTTATTTGTAGTCTCATTTGAATTATAAGTATTTTTAACGGCTAGGGTAGGAATTATATTGCGATCTTATTATGCTATGTAATTTAGTGTTATAACTTTATATTAAGATTTTTATATAATCAGTATAATAAAAATATCCCTTGTTTGTTTAAATTAAAATGGCTAGGGAGCAGATTGATTTAAAATAGATACATAACTCTGTCAAGGCTTAACCAAAGCAGCACAAAACCAAATAAACTATTCATCCGCATGCCTCCTCTTCCGATTCTCAGATCGATTGGAACACATATACCTTATATTGTCGCTGTTATATCTAGATCCCTCAGGGCTCGAGCGGAATTCTCAAGCCGAATAAATTTCCCCCTCAACCAATTATATCGCGGTTCTTCTCTACTCTCGGCCTCCAAATATTGATCGAGATTTTTTTCGGCAAAAAGCCTTCGTGCCGACGCCATTTTACCGATGCCTTTTTCTTTTTCGCGTAAGAATGAGTCGCTGGATCCTTTTTAGTTATATTAACGTACTGGCTGAATTTACTTCGGCGGAGAAAGAGTTTTATTCAACTAATATATTTCACTTGTAGTTTCAAGTGTCAGGTTTACACACATATTCAAAAACCAATACTTAGCGTCACATAAGATAGGTATGTTTATTTTTCAATTTTCTTCGTGTTGTTTTTTTTATATAAAATTACATTAATAGGTATCCTATAATTAGATAAAAGTACAA
This sequence comes from Apomyelois bistriatella, assembly GCA_947044815.1. NCBI lineage: Eukaryota > Metazoa > Arthropoda > Insecta > Lepidoptera > Pyralidae > Apomyelois > Apomyelois bistriatella. The sequence continues at coordinate 14,871,935 of OX345687.1, read as the reverse complement.
AATGAAATACAGCTGTAAAGTCAGAAAAGCGTAAAATATGATTCGTGAGGTTTTCAATGACACAAATAACGAAGTCCCTGAAACCAAGATTTATGCCACCTTTCATAGGCTCACTAATTGCTCGGTGCAGCGAATTTAGATCTTAATCCGTAGGCCGTAAAGCCGCTGTGTACCTACCTAATTTGATTTTGAGATTATGAAAACGTATTTCCTTTTGTAAGGATGATGTACTGCTTTTTGAGCACTGTTGCGGTACTGTTGGGTCTTACCCCATTTATACATTTTAATATTTCCTAAAGAATTTGTCATATTGATATTTATATGTAGAAGTAAATAATTGAAGCATTGAGGATTATATGAACCGACGAAAATAATGCTAATTCATGCAAATACATATCTAGTTCTGAAAGTTAGATGTATGTACGATTTAAAATTATCACTCTCATATTTGTTTGGTAATTATTAAAAATTTATGTCATTCGTCTAAGAAAATTATTTTTTAGACAAGCTTAAGCTAATCTAAGCTACAGTGTAAAGCTGTTTACTTAATCCTTTTGTTGAGGTGTGGTATTAATTTATAGACCGGAAAGCAGACGGCCAATATATAAGTCAGTTTGTAACTTACTCAAGTAATATAATATGAAAAATTCAAAGCAGGTGAGCTCGTTTTAATTGCTCTGGGCGCTCCGTCCTAATGTACGGTCATGGCTTTGGTCCTATATAGGGTTTCCACACGATTATAATATTTCGTTTGGGTTATGGAAATCTATGGATAGAGTATGTCGGTCACAAATAAGTACTTTCTTAATATTTACATATCTTAAATACAATTCATAATAATTCTCCCCCAATTTTTCTTTAATCTCTCTGACATATCATCCGTTAAAAATAGGTTTTAAAGTAATTAATCTCCTGACATTATTATTATAATAAAGGCTTATAAAAACATGAAAGAGGAAAAACAGGATACATTTACAAAAATAGCAGTTAATTGATGCTTTTAAATTTACCTGAATGTCTATTTATATAGAAATGTTTTATTTGAAAATGAGCAGCTTTAAATCGGGGAAGGTAATTACATTTGCGAAATGTAAGAGGATTAGGACTGTCAAAAACCTGCTGAAGTGTTTTGAGTATTACATCTTGTTTTAGTTTGTTCACTTTGTATCGGTACAAATATTTAATAATCAAGAGCATCAGTCCTGATCCTGAGCCCTGGGTGTGATGTATTTAGTTTAATTATAATAGTTAAACCACATACAGCATAACGTTCAAAAATCATCCCTGTTCATTATAATAATTTTATGTAATAAGAACGTTATGAACTATTTCATAACATTCACATTACATACATTTTATACAATTTTGCGGAAAACATTAATCGGTATAGAGATTTATAAAATCCGTTATACATGTTGCTGGTATCTAATTCATTCATAAAACAAAGTCGCTTTCTCTGTCCCTATGTCCCTTTGTATGCTTAAATCTTTAAAACTACGCAAAAAGTGATTGAGGAGGAAGGTTTTTATGATCATGCGAAGCCGGGGCGGGTGGCTAGTATCCAATATATAGATTCTGAATATTATATTCTGAAATACCAAAAGAACTGGGTTTAGAGAAAAGTGTAACAATTTTCGTTGAAATTTAAGATGTATTTCAAAGAAAGTATAAAATGGAAAGTTCACGTAAATATAATATATATAATAAATATAAAAAAGTAGGAGGGGGTCGGAGAATAAATTTTGATCATATCAACAAAATTCAAAAGTATATCTTTAATTAGGTATGAGAAATGACGACAATATCATTACTATCCTTTGAATAGCTTCAGCGGGAACCCTGCGACCTGCGCGGGCGCATTTAGAACAAACCGCGCCATATTTCTCTCGCTGCTTGCGCAATTACGTGATTTGTCACTCGCTCCGTTTACCTTTTTTACATCCACCTACTGAAAAATGTCCCCGTTTCAAGCTGCCCGTAATTAGCTGATTGAAAAAGTGCGTTCCCTTGTTCTTGTTTATTGTGTGATCATTCACATTTTACTTTGTAAATGCTACTGCGTTTAATCTTCTCAGAGTTTTATCGACAGTCGATATATTGCTCGATTACATTCGAAATATCAAGGTAAACTACGAATCTGCTTCTACGTATACTGAATTTTTGTACAGAAAAATAACAATATTTAGTCTATTTTATTTTCATCAATCCTACAATTTTCAATAATGAGTACCTTCCTATGCATTTTATTTAGCTGATTGAATTTCATGATTTGCTTTATTTATGATAAAATAAATTATTAACTTCATTCAAAATAAAACTTGTTTCAAAATCTTAACAGACAAAGCGTGCAGTCGAAAAGACGCATCATCCCGGCAATTAGTATCGGATGGTCACACCTCGACGTTGGGCCAGATATAATTTTACTTTCTAAGTACATTTTGTGACAATATTTAGCGTTACCATTTGTTTAATTTTCGACTTTAGTAGGATAATTTTAGGTCGGTATTAGCCTGTGTGTTTATGTACAGATTGCAATCAAACGGCCTAGTAATTAGTACGAAAGCATCGCGCCGCGACGCTCGGTTGGGCAGATAATTTCCGCTGTAATGTTCAAAAGGAGTCAATTTGTCATTCGCCGGCGCGAACTCACGTCGAGCGGACGCGTCGCGTCGCCCTCCTAATTTATTCAAATATTATTTATTTAAGGAAAACGGGACTATTAATCACAGCTCTACCGTTTTTATTTACACGTACGCGGAATGTTTGAGCGCCTTTGATGGAGTTTGTTTGGACATTTATTAGGTTCTCCTTATGCGGTGGTTTCAATGCTTCGTTAGCATTTGTGCCGCCTTTTTGATTATGTTTATTCACTTTTTGATACTTTTTCGTTCCCTAAGTAATTATACCTACTCAATTCATGTTCAATATTTATTATTTAAGATATTTTATTTACATACAGTTTTAGTTTGAATTTATTGGAAAATATGACGACGATTTGTTTATTCCGAAAGATTTAACAAGTCTTTGAAATTGGTAGCAGTTAAGCAAGCACTTTTTTAAGGAAACAGAATAATGTACGTATTTAACGAGCAAATCTCGCAAGCAACAACAAACCAGTGATAAGTCGATTGCCATTTTCGCATCCTGTCTAGGTATGTATGTTAGATCAGCTCGACGACGTTTCAATTAGTAGTGACGGGATAAATACGAATGATCATTCCTGTTGACCCCCACTTAAATTGCCACCACTGGTGACCAACGGGAATGACAATACATCATGAAACTAGCAATGCACAGGGTGATGTTTGGTGACCGAGCCCCAATTACCTGTGGTCACGGCGTTAATCACTACGAGGGTATGAGTGATCCGACTCGTTTTGTTGCAAATTAAAGTAGATACAGAAGTTATTCTTATATGTGTGACTGTGTCAAACTTGACTTATTATTAAACTTAATACTTGAATGAAACTAACTATCTTTAGTATTCACGTATTATAAATTGTTGACATGTCAACATCTGATTTACTCAACAAAATCATTCAATTTCGCAATCGGAATTCAAAGTTTATTTTTATATTTGTTTTTAGTTTAATTACCGATTTTTGTACGGTCTCTGCTATTTTAACGTATTCCTGATGGCATACTCATTACATTATCATATCTTTATCTGTCCATAAGGTGGTATTCAAATTCATCTAACTTGTATTATAAATAGCACGTACAGCTTTTAATGTTTAGCTTTTAAAAGGACGGGAATTAGGCTTTCTTTTCATTGCTACTGTACATTGCATGGATTAGCAAAGTTTTTGTGGCACATGATTCAGCATTAAACAAAACAATACAACCGGGAAAATTACAATTATAATCTTTACAAATAATTATAACAAAAAAAAGGAAAACAAATTATCTAAGTACTTCCTCTTTATAATATAAAGCATAGACGCTAAACAATGTCTTCACAGCACCGATCCACACCTATTCTATTGTAACTTTATATAAGTGAAGTAAGTTCTATCATTGTAAAATTAGCTGTAAGATTTCCATAAACATAAAAATAATACTAAATAAAAAAAATTAAGTTAGCAATGGTGTTTCTGATATTCGAATAGGTAGGTTCTTATCGTGAAAATGTAGGTATATTGTATGAATCGTCTCTCCGTACTTTCGCCATTCCATGCTATGAGCGATTCCAGCATTTCCAGCTCGTTGGTTCTAGTTCGCCGCCGTCGGAATTGCCTATCAGTGTGAAGTCGAAGTCGTTACACTAAATTAGCCAGAGGGTCAGTTTGTTTTGGAATCACCATGTTTTTTATTTGCTTGGCAATTTCACTGAATGAATTATTTGTATAAGCTTTATTTAACGCGTTATTTCTTGTTAGGAATTAAATTTTAGCTACAACTATTTGTTTGCTACTTGACTTCATAATTACAGCCTTCATTCCCAGTGAAGCATTAGGCCAAAATCATTTTCTAGTTTTTGTGATTTCCTTTCTTGTTAGATAAATATATCTTGAGAATGGGAGGTATTAGGAGCACCCGTTACCGGCGAACGTGTAGGGTATTAGTTACTTGTAATAAAAAATATTGCTGTGATTTTTGCAACTTGTGCCACAGAATATTTAATGCTTGTATTTGCAAAGCCAGGGCGGGCCGATAGTTTAGATATATTTGTGTCAACAGTTGTGATTTATTCCCAACCACTATATTCCCGGTCGACAATGGAGCAAGCGAACGTTTTGTAACAACATTCACATTAATAAGCAGTCACTAGTATTCTGTCACTGTCCGTTGGACTTGGAACAGATACTGCGTACCGATTAGTATCAGTTTGACGAATAGTGCTACTGTACTAGTACGTTACATCTCACTTTCGGCTGTTAAATGACTTCACTATTATAGTTCTATCCACATACCATCGCACTAATATAGTCATAGCTGTTTTTTTTTTTTAAATTTAACAACCTTTTTGATTTCTCTCACACAAATGCTATAGTTGGCTATGCATAATAAATAATACTCAGACTCAAATTGGGAACTTAGGTATGGTATGTTAATTAACACAGGCTAAGTATCGGTTTTTCGATTTTCACAGGAGTAAATTTTCGACAAAAAATAATCTATAAAATGAAACATACAGAAAATATCACCAATCATTATTTTCTTAACGCAACTCGACAGCTGTTTGTAAAAAAAGAATTCACGCGGCGGTGATTCTACTGAAAAATTACTGCATGCCTTTGTTATTTATAATGTGTTATTATTCAAAGCAAATTGAGCCGTAACTTGTTACAGTGGAAATACATTTTTGTGTGCAATGTCTTCATGTGTCGGGGTAACAAATTGTTGTGATGGCTCCGCGAACTTGAGAAATAGAGAATGCGGTGCAAATGAGTAGTGGGAAGCTAGACGGGAGTGATTCATTAGCTAGTGCCGGCTAACTGGCCTGGGAGTGACTTCCAATACCGACAATTAACGAAATTCATCATTATCTATTACTAGCTGCATCCCGTGGTGTATATCGAACACATCAGCCCCGTCTACTTTATAAAGCGCATTTTTTAATCAAACCAGCGTGAATCGCGTACTTTTTGGAATAAAAAGTATCGTTATGTGGTAACCCAATGTATCAGTTACTATCCATATAAAATTTCATAAAAATTGGCCGTTTGAGTGTTAACAAGTAACAAACATTCAAACTTTCCCCTTTAATAATGTTAGTGGAATTGCTTGTAAACGTTCTGCACTCATGCACTCAGTTTGACCACTCCTTGGACAACACAGCACAAAGGACCTAAGATAGACTTCTAATGCTAGTGCCAGTATAAAGCGGTGACGATGGAAAATCAATCGACTAATCTCAAAATTAAAAAAGGGTCTAGTTGGGATTTTTTATGTATTCAATGACTAGCGATTGACCACGATCCCACCTGATAGTAAGTGCAGATGTGGTCTAAGATAGAGCTCGCTGGTTCATTAAAAGCCTTTTCACTCGGGTCTTAAAAAGACCCGAGTGAAAAGTTTATAATTGGAATTTCGGAAGAAAGTTACTTAGCTTGTATAATTGATGATCGAACTAAGAACCTCCCTAGCGTGTTAACAATTTCTTCTCATACTAATCAATACCAAAAGCTAGTGCTAAATAGGGTTGCCACCTTTTTTTTTGTTGCAGTAAAGTACATTGGTTATTATAGGTAAGAAAAAAAAGTACATACTATCAAAATAAAGTATAATTTATTTTTCTTTATTATTATGTTTAAAAACATATTTTTTATTGCTTTTTGCAATTTGTGTCAAATTAGCATCTTTACTAAACAATTGCACAGCATCTTTACATTCTATATTTAAATTAAAATAAATAAGTAATTCATTTTTTACCAAATTCAGAGACGCTTTGTTTCTTTCGTCTCGCCATTTGCTATTCATCACAGAAAAAACTCTTTCTGTGAATGCTGACGTGGCGAGTGGCGACATTGGTTCAGCACTAAATCACCAATCAATAAATTTCGTTTAACAAATTCATCGACTAAACTTTTCAAAATCTCAAAGAAATCAAATCATGCGAAATAAAGTATTTTTGTGAACTTTATTGTTCTCATAAAGTGTAGAGTACAATTATCTGAATATATTTATACGGGTGGCAACCCTAGTGCTAAACCACGCACACACGTACACAAAATGAAAACGCACTAAGTACCCACAAAGAAATTTAAGTACCTTTTTTAATAATTTCCATCACATTACTCTTTGCAAGACGTTAATGTCTGTTGCTGAATTTATATTGTGTTATTTAAATATTTAAGTGTATATATAAAACAAGAGCACATTAATGTATTTTGTGTTACTTTTTGTTTACATAGCTGCTGTGGAGGGAATAAAAAAATATATCTGGACCAGACCGTACAGGCTTTGCAAGAATTGAGTCACCTTAAACATTTTAAAATACCACGTATTATGAATAATTCATGATCTAGATAGGTATGAATTGACCCAAATATCTACAGAATATATAAATAATGAGGTGGATTATTAACAATTACATGAAGCGTAAGTCTTGTTATGTTTACTTCATAAATTAAAATGAACGATTTATCTTGATAAAACAATCTGGGAAATGTTTTTTTCATATTTCAAGATCTGCATTATAACTACTTAGCTGTATATTAAGTAGGGTAAGAAGCAACAAGGCTGGGAACCGATACCAAAAGTAACGGTTCTATACCGGTATTTAGAGGTTCTTTTCAGGGTACCTTTTCCAGATGAGTACCAGTATCTAATCCACATGGTCATGGAGTCACGTTGCCACCAAAATCTATGATACCGTTTCGCATAAATACCGGTATATCAAGCCTTTGGTAGATTAGCAAAAGCGGACCCAGGTCATTTAGGGGGGGGGGGGGGTATAACTAGGTTGTTGTGTGTTTGCCATCTAACAAAGTACCTATTTAGTTTGTTTTTATAATATCTTTGATAGAATATCAGTAGAGCTGGACCAGTAACCTTGGACTTGTCATGAATTGGTCTGGATCTGGTGACTTGTTATGAACTTTTGACTCACAGGTTCTCATTAAGCAAGGTTCTTCCTTATAACTAAGAAAACTTTCTGCCTGTGTTTCATAGGTAATCCGTCTACGAAGTTTTGGTTCATCATAGCTGAACATTGTCATTTATAACAACATTTTGTTAGACCACCGGGGTGCCGTGTTATCTGTGGCCGTCGGCATGTGTCGACGCGAGATCATCAATCGTGCGCCAGCCCACTGCGTCACCAAACATTCACCGAGATTCTCACTCATTACTCATCTTGAAATGTCGCAACAATATCGCTCTATTCTAAAATGACAGGTCGGGGCCAATAACTAACTTCTGAAAAATCAGTGAGCACTACACAGATTTAAGTAAAAGCGATTTTAACGGTTTGTAGCGGAAATCTGGTTTATATCATGTTCTACCTTACCTTCTAGGTTACAAGACGACAGCACTGGCAGCTAAGAAAGAAACGATCGTCTAAATTTGGCATTAGGCAACATCCGTAGCGGCCATGACGCGGGGGCGGAGTCAGCTTCGCGGCCGTGCGCGATTGGCTGCAAGATTCGCGCGCCGTGGGAACGTTCCACGTTTGAATCTTTGAATATTGCGCGCATAGGGACCCTATTATTGAATCCGTATAGACAGAAGAATGGAATATAAATTTCATCGCTATCTCCATGTATCTTATCCCTTCAACGAAACGAGCCAATTTGAATAAAGATAACAAACGTTAATGCCGCATGTTACTAATTGAATTTTTTATGTGGTTCTTGACTTGATAATTGCGTTTCCGCAACAGGCAAGTACAAATTTCAGCACGTGCATATCGTCGGGACGGCAAAGAACAACACGATGGAATGTTGCGCATGCGCGTTGTTCTCCGGCGACGGCTCGCGTCACGCTCGGCAGCCTGGCGCCCAACGATGGGGTAATCTCGCTAATTACAGATAAAATCTGCACTTCGGAACGTAACCCACAACGGCAAATCTGCGGAACGCTCTCACGTGCCCACAAGAACGACGCGTCTAGAAAAAAGTAAAAGAAATATTCGAGTTTACCAAATCAGAGCCGGACTGGGCGGAAGCTTGAATTACGGGAGTATATCATTGTAAAAGGAGGCTAAGCTATGACTCGAGTCAGACTGTTTTATTTGGCAACTTTTGTTATGCTGAGCGAAACTTGTTCTTTTTAAGGCAATGCGACATTTCTGCTGGCGACATTTCAATGCACCGATATAATTTTCTCTGCCGACACCAATGTTGTTTTTTGTCCGCAGGTGTGGTTCCAGAACGCACGAGCGAAGTGGCGGCGAATGGTCACAAAGCAGGAAAACAAGATGGCGGAAAAATGTTCTCCAGACGCTTCTTTGGAGATGGACATGTACCACGGACCCATGGGCTCCATACAGTCCCTACCGCCACACAGCCCTCCCTACAGTGTGATGGGAGGTCCGCCAAGTCCAAACTCGATGGACTGTCCATAGCCACAGTTTTGCGCTTTATGAGCGCCTCAAAATGGAACTTTGTGACCCTTAGTGCAACGTCAATCCATACCTTTAAATTATGGTGGTGTAGAAATAAACTAGTTGGAATCTTGGCGAGTAGAGTTGATATTCTTATATGAATGAATAGTGTTTGTTTATTCTTCAAGTAATTGAAAAAAACTATGCCCCGGACTCAATACGCAATGAGAATGAAAATAGTGAGCAATAGTGAATGTAAATTATTAAATGTAGGTACTTGGTTGTGTATATATAAGAACTTCGTGTAACTGAATCCTTGAAATTGGACTGTATTTTGAGTTAATATATTAAGTACAATATGTTTTATTTTGATTTGGTCAGAATTTATAACTGTAAACGAATGCCGATAATCTGACAGCCTAGGATTTCGGTTTCTAAATTAACACAGGATATGGTACTACTATATTCTTTGTAATAAGCAATTAAAACTTATTCTCCAGCTCTCATAAAAAAATATCGTCTTTATGATCAACATTTTTTTCTTCTCCAGGTTCAAGGAGAAGAAAAAAATGTTGATCATAAAGACGATATTTTTTTATTTCGGTGCATACTTTGTGATAATCCGTCCACACACACACACACAGCCAGAGACACCAATAAAAAAATAACATACCTGGCCGAATATCATGTGACATTACTATGTCTGAGTACAACTTAATGAGATAAGTACCTATTCTAAGACGGATTGACCTACAAATTTAAATATCATTTAAAAGTATGTAAGATACCTACCTACAACTTTGAGCAACACGGACACCGTACTGAAAGGTAGTACCCATAAGCTGCGTTCCCTCTGTCAAAGTATAAGCCTATGTAATCGGCATATGCAATGTATTAGTGTGTGTAATAATCTGTACACAAATTATTTACTGTTTTGTTTCATTTATTTTAATGTGTATGTGTCATCATTACAGTCAGAGGACAGTATATGTTTTGTATGTAGGTATTCAGAACTCACTCTCCCCGCAAGAAACGCCAGATCTATTGGAATAGTAAAATATCGCTAAGATACGGAAGACGTGTTGCTCTAAGACTTAAAAAAGGTAATTAATCTTGGTTCATCGAACCAAAAATACGAAGATTTTTTTAATAATATATACTATTTATTTATTGAACCTTGATATTTAATATAGAATGTAAGTATAGCATAAGAACCATAGATATGTGAAAATTTCCATAGTTTAATGTAAACGATATTAATTCTAGCGTAGAAATTTAAGTTACAAGTGTAATAGATTGGCCGGTTTCATTAAAAGAACAATTCACCATGTTTTTAACAACATTATTTATTTTTGAATAAATAACGATCCTTTATGTAGTTTTAAATATTTAAGCATTACTTAAGTAATAGTTTACAATTCCGGCTGAGGTGGGCCATAGATTAAATTATACCACTTTACCCTAATACTCAAATCTAAGGTGTTATACATTTCTATGTGGCCCACTGTACACGCACTGTTAGTTCCTTTTGATATAGATTTAAATATAATACATGAGGTAAATAATCTGCAGTAATTTTAATGTAGCAAACACAATATAATCTTATTCATATGTTTACTGATGGGTACTTTGAAAAAAAAAAACACGTCACAAAATTTGCTATGTATTTTTTTTTTGTTAAATAATATATTTTAGTTCACATCGTAAAATATCTATATGTATATGTATACAAATTTATATCCGCAACAATTTTGTCCAAGAATATTAATTTCAACAAGTACATTTTTGGTTAGTTATTTTGAAAATTAGTTCTGTTATAATAACAATAAGCTTTCATTAAAAACATTTAGAAGAAGTAAATACAATATTCATACCTGAATACACTTTCCATACAAAAAATATAATTATAACGATCTGTTAATAAAAATATTTCAATTTTCATACATTTCCTTTTATTTCTTCAGCCTTCAAACCTTTTTTACTATAAAACAGAAAAGATAAAAAGTTATTATTTTATTATATTAAGTAGAAATGGTAAGTGGCAATAAAACTGCGCTAGATCTTGATCTTGTCTGTTGGTTATCTAAACTAAAACAAACAACATCTAATTCATTTTTAATTAAAGTTCATTTATATAAAATTCATGCGATAGTGATCTGAGATGTCATAAATTTGGAACGGGAAGCATTAGTAGGGCAAATTACCGAATCGTGGTTAGGAATCGAGCGAAGTGCGGAATAGGACCCCAGCGCGCACACGCTTCGTTTGCCCCAAGGATTGCGTTCGGAAGTTAAACTTTAGAATTACGAGCTGTCACATAGGCGCGTTCGGGGAGACCCTGAGTTATGTTGTTTTAATTAAAACAATAAATAAGCCGAAGCCGGCAGCGACCGTTGGGTGGTCCCGGGAGCCTTTTCGGAAAAAATCCTAAATTAATCAGTAGAGTTTAGGTAGATTTCGAATTTTGCCTTGTGAAATCTATTGATCGCATTTTTGGAATAAGGAATTTCTGTTTTGTGAGATTACTGTAATCAAATTTTTTTAAAATTTTTAGTAAAGTTTAAAGATATTAATAAACAACTTGAGAAAAGGCTAGTAAAGTTCAACATTACTACAAAACACACAAAAATGGATTCCGAAACCGTTGTCCTATGGCCAATTCGTGTCAGAGGCCCTCTGACGGGATTTCTTAGACGATTACCAGAAGGCAGCCGGGACCAACGGCTTACGTGTCTTCCGAATCTTTAGAAAATCAGGTGATTTAAGCCAACAACGAAACAATATAAATGCATCCCGTGGTCTAACCCACGACCTTCAGGTCTTCAGGCAAACGCCTTAACCACAGGAAGCTAAAAATTTTTTTTTTTGTTAATATTGGCAAAAAAAAATTTTTTTTAAAGCGTTTTGTGCGTAAAACGGAGCGAAATGTGGCGGAAGCGATACAAGTAGCCATTACGAGAGGAGAGAATCGAGATAGGCGGTCGACCTACGGGTCGCTAGTGAGTTATAAAGTAAACACTGTTTCATTGTCTTCCAGATATAATACTGTAAGTAAGTATACTAGAGGTGACCTCGTGACGTCATTTCTAGTCATTTGGGTCCTCTGAGTTATGATATTCGAGAGAGAGAGACGAAGAATGGCTAAAAACTTATATATTTGAGGTGAAATATTTTAATTTAGTCGTATTTACTTATTTAAGCCGCAAAGGCATAACGGAAATTTATATATCTATTGAATACATTTTCAAGAAAATCTACAATCCTCATATAGCTTTTTTCTATACTATTAAGTTGGCAAACAGGCGTACGGCCCACCTGATGGGAAGCGGTAACCTCAGCCCATGAGACGCCTGCAATACCAGGAGCATTGCGAGTGCGTTTCCGACCCTGGAGGATTCTTTTTACGCCCATCTTGAAGACCCACATTTTGTAGTCACTTGGGAAAACCATGGCACCTAGGTATTATTTAATCATAATATTCTAAGATGTCGCTTATATGTATGGCTATTTTATTAGGGTTCCGTACAAAAATGTAGAAACGGAACCCTTATTAAATGCTCTCTCACTGGCATTTTTGACTCACGCTATATACAATTCTGAGAAACAAAAGGAAATATTTATCAAAAAGTTAAAACAAATAGTCTTGTATTTCTCCAAAAGTCGTGACTCCTTGCGTCGCCATCGTTTATTCTGGTTGGGGCAAAAACTGGTCGCATACACTTCGAATCTGCAATCCGGTAGCCCATTCAAGGGTAAAAAGGACAGACATATGCCCAACCGATGATGTTAAACAGAGAAAGCTATAGATTGAGGTAACGGTACGACCACTTTTCGGGATCCCGTCTATGTTTTATTGATATAAATAATTCTTGGAAGTGAAATAAATCGTTTCATCAGATTTTTGTTTCATTTATTGTTGGTTATATAAGCTTCGTGATTTCCGTACCAATCAAACGTTAAGGGTCCATTTGAAATTGTTTTGGTTTTAGAAATAAACAAACGATTGTTTTAAAATAGGTTTCAAATTGTTACTGTGCAGAATTAAATCCTAGGTCCTTAAATATTATGAAGTTCTCAGTTCTTCAGTTTCATCAAATTATTGGTTAGAAGCCACGTGATACATATTAGAAGTAAAGTGTATTGAATAAATAAATCTTATCACAACTAATATTATAAATGCGAAAGTGAGTTTGTATATTTGTTTGTTTGTTACCTCTTCACGCCCTATCTCCTGAACTAATCTTCCTGAAATTTCGCATACACATAGCTAGTAGTATTGAGAAGGACATACCTTTCATCTCGGGAAAAGCACCGTTAAGGCTAGTACACTGTAAGAAATGAAACTCCTCTTCCAACTGTTCTCTTGAGACTGTTTTCAAATATATATTTTACTAGCTGTTCCCCGCGGCTTCGCCCCGTGTGGGACTCGGTTATATCGCGCCCTAAAGTAGCCTGTTTGACCTCAGGTCGTTAACTACATCCCTACCAAATTTCATCACAATCGGTTTAGCAGTTTAGCCGTGAAGAGGTGACAGACAGACAGACAGACAGACTCGCATTTATAATATTAGTATGGATAAAAAAGGTGGCATTTTACAAAACTATTGGTATAAAAAAGGTGGTATAAAATTTACTATTACTGTTGTTGTGTATTACTAAATGTTAGAAGGTACTGCTGCTGGGTAAGTATAGTGATATAAGGTGTGAGTCAAGTTCCCAAACAAGCATACATACTTGTTACTGTACGGCAATTATATCCGCTAGCCATTACTATTAAAATAAAGTTCAATCATATAGTTAAAACAGAAAAAAACATGGTACAACAACTAATCTATCGTAATATAATGATAGAAAAATACCTATAATATGAAAATAATATTTGTACCGATATTGTGAGTTAACGATACCTACAGTAAAAAAATCTCATGTTGTATTGTGTCAAACTATCTAATACTAGCTGACCCGGCGAACTTCGTACCGCCTTTCTTAATATTTTTTTCCGTAAGAACCTTGTACAGAGTATTAGAAAACTACAAAAAAAAAATCAGCCAAATCGGTCAAGCCGTTTTCATGCTGTCGTGACAACGGAAAACGGGTTTCATTTTTATATATATAGATTTAAGAGCTGTGCTCTTGTCGGTGGAGTCTCTTCCAGGTGTTACTTCCACTAGCCTTTTCACATCCTGATATGACACGACTCCCAACTTTTTCCCTTATTTGTTCTACAAAACTAGTTTTTTCTGTTATATAACATTTGCAAGGAGTGACTGGTTTGAATATGAGTACAATTTTTCAGTATAGTGTCATATGGAAAAAATGTACTCATACTCAAACAGGTATTCAGTCAACAGAACAGAGAAATTATCCGAATAGAAATGTATTCACGCGGATTTAGTTAAAGGATCAGTGTGACAGCGTATTCTCTCTTTTTATCTTCAATTTGTACATGTAAACCCTTGTAAACCACACCACACCTTGTTAGAAATGTATTACGTAGTTTACAACAAAGCGACCTAATATTATCAACCAATAACAGTGGCAATAAATAATGCAATCAAATACCCCGCCCATTTTTTCTGTGTGAAACGTTGGCTTGCAAGCCAAACTATAGTGTCACGTTTTTCGTGCGCTATGCCACTTCTTGTTAATATTTCTAAATTCTGTGATTCAGTCCCTGCAAACTACTTACTACTTACAGCTATATTTAGATCCTTAGCAGTTAACAACTAAAGTAATACTCCAATAAATTATAAGTTTGATGTACTCCAAAACATATGTTTCCGACACGATGCCGACGCAACAAAGAGTTATCGGCAAAAATGTAATTCACCAAATCGAAGACGGTAGGAAAAGCGTAGCGTTCTCGTACCATTTGTAAAATAACACACTTTTATTTTAATATTTGTTGAGCTGGAATAAGGTTGAAACTCCTTTGCGAGGTCACGGGTGAGCGAAACTCAGAGGCAAGACGGCTGGGTTTTGTTTTTGTGAGTTATAAATCTGGAGGAGAAATGTACCATGGCATTTTAAACGCCGGGGTTGGTCATATGCTGTGGCTGTTTTGTTAGGGTTCCGTACCAGCGATTAATAAAAACAAATTACGGAACACTTTGTACCACTCCTGACTAAATAACTTAATTAATATACACAGAAAAACATACAAGATACATAATAATAGTATGTAATAATAGTATAATAATAATATACAAAAACATACAGAATAGAGAACATTGGTACAAGAGTAATAGAAAATAAATTTAAAGTTAAGAATATATTTTTTTTAATTTCAGTCTAGTTTAATTTAGGTACTTATAGAAAAAATAAAGCATATTTTAACTGATAAAATGGGATAACTGTATTTAATAAACAATAGTAATTATATAAAAAATATTAGAAATCTTTTGTTACATAAAAAAACTGTATTAACACAGAATACAGAATAATTAAATACATTAATTATTAAGATACTATGTGTTCATGTGGCATGATGCCAAGAATGCTAGCAGCCTTTACCGGCTGGATTGCGACGCTTATATTTACGATACTAATTTCCTTTTTCTGCTTTGATAAGAACTGTATCAAAACCATGAAATTAAATAGTTAACAATTTTTCAATTTTAAGTTGAACTGCGCATTTGGAGCAGGAGATAGGCAAGAAAAACACACGGATACTTTTTAATATAAAAAATGGGCGCAGGGCAGATAGGGGGAATTGCGACTCTACGTAATTAAAATAACAAATCTAATAATACATAGTATAATATTAAGCTTATTTAAATATTACTAATATTATATTTATTTTACAGTGGATATGGATTTTAAAAATGCCGCTGGTTTCCTGGGAGATGTAGCGTCACTTAATGAAGCACAACATGTGGTTAGTTTTAAGCTTATTTTACAGTTATTATAAACAAATTTATTTATTTATGTAACCTGTATTGCAAAAAATACAATTTATTATTAAAATGGTGACAAATCAACATGTTTATTCTACAAAATACACTAATAAATATAAAAACTAAACATTAATATTAAATTAAATAAAATATAGAGCCTAAATTACTATCGTCGCAAGAAGGCAGGTGCCCAAGAGGCTGGCTGCATTGCCAAGTTGTATGGCCAGACTAATACGCTGGCCAAAATAAGCGCCGGCCCTTGGGTCACCAGAGGTGCGGATATCTCTTTAAATAAAACTTTTGCATCCGCACCCCATGGCCCCTAGGTCTCCAAATATATGTAGGTACGTATTATCATTTTTCTGGGGTGCGAGGTACCCAATGTCCTGTTCTAATATGTTACTAGATTTATAGCAATTTTGTTCAAATTAAATAATGATATTATTTAGAATGATTTAATTTAAACATTTTACAGGTTCATTTTCTATCTCACTCCATGTTGTTTTGTCTCGGAGCTATAATAGAAGCGCACGTTATAATAACACCAGCTATTTGTGTGTTTGGAGAACGATACAAGTTTGGAGTATTCGGCGGAACTCATAAATTTATAGAATTTGCTGGAATCGAGCGACAAGTGAGCCACATTTGTGTCCACAGAGGTAACTACTAAAAATACTAAGCAACTAAGTAACCAAGATCTCTTTCTCATCTAAGTATTTTTCCAGTTCCATACTCAAGCTTTTTTTTAGTTATTGTTCAACACCCTATCATTACAGTTTTACCCAATTCAATAGTGTATATCCCTATGTATGCTTTAATCTTTAAAACTACGCAATGGATTTTAATGCTATTTTTTTAAAATAGATAAGTGATTCATGCGAAGCCGGGGGTGGGTCGCTAGTTAAATATTAAAAGTAGTTTTTTTATACCCGGGGCGTGTCGCTCATGTAATGATAAAATTTCATAATTTAAGGGTATAACCATACAAGTCATTGGAGCGAGTGTACACCGAACATGCAGCTGGCGATGATGATGACCCATAAGCCATTTTCTTTTCACGACAGAGAACCCCCGGCCGATTTCATCATTAATCGCGTCCGGTATGGCTCGCTCCCACCGTTGACAAATATAGGGTATAGACAATGTGTATACCATGGCTGGGGAAGCAGAAGAAACGTAAGTATTATCTGATAAATATGCACATATCTGTCGCAGAGATAATAAGAGATGGAGCCAAAAAGTCATCTACTGGCGTCCCCGAACAGGAATGCGAAGCGTGGGCAAACTAGCAGCCAGATGGTCGGACGATGTTTAAAAGACGGCAGGGCCGGCCTGGACCAGAACCGCCGCATTAGAAACAGAATGGAGGGCAATGGACGCAAATATGCTGAGAAGAAGAATTTAGAAATTTAATCATTTTAAGAAGACATAGTCAATCTATGCACACCCTAGTGTCAGAGTTCTTCGGAACTGCCTCTCAGCCTCTGAACTGGTGCCTTTAACGACTAACTAATAGCTTAACGTGCCTTCTGAAGCACGGAATCATCTTAATTATCAAACAGTCAGGTGATTCAAGCCCTGCAATATTCTAACTAAACTGGAAACAATCCGAACCGACTCCCGGGTCAACAGGCAAACGCCTTAACCACTGGACCAGCGGAGGCAATTCATTTAATGATCTCCTTAGTTTTCTCGGACTCTCAGGAAACTGACGGAAATGTGTATGGAATCTGAATAAGTTTTTATGTTATACTTGCAGGGCTATTTGATACCGTTACTTATTGAACTACGCAGCCATAAGATCACGGTGCATCCGCCAGAACATTGCGCTCGCAAATGGAATTATGTTGACGTCTACTTATGTATTGACTCACCACCCTGTCTGGTACGTAACAGTCTAATTCAAATATACAATACGAAAAACAATGTGTTTCAAATTGTTCATCATTACAATTGTATGGATTATTGCTACTTTATAACAACTTTTAAAATGTATTTATTGCTTCTTGTAATTGTAATGTATGTATTGCTTCTTTATACTTGAAGTTTACCAGTTCAACATACACACATTGGCATAACACAGATTTTCTATTGTTTCAGTCGGGAAAATATGGAGCACTTTGTCCGGTATGTAATTTAAATATTCTTTCTAAAAATTATATGGCTATGGTTTTCCCAAGAGACTACAACACATGTTGTAGTCGGGTCTTCAAGAAGGGGGTGTAAAGATTCCTCCAGGGTCGGCAACGCGCACGCAATGCTTCTGGTGTTGCAGGCGTTTTATAGCCTACGTTTACCGTTACGTAATGGTTAATGGTATATTTGTTTTTATATATCTAGTCATGTACATGAAGTAGTATAAAACATTTATCAATCTTATATCAGGGTATGCAGGGTACACAAGATTTCCCACTGCCCGACATTTTGAAGTAAAATCATTTAAAAAAAAAGGTTTTATGTTTGATATATATTTTTTACAGGATGACGTGGGTTCCCTTGTGGTGTGCGATGGAGTTGCAAAAGGAATGATGATTTCTCGTCTTGTAGATAGGCCTTGTGGAACAGGCTTCGTAGATTTGGATAAATACAGGAAATTTATAATGTGCGGAGTGGACGATTCGAGAGAAGTACTCAACCACGATGATTTTCTTATGATTGATTTTACGCCAGCTCCTACACCGCCATTGATCACTCCTGAAGAAAAACTTATTAGTGATGAATCAAGGGAGAAAAAATCGGAAGAGAAGGAAGAGCCAGAAAAGTATGCTCTAGAAGAAAATCAACCAGTACAGGTTGAACAGTTAATACACGTAGAACAAGCAGAACAGGCTAAACAAACTGAACAGGCAATACCGGAAGATCAGCAAGATTCGGCCGATGAGAAAGGTAAAGAAGAAATAGGTGAAGCAAAATAAAAAATATTTCTTATTTTTATGATATCATTTGCTTCTACTGAGATTTGTTTACGAATATAAATATTAACGTTGTATCCTCTACGGCTTAAGAGCTCCAAGTCAACGACTTTGCTCGGTTCTCAGTATACTTATACTGTAAACGCAAAAAGTACAAACAATTAAGGAGTTCTAATAATTTTTGCCATTGCCCCTTCTGCCAGGCGATGGCTGCGGTAGTGAGACATTAAGTCCTCAAATAAGTTGACAGTGGCCATAATATACTAGAGCCACTTACGTAGATATGTAACAGTTCAACCACTTTGTTATTGTCATGAAGGCTCTTGGAGATATCGGCCCCTAATTGTCCTGTGACACTTTATGCCGCTCAAGTATTGGCGCCTCCCTTCTGTATTAAATAGGCCAATTCTGTTTATTGTTGTGGTGCCACGTCATTTCTGAAGGTTAGCTTGCAGCTTCTTAAATCTAGCCTATCCATGGCGAGACTGAACAACTGTTCCACTGTTCTAATACCAATCCACAGGCGGATATTCCTCAGCCATGACATTTGGCCCACTGCGTTTTCCGGCAATTTTTCCCATCATGCCTGGAGAAGAATTCTGTTTAGACTTTGTTTGATATTTAAATCGTCTTCTGGTAACTATATTCAGAAACAGGTTTCGGCGGGAACATCAAATAAGGTTACCTTTTTCACGAGTATTTTATATCGCAAAAGGTACGATCAGGTGATAAGAAGTCACTAAATAGACTTCGAGCTAATGTGATAAGTAAAGTTCCTCCAGCAATAGTGCAGACAGCGTACACCCCGTGTTCTTCAAGTTCTGCATACTTATTGACCCCAACTCAAATGAAATGAATGACGACCTCCGTGGCGTAATGGTTAACATGCCTGACCGCTACTCAGGAGGTCCCGGGTTCGATCCCCGGTCAGGTTAAGATGAAAAATGATCTTTTCTGATTGACCTGAGTCTTGGATGTCTATCTATATATGTATTTGTTATAAAATATAGTATCGTTGAGTTAGTATCCCATAACACAAGTCTCAAACTTACTTTGGGGCTAACTCAATCTGTGTGATTTGTCCCTATATATTTATTTATATATTTATTTACTTACCTGTCGCCGGAGCCAAGGCTTGATCTAATACTAGTAACTTAGAAAGTATGCTGTTAGTATTGGAAGTTCCTAATTCTAATTAAGTTAAATTTAGTGTGGACTATTATATTAATTTCATGGGTTGATATAGTTCAGTTAGCCCGTGTGAACAAGACGCTGCATGATATGATGCAGATAATATTTAAGTATGAGTTTAAGCTTGGTAGCGCTAGGCGACATTGCGTTTTCCCATTTGGTTTCTTAGACCTGAATACTTAAACGCTACTCAATTTTGAGAGCTGTTCAAGTATCATGCTGTCACTGTCAAATCGTTGACGTTTAGCGCAACAGCATGATACTTGAGCAGCTCTTAAAATCGAGAGCGTTTGAGTATTCGGGCGTTAATACGATAAATCTGACTGTGTTACCAAACTTTGCGTCCGTTGGACATCATGTAGTGGATAGTACGTCAGGTAAGCTATATATATTATATATTATAAAGTATGAAATAACATAATAAAAGAGTCTTACACCAATCGTCGTTTTTATTTATTATTATTAATTGTTTTATAGTCGTACATTGTTGAGCTGTCCAGTGGCTACTACATGACATGACACTAATATAAATATAAAATTGCTTATTTATTTGTTTTTAATTTTACCTAATTTATTTTGCGTAAACGATTAATAAAATCATTTAAGAACCTATTAAAGTAAAAAAAAACATTTTATCTTTATCGGTCATCTGACACTGACATAGGTTAAATCAACACAATGTTTTTATAGCTTTCGCGCCTTTGAATTAAGGTTAAGTTTTGCGTTAAACAAGAAAATTCTACACATCGATTCATTGATAAGTGGCAGGTAGATAGCGCTGTCTGTTATATTACAGGCTAGAGCAAAAGAGACAAAAAGTATGACGTACAAGTTTGACAAATGCTCAGTGGATCACAGATATTAATTCTCACTTGTGAGCGTCGTTTTTGAGGAAATGAAACAGAAGTGCCGTGGAGCCGATATTAAGATTTTTAAAATAAGAGAGTGAATACTACTCACGGAAATCTACTTGCCAAAAATTATCAAATTAGATAATTTAAAACTTCTAGTGAGTTGTTGCTCATTTAACTAATGTACTTTATCATGCTACTTTACTTTATTGGACACTAACATTTAACATAAAATTAAACTGCTATTGTGTCTCGTTTATTGTCACCATTGGGTTGAAATAAATATTAACAATAAAAAAAATCATAGAAAAAAAACATTTGAAATAAAAATAATCTTAAAGAAAAACACTAATTATATATTAACTTTGAAAACATACAGGAGATAAAAACTAGCAAAAATAAAAACAAAATTCCTTGAACCTGACTTAAATTTGGAACACAAAAGCGAACTTCCTGTTACTTGAGGAATTCGATTTAAAAAAATATATAGCAATTTGACAGTTCACCTCTCAACACCAGCGTTATTAATTTGGTCGCCGATAGTATCTATATCACAATATTTTGGGGTTGTGTGATCAATGAATCATAAGTAATTGATCACTACACTCGATCGGCGATGACGACACGGATTTTGTGGTCAAAGGTATTTACGAGTATTTCTTATTACGATCGTTGAATTCAAAGTTTGGCCAAAATTTGTGGAATATTTATCATCACTACATAGTACAAAACATTCGCTTTTTCTTTCCTTATATCCCTTTCTAAGCTTAAATCTTTAAAACTACGCAATGGATTTTGATGCGGTTTTTTTAATAAATAGTTCTTCAAGAGGAAGGTTTTTATGCCCATGCGGAGCTGGGGCGGGTCGCTAATTTAACTATAACAGCCAGAAAATAACAAATACAGGATGTACCTCTAGGTGCAATGCTGCCAAGCTAAAATGGGAATGGATAGGATATGTTTGTCGAATGCTTCCAGAATAGTGGGGTAACTTGGCTACTTATGGGTACCAATTAAGCACACCGTTAGAGAGGTCTACCCCTACCTCTAAAGTGGTCTACCTCTTTGTACAGGAACGGACGAATGTTGCTCTAGGGACATAGTTCCAGCAGTGGAACATAATATAAAAAAAAGTTTAATACAAGAACTTACAATAAAAGCAAAACATTGAGGGATTAATATTTTACAAAGAAGTATGTACGTCTGATAATTTTATTTACTTCTCTATACGTAATACGACGTAATTCTACGATTATATTCTCATATTAACTTAGATGAATATTCGGCAAGTTATGGCAGACAGAAATGTGGCGTCATTATCTTCATAAAACCTATTTATTGAGACATTCTTTCTTATTAGCACGAATTCTACATCCATACTTAATATTATGAATACGATAGTCTGTCTGTTACTCTTTCACTGCTTAACCGCTGGACCGATTTTGGTGAAATTGGGTATGGATATAGTTATGGACCAGGGGTCAAACAGGCTACTTTTGGGCGCGATATAACCGAGTTCCACGCCGGCGGAGCCGCGGGTAACAGCTAGTCTGATATAAGTGTTCCTTAGAAGTTAAGATTTCGGCAGACTTCTTTAGTTAAAAATTAGTACATCTCAGAAACACCATCGAACTTTCAAATCAATCGGACCCGTAAAAGTTAGTGAAATAATGTAAAAAAAAAATGAGTTGATTATCCTCAAAAGGCTGTAACAAAACATTTTAAAAGTCTATTTTGACTTTTAAAAATATAAATTAAAAAAAAATGAACGGAATATCTACATTAATCTGCGTCAAACGAAATTTATCTCCGGCATATACCTATTGATGTTTATTCGCAATTGCGAACAATCAATTACTTAATACTTCACGGCTTCAAATTGCGTGTAATTGTAATCACATGATTACACGGTGTCCTTACTACGCTAAGTAGAACACAATTGTATCTATATGGTAAAATCGATGACCACACACGGGTACGAATTACGGCTATTGATATTTTCACACTGCTGTTATAGAAGATTAAATTTATTGCTCACTTTTTTAATGATATTTAAATTGGCTTGCTTTTATTAAAAACGAAATTTAAGGGGTAAATAAGGTAAAAGTTAATAAGAAAAAGAAGAAGGCGAAATGTCACTCAGTCATCCATGCGAAATCTCAAAAACTACGAGAGATATGAATCTGTCAGTAAAAGTAATTGGTATTATATAAGTTGGTGATGATAGCTAAAAACTTTCAGTTTCCCGAAATTTACGGGAACGGGAACAACGACCCTCTGAACGGCTAGTCTGATAACATTCAAAGTATATATAAAAATATGTCTCGTTAGTAATATTTATTTAAAAAAATATTTATGATGGTGGTCTGGGAGAAAAATAAAAACATAGAATGTACCAGCTGCTTCTCTTCCCGCGCAAGCCGTAAAAGTCGTCTGAGGGAATCGCCGAATGGGGAAATCATGTCATAGGCGATGCGGCTAGCAACCCATCACTATTGATTTCCTGTTTTAACTACCTTTATGCTAAGCGTGGCCTAAAGTCTTATGGCCCTAGGCTCTGTCTACCCCGCATGGGATAAAGACGTGATTATATGTATGTATGTATTTGTGATTCTTTTATTAAAATTCCGTGTAGTTATATTGCCCCGTGAGTCGCACTAAAATCCCAACCCCGTCATTTTTGAAAGGGGGCGCTCATCTTTTCGCATCAATATCGTCAGTACGCATTGGTCCTAAGGCCCATTATGGCATAGCACGATCATGAATGGCTCTGTTTCTGGTGCCACGTGGCTCTTTTGCCCTTCCACCATTGTTAGGGTCAAAAAACAGGCCAAACTCATGTTTCGCCCTTTTATACAAGAACAATGGACTTGCGATCTTGGGAATAGACGAGTAGGTCTTTCGCCGGTATTATTAAAATGTTCTTTGTTATAATTTTCCCGTGGATCGGCGTGTGGGTGAGACTTTTTATGAATCTATACTAATATACTAATTCCTAGCTTTTGCCCGCGGCTTCGCCCGCGTGAACTTCCCTCGGGATCTTTTTCCCGGGATAAAAAGTATCCTATGTCCTTCTCCTGGCTCTAAACTACCTCCCTGACAATTTTCAGCTAAATCGGTTCAGCCGTTCTTGAGTTATAAGTGGAGTAACTAACACGACTTTCTTTTATATATATATAGATAATGACGACCTCCGTGGCGTAATGGTTAACATGCCTGACCGCTACTCAGGAGGTCCCGGGTTCGATCCCCGGTCAGGTCAAGATGAAAAATGATCTTTTTCTGATTGGCCTGGGTCTTGGATGTTTATCTATATAGGTATTTGTTATTTGTAATAAATTATAGAATCGTCGAGTTAGTATCCCATAACACAAGTCTCGAACTTACTTTGGGGCTAACTCAATCTGTGTGATTTGTCCCTATATATATAATTTATTTATTTATTTATAATAAAGCTGAAGAGTTTGTTTGTTTGTTTGAACGCTTATAACTTGAAAACTACTGGTCGGATTTGCAGAATTATTTTTGTATATGAAAGCCTGATTCTTGGGGAAGGTTATAGGCACATACACACTAATGGCGAGTGAAACCGAGGGGAACAGCTAGTTTCATATAACACTCGAATCTCTCAAAGGCGAGTTATATTGATTTTTCAGTTTCGTTTTAATGATGTCTTATTTCGTATTTTGGCAAATCACAGGTAAGTACGAAGGTCGTGGGAGTATTCCTTGTGATCCTACGTGAAATTAACAATCCTACAACGTACCTATATGTAGGTACTTACCTATAATATTAACTGCACGGATGTAGTAATTAAAGTAATTCCTACAGCATGTAAATGCTTACCCGTTAATAAGGTTCATATTAACGTTAACTTATAATCCATACTAATATTATAAATGCGAAAGTTTGTCTGTCTGTCTGTCTGTCTGTCTGTCACCTCTTCACGGCTAAACTGCTGGACCGATTGTGATGAATTTGGTATGGATATAGTTATGCACTAGGAGTCAAACATAGCCTACTTTCGGGCGCGATATAAGCGAGGCGCACGCGGGCGGAGCTGCGGGCAACAGCTAGTTATTAATATATCTCTGTCTGTATTCATTTCTTGGTGCGATAGAGTTTATTGTTGTTGTTAATGAGAAACCTTTGAACGGCGGTAGGACATCTATATATAAAAAATCAATTGCTGTTCGTTAGTCTTGCTAAAACTTGAGAATGGCTGGACCGATTTGGCTAATTTTGGTCTTGAAATATTTGTGGAAGTTCAGGGAAGGTTTAAACGGTGAGTAAAGTGCAGGTTCAGGCGGTACGGAGTTCGCCGGGACAGCTAGTCTTGAATATATATATTCTTTTAATATGTAAGTATTTTAATATGTGACTGGGTAAATTAAATATCAAATTATTATATTAAATGTAGTTACAATGTACCATAGCACTTTAATTTTAATATTTCGTAAATTTTGAAGCTATAGCGGAATTCTTAAGTCAACAATACACATACTTATAAAAAATCAACATCTACTAATAATGCCTATTAATTTCAGTCGACTTATCCCCGACTACAAATGCTACTTGATAATAATTCATTAGGGTGGTAATACACAATACGCGACACCTGCGCTGCGTTCTAATCCTGTAGGTACATGATCAAATATAATATCATGTGCTTAATCTCGAAGCTTTGCATGGCGCAGGTGCGGTAGTCATAGATGCATTCACTTTTGATTGCAATTTATTAACTAACACCCTGTGAGGGTTTTAAAAAATATAAACCGTCGCAAAAGTAGGAATATATAATAAATAAATAGTAAAAATAGATATAGAGATAAATAGTAGAAACGGTCGAATTGAGAAACCTTCTTTTTTGTGGTGGGTTTATACAACATATACGCATGATAGTTATAACACAGAAACTATCATAAGGTCTATACCAACCAAAAACAACGTTCCTATGGCTTTATGATAGTACCTACATATCATTTAAGAACTTAAATAATAAATTAGGTCAATACTAAAGTAATAAAAGTATCCTATACTAAAAATCGATTTTGAGAGTTGTTTAATTAAAAATAAAATATGTAATTTAGGATAAAATATATTTCTTTTCAATTCTATATATGTAAGAAAATCAGACAAATTTTAAATATCAATCAATATGATATGTTCCCCGTCCTGTCAGTTGGCTTACCCAAATTAATAACCACATTTCATTAACTTATATTTGAAATGCACTTTAAACCCAAACAAACATCAAAAGCCGCTAATACTTATCCAAAAAATCACGCCAAATAAACATGTTAAATAACGTAAAAACAAATAATTGGGCTACGCACGCGTCGAGCACGCGTCATGCGCGCGCCGCCTTTATTTCAGCCCTCAATTCCTACTTCATTTCAGAGCGGGGACGGGGCCCAGTGAAAGTCGACAGCCCTTAATGAGGATACGCCATCCGGACCCGTCAAATCTCATCCGTAAAATACGTGACAGAAGAAATGTGAGAAATATTTTGGCAGACCTAAAGTCAGGATGTGCGGCGGCACATGGTTTTCCTTATTCAATGTCTGCAGATATAAAATGTATATGTATACCAGGAGAAATATTTCTTCTTTTAAAAAAATTTGCGATGTTACGGATAGACCCTTACGGAATAAAAATAAATTATATCTCCCATCATATCGGCTAAGTAGAGTTAATGACTCATTTTTGGGTAACTGTATACACTATTACAATAAGCTTCCAGAGTCGGTCCTTAGTTTGCCTGACAGAAAATTCAAAGCACATGTTAAGAATTTACTTTGTAAAAAAGCCTATTATAGCGCTCATGATTTTCTCAATGACAAGGATGTGTAACTTAAGCTTGGTGCGGAGTCCTCCAAACTATAGCTAAAAATTGATCATATGTACATTCAGTACATTATTTTTTTTTATTTTTTTTTATTTTAT
Organism: Apomyelois bistriatella; assembly: GCA_947044815.1. Lineage (NCBI taxonomy): Eukaryota > Metazoa > Arthropoda > Insecta > Lepidoptera > Pyralidae > Apomyelois > Apomyelois bistriatella. Next base: position 14,845,150 of record OX345687.1, on the reverse strand, counting down.
CATGACATCTTTTATTACTTGACATTTTTATTAAACTATTTCAATAATCCTCAATATTTATTTAATATATAATTTTATTAATAATTATAAAAATATTCAAATGTAAACTCGTCTGATTTGACTCAAATTTTGTGAATTGACGTTTTTGAAGAAAATGCTGCTGTGGAGTTTGTGGCGCCACTTCTTCTCCACTTGCGCTTTGGAAGTGGTGGTAAACTTAAAATAAGTAACAATTGACGTCAATAAGTGATAAGAATATCCTATATTGAAAATAAACAATTTGAATTTGAATTTGAATTTGAATTTGAATTTTGCAGAGCTATAGGCATTTCGCATGAGGTAATCGCTAGTATCACAAAATAAGGAAAAGTACTAGAAAGTATCGGGTCGGTTGTAAAAAGTCAACAATAGCAACTCGTCTGACTTACTTAACTTCTTAATAAACATACTTCGTCTTTATGATCGAAGGTCAATATAGTAGGGTTAAGTGATGATATGACATATGATATGACCTTAACCAGGCTTTTCATGAGTGTTGAACTCTCTGTTACTTTTTTATGATTTTTGGTATAAAAATAATCATAATCTGTCAAAATTTCAAGTATTTAGGTACCTAATAGCATAATATTATATAGTCTGCTGATACTATTTCCATTCCATGACAAATGCTATTATGTGTTAGTGCTAAGTTAGTGAAATTGTTATTTTAAAAGATTGTAACAATATATGTAAATGATAGTATAATAAAAAAGTATAATGGTTCCCAAAACTAAATAGATATATAAATAGGCTATACGTATAATAAGCTCGAAATATTTAAAATGTATTGTGATACTTGATCATTAGCATAAGACAAGATCTCAACTTTGATTCTCCATTAAACAAACTAACACATGCATTTAATTATGCGACAAAAACCTTTTATCACAAAATAGACAGAGAATAGAATTTCCACTTCAAATGATGATGCCATGACAATCCACACCGCAGCAGTGAGATTGTCAAAATTTTATTTTTCCTTATATTTTAATAATAAAAGTGCATGTACATAAATAAATATGACAAGATTATTAGGCATATACATTAAACACAAGCAATGTCTTTTTTATATAAATATTCGAATAGCATAGTGAAAAAGTGTCTAAAGTTATAAGATCATCGCTGAAGTTATGCGGTATATCAGTCTCTTACTTACATCCAAGCGTGTAAAAATATCAATTAAAAAGTTACGTAGAGAATGTTCCTCATAGAACTCTAAACCTTTATTCATTTTACAGTTCTCATCTTATTGATACAAATTCACCCGTCCTTCTGTACCCACATTATTTCATGCATAAATTCCTTATACCGGCTTACTACTAATACTGCTATTAACCTCTAAATAGATTGTTTACTTTCAACGAATAACATATCACGATCGCACCCGCTATTGAATTTGTTATGCGATCCGATTATAAAAAAAAGGAGAAAACCGCCTTTAATAGGCACGTGGCGAGAAATAATAAAGTTGGCAAAGAGGTTGGTAATGAAGAGAGCCGCGTGGCGGGAGTGTGGCGGGGGAGCGAGCGGTTGAAACCGCAACTGAACTCAGACCTCCTCCCCGGTAGGGTTGCCAGTTAATAAAAGAACACTTAGATGGCTGTGCTGTGCCATACTTAATGAGGAACTTTGTCAAAAGGAAATTATATCACACAGAATTCCAGTATAACTAGTTTGTAAATTCGAATAATTTTAAGTATTTCTCTTTTCGTTGTATTTTATTTCGATATCATGATAGTGTCAGCTATCTAGAACTGAACTAAAATCAAACTATAGATAAGCTCAAGACCGAGCAGCCTAGAAGAGACGGACAATGAAAGCCGAACAGGTAGATGGGTATAAAGGTCAAGAATAAGAGAAGAAATGAACTGAAATTGTATTTTATGCAAGTTGCATTAGACTTTACACTTGACCAACTTATTTAAACCAAAGCGGCATAAAATAAAATAAAACAGAAATAAATTAAAAAATAAAATGATAAAGGTTTATTAAGATTTTGATTTTACCTAATTTAGAGATTTTTTGTGACATATGTTCTTAAGTACACATGTCGTTATATGTTAATAAATGTATCAGTTTCCAATATACCTGATATAACTACTATTGTTTAAAAAATATATATAAAAAGAATAATTTATTGGGAACCCTATTTTTTCGGCGTTGGAACACGCTCGCATGGGAGTAAGGTTTCGAGTGCTCGACCCTGCGGGTGGCGTATTAGCGAAATACAGGAGTATTTGTCGATGGCACGCGTCGCATACACGTAATGATGCGATTACGTCACGCGTGAGTTCGGGTTTCTATTTGCCTATTTTTTAGATTAGAGATTTTTTTATATAACTTCCTACTTTTGAGTAATCAGATGTTGGAAAGCGATTACTACAGCCGGGTTAGCAGAATATACACTATAGCACATTATTACATAAATACCAGGAGTGTCTACTTTATTGTTGCAAACTTTATGGCTTAGGAATCCGTCGAAACATCGTCTTAATCCTTTCCCTGCGATAGTGAGAATCTAGATAATTCGCCGGCCGCATCTAGGCGTACTCTTATCGAGGTACGCTACTCGTAAATAGATGGCAGTCGTCAGGTTATGTCAGATGCTTTTAGATAGCCTAAAGAATCTGACAGTGTTTGCCGACTAGGTCGTCAACGTAAAACTCGGCCTTGCCCAAGATTGGTACTTTTGGCAGTTGATGTCGTTTTATCGAGCAAAATTTCAACCAAAACACGTGGATAATGTTACTGTTGGTCTGTTTTCCTAGTCGCTCCATTGTAATAAAGATTTTGCAGGTTACCAAAATAAGCTGTCAAGTTAGGAACATGATTAAAAGCGTTTGATCTCTAAAGTGCTGAAGATGCAACTAAACCCACCTGCTCGCAGACGAAGCCTGATTCTTGGGAAAGGCTGGCACATACACACGGCGGACAGGTAAAATCACGGGGAATAGATATTATGATAATAAAAATAGTCTTTACAAGAGAATTGTATTTGAATTATTAGCTCCGAGAAATTGGAATTTAGTACAGACAATGGCGATCAATACCGCCTCGAGGAGTATCGTTTGCGTTTGCTCCTGAGTCCTGACCTGAATCTAGTTTTGACTTGCTGACTGTGTCTATGTATTGGCTCTTGATATAGGTATCGAGTTTGGTGGGGGTTTAACCAGTATCATACACTAAGGGGTCATTTTTACCATATCTTGCTTTTTGTTGTCAAAGTTTGTTAGCTAGTGTACCTCACACGCCTATTTGTTTAACATCATTAATAGCATTTTTGCAATGACAGGACACTGATATAAAGAGGCCCGACTCCAAATGCACGACAAAGGGGTAGGAAAAATATGAAGAGACACGAATTACTACAGTTATACATTAAAAGTTTTCACTGTTTTTGTCTACTGCCAGCCATTTTTAAGCCTTACGTAATGTTAGTGAACAATTTAATAAAAAGTAAGATATTTTATATGAAAAGCACGTATCAGATTTATTAAAGCTGCCAAAACCTGGACATTATATTTAAAGAGAAGACGAAATGCCTAAAAAACAATGGTCCAATTTTAAGAATGAATTATCAAATCTGTAAGTACACGACGATCTGGCCGGGCTATAGATCAATCAAGGAAAGATGGCGTGTTTACTTCCACTGGTCGTGTCACAACTAAAGCGACGGCATCGATGATAGATCGTGTGCACTGACTTTGTCAACCGAGGTGTATCTCGGGCCATGAAACACGCGGGATTTGGATATCGGGTTGTAATTTGAGGACCATAGTCACAATGTGACGAAGATGTTACTGTCACATCTTACTAAGTTATGTTCTAAAATGCAATAAATTTTTTTTTGAAATTGTAATGGAGGGTAAATAAGACAAGGGGGTAAGTACAAAAGTATCCAAAGCTTTGACGTGCTTGCTATATGACATTATACCTAAAGAAGGTGGTCAGACACCGAAAAGCATTCGAAGAAACCGTGGTTTGCATGGTAGATTGAACATACAACCCACACGATTTGATAATGAATAAGGTATATGCATAACTTAGTGGCATAGAGTCGCTCTTGAATAAATAATAAAAAAAAAGAAAAAAAAAAAGATTATTCTCACAATATGGCATTACTGTCACGTTTATAACATCTGCAAAACATTCGTGATCACTTTAAAACAATATTATACCTACCATAACATAGTGTTTACAAGGCGCAGGTATTTTTACGGGTACAAGTCGCCTTTAATTGCGTTCATTACATGCCGATTGTATCAACAATTTGCGGCACTGCTGAATGTAATTGAAGTAAATATATTTGATGAGCTTAAAATGTTAATTAAGGTGAATGAAATGAGATAATATGTTACTTCATTGACATATCCGGGCCCTATTCGTACTTACGATTTTTTCATAATAAAAACTAAGTAAAGAGGTCTAGATTCTATCGTCAGAAATCCGTATACCGCAGCATAAGAAAGCTGAAGTATATACCTATTGAATTTACCATTTTAATCGAAGAAAGTCTAACTATCGATATCGTTAGTATCCATACTATAGTTTTTATTCAAACTATTTATAGTTGACTATCGAGCGGCAACACTAGGACGCATTTCCGATATAAGTTCTATATCTGTTAGTTGCTGATTATTTGAAAATCAAGCAAGCTTCAAGCAAGCAACTTCCTCATGATGCGGAATTAGTGTAAAACTAGTAAAAACTGTGCACCAAATTACGTACCATTGGAAATCGTGAAAGTTGGTTACTCCTGTAAACAAGAAGGAAATCAGATGATTATATCGAAAGTCATTGTCAGTATTCAGGCCGAGATTCCTCATTTCCCTTTGGACATTCGCCAACCAGGGCGTCGATTCTGCTAACGTTAAGTCACAATCGTGTCAAAATAGTGTTTCAATGGAAGTGCTTTTTTACACACTAGTTACAAAAAATGTATATTTTTTTATATCACTGCTGATGGTCACACCACACACTACATTTACGTCACATCATACTGTCATAATTCTTGTAAATAGCGTGTAAAATTATAGCTATTTACAAGAATTATGACAGTATGATGTGATGTGAATGTAGCGTGGGTTGTGGCTATCAGAAGTGATGCAAAAAAAAATATTCATTTCTTGTAACTAGTGTGTAAAAAAGCAGAACTATTGAAACACTATTTTGATACGATTTTGTCTTAACGTTAGCAGAATCGACGCCCAGGTCTTATGAGGCCGTGGTGTGTAAACGAAAAACATATAACAGCCCTATTTTTCGTCGGGGGTAAAAAGTGTCAAAAATACTCTTTAAATTTTTGTAGCCACACCCGAAAGGTGTCCACACTCTCTTTTTTATTTGATACAAACGGACATTTTGTTAGGCAGACGGTCCGATTTATCGGCCGGTCATCTCAGAAGGGTTATAAGTGATGGCGACAGGCCTTCGAACCCATTCACACATGACTTGATGGAGACGTCCTCTGATAACACTACAGGGAGATAACAATTTGGATGTACTCCTCACCTGCTTTTCTTGCTTTGAGATATATAAAAATATTGTTTTGAAATATTTAAATTCAAAAGGATCTCGTCAGGTGAGATCACAATAGTTGAGATTGAGATTAAGGAATATACAGTCGTGCAAGGAAGTAATACATACATACATATAATCACGTCTTTATCCCATGCGGGGTAGACAGAGCCTAGGGCCATAAGACCTTAGGCCACGTTTAGCATAATGGTAGTGAAAACAGGAAATCAATAGTGATGGGTTGCTAGCCGCATCGCCTGTCATGATTTCCCCATTCGGCGATTCCCTCAGACGACTTTTACGGCTTGCGCGGGAAGAGAAGCAGCTGGTACATTCTATGTTTTTCTTTTTCTTCCAGACCAGCATGGAAGTAATAAGTACTCGATTATATACGTGTCGGTTAATAAATATGTTCTAAAACTTACTTACCTAGGTAAGTACTAGGTAAGTTAGTTAAAAAGTGATGCCAAGTATTATTATAAGTATAATAAGACTTGGCATCACTTTTTAACCAGCTGCCACCCGGTTGTTATTGGATGGTGTTGGTACTTGGTAGTTACATACTTATATTACTACCTTTTTGCACAAATGCTTCTATTCTCCTTATGGTTAGAGTAGAAACAAGAATTACTTCTTAAACAAAAACGTTTTAATCGTCATGGGATACAAGGCCAACAGATGATCCGGCGGGCAATAGACCATGCACAAACTGTTCGACATCCACGTTTAAGAAGGGAGTGGTCTATTCGTAAGCCAGATTGCAGAATGGAGTCGGAAACAGACAAAATTCATTCAAACCAATCTCAACTCTCAATCTCATAAAAATATCACAACACGTTTGTAACCTTTCGACTCCACAATGATCCTTATCGGCACCAACAAAAAGAGGCAAACAATGAAATATAATAGAACATAATCTCTGACTGATTACTCGCTAGTAGTGCCGTGAAATTGATAATATTTTATAATATTTGCCAAGTTACCCTCCGACATCCAGCCCCGCTATTGTTCTCACATTTTTTTATGCCGGTGTATTATTTGTACTAAACGTGGCCCGAAGCATAAGAGCTTTGCGGATATTTAAATATAACAGTTCTTGATTTATTTTTATTCTTGGTCTCAGTACTATGAAGTCTCAAGCTTGGTTAATTAATAACCTGACTAATTAGTACAAAGTTAAGTAATACAATGTAAAGTACAAATATATTAGCTGTTTCCCCTAATTTTATTTGACCATTCTATTTTTGGGTATGATATTCAATTGCCGCTAACTTCCGCAACTATAACAGAATAAAGACAAAACGTGAAACAAAAATTAAATCTTTAAGTTTTGAGTCATTCGATTTTGCCAAGTTGCGGTTTATATAGAAATGAAGTATAGGTACTTAAGCACATCATCTTTTTTAGTACGTAAAAATAATGAATAAATGTTAAGCAGACCAAAAATATGTAAATCGCTTGTGACTTGAATTTAAGTCCACCGGCATTACAGAGACGTTGAAATATTAATGTAAGGGTTAAAACGTTGTATACTATTGTTTATTCTAAGCATGTATTTGTACAGAAACAATAGTCGCTAATTTGTTGTTTTTTTTTATCTCAAGGGCGGCCTTTCAAACTTTTGGTCATAATTTATTAATGTGTCACAAGAGTTGTGTACACGACTTTATTTGCCAACTACTGTTTTCATCAAATATTATGTTTACTGATAGTTGCGTTTAGGACCTCTTTTTATTTTTGTTGATGGAATAAAGCCGGCTAACGTGTAAGTTTTACTCACGTAAGTAATTTACAATAAATTTGCTTGTCGTTTGCAATATTGTTAATTACTTAAATTATTACGCAAGTAAAAACTTGCAAGTGTATAGCCGGCCTAAGAGATGTTCAATATAATATAATACCGTTGTATTTCTTTGCTAATTTAATAAAAAAACAAACGGTATTTTACCAAAGCATTCACAAATATTTCATTAGACAGGCACTTATTTTTTTCTTGTGATTTGTTAAAAGTCAATCAATTAAATTCCTTTAAATTTGATTGTTTAGAGCCATTTAAAGAAACACAAACAAGACTTTATCAGTCGCAAATAAATACTAAAGTTTTTAAAAAGAAAAGTTTTATCAATTAATAGAAAATCTCTATCAAATTTTTTAACGAGGGAGGCGTTGGTTTATACAAAAAAAGGAGAGAACAGAAAAAACTATACTCATTTAAAAAAAGATCAGATCTATCGACCAGTAAAAATCTCTTTGAGCTTTGAGTGGGGAAAATGAATAGCAGTTAAAGCATTTGCACCGTCAGATATCAAACCATGTACATTTTTCAGGATTTGTAAACATTTTAGGATAAATGATCACGTGCCAACCTGGCTTTAAACTTGTAAGTTAAACTCACGTAAGTTAGCTTACGTAATTTAGTTACAATAACTCTCCTTTGGAAATAAGTATATCGTAAAATAATAACGTATGATACTTATGTGAGTAAAACTTACAATCATAAGGCCAGGGCGTAACGTGATCATTTATCATATAAATATTTACTAATCCTGAAAAATGTATATATTTTATTAAATTATTAATTACGTTATTTACTTATGTGATATGTTTTATGGCCCTAGGCTCTGTCTATCGCGTTTGGGACATGATTTTATGTGTGTTTTTATGTACTTACTAGCTTTAAATTAAACTATTTTATACGGTTTTCTATCGCGTTTATTGCTTACTTATTTATACCTAACGTTTCAAGCACTGAATCGAAATAGTTTTCAATGATTTATGAGCTATGGTTTTGTATTCTTGTGACATCAGAAACAAATGACACAGACGAATGTCAACTCAGTCTGCCTGCGACCATGAGCTCTGTAAAGTGCTTGAAACGTTAGGTATAAATAAGTAAGCAATAAACGCGATAGAAAACCGTATAAAATAGTTTAATTTAATGTGTAACAATCGCGAAAACATAAGAAATCATTACTTACTAGCTGTTCCCCGCGGCTTCGCCCCGCGTGGGACTTGGTTATATCGTGCCCAAAAGTAGCCTATGTTTGACCTCAGGTCGTTAACTACAACCCTACCAAATTTCATAACAATCGGTCCAGCAGTTTAGCCGTGAAGAGGTGACAGACAGACAGACTTTCGCATTTATAATATTAGTATGGAAGTATGGATGTGAGTAAAACTAACAAGTGTAAGGCCGGCTTTAAAAGCGTTTTAAATAGAGAGAGATGCTTTGCAGGCTCGTTATTTTTAGACTCCGTTTGATTGAACGTAATGACGATGGGACATATGTCGCGACTTACCAACCCTCTATCCGCCCCTCTGCCTACCCTCTGCCAATTAGAGTGACCTCTCCGAGGGCATAATGCTTGTAATGAGATATTTAGCTTACATTTCAATTTCGGGTTTGGTTATCAGTTTGATTTTGTTAGAAAATTTTTGGGGATTTGTTTTTAAGTGGGAGTATTTTTATAAATACTATTTTAAAATTATATTGATCATGATTGTTACTTACTATGAGCAATATAATCTAACTAGCTGTTCCCCGCGGCTTCGCCCCGCGTGGGACTCTGTTATATCGCGCCCAAAAGTAGCCTAAGTATGTTTGACCTCGGGTCGTTAACTACATCCCTACCAAATTTCATCACAATCGGTCCAGTAGTTTAGCCGTGAAGAGGTGACAGACAGACAGACAGACAGACAGACTTTCGCATTTATAATATTAGTATGGATATTTGAAGAATCTGATACTTTGAGAATCAGCTATTATGCGAATAAAGGATAAGAAATACAAATTAGGACCCAGTCTGCTTTGAAATTGCATTTGTAATTTGATTTATTCATATCGTCAGGGTTATAAGTTCAAGGGACCCTGTACAACCTAGTGTCAGACCTTTGCAAAACTGGCTCTGCATATGTCCAGACAAAACAAATATTGGAGTACTTTAGTGGTTAAGGCGTTTGCCTAAAAACCCAGAGGTCATGGGTTTGATTCCCACGGGAGGCATACTTTGTTTACTTATTTCCAGTTCCAGTTGGTTATGATATCGCAGCCTTGAATCACCTACTTGTCTGATAAGATTATGTGCTTCGGAGATCACAATAAACCGTGTCCCGGCTGCGATCTGATTAGAGGAATCACGTCAAAAGCCGAGAAGCGGTTTCAAAGAACTTCTGACACCACGGTGTGCATGGTCGTCTGACTCTGAAACTCGCACGATGATGGATTAAGTACACCTGTTAGAATTTTGACAAAAGTCCCCATGAGATAGAAGCAGAAGGCAAAAGTTAGTGTACAAAACCGACAAATTATATATATTCAAAATTCAGAAGGGAGCTGTATAAATCCTATGGTAAACGGTTCATTTGACACGCAAAATAATAAAACCAAATAAAGACATGTGGTTTGATACGACACCAACATGGCTATCAACCATGCGACAATATATCATCGGACCATCCCCCAGGGTAATGAAGTTATTGTCGCGACATCATTGCAGCCACTCTATAATGCGTTCCGTTTGATGCTTCTGCCTCGCTAGGGTTGTCACATCGTTGATAATCACGATACTGAAATTATACCAGTTTGTTTTACCTTTGCTAAATCTGGCAATGTATTAAGTATTAAAAAAATTGGCCTTCAGCTGGTTGCTTCACACAATATTAAACATTTCACTATCGGAAAAAGTTCAGAATCACGGGCTGAGTATATAGCCCGTAATATCGCAGGTAGTAAAAAAACCGGAAGTCGAGAATTAACTGTTATCTCCCAAGCGGTCCCCAGTTACCGCGTAACGTTATGGGTTTTATAACAGGTTCTCTCTGGCAGTTATGGTTAAGTAAAGATCGAAAGCCATTGCATTTAGACGCTACAAAATCAAAAGCCTTGTAGCGGTTAACAAACTGGCATCAGAATGAATAAGATCTCAATAACGAAAAAAAAAAAACGATCTTCGTATATCAAACTAGTTGTTAAAATAAAATCTAAATAGCCATGTGCAGTTCCCGGGAATTATGGAAATATTCCCAAAGTTTTCAAAAAACTCCAAAGTTCCAAAGTTCTATGACTAAACTTTATAAGTGTTCCGTAAATTTACAGAGGGCCTAATTCTATACTTTGTTAATTTCCAGCGGCGCACTATTGACAACCCTGTACCATTTTATGGTTTTCGCCGCAGTAATGATCGCCTGACGAATCGCTTGTCAATTTGTGCCCGTAGTTAGACGCCTTTATTGGCCACTTCCTAACTTTATAAATGTCATTATCATTTTGATCATTGGTGTGTTTGTTCGTTATTCAATTACGACTCCCGTTTGTAGTGGCCATAGACGCGTGGTACAGTAATGAGTGATGTTCACTAATTAGGAAGTTAACCTTATTTTTACCAGCCAGTGCATCAAAAGCTATATTGTATATATGTTTGTAGTTATAGGAACAATAAAAATTAATTAAAAAGTATTATACTTAGTTTTAGAAACACGACACAGATTGAAACAATATATTTACAATCTATAAAATAAAAAGATTTAGTTAGGTTTCTAAAATTATCCATGTAAGTCCAACACCGAGTTGTGAGTGTTTGTTTTTTGTTATAATTATATAAGTAATATTATTTTGAGCTTCATGATTATAATTTGGCTGTATTGGTTATCGCAATGGGGCGACTGCCATCTGACCTCCGTAACCCTTTTTACAGGGAAACCAGGCCAATAGGAAGTTGTTAAATAAGAATTCTAAAATTCGAAGTGTTACCCATGTATATCCAAATCAAGGTATACAATTCCAAAATATGATTACTGAAAATAGATGTACTTACAATCTTTAATCATTCGGCAAATATACACTTCCTAATACAAGAAAAAAAAATTAAAACTCTTTGTAAAAATAATTAATAAATATCGTACTGGCCACTTACTCTGAATAAAAAATAAAATGATAATGACGGGATGTCATTTTATTTGTTGCATTTGTCTTCGATATAATTTATGTTGTGTTTTGAAAAATGTGATAAAATTGTAGAAAAATAATTAAGGTCGTCGTCGGGCAAAGGCATCGTTGGTTGTTCAGATAGGTTTGCGGTATTTTGTTGTGTTCCTCACGAAGCGTGACCTCCAGCGGATCCTCATTTTTCTTTAAACGATAGCTTCCAAAAAGGTTCATTTTTTGCCAAAAATCCTAAGAAATTCAATTTGAAGAGATGGGGAAATGTGTGAATATATTGTTGAAATGTAGAATTTTTTTGGACAATGCTGTCTCAAGGAGGTTCAGATGTTCCTGCCGAATTGCTTAAGTACTCATCGTATATAGTGAATGAGATACTATTGGAACCATATATTTTTCTTTCTAATGCTTCATTATTCAATTTCTATGAGTTCAAGCCTCCTGTTTTATATAAAAACACTTCTTTGCCGCTGGCAATGCTTCTGGTTTGGTTTTACTACGAAATAATAAAATTAAAAATATAAGTTGAAGGTCTTCGTTAGGTAGTCTTGAGTTGAAGGTTTTTGATTTTCTGGTAATTTTTTATTTTCTTGCATTTGTTGAGTCGTCATTGTTATCTAAATATATTTCAATTGGTATTTTTTTGCATAAAGTTTTGTAAGCATAATTTTTGTTTCAAAAATTTATTTTTATAAATAAAAAAAAACAATATATTATCAACTGTATATAAAAAATTACTAAAAATATCTTAAAATAAAAAGTTAGATTTATAATTGTTCTTGTGGCATGGTGCCAAGCCAAGAACTCAAACTCCAATAAAATTTTGGGTCTATTGTCTTTTTTCGGTCGTCAAAAGTATGTTATATTTCAACAAGATAGTAAGTAGAAAGAGTGGACATTTCAAATCCCATTTGTACTACTAAAGGCATTAGTAGAACAAATAGGATATTTTGAGTCCTGTTTGTTCTACTAATATAACAAATCGTAGTGCAAGGAGAACCAATGTGAAGGTCCTGGCTTCGATACGATCAGATCGAAGGAACTCCACATTAAAAAACTATCATGCCAACCATTACCAGGAGTCGTAATCCATATCCATACTTCCATACTTATCCATACTAATATTATAAATGCGAGAATCTGTCTGTCTGTCTGTCTGTCTGTCACCTCTTCACGGCTAAACGGCTGGACCGATTGTGATGAAATTTGGTAGGGATGTAGTTAAGGACCTGAGGTCAAACATAGACTACTTTTGGGCGCGATATAACCGAGTCCCACGCGGGGCGGAGCCGCGGGGAACAGCTAGTATGATATATAAATTATTTTAAACATCTTGCCGATTTAATATTACGAAATATATTTTTTTATTATAATAAATAAATTTTAAGAGAGCTTATACTTTAAACATAAGTAAAGAAAGTAATAATGTCACACTAAAAAACAAAAATATCATTTATTCACATCAAAGAATTTAAAAGCAAAAATCAACGCACAAATAAGATCAAACACCGAGTAAAAAGATACAGTATCTTATCGACATCAGCATCAACAAAGCTTGTCACAGAAAAAAAAGATGGCCACTTTAAAGTGCTATCTCGATCGTTTAGCAGGTGCGCGAAATAATACAACGTGAATACAACACAGGCAGCAGAGGCGGGGTTCGAACCACGAGTAGTGTCAGCAAATTTCGGACGTACGTCAGGAATAGTGAGTTGCCGGCTGGTAATTTACAGATTACGGGAATATTCCTCTATGGAAATTTACGGAAATATTCCCAATATCACCAAGGAATTTGGAAACTTTACCAAAGATCAGTCATTTTGGCAATTCCCGGAATATTTCCGGCAATATTCCCATAGTTCCCGGGAAAGTTTCCAATATTCCCGGCAACAGCACATCACTAGTCAGGAATCACTAATTGATTGTTGATTTATAAGCGCACATAAGGCTAGCAGATATTTGAATTTCACGAGATTTATCAATGCATGTATTATCGGTGTTTATATTAGAACCTCTCTTTGGATCAGAATAGGAATGCTTGGCGAACACAGTATTGATGCGTCTAAATACTATTGGTGTAGTACTTCATTACATACTTAGTATAAAACAAAGTCGCTTTCCGCTGTCTGTCCCAATGTATGCTTTTAAATATTTGAAACAACGCAACGGATTTTGAAGCGGTTTTTTTAATAGATAGTGATCCAAGGGGAAGGTTTTTATACCACTGCGAAGCCGGGGCGGGTCGCTAGTTCATTATAAAATGTAATAAGCGCTAATAAGACAAAACGACATTTTATTGTTATAACTAGCGGCCCGCCCCAGCTTCGCACAATTATGAAACCTTTCTCTGAAATCACTCTACAAATAGCTATTAAAAAAACCGCGTCAAAATTCGTTGGCGTAGTTTCAAAGTTTTAAGCATACATAGGGATAGACAGCGGGAAGCCACTTTGTTAAATACTATTCAATGATAATAATATGTAAACGAATAATAAATTGATTTTTTCTTGTGGCCTCATTTTATTGTTATATTACTAGCGACCCCGGCTTTGCATGGGCATATAAACTTTCCTCATGAATCACTCTATGTATTACAAAACCGCACCAAAATCCGTTGCGTAGTTTTAAACATTTAAGCATACAAAGGGACAGAGAAAGCGACTTTGTTTTATACTATGTAGTGATGTTAACTAATAATGAATTGATCTCTTCTTGTAGACGCTTCAACGGAGGTGAAAAACTTGGTGATTTGTGATTTCTACTTCCCCAATATTAAACGTTAGATAAAGTTAGCTATATATGTTTCATCATAATAAAATATAAAACAAAATATTTTTAGTACCCACATACAGAAACATATTACAATCAAAAACTTTATAAACATACTAAAAAAATATCTTCATAGCTTTTTATTCGCGTCCTACGTTCAGTCTGTGTCATATCCTATTTATGTTTTTTCTTGTGTACAGTCGGGAGCAAATAAACCTGTACCCCCCAGTCATTATCGTAGGAACAGTAGGGTTAGATTTATCTGCCCCCGACTGTACGTCAAATAGCCTAATTTCGGAGTCAACAACAAAATTTGATATACATACATCGATAGTAAGGGTATAATATAATGTTGGACCCAAATCAAAGAACTGCATAAATTTAAAAGGGCTGATTGAGACCGCTATTCCGACCATATGTTTAAATACATATATAGACCTTTTCATTACCTCCCATACAAATTGAGAAACATCTGATTTAATATATTGTGGATATAGAAAAAAAATCTTATTTCGAAATAGGTACTTTAATTTATTTGGAAAAGTTGTTTAAAGATGTGGTCTGAATCTATTATAATATTTCCTGTTTATTTGTGTCCACCTTATTTTCAACTCTGCCGCTGTCGAATATCGCTGTATTCAATGAGGTCAGCTTATTACTTCTTCGTGTCAGTCATGTTTCATTCACGTACTCTTCAGTGATAAATTTATTTTTATCAAATACAATTATTTTTCTCATTAAAAAGAAAAATCTATTCTTTTTTCGTTTATTTCGAATTGGTGTCTACTGTAAACCCTTTGTTAGCATCCTGGTTTTGGGATTAGCCGAGACAAATACGCACCTGATTTCGATGTGAAATGACTGGATAATTGCTCAACAGGGGCGCTGATCCACAACGTGTGTAATTGTATTATCATGCAGTCCCTTTTGTTTTTGCCTATTCGCATGAATACTGTTTGAATTAAAAAGAAATATATATATTCGATCCGGTAAAAATATTTTAATTGGTCAGCATGTATTATGATATCCATATCATTAGCTGACATGTACAATGAGTCTATTGACTCATTATTCTTTTATTTCTGAGATTGTAGAAGAAAATGAAATGTCGTAATCTTGCAAAATTTTGGCGCATTGATATCAACACTCATCGACTGGTCACGCGAGCGACCTCAAGCTTTTCAATAATTTCAATCCATAATGAAATTTTGATAAGAAACGTTAACTTACCTATACATATAAACGCCAGGCGAGTTCTTAATAGACATAAGTCTAATTTTTCGAATCGACTTTAAGATGACTTTGCGTGTGAGCTAATATCCCTCTATTTGCGTGGTTAGTGTAATAAGGACTTCCAATCCGATGTTTAGAACTAATTGTTTTCGAAGAAGAAACGTGTCGTATAGCAATTTTGTCTTTTTGTTCTTTATCCTACTTTTTGCGAGATTTCGCTGAGGACAAAACTTTTCTCAAAATTTGAATAATTATTTTTACATGAGTAACAAAAAAGCTAATAAATTGACAGTATGCTGGTTGTCTGAGGATTCTGTTTCAAGTTTATAAACTTGAATATTGTCATGCAAATATTTATAACCCTCTCGCACCCAATTAAGTCACCTTATGTCCTTAGGAATATTTATGCAGTAAATACATTTATTTTGCGCAGCACGCGATGTGCCTCAAGGGTCGTTGTAAAAACACCTGTGAGTAATAATAAATATCGCAAATCAACCATTATATTAACAATAAGTGTTGTGTATCATAAAAGTAATTTAATCCTTCATCTACTGAAGGGAATAATATAACCCACTAGCTGTCCCGGCAAACTCCGTACCGCCTGAACCTGCACTTTACTCACCGTTTAAACCTTCCCTGAACTTCCACAAATATTTCAAGACCAAAATTAGCCAAATCGGTCCGGCCATTCTCAAGTTTTAGCGAGACTAACGAACAGCAATTGATTTTTATATATATAGATAACGTTACGCGGCCTCCGGGGTATTGTATTTAGATTATTTACAAGAAAAACCTTGATCGCCTGAAACTCATCACGGGATCTTAGATGTAGACCAAGATTGTTACTAAAATCATAAGTTGTGTATGACTAACCCTGTTATCAAGCGTGTTGATATTAAATATAAGTATGTTTAAAACTCCTGCCATTGTTTTTTTTGATTCAGTTTGTCTTTTTCATAACTTTTACTTTGAATATCCCGGAAAGATATAAATGAATGTTTCTTACCATTTATCTATCCTACAATCTATCCTACATGAAAATAAAAAATCTATTAAATAAAAACTGTTGATTTGCGAAGAGGAAAAATGTTTAGTCACCTCGTATGACAAGATCTACTAATAAGAACAATAATAGAAGGAATAATAGTAGCAACGAGAGGGAAAGGAAGACCAAGGATATATTTAAATAAAATAAAAGAGAAGGTTGAGGTCGTGTCGTACAGAAATGTTAAACGAATGGCTGAAAACGGAGAATCACTACCCACGGTCAAGAACTATGTTTTTAAATAATAGATAGATAGATAAATAAATAAAAAACCAAAACTACTGCAGTTAAATAACAAAAAAACGGCAGGAGCCGTATACGACTCGACCGAATTGTTTCACATGATTAGTGATTTTTTTCTCGACCCTTCGTATTGAACTAGTCATTTCACACTCGTAGGAAACACACATAATTACATTATTCGGCAGTCTTGTTTTTTGTTATCTCGAATTACGTATGGAATTATTTTAAGGAGGGCCTGATTGCGGCCTGACGGGTGACTGTGCAGTTTTGCTATACGTTAGGGGGCTATTCTTGAACTAATACCTACTCGGCACGACAGAATTCGTGAAATAGAGATATTTTAATGATTTTTCATGCACGTTTATATGTACCTACGTGTTTACCATCTTAATAATGGTCACCACCTCTCTTCCCGTGTGTGTGAGTGTATATGAGAGGTGAATAAGTAAGAGCTCTTATCCCTGTCTTACTTTCCTTTCACAAACGTTAGGATTTCCAAGAGTCCATATAGTACAATCCATCCAAGTTCATTAAAATAATACCAATAACAAAACCCGTCAAACTTTGTTCTATAACCCAAAACATTAAAAACATTTATAAAATTAATAGGCTCTTAACTACTTAAAGTGCGAATCTTCACTTATGAATTTGTATCTAAAGTATTCTTAGGTAAAAAAAAATACACTGCGTAATGTGCAATATTTTGAGTTAAAATAAAATCAAATATAAATAATGTTATGTGGTTGGGGCAGAGCATTAAACACATGTAGAAGCGTTAAGTAAAAAGATTATACTGAATATTATCAAAACTAGTACAGCACATTTACATAGGGACATTCGTGGATCGTTTATCGAGATAGAAG